>CM042062.1:56364584-57614584 GCA_023525745.1 Arctium lappa | reverse complement strand
GATATGCTATGACTATTTATCTTCTTCGATTACTCGACATACAATAAAGTGTAAACTTAAAGCAAAACAATAAGCGTCAGTGGGCAAAATGAATTCTTTCATTAGTCGTTCAAAAGGTAATTATAAAAAGGAACGACCATAGACGGCCGACCCCTAATAAAAGATTCAAAAGACAAAACTATTTCGAAGATCGAGAACAACGACACCATTGACAATGTCAAGGCCAAGATTCAGAACAAGGAAGGAGGAACGTCAGAAAGAACTCTCGCTGATTATAACATCCAGAAAGAGTCGACTCTTCATTTGGCCTGGAGGCTAAGAAGGAGTAACGTCAGATCGTTCCTGCATCACCGCCGTCCCTGCTACCGCCACTTCTCCTCCGCCGTCGCTCCCTTCCAGATCGGCATCCTCGTCGAGGTCCCTTTCAGTCCCCACAGTGTCAAGATAGGTCTTGAGCTCCTCGGCGGCCGACACCATGGGATTCTTCCCACTCATATGGCGTCTCATCAAAGCAGCTCGGGCTGTGAGACGAGAGAAAACTTCAATCTGCCTATTTTCTTCCTCCAAATCCCTGACATCGCTCTCCATCTCCTCGACTTTCTTCTTGAGGGACATAACTTCATCAGCAGAGGCAGCAGCAGCAGTAGTGGCCTTTATCTTCTCCACCTCCATCTTGGACGTTAAGGCCTCAAGTTCAAGGACATGGTCCCTGAACTTGATCGTCTCACTTTGAGCTTCGACAAGTTTGGTCTTGAGACTCTCGACCTTCTTCTTCTCAGCTTCGACCGCCTCTAAGGCGACCTTCTCCCTCTCAAGAGTCTCGTCAGCCCTTTTCTTGACGTCGGGGAAGGACGCCCTAAAACCTTCTGTCTGAGCGTAAAAGCTCAAACAGGCTTGAAAAGCCTGCATGACTACAAAGAAAAGGTTAAAAAATCATAACAAATAAGTAACAAAGGAAACAAAAAGTAATACAGGCTTACCATGAAGGAAATACCAGCGGCATGTGCTCCCGTATCTTCGACCCGAGAATCCTTATAGCGATCGTAAAAGGTTGGGAGGAGGAACTTCGCCAAGTGTGGAAAAATAACGTCTCTTTCGAGAACGTCATTTACCATGAAATCAGCTGGGAGAGTGGCCTTGAAAGTCATTTCTCCCACCTTTTCTTTATTCTTTCCCTGACCTTTAGAGGAGGAAGAAGGCTTCTCAACGCCCGATACCCCCGACAAGGGAGCATCCTTCGTCGCCTTGGTCGAGCCTTCAAGCTCGAACTCAGCAACGGTGTCCTTCGCTAATGTCGCCCCGGAAAGGGACGACAGAGTGGTATCGCCCGTCTTCTTTGGCGAATACCGAGGCTGCTTGCCTCGGACACGTCTCGGATCTACCCCCGTGGAGGGGGCAGATCTTTTCCTCGCTTTCTCCCTCCCTTGACGAGCGAGCTCCAGTTGCTCGGCTCGCTTAGCGGCGGCCGACTTTACAGCTGCGTCTTTTGAAAAAAGAGAGCAAGTTAAAAATACAAAGACATACGAGATACTCGAAAAAGGTATGGTCAAGCGACTTACTAGTCATGTTTTCTTCTCTCTCTTCTTCCCTCTCCTTCTCTGCCTCTTTAGGAGAACCCTCGACAGACGTCACCTCATTTACAAAAACAGCCTCGTCTCCTTCGTCGTTCAATCGAGGGAAAACGAGCGATCGGTAATACTTCTATCTAAGATTCTCTGAATCTTATCAAGAGAATCTTTCCTTGGCTTCACTCTGCTGAAGTCGATCACTGTCAAACAAAGAAAGACGTCAGAATAAACGCACGACAAAAACGCAGAAAGACGTCAAAACAAACGCACGACAAAGCAAGAAAACCTACCCGACTCATTCCATCCGGACGATAGCCATTGGCGGTCCTCGTCGCTCACAGATGCTACCTGGATGAAAACGTACTGGCGTTTCCAACCACGGTCGTTCACCGCAGTATTGTGCACCAGTACGGTATCCCCTTTCGTTCGAGGGAATAAACTATATCTGTGATAGTTATCCGCTCAAACGCTATAAGCAGTTAGGAGGTCGTTCAAGTTAAACGGAGCCCCCAGTCGGCTGTAAGACGATCGACCACCTGGACAATCCGCCAGAATTGAGGCATCAATTGTCCAGGCGTCAAGTCAAACGCATCCAAAAACTCCCTGACTAAAGGACTAAATGGCCAGGAAAAACCTATCTTAAAAAGATACTCATATAAAACACTGTATCCCATCGGAACTTCATCCGGCTTTAAATCCTCCGGCGTCACCAGATTGACCCCATCAGGAATCTTAGCTAATTTTTTGAAGTAATCTAAATGTTCATCTTTCTTAAACATGCTCACAGGTTCACTCGACATTTGGAAATCAGGAATATTCACCGTCGCTCGCCAATAACTAAGAAAATCCCAAGCTTTCCTAGGCTTTTTCGCTATGGATTTCTTATGCATAAATCGACACAGAGGGAAAAACGAGAAATCGTACCTTAAATAATGTTCTAAAACCTCGAATTTAGAATGAAAATGATTCTCGTCACTCGGAAATCTCGTCGTAGATACGTATTCTTTAGTAGGACAAAACGTAAAAAAGGAATGGATTGTGGACAATCCTTATTTATACTGAAAATCGGAAATTAAATCGTCAAGAAATCTAATCGCCAGAAAATCGATGGTCAATGATATTGACACGTGTTTGGCAGCCACTCGAGTATACTCAATGAGGGCATGACACCTGTCCTTTATTAGCTGTAAAATTGCTAACTTTGCAGGAGATGACGTCATTATCTGGTCGAAGATGAACCGATTCGGTTCTATGCAAATTTTCCGATTTCTCTTTTGTGACACGTGTCTTAATTTAAAATTCAAAAAGTTGCCGCTTGAACTTTAAATTTGGGGGCAAACTGTTTGGGTAAAAATTTCAATAGTACATTGTCGTACGATTAACGCTGGACAACAGGTAAGGAATTCCAACAGTCAGAACTTACTGTGTCGCACGACCAAATAGATAATAGACGCCCTTTCTTCAAGTGACCTCAATTAAATTATCAGAACCTATCCGCAGTCTCTGTCGTACGACATAATTTCAGTTACTAATCTACAATATACATTATGCCATGTTTTAATGCAGGATTCAAGGATATTTATGACTAAAGATCATAACGGAAGCCTTCATCAATAGCAACGGACATAACGGACGCTATCATCAATGTCAAAACGGTCATCCCATTAATGTGTAAGATACACATTAAAGACATCCTAACGGAAAAATGCACTATAAATACGAAGAGGAAATCTCACTCGGGGACATCTGATTCTCATACCTTAGAAGCTCACAAATTATACTCTCAAGCTTGCTCAATCTCTCTTGAAGTTCATAAATCCTTCCGCTGTTTTTCGTACGACGCACGACAAAAGTTTGATTACACACGACGCACGACCGACTTTCCTTTATTGTATTGTTTTACATTGTATTACATTTGCAACACTTGTTCTAAAGGACGACGTCCCTGATTGACGTCTATAGTGCACGACGACTCACACTCGTCCGCGGTTTTTACCCATTTTGGGGTTTTCCGCGTCACCAATTCTCTTGTCTCATTTACTTTATTTTTATTATAGTCGTACGATTATTGTTGTTACTTTCTTTGGTTGGATCAAGCTCCACATTTACCTTAAATTTTCCTTGTGAGATTTTTGGCATAAACAATAATATTTTGAGTAAACACATTACCAAAGTTTAAACTACAAAACTAGACGTTAAATAAGAAAATGTCAAACATTGCTCATCAAAGTAAAACCCGTCAATCTTTCGGGTCAATTTTAGTACTCCTATAAAAAAAAGCATATCTATATATACATTTCGAGAAATGGGACACGTTTACAGAGGTATATACCCTCCCCAAGCATAAGTTGACATTCCAAACCGGCAAACCCATTTTCATCTCTATAATTACCTTCTAATCTCCTTCATCACCATCATCATCCATCAATAGCTGCTTCCATTTTCATTTCCAACTTCATCTTCTTCTCTTCTATCATTCTCCTCATTTCTTTCCTGCTCCTCCACCACCACCACCACCACCGTCTGGAAAGGTTTGAAATTACCGTTCATTTTGTCCTGCATACTTCATGTGAACGGATCGATGGGACCGACGATGACCTCGTCGAGGAGTTCCTACCTCAACGTGTTCGACGATATGCCGCCGAGGACGAACTTGGAATTTTAGGACTTTGCAGATAAAGAGTGTCAGCCCATACCTCCAACCAAACATTTCTTCCTGAAATGGAGAACCAAATAAGCATGGCTTCCTTCTACCTACTCTCACCTCCCCTTTTACCTCTTCACCTAACCCATACATGTCAGTATGTCACTCCTATATCCTCAATTTAAAAACATAAAATTCACCCACCTAAACCAAACACGCACCCATAATTCATTCATACCCTTTTGATAAGAAACTTTTATCCAAACTTACCCAAACTATGAAACTTTTATCCCTTATGTAAGCAACAGAGATGTTGTTGATCGAGAAAGAGAGCAGGGGAGGTAGCGGTGGTTGTTCGATCGAGAAAGAGAGAGGGAGGCAGGGGTTGTTGTTTGATCGAGAGAGAAAGAGATGGCAACGACTGTTGTTTGGTCGAGAGAGAGAGAGAGAGAGAGAGAGCGACTGTTGTTTGGTCGAGAGAGAAAGAGGCAGAGGCTGTTGTTCGATCGAGAGAGAGAGAGAGAGAGAGAGAGCAGTGACTGTTGTTTGGTCGAGAGAGAAAGAGGCAGAGGTTGAGGCTGTTGTTCGATCGATAGAGAGAGAGCAGCGACTGTTGTTTGGTCGAGAGAGAGGGTGACAACGGTTGTTGTTTGTCGAGAGAGAGGGTGGCAGTGGTTGGTGTTTGATCGAGAGAGAGAGGGTAACGGTGGCGGAGGGGATGCGACGGCCAACAGGGTGGCACCGGTGGTGTGGTGATGGTGATGCTTAGCGACAGAGATAGAGAGTGATGGATGGAATCGTGGTGGTGCCTTGGTCAGAGGAGAAGAAAACCCTTCTTTTTGGGGGTTTTGGGTTTGTGAGCGACAGAGAGAGAGATTCGGTTTTTTAGGGGATTTTTCTTTTTTTATTCTTTTTGGGAAAAGTCCAAAAAAAACCCAATGAACTTTAGTGTTTTGAGTGATTAAGTCCTTGGACAATTTTTTGGAATAAATAAGTTCTTAGACATTTCAAAACACATTAAATAAATTCTTGGACTTTTCAAAATCTGTTAAATACATCCTTATTACTTAAAAATGTAACTCGCAACCTACATAACAGATAAAACTAGAAATTATAAAAAAAACAAAAAAGATGTCACCTACTTTATACTCTTACAAATTAAAAAATGAGAAAATGAAGTAATTATTTTATATTTTCTGATTTTTTAATTTCAGTTAAACTTTTATTATATTAACACCATAATCGTATATTAACTAAAATATATCAAAAATAATATGTCTTTTTTTTTTAAAAATACACCATTATAATTGTCTCGTCAATATCTTTAAAATAAGCCTAATATTGTATTTTTTTTTGGATTTAATCTCATATTATTAAGTATCATAAATACGTACCAATTATATTTAATATTTACACTTCCTATCTTTTTAGGGTTATTTATTTAATAATATAAGATTAATCTGTAACTATAAAGGTATAAAGTAAAACTATAAAAATAATACATACGTATTTATGATATTGAATAATATAAGATTAAATAATTCGTACGTATTTATGATATTGAATAACATAGAACTAATTTTTTTGATATATTTTAGTTAATATATGATTATGTGTGTTAATATAATAAAAATGTAAAGGTAATGAATATAAAATAAATTAAATAACTATTTATAACTTTATAAAGATGTAAATTGTAATTTTTTTTCTAAAATTTTAAGCAGAAAATGATCTTTATATGTAAAATTTTCTATGTAAAGATGTTTTTTATTTTATTTTTTGGAAAAAAATAATTCTTACACAAAAAAAATATTATTCCCAAACTTTTAACTATTTTAGAATGAAAAAAAAAGCTATGAAAAGTGGTTAAAAATGAACTTGGTTGATGAGATTGATTTATTTCTGTTAATCTCCCCATTTTTAGTTTATAGACGGATAAAGTAGGTGACATGTCTTTTTAATTTGTAATTTTACCTGCTGTGTAGGTTGCAAGTTACATTTTTTAATTAATAAGGATGTATTCAACAGGTTATCAAAAGTCCAATGATTTATTTAACAGGTTTTGAAATGTCTAATGAAACATATTTGATATAGTGAAAATAATGGAAAGGAAATGAAACAATAATGGTAATGAAAATTAATGAAACTTATTTGGGTTTTTACATACTGCATATTGATGAACAAGTAATAAAAATGTAGTTTTGATATGCTATATTTTTTTTTAAAGAAATATACGACTTTTCTATATTTAAGCATATTTCATCTTTGTTGCCAAACCTTGGAAATGTCATCCCTTACGACACATCGACCCATCCCCATACCCGACTAAAATAAACCCATTCATGACATGCTAATAAACGTTTAAAAATATCACACGTGGAATTTTCATAGTTTTTTACAACAATTTTTTTGAAAATAATAATTGGCAATAAATCCATTTATGTTTTTCGACTTTTAATCTCAAAAGTTTATAGGGTCCAAAATTATCGTTATATACATTTGAATCAAATAAAATTTTTGTTCTGGTTTTGTCGATGCATAAAAGCCATTGCTGGCACGTATAATCTTATAGGATTTTGTCGTGATTGTTAACAATTTGTGTGATGAATGTGAGCAGAACCGGAAGTGGAGAAAGTCCCAAGAAAATAGGGGTTTTTAACTCGGTTAAAGTATAGCCTTTCATTAGGAAAATTTAATATCACGCATAGAAAGCTATGAAATTATACTGATGGGATTTGTTGAGTTTATAGATGCATGGTAAGTTGTAATTGGCTTCATTAAGATATTATCACTCATTGAAATGAAGGATGATGAAACTGATTTGTAATGAGTTCTGGGTATATTGGTTTAGAAGTCCAAAACATCTTGTTAATACACCATATTACCCTTCAACTTTATATATTAGTTGACTTGCAAATTAACCATGCAAACTCATGAAATAAAATCGAAGATAATAAAAAAAAATGATTTGGAATTGTGATCACCCGCGCTGCATCGCGTGGGTACACCACTAGTATATATATATATATATATGGTTTCTGCATAGGTTTTATTTTCTTAATTTTTTCATACTAAATTTGTGAATAGGAAACAATCTAATATTGTTTGACCATGGGTCCATGGCTATATTGCAGTGAGCATTAGTAGGTATTGTCAGTGAAGTTTACAAAATATTGGTATATCAATAAAAACAATTAAAACTGGAAAAAAAAATCTAAAACTTTTTATTTCAATTGAATTGTTATAATTTTTTATATTGTGGATTGTGACCCGAGCTGGTTAGGCCTGATCGGCTGCCAAAGTTCTTGTAGCCATGAAATTTTACTTGCAATGACCCCAAATTATTTATGGCTGATGGCAAAAATGCACACGTGTAAAATGTGGCACAATAATGGCGCAAGTATACACCACGTATTGCGTTCGCTTCTCAAGTAATATAATGGTAAAGACCAAATATCGTATCCACAGGGATTTGGACTTAACTAAGAATCAGAGATTTCTACGAACTTCCGGTGCAAAGTTAGATTTATAAAATTGATGGGTTGATTTTTAGCGAAATATTAAATATTAAATAGACAAGATAATAAAAAGCGGGTACGGGTGTAAGTTTTCCCCGAGAGTAATTTAATAACTTAAATGGTTAACAAAACCGGTCGCAATGGACCCCACACGATTTCCTCCTCTCGAAGCGACGTCGTGTCGGTTGCGATAACGATTTTATTATAAAATTACCACACTTGCTATCTTTCGGTTTACCAATCTTACTAAGTAGATCTCGAAGATCTTAGCCCCGCCAGTATGGAGAGATGCACATATCTCTATGACACACCAACTCGACCGACATCTGGACCTTAGTTTGATTATGCAAAAATCCATATCTCTATGCGATTATTAAAGATTCTCTCAAACCTTCTTGCATCACCCAAGCCGTATTCGGATCCGCCCCTCTCGAGGTCTAAGATCTAATATTAACACACACTAGTGATCGGCTTGTCCGCGTTGAGATGAAGCTTCAACTTGGATGACTAAACCGAGAAGTTAGCCGAATGCGGTAACACCCAAGTGTTACATTTTAACCTCTCGGGTTAGCTTACACCCGCACCCAAAGGGGGGTTTAGTTACTCATAATATTAAAAGACATAATAAATAAGAAGAAGAAGTGCATAAACTTAAATTTCAATAAACGTAAACGTACCACTGTGGCCACAATGTCACCACAGTGGTGAACAGAAAGTAAAGAAAGCTAGGAAAGTTACTACTAGAGAAACAATGAAAAACTTATACTACTAACAATATGCTGGAAGATAAATCAATGGCTGGTGAATGAATGTCCCTTCAAAGCTAAGAACCTTTTGAATTTATAGTGGAGAAGATGAGTTGGGAAGAAAGGGACATGAGAGGGTGAAAGAGACCTCTCATGCATGCCCTCTTCCTTCCTTTGGCTCCATTATGCTTGTCTTCTTCTTGAGTCTTCTTTCATGTAAGGGTCAGCCTTGACTCCAACAAGCCTTCCTCCAACTTGCACCAAAATGGCTTCAAAAATCTGCAGAAAATCGCAGGTGCAGTACTCGCCACAGTGGCGACACTGTGGCCACAGTGGCGTACGAAAATTTCACGAAAAATCACCGTTTTTGATCTCATTAGTTATTTAGAAAATCTTGGAACATTTTAGACCAAAGAAATGAGAAAAGCTCAAATGGGTACGAAAAAGGTTATCAAATGGGTTAAAATGAGTGACGAATAACTCTAAAAATTGAGGGATATCACATCCCCAAACTTGAGATATTACTTGTCCTCAAGTAAAAAATAAAATAAAATAAAGATAGACCGAAATTTTGGCTAAAAAGGCGAAACAAAAATTTGCGATGGTGATGCGTTACCTTCGGAAACTGCCGGTGCACTCCTTTTTCGTCTTCGTATTGCTTTGTTGATCAATAGGGCTTTTTGAGGGTGTATGCTTGCTCGATTTTTGGGTTTTCCCTTTTATTCCCCAAACTTATATTTTTACGGGGCTAATCGAAAGGAATAATTTGGCTTTTTGAGTGGGGCTTGACTTTTTCCTCCTTTTTCTTCCTTTGATTATTTTTAACCTTCATGACGAAAGCGAACCCAAAATATAGTTTACAATTGCCTAATTTTGTATCTTTTTCTTTGGCTTTTAAAATTGTAAACCATATAAATCTTTTTTTTCGGATTTATTTGGGTCGATTAAAAACCCCTCCCCAAACTTTAAAGATTGGCAATGTCCTCATTGTCGGGGAGGTGTCATCTAAGAAAACACGGCTAGGTTACGAAAGGGACGTGTATGGACCAAAAACGAGAATGGAGGCCTAGATCATTTCAAACATCGCAATACGCAGAAAAAAATGAAAAGCACCTGCAAACAATGTTAGCACAACGAGACTGATAACGCATATAAACAAACATAACCACCATGCAGAAAGTAGCAGAGAGGGTTCACAGTTAGAAACAAGCAAAATGTACCCCAAAAGAAGATCACACAAAAGAGACGAAATAAATGTTCCAAGAGTTTAAAAATAACCACGAGATCATGCAGGCGGGGGCTGGCCACTGTGGTCAGCATCAACATTGGGCGGTGGAGGAACCGATGCATCAGCTTCTGTCGGTGTACCTGTCGGAGGATCCAAAATATTGGGGAAGGGGGGAAATCGTGCAGCAAGGATCGGATCCAAGGTGTGGCGGATGATGCGACGAGGCGGGTTGGGGCAGGAGGTGAGTTTCGTGACGCAAGCCATGGGTGGTAGTGGTGAGAGTTTTAGGGAAATGAGGGATTAGAAATGGTGGTAGGGAACCCATGTTTTTTTTTTTTTTTTAGAGAAAGAAAGTGGATGATGGAAAAGTGTAAGGGAAGGTAGAAGGGGTAAGGAGCAAAAGGTGATGAGATTGGGTATTAGGGTGGTTATGGGGAAGTGAGAAGTTGTTTTTTCACAAGAAAAGCTTTTGAAACTTTTGAGATAAGAAAACCAAAAAACCAGATGTTCACAATGGGGAACACTAATTTTTTTACCCCATTTATCTCTTTATGCAACAGATCATAACTTACATCTTCCTTCCAATAAAAAAATTATTTTGAATTTCTGCCTCATGACCACATTGGTGAATCATCACAAAGACTCACCAACTCCAAAATGACACATACACAAATAAAAAAAACACAAACTTTTATTCTCAACAACTCCAAATGAAAATAACTAAAAAAAGGAAACACGAATACATAAAAGGAAAAAACATACATTAAAAGAAAAAAAAATCACACGAACAAATGTAAACAACACTCAAAATGAGAGTTATCCACACATTTTTTTCTTTTTTTTTCTTCAAAAACTTTGATACTAGACGGGGGAAAATAAAAATAAAAATAAAAGACTCAAATCTAACATTAAAAAAAAGTAAAATAAAAGACACAAATTTGGAGTTGAGAGTAAGGAAAAAAAATTGTATCAAGTTTATGTAGGATGTGATTCACCACCCCACTTATGCATTTTCAAAAAGTGGGATGGTTTCAAGATAATCGACACCTCCACCTTACAAAAGGCTCTTCCAACAACTCCACCACCCAAAGAACACGATCTAGTCAAATCTTCCAAGCTTTTGATGACAATATTTATTCCCACGGTTCGATGTGTGACTACCCTGGGAGCATTATGGTCAAAAGAAGGTTCCACAACATGAGCAAAAATCATTATATTAGAAATTTTAGCATCTTGAGGCACATCTTCACTACTGGGGAGTAAAGATGGCTTGCTCATGTGCTCGGGTTTTGTCTCAGAAATCTCCGGCTCTATCTCAATACCACTCTCATCCTTACCAACACATATTAATTTTTCATTATCACTTGGTAAAGGGCCTTGACTTTGATTTTTCAACTCGTCGACTAGTTGTCCCATCTTAGTGCTCAAGGCATCCATAGAGGATGAAAAATTTCCCAAAAAAGTTGTAAGACTTTCAATTAAGCTTGGGGAAATAGTTTCACAAGAGTGAGATTTCTCGGGTTGTTCAAAAATATTGTCCAAAGGGTAGTTGGGAACAAAGGATGAGAACCCATAGCAAGGATCCATCCCTTGAAAATCACATGAATAATCAACTTGCTTCTCCCATGATTGGTCAAATGTATTCAAATACGTGTCATTCCAATTTTTAAAGGGAGGTGCAGCTGAAGTGTAGGTGTCATCATCTTGAAAGTTTGTGAAAAAATTAGGATGTTGTTACCCCACAATAATCGAAAGTATTATAATAAGGGACATCCCAACTAGAACCTTCCATTAGGGTGAAAGAGTTGTGTAGTCGTGACATACAACATGGAAAAGTGCTAAGAAAAACTCGCGACTCGGGCTCAAGTAGAAATCAATATCTTAGGATGTAAAAATCTTGCCAATCCCCGGCAACGGCGCCAAAAACTTGATGGCAAAAATGCACACGTGTAAAATGTGGCACAATAATGGCGCAAGTATACACCACGTATTGCGTTCGCTTCTCAAGTAATATAATGGTAAAGACCAAATATCGTATCCACAGGGATTTGGACTTAACTAAGAATCAGAGATTTCTACGAACTTCCGGTGCAAAGTTAGATTTATAAAATTGATGGGTTGATTTTTAGCGAAATATTAAATATTAAATAGACAAGATAATAAAAAGCGGGTACGGGTGTAAGTTTTCCCCGAGAGTAATTTAATAACTTAAATGGTTAACAAAACCGGTCGCAATGGACCCCACACGATTTCCTCCTCTCGAAGCGACGTCGTGTCGGTTGCGATAACGATTTTATTATAAAATTACCACACTTGCTATCTTTCGGTTTACCAATCTTACTAAGTAGATCTCGAAGATCTTAGCCCCGCCAGTATGGAGAGATGCACATATCTCTATGACACACCAACTCGACCGACATCTGGACCTTAGTTTGATTATGCAAAAATCCATATCTCTATGCGATTATTAAAGATTCTCTCAAACCTTCTTGCATCACCCAAGCCGTATTCGGATCCGCCCCTCTCGAGGTCTAAGATCTAATATTAACACACACTAGTGATCGGCTTGTCCGCGTTGAGATGAAGCTTCAACTTGGATGACTAAACCGAGAAGTTAGCCGAATGCGGTAACACCCAAGTGTTACATTTTAACCTCTCGGGTTAGCTTACACCCGCACCCAAAGGGGGGTTTAGTTACTCATAATATTAAAAGACATAATAAATAAGAAGAAGAAGTGCATAAACTTAAATTTCAATAAACGTAAACGTACCACTGTGGCCACAATGTCACCACAGTGGTGAACAGAAAGTAAAGAAAGCTAGGAAAGTTACTACTAGAGAAACAATGAAAAACTTATACTACTAACAATATGCTGGAAGATAAATCAATGGCTGGTGAATGAATGTCCCTTCAAAGCTAAGAACCTTTTGAATTTATAGTGGAGAAGATGAGTTGGGAAGAAAGGGACATGAGAGGGTGAAAGAGACCTCTCATGCATGCCCTCTTCCTTCCTTTGGCTCCATTATGCTTGTCTTCTTCTTGAGTCTTCTTTCATGTAAGGGTCAGCTTTGACTCCAACAAGCCTTCCTCCAACTTGCACCAAAATGGCTTCAAAAATCTGCAGAAAATCGCAGGTGCAGTACTCGCCACAGTGGCGACACTGTGGCCACAGTGGCGTACGAAAATTTCACGAAAAATCACCGTTTTTGATCTCATTAGTTATTTAGAAAATCTTGGAACATTTTAGACCAAAGAAATGAGAAAAGCTCAAATGGGTACGAAAAAGGTTATCAAATGGGTTAAAATGAGTGACGAATAACTCTAAAAATTGAGGGATATCAATGGCCGTTCAAGGATTAATCGGTATGTATAATTTAGCCCCCGAAACCCATGATTACCCAAGATAAAAAAAAATAATTAAACAACAACATAACAACACATTAACATAATTTATTCAACAAAACAAACAAATAACAACCTTTTATTGATTCCATGCCACCAATACAGAAACATATTACCACACACAAGAATTTGCATGAAATAATTCTACAAGAAAAACAAATCATGAACACATACCTTACAATATGGTTTAATTCCAACATTAATGCATTAATAAGGGTATCCTAAGGGAATTTAACCCAAATTAATGCATATGTTAAGGAGTTGGGTGATGAGGATTAATCTTTAAGACAATCAAAACTACAAGCAGAAGAAAGAGGTTTAACACGAGCACAAGGAAGTTCACAGTTCTGAAGTTTCCTAGAAATATCAGGTCCTGAACCACTTATCTCACGGCAAATTTTTCCTCCTTTTCCGCAAATTTTAGTGAAGCCACTAGCAACACCTGCATCAACGTTATGCACGTAAATTGCGTAAACCAACAATACCACCAAAACCAAAATCATCTTAGTCTTCATCTTCTTCTTCTTCTTCGTGATCTGCATTTAATTAATTTGTTTGAATTATATTAATAGATATTATATAAAACGAAGAACATAAAGGTAGGCCTAATTATAAGTTTAATTACCTTGAATTACTTCAATTCAATTGCCGGAAGCAGTAGTATATATATATTTGCAATGTGTCTATGAAGGTAGTTGATACCCCTTTTTATACTGCTTAATATTAATTATATATATATATATATATATATATATATATATATATATATATATATATATATATCTGTGTACGATAATCTAAGAAGGAAGGTTCGTGGGAATGCTTTGCAACCACTTACTTCTAGATCCTTCAACAACTTGTATATATATATATATATATATATGGAAAAGTTCATTTGAGAAACACTAAATATATGAGAAATAGAGAAGTGATCTTAAACTATTAATTCGGTCAAGATCGGCGGCTTTGACCGATAATTAGGGGATAATTGCTCCCATGGTCCACTCCCGTGTTCCTCACATTGTTTATTATTCGAAGGGTATTTTTGTAAATTATCCAAACGTTCAGATATGAATATCACTTTTTTTTCTTTTTTTTTTAGCCGTGTGTGTTCATATATGAATGCATGCAAAAAACAGAAGTTCATATATGAATGTTAGTAGACGTTCATATATGAATGTTAGTAGAATGCCACTATTTTTTTTGTACGTATTCATATATGAACGCATGCATTCATATATGAAGGCATGCAAAAAACAGACGTTCATATATGAATGTCACTCTTTTTTTTTGCATGCATTCATATATGAACGCATGCATTCATATATGAACGCATGCAGTCAGTGTTTATGTAAAAATTATGAACATTCATATATGAACGCATGCATTCATATATGAAGGCATGCAAAAAGCAGGAGTTCATATATGAATGTCACTCTTTTTTTTTGCATGCATTCATATATGAAGGCATGCAGTCAGTGTTTATGTAAAAATTATGAACATTCATATATGAACGCATGCATTCATATATGAATATCACTTTTTTTTCTTTTTTTTTAGCCGTGTGTGTTCATATATGAATGCATGCAAAAAACAGAAGTTCATATATGAATGTTAGTAGACGTTCATATATGAATGTTAGTAGAATGCCACTATTTTTTTTGTACGTATTCATATATGAACGCATGCATTCATATATGAAGGCATGCAAAAAACAGACGTTCATATATGAATGTCACTCTTTTTTTTTGCATGCATTCATATATGAACGCATGCAGTCAGTGTTTATGTAAAAATTATGAACATTCATATATGAACGCATGCATTCATATATGAACGCATGCATTCATATATGAAGGCATGCAAAAAACAGGAGTTCATATATGAATGTCACTCTTTTTTTTTGCATGCATTCATATATGAACGCATGCATTCATATATGAAGGCATGCAGTCAGTGTTTATGTAAAAATTATGAACATTCATATATGAACGCATGCATTCATATATGAAGGCATGCAAAAAACAGGCGTTCATATATGAATGTCACTCTTTTTTTTTGCATGCATTCATATATGAACGCATGCATTCATATATGAAGGCATGCAAAAAACAGGCGTTCATATATGAATGTCACTCTTTTTTTTGCATGCATTCATATATGAACGCATGCATTCATATATGAAGGCATGCAGTCAGTGTTTATTTAAAATTACGAACATTCATATATGAACGCATGCATTCATGTATGACTGCATGCCTTCATATATATGAACACGCGCGTGTTTTTGTCAAAGTTACGTAAATACCCTTATATTTTTGGAAGAGCCGTAATTTTTGACCACCAGTCAAAGCCGTAACTTTTGACCAATTAAATCCAATCTTGACCATATGAATGGCTAAGATCACTTCTCTATTTCTCATATATTTACCATTTCTCAAATGAACCAAACACTATATATATATATATATATATTTTTCCTTCACTATGCTTCAATAATTATGAAGATAAGGTAAAATGCCATATTACTAGTGACTCTCATAATTTTATTTTCAGTATTGTAAGTTTTCTCTCAATCAATACATCGAGGTTTCAAACCTTCGGCATATTCATCGTGTTCTTCATTCATATCCATCTTCTAACATGGTATCAGAGCTGTAGGTTTGTTCATCGTTTTCGCTGTTCTTGCCGCCGTTGCATCTCGCTGCCATCACCTCTCGCCGCTGTTGATTTAATCGATTATTGTTTTTGATAATCGATTTCAATAATCGATTGTTTCATTGTCGCCGCCGCTGAACCCTCTTTTATTCAGTCGAACTCTTCCTTCGGTCGAAGCTTTTTTTTACCCTTCGGTCGAACACCCTTCGGTCGAAACTTTCCTTCGGTCGAACACCCTTCGGTCAAACACCCTTCGGTCGAACACCCCCTTCGGTCGAAACCTCCTTCGGTCGAACACCCTTCGGTCGAAACTTTCCTTCGGTCGAACACCCTTCGGTCGAATACCCCCTTCGGTCGAAACCCCTTCGGTCGAACACCCCCTTCGGTCGAAACCCGCTTCGATCGAACATTCCTCCGGTCGAACTTTTCTCCAGTCTTTAATACTGTTTCTCAGTATTTTTCCTTATTTCATAGCTACCAATTTCAGTCACTCAAATCCCATCTCCGTTGTTTTCAACGGTAGTAACTATATTCTTTGGCATCACCATATGACAATTCTGTTAAAGTCTTATGGTCTTTACACCTATGTTACTGGCGCATCCAAAGCTCTAGTTCAAGAAACAGCTGAGAATGCTGTTGACTTTGCCAAACGAATGAATGAGTGGGATATTAATAATGCTCGTATCTTGGGCTTCATTAATACCTCCACTACTCCTAAGATCAACCAACAGTTCCTTGGTTATATTACATCCAAAAGTCTCTGGGATTTTCTCGCCAAGCGGTATACATCATCTGGTCTATCTCATCAGTATCAACTGTGGACCACTTTTCAGAACAAACGTCAACTTCCTGATCAATCCATCAACTCTTATATCTCTGAAATGCAGTCTCTCAGATATCATATAAGTCTTGGAGCACCACAGATTTTTGATGAAACCGCTCAACAGTTCACCGCCTACTTCAACCAGCTGCATCTGATCACCATTTTGATGGGTTTGACTGATAAATTTAAGAATGTTCGTGCTTCCCTTCTTCATAGGCAGCCTTTACCTACTCTTGAAGAAGCAATATCTGAATTGCTAAGTGAAGAAACTCGTCTTCACATGCGTTCACCAGTGCCTGCTACTGATAGTGTTCTCTACACGTCTCATCCCAAGCCAAAAGGCAAATGGACCAATAACAATCATTCCAGATCTGTGGGAAAGGAGAACACATCCGAGTGTGCCTTCTGTCATTCTCCGGCTCACCTTCTTCTTGATTGTCCTATCTGTAAGTGCCGTAAGTGTGGCATCACGCATCCACGTCACTATGAGACTGACTGTCCGAAGAACTCAAAGCACACTAGTTCTCAGAATCGGACTCATGCTGTTGATGGGCCTACCATTGCTGATACTGAGGCTTCTACAGCCTCCTCACCTGACCTAATGGAACTGATGCGTCGCAATCAGGAACTTATGGAACAAATCATGTCTGGTGCTATGGGTATGAACTCTCCACACTCAGCTGCATCAGGTAACGTATGGCTTTTTGATTCTGGGTGTTGCAATCATATGACACCTTGCCCTGATGGTTTCGCTTCTAAGAAACCACCTCAGCAATTTACGTCAGTCAGAACTGCTGACAACACTGGTCTACCGGTATCCTTTAGTGGAAATGTTTCCACTCCTCTTATACAATTACCGGATGTTCTAAATGTTCCAAAGTTATCTCTGAGCTTAGTTTCGATTGCTCAACTTCTTGAATCTAATTTGATCATTTTATTTCATTCTTCTGGTTGTGTTGTACAGGATCCAAAGACCAAGCAGATCCTTGGACTCGGCCGTAAAGTTGGACGAATGATTGAAGTGGTCTACCTGCTTCTTCCTTTACCATCTTCAAGTTTTGTTGCCTCGGTTTCTAGCACTTCTTCCCTTGAGCTGTGGCATGCCCGACTGGGTCACTTATCTCTCGCCAGGATAAAGTCCTTAGCTCATTTAGGGGTGTTAGGAAATTGTGTTTCAACTGACAATATTTCTTGTTTATCTTGCAAACTAGGCAAACATCATGCTTTACCTTTTGAAATGAATGAATTTAATTCTAATTCCTCTTTTGATATTATTCATTCTGATGTATGGGGACCAGCACCACATCCATCCATGGGTGGTGCTCGATATTTTGTTATTTTTATTGATGACCATACCCGTTTCACATGGATATATCTTATGAAACATCGTTCGGAATTACCTCAAATCTATATTATGTTTGCTCGGATGATTCACACCCAGTTCTCCAAATCTATAAATATTCTTCGAGCTGATAATGCTATGGAATACAAAGAGTCATCTCTTCTCTCCTTTCTTCAATCTCAGGGGACTCTCTCTCAGTACTCCTGTCCTGGCACTTCTCCTCAAAATGTTCGTGATGAACGCAAACACCATCATATTCTTGATACGGTTCGCACTCTTCTCATTTCTGCTAAATGTCCAGAACGTTTTTGGGGCGAAGCTGATTTTACCGCTGTTTATACTATCAATCGTCACCCTACTCCCATCATTCACAATAAGTCTCCTTATGAGGCTCTTTATGAGGTCACCCCTGCCTATGAACTTCTAAAAGTTTGGGGTAGTGCTTGTTTTGTTCAACTGCAATCTCATGAACATACCAAACTTGAACCTCGCTCCAGACTGTGCTGCTTTCTTGGATATGGGATTGAGCACAAGGGTTATCGCCGTTGGGATCCTATCTCCCAACGTCTTCGTATTTCTTGACATGTTACCTTCTGGGAACATGTTCCTTTCTCTTCTATATCCAAGTTTCGGGAGTCTCCTAATCTCACACCTCCGTTTTTCACTGATGCTTCCGTCTCATTGGACTCACTCCAATCTGACATTATATTACCTCCACCTAGTATTCCAACTCCTTCTGAGTCAGACTCTCCAAGTTTTCCTGATCATCATCAATCATCTGCTCCATCTACACAACCAACATCTGAGGTGCCTGCTGAGTCTTTGGCTCCTGAAACTACTCAATCTCAGACTGTTAGACGATCAGAACGGGTAAGACAAGTTCCTTCTCATCTTCGTGATTATCATGTTAATGCTACTCTATTGTCAAATCACGAACCTACTTCCTACAAGGAAGCCTCTTCTAACTCTGATTGGCAGAAAGCTATGGATGAGGAACTTCAGGCACTTGACAAAGCTCAGACTTGGGATTCTGTCCCTCTTCCACCAGGCAAGAAACCCATTGGCTCCAAATGGGTGTTCAAAATCAAAACCAAATCAGATGGCTCTATTGATCGGTACAAAGCTCGGCTTGTGGCCAAGGGCTTCAATCAAGAATATGGTATTGATTATGAGGAGACTTTTGCACCTGTTTCTCGCGTCACATCTGTTCGCAGTCTTCTTGCCATTGTTGCTACAAAACAATGGCCTCTTTTTCAGATGGATGTTAAGAATGCCTTTTTGAATGGTGACTTATCTGAGGATGTCTACATGACACCTCCTCCAGGCGTTCGACTTCCACAAGGTCATGTTTGTCGTCTTCGGAAGGATCTTTATGGCCTCAAACAAGCTCCGCGAGCTTGGTTTGAGAAATTCAGTTCCACTGTCACCTCTTTGGGCTTCTCACCCAGCAACTATGATTCAGGACTGTTTACTCGGACCACTGAAGCTGGCACAATATTACTTCTCCTGTATGTGGATGATATGATCATTACTGGCAGTGACTCTACAGGCATAGCCAATCTGAAGTCATCTCTCAGCTCCTGTTTTGAGATGAAGGATTTACACTATTTCCTTGGTCTTGAGGTGCTCTCTGATCCATCGAGTCTTTATCTGTGTCAAGCCAAATACACCTCAGATCTTTTGTCGAAAGCTGGGATTACTGACAACAAAACAACATCCACTCCTCTTGAACACAACCTTCATTTGGCTCCAAATGCTGGTCCACCTCTACGTGATCTTACTCTATATCGCTAGTTAGTGGGGTCACTTGTCTATCTGACAGTGACTCGACCTAATATTGCCTATGCTGTTCATACTGTTAGTCAGTTCATGTTTGCACCTTGTTCTGATCACTATATTGTTGTTATGCGCATTCTTCGATATTTAAAAGGGACTATGTTTCATGGTCTTCATTTTCCATCCACCTCATCGTTGATTTTGCGAGGTTTTTCTGATGCTAATTGGGACAGTGACATGACTGATCGTCGCTCTACTACTGGCTACTGTTTCTTTCTTGGCGACTCTCTTATATCATGGCGAAGCAAGAAACAATCACTCACAGCTCGATCCAGCACTGAAGCTGAATATCGAGCACTAGCTGACACAGCTCAAGAACTTGTGTGGTTACGCTGGCTTCTTTCTGACATGGGGGCTCCTCAACAGTCTCCAACTTCATTGTGGTGTGATAACAACAGTGCCATTCAAATTGCCCATAATGATGTATTCCACGAGCGAACGAAGCATATTGAAATTGACTGTCACTTTGTTCGTCAACATGTGACTCGTAAGGCTATTCAGCTGCTTCCTATTTCGACTCTTGATCAACCGGCTGATATTTTTACTAAAGCTCATTTACCAGGACGGTTTCGTGATCTTGTTTCCAAACTCCATCTGGCTCATTCTTCTCCCGATTGAGTTTGAGGGGGGATGTTAATGTATATAGAGGAGGCCCAGGCCCATGTTAGGGCCCAAGCCCATTTAGTCTACGTATATATTTGTTGTATTATGTAATCTAGGTTAGATAACTCTCATAATTTTACTTTCAGTATTGTAAGTTTTCTCTCAATCAATACATCGAGGTTTCAAACATTCGGCATACTCATCGTGTTCTTCATTCATATCCATCTTCTAACACTTGGGGGTCAGTGGATGGTATCCCTAACTACCAGGGTTCGAACCTCATGGCAAGCATGTGGCGATATCTGATCATGGGCCCGTGTTCCCTTAATTGGGCCGGCCCATGGTCACCGGGGATTAGTCGGGTGGCACCCTTAAGTGGGAGCCCGGATACCTCGGGAACGTGTGTGTTGATGTCGTTCAAAAAAAATATGAACCAATTAATTCCTATGATGAAATTGAGTGAATCACATACATACCTGGCGATGTTTTCTTCCTTAATCATCGTTGTTATCTCTTCCTCCTTTGGTATAATTATTGCCTGTGTACGTATTAATTAAATCACCAAAGTTTAATTGATCCAAAAATATATATAACAAATCGATTTTTAATTAATTAAGATTGAACATCATAATAACCAAATTAAGAGTAAATTAATTGATTAAGGAGTAGGGCTGTAAACAAACCGAACGAACACGAACGGAGGCTTGTTCGTGTTCGTTCATTTAACTTAACCGAACAAACGAACGAACATGAATGGTAAACGAACGAACACGAACAAAATTTTTTGTGTTCATGTTCGTTCGTTAAGAAAAATATGTTTGTTCGTGTTTGTTTATGTTTGTTCATTAAGAGCTAAACGAACGTAAACGAACAGATATAAATGAACATAAACGAACAGATTTAAATGAACATAAACGAACAGATATAAATGAACATAAACGAACAATTAATGAACATAAATGAACGAACACAAATAAATAAAAGCAACCACCGTTACTCATCATTTCGTTCGTAAAAAATAACATAACACAATGAAAAACCGGATAAACTTAGGCATAAAAAAGAAATTTTAAAAAAAATAATTTAATTAATGCTTTTATACATTAATGTCATAATATATACAAATATATTTATATAAATAAATAAACATAAACGTACATAAATGAATGAACATTAATGAACGAACGAGAGCATTGTTCATGTTCGTTCATTTAACTAAACGAACAAAAAAATGTATTCAAGTTCGTACATTTATTAAATAAACGAACTATTTCCCGAACGGTTCACTGAACGTTCGGTTCGTTTACGGCCTAAAAAGAGGCTACTATATATATACCTGTTCATCGTTGAATCCTTCTCTTTTCGACATCGCAGATTAATTTTGACGGGAAAGGGTTTATAATTTTGATTGGCCTCTTAATTAATTCGCCTTTATTTATTTATACAAGTGTGAAGAAAAAGTCGCATCTTTGGATGCTAAAAAAAATGGTCTTCCTTTTGACCTTATCACAACTATATATATTTTACAGGGTGTTTGGATTGCTTATTTAAACAAATGTTCTAAAAAACTCGTCACGCAGCCGCTATGGCATGTCATGGCACTAAGGCCTGTGTCTC
This sequence comes from Arctium lappa, assembly GCA_023525745.1. Taxonomy (NCBI): domain Eukaryota; kingdom Viridiplantae; phylum Streptophyta; class Magnoliopsida; order Asterales; family Asteraceae; genus Arctium; species Arctium lappa. The sequence continues at coordinate 57,592,598 of CM042062.1, read as the reverse complement.
ACGCCACGTTAAGCCCGTGACACGCCATGACCTAATGCACAATTTCGTAATGCAATATTTGATTTTTCCTTACGTTTTTAATGTCTTATTTGCAAGTTTATTTAATATATACCATAATTTAACTTGTTTATTACTATTGATTCATTGAGTAACACTACAAAACATATGTTTTTATATATAATGATATATATGAATTAGAAAAATGACGTCATAAGTCACGCCTTGAAAACGCCATGGCTTCGCCGTGGCTCCTAAGGCTTGAGGCTTGGCCTCGCCGCCACGCCACGTCTCACGCCATTTAGAATCTTGATTTAAACTCCTTATTGATTTATAGTTTTTTCTCATGTTAATAAACTATTTTTAGTGTTTGAATTGGGGAAAAAATGATTATAGTTTTTTTCCCCATCGCTAATAGAGAGTTTTTGATAAGTTAAGCTTATTTGAAACAAGTTATGATTTTTTTTTTGTTATTTTACATGTATAAGCAATCTCAAACACCTCCTAATAACAACTTAGAGGCGTTTGGTTCGCATAATGAAATTTGATGGAATTGAAATCCATTGAAAATTTGACTTTGAAAGAATTGGAATGAAATTTGATGAAATTTAACCATGCATTTGGTTGGTAGAAATTGGATGAAAATTCAGTTCTTGCATTTTGGTAAGAAATGATAAATTCCTTGATTTGTGGAATTCAAAAGATTTCATCATGATAAATATGTAAACCAAACAAAGGAATTGGAATTTGGTCAAATGATTTATCACATTCCAATTCCTTCAAAATCCATGAACCAAACACCCCCTTATTAACTTATTACGTTTTGATATCATAATAAGTTAATTCAAACATTTTTTATAAAAGTTATTTTTGTCACCACATAAGTTAATAATCACTTTTAGAAAAAAATAAAAAAACATAAGTTGTTTTAAATTAAGCAATCTCAATCACCCCCTAATATTTTTTATATGGTGGTTTTGGCCATGGGGGTGTAGTGGTTCGATCACCTTAATTGTTTGTTTATATGCTACCATTTTATCATTATTATTGCTTTTATGATGGGTTAATCGAGTATAGTAATAAAATTGTACACCATGGAATTAACCCTTTGCCTCAATTGAATTTTATTTATTTTTTTATTTGGAGAGAAAAGAAATGAAATTTGTTATTTTTACAAATATGCCCTTGTTTATTTCATTAACTAGAAACTAAACAAAATACAACATGTATAAATATATATATATATATATATATATATATATATATATATATATATATATATATATATATATATAAAGAGAGAGAGAGAGAGAGAGAGGGGAAGGTTCATGTGAGAATCTTAATAATTTAAGAAAATAAGAGGAGCATTCTTAACCAATTGTTTGAGAAATTAGTTTTTAAAAATTAAAATTTGTTTTAAGGATATATTGGTCATATTCTGTTATCCCCCCCTTTTTTTTTTGGAAAACATACGTCTCCCATTCGATCTGCATCAAAGAGCTTTTCTTCATTATGAACTTGTTCTCTGTTTATAAGCTATCCATGAATCACCATGTTTTGCTAACATTAATCACATATGATTCACAACATTAATCACAACATAAAGCACAAATGAACCCCAACACAAATTTCCTTTTTTTTTTAACGGCAAAATGAAATCTTTATTACCAACCAAAAAACCAACTATAAACAAAGAGGACCAATATCCGAACGCAATACATCAATCACGCAACAAAACAAAGTAAAACCCGCATGTATGAATCCACAATAGGAAAGAATTGGCAACCCACAAACCCAACCAGACCAAACACCAAAAAAAGTTCGCAGCAGATTGTTTATTATAACAATCCAAGAGACCGAACCAAGCACTTCGAGCAAACCAAATCATTCGACGAAATGGATCACTAGCAGCTGTGTTTGGACAGCAGTGGGATAAACCTGCATAGTTTAAACCCCCTTTTGGTAGCCGATCACGAACTCACACCGCCTCTTTTGCAACCCGAACCAACGTAAAAAACCAGCAGCCCATAGCCCATAGGAACAACCCCTCGACCTGCCTTCTCCAGCCCCTAGCCGGTCTTTGTAGGAGTCTTTATCACAGACTCAAAAGCAAGAGACGACCCTAAGCTTCACCGTACTTAGACCACATGCAAATCCCCGAGTAGACCCAGCTCGATCGAGGTGCCTTTTATTAGAGCTATCTTGGACAACGTACACCTTACCAAGCCGACCTATTGCAACAGTATAAATCCCTCCTTGCTTTTTGCAGTACCCTCAACCTCAGCGACCGACACGACTAATACCGACTACACAAACGACTGAGAAAAGCCACAGCTTAAAGCTCAAAGATAAACGACATCGTAGCTTGTGAGATACAACCATCCACCGACAGACCAGGACGGTCGCAAATCACGTCCCTCATCCTCCCCGATCGACATCGAACGCGACCAACATTGAGAACGAACGCGATTCTTCTCGCCTTCATATGTTTAACATCCACCGACAGTCCATGAGTATCAAGAATCACAGCCACCAGCTTCCTCGACTGACCCAGGACACGATCACCACAGCGACGATCAACAACTTATTGGTTTGATTCTGAATCCTTCACTACGAGTATTGATGTACCCCTTAGTGCTATTCCTGGACAGCGGGCAGATCTGCCGAACTGATCACCACCCGACACACTGTATCATATCTAGTCTTGGCATTCGACAACATACACATTTTGACACCAAAATACCACCTTCGAACCCGCTTTCTGTCCTGCAGACTATCCACTATCACGATCCCCCATCCGAGAGTAACCCGCTATGTATGCCACAGTCCCACTGCTTGTACCACAGTCCGGTGAACAGCACCCCACACCAAACAGATTGCAGCCCCATATCGACCGTGTGTTCCTTTTCAATCTTCCTTCCTATCATAGCCTTGGGTTCATTACCCACGTCACCCAATTGCATGCTAGATGCCTATCCCTTGTTGTAATCCACAAATTTCCTTTTGATTCTGTGTTTGAAATCACACATGATTGACAACCATTTCAATGATTTTACTATATAACTGTTAAAAACCCTATTACATCACATATGATTTTCTAATATGAAACTAACAGTGTTATGAAAATGCTTCATATGATTTACTAAATCAATATTACAGTCCTACTATATGATCAAACGGTAAATCACAACATTAATCACATATGATTCACAACATTAATCACAACATAAAGCACAAATGAACCCTAACACAAATTTCCTTTTGATTCTGTGTTTGAAATCACACATGATTGATAACCATTTCAATGATTTTACTATATAACTCTTATAAACCCTATTACATCACATATGATGTTCTAATATGAAACTAACAGTGTTATGAAAATGCTTCATATCACATATGATTTACTAAATCAATATTACAGTCCTACTATATGATCAAACGGTAAATCACAACATTAATCACATATGATTCACAACATTAATCACAACATAAAGCACAATTACAATCCTACTATATGATCAAATGGTAAATCCCAACATTAATCACATATGATTCACAACATAAAGCACAAATGAACCCCAACACAAATTTCCTTTTGATTCTCTGTTTGAAATCACACATGATTGATAACCATTTCAATGATTTTACTATATAACTGTTATAAACCCTATTACATCACATATGATTTTCTCATATGAAACTAACAGTGGATTAGTTCTTCAATCAAAACAACATAAAAGAACTTCAAATTAAGGAACAGAAATGAACCCCAACACAAATTTTCTTTTTATTCTAAATGTAGGTATACTTGAAATCACAAATGATTTATAACATTTCAATGATTTTAGAAATGAACCCCAAGACAAATTTTCTTTTTATTCTAAATGTAGGCATACTTGAAATCACAAATGATTTATAACATTTCAATGATTTTAGTATTTAACAATAAAAAACCCTAATACATACGCCTATGTTTATAATATAAAACCACCTGTGATTTCTTCTGTCAAGTCGTCAATCCCAAATTTCCTTGTTATTCGCTTACTTCTTCGACGCTCTTCAACCATAAACAAACAAAAAATTTCATCAGGAACCTTTCAATACATTTAAAACCCTAAAATCAAACATCTAATAAAATCTCAAACCTGTAGAATCCATTGAATGTGTTATCGGAATCTTCTTTGTTTTCAGATTCTCGGCCTCGTTTGAACTGAGTGTGAGTGAACTTCAAAATTTTCCGATTTCAGAATGGAGTTTTTGGGAGCGATTGAAGGTTTTGGGAGCGTCCTGGTTTTCTCTTATTTGATAGGGATGATGATCCCCTAAGTTCAAATATCACGTATATTCTTACTGACTTTTCCGATTTTGCCCCTACATTTTTTTTTGCGCGTCCATCCCAGGTATATTTCGTTTAATATTATATTTTTTTTATTTTTTGTTATCTTTTAATCACAACCATTGATCTAATAAAAGAAGGGCTAAGATGCATCCCTTTATTTTCTTAATTAGGTCTCCTCCTCATTTGAACCCACCTCTCTCTCTCTCTCTCTCTCTATATATATATATATATATATATATATATATATATATACTAGTGGTGTACTCGCGCGATGCAGCGCGGGTAAATCACAATTCCGAAACATCAAGTTGAAGGTTAATATGTTGTATTAGCAAAATCTAATGGAAAAATAATTGCACACATATTGGGCTTCTAAATCCATTACTCAAAACGAATTACAAAACTTGAAATTTCTTGACTGAACAAAGAAATACAATCATTTGTAAATAATGTCATCCGTATATCCAGAATGTTGTTTAGTTTTTGTAATGCACTCATTCGTAAATATTTTCTGCAAAAAACACCAATTTCTCATTCAAATCCAATCCAAATTCCGTAGTTACTTCATATACATTTGACAACCAATCAATTTGACAACCAATATGTTATATGTTGACAAATCGGGTGAATCACAATTTCTAAAGCAAATAACTTTTCTGTCACCGATGGTTTTTGTTCATATTATTCTCGTTTTCTCTCAATTTTTTTATAGGTTAGTATGATTTATTTGTAAAACGGTTACTACCATAAAATATGTTTATTTACAAGATATATATGAAAATAATCGCAAAAGTGTCGAGTTTCAAAATCCATATATCCACAACTCGTTAAAAAATTGAAAATAATGACTAATCAAAAGTGACATAACAATCATATGTGAAAATGCACATCCGTAGATTCATAATATGATAGGACATGTGAAGCATCAATCCGTAAGCATGTTCTGCAAAAAAAAAACATAATTATTTTAAATCTAAACATATTGTACATATGTGTAATAGTAATTAGTTGATTGTACCTTATTCATCACGTAAAACTTCTTTATACACAACGTTAGATGTGTAGTTTTCCAACACGATTGAATTTTTTCACAGGCTTCACTAATACCTTTGCAGTTCCCCGTGATATCCCTCTAGACAACGCCACGTAAAGTTGTCCATGCGAGAATACAGATTCCAGTAGATAAACACCTACGTTCGGTATTGTCTGCCCTTGAGTTTTATTGATTGTCATAGAAAAGCTAAGTCGAACTGGAAACATGTTATACTAAGGGTAGGTTCAATTTAGGTGAATCCTAACAAAGTGTTTTCCTGAACTGATTTTTTTTTAATAAAAAAGTTCTTTTTCTGCTGCTAAAAAAAACGTCCATGTAAATATAATAGATTAGTTATGATATTTGTAAAATGATGAATTAATTATATAGGCATCAATTATATGGTTTAATACTTAAATCTAATACGCTAGCCATTTTAATATTTTAGAAGCCTATATAGCAGCCCAATTTAAAACCCAAATCCCAAATATATGTTCATAAGACCCTAATCGATTAACATCAGATTTCAAAATCCAATCGTCTCTCGCACGCAGTCGACCCTCCACTCGATTTCACGCAGTCGACCCTCTCGCCTCTCGCCTCTCTACTCGATTTCACGCAGTCGATTTCACACAGTTTCACAACCACCGGTATGTTACGATTTATACATTCTAATGAAGATGAAATTCCATATTTTGCTTGATTTTGTGTGTTCTATATCGTTTGATTTCGATTTATATTAAGCAAATGACTTGTGTGTTCTCCAGGTAGAAACTATATCTGTTTGTAAAACTTTGGTGTGGGTTTGATTTTTTTATTTTTTTGCTTAATATGGATTTGATGGGATCATTCATGTGGTATGTTTGAGGGATAAAGATGATGGGTTGTAAGAATTTTACCCCCCTCTGTTGATACCAAAGTCTGATTTTGTCTTTATATGGTCAAATATCTTGAATTTGTGGCCGATGATTTTCTCTAATAATCAACAATCCTTACAAAATGATACAAATTAGTTGTTTCTTTGCTGTTCTCTGTTGATTTTGTTACTATTATTAAAGTAAATTACCTATTTCGTTCCTGTGGTTTGTTAAAATTTTGAGTTTTCATAAATAAAAACTTATGAGCATCTCCAACAGAGCTTTCTAAGAGGCTGTGAACATAGCGTAAATCCTTACATTTAACCATCTCCGGCGTAAATCCTTGCATTTTACAAGTGACGTTTTTAAAATGGTAGGTTATAAAAGAATCCATGTTTTCACGTATTTCTTTAACCTTACTTTCCATCTGAGTTTTCTTTAACCAACGTATTTTGGTTTTCTTTTGTTTTTTTTTTCGATAACCATTCTCTATAACTTCTCTAACTTTTTTGACATTCTACAGTTCTTGATCCGTTATTGGTGTTTTTTGGATTAGGTAACATTGAATCTTCTCTTGTTTACTGTTTGGGCCTATCTTCCATTTTCAGGAGCTGCTCTGTGTGAAGAACAGTTGATTGAGCAATAAATATGTATTGCGTTTGTATACACAAATCAACTCCACCAGCTTAAGGTTCATGGACATCTCGTATTTTTATATTTAGGAGTTAGGACGTTAGATAATTTTTTGGTTATACAATGAAGACATAGCGCTTGAGTCCTATGAAGGTAAATAACTTTTCTGATTAAATCAACTCCATTTGTGTTTTCTGGGTTTTATTGTGTTTACATGATTTAAATCTATTTTGTTTTTGGTCAGATATGTGTTCTGAATGGAATTTGTAGATATTTGTTTTATTAATTTGATGGTTTTTTTTCCTTGATGGGTTTTTTTACTTGATGTTGATATCAGACAAAACCGAGTTCATTATGCGTCCACTAACATTTGACTTGATTTGATATTTGATTTCTTGTTTTGTTTTTTGATTATGGGTAACGATTTGTCGAGTGTTGTGATTTATTTTTTGTATAACATTTTTTCTTCTTCCATGTCCTGCTAATTAACGTTTTATTTTCCTTCTTAAACAGCTAGACAATAACATGTTGCGTATTGTCCGATATATTTAAGCGGTAAACTTCTTTTCAATCCAAAATTCTCCCCATATCCAATAAACTCATGTTGAGTGAATTTAATATTTAGACTCATTGGTACAATTTCATTTGGTTCATGCTCAAAAGCATATGTTGTTGACTAATAGAGGTTCTTGTAATTATCTAATTATGCATTTGTAATATGTATGAGATCGGTGTTCTTTTAGAATCTCATCTCCAACGACAAATAGTATTTAGAGTATTATGCATTTGTCTTTGTTGTTACATTAAACTATTATTGGAGATGGGTTTTCTGTTTTTGTTGAATCCTTGCTTGCTTTTTAGTTCTTATGAATCCATTTTACCGTTTGGTTTTGTATGTTCACTTGCAGTATGGGATTCTTATATTTTTCTGTAATCTGCAGGCAAGTCAGGGGGTTGTTGGTGGTTGAGGAAAGTCGGTGTTTAAAAGTTCGATGAGGAAAAGGGTTGAGGAACTATCGATTTCTCATCTCATTGTCATAGGTAAACAAACAAAAATAGAGAACTCTGCCATTTTTTTATAATCCAAGTTTGTACGATTTAAATACTGTTTGATTCTAACCGGTCTCAGGTTATTCGGTTTGTAACCGTTTAACCCAAAACTTCTACATTAAACAAAACCTAACATGTCAGAGCTGTACAAATTGAAATACTTTTTTAACTCCTGCATTTCTTAAGCATCTCATAAAGCATAACTTACAACAAGAATTTTAAACCGTTCTACCATACTTCAAACCCATGCCTTTTTTTTACCTAAGCCATATTCTTTTAGCATACCATGCTTTCTCTTTTTGAACTACTTATCTCAGGATGTGGTGAAGGGGTGAAGGGGTGAAGGGGATGTCGTACCTTAAAGAGCAAAAATGGAGATGAAGCAAAGTGGAGCTGAGTTAAAGAGCTTCAATGTTGAGGTTTTCTTTCATACCTACAAGATATGTTGTTAAAGCAACCATTTGATAAGTTGTAAGAAAATAAGCAAAATGGAGCAAAATGGAGCACAAAGCAAGATGAAGCAAAGGGGTTTCGGTTTTTTTACCTTACTGCACAAAGCAAAATGGAGCTGGAGCTGTTGGGAGCAAAATGGTGAGTGTTTGGGATCTTTTTATGTACTACAGCGGGATCTTTTTATATACTACATCAGAAGCCAAAGACTCTTGGCTACAATGTTAAAGACTCTTGGGTAAAAGCATAAGGTAAAATCATCCACAAAACAAGAAGGTTTTTATACATTAACTCTTTTATTCAAGAAAGATAGTTTGAAAGTATTCTTAGTTTAGTGCATAATGTGTAGTTTGGTTTGTGTGTTGGTTTTACCATCTTTATCTGTTTACTGCAGGCGAGTGCTCAATTTAGCATCCATGGGAGTTTGAATGTAAAAAGAGTGGGTTGAACATACCACGTAAGAGGAAGAAAGATGGAAATAGTGTTGGAGAAAAAGGTAGAACTAAGAAAGTAAGCCTCACAATTTCAGTTTTGGTGGTTTAGGAGGTGGTGCATCAACAAGGTGTACATTACGTTTTCTAGTTTGTAATTCATAGATTTTTTATTTCTATGCATAAAATGGTTGTATCTCATGCTTGATGTATTGTAATTAAGAGTTTAGGTGTATATGCATTATAAGGTAGTAAAGATATATATATATATATATATATATATATATATATATATATATATATATATATATATATATATATATATATATATATATATACTGAATAATTTATCAAACAAACACAAAATCCTTAATCTAAACATAATAGAATCTTCATTATTAAATTAGTATCAAAGATTAATCATTCATGAAATAAAAAGAAACAATCAAGTCACATAAGAAAACATAGATCATAACATGAAATGGAAAAGTAATCAAAGTTGTAACAACTCATGTGATGGTAATTAATTTGAAGTTGAATTAATCCTTATTTATCCTAATGAAATTCACCTCACTTCCAAATAGAATGTCTTGTAACCGAGCTACCCGATCTTCGAGTTTCGAATAATATTCGTCACGATCCTTTGACTCTTTTTCCAAGTATGTAAGTGTGGCTTTGCTCTGAGCAAGAGCGGCTTCCGTGGCTTTCCTCTGAGCGAGAGCGGCTTCCTTTGTTGCAATAGCAGCTTCCAATTCCATAATACTTCCCCGGATTGAATGTTCGGTCCTCAAATTAGCTTCCCCGTGTACTTTGTTGATGCGATAGCAATCACGGATATCCAATCTGTGTACAATAATATTTTGATTATAGATAGTCTTGACAGTAATTAAATGGTCTCAACTTCTAACTATGACAATAACTTCGATGTAATTTACTATTTTAGTTATAACTAATTATAAATTTTCTTATCTTTTAAATTTAAGTTCCATATATTAAAGTAAAGGTTCTATTATGCCAATTTTAATTTGGAAAAAGGAAAAACCGGAAAATAAGGAAGGCAGGAGGTTAATTCAGATTTTCACCTTTTATCATTTTATATTTTGTAATTCGGGGTTTTGGTTTTTATGTCCCCTTTGTATTTTGTTAATTATAAATAATAAAAATCAACGAGATGATGAACCACCTAGCTTGATTAGGTTCCAAACTCATTAAAAAGTCGCATGTTCTGTCGTTTCATTTGCTTAAAAAATAGTCATAGAGCGTTTTTTTTAGCATTTTCGCACAGGGCATCAAAAACCCTTGGACTCGCTCTGTGGTCAATCGTACTTTTTAAGCCTTTAATTCCAGGTTTATTATGTTTGTAAAAAAAATTGGGATAAAAGACTCTAAACATTTTCGTTTATATATATATATATATATATATATATATAGAGAGAGAGAGAGAGAGAGAGAGAGAGGGGGGGAAGATTCAAACGAGAACACTAACTATTTAAGAAAACAAAAAAACAGAAAAAAATAGCAGATCGTGTACAAAATCATGTGTGATTTTGCACTATCCGAAAAAATCAGACGCAAGTGTGCACATAGTCGCGTGAATCATATATGATTTTGTACATGAATCATATACAATTTTGTATGTACTCGGCTGTTTTCTTGTTTTCTTAAATAGACATATGAACCCACCTCTCTCTCTCTCTCTCTCTCTCTCTCTCTCTCTCTCTCTATATATATATATATATATATATATATATATATATATATATATCAAATGATAGAAAAATTTTCACCGGAAACTTATCATCATATGAACCAATGTTTTGATGGTTTAAATTAGATAATTAATTCTAACTAAGCAAAAAGATTCCTACGAGTGAATCACACACACACACACACACACATATATATATATATATATATATATATATATATATATATATATATATATATATATATATATACCTGGGGATGTTTTCTTCCTCCTTTGGTATAATTATTGGCTGTATATCAAATTTTGATCCAAAAATAACAAACCAATTAACTAATTAATTAATTAAGATTGATCATAATTAAGGAGGCTGCTATATATATATATATATATATACCTGTTCATCGTTGAATTCTTCTCTTCTCGACATCTCAGACGTTGGATTTTGATGGGGATATATATAGTATATACAGATAGCTTAATTAGGGTTTATACATATAGTATATATAGTATTTATGCCCAGGGCCCACTAGAAATAGGGGCCCAATTTTATAGTATATATTACTCCCTCCGTCCCAAAATAAGTGTCTATAATTAACTTGACACACAGTTTTAGACATGCATAATTATTACCTCTTTTTGGTATCAAATGACATCTTTACCCTTATTTAATGTTTCTTTTTCTTCACAACTCTTATGTATTTGTGCATTAATTAAGGGTAAATGTGATAATTTAGCTATCTACTTTTTGAAAGTGGACACTTATTTTGGGACAAACATAAATAGAAATGTAGACATTTATTTTGGGACGGAGGGAGTATATAATAGTAGTAAAAAATAGTAAATAAAAGAGACAAGTTATTTTAGCATCTAATAGGACCTAAAGAATTTCTTATTATATTAGGGTCCAAACATATATTAATTAATTACATTGAAAAAGAAAATATTTTAAAAGTGAATTGGTTGTATAATTTATAGTATTGTTTATTATTTATTTAAGTCTTTTATCTGATACCACCGTCTAAAAATATTTGCCTAAAAAGATTTAATATATTCTTCATCATTCATCTCCCACTTGTCGTATTATAAATTCAAAGTCTAATGGAATCCAAAGAATGTGTATTATATTAAGAGCCAAAACATATATTAATTAATTACATTGAAAACAAAAATATGTAAAAAGTTAATTGGTTGTTCATTTTATAATATTGCCTATTGTTTCTCTAAGTTTTTTTTTCCTATCTAGTATCAGAGTCTAAAACTACTTACCTATAAAATATTTTGATATATTATCCATCGACCATCATTCATCTCCTTCTTACTCTTTAAAGTATCTCATCCACATGAATTATATATTTGTATTAGAATATAACAGATTTTTGTTATTAACTAAGAGAGCACGACCCTACATTTTGAAATAAATTACCAACCATATGAGATATGAGACGGTTTTAACTTAATTTTTTTAACAACGAGAAAAAGATCACACTATTAAACAAAGAATGGGCCTAGCGAGGGACTAGGACACCAGGAGAACCAAAAATTACAAGATACCCACCCACACATCTCTCAGATTACTATACCAAGAATCCAAAGAATTCCAGCTTAAAACCTGCCCCGATTTAGATCTAGAACAAAGCCATTGGAAGGAACAAAGTTGGACGTTTTTAACAATAAACCAGTGATGAAAAACATTAAACCTAAGATGAGATGGAAACCTAATTGATTGATATTGATTTACATAAATTATTACTCCGAATAGTTATGATTTTGACCCAAAATTATATCATTTTATATATTAAATGTACATCATAAGGATGTTTTTGACGGTGAAACAAATTAACGATGATATGTAAAATTGATATGGCATAAAATATTAATTTAGAAGTAAATTATTGATTGATTTTGCGTCTAAGCATACTCGAAAAAATGATTTTATATGAATTATTAATATTTCTTGAATTGAATTTTATTTCTTACGATAAAAACAATATATCAAAGATTTTATTTTTCATAATTATCAATGGTCCTTTTTCTACATCTCACCAAGGGCCTATAAAATATCAGGAACGGACCTGGGTATATAGGGTCAGGTTTAGGGGAAAACCCTAAATAAATAGAAAACCAAAAAACCACGAAAAAATGGATGAAAAGGTATATCAATATGGATGTCAAATTAACGAGAAAAATATGATTGTTTTTTTGGTGTAATTTATTTTGCTCGAATTTTGTTTATTTTTTCTCTTTTTTCGAATAAAAAAATAGGGGGCTAGAGTTTTTTAATTCAAAAAATATTGTTGTTACCGCCCATTTAATCACATCCATCCGATCATCTAATCTAACGGTTGATAAGGTGTTTTTTAATTTTTCATTTATTTGAGCTTTTCCCTTGAACCTCTGTCTATATATATATATATATATATATATATATATATATATATATAGGGGCCTAATCAAATGAGACTCTATTAGATTGTGGTAACTGTGAGATCCAATCTCAACCATCCATCTATTTTTTTTTAAATAATGAAGAATATTGTAGTCATTTACTAAATTACTTAATATTAAAATCAAAATTGTAACAGACAAATTTCAATCAAGGATAAATCAAATATTTTCTATCCTTATTTATCTCAACCAACTAATGATTAGATATATTCTTATTTTGATTATTTGATTTGGTCGTCTGGAAATTTAAACATATTATCGACTGCATTATCCCTTCCATCGTTGTCATTGGGTTTTGTTGTAACACCCGCTATTTTGGGGTTGGGTGAAAAGTTGACTTTTACCCAAAGTTCAAGGGGGTAAAATGTAACTTGGGTTATATAAATATAAATCAGATTTTAGATATTTTGTAAATATCACAAAATCAGATCTTTGTGAAATCAGAGGGAGAGAGAGAAGAAGCAGGAAAAAAGGGTCGTTTGGGTTTTTCTCCAAATCAAGGTACGAATCTAGCTTAATGCTTTGATCTGAATGCTTTTAGCCGCGTAGAATCTCGTTGTGAAGGTTTTAAACCGTTCCATTGTGAGATCTGAGTATTTCTCATTTTGGATCTGGGTTCTGCTTCCGATCTGTTCTTGATGTTCTTGATGAACAAGACGCTCATGTTCGACCGATTGGTCGTTCGACCGATGCTGTTGTTCGACCGAGGTCATGTTCGACCGAAGGTCGTGTTCGACCGAGGTCGTGTTCGACCGAGGTCGTGTTCGACCGAGGTCAGGGTTCGACCGAGGTCGGGTTCGACCGAGGTCAGGGTTCGACCGGTGTTGTCATTTCGACCGGACTAGTTCCTGGTAGTTGTTAGACTCTATTGTCTTTAAGTTTTATGTGAGAAAGTTATCTGTGTTTCGACTTACCGACTTATCGGTGTTGTCATAGGTAGCAATCGTAAGAAGCAGTCTTTAATCAGGAAGAAATCTTAGGTGAGTCCTTTAAGCTAAATCGGTTTGTATTACGAATGCTATGTGATAAATGTATTATTTGAAATGTGAAAAACCTGGTTTCAAAGTGACATATTGTCGTTGGGAAATACCTTCTAAAGATCTCACATTTTCAAGAATCACGATTTATAGAATTGAACTGTTGTTCATATGAATTGGCTGTATAGTTGATTTAATTGAGTATGGTCTGAAATGACATGCTTTGGCTTTGAGTCTTAGTGCAATGGATCCATAGGCACTGTGTTCCTATGTCCCCTGTTTTGGGCATTTGGTTCACGTTTTAGCACGGGATAGGCATCGGGTTGCCATGATAAGTAAGGTGTGGGCCTATACGGTCGGGCAGCGTCTCATGGTGCAGTAAGGTGAAATCCCATTATGTGCTTGAGTTCCCCCTGTTTTGGGAACTCTCAAGGATAGATCCAGAGGGGTTGACTTGAATGTTTTGAGCAACAGATCTAGAGGGGTTGAGCTCGTTATGTGATTTGTGGGTATTACTTATACCATGTTTAATCACTAATGGTTTATTGGATTTCTTGACTTAGCTCATGGCTATACTACCGCGTGGCACCAATTGGGTTTAGTACTCTCTTTTATTTTAAGCTTGTTCTCACTAGGCGTTAGCCTAACGCTTGCTCTTGGTTGTCATGTTGGCAGGTTATCTTAGCAGTGGGGCTCGTCGGGACTGAGGGAGCGACCTTGGGGTCGTGAGAGATTCTTTTGAAGATTCATTTTGGAAGTATAGCGACACCCGCCCCTAATCTAGATATTTTGTAGATTAATAGGATGTCGTTTTATACTTCAGTTATCTACCTAAATATTGGCTACTCTATACCCGTTGGGTTGTTTGTGTAACGAAATTGTCACACCTTATTCCGCAAGTTAGTCTATTGCCGAATTGTTTCTTCGAATTTTTATTTCCGCAGTTTCTAGGGTGTTACAAGTTGGTATCAGAGCCTTGGTTTAAGTGAACTAGGTATGACTGTAAGATGCCTAGACTTAAGCTGAGACTATTAAGTTACGACTCGTGAGATGGGGTAGATCTTGTAAGATAGGATGGTCTTAGGGTCAACGGAAAATTGCACAAGTTGAAAGTTGTAACGATGGTAATAAGCACTCTTGCGTATTATACGTTCATAATTTCACTTAGCTAACGTTATTATGAAAATGTCTTACGTGAGCATACTTAGATTACTGTTGTTATAATGATTGATAAGTGTAGAAGTACGTTCTCTGTGTTTTCCGTAATCCTTATCCCGTTCTTTTGCATGATTGCGTTCAGCAGAACCATGGTTAATACCAGGAGTCATCCGGAAGGCCAGGAGGCCGACATACCTACGGCCGACCATCCGCTGGCGACCGTAGTGGGGGAAACTGTACGCGTGAGTAATGTGCTGGGTGGAGGACCCGAGCATATTCCTCGACGAAATTTGGAGGCTAATGAGCCTATTATAGAAGAAGTGACGGCCGAAACGAGAATGATGGATCGTATGATGTTGGCCATGAATAGGGCCATGGCGCAACAACAGGAAGTGTTCTTGAAACTCCTCGAGGACCGAGACACTAACAACCGTAGGCCCGAAACGGTTGGCGAGAATGTGATTGTTGCTGGATCCGGGGGTACCGGACCTGTAATTTCCCCTGTGGTAACTGCAACCCTAGGCGTCAATCGAACGACACGGACTTGCACGTTTAAGGCTTTTCTGGGTTGCCGACCACCAGAATTTAAAGGCTCGGACAATCCCTTAGATTGTATGGCCTGGGTTCGAGAGATGGAGCAAGCTTTTCGCTCAAGCGAATGTGGGGAAGAACAGAGGGTGATATTTAGTTCCCGAATGCTGCGGGGAATAGCTCTTACCTGGTGGGATGTGTACTCTGCTTCGCTGGAGCCAACTGTTCTAGACCAATTGTCTTGGTCTACCTTCAAGGAGAAACTGCTAGAGGAATACTGTAACGAGCGGTCGTTGGACCGAATCAAGGATGAATTCCAGAATTTGAAGAAGGGAGGTATGTCTGTGAGGGAATACAGTCGTCTCTTCATGGACAAGCTAGGCTTTGTGGGACATCTGGTCCCGACAGAGAAAGATAAGATCAAGGCTTACATCAAGGGTCTTCCATCGGATATGATGTCGATGGTCCGTGTGACGAAGACCTCCACCCTTCGGGAGGCAATGGAAGAAGCCCAACTCATGGAGGATGCTTACAGTCTCGGCAGGGATCAGGGTGGTCGCCAAGTCGAGAAGAGGAAGTGGGAGGGAAGTTCAATGCCCTCAAAGAAACCCTTTTATGCCAACAACAACGCTCAGCGGGGAGCTGATCCTAGACGCGATGCCAAGTGCTGCTCCAAGTGCCGAAGTAAGCATTTCGGTCCTTACAACTTTGTTCCCGGGACGTGCTACAAATGTGGGAAGACGGGTCACACGTTCCGAGATTGCCCTCTCAAGGGACAGGTATGTTTTGAGTGTAGGGAACCGGGGCACGTAAGGGCGGAATGCCCGAAGCTCAAGACTAGGGGATTTAGCGGGAAGAAGATGGAACCGCCGCGGTCGACTGGAAGGGCTTTCCAGATGTCGTCAGAGGAAGCTAAAGCATCGACCGATGTAGTGTCGGGTACGTTTCTTCTAAATTCCGTACCTACGCGTGTGCTATTTGATTCTGGTGCTAGCTACTCGTTCATATCTGATTTGTTCTGTCAAAGGCTTGTTATGTCTAAAAGTACGCTAGAGATTGCTGTTGTGGTAGAAATAGCAAATGGAGGTCAAGTTCTAATTCATAATATCCTTAAGGATTGCATCTTAGAGCTTAAGGGGAAGAAATTTCCCATTAACCTATTACCAATGCAAATTGGCGGATTCGACGTGGTGGTAGGTATGGACTGGTTATCTAAGAACCAGGCCGAAATTGTATGTTCCAAGAAAATGATCCGTTTACCCGTGGCAAACGGAGAAGCGACTATAATCTACGGCGAAGGAAGGAAAAGCGATGTGGCGATTATTTCAGTAATCAAAGCTAGGAAGTGCTTGGCGAAAGGATACGTATCTTTCTTAGCGTATGCCATCGATACCAAACTCGACCAACGGAAATTGGAAGATGTTAGGGTGGTGCACGAGTTTCCCGATGTGTTTCCGGAGGACTTGCCCGGGTTGCCGCCCGATCGAGTTGTGGACTTTCGTATTGACCTCATTCCTGGAGCGGCTCAGATTGCTCGAGCTCCATATCGTTTGGCTCCTACCGAAATGCAGGAGATGGTGGTTCAACTTCGAGACCTTCTCGAGAAAGGTTTCATCAGACCAAGCTCGTCACCGTGGGGAGCTCCGGTTCTATTTGTCAAGAAAAAGGACGGTGCATTGAGAATGTGTATCGACTACAGGGAACTGAACAAAGTGACGGTGAAGAACAGGTATCCACTTCCAAGAATCGACGACCTGTTCGATCAGCTTCAAGGAGCGGGTTGCTTCTCAAAGATTGATCTTCGATCGGGGTATCACCAAGTGAAGGTAGCAAAGAGCGACATTCCGAAAACGGCATTTAGAACTCGCTATGGGCACTACGAGTTTCTGGTGATGCCATTCGGCTTAACCAACGCACCAGCGATATTTATGGACTTGATGAATCGAGTGTGTCGACCGTTCCTCGACAGATCAGTAATCGTGTTCATCGACGACGTCCTAGTTTACTCCAAGAACGAAGAAGAGCACGGGCAACATCTCTGTGAAGTATTGGAGGTGTTAAGACGAGAAAGACTCTACGCAAAGTTTTCAAAGTGCGACTTTTGGCTTCCAGAAGTCCAATTTTTGGGACATATAGTTTCAAAGGAAGGAGTCAAGGTGGATCCCGCAAAGATCGAGGCAATGACAAATTGGGAACCTCCCAAGAATCCGTCTGAAATCCGAAGCTTCCTAGGTTTGGCAGGATACTACCGGAGATTTATTCAAGATTTCTCGAAGATAGCCTCGTCGTTGACTATCTTGACCCGGAAGAACGTGAAATTTGTGTGGATCGAGAAGCAAGAAGAGGCGTTCCGCACCTTACAGAAGAAGCTTTGTGAAGCTCCTATCCTATCCTTACCAGACGGGACGGAAGATTTTGTGGTGTACAGCGATGCGTCGAAGATGGGTTTGGGTTGTGTCCTGATGCAAAGAGGGAAGGTGATCGCTTACGCATCAAGGCAACTTAAAGTGCATGAAGTCAACTACCCTACTCATGACTTGGAATTGGCAGTTGTGGTGTTTGCACTAAATTTGTGGTGGCACTACCTTTACGGTACGAAGTGCACTCTTTATATGGATCACAAGAGTCTGAAGCATATCTTTAATCAGAAAGAGCTAAACATGAGGCAGCGAAGATGGTTGGAGTTGTTGAAGGATTATGACTGCGAGTTGCTCTACCATCCGGGTAAGGCAAACGTGGTTGCCGACGCCTTGAGTCGGAAAGTCTGCGGAGGAAATTCTCGTGCTACCTTTGCACGGATTGAAGTAACTTCAATGCTTATTGATAGAATCAATGAATCGCAAGCCGAAGCCCTGCTAGAGGAAAACCTCAAAGGAGAAGTCATGGCGAAACAACATCTTTTGTTGACTAAAGATAGTCGAGGGGTGAAGCTTTTCAATGGGCGAGTTTGGGTGCCCAAGATTGGGGGTAATAGAGAACTTCTTCTCGAAGATGCCCACAAGTCAAAATACTCCATTCACCCGGGAAGCACGAAAATGTATAGAGATTTGAAATTGCTTTATTGGTGGCCAGTCATGAAGCTCGATGTGGCGCGCTATGTGGAGCAGTGTGTGACTTGTTTGCAAGTGAAGGCTGAGCACCAAAGACCCTACGGAAGTTTGCAACCCTTGGAAATTCCGGAATGGAAATGGGAACACATCACGATGGATTTCGTGACAAAGCTACCAAAGACCTTGAAAGGTCACGACGCCATTTGGGTTATAGTTGACCGCTTGACCAAAAGCGCTCACTTCTTGTCCATACGGGAGACGTTACCAATGGATAAATTGGCGAAGTTGTACATCGATGAAGTAATTTCCCGGCACGGCGTGCCGCTATCTATAGTCTCTGATCGGGATAGTCGGTTCACGTCGCACTTTTAGGATGGCTTACAAAAGGAATTGGGTACACGTGTGAAGTTGAGCACAACCTACCATCCTCAAACCGACGGACAAAGCGAGAGGACAATCCAGACGCTAGAAGATATGTTAAGATCGTGCGTAATCGACTTTGGGGGTAGTTGGGATACGCACCTGCCTTTGGTAGAGTTCGCGTACAATAATAGCTACCACTCAAGTATAGGGATGGCACCGTTTGAAGCGTTATACGGTCGCAAGTGTCGAACTCCCGTATGTTGGCTCGAGGCCGGGGAGAAGCAGTTCGCCGGACCGGAAGTTGTACAAGAAACGGCGGACAAGGTCAAGGGCATCCGCGAACGTTTGAAGGCGGCCCAAGATCGACAGAAAAGTTACGCCGATAAGAAAAGACGGCCAATGGAATTCCAAGTAGGAGACCGGGTTATGTTGAAGGTGTCCCCTTGGAAGGGAATTATTAGATTTGGGAAGCGTGGGAAGTTGAGCCCCCGTTTCCTTGGACCGTTCGCTGTGACTAAGCGGGTAGGACTTCAAGCTTATCAGCTGGAACTTCCTCCGGAGATGAGGGGCATTCATAACACGTTTCACGTGTGCTATCTCCGGAAGTGTCTAGCAAAGGAGGAGAGTGTTATTCCACTCTCCGAGATCAGAGTGGATGAGGGGAATCGTTGCGTTGAAGAACCTGAGGCGATTTTGGAAAGGAAGACGAAGAAGCTTCGTCACCGGGAAGTCACAATGGTCAAAGTTCAGTGGAAGCACCATCGAGGTGCCAATGTGACTTGGGAAGCGGAAGAGGACTTGAGGCGGAGGTACCCTCACCTCTTCCCATAGCCGAGATTTCGAGGACGAAATCTTCTCCAAGTTGGGGAGGATTGTAACACCCGCTATTTTGGGGTTGGGTGAAAAGTTGACTTTTACCCAAAGTTCAAGGGGGTAAAATGTAACTTGGGTTATATAAATATAAATCAGATTTTAGATATTTTGTAAATATCACAAAATCAGATCTTTGTGAAATCAGAGGGAGAGAGAGAAGAAGCAGGAAAAAAGGGTCGTTCGGGTTTTTCTCCAAATCAAGGTACGAATCTAGCTTAATGCTTTGATCTGAATGCTTTTAGCCGCGTAGAATCTCGTTGTGAAGGTTTTAAACCGTTCCATTGTGAGATCTGAGTATTTCTCATTTTGGATCTGGGTTCTGCTTCCGATCTGTTCTTGATGTTCTTGATGAACAAGACGCTCATGTTCGACCGATTGGTCGTTCGACCGATGCTGTTGTTCGACCGAGGTCATGTTCGACCGAAGGTCTTGTTCGACCGAGGTCATGTTCGACCGAAGGTCGTGTTCGACCGAGGTCGTGTTCGACCGAGGTCGTGTTCGACCGAGGTCGTGTTCGACCGAGGTCGTGTTCGACCGAGGTCAGGGTTCGACCGAGGTCGGGTTCGACCGAGGTCAGGGTTCGACCGGTGTTGTCATTTCGACCGGAATAGTTCCTGGTAGTTGTTAGACTCTATTGTCTTTAAGTTTTATGTGAGAAAGTTATCTGTGTTTCGACTTACCGACTTATCGGTGTTGTCATAGGTAGCAATCGTAAGAAGCAGTCTTTAATCAGGAAGAAATCTTAGGTGAGTCCTTTAAGCTAAATCGGTTTGTATTACGAATGCTATGTGATAAATGTATTATTTGAAATGTGAAAAACCTGGTTTCAAAGTGACATATTGCCGTTGGGAAATACCTTCTAAAGATCTCACATTTTCAAGAATCACGATTTATAGAATTGAACTGTTGTTCATATGAATTGGCTGTATAGTTGATTTAATTGAGTATGGTCTGAAATGGCATGCTTTGGCTTTGAGTCTTAGTGCAATGGATCCATAGGCACTGTGTTCCTATGTCCCCTATTTTGGGCATTTGGTTCACGTTTTAGCACGGGATAGGCATCGGGTTGCCATGATAAGTAAGGTGTGGGCCTATACGGTCGGGCAGCGTCTCATGGTGCAGTAAGGTGAAATCCCATTATGTGCTTGAGTTCCCCCTGTTTTGGGAACTCTCAAGGATAGATCCAGAGGGGTTGACTTGAATGTTTTGAGCAACAGATCTAGAGGGGTTGAGCTCGTTATGTGATTTATGGGTATTACTTATACCATGTTTAATCACTAATGGTTTATTGGATTTCTTGACTTAGCTCATGGCTATACTACCGCGTGGCACCAATTGGGTTTAGTACTCTCTTTTATTTTAAGCTTGTTCTCACTAGGCGTTAGCCTAACGCTTGCTCTTGGTTGTCATGTTGGCAGGTTATCTTAGCAGTGGGGCTCGTCGGGACTGAGGGAGCGACCTTGGGGTCGTGAGAGATTCTTTTGAAGATTCATTTTGGAAGTATAGCGACACCCGCCCCTAATCTAGATATTTTGTAGATTAATAGGATGTCGTTTTATACTTCAGTTATCTACCTAAATATTGGCTACTCTATACCCGTTGGGTTGTTTGTGTAACGAAATTGTCACACCTTATTCCGCAAGTTAGTCTATTGCCGAATTGTTTCTTCGAATTTTTATTTCCGCAGTTTCTAGGGTGTTACATTTGTTAACAGTATTCTGCAATTCGATTTCTTATTGATTCATCTCGTTTCATCCCTTCCATCGTTGACGTTGAGTTTTTTTAACCGTAGATTTCAATTCTATTTCTTATTTATTCATATCGTTTCATCCCTTCCATGGTTGTCATTGTTTTTTTTTTACATTAGCCTGCAATTCTAGTTATTAACCACAAGGGTTGTGGTGTGGTGGTAAAGGCTTGGGGAGTTCATAGCGCTCAACCCGGGTACGAACCCCACTAGCAGCACTTGTGGCCACTGAGGATAAACTCAGGGCTGCACGCTTTAGCAGCTAGGCCAAAGGTCCTAATTGCCATGGATTAGTCTGGGCCATAGGCCCAGGATACCCTTTCCATAAAAAAATCTAGTTATTCTTTATTAATCTCGTTATATTTCATTCAATGGATAATGAAAAATCTATAGATTCCGATCGATCTTCGTCCGTTAGTCCCAATGAATTGGAATACAACAAGGTGAAAACGATTGGTGCTATCTCCCGTATTCCAACAAGGTGAACGATGAAACTACGTGGTGATATGATATGTGTAGAAAATAGATGTATCACAGAGTCACACATTGTGATACATTGTGAAACTTATGGGATACTGCGGTTGTGTTTGCAAATATGATTTGTGATAGTCTGTGGTACACCGGGTTATACATGGTGATATGTTACAACTAAAACAATTCAATTGGATGATGTTTTTTGAATTTGTATTCATAATATAATCAAAACAATTTCATGATACCCAAATAGGTAGACGTGATACAATATGTAACACACAAACTTACCTCCTTCGTTATTGTCCTCCATATCAAAGTACCCAAATAGGTAGACGTGATACAATATGTAATCAAAGTACCCAAATAGGTAGACGTGATACACAATGTAATCAAAACAATTTCGTGATAAAATATGTAACACACAAAATAATGACAAATTATCCCTTCCTAAATTATCGCTTGCCGCATAAATCAAATAAATACAAATTGTAATGTTATTTGACAAATTTACCCTTTTTTTCCTTATTTAGTGGCATAAAATCATTTTTTAAATATTATTTTATATTAAGTATTTTAGACCATTGATTAATAGTGATTTTTTTCTTTTGGAAAGGCAATCATATATTAATTACCAAACCAAAACCAAGCATTACAACGGAGAAGCTGTCAGAGAAAACAACCGAGTACAAATAACATACCAAGGCGCCATAGACCTGCATTAGTCATCGGCTTGCCAGCAGCAAACCGAAACTGTGAATAACATCAAAAAAAATAATAAAGCCGCAAAAAAGAGAGCAACAACCTAAAAGCTACCTTCCGAAATTGTCGCGAGACTGCCGATCACCGGTAATTGAGCACGGACCGTCTTATGGAGTCGAGCATGGGCAGTCGGCTGGAGCGTCCATCCACCTAGTCCATTCGAGATTGACACCACTATACCGTTTACCGATCTGCAATTCCACGAGTCTGTCCACCATCTTCCTTTTGTCATTTTTGAACACGATTTGGTTTCGATGCATCCAAATCAAGTAAGCCACACACCAAACTGTTTCTGTCCAGAATTTAAATCTCGAACCGTTACCGTTAGGTGCCAACTCCACTAAGTCTTGTAAAGTCGAGACATTTTCGTTCTTGAAACTCCACCATCTTAGCACCATTTGCCATACTTTTGCTACCTCTTTGACATTTTAAGAGGTAGCAAAAGTATGACATTTTAAGAAGTAATCACTAAATTTTATACTGATTAGTTCTCCTCTATTCACCTTCGTTCTTGATACTCTAGCGATTTGTTATTATGGTCATGGTTTTTCTTATAAAATGATAGATTTGTTGAATGAAATATGCCGTAGGCTCGAAAGAGGCTGTTATCCATTTTTTCTATGTGCAACTCTTCTTTGTAATGGTGGTTCGTGCATCTGGCGATAATCTACTTGTTTATTTGCTCCTGGGTTTTTGGCTCTCAATGACATATTAACAGGCACATTAATGGCATATTAACTGGTCGACGGATTGGAGGCTTGGAGCCACGACGAAGCCATGACGTGACTTATGGCGTCAAATATCTAATTCATATATAATATTATATATAAAAACATATGTTTTGTAGTGTTACCCAATGAGTCGATAGTAATAAGCAAGGTAAATCAAGTTATATATTAAAAACTCGTAAATAAGACATTAAAAACGTAAAGAAAAATCAAATATCGCACTACGAAAACTGTGCATCAAGCCATGGCGTGCCATGGGCTTAACGTGGTGTGGGACACAAGCCTTGGTGCCATGACGGCTGTGTTCGACGAGTTTTTTAGAACAATGCCCGTGATCGAGAAGAGGGGGAAAAAACCTATTCAACTTTGTATGTAAGTCCTGTGTCTTATCCCAAAAAAAATCAAAAACATAATAAACCTAAAACAAAAATCTAAAAAAACTAAGAAAATGATATAAATAACCTAGATGGGAAGAAAAAACCGTACAAACCACCTGTACCAAGAGAAACTTGTGCTATTATTTGTAGTTTCAAAGAATAATCCGTTACACCCAACTCGCATCTTTCACGAGTCACGACCCTAGACATTTTTACACTATGACGGAGAAACGAAATGGTGGCCCGGTGCTGCTTTATACATCACATGGGCCAAGCATATATAGTGTTTTCTACATCAATACATCCACATGTGTAGTAGTATTACATGTATGGCACAAATGAATGAAATAATAATGTACACAAATATAACTCCAATCAACAATGTATAATATTAATAATGTACAATTCTACACGAGTCCTACGCAAATATCTGTTGAATTACTGTCTCCGCATTTCCATTGTATTGCGCTAGCAGATGTATAGCATCAGCCCTAGGCAAAGCAAGGAATTCCTGCACACCGAAATCATAAATAATTTTTACATATTCATTTCAAATCAAACACATCCAATATATCTCCTAGACCCCAAAGGGTAGAGCGTCTGCTAGTGCATTATTTTCCCATTATTAACGAGTCAATGATGCTGAAATTTCTTGACACTCGTAAAGGCAGGATTGTTGATGATTTTAGTGTCATTAAGCATTTTTAGTGTATTTGTGATTTACATGAGATCAAGGGGGTTTGTTGGTTAAGCTATAACACATGAGTTATGTTGTGCAGAGTGCATGCTCGTATAAGCTACCGTGGAGCTAAGATCGTCATAAAATAGGGGTAAAAGGGGCAGAGCCCCTTGGAGGTGGTCCCGCTGGCGCTGATTCAAAAACTAATCTCAGGGGTCATTTACTAAACGCTTACCGAGTCGGCGCTTACCAGGTGTCACTTCAAAATCTTACCTGGTAAAAGGCATACCAATGACCATGAATCTTACCTGGTAAATGAGCGAGAAGACTCTTACCCAGTTAGCGCTTACCAGACAAGAGATGTTTACCAGCAATCCATTTTGATTGCCGAGAATGTTACCCGATAAGATAGTTGAGGGTAGTGATCTTGCCGGTAAGCACTTGTCGGGTAAGCTTTTGGTAGATGGCCCCTCAAAAGACAAGTCTTGGATTCAAAAGATTTAAAGCCTTCTTAACTTCACTTCAGAAAGAGGACTTGAATTCAGGCGGCAAGTTGCCTTCTGAACTTTGGTGCAATAACCATTTATTGATCTTATCCGTTGGTAGTTATTTGGTAACACTTCCTACCCACAAATAACTACCTAACCACCCCGAACGGACTGGCGAGTAAATACCTATTTAAAGGATTTTCAATCTCGTTTTAATATACAGAAAACACATCATCATCTGTGTTTTTGCTCTCGATTTTGCCTTCAAACCCAGAGTGCGTATATGGATTATCCTAGAGTTAATTTCATGATACCCACAGGCTGAAATAAGGTCGAAATATTACTTACGGACAGTGATTCCTTTGATGATCCGTATACTATCCAAGTTTGCTATATCCGATTTTCTAACAAGGGCAACCCATGTAAGTTGAAAACATTATGCAGAATCTGGTAAGTGATCAGGACTCACCATAACTTTGAGTATCGCGGTTTCATCAGACACAACATCTCCAGTGGACGAAACTTGAGCAGGACTGCCATCTTCCTGCATTCTGCTGCTTGAAGTTGCAGTGCCTTGAGAAGAAGTATGAGTGCAAACATCGGCACTTGATTTGGAAAGAGTATCGGCTAGCAGAGGAGAGTCGACTTCTTTCAAAAGGTTGATCTTTAGCAAACCCTCAAACCGATCTTTACACATTTGAAGCTTAAACCACTCATTATGTGTGTGAATGGTAGTTCTCATTATCTTCATTAGCTGGGGTTCTTCGATGCCAAGCCTCCTACCTATTGCAACCTATTTTGAGGTACAGAATCTTCAGTTCATATGACAAAACAAATCAAACGCAGAAATAAGTGAATTGTCTTGTACATGTTATCGACTTTAAGCGTGTGTTTGGTACGCAGACGGGACTGGACAGGCGAGAGTGCAATAGGCAGGTGAAAGAATTGTGGAAGGTTTTAGGGTTTTAATTTGACATGGGTAGTTTAGTAATTGACCATTCTTCCCAGATTTTTGTTGCACCCATGTTGGTGGTGCAGGGGCGGACCAACATACAGGACCCATGTGCACAGGCTACCGCTCAAGCCAGTAGAGACAATAGAAAAAAGAAATTGGGGCCTTAAAGGTGCACCGTGCACCTGCTTTAAATTAATTTGTGCTCCCTTAAGTTAACAAGAACTGGTTGCATACTTGCAGCCTACTGGTATTGTCATTACATGTGGTACTAAAGGTCGCAAGTTCAAATCCCTTTGGCTCTTTTTTTTGTGCAACAGCAGCTGAAAAAAACCACTTGCAAAAAACCCCTTATATATCATTTTTAATGAATCTGTAGTTTTTACAACTAAGATTTTATTTATTTTATATTAAGTTTTGTGCCTCCGTTTGAAAAAAAAAATCTGGGTCTGCCTCTGATAGTCTGATTGTGGGACCCACTTAGGTCTTGTCCTATAGCGGTCTAACATCGTGCCAAACGTTAGATAATAAGTTTTTGTACTGTTCTAACCCATGTACCAAACACATGCTAACTGTCAGAAACTCGGTGAAACTTATCCATATAATTATTCTCTTTACTGATCAGATACCAACCATTACTATATGGCTGAAGATTACTAGAATAGACCTTATCCATCAAGATGAATATAACGATAAAGTTTATGTGAGCAAAATGAATTTAGCAACTTCTTACTCCATTTAATAGTGCATCTACAATATAAATAGAATACGTGATAATGATTTAAAGCAACTTATGGCAACTAATTTCAAGACATGTTTCATGTCAATTACATGTACATGCAGTATAAATATAATTATACGTGGTTTCCCACAGACCCTAGGCTAGTGGTTAATAATATGTGAAAATGAAGTTTGTAATAAACTTCTGTATAGTCAATTACTCTAAGAGGACTGGTCATCTAGAGCCAAGGGATCACGGTTGAGACGTGTTTGCTTTCTAATATGGACTAGGAGAAGGGTGGATAGAAAGAGACCGATTTTTGGTTTTTTTTTTTGGTGTGGGTGTGTGTGTGTGTGTGTGGTGGTGGGGGGGGGGAAGATCAGATAGCAACTTTTAGATAGTCAGAAAAATGTTAAGATCAATGGTCTGATGTTGAAAACCTGGCACAGCACATAGGGTACAAGGGTCTTTAAATGATCGTTTGTCAAGATCAATGCTCTAAATAATCTCCATCTGCTTAGGTCTATTTACAAACTTTACACCTTTTGAATAGGAAGCACAGGGATTCCTGTAGCATCAAAGTCATGATCTTCAACACTCCACCAAATTAAGAGTTGACCTAAGCCCATGGACAGGCTAACCAATAGGCAATTAAGGAAGACTAGCCTAGATAAGCCACTTCTGCGTCAGAAGTTGGTTTCAAGAATCAAGAATTTAAAGGTTATTAATCTATTATGGAAAGCAAGGGACAAGAACATAAAATTGGTTCTCCCAAAAATAGAATTGATATTAAGAATACTGAATTTTGAGCAGCATTGACCAGTTTTAGAAATAAGATCCTGTTGCATCCAATATTTGCAGAAGAGAAAGCAATAACATAAGCACTCATTCTGACAGTCAGTATATAAGCATATTGATAAAATGAGAAAGTAAATTACCTGGAGTGAAGTCGAAAGAGCATGAAAGGGCAAGCTTTCTCCGACGAACTTCTCATTCGGTGTAAGGAAGGCCAACAAGGTCTCCTTTAAGGGTTTCAGGAGATCTGGATCTCTTGTCGCTAAAGGTCCCAAATGGGTACAAGCCACTTTCAGTGCACGAGTATGGTCGCCGGAGTTCACCAACTTCAAAAATTCAATCTGGAACCAAGGATCAGAGTGTGGCATCAAATTTGATAGA
Organism: Arctium lappa; assembly: GCA_023525745.1. Classification (NCBI taxonomy): domain Eukaryota; kingdom Viridiplantae; phylum Streptophyta; class Magnoliopsida; order Asterales; family Asteraceae; genus Arctium; species Arctium lappa. The sequence continues at coordinate 57,564,599 of CM042062.1, read as the reverse complement.
TCCACAATGTGGTAACACCATTCTCCTTACTATCGCCATCCCTCAAGGTGCGTTTAGTACGCAAACGGGACGAGCGAGAGTGAGGTAGGCGGGTGAAAAGAATTATGCAAGGTTGAGTTTTAATTTGACATGATAATTTACCAATCTTGTCTTATCTCCCTAATTTTTGTTCCACCCTATTTTGGTGGGACAAAGAAATGCATTTTTGTCCCACTAAGTCATGTCATAAGACAACATTTTTTGGTTCTTTAATGTCCCATCCTGTCCCGCATACCAAACACACCCTCAGTAAAAACCAAGCAATGCAGGTTGCTTATAATCCCATTTCAGAAACGTACAAATCCATTTGAGTTATTTTAAATTCTTATTCGTTGTTATGATGGATTTAACTAAATAGATATATCACTCACCCTTTTTAGCTGGAAGAGAAGAACATGATTTTCAGTGAAAAAACTTGAGTACATATCATTTATTTCTTCTACAACCTCTGCAGCCATTCCTTTGCTTGCCAACTCCTTTATTGCTAGCATAATCTCATATTTTTCCTCTTTATTGCCACTAGCATCTACTGCAGACGATATTTCAGAAACCTGCAGCACAAAAGCAAGAAAAATTCCAACACCAGAATCAGTGGCAGACATACATATAGAACTATGGGGTGAGGGGCCCCAAGTAAAATTGTTGTAAAAAATAAAATTTTCTTTTCCCCAATTCCTACTCTTGCGCCTCTGGCCCTTTCCCATGCCACCGCCTACCCCCCCCCCCCCCGGGGGGGGGCCTCTCTCCCAAGTCCCATCCAAGCTCAAAAAAATATCCTTTATGCTTTTTATATTTAATTTTATATTAAGTTATTTAAATGTGTGCGATGTGCCCCCAGTGGTCGGAGTTTCATACCTGCTGCTCTTCTGACATATTAGCATCAACTAGTGTAGTAGCTTTAAGCTCTTGCTTGCAGCCACGGTTGAGTACATTAGGAAAAGAATCCTGTACTTCGTGTCTTCCCCTCCACCTCTTACGTTTGTTCCTCTCCATATTTCCTCGACTCTTATTTCTTTGCATGATTTTAGAAGCTTTATGTCGGTAAATCCCGCTAGTACTACAGTCTTCGTGGCTACTCATTGTGCCACAAGGGTATCGCTCCTCAGCATCAGGGTTCTGAACGCTGACAGCACCAGTTCCAGGTGAATCCATGTCAGTATCAGCAAGCTTACTGGATCCACTCCGAACTTCGAGTGAAAAGTCTGCAGATAAAGTAGATTCTGACTCTGTTTGGTTTGACTCCGATGGTTCATGTACTAGCTGCATTCCTTGGGCTGAAGCAATGACGGATCCAAAGTCAATAATAGGATAAGAAAAATAAAGAAAACTGAACAAAAAAAGTTTATAATGTGAACCCCAGTTACTCACAAGAAGGATTCGAGGGACCAGAGTCGACGATGCCCCTATAGACACAATACTCATGAATGAGTTCATCGAGCATGGTGACGTCCAACCTCATCCTACACACTTCATTCTGTAACAGATAATGTTAGAAAAGGAACCTCCCTAAACACCTATGTTCTTCATAAATCGTGAAGTGCAAGAGGTCCATATTATCAAGTCAATTCCCAATTGTTTGTGTGGCGCAATCTTTTATTTTATAATAGGAAGTAATGCTTGCAAAGATATATGTTCATGTTTTCCATAAAAAACCTAATTGAAATAACTGGATGGATTATCCATGGAGTCTGACGTGATTACAGTCTACAGATCAAATCTAGGAAGTCCAATCCAAAACTATTTTCATCATCCAACAAAGTATTAGCTGAAGCATGAGAAATTGAAAAGGACATATGGATAAAACGAACTGCTTGCAGAAACTTCTAAAATCCATACCCCAAATGCATTATCTACAATAATGTTTACTTTATGGCATATATGTGATATACGTATACACATCAAATAAGTATTCAGAACTCAATTAGAAGAAAGTTCGCCTGCTTCACATAGTAAAATTTATAGCATATGCAAAAGCAATATATGCCTGCTTGTAGCAGGTGAAGTATTGGATCAAGCAAAAAAAACTAGAATTATGAGCATTCTGGAATGAAAAAAAAAATAAGCTCAAAGAGGTCATACGCTGCTTCAAACATGTCACTTCATTAAAAGGGCAGAAGTTCTAATTGACGATGTACATAATTAAGAAGATTGACCGCAAGTTTAAGTGGTACTGTCCACCCTAACCTAGCTCTTAATGTAAATATGGATTAAAAAAAATGATTAACATTAAAATGATGATCGCCCAAACTCCATCAACTAATCCAATGATTTACTAGCTAAATATTTGGATATCTTATCGCTAAGCTAGAAATATCAAGTAACAGGTCCTTAATAGTCAGATTTAAGGGAAAGTGTATCATTATGATGTAAGGTTACCTGGAATGCTTGAAATAGATCACCCTTTGCAAATTTCAAGCTATCAACTGCCCCTTGTCTTGTAAGCTCAACAGCATGTGCAAGGGCTTGTATGTCCACCTGATCTCAGATATAAAAATCCCAACAGATAAATAAATATGAGCTCCATAGGCCGAACAAATTATGACAATTACACATTCAAAAGGTTCACACATTAACCTGCCATGTTAGTAAGGTTACGCTCTGTTCTCGAAATCTTTATTACGAAGAAAGGAAAATGAAAGAGGGGGAAACGGGAGGAAAGTCAAAAAAAAAACTGTGTTCTTGAAAAAAAATTGCGAGAGAAAGGAAGGGGAGGGAAAATAATGATAAGTTTCTCCCAAAACTTTCCTCACAAATGTGGGAGGAAGGTTAAGGAAAGAAATTAAACCCCTAAAAAGATTATTAAAATTACAAAACTACCCAACCTTTCATTTAAAAGGATTTATTTTTGAAGGGTAGATTTGGGAAAATGGCATCTTCCCTTTCCTTTCTCTCATGTTCAAGAACAGGAAAAATTATATTCAATCTTCTCATTCCCTTCATCTTTCCTCTCTTGAGAACACAAATAAAAAAAATCCTTTCCTTTTTTTCCTTCCCTTTTTTCCTTCCATTTCTTTTCTTCTCTCTTATTTCCCCAAATTCGAGAACACAGTGTTAGTCTGCCGAAACCCAAATAAACATAAATAAAATAGTACCTCGTCAAATGGAGGTGCTTCAAACAAACCCTCTTGTGGAGTGGCAGGGAGATCACGCTCCTCAAGCAGCAACCTCTCCGTAAGATCCGATATCGGTGAAGAAATCCCTTGGCGAAAGCAAAATCCTTTGTGTATGCTGCAAGATTGGTAGGACATCAATCACGGGCACTTGAAACACACAAACACACGCATATATATATATATATATATAGAGAGAGAGAGAGAGAGAGAGAGAAAGATAGACAATTGCTGATAAGAATCCTAAGAGATAGGCAAGATGAGACCTGATTAGGTATCTAATTGCCATTGAGAAAACGGGATCATATGCATGTAAGTGAGCTCTCAGTACAGAAGTCATCAACCCAGCAAGCTCGAACAGCCTCCTCTCGGACCACTAAGCAATCATCAAAGATACTTTGTCACCCACTATGATTTAAGAATAGTATAACGATGAATGCACATGCATATATAATAAGAGAATGCTATTTTCTTGAGACTTGAAGATAACAAGGCTACTTCACTTGAATAGAAAAGATGTAAAACTTTCTCTACAAAGTAAAATGCTGGACATGCAATATTATGGAACACACGATGTGAACACCACCATCAAATGCTATTCCAAGAACACCATCTCGCTCTACAAGATACAGCTTATAGTAAGTGACTGACAGAGAATTCCTACCTCATTCACCACAGGAGAAGTTTGATCATCTTTATCGTATATAAAGGCAAGCAGTACATGCTTGAATTCTTCATATGCTTCCTTAGAATCAATAACAAAGTTATGTCACAACCAAAATGAGGAGCATATAAGAAAAAATAATAATCAAGTGACCAGCTCAGTCACCAAAGGGCCTTTAGCCTAGTGGTATCCGGAAACCCAACTCTTCTAGAGGTCAAGGGTTTCCAACCTCATCAAAGGTGAGACGTGTGTGTGAGTTTCATTTGCCGTCATATAAATATTATATACTTCAAAAAGAAAAAGTGACCAGTCCAGTCAATAAAATTCAGGAGAGCTATTAGTTCCAAATGCTAATGCGAAGACATAACCTTCAAGACAATCCCAATTTTCCGATGTTTAGTTTATTTTTGTCTTTTTCAATACAAATTCTGCCCATCTTCTGTACTTCTGTGTTATATTTTCCTAAAGGAACATACGGTTGTAGGATCCAATCAGCGAAGACTTTAGTCATGACCATATTGCTCGTTAGTCATTTGTGCGTTTTGAAAATTACACACTTTTTTTAGTTGGCTACATATGGGTTCCAAGGTCTTTATTGCTACGGATTCTCTTGCATTTATAGATCTCCATTTCAAAAAAAGATCCATGGGTCCCAAAAATGAATGCAGCTAAGCTTAATGCATCCATAGACTTGGCTAAATCATGTGCAGAAATTCACTCCAGAAAAGGTTCTTCCAGCCAAACCAAACAAGCCCAATACATAGGTAGGGTCTGGGGGTAGGATGTATACCTTGGGGTAGAGAGGTTGTTTCCATGAAGAACCAGGCTTGCAAAACAAAACAAAAATAATTACAAGGATTCCAGTTCCACTCATTCTGAGCCCCAAAGACCTTGGTTAACATACAATTTTGAAATTTCAAGCTTAAATTTATTCATTCCATGATTTCCATCCCAATCTAGATCCCCATTCCACTTCATGCAGTTCAAGAATATTTAACCATGTTTTATAGTGGTGCAAAATGAAAAATGGTTGGGGCATAAGGATAAAAATTCATGTGCCACAATGCAAAATGGAATCCACTGTTCGTCTTTGGATTCTTAGATCAATTAGTTTGCATTTTAAACTCATTTTCTTTCCTCCAATCGTTTTGATCTACTCTAATATATATACTACTTATAACTATCCTAAGGTACTCAACCAGAATAGCACAAACTAACTTCGCAAGCAAAGTTTGACTGCAAACAGTCCCACAATGCAAAATCAACGTCAACAACAATCAGGATCATCAGATATTTACAGCAAACAATAAAAAGAAAATATAGAAACATACAGGATAGGCGTCAAGAGCGCTAGGAGCAAGTGCCGTCCGCAGGCAATTAATCGCAGAATCACGATCCTTCTCAGTTCCTTTCCTCAAAAGCTCAATAAATTTCTTCATTCAATCAAAACACAACCAAACTCTCAGCAAGTCACCAAATAAATTCGTTATTCAAAAAACGAAATTACAAATCAAATTCACCTGCTTCTGTAGACGGAAAAGGAGGCGTTGATCATCGAGAACGGAAGGAGCGTGGAGACGTAACAGATCAATGGCGGAATCGATGTCACCGAATTGCAATAATCGTCTGACTTGGAGAATCAGCAAACGATGGTGATATGAAGACGAGGAACAGGAAGATGATGATGAAGAAGAAGGCGAAGAAGGAGGAGATGAATCTTCGATTAAGTTCTCGGATTTGGCGAATTCGATGACCAGAGCATCTAGGGCTTCCCAATTTACCGGCGACGGCGACGGTGATGTTGATGATGAATCCATTGATTAGAAAGATGAGTGAGATAATTTTGGAGTAAGAAAGATAAAGTTAGGATTTGTGTTGGATTGATCGGAAAGTTATTTCTAAGAATGGCGGCCACCGATGTTTGATCAAAAATATCCTCCTCCGTCCCAAATTTTCAACTCTTTTCCCAGATTATTTTATTTTATTTTATTTTATTTTTAAATATAGTTTGAGAAGTTGAGTTAATGATAATAAATGTAAGAAATATATTTGAATCGTTAATCTCTTTTAATCTTAAGTCCTCCCATGAATTGCAACTTAGAATGAAATTGATCTGGTGTATCTCATCCTAATGTGCGTCCATTTCTCATCCAACGGTTGATAACCACTTGTCACTGGTAACTCAGTTTCTCATTGGAACCCAAACCCTTCCGGTGCATTTGGTATCTGAACAGGATACAATAGAACACAACAGGAAAGTACATAACACTTGTACATTGTTTGACAAGACAGGACCTGACAGATAAAATGAGCAATTATCCCTAATGAGTTATTTATATTTTTTTATGTATTTTGATTAACTTATGTAATTTATTAAATTATAATAAAATAAATATTTTTCATAACAAAATATATTGTTGAAAGTTTTCATCGAAACGAATAAAATGATACAAGAAAAAAAGTTTATGTAACTTTTCAAATTTTTTTATGGTTTTTATATTATTTTTTTATTATTAATATTTATAAAAATTACATAAATTAACCAAAATATAAAAACCATATGAAAATAATATTTTGAGAACAATAAGTGAAGGTTTAAAGAATATAAAATATAATAAATAAAATTTAAATAATGAATTAGATGTAAAAAATGAAGCACATTTGATGTTTTATAAGATAATTATATTTTATTTTGAGGTTATCTATACTATATTATAAAGATGACATAAAAAACTCTTAATTACAACTCACTAAGCTTTATGTACTATCATTTAAAGCTATCTACTTAAAATCTCTTAAAAATAACTACTAAAGTCCGATGTACTACCTGTAAAACTTTTAATCCTAATTAATATATTTCATCCTTATCCCCCAAAATCTTTATCTCTAATCCCCAAGCCTAAAATTATGAAATTTGAATTCTGATAAACATAATCAAAACAGAATAAACATCTCAATTTAAATATAAAAAATTTAAAATATATAAGATAATTAATGAATTTTAACAAAGTACTTAATTTTTTTTATATAAAAAACATTATATTGTTAAGCCTAAATTAAACAAATTTATATATAAAAAACCATTATCACACAATAAAAATAATCCAAAATCGTACTGTAAATCAATAAAAAACAAAAAATAAAAATAATCATTAAAATCGTGATGTATTAAGCATTATGTACTATTATTTAATGTTAATCTACTTAAAGTCTCTTAAAAAACAATTAATGAAGCAATATGTATTACTTTTAAATGCTTTTAACCCTAATTAATAAATTTCATTCTTTTTCCCCAAAATTCTTATCTCTAATCCCCAAATCCTAAAATTATGAAATTTGAATTCTGATAAACATAATCAAAACAAGATAAACATCTCAATTTAAATATAAAAAATTTAAAATATATAAGGTAATTAATAAATTTTAACAAACTACTTAATTTTTTTATATAAAAAACATTATATTTTTAAGCCTAAGTTAAACAAATTTATAAAAAAAACATTATCACTTTCTCAAATTCATACTGTAAATCGACAAAAAAAAACAAAAAAAATGAAATATTAAAATCGTGATGTATCTCGCTGCATTGTGCGAGTACGCTTCTAGTCTTAGTAAAAAAAAAAAAGTATGTTTCACCTTTTTTCATGAGGTGAGGTAAAACAAGTTTGTTTCAACTTGTTTGGTTTTATCCTATCTATTTCACACAAAAATTCTACTAAACATGAAACAATAGTACTTGTTCGATTATATGTTATATCATGTCTAATATATCAAATGCAGCTTAAAAGGTATCCCATGACAAAAATGTTTAATTCTTTTTTTAATAATAAAACCATTATCTATACTATACTAGTTGTGTACCCGCGCAATGCGGCGGGATGTAAATTATTCGATAAAATTTATCCAATTTCGAAATATCAATTTCTTCCAAGATGTCATTAAGCCTACTACATTTGTAAACCAAAGTTAGACTATTTGAACCCTACATCTGAAATGTTGGTGTTAGTATAGCCTAAAACTCTTTGATTAAGACCAACCAATAAGTCTCCTTTTGTATCTTCTACGTGGCAACATGCAGCAAAATATTACGTGAGCAAAACATTACCAAAGGATGAAAGAAATAAGAGATTGAGGGACAAAAGGTTGAAAGCAATAACATAGCAATTCAAAAGAAACGAAGACGTTGATACACAGAAAAAGTAAAACAATCTAATTACCTTGATTTCTAATACAGGTGACCATACATTATAAAGATGTCTAAAAGGGTTTCCATCACCAAGAAATCTTTCTTTTTCTTTCTCATTATCATGGTGCACGGAACTCACCCTATAGGTGACTTATGGGTCATTTACTAAACGCTTACCCAAGAGGCCACCCACCGTGCCGCCCAAGATCCCAGAAAGTGCACAGAACGTAAGGTGGGGAGCAGTCCAGTCAATTGAAGCCTCACACACCGAATCAGTGTTCCCCATGCTTTTCCTCTTCTTGCTTTCTTTGTACAACTTAACACATTCATATGTGAATACTGCCAATGCTACAGGGACTGCAAGCAACACAATCAGGCTTAACAAGAATGTTGGGAGCAGATGGAGATACATCACGAAGAGCTAGAAACTAATCGTGCGATGGAGATGATAAAGAATGTAAAAACTACTTGCCTTAATGATCTGAAGAGCTAGAAAAGCAGCCCATACGACAATTAGAGCCGTAAGCATCTTCCAGCGTAAATTGAACAGAAAATTTTGCTGCAATTTGGGTAGAAAAAGATTCAGACATGAAGAAAACAACTTCATTAAAAGGAAAAAAACATTAAAGTTAAAAAATGGTCACCATTGGTGTTTTCTCCTCTTTAGAAATCAATGGCTCTGTGTCAATCAGCACTAAGAACGAAAAACATACAAACAAAGAACCCAAGTTAGCAAAACAATCCAAGTCAGAAAATTTGCACGTTAGAACTAAAAATATTCATGGGATATCGGTGAGAATTACATTCCCTCGAGAATTGAGGATCGGCTCCCGTGGTCTTTCCATTTCTTTCTTTCGTAATATCAGCAGAAAAAAAGGTAATCAAAAGATCTGATTATATTTATCTTATATTTCTAGACGCTAAGTGAATAAAATCATTTTCACCTTCATTATGGTCTCTTCCTTCCACATTTCAATAGCCTTAAAGAAAGATCTTGAAGATGTCCCTGTTAACAATGAATCATTTATAGCAAACACTCATTGGTAGTTTCTAGTAAAACTAAATGAATAAGGGGTAGTTTGGTAGTTGTTAAATCATTTGGTGCAGAATGATTAAGTGGCTCTTATGATATACTGCAAAATGAAATATGATAGTTAGTAATTGTTCATAATGAAATCATGGTGCTTAATGGTTAAGGGAGGCCCATGATACAAAATCATTCAGAGACTTTTATTTTACCAAAGAAGATTCCCCTCTTAGCTATTCTGAGGTTGTCTTTTAATGGAACTATTAAGTTTAGAATAGTTGAATGAATAAAAGAGTAAGCCAATAGGCCCAATAAGTGGTTCATTAAGAAGGCAAACACACAAGCTTTTGGTTAAAATGTCCATAAGTTAAGATCAAGAAACAAGAATAATCTCTCTAATATCCATATAATTTCATAAAAATCAGAGCCTCAACAGCTTACAGTACTCAGATAACTATTCATTATGAATCATAAAACCAAATTAACACACTTGGAGTATGGAATTAAACTTCAAGAAACTCCCAAAATAGAAAATTATGGTACCAATAAAAATATTTAATGGGTATTAATTATTAATTAATAATTATTATAATAAACCCAAAAATAAAAACTGAATCTTTAATGATAATTGATTGAAATTTAAAGTGGGAGCAAAAGCCTGCCTGAGAAGAGCATCATGATGAGAACGGTGATTAACCAATAGGGAAAAACAACACTTAGAGCCACACCAAGAGTGATTCCAAGCATAAGCATAGGCTGAAACAGAAGTGCTAAATCATAATCCAAAATTGGTACTTCTCTGCATGGATGTGGTACTCTTAGATTATACCAAACTGATGATGTTGATGCCCCCATTATCATACCTTCAACACAAATCAACAATTTTTTCAATTTTCTCCCCTAAAATACCCAAATAAAAATACTTCCTTCCAAATCAATTACTACAAACTTCAGGAATAATCATAATCCCTTCTTATAAACTCGAGAAATTGTCATTGGCTTCAAATTTTAATCCCATTATTTCAATAACAAATTGGAAAAGAGATAATTAAAACTTACACTTAGAAAGAGCAACATCAGACTTTGTATCAAGACCAACAATCAAAGTCAACATAGGAACAAAAATTCCACCACCACCAACACCACCAACTGTTCCACATGCAGAACCCAAGAAACCAATAACAAAATAAAAACTAAAAAATTAAAAATAAGAAACCATTAGGGTCGAAACCCTAACATTTTAATAAATAAAATCAGAAGCATTGAGAAGGATTTAAGGGCAATAGATACAACCACCATAAAGAACATTACCTTAAATCGAGAATGAACCATCGAGATTGATTGAAGGCATCGATACAAGTAGGTGATCGATACAAGCAGAAGGTTGAAGGAAAGTAAACCATAGAGGAGATCGATAGAAGTGATTAATATACAAAACCAATGGTGAAATCGTATCTGCTATAAGCAAAGAAACCAAGAACTTTGAAGAAACAGAGAAATCGATGGTGAACCCTTTGAAGAAACCGTGAAAGTAAACAAAGAAACTAATGAAATCATATCAGAGAAGAATCGTTTTGAAACATCGTGCAAACAGAAATCATAGTTGGTGAGAAACCCTAATAAAATCATAGTTTGACTTTAGAGAAAGCATTTGATGATTTGAAGTTGAAGCCCTGCATAATTGTCTTTAGAGGCGTCTTGGAGGACGAAAAGGCGTATTGGAGAAGAAAGAAATTATGATCAATGTCTTGGAGAAGAAAGAAATTACGAAAAGAGCGTGTCCGATGGATCTTAAAAGCATTCATGACTTGTACATGATGTATAAAAGGTAGTAAGAATTTTAAGACTTTAAGACTTTGACTTGTATTTAAGACTATATGACTTGTATTTAAGACTATATGACTTAAAAGGTAGTACCATAGGCTATATGACTTGTATTTAAGACTTTAAGACTTTTTGGGAAATTTGCTTTATAAAGTAGTATAGATATAGATAAAACCATATACTAATGGGTCATTTACAAAACATTTACCGATATCACACCTCATTGATTGAGCATGATATGGACCGAGAAACTTACTCGATAAGAGACAAGGCAAGGCGACTCTCACTTGATAAGCTTACCAGGTTTAAGATGATTACAAAACAATCCATTTTCATTGCCAAAAATGTTATACGATAATGTAAATGAGGGTGAATTTCTTGCCGGTAAGCACTTACCCGGTAAAAAATTTGGTAAACGGTCCCTAAATCACAACAATCATATATCTACTCTGACCCTTCTCTTACTGGTGAATGTCGTCGTCGAGGAGCATTATAATTAACTTTTAATTTGCATTCCTCCACTTGATTACCTGATTTCTTGTTGAACCATTATGAGTCGAAAGATATAAGTTCCCTCCACTTAAAATATGGCGATCCAGGTTCTTGCAGGTTGAAAGAAAAGAAGGCCATCTAGGTTGAGGCGCAGCGAGAAGAACACAATGGACAGAAACAAAAACAACAATCAAGTAAAATCCAACCAATTTAGAGAACACAATAAATCAACCTGTCAACAACAAATGATACAATAAGATGTTTAACAAGTCCCCCTTTCAATGACAAAGGATACCATAAGATGTTAATTAATCATAAAATTGAAAACTAATTACCTCGATGGATTGATTCCGTAAAGAAGTAGAGATTCTTGAAGAGCAAAAGGAACAATGGAAGAAACTGTCAAAGAGAAGGCAAGTCCTATTACTTACTCAAGTAAGTGACATTTAAAGGTATACCAAGATCGTTTAGACCATTTAAAGGCATGCCAAATACCATTCAAGATAGTTTGAAACTCATAAAAAGCGACAGAAACTCAAATAAAAAACAGGTCGTGTTCATAACACAATCGCACCACATTGTATAAAAAACAAGAAGTTGTTGCGAAAAACCCATATAGGTTAAATTTCCACAAAGAAGACAAAAACAAAAACACAAATCACATTAAAAGTTTATTCAAATTTCTCATTATTCATATTGTCTATTTGTGGTAGCAAGAAAATGCAAAATCCACATCACAGAGTATTATGGATCTTTTAGCACAATAACACAAATCAGATTGACAACTTCAAGAAGAATTTAAAAAAACAATTTCCCTTTTTCTTTTGTGCAAAATGAGTTCAAATGGGATCTAAATAACACCCAGAAGAGAAAACCCTAAAAGAGAAAACTCAAACAAAAGTTGAATCGAAGCTGACAGAAACCAGAACTATAGAACGTGTGTCCCCATTGATAGAAAGCCCAACCATAGATCACTTTATTTATGTGTTTTAAAAGTTTAAGCTTCAAACCATCAACCAAACTAAGTTTAAGCTCCGAACCGTTATAAAATACAATAGAGAAAATGGATTACCCAGGTAAACAACCATATTTCCTAGAATTAGCAACAGATAAAAAGTAGAGAAAACGGATTACCTCGATGGAAGCTTGAATCGTGAAGCTTGAAGTAGAGACGCTTAAAGAGCAAAAGTATGGATATGATCGATTTTTAAAAGGATGGATAACAACCCTAATGATATATATGATCGAGAGGTAGAGAAGCAGAGAAGTTTGAATCGTCGTTGGGAATTCAATTTGGGAGGGAAGCGTGTCTAAAGATGAATCAATGGCTTTGGAGAAATCAATTGACGGCTAGATGTCTGATATGAAGCAGTCGTTGGGCAAATTAACTGAGAAATGAAGCGTCACTTGGGAAAGGAGAGACACGTTGATTTTTAAAGGCCTTGAAAGAATATGTCCACATGTATGCAACATCTGGATCAAAGAATATGTCAGATTATATAAAATCAAGAATCAACAATCCATAAATCTAATAGATTTTAAGCCTCAAGCCTAGAAACAACAAACAAGTAAAGGAAATACAAATCCCCTTTGCAATCATGCAGAGAAAGCAAAACAGAATACGATTCAACGAAAACAGAACCTGTTTACATATAATACAACTAAATCAGAATATTGCATTCAAGTTCATGAATTAAAAGTGGGAAACCAAAGCCCTAATTACCTGGATTGGAGTGGAATGGAACCTGGATTGAATCAAAACCCTGATTACAGTGGTGTGTTGACAGAAGAAGAGTGATGAATCGATGAGGAATGATAAATCGATAAGGGGTGAACCACGATGGAGATTGTGAATCAAAGAAGCGCGATGAATCATTTGAAATGAGGAATCGTCCATTTTGAGGAAGCGATGAGAGCTTCTCGAGATAAGGAATCGTCATTTTGAGAAATCGAGATAAGTCTGAATCGTCATTGTGAAGATGTGCCTGATGACTGTGTCTTTGGAATACAATGTACTTGGAAGTTGGAATGGTCATCTGTAGTACAAGCGTCAAGATTTAATTAACTTGTGCAGGTAGTACTTTGTGTTTTATAGGTAGTACTTTGTCTTTAAGACTTTTATGCTTGAAAAAGTTGTACTCTATGCTTAAACAGTTGTTTTTAAGACTTTAAGACTTTTATGAAATCTGTTTTATAAAGTAGTATAGATTATAAAGCACGGATAAAAAAATCTTAAATAAAATTACTAGGCACAAGATACCATCATTTTATGCAAGATTTTAAAAATCTCTTAATTTACAAGTATTAAAGCACAAAATACATATTACTACTGTAGGCTTCTAACACTCACCAATTTGGTATGTGTAGTACCTTCCTTTAATGCAGATCTTTCTATGTATCACTATTAATTAATATATTATATTACTATAAATTTGTTTTAATTATATTATTAAATATGTAATTGGTTATTTTTTCTAGATGTTATTAAAATATATAAAATAATTATTGAATTCTAACAAAATACTTAATTTTTTTATATAAAAAACATTATATTATTAAGCCTAAATTAAACAAATTTATAAAAAAAACATTATCGTTTTCTCAAAACCATCCAAAATCGTACTGTAAATCGATAAAAAAATAAAATAAAACATTAAAATCGTGATGTATCTCACTGCATTGCACGAGTACGCTTCTAGTTATAAATAATAATAAAATATTGTTGACCTTAAAATGATCCAAAAACTAATTTGGAATATGTCCCTCTCTTGGACATTAACTCTTAATTTTATACTTTTAGTTCTTATACTAAGCTTTTTGGTCTATTTTCTATAACAATATATTTATATTTGTTAAATTAATGTATATGATATGCAATTCTACATCAATTATAGTCAAAGTTCTATAATTGTTAGAAACTTAAAGTTTTTATTTATCGTTGTAAGAGAAAAAATAATAAACAACTTTATCTGCTTCTCTTGAAAATATTTTTTTTCTTTCTATTCATTCTTAGAAGCTACTAATAAAAAGGTTTGGCTTGCACAAGCCTTCTAATAAGTAGAACAAAAAGCCCAATGTAATATTCCGGACTAAAAACCAATAATCTCAAAGCTTGGGGTGGAGTGTGGTCAAAACATTTGTTTGAAGGGGGTTAAGTGAAAATACTTATTATAAGGGGTAATCTAGGGTTTTGTGCAATCACTTTTGGGTGACGGCTGATTTTGAAGAGAGGCAGGGGCGATTTTGGAGCTAGGTCGAAGGAGAAAGAAGTTTGAAGGATCGCAGAGGGGAATTTGTAATCTCTTGGAGGTAATCATCTGATAACTTACATTATTCATCTCTAATTGTTCCTTTCAGTAATGGTTCTAGTTTTGGGATTTTATTTATCGATCTGTTGATAGGTGGGTGTAATCTAAGGGTGATGAGGGTTGAGGATGAGGGTTGTTATTGCTTAAATTTTTAGTCTTATTAATTTGAGTGAGCGAAGTCATTATGATTGAAGTTGAAAATAATCGTTGTTGTTAAAGGGTGGGTTTAATTCAAATTATGTAAGTAAGCTGTGATTCTGAGGCTTCTGTAAATCTTATTTCTGGGTTTTGTTCGAACGATTAACTCCGATCGAAAGTTGATATCGGTCGAGGTCGACACCGGTCGAGGTCGACATCGGTCGATAGTATTGATGAATACCGGTCGATAGTATTGATGAATACCGATCGATGTTATTGATGAATACCGGTCGCAATTCCTTGTTCCGGTCGGAGGTTGCCATCCCGGTCACGATTGAGAAGAGTGGGCCGAAGCCCACGTGTGTTCAATTTGAGCCCACATGTATTTTATTCCATCTTGGGCCGGTTAGTGGAAAACAATTTATGGGGTTGGACCTTAAGTGGTCGGCCCACATTTGTTTGTAATTTATTTAATTTACTTTAGTTATTTAAGATTTTGGGTATGTCGTCTCGAGTTAGTTTTAGCGGGATAAATTTCGGTCAAAGGTTAGATGGAGTTGGAGTTGGGATGAGAGTGTTAAGATTAACCTTGTTCAACTAGAAAGTGTTGTAATTCACCGAGCGATGTCTCGTTTTATAGGTTTGACTCGGACTATTCAATTAGGCGAGAGATTTTAACGGTGGACTTCAGGTGAGTTTTTCTAAACTAAACATTTGATGATGAAAGCATGTGAAGTTTATTTTTAAACTTTGATTTATTTATGATGGCATGATTTTACTAAATTGTTCAAGTGTGTTATAAATTGGTGTTGTTTAAATGTATGCATACATTACTTGTGGGTTACGTGACCTAAGTCAGGGAGTGTGGCCCGCCTACTCGTGCCGGGGAGTGTGGCCCGTTTATGTCGTTGGGGGCGTGTCCCAACATTAAGGCAGCGCGAGTTAGACACATCGTCTTTGACGGTCGTGTGGTCCGTAGCGTGTTTTATTCATGTGCTATTATTAAATGTTATTTCTAATTCTGGAAATTATATTTTGTTGCTTAACTGTTAGAGGGAACTCGCTAGACCTATGGTCTAACCCTCGCTATTTTAAAATTAAAAAAAAATCTTTTCAGGCCATCGTGTTTTAGACAAAGCAGCTAAGGGCAAAGAGAAGGTCTAGCGGGCGGATAGAAGACCAGCATTTAGTTTACTCTTTTATCTCAGTTGTGTATAGGTTGTTTACAGAAAACCTTAATTTTTCTATTGTAAGTTTGGGACCGTTATGGCATGGGTTATTATTCGATCATTGAGAATTTTATTTTAAGAATCGATCCGTTTGAATTTGGTTGTATTTGGTTGGGTTGTTATACCCAACTTGTCATATTCATGTGTCGTACTTTTTCAAATTTCAATATCTAAACTCTATTCGTTTGTTGAACTGTACAAAACAAAATTATACCAGTTTTTGACACGGTTGAAAGAAAACAACTTGGACTATCGGGAGAAGGATGAATCCATGCCCAAATTTGTATACCTTTATCATGTTATATCGAATTTTAGTATCTGATGCCATTTCTTTCCATAAAAAGCTTCAACCATTGCATCCAAGGTCCTAACTATCGAATGCCAACTTTAAAAAGAATAACTTAGGATATTTGTATCTTCAGTGTTTGGTGAATATTTCAATCAATAAAAACATTTGTTTTTAAGAAAAAAATAAATAAATTACCAAGTCATACATCACCTCTGTTAACTCAACAAAATAATACAAAACAATACGATAAATTACATTTCATCCACGATTGTAACATCCCTTTTACACGAAATTCAAAGCCAACCACTATCAATCGATCAAAATTATTAACAAAGAAACAAATATATAAGACTTTCTCTTAAATTCCCGTAAGATTTCAAAATAAAAACGTTTAGTTGAAGTAAATAAGGAATTTTGTGGATGGAGATGGACATTGTGGAAGAACGGCGAGTGTTCGTTTAATGAATCAATGTTAGTGAAACCAAACGGACTGATCAAAAACCTAAGGGGACGTTTGGTTTGATGAAATAGTTTTGGGATTTGGATTTTGTGGAAGGAATTGGAATATTCTGTGTTTGGCTTATAAGATTTGGAATTGAATTGAATTTCATTCTTTATAAATAACATAAAAATAAATTATAAAAATAATTAAATTACCTTTTTATTAGTAATTGATTATTACAAAACAAATGTTTTTAACATATTTTAAAACATTTTTAGCTACAAATTATACGAATTCCCATGAAATACCAACCACTCCTGTGGGATTTCAATAAAATCCCGAGATTTCAAATCCAGGAAATCCTTCAAACCAACATGAGATTGGAGTGAAATTCAATTCCAAGTCCAATCAAATCCTGCAAACCAAACAGGACTCTGAGATTGAGATTTTTTACCTAGGAGGCCCACACTTGTAAAATTTGAAGTGATATTTTGAGCAAAGGTTAGATTACCAGCAACCCTGATTGACCCTACACGAAACCCGTCCCACATGAACCATATGAAGGAGGCATTTCAGAGTTGAGTTAGTGGCTGAGGCTAGTAGAGGGGTTCAAACCCGTCTCTCGCATAATTTGAACTTGAACCCGATGTATATCTAGACAACGTTGTCTCTTTATCACCTAAGCTATGCCCCCGAGGGCTGATTTGAAGTAATATTGACCGCAGTTGAACATGCATCTTGGAATCGACACCTATGATTTAAACAAAATAACACGTCAGAGGTAATATTTACATGCATCCTATGCTATTAACATAGAATTTACTAAGTTTGTTTGATTTGGCTATTCTGAACCGGATCACATAAGATTTTCTCAAATAGATCTAAAAAACCACATTTCTTGTATTACAACAACTTCTTAAAAACAATTAGGGTTGAGAAACCTTATACAAAATGTGTTTCTAAATTTGACAAAAGAATACAATGGGGCAAAAAAGAAATAAATGATACAATGACCCTTGTTGGTTTGCTTTTACCCACACCAATTACCAATCCAATGTATATATAAACCCCAAATCTAACATTGTGTTAGAATCTCAGCACCATTTTCAGTTATCAAAAGGGTGTGCTCGAACTGCGCCGACAAACTGCCATCCTCCGTCACCACCGTCCAATCATCATCCCATATTATCGGGTGTATACTACCCATCGTCAACATGGGTTCTGCCAAAACAACACGAAAATTCACAACTTTTTACGAATAACATGCAAGCATGACAGTTGTAGCAAAAATCAAGATTCTTGTCTCTACAACCATGAGTGTCCGGGCAAGTGGGCCTCGACTAATCTCATGGACCCCCGAAGACAACTTCTAGAAAATTCCCCAGTGGCCCTAAGAAGACCGGTGACCTATGGGTCCCTATGTGTAATCTTCTTATACTTGCGGAAAAATAAATAGAAAAACTTGAAATTTTAGTTGTTTGATCAATTGGATATAAAATATAGGGTCAGATACACCGAAAAACCGCAAAAAAATGAAATTTTGATAAAAACCCTGGTAACTGTTCATCTGCACGGTATCCACATGTGCATACAAGTAAGTCCAGTATGGGGAGGAACCCCAAAGCCTAACATTTATTTGTCATTTGAGCTGGTTTTCAAGGTTGAAACAAGAATGGTAGCTTACCAATGGTGAACGTCTGGTTCAACATCATGCGTCCACGTTCATTGTTCCCTAAAGATTTTTGTGAAATTTAACGACTGTCGAAATAAATCAAAGAAAACAACAAGACATTTGAATCAAAAGGCTAAAAATTTACTGTAGTGTAGAATAACTGGATCGCTGTGGAAAAGTCGTCCAACACCATGTCCAACGAATTGTTGCACAACACCATAACCATGCTTATCTGCATGAGCACTGGAATAAAAGAAAATCACTCTCGATCCTCATTATATACATACATAAATAGTTTTACTTGGGGGTTGTTTGTTTTTTCCTAAAAACCTCTTAATGGCTCTTAAGTCTGAATCATTCAGACCTTTTTACACACCACCTCTTATTAATCATAACTAATTTAAGACTTCAGACTTTAGACTTCTTACTGAAGAAAAGAAGGGTAAAGCGGACAGGAGAAAGAAAACAGGAGATATGACCCAGAGATACAAGGATATAAAAGATCAACACATGTTTGGTATGCAGACAGGGTGGGAGAGAGTGGGGTAGATGGGTGAAAGAATTGTGCATGGTTTTAAGATTTTACATGGGTATTTTAGTAATTTACCAATCAAGTCTATCTCTGATTTTTGTCCCACCAATTTTGGTGGGACAAAGGAAATGCATTTTTGTCCTACCAATTTTGGTGGGACAAAAGAAATGCATTTTTGTCCTACTCAGTCTATCTAAAGTGCTACTTTATGAATACAGAATACTAAATTCATAAAAAATAAATTTTGTGAGTTGTTAAAGTACTACTTGAGAAATCTTAGCTATTTCGGTCAATTGAGTAGAAAAGCGGCTATAAAATGAATTGGGGAGTACGTAATGGCTATTTTGGACAGTTTCCCCAAATTTTGGATTTGGAAAATACTATATTTGAACTTTCATAACCAAAAGTGGACTCTTTTGGGGGAACAAAAGTGGTAATATGAAATACTAAATGACCCTACAACACAAATACTTGTCTTACTTTATGATTTTGCCAATTTTGTTGTACTCCACTCCTGGTGCACATAATGATATCGCCTTGTATAAGCTTTCTTTAGTTACCTAAATCATAAAAATAGCATATAACTCTATTAGAAATGATTAAAATACAAGAGATCTGAAAGGAAAAAAAAACACTAGATGAGAATGATTCTTTAGTCAACATTTCCTGATAATGTTTTGATAAGTTCAGATGACGATCCTAATAAAACAAAAAAGGGAGAGCACGGGAAATCAAGGATCCTCAGTTTTTTTGGTAACCGTGAGTGTCTGGACCAGTTTGAGGGCCCCTCAACTAATCTCATGGGGGTTGAAGATAACGGCTAGGAAAAACCCTAGTGGCCTTAAGGAGTCTCAAACTGGGGACATACGGGAAAGCTTTAGGAAAGTTGGGGAGAAGTTTTTTGCAAGTAGTCTTTCCCTTGTATTTTGCAATTTGTGACTCAAACCTATGACCTTTTAGCCACAAACGAACAACCTTACTACTTCCTCCAACACTTGCCCATAGATGATTTAACTTAATACTCCCTCCATCCCAAAACAAATGTCCAAAATCCAAATTGAAAAAACACATGGTTTTAGAAATGTGTATACACTTTTTAATTAACTAAATGACAATTTAACCCTTCGATAATAGGAGTAATGAATTTCTCAATCTTATAATTAAAAGTAGAACTCGAAAGTAGACAAGGACACTTATTTCTCGATGTTTTGAATTGTTTTGGGACAGGGCAAGTTCGACTTTCTTGAGAGTTAAATATATTATCCTCTATATTATCTGTTAGTCGTTCTGTTTCGACTGTGATGCCGAACAAGCTACTTCCAAATTAAATTTTCATATGAACATTTTTCATTTTTGAGCAAAAACCAATAATTACATTGAAAGGGTACAAGCATCACGAAATACAAAAAGCGTAAGCATTAAAACTGTACAAATTATAAATACTTCCTCCATCCCAAAATAAGTGTTCACATTTCTATTTTAGTTTATCCCAAAATAATTGTCCACTTTCAAAAGTGCCTACTGCCTACTTTCCAATTCTACCCTTCATTATGAGACGCATTATGAATAAAACTGTCATTTAGTTGACTAAAAAGTGTAACAATTACACATTTTTAAAACTGTGTGCCTTTTTCACTGCACATAGGGAGTAACTATTATAATTTTGTTCAATAAAAGTTTTGCATTCAAACTAATAGAGGTACCTTGTAAATTAAGATTTGATGCGTATTCTTTTAATATTTACATTGAATTTCTGTATACGTGGTTAGATTCATTTCCATTGTGTAGTCAGCAAGTAGTTTGCTTCACTTTCCAAAGCCACATATAGATCAAATGATAAATTATACTCTTTGATCAAATACTGTAATCTTTGTAGATTACCTGCACGAGATTTTTGGCTTTATCATCAACATCACCACAAAAATATGTTGCCGACGTATCACCATGGTAACCCTGTTCAACGACACCACATATGCATCAATTCAATACTAATGGAACATAGAGGCTTTTCGTAAAAGGCAGACAATTATGAATCTACAACCAAAAACAAAGGACTTGGGATCATGTGAGACCAACCTGTTTTCATGAAACCTGTGGGATCACAAAAAAAAAAAGGCAACACTGAACCTTCACAGCAAAAAAACTGTGAAGGCGTTTTTTTTATTTGTGAAGGTTCAGTGTATTTTTGTGCCTCATAGATGATCTCACAAAAACAGGTTGGTCCTACAGGAGCCCAATCCAAAAAGAAAGAATAGAAAGATAACTTACATTTAGATAAACAGTAACATCTATGTTGATAATATCGCCATCCTGTAAAGTCAAACATATATCAACGATGGATGAAAATGCTAAAAAAGAGATGCAATAATGTAATTTAATGGTTCTTGAAAAGGCAGACCTCAAGTTCACGTGAATCGGGAATTCCATGGCAAATGCATTCATTTACTGAAGTACACACGCTCTTGGGAAATCCTCCATAACCAAGAGGTGAGGGATAAGCTCCATTGTCAATAATCATCTGGTGAACTTCTTGGTCGATTGCATCTGTTGTGATACCTGGCTGCCAATACATTAGCAAGTTTAGATGGAAGGTTAATTATCAGGTCGACTTCTTGTTCTCGAAAAATATTGTGCGTAAATTCCAAAAATGGAGATGCGGTTTAAATTTTACAGTTAAACGGACTAAGTTTAAGCTTCGAACTTGATAGGAATTCTATGAGTTTGGAAGAAAAATCTATGTACAATTACACATTGATGCTTAGATGCATACTATACACACATACATATATGTTGCAAGAATACATGCACGGAATAAGTGGATCATGGGATTCGAAGATTCTAAATAATAAAGTATATGGGGGTGCATTCATGTGTTTGTATAACATATAGAATTTTAAAACCAGACCAATAAAACATAAGACTTATCTTCAAATAAGTGAATACTTAAATTTGAGGCTAATCTTGTCCTCTTTACTTTCACTTACTGCGGCCATACATAATAATCTATCTAAATGATCGAGGAAAAGGAATCTTTTGTGTGTAAATTCCAAAAATGGAGATGCGGTTTAAATTTTACAGTTAAACGGACTAAGTTTAAGCTTCGAACTTGATAGGAATTCTATGAGTTTGGAAGAAAAATCTATGTACAATTACACATTGATGCTTAGATGCATACTATACACACATACATATATGTTGCAAGAATACATGCACGGAATAAGTGGATCATGGGATTCGAAGATTCTAAATAATAAAGTATATGGGGGTGCATTCATGTGTTTGTATAACATATAGAATTTTAAAACCAGACCAATAAAACATAAGACTTATCTTTAAATAAGTGAATACTTAAATTTGAGGCTAATCTTGTCCTCTTTACTTTCACTTACTGCGGCCATACATAATAATCTATCTAAATGATCGAGGAAAAGGAATCTTTTGTGTTATCCCATATCGTCTCCTTTCTATCTCTCATGGGCATAATGCTTAAAATTTTACTTTATACTTATCCTTGATTTCTATTGAATTGTAAGTTTGTAACCATAAATTCTCATATCTTCAAATTTCTAAAATCCATCATAGCTATCCCCGAGTCTATACCCTCTTATATTTGCGGTTAAAGAAACTTAAGAGATATGGTCAAGACTCACCCAGTGCACACATCCCAAGAACTACACTCTTGAAACATCCAATATAAACCAAACCAAACAGACCCACACCCGGAGGTGGGAGGGGATGGAATGTACGCAGATCTAACCTCTACATCGAAAAGTAGAGCGGTTGTTTCCGCGAAGACCCCCGGCTTGTGCAAAGTGTGCGAAAAGAATGGGTAAAGCTTGCTCAATTGTGGATAAAGAACATAAGAAGAAGTTGACTATAGATTCTCACCCCTAGTCTATGGTAACTGTAGATTCTCACCCCTAGTCTGCTACCCTTATCTTGCGTCTCCAAGAACTCCTATCAGAGGTCATGTCCTGGGAAACGCCTAAAGTCGACATGTCTAACCTCAGCTACTCACCCCTAGTCTTAAACAATTGATATGTGAACTATATATGTGTATGTGTGTGTAATGTAGGGGCAAGGGACTAGAGGTAGAGTGGGTAACATAATATAATTGATTGTTGCCCACGATATCCAGGCACTCGTCTCTTATTCAGACAGAATAAGCCATAGCTATTCACCAAATGGTCACTTACCGAGAAAATATCAGTAACCAAATAGAACTTCATAAACTGAAAATTCCAGGAATTACTTTTAGGAACTCCATAACAATTTGGGAATTGAAAACTCATGAATTTGACCTCATAATTCAAGATGTTGGCGTTGGTAAATAAAGAAGCTAAATATCACCTTGACTAATGTCCCAGCATACTGAAGAACCTGTGCAGCAAGCCTCCCAGCTGCTCTCATATGTTCTATGCCCTTTTCATCATGCACTTCAGGTCCGCTTGCAATTCCAGGTGGCTTCTTAGAAGCAACATAAGGAGGCTTTAGTATGTGGTCTGGAACAGGACGGCGAGGAGACAATTTCCCTGGCCTCAAAGGTTTACGTGTGCCATTTTCCAATTCATCTATATTTCTGCTAGTTGTGAAAAATATTAGAAAAGAAAAGAAAAAACTCATCTTCAACGTATGGAATTGAAGACAGTAGTTTCAGATGATATAACCTCTCAAAATTTAGATTTCAATTAAAATAAACTATCTAGATAGAAAACTCAACAAACTCTAATCGGTATTTTGATTGTCTAACAAAGCTATATATATATATATATATATATATATATATATATATATATATATATATATATAGTAATAGTTGAAGTAGATTATGCTTTTTATCTATCAAAACCCCTTCCCAAACTGTACAAGCTTCTTTCAAAGCACAAGGCTTTCTGGATGTAGATTGTGATATCTATACAAATGGATCTTATATATGGTATAATGTAGTACCACATGGGTACCCTATTTTGTCATTGTTGTTTCTTATATAAGATGATGTTGGGACCATGATTCAGATATAAACAGTACTGTACAAACGAAAAGATAAAAGAAATTTTCTAGTTTTTATGTTTTCAAATTGAAAATTGCAAGTTCAAAAATTGCTTCTGATCAATATTGAACTGACTACTACATTTTTAGCATACAAAGACACTACCACCTTGCAGCAAGAACTGTTTATAACTTTATTCTCAATGTAGTTATATATGGATATATTGATTTCTATCTCTAGGACCAATCCAATGTTGGATACAAAATCATGCGATATTTTCAAAAGATGAAGCCTCAAAGAATGACTTTATTCAAATGTATGGCACGTTGATTCTAAGTTTTATTTTACTCTTTTTAACACTTATTTTATTTTCCCACCAAGATGATTGACGTCACTCTACATCTATCTTGCATTCGCCACTGGTACGAACCGTTGTTCTCTTGTATATACAACTTACACCCAAGATGGAGCAAAATCACAAGGGGGTGGCATGTTGGATAAAGACAAAGGGATGATAAAATCAACACAGGTCCGAATCTTGCCATCTACGTATGCGCTTGTGGCCACCGGGAGATTTACCTCAGAGCTGTGTGTGAAGCCTATAGTCACGTCTTGCCATGGGATTTGTTTGAACGAAGCCTGGGATCACCCATTTTCAAAACAAAAAAAAGAGAGGAGAAAATGACATGATGTCTTGGATATAATACCTTTTGTTGAATAGAAGATTTGTTATGAATGATCTTGATTGTTGCATTGTAATATGTTTTTGACCTGCATTAGCATGAAGAGTTGTTCAAAGACACAGAATAATATTAGCATAACATAATCTCACCATATCATTTGAGTCAAATACTTCAACATGAAAACAACTATATTTGCCATACAGTTTCATTTAAAATGGCATTAAATCGAAAAAATGACTTAACAATAGGACATAAATGAACTTAAGAACAAATATCGTGTTTCAAATTTGCATAATCTTACTGGTAAAACATGTCTAAGAATCGCAAAACAACCAACTCCTTGTACAAGCTTAAAAGCTATGGCATATCCATCACAAAAATATTCATTTATTCTCGTAACAAATTCAAGAACAAATGATTTCCTTCTCGAAAAATTACAAATGAGTGAATGACTTCTACTTGCATTTCAAGTGCATGATTATATATATGCAGTAGCAATTACACAATTTCTGATCAATGACAATTATTTTAATCATAAACTGATGACTTTGTCTCAATGCTCTTCAAACCTTTTGACAGGATAATCAAATTATAATTATCTTTCAGATTTAATCATCAATTTGAAAGGTTTATAATCACCAGAGGTGGACTTAGGAATTGTTTTCAAGTTGTGAGGCTATGTACATTTTTCACAAAATTATCACCGCTCTGTTGGTTAGTTGACTTAGTTCCTTGCTTTCGTATGTGAGGCTATGTGTTAGAGTCTTTCATCCCAAATTTATTCATAAACATAATAAAGCTGAAACTAAAACCTAAAAACTAAGAAAATGATATAAACAGCATTCGAGCCACGCGCAGAAGACAAGAAAAGTTCTCTCAAACCAACTCTGCTAAGAGAAACTTGTGTTATTATTGTAGTTTCAAGATATATATGGTTGCATCCAACAAATAATACGGCATCACCTTTCACAACCCTAAAACGTAGGAACTAAGTACCGGCCCGCCCCGCGTACCATTCTTATTATTTTCATCCAACACCTCATCAATTTCATTCCGAAATCAATCGAACTATATGAACAGTAATTCCCTGATTTGATATAAACATTTGTCCAACAAATGAAAATTTTAACAACATATGCATAACAAGTAAAACAAAATTCATCAAAATGTGGCAGAAATTAACATTTAAAGTTAAATTGCACATCAATAAGGATGAGAATGAAGTATACCTAAAATCTAATTTGCAGAACAAATTAGGGATTTATTTCAGTCCAATATAAACAGTTCAATTCAAATAACGGTAAACAAAGTTACCAGTGTCAAGTATTATAAAACGATGATCCTCCGGTCATCTGAAACACGCACAACCACACACACATGAAGCTCGTAGATAGAGAACGAACCTGGTTTATACCGAAAGATGCGATGAAGAGGTTTAGCCGATAGGTTAGAGCAACAGTTTCCGGAAATCGATGAGAAGATACGTGGCCGGAGTGTCACGGTCGCGGTCGCCGTCGCCGTCGCCGTCGCCGTCGCCGCGCCTACCATTTTCCAAGGGTTTATTCAGGCCACTTCTCTCCCGCCAACGCCTCTTATCTCTCCACAGTTCCACTCAGGGCCGTGGGGGAGGGCGGGCCGGGCCCAGGCCCACAAAAAATAGGTGCCCAAATCTATACATATAATAAATAAGTAACTAGAAGGATATGTGTCGCCTTCTGGTGAGCTCATTTTTTTATTTTCCCACCTAAACATTTATCTGAACGCATTTTACATTATAAGTTCATTTAGCACATCCACATTCATTACTCCCTAAATTTTTTCTTAATTCAATTTTTTTAATTTATACCTTACATTTACTACCCTTATAATTAGGTATATAGTTTACTTTTAATCTCTTACTTTTTTATTTTTCATTTTAGATTCTTATCATATAAACATAAAATAATGTATATGAACTAAAATGCATTAAAAATTTTATTTTTTACAAATTATATCATTGTAATCGTTTCGTCAATACCTTCGAAACGATTTCAATATTGAATATTTTTTAATTTAATTATACTATTAAATATCATAAATATATACGAATTAATGTATCGTGATTAGTATGAGATTTGTTGAAATTAGTATGAAATTAGATAGAAATAATCACTAAATTGTCTTAATTTTCTTTTGACTATTTCATATCAATTTTTACTTCAAGAGTTTTTTATAAAAACCTCATTCTCTTTAAATTTTTATACAAAATTTTTTATTTTTATCATGAAGTTTTATAGAATAATATTTTTAATTTTATTTTATTGACATTATGATATTTAGTATATATTACTTATATATTACTTATATATTAACAATAGAACAAGGAATGTTGTATATAAAGAAGTATTTGCTAATTTATGATACGTGATTCTTATTTTATTAATATTTTAACTATGTACTTTTTCATAATTTCATTTACGTTCTATTATTGTTTTATAAATTCTTAATATTTATTCATATTTTTATTATTTTTTTGCAAAACATCATTTGTGAAAACTGCCTAAAACAAGAAAATTTTGTAGCAAGGTGCAAAAAAAAACTCTGAAGGAAAAAAAAACTTGAAAAAGTAGTATCGTACTTTCGTAAACATGTATTATTTAATTAAATTGGAGAATAAAATATGTAAAAGTTCATTGATCGTTCATTTTATAGTATTGTTTATTTGCTTATTGTTTCTCTAAGTTTTTTTATTCAATATTAATAAATAAAACTACTTTGTCCAACAAACGTTGATATATTTTCCATTATTCATCTTTTATTAACTCTTTTAAGGTAGTGGGAGCACCTTTAAGATAGATTAAAGGTCTGCAAAATCGTTTGATATGTCTTTAGCCTAATTCCACGATTTCGAGCAATTTCTTAAAGTTTTTTGGTTGATTTCAAGGGACTTTTTAGTATTTATTTTTATCGATTTCGATGTACTTTTTCGGTTGATTTCAAGGGATTTTTTAGTATTTTTTGTCGATTTCGAGGGACTTTTTCGATTGATTTCAAGAGAATCTTTTGGTTGGTGGGGGCACAAACGAAAAATTACTAGGAGGAACTATAATAGGAAGTTAAAAAAATGATTTTTAACCTAGGTAAAAATATTTTTTTAATGGGGGCTCATCCCCCACCTTTTACATGTTACATCTGCCTTTGCATTTGCATGAATTATATTTTTGTATTAGAATATAATAGATTTCTTGTTATTAGTTATGAAAACTTATACAGTTTGAAATTTTTTTACCAACAAAATGAGATGATCCAACTTATATCTATATTTAAGATTTCAAAACTACCCTTGTTTTTCATACAATATTGAATCATATCTCTAAAACAAGAATAAGATCTCAAACTATTACCAACATGAACTTTAGATTCTAAGATTGATGGTTAATAAAAAGTTTGTTTTAACCCTAAATTAAATTTTAATTGGTAAATGGTGATGAAAACATTAACATGAGGTGACATGGAAAACCAATTGATTTACATTGATTAACATAAAGTGTAACTCTGAATAGTCAAAACTCTGACCCAAAATGATGTCAATCTATGTATTAAAGGTATATTATATGATGTGTTCAATGGTAGAACAAATTTATAGTGCGATGTAAAAATGATGTGATAAATAATATTAATCTAGAAATAATTTTTGATTACGTCTAGGAATACTTGGAAAACGGTTTTATATGAAATAATAGTATTTCCTAAATTCGTTATTAATCTAATGATAAAAACAACATATTGAAATTTTTATCGTACTTATCGAGGGCCCACTCTCACATGTCGCCCAGGGCCTATAGAATGTCAGGAACAGGTTCCACTTGCCTTGTAATTACGTTTTTTTTTTCAAATTGACACTTTTGCTCAAAGTTTGCAATATGATCATTTTGAACCCCTCAATTATAACAAAGTGTATAATATGATCCTAGTTTTAATATAGTTCTAAAAGTTTTTTAAATTCACTATAAACGTACTCATGTAATGCAACGTGATACATATCGGTCTTAATGTTTCGGGGTTTTTTTAGTTTTGAGAAAACGATAATGTTCTTTTTATAAAAAAAAATATTTAATTTTTAATTATAATTTAATTTAAGTTTAATATTAATATTAATATAATTTATTTTTAAGTTTAATAATATAATGTTTTTTTTCATAAAATAAAAATTAAATATTCTATTAGATTTCAATAATTATCTTAATTATATTTTAGATTTTTTGTATTTAAAATTTGATTTTCATCTTGTATTTAATTATGCAGGAAGTGATTTTAAGGGAGTTGAAGTGGTTAGAGATAAGGAGTGAAAGTTAATTAATAGCATTAAAAGTAGTACATATAGGGGGTGCTCAAAAAACCGACCAACCCGATCACCCCAACCCGACCAATCCAAGGTAATCCGACAAATAATCGATACAAAATTAGGACAACCCGAAGCTATTGGGTTAGACTCATAGTAAACCGACCAACCCGATAAACGTTTTAGTGATTTCTCTAAAATTATTTATATTTCCCTATAATATGTATAAGTTACCAAAAACAACTCGACCCGGGTTCGAATCCAAGGTATCCCAAGGGCGGTAACATCCTGGGGGGATTGTGGATGGTATCCCAATCTACCCGGGTTCGAATCCAAGGGGAGTCAATTTGAGGGCATGAGGAGTACCCAGTCCTTGGGCCGGTCCAGTCGTTGACTGGGCTGCCCCCCAGCCCAGTCTTAGACTGTGGTTGGGCTCTAGGTTCAGCGTAAGCTGGACCGGGACAGCGGCGGATTAGTGGGTTGCCCGTGGATGCCCGATACTGCCGGGGAGGTGTGCGTGCGTGTGTGCGTGTGTTCGTGGTAGTCGTTCGTTGGTTCGATGCCGCTATGCCTTCCAAAAAAACTCGACAATAACGAACAATGTAACTCATAAGATGACATTATTGAAAAGTTTTATGTAATACCTAAATATTTGATGAACTCATATATTCTTTTGAATTATGGATCGTATTTCAAAAAAAAATCCTTATTTTTATGTTTTCAATATTGCTTTTTACTTTGATTAAACACAACCCGACCAAACCGAACGAGTTGGGTTGGTTTGGGTTGCACTTTTGTTTGGGTTGGGTTGGGTTGGGTTGGGTTGAAAATTCTCAAACCACCAACATTGGGTTGGATTGTTGAAATGCTTTCAACCCGATCAACCCAACCCGTGAACACCCCTAGTTTGAACTCATAAAGTAATTCATAATCAACTGATAAATATGTTCAAATACAGGATAAACGTTGAATCCATACTAATACGACAAAGTAGTCCGTAAAATAGATAATTAATCAGAAACCCATTGTCTCAAAACCATAAAATAAATTTGGAGGAGACATAATATATATGTATTATGCTATTTTACCCATATACACTTTTTAGTTAGTAGATATAATAGTTTATAAGTATATTCATTATTCTAGATTTCTAGCTATCAGGCATTATCATGAAGCATTTAAAATGCAAAGATAATAACCTCTATCAATATCCAAGGATGCAAATATGGAAATATAAATTATAACAAATAAAAATATTAATTCACAAGGTTAAATCAAACTTTAATATGGAATCCTAACAAATCAAAATATTAATTCATAAGGCTAAATCAAACTTTGGCAACTAATTTAAAGTGCCAAGATGTAGGGAATGTAAAAAAAAATATTAGAAAGCGAAGCCAAACTCTCAACATACTCGATGCGAGTTGTTGATGGCAACGTATACTTGGTACATTTGAAAACCTTGTGCGAGCCTTTGGATGAGTTATAAAAGAGGAAAATGGTGGGATTTAGAATCCCTCACAACAATTCTTTTGTCTTCCAAAATACAAACAGTGTTGAGTTGAGTTGAGTTGAGTTGGATGTAGTCACGTTCCAAACCTAATGTGAATGTGTATTTTTTCGACCACCACTTGTCAATATATCGTTTCCTCTTCATCACCCACACATCGAATCCACTATGCTTCTTGGTGATCATGCAAAGGCTTTTGTGTAGTATACCCAAAAGAGGCGATAGGTAATCACCATCGAGTACATCCATCCTCGAAACTTCCATCTCCTTGACATCGAGAACAACAATCTTCAATTTCCAATACCCAGGAATTCAATGCAAATATCCATTTTGAAACACATCCACATCATCGACAAAGTATCCATGTAGAAAGGCGGGTTTTTTGTGTGGTCCATGTACCCTTTTTAAGACTAAAAACATGACAATATCTGCAATGACGGTCGTTGAAGCAGTCACATAGTACTTCATCAAACCATATAACAATCTCAAGTCATTGGGGGTTGCCCCACAACCATAAGTCCATAACTAAAACCATAAGTCCATAACTAAACCCTATGCACAGTGGCTCCTAGCGAGGTACAATACAGTCGAGGTGGACGGGTAAGTTTCATGGTCGCACGGGTTAACGGATTGTATAGAATCAATTCAAAATCATCCACCATTTCAAGAGCCAAAATGACTATCCCATCAAAAATTCATAACTTTTTTAGAATTGATTTTATGTGGGATTCTTCCTAAAATTCAAATTTTCTTAGAATTGATACATCATTTCACACTTGAGAGGACATAAAAATAGTTCAGAGGCTCTTTGGGATAATTAAGTAGAGTGGAATAGAACTATAAGGTTATTTGTTTAAGGTTCTAATATGAGCTTATTGTCACTCCAATAGAGTGGTGTTGGCTCTTAGAGCCTTCAAAGAATCAAAGATATGAAAAGCTCTAATATGTGACCTATTTATTTATACAAATCATTTGCAATATTTTTGTTTTACAATAACTATTACTAACATAACCTGCACACTTATTTGTTGATGAAGATAGGTGTATCATCAAGATGACACCTCTAATGTGCTCAATTCAGAGTTTGACAATAAAACATAATATTCTACTTTAGCATATAATTCTTGAACATGGAGTTTCAAGTTCTTGACATTTCTGATACATCCCTCATGGGGTGTTTAGTTCTCTTCCTAGCATCATATGAGAGACATCTTATTAGCTCGTCTACTTTTTTGGGAGACGTTGTTTGGATCATTCTTCTGAGGTTGTTTATGTGAATACCTCATGCAGCATAGCAAAATTCTTGCACATACCGGTGCCTTGAAAAATAGTGTGCGAACACACAACCCACTCGACACATGGCTTTCTTGTTGTAGATGCATGTTGGGTATTTATTGGATTTACGCAAATGATTATTTGTTCAACAGAAGATGGTGGGGTGGAGCGATGTCTTGATCGGTGAGAACTCAATCGACATTAGTTCAAGACACCACTCCACACTCACTATTTTATGTTATACAAATAACCATCTACGGAAATTCAATAAATACAAATATGCCTACCAGCTGCTCTGCATGCATCTACAACAAGAAAGTCATGTACCTGGTGTAGGTTACATGTTCGCACTCTATTTCCCAGGGCTCTGTCATGTCTAAGAGTTTGCGATGCTACATTAGGTATTTACACAAACAACCTCAATATAATGATTCAAGCAACATCTCCCATAAAAGTAAACATGCTAATAAGATGCCTCTCTTAATGAATCTAAGAATAGAAAACACCCCATTGAGGGGTGTACCAGAACTGTCAAGAATCTGAAACTCTAAGTTCAAGAATTAAATGCTAAATTAGAATATTATGAGTGTTCGTTGTCAAACTATAGCACATCAGAATTCCTAACACCACCACATGTGACAATTCTCCAATATAAATGATTAGGTAATGGATTGGAAATATCAATAAACATAAGATCAATAAAGTTTTAGTACTCTCAATTTTCGAAAAACTGAAATATGATTCAAACTTTTAGTTGTTTAGGCATCAATAAAAAAAGCTTATATTCAAAATGACATAAACTATTAGGGGATGTTTGGTTCATGGAATGGGAAGGAATTTTGAATGCCAATTCCATTGATCAAATTCCCAATCCCATGCTTGGTTCACGGAATAAAAGTGATGGAATCCTTCTAATTCCATTGAATTCCATAATTCAAGGAATTCATCATTCTTTGGCTTAAGTGAAAGAATTGAATTCCTATCAACCAAACGCGTAGTCAAATTCCATCAAAATCCATTCCAATTCCTTCAAAGTCAAATTCCTTCTATAAATTCCAATTCCATCAAATTCCATTATGTGAACCAAACGCCCCCTTAGTGTCTTAGGAGTTGTTTGTTTACTTCTTAATGATTCAATTAAGAGGCAATATCTGAATCGTTTCAATTAAGAAGCAATATCTAAATCGTTAAGAGGTGGATCTTGTTTGGCAAAAAAAAGTCTGTCTCTTAATGGTTCAAAAACCCTCAAAATGATTTTGTATCTTGGGTCTCCCTTAACCATTCAGAGCTTTGATCTCATTATGAACAATTACCAAACAACTATATTTCATTTTGTATTATATCATAAAAGTCTTTTAATCATTCTGACCACTTAATCATTCTATACCAAACTATTCAGCAACTGCCAAACAACCCCTTAAACATCATGAATAAAGGAGAAATAAAACTAACCTCAAGTATAGCTACGACTAGACGCATCATGCTCACGAATCAGACTATAAGACATTCAAAGAGATCAACGGTTCAGATGTAGTATAGCTTCTAAGCCGCAATTCATGTAAGAGCTTGAGATTAAAAGAGATCAACGGTTCAGATCTACTTCACGCCTCTCACCGTTAACTCAACTTCTCACATGATCCTTCGCCTATATATATATATTATAAAAGTTAAATAATACAATAATAGTATATTTAATTTTTATTAAGAAATTGAATAAAAAGCAAGAAAGACTGAAGTGCCCCTCACTTAACATAGATTGTTCAACGGAGTTAGTGACTAGGAACCACTTTCAGAGCAAAATGAAAACTACAAGTATGATTTATAAACTTATCAAAGTTCATGTCTCATCTCAAGCTTTTCATTAAATCTCAAGAGTTTACTCTTTTATATATAAAGGCAAAATACAATAGTTTTTATTTGATTCAACAAAACTTGGTTTAATTTCTATATAGAC
The DNA here is from genome assembly GCA_023525745.1 of Arctium lappa. Lineage (NCBI taxonomy): Eukaryota > Viridiplantae > Streptophyta > Magnoliopsida > Asterales > Asteraceae > Arctium > Arctium lappa. The sequence goes on along the minus strand of CM042062.1, from coordinate 57,530,914 downwards.
TAATAGGATACAGTTTTATATTAACCGAAATTTATCTTATTTTATTAAAAAAAACAAATAAAGATTTATATTGTTCGGTGATTATCAAGGATTATCGAGGGTCTTTTTAGAATAAAGTTTATTTGTAATTTTTCCTTGTGTACAATAATAGATCCAACAAATATTATCGTTGGGGTATAGTTTTAATAAAATAATAATTAACTAAAAAGATACAATTTCATTAAAAATGGTAAAACCTACATTTTAAATCATATTCAATAGCAAATATCAATAAAATCAATAAGACTATTAATATAGTTTACCAACCACACTCATATTTGGATTCATAATTACCAAATACCAAAAATAATCTATTAAATCAAATTCAATAGCTTATTGGTAGCACAACAAAATAATACTCAAAATCACAACAAATCCTCAACATCATATTCTAAAATTAGATTCAATAGCACAATAAGTGAATAAACTCACATTCCAAAACTATTCAATAAATATCAAAAGGCGTTTTCGATTTTTACCAACTCCAAAAAGCAATTTGCAACTTGATGTTTGAGTTGAGAATGAAGATGGGGTACCTAGAAGACTGTGGAGCATTAATCAATCATTTTTTGCTATTTATTAAGTTGGTAAATCGATGGCATTTTACAATTTTGTGTGATGCATGAGAATGGTGAGAGGATAGATAGGGAGATGAGAATGTCGTGAGAGGGTAGGTATGGAGACGAGAGCTTCATGAGAGGGTAGGTAGGGAGATGAGAATGTCGTGAGAAGGCAGGGAGATGAGAGCTTCGTGAGAGGGTAGGAAGGGAGATGAGAGTGTCGTTGAGCAGGCCCGTTCCTGAGATTCTATAGGCCCTGGGCGACATGTGAGAATGGACCCTCGATAAGTACGATTAAAATTTCAATATGTTGTTTTTATCATTAGATTAAAACGAATTTAGAAAATACTAATATTTCATATAAAACCGTTTTCCGAGTATTCTTAGATGTAATCAAAAATTAGTTCTAGATTAATATTATTTATCATATCATTTTTACATAGCACTCTAAATTTGTTCTACCATTAAACACATCATATGATATACCTTTAATATATAGATTGACATCATGTTGGGTTAGAGTTTCCATGTCATCTCATGTTAATGATTTCATCACCAATTAAAATTTAATTTAGGGTTAAAATAAACTTTTTATTAACAATCAATCTTAGAATCTAAAGTTCATGTTGATAATAGTTTGAGATCTTATTCTTATTTTAGAGATATGAGTCAATATTGTATGAAAAACAAGGGTAGTTTTGAAATCTAAGTAGGATCGTCTCGTTTTGTTGGTGAAAATTTTTCAAAATGTATGAGTTTTCTTGGTTAATAACAAGATAACTACTATATTCTGATGCAAAAATAGAATTCAGGCAGATGCAAGGGTGGATGTAGCATGTAAAAGGTGGGGGGAGGGGGGTGAGCCCCCATTAATAAAAGATTTTTACCTAAGTTAAAAATCATTTTTTTAACTTCTTATCATAGTTCCTCCAAGTAATTAATAGTCTGTGCCCCCACCAACCAAAAAAGTCTCTCGAAATCAACCAAAAAAACGAAAAAGTCCCTCGAAATCGATAAAAAATACTTAAAAATCTCTCGAAATCAACTAAAAAACTTTAAAAAATTCCTCGAAATTGTAGAATTAGGCAAAAAACACATCAAACGATTTTGCGGGCCTTTAATCTACCTTAAAGGTGCCCCCACCGGGCAAACATCGTGGATCAGCCACTGTACGGATGGAATAATCAAAAGAGTTAGTAAAAGATGAATGATGAAAAATATATCAAGGTTTGTTGGACAAAGTAGTTTTATATGTTAGTACTGAATAAAAAAAAACTTAGAGAAACAATAAGTAAATAAGCAATATTATAAAATGAACGATCAATGAACCGTTTACATATTTTATTCTTCAATTTAATTAACTAATATATGTTTGGACCCTTAATATAATGTTAAATTATTTTTGGTGACCTATTAGATACTTAAAAAATTTGTGTCTCTTTTATTTACTAATTTTTTTAACTACTACTATATATACTATATAGTATATATAAAAAAATTGGGCCCCTATTTCTTGTGGGCCCTGGGCATGCGCCCGGCCCGCCCTCCCCCAAGCACGGCCCTGGAGTTCACTAGGCGTTAAGCCTAACCTTTTTATTTGTCGGCATGTGCAACAGGTTCCAGTTGGGAGTTGGGTTCTAGCAGTTCTATGAAGCGTAGAGCCTTAATTAGACACTAAAGTAAGTAGTTGGTGAAGTCTTCCGCAATGTTGAAGATAGTGACTATCTTTGGGGATTTTAGTAGCACCCGTTCTTATCATAGGCTTTTGTATAGAATGAATGTTTGTATTGAGATTAAATCTTAATTTGTGGTTGTAGATAATTCCTTTATTGATGTATTTAGAAAATTTTAAATAAGTTGCTATTTCCAGATTTGAGGGTGTTACAAGTTGGTATCAAAGCTTAAGTTTGAGAGAATTAGGTATTGATTGTAGGATGTCTAGACTCAAACTAGCTTTTTTTAAGCGATTGTAAGTGAAGTTGCACATTAGGAACCTTAAGATAAGATATCGTGGAGTTGATCGAGTCACTAGAAACGGGAGACTTGTCGAGGGTCACAAGGATGAGCATGTGCGGTACGTTCATAATGGCACCTGGCCAGTGTTATGGTGAACCTACATACTACATGTATATACTTGAACTACCTTGGTATGATTACCGTTGGGGTAGTGAGAAGGTTCCTAAGGGAGTAATCTAAGGAAACGTTGGCATCTATAGCAATGTCACGTTGAAGTGATAGTTAAGTGCGTTGAATGCATTAAGTTGATCGCCTTGAGTAAGAATAATTGGTTGGAGTAGAACCTTGAGCTTATGGAATTGACGTCATACAAGGAGAGATTGTAAGGTGAACTGATGAAATATCCGAGTATCGCTTTAAGATGTGGAGTATCCGGATGACAATAGTAGGAAATTGAGATTGTTGTCCTAAGATGCTTGATACACCCGGATGGTATTAGAATGTCGGGTTGTTGAGAAGCGTAGTCTAGAGGGGTGAATGCCGACCAAATTCATGCACTAAAATTTATTTCTGAAATAAATTTGCATAAATTGTTTCTTGTGTTCGTAAAACAGAAAGTGGTTTATATTATAAAGTTTTGGTAGAGCATTTAACACGCATCATATTTTAAACTGTGAGCTTAAGCATGCATAAATTGTTTTGTTGCACGTAATTGCAAATTGTTATAAAAAATCTCTTTATTCGCGTCTCTTGTTTAACGCTATTTGCGGATATTGTAATATCCATGTTTTAATGTCATTTGAGTATTGGGTAAGTAGCTATGAGATTTTAACTTAGGCATTGGATCTCCTCCACATATGTCAATGGTTTTAAAGGAAAAAATTATTCCCACGTGTTGAGTCGGAATTTCTTGAGAATTTTAGTTTGTGTGAGTTTTGTTGGAATTTCTTGGAGTATTGTTTTATACGATGTCTTTACATGTGTGAGTTTTAATTTTGCTTCTTTTAAGCTTACGAGTTAGTTGGCGTCGTGTCCCATGTGAATTTTGTTAAAGGTGTCATTTTACCTTTCATTGCATTAAAAGAGGAAGCTCTTAAAGGCTTAGTGTTTTAGCCATATTGCCGTCTTACATTCTTGTTGAGAAATGAAAATTTGTCACTACATGATTTTAGCATTATTGTAAAATAATTTTGAGAACATGTGCATATGCATCATTGTGTGCGTTAATCTGCGAGTTGTGTTCAATAATTTGTTTTATGCGAGTCTTGCATAGACGCTTTTGCAACCGTAAGAAGCACCTTGAAAAATCTAAATATCGCATGATTGCATCTGGAGTTTCACACGAGCATATGTGCATACTTTTGGGTTGAATCCGACTTTCACTCGCGTGAGTAAATATGCGAAATATTTATATTGTCTCAAATTAAATATTAATTTAAGCGTGTTTCGCTTGTTGACCTTGCTGTTATAAATTTTCCGCAATATATGAAATGAATTTTCGAATTGCATATCGTTGTAATTACCATCTTGGTCAAGTGTGTCTTACAGTTTTAAACTCGATTTGAGAACTATTTGCATTCTTATCATTTCATCGAACTTTGGGGAATGAACTGTTGCATATGGAGTGATTAATAATTTTACGTCGCAACGACTTTTGGGTTGGGAAGTCAGAACTTTAAAATTAATTTGTGAATGTCTCTTTTGGGAATTGTACAAACTTTTATTGCACATGTTATAGTGTGGAAAGTTATCTTTCATATGCATAGTATAAATTGATGCATTACTAGGATCATGGTAGTCCGTTTGAAAATTTTGTTGCGCATCTCTTGTTACCATTTTATTAACGTAATTACTAATCAAACGAGTTTTGGAAATGGTTTTATATGCGTTGTGTTGGTAATCAGTTTTGAAACCTATCGGATGGGTGATAGTGTGTTGTCACTGTACGGTTAATCGTTATAAAACTTGTGTATTTGAAAGTTTTATAAGAGTTTAAATTGGCATATTATTTGAAAAACCTTGAAATCATTAGGCCTATAGGTTTAACCCCGTCATGAAAGGAGTTGTGTTTAGGAACTAAGGGAGTCCTTGGGATTTGAAGCGTCGGATGATCCGACTTGCGGTCAGTCTTGAATGTCTGAGGTTTCGGTTTGTGAATCTTCTCGCGTTTGTATTAATGGAAATAGTATATTTAAGTCTTCCTAGTTAACTACGGAAGCAATCTTATACCTCGGTAATCATGCGGGATAAGGTCTTAAGTGATTACCTGCGATTAGATTGGGTTCGTTTTGGTGGATTGCTCGTCGGTGTGACACCATGGTTTATGTTGATGGTGTATCGTCTCAGTGAGTTCCGCGATTAAAGGATACTTTGGTGGTCAGTTTGTTAGAAATATAAGATTTGAAATTTATCACTCGGTTAAGTGTCAAAACTTAGTACGACTATCTGTCTAGATTGGGATTTTGGACGGGATGCCCATGTTTTCGAGGTCACCGTTTAGCCCTAAGTGCCGACTTATTTTCTTGGAGTCAGTGGAGCTGGGAATGTTTGGATGTATCCCGGTCGAACAACAAGAAATATTGACCTTTCAGTGATGGAATTTGGAAGGAGTTTGGGTGTTGAGGATTAAGTATAGATGTGTTTAAGCATTTCTGTGGTGGTAAAGCTTGTGTTAAAGGATTATTGTGAGGATTGGTGTTGGAACGGAGTTGAGTGTTGACCGAATCTGGGCTAAGTAGTATCTGAAGGACGCTTTGGTGCGCCTTAGAAGAATATCTTTATCGATATTAAGAATGGATCAGTTGAAATCTGAGGAACTTTGAAGGTTGGTTGCGATCTTTGACGTTGTGTTCGGAACCGTAGATCCGAAGGAAAGCTTGGTCAGCGAGAATTTGGGGTCACTAACTACCTGGAGGTAGTAATTGTCACCTAAGGTTGGGAGACGACCATAACCTTGTGAGTAAAAGATTATTTTGGAGAGTTAAGTGTACGCTCGGTTATGAGTATATTGTGCCCAAGAGGGGCAGCAATGTGAGTATCGGTGTAAGGGACGTGTTGGTGGTGCTAGCAGCGGGTTAAGGTCAATCTTCCTGCGGGTGAGATTTCATGGGAACCTAGATTTCAAGGACGAAATCATTCTAAGGTTGGGAGGATTGTAACACCCGTAAATCCCTGTCTGTGAAAGCCAATCCCTTGAGAAATCCTTGATTCTGATTATAGAATTTCATCCCTTACGCCTTACCTTTTTAGCCTTATCGCATCGTGGGTGCTCCGGATGAAAATGGAAGAAATCGAGGCTCGGGACACTCTAGGCGATAGTGCCCTAGCGATAGTGCCTCGGGCACAATCGCCGGGCACAATCGCCAACAGAGTGGTGCCCGCGGTACAGTTTGGGCGATAGTGCCCTGGTGAAAGTGCCTTTGGCACAATCGCCTGCGGCCTCTGGTTGTTTTAAAAGCGATTTTGAGCAGCCCCACCTCATTATTCTCAACCCCTTTCACCCTTTTTCTCTCTAGAAACCGAACCCCAAACCCTAAAATCAGTTTTATGCATCAAAGTCACCAAATCTTTACGTTCCAAGTTTTCCTCCTTCCACCCATCAAATATTGGAAGTTATTGGTCAAGGAGCTTCATCTTCATCTTTAACCTCAAGTTCATTTCGGGTTTTCTAGGTTTTTCTTCAAAACCTAAGTGGTAAGTACATTCTTCCCATTTCCAAACCTTGTAATAAGTTATGAATGATCCATTGATGTTTCCCTAGTATTTGGCTTATCAAATCTCGGACTTGATAGTTTTGGGAGAAACTAGGGTTTGGATCTCGTTGGGGATTTTGGTGTATTATGTTTGGGGAATGTTTCTATATGGTTGGATGTGGTTATTTACGGTTGAAGTTGTGTGGATCTAGGTTTTTGGAGGATTTCGGCTTGAGGATTCAAGTGGTTTTCAAAAGAGCTCGTTGGGTGAAATATAGATTTAGCCTAAATCTAGCAAGGTGAGTTCAAGTTGATTTGTGAAAACGTTGTACATGCCAAAATGTCTATTTTAAAGCATTTTATGTGTTTTCCATGAAATTATCAAATGTTGGGTATTTGCTAATCTTTGATTATTTGAATTATCTAACTTTACAAACCTTGTATAACACCCACATTGGAGATTTTTGGGCGTTTGATATATGCGTCGCAAACGAATGTGTTTTTGAAGTCTTTTTACATGAATGGATCTTTGGTCAAAGAAATACACTTTTAAATGTTTGTCGAGTCTTATGCATCGTCGTGAAATGGAGTGTTTTATAAAGTATCACTTGCACATTTATGTGAGGTAACTTGAAAGAATGTTTATAGTCTCATTTTATGATTTTCATTCTTATCAGAAGTTAAATTTAGAAAATGCATATTTTGTGTTATGAGTCCATTTGGAAAATGGATTGCCTCAACTAATGTAGAGTTTTGAACTAATCTCACTTTTGGTCGTGATGTTTGCATATCCGTTGGGTGAGTGCATTTTATCGTGTTTTTATTTTATTTATTAATGAGTCAATGGGTTGCTAAGTCTGCGGCTTGGCATTGTTAGTTTGATGGGGTTTTTGGACAATAGTCCAGTTTTGGTAGCTCGACTTCGAGCCTTGTTGGGGCCTTATGCGTATTATTTGGCTTATTTGATGCATTGGGAGTCATGACCCCGTGTTTGGTTTATTATTGTCCGGCGTTGGGACGATTAGTTTTCCACGTCGAGGCACGTTAGGCACCGGATGTGGGTGTAAGTCCTTCGTGCTGCACGTTAAGGTACCGGATGTGGGTATAAGTCCTTCTTGCTCAAGTACTACGATATTAGATGAGGGGCTCGACATAGGAACCCGACGGGGTTGGACTCGAGTTTCCGTGGGTGTACGTTTAAAGCTACTGAGCCTGACATCTCTTGCGTGTACTTTTGTTTATATGACTAGTCATAACAACATAAAATGGGCTTACTTTGTGGACCACCACATTTTATGGAATCGGGAATCCCCCGTCACCGAAAGGTGTTGTTTTTGGGTATTGAGTTTTATTATCCAAGTTTTCGGTGACGTTTTGTATATTTGGGTTTTACCCTTGATTTATGGGTTGAGTATTATGCCCCACCCGAGTTTTGGGTGTTTTGAAATATAAGGTTTAACCATACCTTCTTAAATGGAAAGTTCAATTTATATTTGCGCGTTGAGTGAGTTTTGGGTTAAAGCTAATTTATGAAGGGGCGGTTTACATTGGTGTCATTCTTTTGTAGTAGTTTGATTTGGAAAATGTCCAAATTGGTGTTCTGCGTCTAAATTGCATATAAATGGAAAACGAGTCGTTTGCATATTCAAAGTATACCTTTTGAAAGATTATGAATTAAACTGCATTATCTATTTTCACATACATCTTTATTTATGTTGAAAACTCTTGAGCTCACTAGGCGTTAAGCCTAACCTTTTTATTTGTCGGCATGTGCAACAGGTTCCAGTTGGGAGTTGGGTTCTAGCAGTTCTATGAAGCGTAGAGTCTTAACTAGACACTAAAGTAAGTAGTTGGTGAAGTCTTCCGCAATGTTGAAGATAGTGACTATCTTTGGGGGTTTTAGTAGCACCCGTTCTTATCATAGGCTTTTGTATATAATGAATGTTTGTATTGAGATTAAATCTTAATTTGTGGTTGTAGATAATTCTTTATTGATGTATTTAGAAAATTTTAAATAAGTTGCTATTTCCAGATTTGAGGATGTTACATCTTCCAAACCATCAAAATCGGGCCTTAATCTTACCAAGAACACCAACTAGAGAGAAAATGGGGTGGGAGAAGTATTGGGGTGAATAAATGAGGAAACCCCCCAAAAAATCGAACTTTTTAGAGCTGACAGACGCTAAAGCGGGTTTCAAGCGGGTAAAGTCGCCCCAAAGTCGCCTGGATTTCTCAGGAAGTCGCCCCAAAGTCGCATTAGACACTGCTCGCTTGATTTCTTCGTTTTTCATGCTCGATCATTGTTTTGGCCATAACTTCTTCGTTTTAGCTTCGATTTTGCTCCGGAAAGAACCGTTGGACTCGTATTTGAATTCTTCATCCAACAAGACTATAAAATCTAGGATCCAAGCCCAAAATCATACTTATTCTATTTCTCTTGAACTACGATTCCTGTACTAACTTGAAATCATACCTTCCAAAAATTAGTGTGCTACAATTAGTTATTTCAGCATTAATAAAAAATCCATTGCAAAATACAAATTAGACATAGTAGAATCTGAAGCCTAAAAAAATAACTTTCCAAAATGCAGAAAATTGAAAAGCAGTTCAATTTTTGTTGTAACATATAATGAATTTGAAACAAAAAAAAATCCAAATATTATTCGAAAGTAGAAAATCATTTGACTTACTTATATTGAACAAATATATTCTACCATACAACATGAACAATCATAAGATGAAAATAATTTGAACACTAATAAAACACTACTTTTATAGAGCAACAAGATTTTAGTGGATGGACATAATCAAAAGTAAATAAAAATTTTCAACAGAACAACTTCTTCCGAAACTACCCTCCAAAATGTCCACTATGGTTTCTTTAGAGGCATGTCACACTTCAATGTATAAACATGTCCACAAAGGTTTGAGCATGTAAATAAAAAAGAAACCATAATTATTTCATAAAGGTTCTTGAAACATGAAAAGGTGAACAAATGAATGAAATTGTGATGCATAAGAGAAAATGAATAAGAAACTTGCAATCCCATGAAGAACATGACAAATGGAAACATGCAAATATCAATATTTTAACTACCAAAGGGTTTGGCCATAAAGATCAAATAAGTTACATTAGCGATAAAAGATGTAATACCCGGGTTTAAAATCAAGGAATATGTATGATGGGTAAAAAAGTAGAAAAGCTTTACTTAGGAGGGGTCTTTTGTGTAAAATTGGGAAAAAGGGGTTTTTAACCCTAAATGTAATAGTGTTAGTAGGAGTGTGGCGGCTGAAAGGCTGGAGGAGGATTTTGAGCGATTTTTGAGAGATCGAGAAGGAAGGAGAATTCATCAAAGATTTCAAGATTGGGTTTGATTTCTCTTTGAGGTGAGTTATCTTGTAATCTAAACCTTTTATTCTTCAATGTTTATTTCAATGGTGGTTATTTTGAACTCGGGTTTAGAAGTCGATGTTAGGTGTTTTGGGTCTGATAAATTAGACGTTTATTGAGGTGGAGATTACATTTTTTAAATTAATTATTCCATGTAATAATCGAGTTTTTTGAGAAGTTCAGTTTTTTTGTTATCGTTTAATTAAGGAATGGAGTCTGTGCGTAATCGCCATCGAATTAGAGAACTGAATGACCTCGGTCGTTGAGACCCCGATCAAGCTCAAACACCGGTCGAGACTCCGGTCAAAGAGTAGGCATCGGTCGATATTTCAATCCGATCGGGATTTGGGGCGCCGGGCAACCTTTTGGTCAGGCCCCGGTCATGGATGTCAAACACCGGTCGAAGGAGGGGGGGACACCGATCGACCCCATCTCGGTCAATCCCCACGCCCCAGTCGAGTTATGGTAGCAGACCCCGGTAGGTGGGTCTTCAACCCCGGTCACCGGGCTGTGAGGTGGGCCGAAGCCCATGTGTTATCACAAATCATTTGTGACCAAGTTTAATTAGTTTATATTTTTTTAGTGTTGGGCTTCTTTTTTTTGGTGGTCTGGCCCATTGTAGTTTTATTTTAAGGACTGGGGTACATTGTCTCTAGTAGGTATTTTTGACGGGTTAAGTTTCGTATAAATATTAGATAACGTTTGGATTATGGGTTAAGGTCAATATAAATAGATTGAATTGAGAGTTCACCGGTCAATGTTCCTTTGTAGCTGTTGGATTGAATTATAGGGGTAGACACACGTTTGGGAGCTAAGGACGTCAGGTGAGTTTTTCCAACCTAAACCTCTTTGGTATTAGAAGCATGTGAAGTTTAATATTTTTTAAACTTTGATTTATTTACGAAGACATGATATCTATGAAATGTTTTAAGTGTGTTATAAATTGTTGTTGTTTAAATGTATGCATACATTATTTGTGGAATTTTGACCTAAGTCGGGGAGTGTGGCCCGTTTATGCCATTGGGGGTGTGTCCCAAAATTAAGGCAGTGCGAGTTAGACACATCGTCCTTGACGGTCGTGTGGTCAGTAGCGTGTTTTATCCTTATGTGATATTAAATGTTGTTTAAAATGCTAGAAAGTTATTTTTATTACTTATCTGTTAGAGGGGATTCACTAGACCTTCGGTCTAACCCTCGCTATTTCAAAACTAAAAATCTTTTCAGGCCGACGTGAGAGAGGCAGAGCTGAGAAGGGCAAAGAGAAGGTTTAGCGGGAAGAGTAGAGGACCGGCATTTTAGTTTACTCTCATTATATCTCAGTTGTGTATAGGTTGTCTTTGCAAACCTTGTGATTTATTGTACGCTTGGGGGCGTTTTGGCATTATTAATATTAAGATTAAATTGTTATCTTGTCATTTGTGGTTGGGTTGTTACAAAAGATACATGCATCAACTTTGATTTTCATTTCATATTAGACACAGGATGCTATCCTTTCAGGGAACGATAACAATGGGGTGAAAACTGAACACCCAAGAGTACAGACTACTCTTATGATGCAAACTTCGTACACTCAGTTTAACCAATCATAGAATTTGTAGTAATTTGATTTTTTTTTATCAGGGGGTGATTGTCCTTTTGTTATAGGTGGTTTTAATTTAGGTAGTTATTCAATTTAATCATGGTTGGGTATCTTCAATATTGTAACGGTCTAATTAAGATAAATTTATTTATTTATTATTTTTTTTAACAAATATCCGTATGTAATGGCTAAATAGATTTTGATTATATTTTCCAAATAAATGGCGATTATATGGTGATTTGTAGGTTCGTATTCATCGTCGAAAGAATGAAGGAGACTAACGTTGAAGCTATTTCGCGTAATGAAATACATGTTTGAGATGTATTCGACAGCGATGAGGTGTTTTTATCGTCTTTTGTTCATCGTATATTCTTTATTGTTCATCATATATTTATTATGGTTCATTGTATATTCATTATAACTCATGAATATTTGAGACGTATCATGATCAATTGATAAAATATTTTGAAGTTATTCTTCTAAATTTTGGTAACTAATTTAGAGAAATATTTGAGACGTTTCCTTAATAATCATGATTTGATCGGGTTTCTTAGTTTGGATATGGAATTACAATGGACCATTATGTCCATCAATCCTATTTTCATTAATTCATTATATTAAATTAGTTAATTTATTAACATAAATAATTCAAATGAATCTTGACCATTGATTGATGATATTCACGGTTTCTAGATAGGTTGCAAAATTTGCATCATAAAGGTGTTCGCAAATAAAATCACATCTCTCTCTCTCTCTTTTTTTTCTCTCTCTCTCTCTCTCCATATATATATATATATATATATATATATATATATATGTTCAATTGAGAAACAATAAATATATGAGAAAGACAGGAGCAATCCTAGCCCTTTCATTGAAGAAATTAACAGTTAAGATTTGAGAGGCTAATTGTGCAGCACCAGATATTCGGTCACATGATAACAATTATTTGGTCAAGATTTACAAGTATGTATTATCAAAAATAAAAATTGGGTTATTAAGAAATATGTAAAAATTGTATAAAAGTGTATACAAAAAAAATCTAATATAAAAGTATGTATACTAAAAAGGTAACAATTGAGTTATTAAAAAACCTGTAAAATTGTATAAAAAATATATACAAATTTGAGACACTAATTTAAATTTAAATATATATATATAATTAATTTAATTATGTATTAATTTTATATTATTTATTTATTTAAATATAAATATTTTAATTATATTAATAGATAAAACTGATTAAGTATGAAAAACCTCTGAAAAAACAGATCGTACAATTACAATCTATGACGAAAATCTCATGATAAAACCCTAACAAAAAACCTCTCACTATATGAAAAAACCTTAAGGTGGGGTTTTTCAAAAGTGAAAACCTCCCACAAACCTCTTAAAAAGAGTACATTGTGGATGCTTATACATTTTTTCGTTCTACATCATTGTCATCTCAACAACTTGAAAACCTCAATATACCTCCACTATGTCAAACCTCACACAAGTTTTTTCACAGCCTTTTCAAACTTTTCAAGGTCCGACCTTTTAACTTTATGCCATTTATATTCTTATTTATAAACTCAATATATTAAAATTTATACAATAAAAATTAAAAAAAAAGTTAATTTAAAAGTATGTATAATAAAAAAAACAAAAATTGGGTTATCACGAAATCCGTAAAAAATCCAAAAAAAAAATAAGAAATCCGTAAAAAATGTATAAAACAACAAAATTAAAAAAGTTAAAATTTAAAGTATGTACAATCAAAAATAAAAATTAAGTTATTAAAAAATCTATAAAAATTGTATAAAATATGTCCAATAATTTTTCTTAAAGAATTAATTTAAAATACATATACTAAAAAATAAAAAGTGGGTTATCAAAGTATTTGTATAAAAATCAAATTTGAGACATAAATTTAAATATATAAAAAGCATAATTACTATAACTATATACTACTTTTAATACATTATTTATTTACTAATTTTATTTAAATATAATTATTTTAACTAAACACGAAACTTTTTTAAAATTTTATAAATTTGAAACTGATTAACTACAAGAAAAACTCTGAAAAAACAAATTATACAATTTCAACATATAACAAAAAAAAACTTCATAAAAAGACCTTCAACAAGAAAATGACCACTATGGTTATGTTTGCCAAACTAGCTGAAAAGTTAGCTTATAACTGATAAGCTAACTGATAGCTGATAAGTTAGCTGGTATCTGATAAGCTAGCTGATGAAAAAATCACGTTTGGTAAAAACTAGCTTATAAGCATTTAAATTACCAAAAAAGACATTAATGATTTATTTATAATTAAAAGTTAATATATAATTATGAACATTAATGAGGGGTATAATTGGAATAATCACAAAAAACTTCTCATAAGTTATTCCAAGTAGCTTATCAAGAAGCTAGCTTATGACCATCCAAACATGTACCAAAAAAATAAGCTAGCTTATAAGCTATTTTATTTCTGCCAAACAATGCCTATGTTACAAAAAAAAAAAAAAAAAAAACTTCACCTCATAGTTTTTCACCTTTGATAAAACCTATCAAAAAACTCCAAAAAAAAAACAAACAAACATAGTGGATGCTTTTAGAGATACACTTACAATAGTTACAAATTACAATAGGGTTAAAAAGGACCAATCCAATTAATAGATAAGGGTTAGGAATTTTAGGCCAGTTGAAATGCGAGCCAAAAAGCAATAGTTAAAGTTACCATTTTGCCCATAGGTACAATGTTTGCCTTTAGTGTGACCACCTATCTTTTTCCACAACTACAATAATATCTTTTCATTGTTCACATTTATAGCTTTATTTCTAAATTAATATATTTATTTCAAAATAAAATCCATTATTTTTCCGATCAAAATCGCTGCCTTTCGAGATCAACGGTTAAAAACCCTTGAACTCGTCATCGACATCTCAAATACACATGATTGTTGATTAAAGGACGTTTGATTAGAGATATTAAATGTAACTAATAGAATTGAAAATAAAAAAAATGTTTTACTTTATATAATATAACTGGCTCATTTCTCACACGTCCAAATTATCCTTCGAGATTAAACTGAGGTAGATTCAAAATTCATTTCCCTTGTCTAAACCAAAGATCCACTAAGATTTCAGTAAAAAAATTTAGGTAGTTGAGTTAAAATTATAATAATGTGATTTATTCATAATTTTATAAGATTGTTTGATAGTTCAAACTTATTATGTTTTTTTATAAATGAAATTACATGTGTTATGTCAACAAGTGATATATATGTGTGTATATATATATATATATATATATATAATTTAATTATTATCAAATTTTAAAAGTTCGATGAACACACTAAGGTGTCGTTTGTTTTTTAAGAGGTCTAAAGTCTGAAGTCTTATTTTAGTTATGATTAATAAGAGGTGGTGTGTAAAAAGGTCTGAACGATTCAGACTTAAGAGTTATTAAGAGGTTTTTTTAAAAAAACAAACAACCCCTAAAATAACAAATTTGTTTTTATTTCCGTACATATATATTTTTTTTTCTGGGTATGCACAAGCACAACCACTAGTGCACATTGGTCAATCTTGACAGCGAGTACCAAAACTGCAACGACCATATCAAAAGACTCAAGTTACTGTTATTTAAGCCAAAATTGGTTCCGTTTTCTATCAATTTTCATCGTTTTACTTTCAATCTAAAAGAGTTTTCAACATGCTTTATTATGTCATGTCAACAATATATATTTTTATTATAAATTCATATTGCACTATCTATAAGCATTCTAAAGCTTTTGGAATAACTGAATTCATTACGGACTAATAAATTAGATCAACAATCAATATTAAATCAAAAACAACTTTAATCTTGAATTGTCATGTATGAAAAGCCTCCAAACCATGTTCAACAAATTTGGTTCAAAGTTGACGAGGTACTTTACCTAGTTTTCAAAATAGGATAAATACAAATTCAAGTACAAATTTTAGCTTTTACATTGAAAAAAGAAACATAAATTATATGCAGATGAAATGGTATATATCATTCCACGTCACCTTCACACAATACCAAATAGATGAAACTGTTTCAAAAACGGACGCTAGTGACACACCCAAATGCAATCCTCTAATTGATCGGATCGAACCCTGAACATGTACAACGCAACCCACGACAAATGCATGGTTCCCTGACACTTCGTGGGATGAACGTCTGTAAAATGATAAATTTAGAAATATTTGATATCCATATAATAAATTTTTTTGGTGAGAATAAAAGTTCTGGTGAGAAGGGTAAGAAAATATATTGACCCTTAGATGCACATTAGAATAAGATACACCGAGATATACCATATCAATTCTAATAAATCACGATTTATGGTCTGAAGATGAGATTAAAAATGATCAAGGGTCTAGATCAATTTTTACCTTTTCACCTTAACTTTTTTTTTTTCTCAAACAATCATTCGTTGAAATAGTATATGATTTTATTTAATTGTTATAAATAATATTTTTTGGAAGATGCTTTTGTATGTCTTTTAAGAAAAGGAACCTTTTTTATATGGGCAATATGGTAATTTCAATACACATGTGCACGGGAAATTTGCACAAGACCAAATCCACAACAAACTTGTGCAGTAAGGAGAAACAATAAGCGTGTCACTGTAACCACAGAATCAAGTTGCCATTTAGTCCCTTCACCGGCTATTACCAGTAAAACCGGTGGCACCAATGAAAAACAGAGTAAATTACGTTTTTAGTCCCTGTGGTTTGTTGGAAATTTCTATTTTCATCCTTATGGTTTTGAAATTACGATTTTCATCCCTATAGTTTATAATTCATTACTTATTTCGTCTTTATAATTTACATTTTATTGATTTTTTCATCCCTATGGTTTTACAATTCATTTCTATTTTAGCCATTTATACTTAAAAGCAAGGTTTTAAATGGTGTGAGACATGACGTGATGGCAAGGTCAAGCCTCAAGCCTTACGAGTTACGGCGATGCCATGACGTTTTCCAAAGATGACTTAAGGCGATAAATTTGTATATAATATATGGTTGGGTTCCGATGAGAAACGTGAGAAGTGGTGATGAGAAATGGACGCAAATTAGGATGAGATGTATCGAGATGCATCAGATCAATTTCTTCTAAGCTAAATTCATGGGAGGACTTGAGATTAAAAAAGTTCAACGGTTCAGATGCATTTCTCACGCTTCTCATCGTTAACTCAATTTCTCACACGATTTTTCAACTATATATGTATATGTATATACATATAGGCGGATCTATGCTTTAGGGTGTGGTTGCATGTGCAACCATAAAATTGTGTGTTAAGTGTAATTTTTTAAGGTCCTTACATGTGAAACCATAAATTTTTTGGGTGAAACCATAAATTTTTTTAGGATGAAACCATGAACTTTAAAACTTTTAAGGGTTATATATGAAAGTTTAATAGATAAAACTCACCGTATGGCAAATTGAATATAATGGTTGATGATAAGTTACGGTTATTACCCTTTAAAGACTTTAATGTTTTCAGTTTACATCCTTTCATTTTTCTTTTATATCCATATCATATTAGTTAATTAATTAATTTTTTAGCTAAAATACACTTAAAAATACGTATTTTTTCTTTACAAATTGCACCATTGGAAATGTTTCGTCGATAGCTTCGAAATGAGTCCAATATTGAATATAATGCGTGCATGATAAATGCAATATTTAATCGTTATTAAATACACATTTGACTCGATGTTTGTTGTTGATTGTTTTTTTTTTGAATTTTTCGAATAAAATTTAACTTGAATAATAAGGTGAAACTATTGTTTTCGTACAATTTAACTTGAATACAAATTTGAATAAGCGTCTTTTTTGTTAAAGTTAATTTGATTATACTGATGTAATACTGTTACATAATAACATGTTAAGCAACTCTTTAGAGTTATTTTGCATATATTTGACCCTCTCTGTTGACTTTAGAGTTATTTGTTTAGAGTTAATTTGGGTTAATTTTTAGATTTTTTTGGCTATTAATGAACTATGCAGGTTAATTTGTTTATATTTAGGTATATTTTCAAGGTGTAGTGTAATTTTGCATATAACCCTTAAGGATACTATAATTTTGTTTAGTTGTGTGCGACGGTGCAACCATAATAATATTTTTCTAGATCTGCCTCTATATATACATATGCGTATATATTTATGTCAGTGTCTTGAACAATAATGATTAAGTTATTAACAATTTAACTTCACATAACGACAAATAAAATAATTTCTAAATTCTAATCGATACTAATAGGTAAACTCTAATTGAATTCCGAAGTACACATATTCGAAGAATCGAAAGTACAGATTTAAAACACCATAATGCATCATGGTGGCCATGGCGCGCCGTAACGAGCTCGACACCTTGTATCCACGACAAAGGGGTAAATGTGGAGGCAAGGCCACGCCTCGAAACCATGGTGATGCCAAGGCGTGCTTTTTAGAACATTGGTTAAAAGTAGTGTTTTGGCCTCATGAACGAAAATAGAAATGAATTGCAAACCGTATGGACAAGAACAGAAATTTCGAAACCATAGGGATGAAATCCGCAACTTTTAACAAACCCCAGGGACAAAAAATGTAATTTACTCAAAAAATATAAAAAGGCGGCGTACAACAAGCTGAAGCCTGGAAAAAAAGAGGTAGTATAATTGTAGATCTGTTATAACGGTGCCGTCAACTACCCCCGTTACAAAAGTTAGAGAGAGAAAGTGTGTGAAAGCCAGGACCACACACATTTGATAAGAAGCTTTCAAAACGGAATCCCTGCCATCAGCCTCGTCGTCGTCATCATCGCCTCCACTTTCTCTCTCTGAAACTAACAAAACAGAAAAATCACAGAAGATATTATTCTCCATTGAAGAGCGAATTAATTAAGGTACGTACCAGCTGATTTGACATCCGAAGTATAGATATAATGGATGTGTATCTGTAAAATGGGGAAGTATACAAGGAAGTGCAGTGAAAGTTGTAGTGGAGGTGGTGAGGTAGCGGTAATGGAGGTTGCGCAAGTAGCGGATAATTCTGGATCAGCGAAGAGAAGGAAGGTCGGTAATGGAGAATTGAGGTTGTCTTCGTCAAAATCGGCACGAATTAAAGCTGGTGATTGTGAAGATATCTCTACTATATCAAAAAATTTCGGTGATTCGGCGCCGGAGAATGATGATTCAAGCGATCCATGCGCTGACGTAAGGAGTCTTAGCTCCGGTGATGTTCCGGCGTCTTGTTGTTCGAGTAACGGATCAATTACGGATCAGAAAATGAAATGTGCAGATCTGGAGGTATGTGTGTATGAACAGTCCTTTATGTTCTATTAATTATTTCTCTCTCTGATGCTTTATCCTATCAAGGTTTTTTTTTAATAAATTTGAAATTTGAATTTTGCTTGCAGGAGAGAGCTGAAATTGAAACAACCGTGAGATTTAATTTGGACAGAAGAGAAAGGTTTTAATGAGACTTCAATTCAATTAATTGGCTTGTTTGCGTTCTATTCGCGTCTCTTTTCAGTTCGTTCAAATTTCAAAAAAAGGAATATCTGTGATCGTAACGTCGTCCGTTATAATTTCATTCGTCCTCAAAAACTAATTCAAAACACACACACACATACTCTCTCTCTCTCTAAACTTTGATGGCTGGTTCATTCAGCACACCGACAAGCGAGTTTAAGGAGGAATCAGGCGAACTGGAGTCATCGGCTGAAGCAAAACCGTCGGTGCGGATTGATTCTCGACGTGCAATACCAGCGGAGAAGACGCCTCCTGCTGCTGAACTTGAAGAGTTCTTCGCTTCTGCGGAAAAAACCCTCCATAAAAGTTTCAAAGACAAGTAAGTTACTCATCATCTGCATATGTAGTAGAAAATTGAACAAAAAAAACTAAACAATCGGCTGAACAATATGTATTGAATAATTTTCAGGTATAATTATGACATTGTAAATGACGTTCCGATGAAAGGCCGTTTTGAATGGGTTCAATTGAAGCCATAAGAGGTGAAGGTGAAGGTGAAGATGATGCTTAATTAATTAAGAACTTAACACGGCCATTGTAAAAATTGTTTCTAAAATTTAGAAACAAACGTACAGTACGTAGTGCATTTTACTTTAATCGATCTTTTCCTATTTCTTAACTTCAATCGTCCTTCACTTACTAGTTTGATTACTTAATTAGCCAGATCTTTCGAAATTTCAGTTTCATGAACTTGCATTTTTTGCATCGTTCATAAATTCTATTCCATGTTAAGTAGTACATGCGGTAGGTACTTCTTCTCTTTGATGGATGCGTGCAGTTCTGTACATGTTTGTCCGTGGGTTTGAAGAAGGAGAAAAGCTTTCTCTGGATGGCTAGATCGAGTTCGAACCAAAAATGAGGAAGAAGAAAACAGTTGGAAAAATAGTGATATAGTGCGTTGTACTTCTCCTTCCCCCATACATTTCGTTTCTGTCGATCTCTGCGATTCTTTCAGATCATAAACGTACAAGTGATGCGTTACGTTCTCATAGGTAATTAGTCCTACCTCTTTATCCTCTCCCCAGTTATCTACTAGCCAACTTTACAGTGGAATATTCCGTTTTATTCACTCTTAATAATTAATATATATAGGGGTTGTTTAATTTGTAACCCTTAAAAAGGTTGCAAACCTTGCAACTCATATCTTAACCGTCGGATTCATGATCGACGGTTACAATAGATATGGGACCCAATATTTTTAATTAAAAAAACAGAAAAATAAAAATAAAATAACCGCCGATCATGAATCCAACGGTTAAGATGTGGGTTGCAAGGGTTGCAACCTTTTTAAGGGTTGCAAAATATCCTTCCAATATATATATATATCTGCGTTACATATATATCATAGGTGAATGATGGTGTGAGGAGTTGGAGGTTAGTTTTAAAAGTGGATTTGAACCGTTATCTCTTTTAATCAAATGACATCCCATAAATTACGGCTTAGAAAAGAATTGATCTGATGTTTCTTATTACGGTGCATCTCATCCTAATGTGCATCTATTTCTTATCCAATGGTTGATAATTATTTCTTACACTTTTTATGTTAACCTCATCTTCTCATCGGAACCCAACCTATATATTGTAAGGCGAATGATCATATGAGAGGTTGAGGTTAACGTGAGAAACGTGAGAAGTGGATTTGAATCGTTGATTACTTTTAATCTCATGTCCTCCTATGAATTGCGTCTTAGAAGGGAATTAATCTGGTGCATCTCATCATAATGTTCGTCTATTTCTCATTCAACGGTTAATAACCACTTCTCACGCTTCTTACGTTAACCTCAACTTTTCATCAGAACCCAACTCATGTATCGTAAAGGTTAAGTATTTATCTTAATTTCGATAATGTTATTAGTTATAAACTGTAATTCGGTAAATTGCAAAGTAAAATTATCAATTTTGTATATCATCACTGTTTGTCTGCTGGAAATTGCATAATTATAATGATTAGTATTGCTTTAATTAAAGTTTAACATGTAACTTGAAAAAGAATTATCTGGGTGGTTCCATTTTTTGGTTTGATATGACAAAGGGATTTTATTTATTAGTATTATATAGATGAATTGTCAAGAATGGAAATTAGGGTAAAATAAAAAATAAAAAGGAATAATAGTGAACACAGTTATGGAAAGGAGATGGAGTAGCAGAGAGGTGAAGGGGTAGTTTGTTTGGTCGATGCAAGAAGCTGTTAGTGGAGGAGATGGGGGCGGGGGGTACAAAGAATTACTGACGCCTTGCCGTGTAAGGTACGGACACGTGTAATCATAAAACTGACTCCCATGTGGATGCATCGGTGGCATATAATAATATATAGGTTTAGAAAAGAAAAAAAAAAGGGTAGAATTATATGAGAAGATAAGTTAGGGTGAAAAATTAAGAAGTTATCCGAACTTTATATTATTTTTAATTACAAACTCACTTAATAATTACTTTTTATATGGGAATTGATTTGGTATTATTTTGGTGTATCTCATTTTAATAAGTATTCGAGGGTGGAGATCCCTTCTTACATTGTTCATTATAAATTTTATTCTTATCAGAATCTAACTCTAAGGAAAAACGTGTAATAAATGAAAAAAACGGATGAAATATATGAATGCAGGGACGGATCCAGAAATTTTTTCATACAATAGCACCATATAATATCAACAATTTTTTTTTTTTACAAAAAGCACGGTTTTTATCGACGTGTCTTCATATTTTTACCGACGTTCAATATTGTCCGATGTGTTTTTAGCCTAATTCCCTAATTTCGAGCGATTTTTAAAGTTGTTTGCTTGATTTCGAGATATTTTTAAGTTATTCTTATCGATTTCGAGAGATTTTTTCGGTTTTTTTGGTTGATTTCGATAGTTTCTTTTGGTTTTTGGTTGATTATGAGGTACGGTTGCACCTTCTTGAAGTTTTCAAAATAATACGGTAGCATCTTCCAAAACGATACGGTTGCACCTTATACGAACCTAAAAATTTTACCCTTCGTCGGCGAAATAATACGGTGGCACGTGCCACCGTAGCCACCATAGTGGATCCGTCCCTGTATGAATGTCAAATTAATAAGAAAAATATGATGTAATTTATTTTGTTTCAATTTTGTTTTTTTCTGAATACAAAAATAGGAGGGTTAGTATAAAAATTATTGTTGTAATCATTCATTTAACAACATTTATTAAATCAATTAATCTAACTAATAATAAAATGTTTTTTAGTTTTTCATTTATTAAGAATTTTTCCCTGAATCTCCTTCTATGTGTATACTGGGACCTTTTTTAAGAACCAACTAATTCTAATAACTTTGAGAATTAATTAACCATGTGCTATTTCATCTAAGACGGGAATTTAAAAACTATATTTGTTTCATAATTTGAATCTTTTTAGTATGTTTATGAAACAAAGGTTAGACATTGTGAAGTAATTACAATGAAACAAACAAACTACGAAACAAATATATGTTAATTAATACATCAAATGTTAGCCTTTGATGAGAAAAAACAATAATATTTTAAAATAAAAATTATCACCGTTATCATAATAAATAAATTAGTATCTCAAATAATTAAGTCATGCGTGATATATGTGTGTATGTATATGTATTCCTGTACGGGGTATTAATCCGTTCCGGCTGTTCCCTCTTCCAACTTGCATCACTAAAGTCTATCGTTACTGCCAAAGGGTGCAACATTAGTTGAATAATACTCTAAAATAAGCATGTATATATATAATATCATTATGACTACATTTATTCTTTTAAATATTTGCAAACTGGTACATACAAAAAAGAACTTTTCATGAAAAATATAACATTATTCAAAAATTATACATGTATCATAGAACTTTATGCTTAAACACATAAATTTTCAGTTTCGAAACAACAAAAATTGTTTATAGTTTTAGAAATATTACTATTTTTATTTATTTATTTATTACCAGAAACGTACTCGCGCAATACAGCGAGATACATCACGATTTTAATATTTGATTTTGGATGGTTTTGAGAAAGTGATAATGTTTTTTTAATAAATTTGTTTAATATTTAGGCTTAATAATATAATTTTTTTTATATAAAAAAATAAGTATTTTGTTATAATTCAATGATTATTTTATATATTTTAATGACATCTAGTTAAATAATCAATTACATATTTAATAATATAACTATAATTGTACTCGCGCAATACAGCTAGATACGTCACGATTTTAATGTTTTATTTTATTTTCTGTTTTTTGTCGATTTACATTACGATTTTGGATGGTTGTGAGAGAGTGATAATGATTTTTTTATATAAATTTGTTTAATTTAGACTTAATAATATAATGTAATTTATTTTGGTTTAATAATATAATTTTTTTTATAAAATATTCTGTAAGATTTTTTAATTATATTTTAGAATTTTTATATCTAAAATATGCTGAGAATTATTTTAGGGGAGTTAAAGTGGTTAGAGATAATGATTGAAAATTAATGAATAACATTAAATGTAGTACATACAGCTTTTATGGGTTTTTTTTAAGTAAATAACATTAAATAGCGGTGCATTAAGCTTTAAAACTTGTTTTTAAGAGTTTTTTATGTCATCTTTATAATATAGTATAGATTAAAACAAACTTATAAGTAATATAATATATTAATTAATAGTGATACATGGACATGTCTGCATAAAAGGAAGGCTCTGCACATACCAAATTGGTGGGTGTTAGAATTCTGCAGTAATAATATTTATCTTGTGCTTTGATTCTTGTAAATTAAGAGATTTCCAAAATTTGCATAAAATGATGGTACCTTATGCCTAATAATTTGTATTTAAGAGTTTTTTATCCGTGCTTTATAATATAGTATAGATAATATTTATTAATTTGATTAAACTTAAGTTAAATATACATAATTATTCATAATTATCATAAACTTTGATGCTTAATTAAATACATAGTTTTTCAATTTCCAAAATGCTTAAAGGGATGAGATCCAAGAGAAAATCCCGAAAAAAACCCCGGAAGAACTCATCCATACTGTTAGATTGAGATGATCCAACAAACGAGATTAAAAATGTTGTTATAACCACCTTTTCCAAACAATAAAAACATTTCCTACTAATTTTAAAGTAAAAAATCAGCAAAACGGCAAAAATTGTTTCGAAACAAATACACCAAAAAAATGATCATTTTATTATCCCTAATATAACATCTATTTTGACATAATTTTCCATCCATTTTTCTTGATTTCCGGATTCTTTTGTCTTTCAGGGTTCTCCCCATATCTTTTCTTATTAAACATTACAATTTTTATTTTGGCACAAATAGCCATATTACACCTCAATTTTCACCTCATAGTCATGTCTCTCCCGTATTTGCATATTTGATCGTAGGTCCACAATAGAGGACAACTAAAAGTAAAAAAAAGTCGCAGATTGCGATAGGTCCGCAATGGGTCGGGTCACCCAGGTCCGCAATCTGCAATATCCCGACACGTGTCATCCCCATAACAAACATTAATGCAAGTCCACAATCAGACCTAGGTCCTCCATTGCGGACCTAGGGCTAAATCTGCAAATACAGGAGAGACATGGCTAGGAGATCAAAATGAAGGTATAATATCGCTATTTGTGTCAATTTCCCTAATTTTTTTTCTTATAAGATACTGCGTAAAAGTTAAGTTAAAGATACATAATTATTCATTGTTACCATAAATGACAGTGTTGAACTTGTACGGTTGTTTTTAATTTATTCCATTTATGTCGTCATCAACAATATAAATTTCAAACTTCCAAATTAAAGGGGCTCAAACCACAAAACTCTATGAGCCACATGGCTAACTTTGTTTCTATTTACATAAATATCTACATCTATATTATATTATAAAGTATAGATA
Source organism: Arctium lappa (assembly GCA_023525745.1). Taxonomy (NCBI): domain Eukaryota; kingdom Viridiplantae; phylum Streptophyta; class Magnoliopsida; order Asterales; family Asteraceae; genus Arctium; species Arctium lappa. The sequence continues at coordinate 57,506,298 of CM042062.1, read as the reverse complement.
AAAACTCTTAGATATAAATTATTAGATAACAATGTACCATCATTTTATTCAAGATTTTAAAAATATTTTAATTTACAAGTAACAAAGCACAAGATACATATCACTACTGCAGACTTCTAACACCCACCAATTTGGTAAGTACAAGGTCTTCCTTTTATGCAGACATTTCTATGTACCACTATTAATTAATATATTATATTACTATAATTTTGTTTTAATTATATTATTAAATACGTAATTGATTATTTTTTCTAGATGTCATTAAAATATATAAAATAATCATTGAATTCTAACAAAATACTTAATTTATTTATATAAAAAACATTATTTATGCCTAAATTAAACAAATTTATAAAAAATTATTATCAATTTCTCAAAACCATCCAAAATCGTACTGTAAATCGACAAAAAAATAAAATGAAACATTAAAATTGTGATGTATCTCGCTGCATTGCGCGAGTACGCTTCTAGTTATATTATAAAGCACGGATAAAAAAACTCTTAAATACAAATTATTTGGCACAAGGTACTATCATTTTATGCAATATTTTAAAAATATCTTAATTTACAAGTTTCAAAGCACAAGATACATATTACTGCTGCAGGTTTCTAACACCAATCAATTTGCTATGTGCAGGACCTTCCTTTTATGCAGACCTTTCCATGTATCAATATTAATTAATATATTATATTAGTATAAATTTGTTTTAATTATATTATTAAATATGTATTTGGTTATTTTTTCTAGATGTCATTAAAATATATAAGATAATCATTGAATTCTAACAAAATACTTAATTTTTTTATATACAAAACATTATATTATTAAGTCTGAATTAAACAAATTTATAAAAAAAACATTATCAGTTTCTCAAAATCATCCAAGATCGTACTGTAAATCAACAAAAAAACAAAAAATAAAATGAAACATTAAAATCGTGACGTATCTCGCTGCATTGCGTGAGTACGATTCTAGTATTATAAAACATACATAAAAAGCTTTTAAAAACAAATTTTAAAGTTTAATGTACCGCTATTTAATACTAATTACTTAAAATCTCTTAAACTCAACCATTAAAGTTGTATGTACTATATTTAATACTATTTATTAACTTTCAATCATTATCTCTAACCACTTTAACTCCCCTAAAACCATTCCCAACATAATTAAATATAGAATAAAAATCAAATTTTAAATATAAAAAATTTAAAATTTAATCAAAAAAATTTAACAGAATATTTTATAAAAAAAACATTATATTATTAAACCAAAATAAATTACATTATATTTTGTAGCTAAGTTTGTAATTGCGTTCAATTATTATGTTTTACTATCTTATATATCTCTATTCGATTATTATTGATGTATTTTTAAATTTATAATTTATTGTAATAATTTATGGTTTTATATTTTTAGAACCAATTTGATTTTTTGGTCATCGTTTTTGTACTTTTATGCGTTAACTACTGTTTATTGATACACATTATCTAAAATTCAAGAATACAAGTCATGATGCATGAGTACAAATTTATAAAGATATATGTTTGAATTAATAACTAAAACTCATAATCATTGAATTTTAACAAAATACTTATTTTTTTATAAAATAAATTATATTATTAAGTCTAAATTAAACAAATTTATAAAAAAAATCATTATCACTCTCTTAAAATCATTCAAAATCGTAATGTAAATCGAAAAAAAAAACAAAAAACAAAATAAAACATTAAAATCGTGATGTATCTAACATCATTGCACGAATACGCTTCTAGTGTTCTTTAAAAAAAAGAAATTTCTTCTCATAACTTTCAACTACTTTCTCAAAACTTGTTATGATAATTATTAATTGACTTCCAAAGTTGTAGCATTTATGTTCACATAATTTGCAAAAGGATGTAATGTTCCTTGGAGTAACTATCATATATATGACAAAAGAAAAGATGCCTGCAAAATGTAATGTTAAAAGTAACTTTTTTCAAGAAAAAAAAATATATGGGAGTACATGCATACCGACTAAAGGTGGGCATATAAATCTTCTTTAAGTACTGACATCATTTGATTATAAGAAACGAAACCATGGATATGTTTTTTACAAAGTTAATTTTGGTCTGTTGGTCAGTTTCTTGTTATTTCTTATGTGAAGTCTTGTATCCGAATCTTTTATCTCAACTTTTTTCAAAAACATAATAAACTTGAAAATAAAAAGTGATACAAATAAGATTCGAACCAGTGTCTGGAAATAGAAAAAAACACCATGCAAACCAACTCTATAAAAAAAATAACTTATGTTATTATTGTAGTTTTGAAAAATATAAGGTCGTACCTAACAAAATAATATGGTAACACCTTTCACGACCCAAAAAATCTTTACACTACGACGGAGGAAAGAAAAGTCCATGGATGCCACCATATGCACCATTGTGGGTCAACCCCTGATGCTGATGTAACATGGTATTGATTTAGATTTTTTGGAATAATCATGAATATTCAGATTAGCTTGTTTGCACCTTGATTAATTTCACGAAACCTTAAATTAAGTAAACAACCAGATAAATCAATGGTCTTAAGGAGATTCAAACTTATAAGATATAATTCAAAAATTCAAAAAAATTTATGCTTTACCAATTCAACTACACATAAAAATTTTGAATTTAGTTTTTACTAAAAGTGAAAAATAACATAAATACAATAATTATAATAAAATATTATATCATTCAACAAACTACTTTGGCTATGTTTGGCAAAAAAACTAGCTTATAAGCTAATTTTTTTTCTGGTACATGTTTGGATGACCATAAGCTAGCGTTTTGAAAAACTAACTTATCAGCTATCAGTTAGCTTATAAGCTAGTTTGACAAACAATGCTTTTGTAAATCACCATCCAATTAGGATTAGGACCCAAAGTTTTCAATTATTTTTAAGAGTAAAGTTCTCCATTGATTTTGGTAGCATCCACTTGAAACCAAACTACAATGACCAAGTGTTCCAACTCCATTCACAAAGCATTAAACAAAACGAAATTAATGGAAAATGTGACATGCAATTAAACCTTTTCAAGATTTGGTACAAATGTTGGGATGGTGTTTGAATAATAAATAACATTTAAACGCATTTAAATAAATGATTTAATGGAGTATTCTTCTTCTTCAATAATTAATTTATATATCTTATTTGTTATATATTTTTCTTCTACTTGTGTGGTATTGTTGATAAGATCGAGGATGCAAGTGTTCCAAATTTTAGACAAAATTTAAACCGTAAAAGAGACGACAATTATGGCATTAATTAGATACCTAACAAATGCATAAAGTAAAAGAAAATTTTTAGTTAAAAAAACTGTAAAGAGATGTCGATAAATAGAGAATAAATGGAAATATAACACTGTATCAGAATTGTAGATGATTTTGATGTGACTCGATATGACCCGACACATCCTGTATGTAGCTTGGTAAAGAATTGGTCTGTCTTTATGTCTGTGACTTGCCGCGGGCCTGCGATTCCGCGATTGAAGAATGGAGTAACTTTGTTGCATTATCTACAAGAACAAATAATCATCATGCTATTTTTTTAGATGTTTGTAATTTTTGGAAATAAGCATCTAAACACATTAAGGGGTTATTTACCAAATACTTACCTGGTAAGTGCTTACTGGCAAGAGCACCAACCGATCACTTACCTTATTGGCAACATTTCCACCATCAAAATGGATTGTTGGTAAGTGTCTTTTACTCGTAAAATGTTTACCAGTTTAGAGTTTTCTCTCTCATTTACCAAGTATGATTGTTGGTCCTTGTTATGCCATTTACCAGATAAGATTATAGGTTCTTATCATGCTCATCCGAAAGGTAAAGGGACGTTTACAAAATGCTTACCGGGTAAGCGCTTACCAATATCATTTACCATATTGATTGAGCATGACGATGACCAAGAAGCTTACCCGGTAAGAAACAATGGAAGGACCGAGAGTCTTACCTGGTAAGTGTGAGAAATAACTCTTACTCGGTAAGCGCTTACCGGGTTTAAAATGCTTACAAATAATCCATTTTAATGGCCAATGATGCTACACGATAAGGTAAATGAAGGTGAATCGGTAGGTGCTTAACCGATAAGAATTTAGTAAACGACCCCTAAGTAAATATCTAATAAACACTTACCCGCTAAACGTTTGATAAACCACCCTTAAGAAAGATTAATTGCTTATATTGGTCCCTAAAATTTAATGGGCCATAATGGAACACTTACCAAGATTGATCCCCTAAATTTCTACTTTATATTTTAATTTGAAGTTTTAACATTTAATAAATGTTACACTACAAAACAGATCATTTTTTCTGGTGGGAGAATCCTCTGAAAAAAGGGTCGTTGGGAAAAAATATCCGACGGAATTGCCGACGGATTTGGGTTTTCTAACGGACTTTATAAATGTGTTTAAATTAATGTTTTAATATTTACTAAATGTTGTGTGTTTAATACAACTTTTTGTTTTTTATTAATAAATTAAATATGAGTAAAAATATTAAAACTATATGAAACATTAAAAAATTTAAAGATTTTAATACATAATTATAAACATTTGTTTATTGGATGAAAAATATTTTATAAATTAAAATAAAACATTCTATTTATTTAATTTATAATAACTATTTAATTAATAAATTATTTGGAATTAAATATAGTAAATAAATATTTAATTATAGTTTTATTATTATTTGATTAAAATATACTTTTAAAAAAAATGATGTAATACTTAAAAAATTGTTTTTGAAATCATTGTAGTAAAATATGATTTCTATTTAATTTATAAAACTGATGTGACATTGATTATCTATAATTATTTTAAAATAGATACTCAAAAGTGAAAATCTTTAAAATAAATTACATCCAACTTCGAATATTCTATAACTTTATGATCCCAATACAAAAGGCTTTATAGAAAATGATACTCCCTCCGTCCCAAAATAAGTGTCCACAATTGACTTGACACACAGTTTTAGACATGCATAATTATTACCCCTTTTTGGTATCAAATGACATCTTTACCCTTATTTAATATTTCTCTTTTCTTCACAACTCTTATGTATTTGTGCATTAATTAAGGGTAAATGTGAGAATTTAGCTATTTACTTTTTGAAAGTGGACACTTATTTTGGGACAAACATAAATAGAAATGTAGACACTTATTTTGGGACGGAGGGAGTATTAATTTAACCTTCATTGGTGAAATGAATAAAAAAACTCATTTCTCTCGTTTCTCTTCAGAGTTTAAGAGAATTTTCTATTATAGGAGTTTTCTCCACAATTATATATCTTAAAAAATAAAATAGGGAAGCTGTTGGAGTATTAGAGCATCTCCAACAGCTTCTCAAAAATAAAGATTTTGGGGTTTTTTTTGCTCCAATATCTTTCCCAAAACCTTCTTTAAAATGGAGAAAACATGAAAGATAAGATAAAAATCTCCAAATTTGGAGATATCTCCAAAAATGATTACACATGAGAGAGAAATTATTTTTTATTCATTCTACCAATGAGATTGGTTTAAAATAAATGTTTAGGAGAGAGAAATAATATTTTATGAGTTGTATTGAATATTTTAATATTATAATTAATTGTGTAATTTCCAAATGGAGAATCTGTTGGAGATGAAGGTGATTTTTTTTTGGAGATTTTCACTTTTTAATTCTCGATTTTGAAGAAACTGTTAGAGATACTCTTATAGAGTTTTCTCTATTTTTAGATAAGCTGTTGGAGTTGCTCCTAAGAATAGACGGTCGAAAATGATGATTATTTTATTTACTTTTAAGTATAAAGTTTCATTTATTGCAAATCTGCCCCAGAAAAAGAAACGATTTGCATTATGGTCCATATTATTTAGAGTAAATTACGTTTTTAGTCCCTGTGGTTTGTTGAGAATTTCTATTTTTACCCTTATGGTTTTAAAATTACATTTTCATCCTTATGGTTTATAATTCTTTACCTTTTTAATCCTTATGGTTTAATTTTTATTGCTTATTTCATCCCTATGGTTTGTAATTTATTACTATTTTAGTCCTTCATAATTAAAAATAGTATTTTGGCATCAGGGATGAAAATAGAAATAATTATAAACCATAGGGACAAAAATGAAATTTCAAAACCATAAGGATGAAATTTGCAATTTTTAACAAACCATGGGGACTAAAAACGTAATTTACTCTATTATTTATTTATACTTCTCAGATTTTAAACTTTGGCCACAGAAAACAAGAAAGCATGACAACTTGATCTAAACACAATTTATAAATATTAATGTTTGTGCCGCAGTAATGGAATATCTATCACAATTTAACCAGAAAACAAAATATTTTTTTAAGACACGAACTCAAGAATGCAAGATTCATTGCTTCAGAATCTTGACCCTTGTATGTAGGAACTATTTTCCAATGTTTTAAAACCCGGATCGACCCGGTCGGTGAACCGGTCGAGAGATCAGGTCAATTATCACCGGATTTTTGGGGATTTATGAACCGGATCGAATCGCCGGGTTTTTGAGAAAACCGGTAAAAACCCGGGTTGACCCGGTGAAAAAAATAAATTTTTTTTTTGGATTGATATAAAATTTGTCGTTATATGTTTTTTTAATTTTTTGGATTGATGTAAACTTTTTGTTATGTATATTTTTAATGTTTTAACTTGTGGACATCAAATTATTGGTTTTATATATATACATATATAGAGGGAGGATCATGCGAGAAGTTAAACATTTTGCGAGAAGGCAATAAGTGTTTAATCATATATGATTACACGGCTTGTAAGTGTGTTTAATCATGTATTATTAAACGTTTATGTATTGCCAATATAACATGTGTTTAATCATATATGATTAAGCTTGTGTATCATATACGATTAAACACTTATCGCCTTCTCGCAAAATGTTTAACTTCTCGTTTGAACTTTTTTAAGGGTTGTAAAATATCCTTCCACAATATATGCAAGAAAATGAAAAATACATAAAATTTCTTGAAACCGGGTCAACCACCCGGTTGAACCGGTTGGACCGTGACCCGGTCACCACACCGGGTCAACCTTAAAACCGGGTTTTAAAACATTGCTATTTTCCATTTAAAACATTCATTATCATTAATTTTAAGTTAAAATTGTCAGAATTTTAATATCTGATAAAAATGAGTCTAAATGGTCGTTTACTAAACTCTTATCGGATAAACATTTACCGGGTGTCACTTATTTTACCGTGTGAACATGATAAGGACTGAAAATCTTACCAAATAAAAACATAATAAAGACCGAAAATCTTACCTGGTAAGTGAAGGAGAAAGATTTTTTATCCCGTAAGTTCTTACCGGTTAAAAGACTTTTACCAACAATTCATTATGATAACGTAAATGTTACATGATGAATTAAGTAAATGTGATAACTCTTGTCGATAAGCGATATCCAATAAATATTTGGTAAATCATTTATAATTTTGATTTCTTAAATCAAAATAATTTTTTTTAACAGATGGATTAAAAAAAGAAGAAGATTATATATATATATATATATATATATATATATATATATATAGGGTTGAGTTCACGTGAGACCAACCTGTTTTCGTGAGACCGGTGAGACCAAAAATTTACACTTGAAACTTCACAGCAAAACACTGTGAAGGTAAAAAAATCCGAACCTTCACAGTGTTTTGCTGTGAAGGTTTTTACCTTCACAGTGTTTGCTGTGAAGGTTCAAGTGTAAAATTTTGGTCTCACGGGTCTCACGAAAATAGGTTGGTCTCACGCGATCCCAAGTCTATATATATATATATATATAAAGGTGAAGGGCACATGGGTAATGATTCTAGTAAACTGAAATAAACGTTGAGAGGCACATGCCTACGAATACGATGTAAACCCCACCACACTCTTGTTGGTGTTAAATCCACCAATTGGATTCAATATTTCAAACAACACGAATATTATTATTATATATACTTGTAAATAAATAACTATTTATAATATTATATTATTATAAAATTTATTTATTAATAATACTTATTTGTTTTCTAATTCACTACCCCCACCAACATTCACCATCATAAACCCCAAAAACCCAAATCTATTATGTCCAACAATCCAAGCTTCAAGAAACAATTAATGTGTTAAAAATTATAAAACTACAAAGAGAATATTCAAACATTAAAATTAAAATAAAAAACCCTAAATTATATATATATATATATATATATATATATATATATATATTGTTTGGTTCATTTGAGAAATGGTAAATATATGAGAAATAGAGAAGTAATCCTAGCCATTCATATGATCAAGATCGGATTTGACTAGTCAAATATTGCAGCTTTGACCGGTCAAAAGTTGCGGCTTTGACTGGTCAAAAGTTGCGGCTATCCCAAAAATAGAAAGACAATTTCGTAAATTTTACAAAACACACGGGTTGTGTTCATATATGAACATGTATAATTCACATATGAACTATATGTTCATATATGAACCAGTGCAATTCACAACTGAACTCTTTTAACTGATTCATATATGAACCTTTGTGATTCATATATGAATCAGTTGAACTAACTAACAGATTCTAATATGAACCTTTGTGATTCATATATGAATCTGTATGAATCATAAAGATTCATATATGAATCAGTTGAACTAATTAACAGATTCATATATGAATCTTTGTGATTCATACATATTCATATATGAACTCATCCCGTGTATTTTACGAAATTACCCCTCTACCTTCTATAGACCATACAAGAAATTATTCGGTGCTTCGCGGTCAAAGCCGCAAATGTTGACCAGATGAATGACTAAGATTACTTCTCTATTTCTCATATATTTACCATTTCTCAAATGAACCTCTCCATATATATATATATAAGGTCAGGTTTAAGGGAAAACCTCAAAAAAACGGAAAACTAAAGAATACTCTGATAGCCCTTCATCTGGACGGTATGCACTTATGCATACAAGTAGTTTGTAACATGCACACGTGCATATGCACAAGTAGGGGTGTTCGTGGTCCGGTTTGGGCAGTTTAACCCCTCAAACCACAAACCAAACCGTTAGTGGCGGTTTGTTGATTTTTCAAACCGAGCGGTTTGGCATCAAGTGTCCAGACCGGTCAAATCGAACCGCGGTTTAGGCGGTTTGGTCAACCGGTTTAGGCGGTTTGGGCCTTTTAGTGGGCTTTAAAGTTTAAACATAAAAAATATATAAAAATTTAAACTTTAAAGGTTCATTAGCTTGAGTTCATTTGAAATAAATAAAAGTCTACAACAATGTTAACAAAGTCCACAAAGGTTAACAAAACATCTCAAGACAAAACACACACAAAAAAAAGTAATATGCAAAGTGCAAATAAAATCCACGGCGATTTAAAATTATCTTTGGGCCTTTTTGTATATATTTAAGTCTAAAGATAAATTGGATATTTGGGCTAAACAATAGATGATATAAAGATGTATATAAAAAATAAAAAATATATATAGATATATTTAGCGGTCGGTTTGGTCCAAACCGCCCAAAAAAACCTCCAAATCGCAGACCAGACCGGACCGCCCGATTTGGTGATTTTTCAGACCAGACCAGACCGCCAGACCGCCTAAATCGCCTAAAACGGTCTGGTTTAACTTGGTTCGACTGGTTTGAGCGGTCCAGCGGTTTTTTTGAACACCCCTATGCACAAGTGCATAATGCATACGTGCATTGTTGGAAAACATGTAAGGAAATGTGAGTTTTAGTCATTTTGGACGACAATATTAATTGGACAAATGTCTAATTATTGTGGAAATATATATTGGGTCTTGTTCACCACCGTAAGGGGTTTACAACGAGCTAAATTTCGTCCAAAATGGAGCTCGTATGAATGAGAAATTGATTCTCAAAGTTTGCTCATTCAAGTGGGTATTGTTGTGAAAAAGAGGTGTCCCACATCGGTGGGAACAAGGGAAAGAAACAAGTTTATATATAGTTTTGCAAATAGAGAGTTTAAGTTGATTTGAAGGAAACTCTCCCTCACTTGCGCGCACAGGGGGTGTGAATTTTGGACTGGATATGCACCGTACCACTAAACTTGTGTGCACGGGCGCGTCCTACGAATGCAGCCCCGAGGTCGACCGAAAAGTTCATACTTCTCACAGTTTTGTTCCACATGCATAAAAACCAAAAAATAACTAAATTACTTGTATGCACAAGTGCATACCGTCCAGATCAAGGCTACCAGTGTGTTTCTTAGTTTTCCAATTTTTTAGAGAGAGATACACAACCCATAAGAGTAGGTTAACCAGAGCTGGGCTTACAACTTTATGTAAGACGACCCATGTTTCGTGACACCTGTTAAATAATCTCCTAGCAGTTCGATAAGTTCAAGCTGAAGCTTCACAATTTTTTTTCTTGAACCTTCAAAATTTTCACATAAAGAATGTGATGGTTTGGGTTTTTACGTAAGGCGAAAAATCGTGTGAGAAGCGTGAGAAGTGGATCTCCATTGATTACTTTTAATCGCATGTCCTCCCATGAATTGCGGCTTAGAAGGATTTGATCTGGTGCTTATTACCTTGGTGCATCTCATCCTAATGTGCATTCATTTTTCTCATCCAAACGGTGGTTGATAATCACTTCTCAAGCTTCTCACGTTAACCTCAACTTTCTCACGTTAACTTCAACTTCTCACTGGAACCTAACCCTTTTATGTAAAGGGTTCGATGAGATCAAGGTGATCTAATGGCTAGAATGTGGTTTCACAAAAGAAAATTGATGGTCTCACATGATCACATGTCAGGTTAACCATTTAAAGATCTTTGGTGTAAATAAAACGTATGGACAAGACACATATAAATCCAATTTGTAGTTTTTTTTAGCATCGAATGTTGAATTGCAGTGTATACGACTCCACAAAATGATTGAAGAGGATGGTGACACATGAGGAAGTATGTACCACTGCCGTTATCATATCGACATTGTAAAAGGATGAGAATGGTGACAACGACATAGATACCTATTTTCTTGAAAATCCCCATGGCAACACAAATATCGGAAAATATTTTTATTTGATTTGGTTCAGATTAGTTTTTAAACTTTTGTAATTCATCATAATTATAATAAAATACAAATTTTCTAGAAATATTTTAATAAATTTATATGCTTAGTTAATTAAAACTATTATTAATTAATTTTGTGTGGGAAGCATTCCTCTTGGATCTGGTGATCCTGTAACTATTATTACTTCTCTCTCTCTCTCTCTCTCTCTCTCTCTCACACACACACACACACACAAAAACACACACACCACATTCTCTCTCATACATACATACATACATACATACATACATACATACATCCAAACAAACACACATACATATATACTTACACATTACCTGTACGAGTATTATTCTTTAAAATAGAGAAAACTAAAAAACATTTCAAGTTTAGAAAATTCTCTAATACTTGATGTATAGAGAGAAAATTTAGTTTTTTTTTAATTTATTCTAACCAATGAGATTAAAATATATTATTTTATATAATTTTCTTATAAAAATTGTATTGCATTGATAAATTTATAAAATATTTTAATAAATGATTGTTGAAATCTCTAAAATAGAGAATCTGTCAGAGTTAAATGTAAATTGTTAGGATCAATCACTTACCACTACGCCAAAATCAATTGCTGATGGAGAAGGCGCAACTTTATTTACTTATAGCGTAGCAGCCAGCACCACGTTTCGATTTAGGAAGATGCTGGTCAATGATCCAACAATCCCTCTTGCATCTGCCAGCACTAACAAAATCTTCGTTAGAAGTCAATGGCTGCACAACATGCCTTTGGCATTTAAATGCACTCCATGGGATTCGAACCCGTGACCTGCTCTCATACCACATGTTAGGATCAAACGCTTACCACTACGCCAAAAGCAATTGCTGATGGAGAAGGCGCAACTTTATTTACTTATAGCGTAGCAGCCAGCGCCACGTTTCGGTTTAGGAAGATGCTGGTCAATGACCCAATATAAATCTTTTTACAGATTTTGACTTTTGATTATCTATTTTAAATAAATTATAGGGAATATGTGGAGCATCTCCAACAGATTCCCCAAAATTTCTCTAAAATGGAGATTCAAAAGTCAAAATCTCCAAAAAAAATTATATTCATCTCCAATAGCTTTCCCATTTTGGAGATTAAATCATTAATTATATTACTAAAACATTCCATATATTTTTCTCTCTCCTAAATATTTTATTTCAAGGTTTCTCATTGGTGGGAGACAATAAAAAATCATTTCTCTCTCATGATAATCATTTTTAGAGATATCTCCAAATTTGGAGAAATTTACACTCTCTCTCCTATTTTCTATATTTTGGAGAAAGGTTTGGAGAATCTGTTGGAGCAAAAAAATGTCAAAAATCTCCATTTTCTCCATTTTATAAGAGCATCTCCAACAGTTTCTTCAAAATAGAGATTTTGGTTTTTTTTTGCTCCAACAGCTTCCCCAAAACCTTCTCCAAAATAGAGAAAACATGAAAGAGAAGATTAAAATCTCCAAATTTGGAGATATCTCCAAAAATGATTACACATGAGAGAGAAATTATTTTTTATTCATTCTACCAATGAAATTGGTTTAAAATAAATGTTTAGGAGAGATAAATAATATTTTATGATTTGTATTGAATATTTTAATATTATAATTAATTGTGTAATCTCCAAAATAGAGAATTTGTTGGAGATGAAGATGATTTTTTTTGGAGATTTTAACTTTTTACTTCTCCATTTTGGAGAAACTGTTGGAGATGCTCTAAGCCACCAATTTGATGCTCTTATAAGATAATTGGTTCTCTGTCATAAGCCACTAATTTGAGATAATTAATGGTATTTATTGAATAAACATTCAAAATTAAAACCTCTCTCTCCTCTCTTCATTACATACACACCTCCAATTGAATGTGTACACAAAATAATCACATTGTGAACCTCTATGGGATTAAATCCCGAGTTATTGTGAAATAAAAAAAACATGAGATTTATGAAAGTAAATATTCTTGCATTTATTGCTATTGCATTGTTCACTTTAGTTCCTACTGCTTTTCTACTTATATTTTAAGTAAAAACAGTCAGTCAAAATGATTAATTACTTTAGTTGAAGAAATCAAATGAAAAAGATTCTATTTTTGCGTCTTAAATGCAATCAGCGGGCTATAATGCGGTATTCTATGAGATCCAAGAGTATGGTAAGTAAGAAATAAATTTATTTCTTACCATACTCTCTATTAGTGTTATTGTAGTGTATACAGTCTTAAAAAAATTATTAGGGTGTTGACAATTTTTAATTAATTTTTTGTCTTTTAAATTAGATCTTATAAATTAAAAAGTTATAAAAAGAAAACTCCCATATATACAACCATACAGTATATTCATACATGTATGTATCATTAGGTGTTAATCCACCAAAAAAATATTCTTACTATTAACAACAATATAAATTGTAGTAGTGATGAGTAATGGGAATGGATTCAATGAATTGATACAAATACAAATGATTTTAAGTAAATAATTTATAATACACTAAAAGGGTCCTCTCAAGTCCAAGAAATACTCTTCTTTTGTATTTTCACATACTGAAATATATAATTGTTTCACTATTTAAAATAAACTAGAAGCATATTCGTGCATTACATGAGATACATCACGATTTTAATGTTTCATTTTATTTTTTTGTCGATTTACAGTACGATTTTAGATAGTTTTGAGAAAGTGATAATGTTTTTTTTATAAATTTGTTTAATTTAGGCTTACTAATATAATGTTTTTTATATAAAAAAGTTAAGTATTTTTGTTAGAATTCAATTATTATCTTATATATTTTAATGACATATAGAAAAAATAACCAATTACATATTTAATAATATAATTAAAACAAAATTATAATAATATAATATATTAACTAGAAGCGTACTCGCGCAATGCAGCAAGATACATCACGATTTTAATGTTTCATTTTGTTTTTTTTTATCTATTTACAGTACGATTTTGGATGGTTTTAAGAAAGTGATAATGTTTTTTTTATAAATTCGTTTAATTTAGGCTTAATAATATAACGTTTTTTATATAAAAAAATTAAGTATTTTGTTAGAATTCAATGATTATTTTATACTAGAAGCGTACTCGCGCAATGCAGCGAGATACATCACGATTTTAATGTTTATTTTTTTTATTGGTTTACAGTACGATTTTGAATGATTTTTATAATTTTAGGGTTTGGTGAGTAAAGATAAGGATTTTGGGGGATAATGATGAAATATATTAATTATGGTTAAAAGCTTTACAGGTAGTACATTAGGCTTTAATAGTTATTTTTAAGAGATTTTAAATAAACTAGAAGCGTACTCGCGCAATGCAGCGAGATACATCACATTTTAATGTTTTCTTTTATTTTTTGTTTTTTTGTCGATTTAAAGTACGGTTTTGGATGGTTTTAAGAAAGTGATAACGTTTTTTTTATAAATTTGTTTAATTTAGGTTTAATAATATAATGTTTTATATATAAAAAAATAAATATTTTGTTAGAATTAAATGATTATCTTATATATTTTAAATTAGATGTTTATCCCGTTTTGATTATGTTTATCAGTTAGTTAATATTCTATATTTAAATTTTGTTTTTTTAGGAAATTGAAATGATGAGTGATTTTAGGGAGTTAAAATTATTAGAGATAATGATTAAATAGTAAGAGATTTAGTTTTCATTTTTTATTTAAGTTTTAAAAGAGTTTTTTATGTCATATTTATAATATAGTATAGATATAAATATAGATAAAATTAAATGATTATCTTGTATATTTTAAATTTATTTATATTTAAATTAAGATATTTATCCCGTTTTGATTATGTTTATCAGTTAGTTAAATTATATATTTAAAATTTGATTTTTTGGGAAGTTGAAATGATGAGTGATTTTAGAGAGTTAAAATTGTTAGAGATAATGATTAAAATGTTTTATATATAAAGAAATAAGTATTTTGTTATAATTAAATGATTATCTTATATATTTTAAATTAGATGTTTATCCCGTTTTGATTATGTTTATCAGTTAGTTAATATTTTATATTTAAAATTTGATTTTTTAGGAAGTTGAAATGATGAGTGATTTTAGGGAGTTAAAATTGTTAGAGATAATGATTAAATAGTAAGAGATTTAGTTTTCATTCTTTATTTAAGTTTTAAGTAATTAGCATTAAATAACGGTATATTAAGCTTTAACAGTTATTTTTAAGAGTTTTTTATGTCATCTTTATAATATAGTATAGATAGCTTTAAATGATAGTACATAAAGCTTAATGAGTTGTAATTAAGAGTTTTTATGCCATCTTTATAATATAGTATAGATTTGTTTAATTTAGGCTTAACAATATAATGTTTTTTATATAAAAAAAATTAAGTAGTTTGTTAAAATTCATTAATTATCTTATATATTTTAAATTTTTTATATTTAAATTGAGATGTTTATCCTGTTTTGATTTTGTTTATCAGAATTCAAATTTCATAATTTTAGGGTTTGGGGATTAGAGATAAGGATTTTGGGGGATAAGGATAAAATATATTAATTAAGGTTAAAAGCTTTACAGGTAGTACATTAGGCTTTAGTAATTATTTTTAAGAGATTTTAAGTAGATAACTTTAAATGATAGTATATAAAGCTTAGTGAGTTGTAATTAAGAGTTTTTTATACCATCTTTATAATATAGTATAGATATTTTAATGACATTTAAAAAAAATAACCAATTACATATTTAATAATATAATTAAAACAAATTTAGGTTTTTTTTAAAACCTCTTAATGGCTCTTAAGTCTGAATCGTTCAGACCTTTTTACACACCACCTCTTATTAATCATAACTAAAATAAGACTTCAGACTTCTTAAAAAACAAAAACACCTAATAATAATATAATATATTAATTAATAGTGATACATGGAAAGGTCTGCATAAAAGGAAATCCCTGCACATACCAAATTGGTGGATGTTAGAAACATGCAGTAATAATATGTATCTTGTGTTTTGATATTTGTAAATTAAGAGACTTTTAAAAACTTGCATAAAATGATAGTACCTTGTGCCTAATAATTTATATTTAATAGTTTTTTATCCCTGCTTTATGGTATAGTATAGATATAGATATAGATAGATTTGGGTAATTTGGTATTTATCGAATTTCAATTAACATGACGTAAAAAAATAAAAAATAAAATAAATACGTTTTGTTATAATAATGAAAGAAAAAATTTATTTATATTGAACTCATGTAAATTTTATCGTGTTTTAATATTTTTTAAACTATCATAATTCAAATCATTTTTAACGAAATTATTCTAACTTGTTTATATTTTACTGTTAAAGATATTATTCAAACATTTATGATGGTTTGAAAATATATTTTTTATAAATTAATCTATACTATCTATACTATATTATAAAGATGACATAAAAAACTCTTAAAAACAACTGTTAAAGCTTAATGTACCGTTATTTAATGCTAATTACTTAAAACTTAAATAAAGAATGAAAACTAAATCTCTTACTATTTAATCATTATCTCTAACAATTTATTCTTAAAAAATCAAATTTTAAATATAGAATATTAACTAACTGATAAACATAATCAAAACAGGATAAACATCTAATTTAAAATATATAAAATAATCATTTAATTATAACAAAATACTTATTTTTTTATATATAAAACATTTTAATCATTATCTCTAACAATTTTAACTCTCTAAAATCACTCATCATTTCAACTTCCCAAAAAATCAAATTTTAAATATAGAATTTAACTAACTGATAAACATAATTAAAACGGGATAAATATCTTAATTTAAATATAAATAAATTTAAAATATACAAGATAATAATTTAATTCTATCTATATTTATATCTATACTATATTATAAAGATGACATAAAAAACTATTTTAAAACTTAAATAAAAAATGAAAACTAAATCTCTTACTATTTAATCATTATCTCTAACAATTTTAACTCCCTAAAATCACTCATCATTTTAACTTCCTAAAAAATCAAAATTTAAATATAGAATATTAACTAACTGATAAACATAATCAAAACAAGATAAACATCTAATTTAAAATATATAAGATAATCATTTAATTCTAACAAAATACTTATTTTTTTATATATAAAACATTATATTATTAAACCTAAATTAAACAAATTTATAAAAAAAACGTTATCACTTTCTCAAAACCATCCAAAGACGTACTGTAAATCGACAAAAAAACAAAAAATAAATATAAACATTAAAATCGTGATGTATCTCGCTGCATTGCGCGAGTACGCTTCTAGTATTATAAAGTACGAATAAAAAACTCTTCAATACAAATTATTATGCACAAGATATCATCATTTTATGTAAGATTTTAAAAATCTCTTAATTTACAAGTATCAAATCACAAGATATATATTTCTATTGCAGACTACTAACACCCACCAATTTGGTATGTGCAGAACCTTTCTTTTATGCAGACTTTTTCATGTATCACTATTAATTAATATATTATATTACTATAATTTTGTTTTAATTATAGTATTAAATATGTAATTGGTTATTTTTTCTAGATTTCATTAAAATATATAAGATAATAATTAAGTTCTAACAAAATATTTAATTTTTTTATATAAAACTAGAAGCGTACTCGCGCAATGCAGCGAGATACATCACGATTTTAATATTTTCTTTTATTTTTTGTTTTTTTGTCGATTTACAGTACGGTTTTGGATGGTTTTAAGAAGGTGATAACATTTTTTTTATAAATTTGTTTAATTTAGGTTTAATAATATAATGTTTTATATATAAAAAAATAAGTATTTTGTTAGAATTAAATGATTATCTTATATATTTTAAATTAAGATTTTTATCCCGTTTTGATTATGTTTATCAGTTAGTTAATATTCTATATTTAAAATTTGATTTTTTAGGAAGTTGAAATGATGGGTAATTTTAGGGAGTTAAAATTGTTAGAGATAATGATTAAATAGTAGGAGATTTAGTTTTCTTTCTTTATTTAAGTTTTAAAAAAGTTTTTTATGTCATCTTTATAATATAGTATAAATATAAATATAGATAGAATTAAATGATTATCTTGTATATTTTAAATTTTTTATATTTAAATTAAGATGTTTATCCCGTTTTGATTATGTTTATCAGTTAGTTAAATTCTATATTTAAAATTTGGTTTTTTGGGAAGTTGAAATGATGAGTGATTTTAGAGAGTTAAAATTGTTAGAGATAATGATTAAAATGTTTTATATATAAAAAATAATATATTTTAAATTCTTTATATTTAAATTAAGATATTTATCCCGTTTTGATTATGTTTATCAGTTAGTTAATATTCTATATTTAAAATTTGATTTTTTAGGAAGTTGAAATGATGAGTGATTTTAGGGGTTTAAAATTGTTAGAGATAATGATTAAATAGCAAGAGATTTAGTTTTCATTCTTTATTTAAGTTTTAAATAATTAGCATTAAATAGCGGTAAATTAAGCTTTAACAGTTGTTTTTAAGAGTTTTTTATGCCATCTTTATAATATAGTATAGATACATTATATTATTAGGCCTAAATTAAACAAATTTATAAAAAAAAACATAATCATTTTCTCAAAACCATCCAAAATCGTACTGTAAATCAACAAAAAAATAAAATGAAACATTAAAATCGTGATGTATCTCACTGCATTGCACGAGTACGCTTCTAGTGATTTTATGAGGTATGGACGACTCGACCCAGTCCAACTAAAACGAAATAAATGTGTTTCATAAATTTTAAAATGTAATACAATAAAATGAATAAAATACAAAAACAAGAGAGAAAATTAAATTCGTATGAAAAAAATGTGACCGAACAATAACACATATATGACATATCTACAATATACTTTTATAAAAAGGGTAATGCTATATGTAGTTTTCTTATCTTAAAATTAGGTTAAGTTATGCATTAATAATACTAGAAGCGTATCCGCGCAATGCAGCGAGATACATCACGATTTTAATGTTTAATTTTATTTTTTGTTTTTTTGTTGATTTACAGTACGATTTTGGATTGTTTTGAGAAAATGATAATGATTTTTTATAAATTTGTTTAATTTAGAATTAATAATATAATGTTTTATATATAAAAAAATTAAATATTTTGTTAAAATTCAATGATAATCTTATATATTTTTAATGACATATAAAAAAAATAACCAATTACATATTTAATAATATAATTAAAATAAATTTATAGTAATATAATATATTAATTAATAGTGATACATGGAAAGTTCTGCATAAAAGGAGTGTCCTGCGCATACCAAATTGGTGGGTTTAGAAACCTGCAGTAGTAATATGTATCTTGTGCTTTGAAACTTGTAAATTAAGAGGTTTTTAAAATCTTGCATAAAATGATGGTAACTTGTGCTTTATGACTTATTTTTAAGAATTTTTTTTGTCTGCTTTATAATATAGTATAGATATTTTAATGACATAGAAAAAATAACCAATTACATATTTAATAATATAATTAAAACAAATTTATAGTAATATAAAATATTAATTAATAGTGATTTATGGAAAGGTCTGCATAAAAGGAAGCCCCTGCACATACCAAATTGGTGGGTGTTAGAAGCACGCGGTAGTAATATGTATCTTGTGTTTTGATACTTGCAAATTAAGAGTTTTTTAAATCTTGCATAAAATGATGGTACCTTGTGCCTAATAGTTTGTATTTAAGAGTTTTTTATCCGTGCCTTATAATATAACTAGTGTTGGGCCCGTGCATTGCACGGGAGGATAAATTTTTTGTTGGAATATTGAACCGAATTAAAATGAAACGTAATTTCTCTGTTAACAATTAATGAAGTACAATGTAAAAAACGAATGTATTTTCATAAGTGGTTAACTTGCATATATTCTTAATCGTTTGTTGTTATGAGTTTGTGCAATAATATTGGTAATAGTTTTGTATTATATTATTTAAAACTCAAACGACATGTCTCACAACATATTTATCTGACTATTGACTTCAAAACCTCATAGTATTAATCGATAAAAATAAAGATATGTATATATATCTTATTCCCTTATTTCGAAAAATATGATTGTGAGTTTTGAAAAATATAAACAAATCCTCGGTAAATAAAATAAAATATAAAAAAGTAGTTTTTCAAAGAAAAAAAATATAGTGGAATACTTTTTTTTCAGTTGCAGGTTCCGCCATTGACACCCGACCGTTCGTCTTCTTCTTGTACTCGGATGATACATATAGAAACTATATATATTTATAGTGAATGTAGAGAATATTTTAAAATCTTTTATTTTCATTTTCTATTTTACATTTAAATGTAAATATATTAAAAAAATGGAAGAATATTTTTATATCTACATCGTTTCTATTTTATTTTTTTTACACTTGGTTAATTTGGAAAATATTGCGGAATATTTTTATTTTAAAGAATACGATAATTTATTAGTGTATCTCGTTATTTTTTATTTTTAATTCATATCAACCTTCTTTTTTTCTTTTTTAATGCTCGTGAAAAAAATACGTGTAGATTTTATATTATCAAAAAAATACGTGTAGATTTTATATTATGCTAATATAAAATACGTGTAGATCTTATAAAATAAAATAGATTTTATATTAGCAAAAAAAATACGGAAGATTTTATAAAATAAAATATGGAAAAATCATTATGAGATGTAATATAAAAAATACGGAAAAAAAGATTTTATATTACATCTCATTAATATAAATTTAAATGTAAAATCTACATTTAAAATAGATTATGCTAATATAAAATCTATTTTATAAAATTCTCAACCAAAAAACAAATAGTTATATTAATAAATGAGTATCCATTCCACAAATAGATGATTATGTGAGATACTGTGCTTGGAAAGGTTGTACCAAAACATTAAGAAATTGTAAATTAAGTAATTGGCTTTAATTAGTTGTAACTTGTGCTTAAAATGTTGTATTTAAGAGTTTTTTATCCGTGCTTTATAATATAATATAGATTAATAGTGATACATAGAAATGTCTGTATAAAAGGAAGATTTTGCACATACCAAATTGGTGGGTGTTAGAAGTCTGCAGTAGTAATATGTATCTTGTGCTTTGATATTTGTAAATTAAGAGATTTTTAAAATCTTGCATAAAATGATGGTACCTTGAGCCTAATAATTTGTATTTAAGAGTTTTTTATCCGTGCTTTATAATATTTTTTTTTTGAACGACGGAATTTTATAAAACTAGCAAGAAGCTAGAAAAATAAACAATTACATAGGAGTAATGACAAGGGGGGGGGGGATTAGTAAGCCAACTGCCAACCAACCCAATTAATAGACAAATTGCTACTTCTATGAGTTACCCAAAAATAAGCACATGTTATGATGTTCTCAAAAAGCAACGCATTCCTTGGCTTCGGGTTGCCAAAGAGAATACCATTATGAAACACCCATATAGACCATAAAGTGGTAAGCGTAACTGCCTCAAAACACAAAAAAAACCTCACTCTTCAACTGAATTGAGTCAATCCAAGAGATCCAATCCGAATAAGAATGGAGATTCGGAATATCCATACACCACCAACGACCAATGAGAACCCACAAGTCTTTAGCGACAGGACATGAAAAGAAAAGATGACTGCAATCCTCCACTCTTATATCACAATTAGGACATAAAAGAGACGAAACATCGATACCTCTTTTATCCAAATTTATCCGAGTAGGGAGCCGATTGAGAAGCAACCGCCACGCGAACACATTAACTTTGATGGGAACAAGTCTATTCCATCTAGTAGGACGAGACTCCACCTCCAAATGACTAGAATCAATTAAACGCCTAGCTGAAGCCACTGAAAAATCACCCGACCCTTCTAACAACCACACCCATCTATCCTTTTGACAGGAGGGCACAAAGGTAGATAAATTTTGTTGTAGTTCACTAAATTGGATAGCCTCAACCCCACCTCTCGGCGCCCTTCGAAGACACACATCCAACACCCTAACTCCAAACGAGACTTAAATTCGCCAAAATTTTCAATTCTAAAGCGTAAACTCTAGGAAATTGAATTTTAAAAGGAGAATCCCCAAGCCAAACATCATCCCAAAACGCGGTCCAAACACCATTGCCCACCTTTTTCTTACAGAAAGAGAAAAGATCAATACCTTTATCCTTTAGAGCGTTGACCGATTTTATAATTGAAACCCATGTTGAGTTCGAAATTTGCCTAGGCAAACTCGAACCAATTAGGCCCTTGTCGCCATAGATGGATTTAATAATTTTAACCCAAAGAGCCTCATCCTCCAACCAAAACCGCCAAATCCACTTGAAAAGCAATGCACGGTTAAACGCCATAATGCTACCAATACCAAGTCCTCCGAGTTTGAGACTAGCCATAACTTTTTTCCACTTGACCCAAGACATTTTCTTTTCCTCCACATCAACACCAATAAATAATCTATTTCGGATAGATTCCAAGCCTTAGTCAACCAATCTTGGGATTCTGTAGATAGACATGAAGTAAGTAGGAAGACTCCCCAAAACGGACTTTAAAAGGGTAATCCGACCACAAGCCGAAAGGGTTTTAACTTTCCAATTGGAAAGTTTGACCAAGAATTTCTCAAACACCACCTTCCAACCCTCCTTTTTGGACATATTACCCCCAACAGGTAAACCTAAATACGAAAATGGAGGCTTCAATCCATCACACCCAACACGAGAGGCCAAACACTCGATTTCTTGCGAATCCACCCCCACACCAAACAGTTTGCTTTTATGAAGATTAATTTTGAGACCCGAGATAAGGAAAAAACATCTAAGAATACTAATAATATTCCTAGCATTCGCTAAAGACTATTCACCCAGAAAAATCGCATCATCTGCGTAGAAAAGGTGGGACAGAGGGTACCGTTCTTTACCAATAGCAACACCTAGGAAGAGATTTTTTGAAACTGCATATTGAATAATGACATGTAATCCTTCCATGGCTAAGATGAAAAGGAATGGGGAGAGAGGGTCTCCTTGCTTTAATCCACGACGAATGCAAAATTCCTTAGTCGGAGAGCCATTAACGAGGACCGACCCCATCGAATCCTCAAGGCATCCACGAATCCACCCACGCCAAACTATGCCAAATCCCAATTTCGCTATAATTAAATCCAAGTAATCCCACCTTAAACAATCGTAGGCTATCTCAAAATCAACTTTAAGAATCAGAAGCTTAGACCAGATTTTTTATACCAATCCATAACTTCATTCAAAATTAAGGGACCATCAAGAATTTGACGCCCTTTTATGAAAGTGGATTGCTCGCTACTAACGATATCCCTAATAACCATACTAAGCCGATTAGCAAGAAGTTTACCAATAATTTTATATTGGCAACCTATAAGACTAATCGGCATATAGTCTTTAACAAATTTAGGATCAAGAACTTTCGGAATGAGAGCAATGAAAGAAGGGTTACAACATTTTGGGAATCGACTGGACTCAAAGAAGTCATCCACCAATTTCACCACGTCATTTTCAATGAGATACCAAAATTTCTTGAAAAATGGAAAGTAAAGCCATCTGGTCCCGGGGCTTTATCCGCTCCGCAGTCCCAAACTGATTTTTTAATTTCATCCCGCACAAAAGGCTCCTCAAGGAAGGAAGCTTGATCCGACGACAAAACGTTCAGAAACTCCACCTCTAAATTTGAACGAACTCCCCCCTCACAAGTGTTGAACCGATCTTGAAAGTGAGAGTAAAACTCATCTTTGACCTTGGTTGGCTCCATAACCCAATCGCCATCAATCATAACTCCACGAATGGCTAGTTGACGTCTTTTCTTTTTAAGAATTCCATGAAAAAACTTGGAGTTCTCATCTCTTTCAACTCCCCAATGGATTTTAGTTTTTTGCACCACATCCAAATTTTCTACCCTTTCCAAGTCACCAAGAGTCTTCATAAATTGGACACGAGAATCGATGTCCAATCTAGAAGCGTTACCCGAATCATTTCGAGCGTCAATGTCCCTAATACTTGTTTTTAAGTCATTTTCACCTCCATATCACTCTTTCTTTTTTCATCAATCCACACACGAAGATTTTTCTTTAATAATTGAAGTTTCTTTTTAAAAGCAATCATACCATTAGAATGACGAGCACTATCATCATACCATGATTTTTTCACAATTTGGTCGAATTCGGGCATATCGAACCAAGACTGAAAAAGAAGGAACGACGTAGGCCCGTAATCAAAGGATAACTCCTTAAAAAGAATAGACCTATGGTCGGAAAGCTTACGATCAAGCACCAAACCCGAAATGTTGGGCATTAAATAAAAAAGGCCATCAGACAAGAGGAACCGATCAAGCTTACTCATTTTGGAAGCCCATTTATTTGTCCACGTAACAGAATATCCTCCAAGAGGAAGGTCATGAAGGTCGGTGTCACAAATGAAGGCATTGAATTTGTCTGCGGAGCTAGCCTGAAAAGTCGAACTAAATCTTTCTGAAGAGATGCGAACCTCATTAAAATCTCCCATCACAATTACCTCCCCATGCCATCTACTAATCATACCCAGGAGCATATACCATAAATTGATTTTAAGAGCCGCCTCTTGAGGCGCGTACACCGAGATAACCAGCAAAGATAGGCCATTAGGCACCCAAATTCCTTCTATAACCACAAAATACTCCGAAGAAGTGACACGATACTTTTTAAAGAAAGTGTTGTCCCAAATGCATAGAATGCCACCTGATCTATCCCTAGCCGAACTAGAAGCAAAGTAAAAAAAAGAATTACCCCAAAAGAATTTTACCACAAATAATTCAAGTCTAGTCAATTTCGTCTCTTAGAGAGACAAGAAATTTACCCCATGGCAAGCACATAACTCTCTTACCCATTTTTTCTTCTCCACACCCCCAACCTTTGAACATTCAGAGAAAGTACATTCATATTGACATCTTCTTACCTCCTGCATTGCTGATAATAACTTTGAGATCAGTTTCGCAACCTTTCATGGGGAATCCTAATGCCCGTCCAAGACCAATAGTAGCAGATAACTCCTCAAGCATAGAATAGCCTTCCCAAATAGATTTTGAAGAAGTAAATTAACCCCTAGAATGATGAGAACTTTGGGACACAAAAGGCAACTTAAAATTTTTGCGACCCAAGGAAGCATTTGGACCCCCCTTCTCCTCAACCGATCCTGAAGGCGCTGAGACAAGATAAACCGGATTTACCGGAGCACCAATACCACCACAAACAGTTGTCGCATCTTCCTTGAAGTCAAGTGTGTCCTGCTGACTTTCATCAATACCTTCACCCTCGTTGGGGGTAAATCCAGGTGGGAAGTGAGCGGTGTTATCTGGTATCCCACCATCCTTGTTATGAGCTTCCGGAATTTTCAGGTCTTCCACAAGGAGTTTGTTCAAGCTAAATGGGTCATCACTTTCGTCCCCTAGATCCACCGAGGCATTCTTTTAAATGTCTTCATCGACATTATGTGCACCAACCGGAACTTCATCTGTAGAGAGTGAATTTGGTATTTCTTCCTCCTCGTTCTCCGAACCCTAATTCGACACCTTACCCCTTTCATCATCTTCTTCTACCTCCGAGTCACTTTCCTTTACGAGAAAATCCGGAGTCCACCCACAAATCTCTTTCACTTGAACCTGGAAAACACATCCTCTCACGACCACTTTTACCGTTTCGTAGATTAACGAGGGCCAAGAGGTTTGAATACAAAGGCGGGTACTGTAAAGATTGTTACCATCCGAATCATCCAAAAAGACAATTTGTCCCCACTTACTAGCTATTTTCGAGAAAGATTTAGAATTCCACGCTTTCAATGGAAGACCCTCCACATCAATCCAAGTTAACCTATCCTCCACCTTGAAATTATTGGACCATTTTTTGAGTGTTTGAAACCAAGAATTAACCCCCGTATGCGTAAAAAACTTATCATGGGAACCAATATTATCGAAATCGAGAAAGACCCATAGACCTCCAATGTATTTGACCTTTACGTTTAAGAAGCCTTCATTTTTGCAAATATAATGGACATTAGGGAGAGTATTAAACTCGGCAACACACCCGAAAAGTGCTAATGGAAAGTTATTTTCAACCATTCCATCCATGTCAAGTACAATGGCAACCGAATTGTCTTTAGCGTCGATTGAAGAACCGTTGGGAGCTCATTTGACAATGTCCGCATAAGTGCCACCTTTGCTGTTTCCAACGGGTCTAGGGTGCACCTTAAACGAATCACGACCTTGGTTCCACCCCTCGGAAGGTTTACCGTTGCGATCAAAACGAGCTATATTGGCCATTAAACGTAATTTTCCAATCCAAATAGTACAAAGCTTGTTGATCACAACATGTACGTCGTCGACCTTACAATACCGTACAAAAGCAAACATCCTCCCGGATTTGGTCTTTCTCTTGGCAATAAACACATCGACCACCGTACCGAATTTTGAGCACATATTCCAAAGTTCTCGTGTGGTAAAGTGCAAGGGAAAGTTAGAAACAAAAACAGTAGTGGAAATACTGTACAATTGAGCTTCCTTGGACCCTTTAAACCGTGCTCCAACTTGATTCCCCAAATAACGGGAAACGTGTTGTCGGGTCCCCTTACGATAGTGAACCTTCTACCATTGCTGAGCATCCATCACGAAATGTCCCAACCACGCTTGACGAAAAACACAATATCTCCGGTAAACTAAAAGGTTGGACCCTTTGGAGGTCAATGAGTAATTAAATGAATTAATTAATTTAAAATTCAAAGAAGCAAAAGATTGAGGCTGATGGTTTTTTTTCTTTTTAAACCTACTTGACTTTTAAAAACAAAGACAAAAAGCCATAGATTGTTGACTAATCTAACAACCCACTTAAGGAAAAGATAACTGTTAGTCCCAAAATGGCACAACAAGTATTGTAGAAGGGGGGGGGGGGGGTGGAATACAATACTCAAATTTACTTAATTTTAATTCTTTTATTTGATATGAAATATCAAGAATTACACAAAGAGAAATAAAGACTGTTGCGAAAAAAGAATAGTTAAGAACTACTCTAAACAATCTAACACTTAGAAGATATTTAAGAACACAAAGACTTAATCTTAGAAATACAAGGAAAGCTTTCAACCTGCTTGATAACTTCTGAATTTGAAATCTTGAGCTGAAAGCGTGAGTAGCAAGGTGCTACCTCCATCCTTTATATACTATCTAATGTAATGAGTGCAAATGACATATAGAAGTAAAGGCATGGGTGGTTGAGATATTGTCAATAAATTATAAGATATTTGATGTGACATGTCATAACTAAAAAGGTAACTTTTGTGCTATGAAAGTACAATATCTATTATAAAATATTCAAGGGACAATCTTTTTGAGATCAGAAAGAAAATAAACATCTAATCAAATTAAGACTAAATGTAAATCTTCTCAAAGAAGAAAGAGGTTTCCACTCCCATTGTCAGAGGATCATTGGGAATGAGGAAGTATGTCAAATCATGAGGGTTTAACATAAATGCTCTTACTAGATAAAGAAGGAAAACTAGATAAAGAAGCAATCTGTAAGAAGAAAACTACCGAAGAAGAATTCGGTAGATTAGGCATGTGCCGAACACAGGTGGTTCGGCAACAAAGGGAGGACATGCCGAATGGAAATTCGGCAAGGATGAGGTCTGCCGAAAAGGAATCGGCAGACTGGGCTTAGTTTCACATTTGAAGTTTATCTCAATCCGCATTGTAGACTTCCTTCATGTTGAATTCGGTTTGTCTTCGATTCACCGATCTGTTTAACTAACTAAGCTATTACAAAGAACCACATATCAAAATACAAGGTTCAAACATCAATAAAGACTAAGGAGAGGTTATCTTTAAATCTTAGATGACCCAACAATAACCAAACAAAAAGTTGCTATCTGGTCAATAGTACAACACCCTAGCAGCAAAAGACAAATAAGAGTACAACCTATACCCATCACCGGCCTGTAGGTCGCCGAAAAATCCAAACCACCGGAAAAACCTTTGAAACCATAAGTAAATTTCTATTTTTTAATTCATCGCATGGGTAAAACCTTCAGAGAATGCACAACGTAGCCATCGCTACGTTCTCCGTTGTTGTAGTGGTGGATGTTAACTCACACGCAACTATCGAGCCTGAAGAACGACCCAAAACGGATACGAATACGAACAAATAACAAAGTTCAACGATAACAACGCTTATAAAAACGACATGAACGACTTCGAGATGCCCATCTATGAAGATGAGGTGTGCCGGTTTCCTGCTGCTGCTGCTTGTGATGTGCCGGTTACCTGAGGCCAGCTTGGGTTCGCTGGAGTCTTGGTGGTCGTCGGAGCCAAGAGAGACCGGTGGTATGCCGCTGGTGGTGCTCTCACTGATCTAGAAAATTACCTGCTACTGCCGCCAATTACCTAAGTGGTGGTGGTGGTTGTCGACGGTGGCATAGTGGTGGTGGTGGGGGAAGTAAAAAAAGAACGGTCGCCGGTGGTGGAGGTGCCTCTCCTCAACGGTGGTGGTGTGGTGGCCGGCGTGATGGTTCTACAGGAAACGGTTTATGTATGTAGGGAAGTGATGGTCGCCGGTGGTGGTGGTGCCTCTCCTCGACGGTGGTGGTGTGGTGGCCGGCGTGATGGTTCTCTGGTGGTTGTCTTTTGTTGTCCAGCTCCATAGTTAGGGATTAATAGTTTAATACTTGCTTTATAATATGGTATAGATTACAAGTTTAGGTACATCCCACTTTTTTTTACACTTTTTTTGCAAGTAGGAAATATTGGTTTCGCTTGGTTAATTTTATAGTTTGTTTTTGTATAACATTTTCCTTCCGACTTGTGAAAAGGGTGTTTTTTTTTCTAGTTAGACGCCACTTGAAGACACAAATTTACCAAAAAACTAGAACAATTTTAACACATTTAAGTGAAAAATGTGTTACTTTGAATTATTTTTATTACCAATGGTCCAATGCCTAAAATTAAAAATTTTAGAATAAAACATTGATCAAACAATAGAAATCGTTAAAAATATACTTTATAATCTTCTAAATTGTTTTATTTTAAAAAAAGGATCATCATCTCAATAATAATTTTTCTTATTTCATATAATAATTGTTTACAAAAATAAAAAAAATACAAAAAATATTGATGGATAAACCTCATACAATTCAAACCATTTTCACCCATCCTAAAACTTCAACGAACTTATTTTGTTGTCGCATGTAAAATAAGCAAATATTTTGTAACATCCTCAATTCTGAAAATAGCAAATAATTTAAAAAATTTTAAATACATCGATAATTGATTCATCTACAATCACAATTTAAGATTGAACCTTAATACACACATTCCATTTCATACATACAGACTATAATAAGGACGGATGCTACTAAAACCCAATAACAGTCACTATCTCCGAACTGCGGAAGACTTAACCAACTACTTACACTTTTGTAAGGCTAAGGCTCAACTCTTCATAGCACTGCTGGAATCAAAACCTCCAACTAGAACCTGATGCACATGCCGGCAAATAAAAAGGGTTAGGCTTAATGCCTAGTGAGCTCAAAAGTTTTCAACATTTATAAATGAATCGTTAAAGAGAAAGAATGCAATTAAAATCACAATCTTTCAAAATGATATGTTTCAATCATGAAAATGACTCGTTTACTAATAATTATGCATTTTAAACGAAAGAGACATCAATATAATCGTTGACCAAACCAAACTATTTTAAGGGCTAAGATCCCAATATAAAACGTTCTTTCGTAAACTTAGATTTAACCCAAAACTTGCTCAAAATGAGAATAGAGAGAGGACTCACAATTGTATAAAACGCGGGTAATATGTTATATCTCGAAATACCCAAAACACAGGTGGAACATGACACACAACTCATAAACCATAGATGAAAACCCATATAAAAAAATATCGTCGTGAACACGGACATTAGACCCAAAACTCACGCAACCATAAAATGGGACGAAATCAAATACCGAAATGTGAGAATGTCGTATTTCATTCAAGCCTTAATATACGCGAGGGAAACCCAATATTAAGGCCATCATTTGCCGCCGACCCCACAAAAACCAAAGTTGAAGATACGACATTAACATTTAAAATACCCCGGATCGACGACGGGGAGACCCGTATACGTTGAGAGTAGAGAAACACACGAGTAGGCCGCCCATACAACGTACTCGCATGTCATCTCAACGTTTCCATCTTGGGTGGCGAGAACACGCGAATGTGGCCACCCGTGATGTTATTGGATTTCACCACATATCCCAGACCTAGTTCCCATGTCATACCAGACATCACAATCCTCGGACCGTTTATTGCCTCTAGCCATACTTCGTCGAGTTCCACCTCAAGGACTTACGGACATGGGTGCCTATCCAATCTAGACGAATTTCAACTCGAAAGCTCGAGCCACCTATTGCCTACTCGCTAGCGAACCCAAGCGGTCAACGGTCAATCACCAACCTTACCCGCTTTTCCAAAACAGACAGACTTACATGCCTATGGATCCATTACAACACTGTCTAACATTACATGACTCCAAATTAAATACCAAAGCTCCCAAAACATGTAACTCTCAAATGACACGGAAAATGCGACATCATACTCAAAATCCCACAACGGTTATAAATCCGGACAAATGTCCTCAAGACTCAATTTAGTCAAAACCGAGCCAAAGACCCAACAATTTACGTAAATCCCCAAATGAAAGCCAGTATAAACATTGAAACACGTTTGACCAACTATCATGCAAACACAACGTCCAAAAGTATGATCAACTCAAATCTCATCATTGGTTGAGGCAAACAATTTTTCAAATGAAATAATACCCTTATATTTCCAAAATGTCTCATAACACAATAATATGCATTTTTCGAAAAGGTTTATAAGATCAAATGAACTCCATTTATATATGTAAAATCATCAATGAAACATATCAACATGATTTATTTACCAAAATTCTCAAAAATCCCAAAATGGGTGTTTCACCATGTTTATAAAACTAAAAGTAAACAACTATTTTCGTCCCTGTGATTTGTTGTTTATAACTATTTTCGTCATTGATCTATAAATATTGTTTTTTTGGACATTGTGGTTTGCAACTCCTTTCGCTTTTAGTCCCCGATAATATTAGTTTCAGGGACGAAAACGGAAAGGAATTGCAAACCACAATAACCAAAAAAACAACTTTTAAAGTCAGGGACGAAAATGGTTATAAACAACAAACCACAAGAACTAAAATCGTAGTTTACTCTAAAACTAAACATTTCAAAATAACCAAAACTTATCAGGTGATCAACAGTTAACAATTTCATGTAAAACACAAAACACTTTAAAATGAACATTTTGGCATATACACCGTTTTCACAAATCAACTTGAACTCACCAACAATACTCTTCTAGATCCCCAAAATAAACCACAAATTTTCAAATCTTCAAGACGTAGAAAAAGTTGGATGAAACTCTAGAAACTTGATGAAGAAGATGAAGTGAAATGGTTATAGAATGGTTAAGGTTCATAAAAATGGTGTGGGGTTTGATTTAGGAGGGAAAGATGGAGAAGGAGAAAGGATTTGGGGTTTTTGGATGAGAAAATCGAAATGAGGGAGAGGGAGATCAGATCTAGATGTGGGGGTAAAAGTATGAGAGAGAGGAGGGAAAAGTTGAGGGTGAAAATTTCATCAGACTCAATGTGGACGTCCACTTGAAGCCCTATGCGGACGTCCACATGCTTCAGGACAAAAACTGATGAAACTTATGCTGCTTCCGCGGAAGATCCTATGCGGACGTCCACTTGATTCCCTATGCGGACGTCCACTTGACACTGGTCGCGTGCCCAATCATTGTTTTGGTCATAACTTCTTCGTTATAGCTCCGTTTTCGCTCCGGAAAGGACCGTTGGACTCGTAATTGAATTCTTCATCCAACAAGACTATAAAATCTAGAATCCAAGTCCAAAATCCTATCTCTTCTTTTTCCCTTAAAATATCAATTTCTGTATTAACTTGAAATGATACTTTTCGAAAATCGGAATGTTACATATTTGGGGACAAATCGGTCCAAAAGGTAAACTAGATAAAACTAACCTAAACCAGATGAACCGAGTGAATCCCAAATCGAGGATAATCGAAAAAGAGCACATGATATATACAAACGTTACCTTTACCGTGAGGAATTGAAGCAAGTTCTTTCATGTGAATCAATCCTAAATCTACACAACTTTTGTACAACCAAAAACATATCAAGAAGAACAAAACCAAAAAGAATATGAACAAAATTGGCAACTTCTTTTCTACACACTTGCTACCGATCTCATAGACATAGATCTCGTTGTATCGTCCCTCGGTATACAATATATGATCAAGTTCTTGATCAGGTGTCGAAACTTTCTTCTGTAAGTTGGTAACTTCGATGAACCACGGGTTAGCCCTATCATCCTGACAAAAGATTCATGAGGTATCAGTGGATGAAACTACCAGCGTGTTTGGTACACGGAAAATGATAGAATAAAAACTTGTTGTTCCATGTTTGGTGTAACACTAGACAGGGACGCGATAAGACTGAGTGGGACAAAAATGCATTTTTTGTCCCGACAAAATAGGTGGAAAAAGAATCAGAGAGATGAGAAAAGATTAGTAAATTACTAAAATACCCATGTCAAATTAAGGGGGTGTTTGGGATTGCTTATTTAAAACAACTTATGCTTTTTTTTAAAGTGCTTATCAACTTATGTGATGACAAAAATGAGTTTTATAAAAAAGTGTTTGTATTAGCTTATTGTTGTACCAAAACGTAATAAGCTAATAAGTTGTTATTTAGGGGTGTTTGGGATTGCTTATACATGTAAAATAACAAAAAAATGTTGTAAGTTGTTTCAAATAAGTTGATAACTCAATATGGACTAACTTATTAAAAACAACCTATAAACGATGACAAAAAGTCATAAGCATTTTTTTTCCTCAATCCAAACACTAGAAATAACTTATTTGTGGTGAGCTGGTGACAAAATGAAATAAGCAGATAAGTCATTTAAATAAGCAATCCCAAACACCCTCTAAAACCCTAATACCTTTCACAATTCTTTTACCTGCCTTACTCACTCTCGCCCGTCCAGTCGCGGATGGGACTAGATTGGATAGGCGAGAAAGGACGTAAGCGGGTGAAAAAATTATAGATCTTAGTCATTTAATTTAACACAGAGTAGTTTAGTAATTTACTAATCTTGTGTTATCTCCCCTTGTTCTTGTCCCACCTATTTTCCTGGGACAAAACGACATATGTTTTTGTCCCACTTACATCTTGTTCTGTCCCAGTCTAATGTCACACCAACAAATATTTGTTCTGGCCTGTCCTGTTCAACATAATAAACGCACCGTAAACATGCAAAAGAGATCATAATTTCTACCTTCTGCTGATGCCCTGAATTTGAGCAGCTCTAAGAGCATCTTCAGGCACAAAACTACCATTATCCCAAGCTCGCATTCGTTGCGGATCGCTTCCAAATAGAATCACTTTCTCCAAATACCTTATTTCGCCTTCGGTCAATTGGATCACTCGGATTTGCTCTTTGATGACCATTATCGGGTGAAAGAACCAGTCCAGTAATCTATCCTGTGGCCGATTCAAATGGGTTATCTCCATGCCATCGAGAAGAACAAGACCCTCGGAACCAACTTTGATCGATCGCATAAGATTCTGGAAGAACGAGTAGCAAGGTAGCCCGATACCAATAATGGTGGATTCGTTTCCTTTTTTGGCATTCAACCATTCGTAAAGCTCACCGGGAGTTATCACATTGGCGTCGAGTAGTTCCTTTCCTGCCATCTCACAAGACTGCATCAGGGTTTCCCAAACCTGTAAACACAATAGAGAGATATCATGTGTTTCTTGATTGCAATGGCTGCAAAGATTGATCGTGTTTTCAAGAACAAGAATCTTTATGAACTTTGGGTTCGTGGGGTTCGATCTTTTTCGAACAAGAATCTTTGGTCGGGTCCGAAACAGAATCTTTAAGAAGTTTGTATTAGTGGGGTTTGGCCTATCGAAAGTATGCTATGTGAAAATGTATACAAAGATTGATCGTGTTTTCAAGAATGAGAATCTTTATGAACTTGGCGTTCGTGGGGTTCGATCTTTCTCGAACGCGAATCATTGGGTCGTGTCCGAAACAGAATCTTAAGAAGTTCGCGTTCGTGAGGTTCGGCCTATCGAAATTATGCTACGTGAACATGTATACAAAGTTTGCTCCTTTTCTCAAGAATACAAACTAAGAACTTTAACATCAACAAGACACTACAACAAGATCGGCATTATAGGATGCAAAATGTCAAAATGTACTTATACACTGCTTTATAGGACTTAAATTTATAGGACCAAACAATTGTAAGGTAAACGTGTTACAATAGGATGTCATGACGTATTTGGGCATCCTAACAAGATTATCAGTTCTTTTATAGGACATTTTTTTAGAAGTGTCTTATGAACATATCTTTTTACGTGACACTTGTGTTTATAAGACATTTTTTCTAACTAATATCACATAAAAAGATTAATAAAACACTTTATTTCAAAATTAGTAAATAAAAGAGACATAAATTTTTTAAGTATCTAATAGGTCACCAAAAATAATTTAACATTATATTAAGGGTCCAAACATGTATTAGTTAATTAAATTGAAGAATAAAATATGTAAACGGTTCATTGATCGTTCATTTTATAATATTTCTTATTTACTTATTGTTTCTCTAAGTTTTTTTTTATTCAGTACTAACATATAAAACTACTTTGTCCAACAAACCTTGATATATTTTTCATCATTCATCTTTTACTAACTCTTTTGATTATTCCATCTGTACAGTGGATATATTTTCCATCATTCATCTTTTACTAACTCTTTTGATTATTCCATCCGTACAGTGGCTGATCCACGATGTTTGCCCGGTGGGGGCACCTTTAAGGTAGATTAAAGGCCCGCAAAATCGTTTGATGTGTTTTTTGCCTAATTCCACAATTTCGAGGAATTTTTTAAAGTTTTTTAGTTGATTTCGAGAGATTTTTAAGTATTTTTTATCGATTTCGAGGGACTTTTTCGGTTTTTTGGTTGATTTCGAGAGACTTTTTTTGTTTGGTGGGGGCACAGACTATTAATTACTTGGAGGAACTATGATAAGAAGTTAAAAAATGATTTTTAACTTAGGTAAAAATCTTTTCTTAATGGGGGCTCACCCCCCTCCCCCCACCTTTTACATGCTACATCCACCCTTGCATCTGCCTGAATTCTATTTTTGCATCAGAATATAGTAGTTATCTTGTTATTAACCAAGAAAACTCATACATTTTGAAAATTTTTCACCAACAAAACGAGATGATCCTACTTAGATTTCAAAACTACCCTTGTTTTTCATACAATATTGACTCATATCTCTAAAATAAGAATAAGATCTCAAACTATTATCAACATGAACTTTAGATTCTAAGATTGATTGTTAATAAAAAGTTTATTTTAACCCTAAATTAAATTTTAATTGGTGATGAAATCATTAACATGAGATGACATGGAAACTCTAACCCAACATGATGTCAATCTATATATTAAAGGTATATCATATGATGTGTTTAATGGTAGAACAAATTTAGAGTGCTATGTAAAAATGATATGATAAATAATATTAATCTAGAACTAATTTTTGATTACATCTAAGAATACTCGGAAAACGGTTTTATATGAAATATTAGTATTTTCTAAATTCGTTTTAATCTAATGATAAAAACAACATATTGAAATTTTAATCGTACTTATCGAGGGCCCATTCTCACATGTCGCCCAGGGCCTATAGAATCTCAGGAACGACCCTGTTACAACACATTTATATAGGGGCACAATTATTTCGTCCTATAAGCTTAAGTACTATAAATTAATATTAGAACATTCAGATATCTTTTGCTTCCTTAATAAAGCGGATCTTGTTGCATTGCGTAACATGAAAATTTGAGTTTGAAAAGAAAATGCTTGCTTACCTGCACCATTTTAACTTCCCTTATGACCTCCCGAACCGATCTCGATGACGATAGGCTCGGCATGAGCATTACGGGCGGAGGCTGCATCGGGAAAGCGTTGTGTTTGGCTTCCGATGACCGACCGCCAACGGATATCTCTGGTGAATGAGGAATTCTTTTCTTTCGGTATTTTGGCCTGCAAATATGCAAACAAGTGTTCAAGATTCGATATTTTTTTCAATAGCAAAACAAAAAATGTATCGAGATCGAGATATTACTTGGGAAAAACGGAACCCTCTCGAAGGTACAACCAATCGTTGGTGTACTCATCGAACTCCGCAACCATCGCGATCACATAAGAAACTCCCCTCTTGAAAGACCTTTCCTACATTTCACCCCAAAAGTATAAAGCTTTTTAGATTCAAAACCACTGTTTACTCTCTTGATCTTGCAATAAAAGTCATCTTTGACTTTTGAAGTCAAACCAAATCGTTTCCAAATTCAAAATCAGTATGAGCCATTTGCGCTATTAAAACCGATCTCTTCCTACTGCAATAATTTTTACAATGTTTAACAAACTTATCAATTGTATGTTTAAAATCAAAGTAAATTGTGCCAATTTTGAAGTTGAAAAGTAATTCGTTTGACTCCAAAATTCAAATGGCGTTGACTAGAGATACACAAGGCCCCGGCCTTCCAAAACCGTTTTCAGCGAGCAAAAAAAGGGTCCGGGCTTTTTTAGGAAAAAGAGCCCGATTGGGATTTATAGGTTTTTTTCGGGCTTAACAGGCCTTTTCAGGTCGGGCCTGCCCACAAAATCTTTGGCCTGATCGGGCTTTGAGGCCTGGCCCACACCAGGCTTCAGGCTTTTCCAGGCCGGGCTCGGGTCGGAGTCGGACCAAGGTCGGGCTTTTTTGTGCATCTCTAGTGTTGATTGTAAGATTGTATTGAAAGAAGTGTGTGGATTCAAACCTGATATACTACGGCCGAACCATACAGACCTATGAACATGCTTGAAACAATCGCCATTATAACGCTCCCGATAACGACAATCGGCCACACAAGAATCGTCAATCCAGCAATGGGTATGCATGCGGTTTCAAGAAATGGACCTTCACGACTTATTAGATCATGGATGAGTCTTTGCCACCCTTTGAACAGCATATACGGACTCTTTACGACAGCGATCGCCGTGTAAAGCGGAACATCGACAATTAGCCCCAGTAATCCAACAATTATGCATGCTGGCACATGAATGAACCTGAAAAAAAAATACAGCTTTCAAGAGTTGGATCATCTGTTGCATACCGGACTTTTAGGTCAAATGAACTAATATCCGACTTCAAAATTCGGTACAATCCCAACGGATCTTTATAAAATTTGTATACCGAAAGAAAGATTCATAGCAAATGCCCAAATATCACTATCGAAATCCATCTCAAATTGGATAGGGATGACGCTAAATTTGAATACGAAAGTAACTTGTTTGACCTTAAAAGTCAAAGTTGATGTTTCTTTTTCAAGAATGGATGGTAAAGATTCTTGAATCTTTTTTTTGGTAATCATGGGTGTTAGGGCCAGCTTGCATGCACCTCGACTAATCCCATACCGACAAATTTTTGCCGGTTGAGCTGACCCACAAGGTTTTAAGATTATTGACTATTGTTCTTTTTCTCCATGGGCATCAAAAAGTAAGAATGATAAATGGTTTTAAATATACCTAAGAGTTCGAAGCTCATCGGAAGAAGGGGATTCACGAAGCTCCTTCAAGTAGAGGGGGTAAGAATGATAACAAATGTCAGCAAAATCCCGAACAACCGTGCAACTTCCCTTAATCGTTCCCCATGTTCCGTCCTAACATCAATCCGATTGAAACGTTATAAACATACATATACAAGAAAATAGTATTTGAAGTACCCAACATAAAGAAAAAACGTTCGATAAATTAGATGCCATTTCAAAAGTCCTCATAGGATTCATCAGTAAACCAAACCAAACGAACTCAGTATATCCCACTTGTGATGGGGTCCAGAGAGTGTAAGATGTATGCACACTTGACCTTTACCCAAATAGTAGAACAATTGTTTACGTGAAGGCCCCTGACTTGTGAAAAATGTGAGGAACAAGGAAAGACATATATGATAAGGTTTTGAAAAATTGGATTCATTGGTGAATTGCTATATTCACATGTGAATGCATTTTATAATTAGTAAATATTGGTGAATTGCTATATTCACATATGAATGCATTTTTCAATAAGTAAAATATAGAATGAATTAAAGGTGTTTAGAATAAAGATTTACCACAAGGGAGTGGAAGAACTTGTTAGATTCATCTTCATGTCTAAAAGCTTCAAAGGATGAAATCCATGGAGCAAAGAAGCCATAGCCAATACCAACAAGAACACTTCCTCCTATGCTTAGACCCAACCAAAGCCCGAATAGAGCAGGCAAACCAAACAAGAATGCTACTTTCAATGGGCAATCGAACCTATTTGTC
This sequence comes from Arctium lappa, assembly GCA_023525745.1. Classification (NCBI taxonomy): domain Eukaryota; kingdom Viridiplantae; phylum Streptophyta; class Magnoliopsida; order Asterales; family Asteraceae; genus Arctium; species Arctium lappa. The sequence goes on along the minus strand of CM042062.1, from coordinate 57,467,714 downwards.
CTGTAATTAAATAAACGAATGTAGATTATGCACATATTCCTCCGATATTTTACTACATTCGTCTACAAAAGTCCACATTTTTTAACCTTTAAATGTACATCTTGGATTTAATTTGAAAGAAAGAATAACCTTTTGAACCCCTAAGATACCAAAAAGAACGCATCGTTTGCAACAATGAACGGTTTCAAACACAATATGGACACATAAATGCAAAGGAGAACGATGTTTTGATTCCTATATATCCACCCAAAGAACGAATAACCTTCATATATATATATATATATATATATATATATATATATATATATCCACCATATATACATATGGCCGTCTGTATAGATATCACCATCTACCTCCAAAGCCCATATATATATATATATATATATATTTATGTGTACCATATATACATATGGTCCATTTGTATAAATATCACCATCTACCTCCAAAGCCCATATATATATATATGTACCATATATACATATGGTTCGTTTGTATAGATATCGCCATCTACCTCCAAAGCCCACGTGTACTTAGCGCTTTTCTTGAAAATGGTTTGTTCTCTTTATGTTTAGAAAAAAGAGAGCTAGATGATAAAAGGTGGCAATCATAAAGCCAACTTATTTTTTGTGTTTATTGAAAAAGCTTCGTTTGCTTAGTCATAAACCAGCTTATTGAAAAACGGGTTTTGTTTTCCAAATAATTACAATTATACCCCTCATATTTTTTTCCAATTAATTTCTCAACACGTCCTTTCAGATCACTTTACACCGCCATCCAATTTATCAACTAGTTTTTACTAAACATATAACTAGTTTATCATCCACCAACAGTCGTCGACTAGTTTATCAACTAACAACTAGTTTATCACTTTATCTGTTATATTATAAATGATGTTGATGCAAACCCCATTAAAGAAAATAATCACACAATAATCAGAAAAAGGAAACAAGAAGAATACTTGATAAGGGTGTAGACAGTCCAAGCAACATGTGTAGGAAATAGAGCTAAAATAACTCCAACATTTCCTGTAATAAGAATCAAAGCAGCAATTGGACCCACCAACACACCTGCATCATTGTTCATATATATATAATCAGTCTCGAAATATATACAGAAAATTTTAAATAAAAGCAATCAAACAGCAATTTTGGGTCAACCAAGAAAAGAAAAAGTCAAAACTGAGATTAAAAGGAGCTACGAACTTTTGAGAGCACCGAAGAACAAAGCAGAACAGAAGGCGAAAACAACATAGATGATCTTCAACCAATCTGGCAAGATGTTTAGCATACTTTGCTCTGATAATCGAACAGCAAAAACCCAAAAAAACACTCGATTTTTGGTCAAGAATCGAAGGTTTTTGCGTGTAAGAATCGTAATCAAGAATTGTAATGAAAAAAGAAGAAGAAGAAATTGAGGCAAAATGGGTATAAAGAGGGAAAAGAAAATGGAGGAATCGTATGGGATATGAAGTGGGATTGAAATGGTTCCCAGAATTCATGGGAATCTTTAAAATATATATATATATTTATATTTATATATTTATATATATATAATTTTGTTAAGAGGTGTATGACTTGTATTTTATTGCAAAGATTATTTGGCATTTATTCTTGAAATGTCACTTTTAGCTTTTCAACTGCTATTGTATTACTTTTCTATCATAATAAAGACATACTTTTTTTTTTCTATTTTAAAATTTTAATTAAGTAAATAATGGTGTATCTGGTTTGTTAAAAATTGCAACTTTAGTCCTTGTGATTTGAAATTGTGGGTTTTCATTTTTATGGTTCAATTTATTGTTATTTTTATCGCTGAGATTAAGGGGTCGTTTATTAAATACTTATTTGGGTAAACGCTTATTGGTATCACTTATCTTATGGTCCTTAACTATTGAGCATGAAAACTACCTAGAATTTTACCCGGTAAGAGCCATAAAAAAGACCGAAAGTCTTACCCGGTAAGTGAGGGAAATGACTTTTACCCGGTAAACATTACCAACAATCAATTTTAATAGTCGAGAATGTTATACAATAAGGTAAGTGAGGGTAATGTCATTGTCGGTAATTGTTTATCCAGTAAGCATGTTGGTAAACGACCCATAACTCTTATTTTCAAGTATGAGAGACTAAGGGGCCATTTACCCGAACACTTACCCGATAAACACTTACTGGTTAGATTCAATGCTATCATTTACCTTATCGGGTAAGATTTTAGTTTATTAAAACGGTATCGTAGGCAAAAATTTACCCGGTAAGCGCTAACCGCTTTAGAGTCGTCACCCTCACTAACCGGGTAAGACTTTTCGACCATTGTTTTCGCTCTTACTGGATAAGATTAATGATCATTGTCATATTCATCGCTTAAGGTAATATAACTTGGTAAACGCTTATCTAGGTAAGCATTTAAGAAACAACCCCTCAGTAAATAATTGTAAACTATATAGACGGAAACAACAATAAATTATAAAGTATAAGAACGAAAATAACAATAAATTATAAACTATAATAATGAAAATCTTGATTTTAAAAACATATGGACGAAAATAGCAATTTTCAACAAGTTAAAGGGACGAAAAATATAATTTACTTATTTTAATTTATATTTGATACTATTTTATTCCCACATCTCCCATAAGGGTTTAGATTATATACCTTTAATAACTTCCTTATCATAAAAGTGTCCTTTTTTTTATATATATTTATCAGATAAAACTTAAATCTTTTAAGTACAAGTATGATTATAAAGAACTGATATTGTCTTATTTAGAGTTAAACTCGAGACTTGATGTATCATAAGACACTAGGTACTAATGTAATTTGTCATACATATATATAAATGATATATGAAATACATACATATAAATGGTATATGAAATTTGATAAATTTTGCGTGTTCTATTTTTTTACGGTCTTTCAAGAATATCTTAGATAATAAGTCATTGTTATTGAAGGAAACTAATGAAAAAAGACGGAAGATGAGCACTTAGTTGAATTGTTGTATTAGTTATAAGTCTTATATCAAACCTAGGAGTAGCGATTTCAAGCTACTATGCCTATATATTAGGCAATAAACCAAACATCTACCGGAAATGTTGGTAGCGTCCACTTTCCACAAATAAAGTTTATGAATATAGCCATAAATGTGTAAATAGTATGTTGATAGTGATTATAAAGATAATAAAAATGGAAACGTTTTTGTTATGGGTTGTGGGAAATCTAGCTCCATGGGGTTAAGTCAATTGGTCAAATCCAACGTCTGATCAACTCATTTACGTTTTATCTATTTTGTTCAAATTCATCATCATGTGAACCATATGGTCAAATTACTTTTTCCCATTGTTTTCGGTTATCAATGATCATTTGAAAAATTATAACAATCGTTCAATAATCAAATTTGACTTTTTTACGGGTTGAGGACTTAATTATCCGAATAGGTGTTTGGATACACATCACTTAAAACATGAGTTCATGACACATTCATAAAACCAATAAGCTTGAAAGTTCATGCTGGCAATGTGAATGAATGGTTTTTATTCGGTTGAAACGCTTGCATGGTCTTCTTTTTTATGAATCAAGAGTCTTGTTATGTTTTTGTATGTCGAATTCACAGATGTAAATGATATTATCCTTAATTGATCCAAGTATTCAACAGTATCCAAATTTTGAATACTCGGAGTGTCGCAAACTAGTCTAAAAATCTATAGTTATAAAAAATAATCCAAATTTGTTTATGGAGTAATTAATATACATTTTTAAAAACAAGAAAAAACATTAAAAAAGGATATAGTAAAGTAATAAATTATGTTTTGTAATAAATCTTTATTTTTTAGAGTATTTGATATGATATTATAAATTAATGTTATTAAAAATCATAAATTTGAAAGATGGTTGTGAAAGGGAAACCTTGGGACACAAGTAAGTTGTGGTCGTGTGTTGCTGGCCATGTGTTCCTCCTACAAAGCAACGATAATTTGGTCAAAATAGCCGTCGCATTTCGACTTGGCTACCTTTTACGCCATTGTTTCTAGACACATATATGGTTCTTTAAATTATATTTTTTTATTATTTATATATTTATTTTCCTTTTAAAAATAATAACTTTATAAATATATATATATATATATATATATATATATATATTGTTGGATTCCGGTGAATAGTTGAGGTTAATATGAGAAGCGTGAGAAATAGTTATCAATCGTTGGATAAAAAATAGATGTACATTAGGAAAGATGCACCGAGATGCACATGAACAATTCTTTTCTAAACAACGATTAATGAGAGAAGATTTGATTAATAGTGATCAATAGTTTAGATCCACTTCTCATACTTCTCACATTAACCTCAACTTCTTATACGATCATTATCATATATATATATATATATATATATATATATATGGTTGAGTTCCGGTGAGAAGTTGAGTTAACAGTGACAAGTGTGAGAAGTGGTTATCAACCGTTGGATAAGAAATGGACGCACATTAGGATGAAATGCACCGAAATAAGATGCACTGAGATGCACCAGATCAATTATATTCTACGTTGCAATTCATGGGAGGACTTGAGATTAAAAAAGATCAACGGTTCATATCCACGTCTCACACGATCCTTTATATATATATGGTTGGTGTAATAACAGAGTGTAAATATTGCATGTTTATGAAGTTGGGTGTGATTTGGCCAAAAACTCAAGAATGAAAGGGGGTAAAATGTAACTTTTAATAAAAAGGGATTTTAACCCTAATAACCTCATTTGGTATCATTTGGCGGCTAAGAAGGAAAAGGGGGTGTCTGTGTGCGATTTGGAGAAGGCAGGAAAGGGATCAGCATCTCTAAGTTGTGTTCTTCTTTGAGGTAAGTCTTAATTCTCTCCTCCTTATTGTTAAGGAAGGGTTTAGTTTTTGACTTCGCAAAATCGTTTAGTTGGGTTTTTGTAACTATTGATAGTTCTCTGTAAGTTGAGTTTTCTGGGTTCTTAAGAGAATGGGAAGTCTGTGTAGAAATAATTTTGGATCGATGGCCATTATTGTTGAAAGTGAGTCTTCAGTCATAAAAGAGTATTGAGTTGAGTGGTTGATCATTCTGAGTGTAATCTGGAAATTTTAGTCTCTGTGTATCGAGTTTTGTGGGATTTTCGTTCGAAAAGTTAGTATACCGGTCGGGGGCGGTGGCCCTGGTCACCGGGTTTGGTTGGGTCCGGTCGACGCCCCGGTCGAAGTCATGGAGGGGACTCCGGTCACCGGGTCTGTTTTGGATCCGGTCGATGCGGGGGGGTCAGACCCCGGTCGATAGCCAAGTCCGGGCGACCCTTGGCACCGGTCCCCGGGTGTTGCTTTGTGGGCCAAAGCCCAGATTGGGTCCTGTTTTGTGGACCGAAGGCCATTCGGTGTTTGAAGTTTAATCCAAAGTGGATTCCTTGGTAGCAGGTCGGCCCAATTTTCCTGTTAGGACTCTTGCATACCCGCATTGAGTTGATCCATTCCGTTAGCCTGGTCTAGCGTTACCATAAGGTTAACAGTTTGAGAATGTTGGGGTGTTAAGGTCAACCCCGTATTAAATTGGAGGTTTAGAGAGTTCACCGGTCAATGTTTCCTTTATAGGTTCCGGATCGAACCATAAGAGTAGACGCAGGAATTAAGCTAAGGACGCCAGGTGAGTTTTTTCTGAACTAAACCTTTTGGTAATGAAAGCGTGTAAAGTTTAAATTTTTTTATTAACTTTGATTTATTTGCGATGGCATGTTTATTATGAGATTATTTAAGTGTGTTTAAATCGTGGATATTTAAATGTATGCATACATTATATGTGGAGATTGTGACCTAAGCCGGGGAGTGTGGCCCGCCTACTCGTGCCGGGGAGTGTGACCCGTTAATGCCATTGGGGGTGTGTCCCAAAATTAAGGCAGCGCGAGTTAGACACATCGTCTTTGACGGTAGTGTGGTAAGTAACGTGTTTTATCCTTATGTGTTTATAAATCTGTTGATGTAAAGTTTCTGGAAAGTTATTTTGTTGCTTATCTGTTAGAGGGGACTCACTAGACCTTCGGTCTAACCCTCGCTCTTTCAAAACTAAAAATATTTTCAGGCAGACGTGAATTAAGAATTTCGGTTAAGGGCAAAGAGATGATGTAGCGGGAAAAGATAGAAGACTGTCATCTTATATTATTCTTTCTAATATCTCAGTTGTATGGCCTTTGCAAACCTTGAGTTTTGTAACACCCCGATTTTCGAATGGTATCATCTCAAGTTTATACAGAAACCGATATATTAAGGAAAAATAAGATATTTGATTTTGGACTTGAATCCTAGATTTTATAGTCTTGATGGATAAATGATTCAATTACGAGTCCAGCGGTTCTTTCCGGAGCGAAAACGGAGCTATAACGAAGAAGTTATGACCAAAACAGAATTTAAGGCTCACTCTCGCGGACTGTGTGGGGCGCACGGGTCGTGCGCCGGGCAGAAGGCCTAGATCAGGTTAAAAACCTGATTCAGCCGTATTTTCTCCCAAATCTTCATTCCTTCATAACTTTTGCTCCACAACTCCGATTTTGATGATTCAAGTTGCTACGGTTTCGTTTTTGAGAGATTTTCAAGGATCTAGCAAGAGATTGGAAGTCTATTGGAGTATACTAGAGTATTTTGTGGTGGTAAGCTTCCCATATCTCCCTATTCATCTTCTTCCCCAAAGTTTTCTAGGGTTTCATCCACCATTTGTTCTCCCTTTCATAGATTTGAGGTTTGTAACCATTTTGGTGAACTAAAGTGTTTTGGTTGGTGGATTCAAGCTTAGGTTAAGGTAATCTTCTATTCTCTTCATTTATGGAAGTTAAAGTTTCAGTATCGTTTGAGGTATTCATGTATAAGGTTGGGAAACGTTATTTGTGGTTGTTTATGTATATTTATGGTTGGAACCTTGTGGATCTAGGTTTTTGGAAGATTTGGTTTGAAGAATCAAGTTCTTCAAGGAAAGCTCTAAGTGGGTAAAATCTAGATTTATCCTAAATCTAGCAAGGTGGGTTCAAGTTGATTTGTGAAAACGGTGTACATGCCAAAATGTTTATTTTAAAGTGTTTTACACGAAATGGTTAACTGCTGATAAGTTTTGGGTCTTTCGAAGTAAAATATGTGTTACTTGGTTATTCGTCAAAATGTGAGTATTTGATAAGTTTCACATTTGGTAAACTTGGGTTGTGTTAACCTCTTAAAATGCTTATATTGGGTTTGAACATTTTAGCAACTAAATAGCATGATTTACGTATTCTTAGTGACTTTGTACAAGTAAGATATATTTCATGATTCATGCATCTTTGAGGATTTTGTACAAATGGATTTTGAGCATTTTAGCTCGGGGTTGGCTTAAAAGAGTCTTATGGACAATTGTCCGGATTTAATAGCTCGATGTAGAGTCCCATTTCATAGCTTACATCTAAATGCATTTTTACCGCATATTTATAATTACAGGCTCGAGTGCTGTTGTCATTCAGGTATAGTCGTGTAATCTTAGACTGTGTTGCATTGGATCCATAGGCACATGAGTCAGTCTTATTTGATGGTCATTTGGGTGGTACGGGGTTGGACTCCGGGACACATGTTTTATGACCTTGTCCGTTCAAGGAGTACACTAGGAGGACTGAGTCCAGGTGGTGCTATCATGGCGTGGAGTAGCCATTGGATGGGCGTTTTGGATCTCCTCCAGGTGGGGCAATGCCTTGGTTGTATCCCCCTTGGGCCGGGCCTTGGAGCGGTATTCTCGTTGTTATATCGCTAAGGTCAGTTGACTCTTTGGTGTAGCTTGAAGGGAGTCGTAGGGACACTTGGGCTTGTGTGTCGTGAAGTGTCATACGATTAACGTTGTATGAGTGACATACTTTTGTGTTCCTCCACTCTCAACGGATACGGGAAGCCCCCGTCGTCGGCCCGTCGTATTTTGGATATTTAATTGTCCATGTTTTAATATTGGGATTTCATTCTACTCTATGGTCGCGTGAGTATTAAATTGGGTTACATGCTTTCAATGACGCACCATATTATTTAAGAATCGTTTTCCTTTATTTATGGGCCGAGTATTATGTTCTGCCCGTGTTTTGGGTGTTTTGGGATATGAGGTTTTATGTACAATTTCAATATTGGAATATCGAACTATGACCCCATTTTGGGTGAGTTCCGGATTGCATCATTTTTACATGAAGGGTGTGTTTGGGAGCATTATCTTTAAAAGTGCATGTTGTGGGAAAAATGTGTCGTTTCCATTTTAAAGTATGTTAATTCGAAAGATCTCGCTTTAAACTGATTTCCTGTCTTTTAAAGATATTCATTCATGTTAAAACTCTTGAGCTCACTAGGCGTTAAGCCTAACCTTTTTATTTGTTGGCATGTGCATCAGGTTCCAGTTGGGGGTTCGGTTCTAGCAAGTGCTTTGAGGTTTGAGCCTTAGCTTTATACAAGAGTAAGTAGCTGGTGAAGTCTTCCGCAGATTGGAGATAGTGTTTGTTATTGGGTTTAGTAATACCCGTCCTTTTCCTAGAATGTATGTATAGGATGAATGTGAGCTTTGGGTATTAACCCAATTTATGTTTGTAGTTTGAAGTATTTATTGATGTATTTAGAAATTTTTTAATAAGTTGCTATCTTCAGACTTGAGGGTGTTACATGTTTAAATTGTAAGCTTGGGGCCGCTTTGGCAAGATTTTTTTTTTATTAAGAGTTAATTGCTATCTCGCTGTTTCTGGTTGGGTTGTCACAGTTGGGTTCCGGAGAGAAGTTGAGGTTAACGTGAGAAGTGGTTATCGACCATTGTATGAGAAACGAACGCACATTAGGATGAGATGCACCGAGATGCACCAAATTAATTCTCTTCTAAAACGCAATAAATGGGAGGACATGAGATTAAAAGTGATCAACGCTTCAGATCCACTTCAACCATATTATTTTTTAAAGGTACCTGTAACTTCTGATAAGAAAACTATATTATTAAAATATTCAATACATTTAATAAAATATTATTTCTCTCTCCTAAACACACAACTTCAGTATTTCCTATTGGTGAGAAAGAATTAAATATTATTTTTTTCTCTTTATTATAGAGTTTTAAAGATTTCTCCAAATTTGAAGATTTTTATCTTTTCTCTATTTTGCATATGATATAGCATAACTATTGGAACAAAAAATTGTTAAAATCTCAAATTTTTCTATTTTAGAATAGCTGTTAGAGATGTTCTCAATTGACAACTTATGTTTTTCAATTAATGATAATTTTATGGTTCTCCAAAGGTAGATTTGGTAATTAATGTGTCCTAATTTAATCAAGTACCTTTAATATGACATTTTGATGAATTTATTTACCTTTTATGTATAAGTTGATAAACCAAGTTTTTTAGTACCTTAATCAAAAGTCTTTTAAAAATTTATCATTTATCACAGTTTTTATGTGTATTTATACAGTTTAGATCAAGATCTGATTTAAATCAGGTTACATGATAGGGAAGTTAATTAAAATAACCGTATTTGAACATCGTATTACCGAAATGCCCCAAATCTCGTCGACTTTGCCGAAATACCCTTTAAGTCCGGGAAACGTGGCCGGGATGAGCATCGATCCCGGGGTTGTTGTGTTTCGGCCGGGAAAGGACTCGATCCCGGGGTTATGTCCGGGAATCCCGGGGTTGGGGGCCGGGATCGTGTACATGTGTGTAGATACATATATGGGTGTGTGTGAGATACATATATGGGTTTCCCGGACATAACCCCGGGATTCCTGGACTTAAAGGGTATTTCGGCAAAATCGACGAGATTTGGGGTATTTCGGTAATACGATGTTCAAATACGGTTATTTTAATTAATTTCCCTACATGATATGTATATACATACATACATACATACATACATACATGTGTGTATATATAGATTGAAGAGTAAACTCCAACTTTGGTCCCTGAGGTTTATTGATTTCTTTGAAAGAGGTCCCCATGGTTTCATAATTCAAGTTTACGTCCCCAGGGCATGGATTTTGCTTTGAAAGAGGTCCCTGGACACTAACTCTGTTAAAAACATCCGTTAGGGTCAGGGGCATTTTCGTCCAACCACATTTTTGTCCTCTTTTTGCACTTCTTTTTTGTTTTCATTATTTTTACAAAAACATAAAACTTGAAGGACCTGTTATGCATTTAAATTATATATATATATGCTCCTGACTTGAAGGATATGAACTCCGGCCCTCTCTCCACCGTATCACCACCCAACAACTGTCACTAACCACCATCTCAAATGAACTCCGTCACCGTTACTAGTGCTACACAACCACCGCTACACTCCTCACCAAACTCGATTCATCTCCCTCGCCGCTCCCTCCTCTTCCTCTCCACCGCCACCACAACTCTCGCTCCCTTTCCTCCCTGTCTAAATCTCACCACAACCCCACACCACCATCACCGACCACATCTTCATGCCATTCAGGGCTGGCGGCGCTGAGGATGATGGCATCCCAAGTGGGAACTCGAGATGGGGAACGAACATATAATCGTAAATGGTACCATGATTTCCATAGTAGTTGTTCTAAGTGAAGATGGTTGTTGGTGGTGGAACTCGAGATGGGGAACGAACATCGTAAATGGTACCATGATTTCCATAGTAGTTGTTCTAATCACGGTGGCTGCTGGTGGTGATTAACATCCCCTCCACCCCGGTGTTTTTGACCACCATCTCCGGCTACACCTTCCGTCAAGTTTCCGGTGAAACTCCCCACCCAAACCCACCGGTTTTTTTGACGAAAGGGTGCTGATATCTTGAAACACACACACACACACACACACACACACACATATATATATATATATATATATATATATATATCCCTGTGTTGATTTATTGACGAAAGGGTGCTGATGTTTTTTTTTCCGATCGGTCATAACATCAACATAAAATCTTTATGTCTCTAAAGGGTGGGAAGAACATAACATCAACATAAAATCTCTCCTTTTGTCAAGAGAAGAGATGATGGTTTTTTTTCCGGTCGGACATTGGGGACGATGGTCCCTGTGTTTAATATATATATATATATGTGTGTGTGTGTGTGTGTGTGTGTGTGTGTGTTTGTAGTTGGTTAATTACATAGTTGGTCCATCAATTTTTTTATTTTATACAATAATAAGAAGAAACAAAAAAAGAATGCAAAAAGGGGACAAAAGCATGGTTGGACGAAAATGCCCCTGGCTCTAACGGACCAAATAGACGGAGTTAGTGTCCAGGGACCTCTTTCAAAGCAAAATTCATACCCTGGGGACGTAAACTTGAATTATGAAACCATAGGGACCTCTTTCAAAGAAATCAATAAACCTCAGGGACCAAAGTTGGAGTTTACTCTAGATTGAATGAGAAGGGAAATGTGGAGGGGAAAAATCGTTCATGTAAGGCTTCCAATCATCCAATGTGTTGACCAAGAATGGCGGAAAGACCATGAATTTTCATAGAATAAAAAATTCGAAGCTTCTAAAATGGGTAAGCCTTTTGCCATTATTGACTTTATATTGTTAATATTATTAATAATTTATTACTCTTTTCTTTCCAAAATAAGTGTCTACATTACTATTTTTGTTTATCAAAGAGATGCTAACCTAGTGGTAAGGCCCTGGGGGGATAGTGCATGGTATGCCTATCTACCAGGGTTCGAATCCTGTGGGATGCACTTCGGCGATACCCAGACCTTGGGTTGGCCTTCGGGTCGGTTCGAGTCCAGGTTTACGGGCATACCAGTCTATGGGTATGCGGGTTCGGTCTTGACCGGGCTTAGTCGTACCTGGGCGGGTCCAGTTCATGTGGGTTGGGTCGGGTCGCCGCGGATTAGTCAGTGTTGCCCAATTGGATGCCCGGATACCGCGGGTGCGTGTGTGTGTGGGCATAGCCCAAGTTGCCGTACAAAAAAAATACTATTTTTGTTTGTCCCAAAATAAGTGTCTACTTTCAAAAGTAAATTTTCACTTTTCTATTCTACCCGTAATTATGTGATGGAGAGAGTTTCTCTCTTTAATTAAGAGTAAAATTGTATTTTGGTTAATTAAAAAATGTAATAATTACACACTTCTAAAAACTGTGTGCTTTTTTCACTATGAACATTTATTTTGGGACGGAGGGAGTAAAATAATATATATAGGGGTAGTTCAGATAAGAAAACTAAATATTGTGAGAACGTAAACATAAAAAGGTTATATATGAATGATAGAAAAATACATTTAATATGCATATGTAAATATAAATAATTTATAATATCAGTTCACAAATGCATCTTCTGATAGATTTTTTCTTTTAACTTTTTGTTGATTTGCATATAAAGTTTCTCTTAATATTCTTTTCTTTTCATCTCATAATATTTAATATTTTTATTTGAACATCCTACTGTACTATATACATATATAGATTTTAAACTTATAACGGGTTTTCTTGATAGAGTGAATATTAGACAAAATTATGGAATTTAATTATCATCGTCAACTCCATCACAACGTTAATTGCTTAATTAATTAATAGCATGTATGGTTTGGTTGATTATTTCAAATTGAGTTGTGAAAAATCTCTTGATCATTAGTCAATTGTGTTTTATTCATTTATTTTAATTTAAAGAATATGCATATATATATATATATATATATAAGGGTTTTTTTTGTAGTAAATTAATGAATTTAATATAGGATTTAAAGTCAAAATGTTTAAATTAGTGTGGCACGCCAACCATGAATTCATTTATTTGTTATGATTTCTTCTTATCATAATTAAATTTGGATTTGGATTGTTTTATAAAGATAAATTGCAGAATTAATTTTTTTTTAGAGTGAATTATGGATTTGGTCCATGTGGTTTTGTGATTCCATCGTTATAATAAAATAATAAAATTAAATTGTATTAATATAGTTAATCTTTTAAAAAAGTTAAAACAATTAAATCATATAATAATATTCTATTTTATTTATTTTGATATCGTTATATGTGTGTATAAAAGTATTGTTTTTTTTTCTTATTGTAAAAGGACAAAAAAATGGAAAATGGCTAAAATGGTTCTTGATTTAACGAAGTTAACGGAGATGTTAGTCAGAAGGACTATGACCAAGACAAATTGAATACCACAATGACCAAATCCACAATAAACATAGAATGAGGATCATAGTCAAAGAAATCACAAAACCACATGAACCAAATCCACCATTCACTCTTTTTTTTAAGACTTAATTTGTTCTTGGGGCTTGTACACAAGCTAAGGTAAAGTTTTTTCTAGAGAAAACAAAACATGTGAACCATTTTTTTTCCCAACTTAAACGAATTGGGAGGATATATGTAATTTTCTAATATAAAGTTAAATAAATGAAAAATATAAGAAAATGTATTGAAGTTAATTGATCTTGTTAACACAGTGGCGGATCCAGAAATATTTCCTAATGGGGGCACCTTTGGTTGATTTCTAGATAATTTTTTTAGTTGATGGGGTCTCAGACGAAAAGTTACTGGGGAAAAAGAACGTTTTTCTAGCAAGCTTAAAGGGTCATGCTATCCGTAAACAACTCTATTTCAAATCAAAACGTAATCATATTTTTTTAAAAAATGTAAGTATTTTTCAACAATCTATTTTTTTCTTCTCCCTTTCCTTTGAGCTCCCAACTCTAAATTCTCGGATATACGCATCACGAGTCAGTTTTACGCATAATGAATTTATACTTTATACATATATCTCATTAAAACGTTTCAAATCATTTTGGAAAATATATTGTTGTAGAATTTCAAAATTAATATAAGATCATTATTTGGATGTATGCAACGTAAATATCACGAGATCTCAAACATCGAGTATCATATGGGGAAATCATTGGCAATAACATTGAATCATCGAGGACGTAGGTTTTTCTCACGATACATGTATTGGATCATATCAATTGATTCAATAAAGAGATATTTGTACCGATGTCCAACGTATGACACACATCGGCATACGACTGACCGAAAAAAAAACCATTTCATGCATTTCGCTGTAAGTTGTTCATGCTTGAATTAACGCATCGAGAATGCATTTACGCACATAACATAAGTATGTAAATCAATCATAAAAACATTATGTAACATATTTGTATATAGAAATGTTTCTCAGTTTCAAACTCACACAACTACTTAGACTCGGGCCACTAATTCAAACCCCAACTTATAACATACAATATACATTAATACAATATTCCGTCTAAAAACCTTAGACAAAATCCTAACATAGCTTAGTCATAAATCTCTTGTAATTTTTATAAGTTTTGACCATGTTCTAAATTGGCCAAAATCAACAAATGAGAAACCTTAGGCCACCACTCGATATTTCAAGTCATTTCATATCCTTTTCCAAAAAAAAAAGTCATTTCATACCGGTAGTTTTAGAAATTCTTGCAGATGTGTCAATATCTAAACTATATTACATACTTACACTATGTTATAAAGTATTTGGGTAAAATAAAACTCTTACAAGCTCTTACAGTTTAAGAATACAACAACAATGGAGTTAAATCATGCTATCTGGGTGTAAGTGTAATTAAGGGTGCATTGAGGAATTAGTCTTTTATCATAATAAATTTTCACATAGCGAGTTTATATCATACTTTATCACATAGATACACGACTAATTTATAAAAATATATAAAATTCCTCTATAAAGTTCCCAAAATACTTTTCGTCAAATATGTTTTTTGAGGGTCAACATGTAACTTGCTAAAAATTACGTCAACCAATGAGATTTGAGTACATGTGAAAATAAATGAGTTTGGTGAGAATAGAGAGAATACTTCTGAGCAATTGATGGGTTTTTTTCTTCTTTATATGAACGTCTCACACTGACAACAAGAACGGGCAAACCTTCATGTACCTTCACACTTTCATCTCCATTTTCGTCCATCTTCACCTACTTTCGTTGTTTCTCATACCTTCAGTCACATTTACATACATGCATTTGTTAAAGTTTCAGTCATAATGATATACGTAGATACGTAGGGGTTAATAAAGGTAGATGAAGGTGCATAAATGCATGTGATGTAGGTTCGGTGTTATCACCGTTCTCACCAAGAAAAGTGAGAATTGTTCTCACTGGCACAACCCCGACCAATAATTAAAATGTTTTAAAATGTCAAAACGATTATCAAAATATTAAGTGATTATTCTATATATTCCAGCACTAAACTCGTTACAAAAATCCAACTAAATTTCATACTTTAAAGTGGTTTTTGGATTCAATATCTAAACAAAAAAATTTAGACAAATATCTTATGACGTTAAAGGATCAAGATTGAATTCAATCGAAATTCTAATCTATTTTATATAAATCTTTTTTGAAATTTCATTGTTTTTTTTAACATAATACCAATTTAAAAAACTCTGAATTTTGACATACTTAAAACCAATATCAGTTTATGAACGTCATAAAGATTCATAGTAAACATATCAATATTTCTAAAAACATATCATATGCCATATCCAGATGAGGTAGCTATTTGTTATGGTTTTTAAATACATCATGAAAATTTCGTAATTCAATTTATTTTCTGATTTTATCACAGGAACATATATATTTTTTCGTCGTCCTTTAGAGCCTTACGTTAAACATAAAAAAATGATTCCTAAACATTATATGTTATAAATTTACATTAATACAGAGGTTCAACTTAAAAATTGTAAATTTAATCATTAATCTCTTGAAATGTTGTTGTGTACCTTCTCTTTAAGTTTTGCTTCGGATTCAAGTAAGATAGACAATGAGAGTTTGTTGTTTTATTTGAACCACTTTTACTTGCTCACAATCAGGAGTTATTTACAAAACGCTTGCAGGCAAGAATCACCATTCTCATTTACTTTTATGGGGGTAACATTCTCAACCATTTTCATTTACTTTATGGGATAACATTGTCGACCATCCATTGATGGTAAGTGTTCATACCCCGACAAGGACTTACCAGGTAAGACTCTCGATCATTGTCTTCCGTTCTACTGGATAAAATTCATTCGGTAAGATAATTGATCTAATAAACACTTATCAAGGTAAGTATATAGTAAATGGTACCTCACATCCATATCACAAGTACTTTCAATTAACCACACTTACATTACATCCTTACTTGAATATCTATTTAATTAGGGTGTTAAATTAACCACACTTACATCCTTACTTGAATATCTATTTAATTTTTTGCCCCTAAAAAGGGGTGTTACCAATACATTTAGAACAAGAAAATTCTATCAAATATTCAAAGTTTTGTTGGGTTGTCTCTTTGTTTGTAAGATTGAATTGGATTTAAAATTGAATTTCATTGTACTTTCATGTTTAGTTTAAATGATTTTTTGGATTTGAAATCCTAGGATTTCATTAAAATCCCACAAATCTAAGATTTTGAAATCTCAAGGGGATAGTTGATATTTTATAGGAGTTCGTATGAGTTGTATATAATAATGTTTTAAAATATGTTAAATATATTTGCTTTGTAATTATCATTTAATAAAAGTAATTTAATTATTTTTATAATTATTTATAATTTATTGAGTAAATTACATATTTCGTCCTTGTGGTTATCTGAAATTTTGGAATGGGTCCCTCAAACGAAATAATTACGTGTGTGGTCATTATGGTTTCACTTTTGTTATGGATTGGTCCCTGACTTAACTATGTCATTATGGTTTCACTTTAGTCATTTTAACATCCCTCTTCCCCTAAGAAACTTTCTTTTCTACGGTGTCCTTCCTCCCTCGTCTCCTACGTTGTGTTCCCTAAACTCATTTAACCAAGGAAAGTGAGGGAAATGGGAGGAAAGTAAAAAAAAACTTGTGTTCTCGAAACTTTTTTAGGAGAGAAAGGAATGGAAAAGGAAGGAAATAATTGATTAATTTTCCTCCCAAACCTTTCCTCCCAAATGTGGGAGGAAAGGGAAATGAAAGGAAAAAAAAATTAAATCATTTAAAAAACTCACTGAAATTATTAAAATTACAAAACTACCCAATCTTTTATTATAAAAAATATATTTTTATAAGGGTATATTTGTAAAATTAACATTTTTTCTTTCCTTTCTCTCCTGTAGGGGTGTTCATCGGTTGACATCCAATGGATGTTAGGGGAACCGAACCGATCCAATCATCCATTGGATGTTGGATTTTTCCAATCCAATGGATGATTGGATCGGTTCGGTTCCATCCATTGGATGTTCTTATTGAATATCGATTGGATATTCTTATTGGATATCGATTGGATCGGATTGGATCCATCCGACATCCAATGGATGATCAGATCGGATCCATCCAACGTATTAATTTAATGCAATATTCTAATTAATTACTTTTAGTTTGTCTTAAAACCAACATAAGTGAGACTAAGAAATCAAAAACCAACACAAAACAAATTTAGATTTAAGCAAATTGCCAAAAAAAATGGATGATAGTTGGATGGAAAACTGGATGTTAATTGGATGTTGGTCGGTTCGGTTCGGTCGGTTTTGGTCGGTTCTGGACTGCCATCCAAGAACCGTCCGATCCAAATTGGATGTTGAGATTTTCAATCCGATCCGATCCAATTACAATTGGATATCCAATTATGGTCGGTCGGCTAATTGGATCGGTTGAATTTCTGCACACCCCTACTCTCCTGTTCAAGAACATGAAAAACTATTTTCTTTCCTTTCATTTCCTTCATTTTCCTTCCATCTCGAGAACACAAATGAAAAAATTATTTTCTCCTTTCTTTTCCATCCATTTCTTTTCCTTTTCTTTTCTCTAAGGATTAGAGAACAGAACGCTAGTATTGACCACCACAACCTCCCTCCCTACCCAACTTCAACACTACATCACCATTCAACAACATTAGCAAAATCGGCCTATATGCAGCCTCCATCAAAACCAATACCAACATCCAAACCACAACAAGATGTTGTTCAGATCGAATTCAGAAACATGGAACGAGTCGATCGAAGCAGAAGGAGAATGTGGCTACCGACGACTTTTGTTTAAACCCACAACAAGTTGTCGCACAATGGGATTTTAAACACATGCACACATACCTTCTTTAATCTTTTCTTGGCTTTTGAAATTAGATCTTTCCTCCATGTAAAGGGGATCTTATTTGGCTTTTGAAGTGGGAACCCTCTTTCTAATGGGAAAATTTTCTATGCGTAATGGTTTTTATGGCACCACATAAATCTTCCATTTTCAAGTTTTTTGATATAGATTTAGTATTATGTTTTGGGTAAAGAATTTTTTAAATTCTTGATTTCCCAAATGTTCCGGTGGAATGCTCTATTGTTTTTCCGGTAAAATTCCAGGGTTTCTTTCTGAATTTCTGCTGTAGAACCCAAGATTGAATTGGGTTGATTTATAGTCGTTATGTAACACCCTCGAATCTGAAAATAACAACTAAATTAAAATTTTCTAAATACACCAATAAACGATTCATCTACAATCACAATTTAAGATTTAACCTCAATACACACATTCATTCTATACATACAAACTAAAATAAGGACGGGTGCTACTAAAACCCAATAAAAGTCACTATCTCCAAGTTACGGAAGACTTCACCAACTACTTACACTTGCACAAAGCTAAGGCTCAACTCTTCATAGCTGCTAGAACCAAACTCAACTAGAACCTGATGCACATGCCGATAAATAAAAGGTTAGGCTTAACGCCTAGTGAGCCCAAGAGTTTTCAACATAAACAAATGAATCGTTTAAAGAAAGAAAAATGCCATTAAAATCATAATCTTTCAAATGATATGTTCCGCTTATGAAAACGACTCGTTTACCAATAAATATGCATTTTAAACGAAAGGGACACCGAGTTAATCGTTAATCAAACCAAACTGTTTTACAGACTAAGGTCCCAGTATAAAACGTTCTTTCGTAAACTTAGATTTAACCCAAAACTTGCTCAAAATGAGAATAGAGAGAGAACTCCCAATTTTATAAAACGCGGGTAAAAATGTAATAACTCGAAATACCCAACACAGGTGGAACATGATACACAACTCATAAACTATGGATGAAAATCTATATAAATAAATACTGTCGTGAACACGGACATTAGACCCAACTCACATGACCATAAAATGGACGAAATCAAATACCGAAACATAGAAATGACGCATTCCATTCAAACCTTAATATACGTGGGAAAGACCCAATATTAAGGCCGTCATTTATCGTCGACCACACAAACCAAAGTTGGTAAAATACGACATTAACATTTAAAATACCACAGGTCTACGAACAATGAGAATAGAGAAACACTCAAGTAGGCCGCCCATACAACTTCCTCGCGTGTTATCTAAACGTTTCCATCTTGGGTGGCGAGAACACGTGAATGGGGCCACCCGTGATGTTATTGGATTTCACCACACATACCGGTCCTAGTTCCCATGCCATACAAGACATCACAATCCTCAGACCTATTATTGCCCCTTGCCATACTCCATCGAGTTCCACTCCAGGGTCTTACGAACATGGGTGTCTATCCAATCTAAACGAGTTTCAACTCAGCGGCTCAAGCCACCTATTGCCTACTCGCTAGCAAACCCAAGCGGTCACCACAATAACAAAAAACTTAGGCTTTCCAAAACAGACAAACTTACGTGCCTATGGATCCATTACAACACTGCCTAACATTACATGACTCCAATTGAAAGACCAAAGCTCCCAAAACATGTAACTCCCAATGGCATGAAATAATCGCCATCGTACTCCAAAATTCCACAACTATTTTTAAACCGGACAAATGTCCTCAAGACTCCATTTAATCAAAACCGAGCCAAGGACCCAACAGTTTACGTAAATACCCAAATAAAAACCGATATGAATATTGGAACCCGTTTGACCATCTAATATGCAAACACAACCAAAAGTATAAATAAATAAAATCTCATCGTTGGTTGAGACAAACCATTTTCCCAAATGAACCCATACTCTTATGTTTTCAAAATGCCTCATAACACAATAATATGCATTTTCTGAAAAGGTTTATAAGATCAAATACACAAAATGACACTTACGTCAATTGAACTCCAATTATATATGTAAAATCATCAAATAAACATTTCAACATGATTTATTTACCAAAATACCCAAAGATCCCAAAATGGGTGTCTCAACATGCTTATAAAACTAAACATTTAAAAATAACTAAAACTTATCAACAATTAACAATTTGAGGTAAAACACAAACATTTTAAAATAAACATTTTGGCATGTACACCGTTTTCACAAATCAACTTGAACTTACCTTGCTAGATTTAGGCTAAATCTAGATTTTACCCCAACTTGAGCTTTCTTGAATAAATCCGAATCCATGAGCAACTTCTTCCATAAAACCTAGATCCAGAAATTTTCAACCGTAAATAACCATATTCAACCATCTAGAATCTTTCTCCAAAACAATTACATCCAAAAACCCCAACTTGACCAAACCCTAATTTTGAACTATTTTCTCCAAAATCATCAAATTCGAAATTTGATAAACGAAACACTAGGAAATCATCAAAAGAACATTTATATCTTATAACAAGGTTTAGAAATGGGGAAGATACACTTATCACTTAGGTTTTGACGAAAACCTAGAAAACCCTAAAAATAGAGCTTGAGGTTGAAGATGAAGGTGTAGCTTCTTGACCCTAGCTTCCAAGCTTTGGTGGGTGATGAAGTATCACTTGGATTACCGAGATATTGAGTATTAAAAGCTCAAAATCAACAATGGTGGTCATGAGGTTTGGTTTAGAGAGAAAGGAGAGAGTAGGGTTGAAGGAATGAGTGAGATAGTGAGAAAAATGGTTTTAAGAGAGGTTTGGGCCGACGACGAGTATGCCACGCGAAAGTGACATGTGTCAATTTCGCTGGGCACTCTCGTGGAGAGTGTACCGCGGGCATTAGCCCTCCGCGAGAGTGACACGGGAGAGTGACACATGTCACTTTCGCTGTCACTTTCGCCCAGACTCCCCAGGCCCGAAAATTCGATCTTTTTTCGACATTAAGGCCCTCAACACTCTTTGGAATTTTTAGTAGCGTTTTCCCATCATGAATCCCACCAAACACGAGGTACAAAAATGCCTGGGTGGCTCTATACTTACCGAAAAGTACGGGTGTTACACGTTGTTTTCAATCTTTTCAGTGTTCTCGTTGATCGATTATATATATTAAGGTTTCTCTTGTTCTAGGTTAGCAACTCTTGTTGAATCGAGTTGTGGGATTATTGGATAATATATTGAGTAATCCCCAATTTTAACGGTTTGATTTGGGGATTATAGAATTTGTATGGATTTGGCGATTATAGAATTTGCTTAGAGAGCGAGGAAACGGTAGATGAGTCCGATCATCCTGCCACAATGGTCAGATATCGAGTTTGTGGCATGTGTTCTAATAACGAGAATCAGTTTTTAGACTATGTTAATTTTGTTTATTCTTAGTACATCGTTGTTCGTTATGTACCTGGTTAATTCTTAGTGCACTGGAGTAGTGGAGTTCTTTATTTGGTAATAATGTTGATTAAATCCAAGAAAAGGTGATAGAGAAGATCAAGAATAATAAAAAGAAGTTTTTGTGGACTTCAATATTTTCTTAAGTGAGGGAGAATATTTTTACCTGATAAGCGCTTACCGGGCAAAAGACATACCAACAATCCATTTCAACGGCCGAAAATGTTACCCGATAAGATAAGCGAAATCCCTTTAATCCGATCTATTAATGAAGCAAACAACAAGAAATTAATGGTGTATTTTAACAAATGAGAATTGGATCATCATATCTGTTGATGCATTGTTATCGTCAAATATGCATTCTAACACCTATTTCAGTAATGGAATCTTCAAGGACTGTTGGGCACTAATTCCTTATGGACTAATTGCTTGAATTTTGAAGCATTTATGTAACAATGGTTGTCGATATACTTATTGTAGTTTTAAAATATATATGGTGGCACACAACAAATTAGGGGTGAGCATCGGAACTGGGTACCTGCTTTTGGAACCGGAACCGCTTTGGAACTGCCGGTTCCGGAACCGATGCAATTGGTTCCGGTTCCTAAAATACGGAACCGATTAAGATTGATTCTGGTTCTGGTTCTCATTTTTTTGGAACCGATACCCGCTGGGTACCCGCCGAAACCGATTCCAGGACCGGGTACCCGGTCCCGCTGGGTACCCAAAATCGGAACCGACGGGTACCCGCTGTTTTTTAATAATTATTTTATATGTTTAAAAAAACTATTACCATTTAGGGTTCCTTTCCTTTCACGATTCTCAAATTCACATTATAATTACACACTTTCAATTGTACATGGCTGCTCCCGCCTCCCACATTACGATTATTTGACGTGAAAAATGTAATGAAAGTCGTTTTATTATGGTCAAGACTCGAGAGTGTCTAATTTGTTTATGTAATAGTTAGTTTTTGTCGGATTAGTTTTCACCATTTGTTGTATTTATTACTTTAAGTTGGTATTTTGTTGTTTGCACTAGACTTAAAAATTTAAAATTACCTTTTTATTGTATTAAATGTTAAAATTTAAAAAAAAATTGTAACCGGGTACCCGGAACCGGAACCGGTTCCCGGCTATTCCGGTTCTGGTTCCAAAAAATAGAGAACCGATGCAAGAGGTTCCGGTTCCGGTTCCTTCATCCCAGGAACCGCCGGTTCCGGTTCCATGAAATATAGGCGGATACCCGGTTATGCTCAACAAATTGATACGGTGACATTTTTCACGGCCTTATAATTTTTATAAATTACTTTTTTACATTAACATAAATACGGTTAGTATGACTAGATATGCTCTAACGAAACCACAAGGGTTGTGGCGTACTGGTTAAGGCCCTGGAAGATGTGGTGGAATATCCCATCTGCCAAGGGTTCGAATTCAGACGTACACAACAATTGTGGTCACTGAGGTTTAATCAAAGCTGATGTTTTACAGTCATAATTTGCCAAAGAATTAGTCTAGGCATAGCCTAGGACACTCTTCCTTAAAAAAAATGCTCTAACGAGAACAAGAAGCAGCAAGTAAAGCAATACTCTACTTTGGGCTCCCAGTTGCTAATCAAGATTTAAGCCCAATCCAGAAAATAATGGCCCATTTGTAAATGAAAAATAAATAAGTAAATATTTTTTAAATATGATTTCTTTAGTCGTTTTTTTAATAGCATAATAAAATGATTTGATGACATTTTTAAATATGCTAAAGGTTAAAATTACATGTCACAAGTAAAGTAATGCTGTAAATATGGAGGAAAATAGATTAGAAACAAGTTAAAATGGGTCAGGGAAAATTATTAGTCAATTTTTGGTACAGTGCAAACGACTTGTATGTGACTTAGAAAAGTCGCAAAAATAAAAAGATCGAGCAACTTGGAGGCGACTTGGAACTAGAAGTCGCTCTAAAAGTCTGTAGACCTCTCTTTGGTGCAACATAGATAAGGTCAACATAAAATGATAAGTTAAATAAGTATTAGTGTTTAATAATCAGTAAAGTGTGTTACTTTAATAATCAGAAAATTTTATGTTACTTTAAAATGAGACACATACTTATATTGTTTTGAGTAATTTGATAAGAGGTGTATGGTGTTATTATTATTATTTTTAACTATTTAAAAGCCTTAAGACAACTTACCTATATGTTTAACTTGTTAGTAAATTTCTTCACTATATGTATTTCAATAATACATATAAATATTACAACGAAAGTAATAATCAAATGTAATAACTGAATACAATCAACGAATGATTAGTAAACGAATAGAAAGGGAATCGACAAAAATAATTAAAAGGAATAAACCGTAGATGAATTCCAACGATGCTGAGGCTCGTGTTGGACACGATTCCCTTAAACAGATTCGCTGTCTGTTCCCAGCGTACAACAGCGTAAGCAGATGTACTGCCGGATATGATGACTTGCCTGAAAATATCCCGGAAAATATTTGTATGCAGAAGCCTTTTAAGAGATGTCGGTGTTCTTTCGGTATTCGATGTGTGTTGTTCTTATCTCTGAATAACAACTCTAGTCTCCCTTTTATATTGACAAAACCGAAATCCACACTTAATATTTTAATTATTGATAATTAAAATATTTATTTCAGTAGTCAAGTAGTCAATATACATGATATCGGGGGTTACAAATCGATTTGAAACAGATATCCGCACGGTTGGCTGTGCGGATTCACCAGCGCCTCAACCCGCACGAGACACTGTCTCGTAACCATCCTCGAAACCATTCCAGGACTCGGCGCGGCTGGCTGCGCAGATCCATCCGCGCCATGACCCGCACACGACACTGTTTGGGTCACATTCCAGTGCTTGGTGCGGTTGGCTGCGTGGGTTCACCCGCGCCAAAAGCCACGCACAACACTGGACCAAAACCAAAAAATTCGCAAAAAATACTCTGCGCGAGCACAAGATTTCGGAGCGGCATTCGTGTCCATGCACAAGTTCGTCGATTTTAGCCTACAAAAGTCACAATCGGCACCCCCTGCGCGCGGGTAGGTGATGGAGTAAAACCAAACTAAGAGCTTGTAAGCTCCTTCCACGTCCAAGGTTATAAACCTCAAAAGATTTGGTCCTCCTTCCTATATGGGACAAGTTCCCACACCCACTTGGTTTTGCCAATTTTCATCCCAAACACTCAACTTTGAGTATCGATATCTCATTCACACATATTCCGTTTTAGACACATAATATATCGTTTCGAAGCTCTCATATAGGAGAACACAAACCCACGAGGAGTTAGATATATACAATACATATACATGTATTTATTTGTGTCCAAAGTTAGTAAAAAATCACATTTTTACTAAAATTTTCCAACAATCCCCCACATGAATGGAGATCGATCTTTGCATACGAAATTTTTCCTACGAAATTTCCAATGGTCGAATCTTGCATAGGATAGGTAGGTGTTATCCTTTGAACCTTCCCTTGTGAAACACACTTAGCCTCCTAGCTGTCAGTAGACTCGATGTCCTTGAACTGAACTGCCATTTATGTAAGCGACAATACATTTCACACAAAATTCTTCCTAACAAGGTCATATCCTCATAGTCGTGTTCGTTATGGTCATGAACACTAGCCTGGTTCAGCGAGAACTGACAGGAATTGAGCCCCCACAATTCCCTTTGAAGCGACCCCACTTCTCTCTTACATAGGTGATCTTCTATGATCATTAAAAGCTATACGCTTAGCCTCATTTTCACTTATTCCAGAATTGGAATAGGAAGTTTATTAACTCCCCCACAGTGACCTCTATTATTCATACAACTAGGTTGTCCTTTTGAACCCAGATTTTGGGATCTCCAGTCTTCTGGGGAAGGTTTCCTTTGCATGAATTACTCATTCAAGGGATTTAGTCCCATTCCTTTCGACGACTTATAAACCAAATCTCTATTTAGGCCTTTTGTAAGCGGATCCGCAATGTTATCCTTTGACTTCACATAGTCAATCGTGATAACTCCAATAGAGAGTAATTGTCGAATCGTATTATGTCTACGTCTAATATGTCTAGATTTCCCATTATACATTGTACTTTGAGCTCTACCAATCGCCGATTGGCTATCACAATGTATACATATGGCCGTTACCGGCTTAGGCCATTTGGGAATATCTTCCATGAACTGACGTAGCCATTCTGCCTCTTCACCACATTTATCCAAGGCAATAAATTCAGATTCCATCGTGGATCTGGTTATAACAGTTTGCTTGGACGATTTCCAAGATATAGCCGCACCTCCAAGTGTAAACACATATCCACTTGTTGATCTGGAATCTTTAATATCAGATATCCAATTTGCATCACTGTAACCTTCGATTACCATTGGATATTTTCCATAATGCAGTCCATATTCACGTGTGTATCTTAGATATCTTAACAATCTAGTAATACTCTTCCAGTGTTCTAAACTGGGATTACTAGTATACCTACTTAGCCTGCTCACTGCATATGCTAAGTCAGATCTAGTACAACTCATAAGATACATCAAACTGCCAATTATTCTTGAGTATTCTACTTGTTCAACACCTTCCCCTCTATTCTTAGATAGATGTTGACTAGTATCAATTGGAGTTCTAGCTATACTAGTATCTCCTTCATTGAATTTCTCAAGAATCTTGTCCACATAGCGTGTTTGATTTAACACCATACCATTTTGGGTTCTTGTGATTTTTATCCCAAGAATCACATCCGCTAAACCCAAATCTTTCATGTCAAATTTAGATTTTAACATATCTTTTGTGGACTTTATCATTTTGTCATCGCTGCCAATGATAAGCATATCATCAACATATAAACACAAGATGACATATCCATGAGTGGTGTCTTTCATGTAAACACATTTATCACACTCATTTATCTTAAAATCGCTTTCTAACATGGCTTGATCAAACTTTTGATGCCATTGCTTTGGAGCTAGCTTTAAGCCATACAAGGATTTAATAAGTTTACAAACCTTGTTCTCTTGTCCTGGGGCAACAAATCCCTCGGGCTGCTCCATATAGATTTGTTCTTCTAAATCTCCGTTTAGAAAAGCAGTTTTTACATCCATTTGGTGAATTTGCAGATTTCTAATGGCTGCAATTGCTAACACCAATCTAATGGATTTTATTCTTGTCACCGGCGAATAAGTATCAAAATAATCTAGACCTTCCTTTTGTCTATATCCTTTGATAACTAATCTCGCCTTGTATTTGTCAATACTGCCATCATCTTTCATCTTTCTTTTAAAGATCCAACGGTAACCTAGTGGCTTACAACCTGGTGGTAGGTCCACTAGTTCCCATGTATGGTTTTGTAAGATAGATTCTATCTCACTATTGATGGCTTCTTTCCATTGAGGTCCCTCCGAAGACGTGACCGCCTCACGATAGGTTTTAGGTTCACTTTCCACCACGTAGGTGAGAAAATCGGGACCAAACGATTTTTCAACGCGAGCTCGTTTACTTCTTCTAGGTTCCACATCTTCTTCATCAGATATAATTTGTTCATCCTCTTGAACAATTTCTTTACCTTTAGAAGATGACGCTTGATCTTCCTTGTTCAAACAAGGAAACACGTCTTCAAAGAATGAAACATTTCTTGACTCCATAATTGTATTCTTGTGTATCTCGGGATTTTTAGATTCATACACAAGAAACCGATAAGCACTACTATTTTGTGCATATCCAATGAATACACAATCCACTGTTTTAGGTCCTAACTTTTGTACCTTAGGAGGAGGTACAACCACTTTAGCTAGGCACCCCCACACTCGTAAGTACTTGTAAGATGGTTTTCTACCCATCCAAAGTTCATACGGGGTCTCATCTTTTTTCTTGCGGGGTATCTTATTTAAAAGATAATTAGCCGACAAAATAGCTTCCCCCCATATGTTCTGACTTAGTCCAGAACTGATCAACATGGCATTCACCGTTTCTTTCAAGGTACGATTCTTTCTTTCAGCCATACCGTTTTGCTGAGGTGAATAGGGTGCTGTGAATTCATGTCGAATTCCATTGTTAGAACAAAATTCAGCAAACGGTTAAACATATTCACCTCCCCTATCACTTCTAACCACCTTGATTTTCTTGTTAAGTTGATTCTCAACTTCAATTTTATACAAGACAAACTTGTCTATTGCTTCATCTTTACTCTTAAGTAAATACACGTAGCAATATTTCGTACTATCACCGATAAACGTGATGAAGTATTTGTTCCCACCTCTAGTAGGAATCGATTTTAAATCACACACATCGGTGTGAATTAAATCAAGGGGTTCGGTTTTTCTTTCAATCGATTTGAAAGACGTTATAGTAAGTTTGGATTCTACACATGTGGGGCACTTGTGATTTGAGTCAACATCAAATTTTGGTATGCAGTTTAATTTAATTAAACGTCGAATGGAGTTATAATTTACATGTCCTAAACGTCCATGCCAAACATTTGGAGATTCAAGCAAATAAACCGAACTTGAAATAATTTTATTTATTTCATTGAAAATTATTGTATTTAACTTGAACATACCATTCAAAGCATTTCCATTACCCACATGCATACCACTTTTGGACAAAACAAATTCGTCCGACTCAAACACTAGTTTGAAACCAAACTTGTTTAACAACCAACCCAAAACGAGGTTCTTTTGAAGTTCCGGGACGTACAAAACATACTTAAGCTTAAGCTCTTTCCCGGAAGTCACCTTCAAAATGACGTCTCTAATACCCTTGACATCGGCGGTGGAAGCATTTCCCATATAGAGTTTTTGCCCAACATCAACATCCTTGTAAGTGTTGAAGTTTCTCTTGTCATGACACACATGATGGGTCGCTCCTGTATCAAACCACAATTCTCTAGAGTTTGCACCAATCGCATTCAACTCCGAGACCATGGCCGTGGGATCTGTGATCATTCCCACCACATACTCGTTCACCATTGTGGAAAACAAATTTCACGTGAACGCAATCTCTATCTGTTTACACAAAACAGAAAAGGAATTGAATCAAATACAAATTTGATTGATAATCCTTTTATACAAAAAATAAAGGTCTTAAATCAAAAACTCGTTTTAGAATTTGATTACAAAATCGAAATAAATCGATTTAAAACCTTTTTCCACAAAATCGATTTGGAATTTTTCTTTACACAATCGAAACAAACTCGATTTTAAATTTCGTTTCCACAAAACGAGACAAACTCGACTTAGAATCTCTTTCCACAAATTGAAACAAGCTCAATTTAAATCGATACAAAAAACGATTTAGATTCTACTTTCACATAATCGAAACAAAATCGATTTGGAATTTTTCTTTACAAACTCGATTTTATAAACTGTTTACAAACAGTAATTTAAATCGTCAAATACAATTTATAATATGTTTACACAAAACATAAAAAGAATTAAATTGAACCAACGTCGATAAAAATTCTTTTTCACATAAACGAATTAATCAAAACAAACTCGATTATCAATCCGTTTACACCCTTAAATCGAGACAAAACTCGATTCTTATCTAATCGAATTAAATTCGATATAAAGTTTGTTTACACAAAACAGACAACGAATTGAATCGAGCTAAACTCGATTCAATTTACGTGTACAATTAGTACCACGAAAATAATCTGTTTACACAAAACAGAATACGATACCACACGAATTAATCTGTTTATAAAAAACAGAGAACCAAACATATCAAGATAAACTCGATATAGAATCTGTTTAAGATTGTTAGTAAATTTCTTCACTATATGTATTTCAATAATATATATAAATATTACAACGAAAGTAATAATCAAATGTAATAACTGAATACAATCAACGAATGATTAGTAAACGAATAGAAAGGGAATCGACAAAAATAATTAAAAGGAATAAACTGTAGATGAATTCCAACGATGCTGAGGCTCGTGTTGGACACGATTCCCTTAAACAGATTCGCCGTCTGTTCCCAGGGTACAACAGCGTAAGCAGATGTACTACCGGATATGATGACTTGCCTGAAAATATTCCGGAAAATATTTGTATGCAGAAGCCTTTTAAGAGATGTCGGTGTTCTTTCGGTATTCGATGTGTGTTGTTCTTATCTCTGAATAACAACTCTAGTCTCCCTTTTATATTGACAAAACCGAAATCCGCACTTAATATTTTAATTATTGATAATTAAAATATTTATTTTAGTAGTCAAGTAGTCAATATACATGATATCGGGGGTTACAAATCGATTTGAAACAGATATCCGCACGGTTGGCTGTGCGGATTCACCAGCGCCTCAACCCGCGCGAGACACTGTCTCGTAACCATCCTCGAAACCATTCCAGGGCTCGGCGCGGCTGGCTGCGCGGATTTATCCGCCCCATGACCCGCGCACGACACTGTTTGGGTCACATTCCAGTGCTTGGCGAGGTTGGCTGCGTGGGTTCACCCGCGCCAAAAGCCGCGCACAACACTGGACCAAAACCAAAAAATTCGCAAAAACTACTCTGCGCGAGCACAAGATTTCGGAGCGGCATTCGTGTCCATGCACAAGTTCGTCGATTTTAGCCTACGAAAGTCACAATCGGCACCCCCCTGCACGCGGGTAGGTGATGGAGTAAAACCAAACTAAGAGCTTGTAAGCTTCTTCCACGTCCAAGGTTATAAACCTCAAAAGATTTGGTCCTCCTTCCTATGTGGGACAAGTTCCCACACCCACTTGGTTTTGTTAATTTTCATCCCAAATACTCAACTTTGAGCATCGATATCTCATTCACACATATTCCGTTTTGGACACATAATATATCGTTTCGAAGCTCTCATATAAGAGAACACAAACCCACGATGAATTAGATATATACAATACATATACATGTATTTATTTGTGTCCAAAGTTAGTAAAAAATCACATTTTTACTAAAATTTTCCAACATAACTATTTTAAACTTTACCTTTTTTACTTTATAACAACAAGATATACACAAAATGGTGTCGTCTTAGGAACTCTATGTTGTAAGAAACAAATGAGTAATCTAAACCACCCTCCCCAAAAAGAAACTACTATTCTTCTCAGCCTCGTTGTCTTTGTAATTGAAGCCACTATTATAGTCTTCTTCCATCCCCATAACTACCACCATTGGCGACTTTTTCCACCCCTATGATTGCAGCCGTCACCTCATTGCCTTCATAATCGAAACCATTATCACCAAAAACAAACTATCATCAAGACAAATTTTAGTGACGGAGAAAGCGAACCAATGCAATGTTTAAGAAAACGAGAAAGAAGAAGAGAAAACACCATTTGCTTATTGCAGTGGAAGATCTCATCTATCTAGGGTTCAAATCCAGGCGCTGTCAAAACTCTTGTGGCCATGGAGGTTCACTTGCGATGACTCCAGACCATTCGTGGTCGCCCGGGGATTAGTCGGTGCGCGTAAGCTGGCCCGGAAACCCACGGTTACAAAAAAAAACTAAAAAGAAAAGAAGCAAAATGATCAAAATACCCTTGTAAGAGGGGACGGTGATGGACTTCAATGGATGTGAAACAAATATTGGCGTCTACATTAAGGACCACTGAAACAAAATGCATCAATCAAAGAGTTAAATTTGTAAAAATCAAGAAACAAGACCCCCCCCCCCCCCCCGACATAATAGACCTCACGTGCCTGACACGTGAGTCACCGTTCTCTCGTAAATTGTACTCATGATTCGTAATGACGTCGTTTTGGATTGTGAAAATACATGAACACTCCTAAAAATAGTAAAGATCCTCTGAAAACGAGGTGATGTCTGCATATTTGCATAATTCAAAGGTATATAAATGAAATTAACCAATAATATAGGGGGTACAAGTATAAAATTCAAAATGTAACAGCTTACAGATTGTGAGAAGGTAACACGTGGAAACCAGTCGTTCTTCGACCAACGGCCACTTTAATCTCCTCTTCTTCACTTTGAAACACCACTTCCCCAATTTTTCGATCAAAACCCCCAAAAATCCCTAATAATGGCAGCTCCGGTGACCGGAGAATCCAGCTTACCTGAACAACATTCCGATTCGCACATCGCCGTTAACAAGCTGAAAACCCCTAATTCTGCAGAAGACAACTTGATTATAGCACAATTGTCGAAAACTCCTCTTACTCAGCCTCATGTTCCTTGTGCTTCTTCATTGGTACCTCTAATCTCCTCTTGTTTACTGTTAATTTGTTTGTGTCTGCTTGAGATCAGTTGGTGAAACACTGGATCTGATTGTGTTTTTTTGACAGAGTAAACGGCGAAAATCGAAGCCGACTAGGTTTGAGGTTTCTCGAACTGATGTGCAAAAGGAACATCCTTCACCGAAGATTAAGATCGTAAGGATTTGTTTGAGTTTTTACAGTTCGCTTTCCAATTTCAAAATTGTTGCGGTTTTTGTTGCTAATTTAGGAACGTCGTGTTTAGAGTTGTTGTATATGTTATGAAGTTGAATGTAGTTGTTGATTTACTAGAAAAGCTTCTAAAAATGCTGTTAATTAACATTTTGGAAGTGGATAGTCGAATCCGAGAATGATTTGGGGGAAAAAGGAAATTCTCTAACTTCGTTGAACATTCATAGGTATCCTCATAATGATTGGAATAAATAATGTTCCACTTCATAGCTGTCTCAATTTATGTTCTGTATCGTAAACAGAAGTTCCGAAATTGCTAATCTATATAGCTAGGAACATGAGATATCGAAGGCGTTTTAGGGTTTTGAGTTTATAGTTTTCGATTTAGGGTTCTTCATATGTAAAGTGAAACCTAACTAACACCTAGATCATTCTTGGGGTGCAAATCAAAATACATGTTCAATTGTTCATATAGAGGTGACTATAGGTGTCAAGCACGATCCTTGTTTGCGTGCAAGCCTAGGTGGGTGTAGGCATTAGGGTGCGGTTGGTACGTTAGACATTTGACAGGACAGGACCAACACCAACATAGGTGGAACAAAAATTAGGAAAAGGAGACAAGATTGGTAAATTACTAAATTACCTGTGTCAAATTGAACCCCTAAAACCTTGCATGTATCTGCCTACCTCACTCTCGATCGTCCCGTTCAGTTCTGTTTGAGTACCAAACGCACCATTAAAGGACTAACTTATGGAGGGGATTAAAGCACAAGTGCACAACTATAGGTCATTAATCGGTACTCATCTCACCAACCATGAGGTCCGTTTTACAACGTTTCGTGATCCTGTCGTGAGAGATGTAAGCACCAAGAAAAAGGGATAAACCTCTGAGAAGAGGGGTCCCCTTCGTTTGTGCCTAGTCCGTGCAACTCCATTTATTGTCTATCTTCTTTCCATGCACCATATGCACAGGCTTGCAGCTTAAGTTGCTTTTGAATAATATAGCTTAGGTCAGATTATAGCAGATGGCCTTCTGCATCGGCTTAGGGTTCCCAATGGCCTGTGAAATGCTATTGGTGAGCCTAAAAGAAGGCAGTCTAATATGTACAAGGACCAGATTATACCTAATTTTTCTTGTATATATTGGCATTGCTCAAGAAGCGCTGCTTCTACTGTTCTACATAGCATGAAGTTTATTATTTACGGTTTTATCAGCAGGTACTAAGCGATCCTTCAATCCCATGTTTGAGGTCAGTCTTGCTTCCTAGTTGTTTTATTTTATTTTGTTATGAAGATTCATAGAATGATAGTCGTCTGTTACACATGCAGCTTAACGAAAGGAAAGTCTCCAACTAAAGGCTTCAAAACTCCAGTTCCAAGTTCACCTGCTATGATTAGAGCAGTGGAGGTTCAGTCAAGTCTTGGAATTGAGTTTCCTAGCTGTATTAAGATGATGGTTAGATCACAAGTCAGTTGTGGTTTTTGGATGGTAATGCCTCTGTCTTCAACTGCTCGCAATCTATTTTTAGCTAAACAATAACACATGACAAAACAACCCCGCCCCTTTTTCATGCGCACTTGTAGGGACTTCCACTGCCATTCTGCAGGTCGTTTCTACCAAAAGAAGACAGTACTTTTTTACTTGAAGATGAAAAGGGAGAGCAATGTGAAGTCAAATATATTGCATACAAGAGCGGGCTTAGCGCAGGTTGGAAAAAGTTCTCAGTTTCACATAACTTGATTGAAGGAGATGTTTTGGTCTTCCATCTGGTCGAACCTTGGAAATTTAAGGTCATATATCTCTCTATCTCCCTCCCTCTCCCTCTCCATATATATATATATATATATATATGTATATATGTATATATGTATGTACATAGGCAAGTTTATTTGAGAACCGTGATAACTAACTATTCATGATGAATATCGTGATAGATATATTCATTATGAATGATGAAAATTCAAGATATTCATGATGAATTATCCTCAATACTTAGGTATATTTATCATGAATAGTTCATGAATAGTTGGTTCTTACGGTTCACAAAATATTTACGGAAACTAAGGGTGCGTTTGGTACGCAGGACGGGCAAGTCAGACAAAAACTTGTCCCACACTTAGCACCACATTAGACTGCTACAGGATAGGTCACGAGTGGGACAAAAATGCATTATTTCTGTCCCACCAAAATAGGTGGAACAAAAATGAGGGAGCTGTGACAAAATTGGTAAATAAAATACCCATGTCAAATTAAAACTCTAAAAATTTCCGTAATTCTTTCACCCACCTATCTCGCTCTCTCCCGTCCAGTCCTATCTTACTGCCAACGCACCCCCAAGGATGTACATATGCTTTTCTTTGATACAAACATTATGCCCCGACTGGATTGAAAACCATTTTTAAGAGAATTTAAAACATGAACACTCATAGCATGCATGTGTAATCTCGGTTCTTACTTTGTAGGTTTACATACTTAGGACAAATGTTTCAAATGAAGTAGATGGTGCTCTTAGCCTTTTGAATTTGGAGGCACATAACGAACAAATGACTCCAGGTCCATGATCGTTAACCGAATACCACTATTTTGAATTTTATGTTACCCAATTTTGGTTAAAACCTTTCTTTATCATTGAAAATACAATGATGTGGAAACAGTTACTCCATCTCCTAAAACCAAGAGAAGCAAGCATACAGAGCCTCTTTCTTTAGCTGTGGTCCAAAAGAAGCACAAAAAGACTTCCCCTTCATCGAGATCCATACCCCCTTCCCAGCTCAGCAGTCACCGGATAGAACATTCTGGAAACGATAGTGAAGAGGTAGGCTCGGAAGTTCTAGAAGGTTCCAGGCCCACTAAAATCGAGCTTCCGTTTCAAGAAGTCAAAGCCTTTGGAGACTTCAGGATTGTGGTCAAGGGGCTGTGCATCGACTCCGAGCTTCCGGATGATGTCAGAACTAGCTACTACAAACTATGCCTCGATAAGAAACAATTCCTTCACGATGGTCTCCGTGAAGGCCTGTATTACAAGTTGGTGGCGGGGATGATCGGTGAAACCGTAAGCATTGCAAACGAGATCAAGAACTGCAAGCCCACCACAACAAAGGAAGAGTTTGGAGTATGGGATGATTCCCTGAAATCTTTTGAGCTCTTGGGAATGAAGGTCGGTTTTTTACGCGATAGGGTACATACACTTGCGACACTCGTATCAGAAGGTGCATTGGATATAAAGAGGTATGGGGAGGCAAGAAACGAACAGAAACGGACCGAGGATGAGATAAAGAAACTTTCGGATAAGATTTCGGAGTTGAAGGAAACCGCCCGGAAGTTTGAGCGGATCTCTGGTTCGCTGAAACGGAAGGCTGAGAAGTACGAGCACAGATTCCGGGATGCGGTTGGTGCACCATGGTAAGCTCCATAAAAAAAAACTTAGGTATGTTGTGTGCTCATCATAAACCGTAAAACTTGTGACCTATGAACTACAATTAACTAATTAGTAGCCATCTTTCTTCTGGACTGGTTATGAAAAGTAGGAGCTTTTTTACCTTGATGCCGCTGCCGTCCTCTTCAGTCGACCACCGTTAGCGATTTCAGTTGTGGTTTTGCGTTTGTTGTTTATCAATGGTTGTGAACGGGTTGACTAGGGTTCATTATGTGTCGGTCATTTTTTTTTTTTTGGTAATTGTGGGTGTCCGGGTCAGCTTGTATGCATCTTGACTAATCCCGTGGGACACTGAAGATAATCCCCGTGACTTTGACCCGGGTTTTGGGGGGGGGGGGGGGGGGGCTTGAATTGACGGCCTTAGGAAGGACCTCCAAGACCTAACCTTAATTTGTCGGTTGATTTAGCTTCTGAGGTTATGTTTAGATTTACAAAGATAAGCTCGAGTGATGGTCAGATTTACTTTGTGTCAACTAGGAGTGTGACCGAGGTTGCACATATGCAATTTTCGTGATGTGTAGTGTTTGAAATATAAGTCGTAACGATTGTCTTAAAACGCACATTCAAAACACCCCTAAACGGAAAGCGGAAAGCTTAGAGTGAGATTGTATAAATCATCAAACAAACTTGTTTTCTTTCTTAACGTTGTGTTTCTTTGGTAACTTTTTGTAGGAAACTAGTCCTTCTATCGTTAATTAAAAAAGGAACATATTTGAATAATTATATTGATTAATTAAATTTTTTTCTTTCTTTTGAACGGTTTGTTCCGCATCTTTTTGGTATGTGTTTTCCTGTCCTATTTTCAAAAAAGAAGGAAGATATAATTATAATATGAAATAAAAGTAGAATAAAATATTTATCTATTTTGTAAGCAAAGATTAACCTCTCAAAACCTTTAACAAAGATTGAATTAAATAATATTCACATCTATGTCTTAATCTTTCTTTGGTTTATTTCTCTTGTCATTCCAATTTCTAAGTTAAAAACTCATTTACAATTGTAAGCATATTACTTTTAAGTTCGAAATTGATATGTAAATGTCTAGCTATCAACAAAAGGCTTCACACTTGATCAATGACTCAATGTGATGTTGATAGGGCACCAAAAAAGCCCCGCCGGCCTTTTCTCAACCACAAATCCTGGTCTAGGCCTTAACGATTGTATGTCTAATGTAAATGTGTAATAATAGGTTGATATGACGCTAGTTTTTAAGAACAATTTTTAACAGTGTCCTAATAGTTTTTATACGATGTTATTTAGAAAAATGTCTTATAAAAATAAGTTTTCAATAAAAAATAAAAAACTAATAACACTTTATTTCAAAATGTATCATTAAACACTCGAGAGAATGCACAAGTACGTAGTAAGAGCATCTCTAACCAGCTGGTTTAAGGGTCTGCAATTTCGTGTTTTGCATAGAGACAGGGATGGACCTGTGAAGGCCCCAGTTGGATCCCCCGTGCACCTCCTCAATTGATTTTCACAAGTGGAGGTTTTTGGGGATATGAAATATGCACATACTAAACTTTGAGGGGTGCTCCGGGGTATTAGAAAATACAAGGGACATCAACCAAAAAATCAAAAGTCCCTCGAAATCAACCAAAAAATCAAAAGTCCCTCGAAATCAACCAAAAAAACGAAAAAAAATCACGGAATTAACCAATAAACTTTAAAAATTCCTCAAAATGACAAAATTTGGCTAAAAACACATCGGACGACTTTACGAACTTTTATTCCACCTTAAAAGTGCATCCACTTGGCCAAAATTTTGGGTCTGCCGCTGCATGGAAACCCCTTGTGTTTTACTTTTAGTGCGTTGCTGGAGTGGAAATATGTGTGTGTTTTTAGTGGTGTGGGTTGGAGATGGTCTAACATTTTATAAAATCGATTTTATCATAGTGTGGACATGAAGCTTGGTTTTATACTCACTCCAGTGCATTTGAATCTGAAGAGGCAAAAAGATATGTGGAGAATATTAAAGAGTAGAATAGATTTTAGAGGGGAAGCTAAAGCTAGTAGAGTTGATTGAGGGGCTCAAATGTCATAAGTACAAGTGGAGGGGCTAATGTGTTATTAGGGAAGATTGAGGATTCAATAGAAAATATGAACACTTTCACAGGTTAGAACCTGCATAAGTATTATGAATATTGTTTTGGAACTTTACATGCATATATGTGTTACATAAAAGAATGGATTAATTTGAAGTAAAAAACGAGTAATTTGAAGTTTTGGCAATATTTGAAACCGAAAACCATGTATGTCTTCTTGCATGGTTGTGTAGGTTATGTATGAACATTAATTTCAATAAAATGATCAATATTTCTAACCTGTTTATGATATTTGTTAGTGTTATATGTATTCAGTCTGAAAATGAAGATATACATATTCTGTATTTTGAGCCATATTTATTAGTATGTTGTATGACAATCAATTGTTTCAGTGTTAAACTTGAAAATAGATTATATGGTATGGGGTTGTTTGTTTTTTTAAAAAAACCTCTTAATGGCTCTTAAGTCTGAATCATTCAGACTTTTTTACACACCACCTCTTATTAATCATAACTAAAATAAGACTTCAGACTTTAGACCTCTTAAAAAACAAACGACACCTATATGTATATATTCACTAATTGGGACGTCAATGATAAGCTCAACAAGAGTTAGGCATTGTTTGGCAAAAATAAGCTATCTTATTTTCTTGGTACATGTTTGGATGACCATAAGCTAGCTTATCAGCTAACTTATAAGCTAGCTTTTTGATAAGCTACTTGGAGTAGCTTATGAGGAGCTTTTTGTGATTATTCCAATTATGTCCCTTATTAATATTCATAATTATATATTAACTTTTAATTATAAATAAATAATTAATGTTCTTTTTTGGTAATTTAAATGCTTATAAGCTAGTTTTTACCAAACGTGACTTTTTCATCAGCTAGCTTATCAGCTAGTTTGCCAAACATTGCCTTAAGTGGCTCTCGTCCAAGCCAAACAAAGGACGAATCACTTAGGGGACGTTTACCAAACGTTTACCGTGTAATCGATAATCGAGTCATTTGTGTTATTGGATGAGACACAAATCGAGTAAGAAAAAAGACTGTTATCCGGGTAGCGATTACCGGGTAAGAGATACTCACAAACAATTCACTTTGATGGTCAAGAATGTTCGCGACAAGGTAAAAGATAAGAAGAGAGTGGTAACTCTTATTGGTAAATGCTTAATGTTTACCCAATAATATTTAGTTAACAACCCCTAATCATACCACACAAAATTTAGTAAGATCTAAAAAAACTATCTGCAAACATGATGTTATTTATATAATAATAGGACGATAATCAAATGAGAACCATAAAAAGGTTTGAAAATCGTGAGAACTAATCTAAGTCGTAAGTTGGTTTTGATCTTATGGTTGTTTTTGAAATCTATTTCACCACATGAAAAGGGCACAATTATCATTTTTGTAAAAAAGATTCACCATATGAAACATATACTCACCAATTGAATCATAATAAAAAAATTTATTATTTTTATAAGGTTAATAATGACAATGTTTCATCTATATGCTATTTCACCATATGAAACACAAATTCACTAGATGAAACACCCATATTCACTAGATGAAACGCACATATTCACCAGACGAAACACAAAGATTCACTAGATGAAACACACTAATTCACTAAATGAAACACAAAGATTTACCAAATCTGGAAAATCAAACACAAAAAACCCCAAACCTGGGAACATACTTTCACTCTTGAAAAAAACCCTTGTCGGTCCAACAATACTACTTAACAAGTTCTAAGAAACAACAACACAATAAGATTACCAACCTGTTTGATATATAAAATAACGATTACAGGATTGATCTATGAAGCTTGGATTTGTGTTCTCTATGTTTTCTCTCTTTTACACTTTGATGTGTGTTTTTTTTTGTGTGTGTGATCTGTTGTTATCTGATTGTGAGAGATGAGAGACACAATATCTAATCCTAGTGTGTAGAACACACAATCTAAGTTAATATCTAGATATTTTATCTAGATATTAAATCTAATATAAACTAGAAACTAACTAATAACTAACTAGAAACTAATAAAGCTAACTAATAACTTTATCTAACTATTACAATATTATAACTTAGATATTAAATCTAAGTAAACTATTACAAATACATTGACATTTATTACAAATAGACATAGACTTTATTATCGAGAGTCGACGTTCCGGCTTTAGCTTCAGATTACGATCTTCAGATTGGATGATCTTGAATCCAATGAGACTGTGGTCTAACAATCTCCCCCTTTGGATCAAGATCATATAATAAAAAGATTTATCCAATTCAGTCTTCTTGTTCAGCTCAGAAGATGCAATCTCTTTTCTCTAGCTCTGAAATCAGCATGTCTTCAATCTAATAATCTCCCCTTTTGAAGAGTAGACGTGATTCTTGAAACATGTGATCTTTGCCATTTCTTCTGTAGTCATTCTCCCCCTTTTTGATGTTAAGTGCAACGACTTCATCAAAATTTGTGGTAAGAAATGTCAATCTTGCGGTTAGAGCCCCTGATTCGTCAATTCATAAGAGATTCATCAAGATCTTTGCAAATCCAAACAAATTAGATATGTAACACCTGAAATCAACTAATGAATCAGTTATCATGCCTGTCAGTAACACTAAGTCACTGAGTGTAACGAATACACATTGGAAAGGAGCTGTTTTGATGTTGACTCCCCCAGGGCTTCCATTTAATCATCGAAACACCACAAAGGTAATTTCTATAAACGTTATGACAAAGAAACTAATTCCTTGTGTGTTCGTGCTTGTGTTTGAAAGAATTAAGCACAGATGATTGCTTATTGGCTCAAAATTGTGTAAACCACTGAGACAACAGTAAGTTAAACACAGACTCAATGTGCATGATTGAAGTGCGAATGTGGGGCAGACTTCCTTCTTTTCAATATCCAGATTTTCCTAATGAAAATCAGATAGCAAATGTGTTGCATCCCCTTTGAAAATGTGAAACATTTTCTTGTTGAGAAGAAAATGAGTAGATGGTGAGGTTTGATCAAGAGTTGGCATGGGTTAGTTGCCTGTTTCAATAATGATCACCAAAGAATTGTGAATCACAAGAATGGTGGCTACCCGGCTCAGAAAAAGTTGGTGCAGAGTTGTGATATTCTTTTAACTCTGTTCCCACACGCTCTTTCTTTTAAACTTTTTGCTTTCTCTAATCACACTCATTTCTTTTCGCTTGCACACTCAAACACTAAGGTTTTAACTTCATGGGTAGAAATCACTGGTTAATGTGATTCCATTGAAGTTGTGTTAATTCCTAGCACAATGATTCTTTGTTTTCCTAGATGCACGTGATGCTCAGATTGGTTTAACTATTTCAGTTAAAGCACAATATTGATCATGAAAACATTTAAAATACACTCCCAAAATATAAAATGTGTTGAAAAATCGGGAAGTGGTTTGAACATTAAAAACCAATGTTTTCTTATGATTGAAAGTTGTCTTTCTTTCAACCATATATGAGATGAAGATATAGAATTATACCTTAACGAGTGATCTTTCATCTCATGAAGCTAAGCTTTAAGTCATAGAAATATGAACTTGTAAGCTTCTCTCAAAAATTCTGCAAAAGTCTAATGTCAAGTCAAAGTAATAATTATTCACTTATATTGAAAAGACAAAAAGCAGTAAAACTTTTAAAGTACGAGTTCTGATCAGACGTAATCAGAAGTCATATCCTTTTTATACTCCCCCTGAAATTATGCATTTGAAAATTATCATATGAAAAAAAATATGCATAAAATTTCAGATAAATATATATGTACTCCCCCTTGATGGTTGATTTCCTCATTCGTGTATCGGAGTACATTCTCTTTTTCAGCACGGAGTAAGGTCTTTTGATCATTGAAGTGCGAGTCCTAAACTATTGTGTTTAGAAGTCAAACTTCGTTGAAGTACGGGTTCTAAGCTGATTTACTTAGAAGCCATTTTCTCTATTGAGGTACGGGTTCTGATCTGTTGTAATCAGAAGCCACCTGTTTTGCTAAACATTGGGTGCCTGCAACACAGATTTAGATTTTGGTACCCACTTGAATTTGGGTCCTACTGTGTTAGCACAAGGTTTTGATTTTGGTACCCATTGCAAATTGGGTCCTCTTTTCTTTTGAAATAGATATGAAGTAGGATACTGATAAGAATGCACATGAGATGATTCAAACCGCATAGCAGAATCTTAACAGAAATTAGAAGCATGTTTATCATAAAAGGAAGACTGTCTAGCAGTTTTAGATAACAGGAATAGTTGCTTAAAAGAGTATTTCAGTTTAGGAGCAACATTCATATTCAAAGTATCTGAACTAGACATATTCTTATTACAATAAACAGAATCAAAAGATTTAAAAGTCTTGTCAAGCTTCCGTTTAGGTTTCCATTTCTTAGTCATATCTGAAACAGTTGAAACTTTTGAGTTAGACAATAGAGAAACAACTGAATGCATTTTCTTTGGGTTACCAGTATTGATCGGCTTCTGTGAATGCTTCTTGCCTTTAGCATCTTTAGCTTTCACAGAGACTGATTTATCAACTTGCGTTGATTTTGCACTGTTAACAGGCTTACTGGTTAATCCAACAGATTTCTTAAGAAAGGATGAATGGTTTGGAAGTTTGGCATTAAAGTCAAATTGTTCAAGACAATCATCTAAACCACCGTTAGAGTTCAGAAAATCAAACCCTTGATTTGATGAACTAACCATATTCTTAGAGTTTGAAGCCTTAGAAAGAACAGAATTTGTAAACACAGTTGTAAAAATATTATGTTCAATGTTTATCAAAAGTCTTTCATCTGACAAGGAATTCTCGAGTTCAGAAATTTTACTTTCTAAAACGAGAGGAGGGACATATAGTTTACCTTGAGTAGGTTTCGCCTCCATTTCCTTTTCAGAATAACTTAGAAAGAAGTCATCTGAAAGAGTTTTCTTCTTTTCAGGTTTCTTATCATAGCTATTATTCAGCTTCGCATAATAAAATGGAAGATGAACTTTAGATGATATTAAATGTTTTTCTGTTTCTTTGGCTTCATCCTCTTCAGATAGTTTAGTCCAATAAACTTTAAGTTCAGGGATTCTTCTAGCTAACTTCATAGAAAGAATATCATAAAGTGCAGGCACTTCAGACATTCCCTTTTGAAGATAGTGAGGATTCTTATAACCGATTCCCCATCTTTCTTTGTTCTCTATTGGTTTGTTAAGATGAATGGTTTGCTCAGTTTGACCTAATGAGTACAACTTCTTTTCCAAAGCATCCATTTTTGCAATTAAAGATTTGTTTTCTTCTATAGACGAAGAATGCATTTGTGTAACCTCGTATAAGTCAATCTCACGTTTTAGCAGTTTAGACTTGAGTTCAGAATTCTCACTAAGAATTATTGTCTTCTCCATTGCGTGGTGTCATTGTTTTTATGTAAAACCTCAACTAATACTTTATTCTCAGCAATTTCATCGCTAAGTTTCTGTATCAATTGGTTTTTATTAATAATAACACCATTTTCTCGCTTAAGATTAGACTCTAACTCTTTGAGTTTATCATTCATGGCATGCAATTGATTTATGAATTCAGCATACGATAAGTTGCATACCTCTTCTTCATTCTCTGAATCAGCTTCATCATCTGATTCATGCTTTCCCATCAAGCACAGGTTGACAACTTCATCTTTCTCTTCATCTTCTTCATCATCATCAGAATGATCGAGCCAGAAAACGTCTTCAACCATCAATGCCTTCCCAGCCTCTTGTTGCTTTACAAGCAACATCTTGTTCTTGTAGTAGTCCGAGTTCTTGACTTTTGGCTTTCGGCAATCTCTGGCATAATGACCGGTTTTGCCACAGTTGTAGCACGTTATAGGTTCTGTCTGACCTGATCCTTCTGCTTGAAACCTTCTCTCTTCAGGTTTCCTTTCTTCTGGTCTCTTTCCTTCAGCAAGATCTCTTCTATCTTCTGGTTTCCTCTCCTCCATTCTCCTTCCTTCAGACCTTCTTCCTTCAAATCTACTTCCTTCGACCCTTTCTCTATGAGCGTAGTTGTTTGGACCAGACGAATACCTCTGACTGTTTGAGCTTGGCTTTGTGTAGAATTTCTTTTGGAAAGCCTTATTCAACAAAAGCAATGCTTGCTTTAGTTGTTCACATTCATCATTGTCAGAGTCTGCTTCAGCTTTATCTTCATCTGATTCATACACAGTCGCTTTGTTCTTCTTCTTCTTGACAACAAGAGCAACTGTGTCTTCAACCTTCTTTCCTCTCTGCCTTTTCTCTTCTAGAATTTCATCCACTTCTTCTTCATTTTGTTTGAGGGTCTCATACACCTCATGAAGTGGAATCTCATTCAGATCTTTAATCTGCTTCATCTGCCTCGCAAATCTCTTCCATTCTGGCTGTAGAACGCTTAGAAATTTGACGTTTAGCTCAATTTGAGATTTTTGGACCTTGTTCTTGCTTAGCTCATTCAGCAAGGTCACAAACCTGTCATGTACTTCTTCTAAGGTTTCTCCGGCTCTGCCTTTAAATTCTTCATAGTTATTTAGGCAGTTGGAGATCTTCAGTTGATTTCCCACCTTAGAACCCAGCATCATCTTCTCCAGTTGATCCCACATTTCCTTAGTTGAAGCCTTGTAGCTGTCAATCTTTATGTAGATTTCATTGGGGATTCCTTGAAGAATGTATGACATAGCTAGCTTATCACCTTTAGCTCTGTTTAGGTTGTCACCGTCAAGCTCATGGTACTTCAGTTCAACTTGTGTTGGCACTGTTTCAACCAGACGAGTTGTCTTTATTGGTTGCATATTTCCTTCTGCAAATGACTGTCTGATGAACTCACAAAGCTCATGTCCGTCTATGAAGTTTAGAAACCGATCCTTCCACTGTTCGTATTCTCCTTTGAAGAGAACTGGTGGCTTGGTGTCAGTTCCTATGGCAAGAGCTTCTCTGGAAATCATAATTGAACAAGATTTAAGATGCGAGAGGCTTTGAGATGCGAGAGGCTTTGAGATGTGAGAGAGTTTGCGTTTCAAGTTAGGAACGCAAAGTTGAGGTTTGCGTTTCTAATGGGACGCGCAAATGG
Source organism: Arctium lappa (assembly GCA_023525745.1). Lineage (NCBI taxonomy): Eukaryota > Viridiplantae > Streptophyta > Magnoliopsida > Asterales > Asteraceae > Arctium > Arctium lappa. Next base: position 57,423,327 of record CM042062.1, on the reverse strand, counting down.
AGGTTTGCGGGTCTAGTTGGAACGCAAAGTTGACTTGATCTTTTGAAGTCTTGAGGAATGCGGGTCTTAGGTATGCGGGTCTGAGCTATGCACCGAGAAGTTGAGGAATGCGGGTGCTTTGGGACCCGAGTTGTAAGGAATGCGGGTGCTTGAGGACCCGAGTTTGAGGATTGCGGGTCAAGTGGGAACCGCAAAGTAAGGAATGCGGGTCACTTGAGACACGCAAAGTTGAGATGTGCGGGTGTAGTTGGACCCGCAAAGTTGAGAAATGCGGGTTATTCAACCTTTGGAATGCGGGTGTTCGTCCTGAACTTGCAAAATTCGTCTAAATCTTTGTTCCTGCAATGATTAGCACAACCAAACACTACCAATGTGTCTAGAATCACTTCTATAACTGAATGTAAGCACTCGATCTCACTAAAACACTCTTTTTCGAAATAAGATCGATGGCACAGTAACTTACCCACTTCGACTGTTTTCACTTAAAATCACCAAATTGGAACTCGATTTAAGCTTTAAAATGAAATTAAACACTCACAAATCTATCTAGCAGGTATTTCGAACACACCCTGATTGATTCTAACACCTAAAACACTCAAAATCACAAACTCGATTTTCTTGAAGAACACAGAGACGTTTTTCTTTATAAACTTGTTTTTGATCTTAATCAGGCTCTGATACCAATTGTCGGTCCAACAATACTACTTAACAAGTTCTAAGAAACAACAACACAATAAGATTTCCAACCTGTTTGATATATAAAATAACGATTACAGGATTGATCTATGAAGCTTGGATTTGTGTTCTCTATGTTTTCTCTCTTTTACACTTTGATGTGTGTTTTTTTTTGCGTGTGTGATCTGTTGTTATCTGATTGTGAGAGAGGAGAGACACAATATCTAATCCTAGTGTGTAGAACACACAATCTAAGTTAATATCTAGATATTTTATCTAGATATTAAATCTAATATAAACTAGAAACTAACTAATAACTAACTAGAAACTAATAAAGCTAACTAATAACTTTATCTAACTATTACAATATTATAACTTAGATATTAAATCTAAGTAAACTATTACAAATACATTGACATTTATTACAAATAGACATAGACTTTATTATCGAGAGTCGACGTTCCGGCTTTAGCTTCAGATTACGATCTTCAGATTGGATGATCTTGAATCCAATGAGACTGTGGTCTAACAACCCTAAAATCAAGAAATTTAATGGAGAAAATCTGGTAACCACGTTTTTCTCGCATTCGCCGGCCGTCACACGTCCTCTTCTTGCTGTTTATAATCACTCTCCGGAAAATTAGTCTTCGCTTTCTCTCCACGGAAATGTATGGTGGCGCTAGTGATGGCCAAAAATCGGGCCTGGGCCGGCCCGGGCCAAAACGGGCTTCGAGCCCAAATAGTAAATCCAAAAACCGGGCCAATCGGGTTTCGGGCCTGGCTTCACCCGAATATGTGTGGCCCGTTTAATGTTGGAAAAAAACGGTTATAGGAAAACCGAGCCGTGATCGGGCCGAACATTTTTTCGTATTTTTTTCAAAAGTAATAATTTCTTTATATAATAATTAATTACTAAGCTTTAAAAAATAAAAATCGGATTGGATCACTAAAATACACTTTAAAAATGCGTTTTATTTATAATAAATCACTAAAATACACTTTAAAAATACGTTTTATATATAATTTTAAGTTGCAAACTTACAATACAAGTATTTATAGGGGTTTGGGGAGGTAAAAAATAAAAAAAAGGTCAAAAAAACGTATATAAACGGTAACATAACGGCTCTTTTTTTTTTAAAAATACGATTCGGGCCGGGCCGGGCCGGGCCATGAACCGGGCTCGGGCCGAGCCGGGCCGGACCGCCAAATCCTCCAAAAACATGAACCGGTTCATGTTTTCGGGCTCCAAACCGGTTTTCCACCGGGCTGGGCTTTCAGGCGGGCCGGGCTCGGTTAACCGATCGGGCCGGGCCGAGATGGCCATCACTAGGTGGCGCAGTCGTAAGCTCTCGCCGCTTGCTCTGCCGTCCCAAATGTCCCCAACCAAACCCCGACTTTCCTCCATGGATCTCCATTCAAGCATATGAGATCTCGAAGAACATTCTTTTTGATCCCCATTCAAATAAACGATTCGTAGGCTTCACACATTTAATGGTGTTAGTGTAGAGAGAGAGAGAGAGATGAGATGGGGGAGGTGTTCATCGGAGACAAAGTGTTTGCCGGCGTCGGAGATGATTGACGGTGATGGAGATGGTTTGGATTTATTCTTCATATATTTTAGACGTGATATAATACTAGAGTTTTTAAAATATAATCTAATATGAAATACCCAAAATAAGCTTTCAATTTACTTCTAATTTGACAAAAGTACCCCTATTTCACAATTTTATTTCAAATAGACATCTTTTTTAAATGACCCTTGATTTAATCTAATCTATAAATTAGATTATTTCTCATAGTTCTCAACATATTTTTGGTTCTCAGATGATTTAACCCCTAAACTAATGTCTAATATACATTCAAAAACTACGTTTTCATTTTGAAGTTTTAATTTAGTTGAAACAAAATTGAAAAAAAATAATAATAATAATAGTAAGAGGAAGGGAAAGGATAGGGTTTTAGGGACAGGTGTCCCACAATTAACGGTCACGGGGTACTTGGAAGGGTTGTGTCAGAATAAAGATGGAAGTACATGTTTGTACTTTGCGCTTTCATTGTTTTCCCCAGCTGTTCCTGAGCTGTGTTCCTATCCCTTGACTTTGACTTTGACCTCAGTCAAACATTACTTTCTATATTTTAATTTTACAAACTAAAAAATGTTACTAAAACAAACACATCAAAATGAAAACAGTGTTGCTATATTAGTAGATAAAATTATATACCAAAAAAAAAATTAAAAGTTAAATCTTCAATTTTAAGGGTTTTGGTATAAGTATTTTTTTTTTGAAGTATATAATATTTATATACGATAAATATAATAAATAATACTCCAATACCGTTAGACCAAAGGTCCTTTGGTTTATTTATTCTTGTTTATGTTAAAATCAGATCAATTTATGCATTGAATATGTAAAAGGTAAATCTGAATGTTATTCATAAGAAGGAAATTAATAGATATAAATGCGATTAGCAAAATTTATAACCCGTTTCAAAATTAAACAAGTCAGGGGTAAAAATGGAATTTGAAAATTGAAAGGTGAGTGATAAATGTTGGTAGGTAGGTAGGGGTAATTGTTTTATGGGGGCTAAATACATCTCAATGTATTACTATCTATTAAGTTTTTTTTTTATTTACATATTAAAGTTTATTTTTTGTACTATTTTTATAAATAATAATTTAATCTATTACTATCATTACTCTTGTTTTATAGGCAAAAGACAATAAGATAAAAAGGGAGAATCTTGTGAAAGAGATTGAGGTTGAAGTCAAATTGACCGTTAGAAGAAGAGATCTCATCTATCGTCTACCAAAATTACAATTTCACCCTTCACCCAATACAAACCAACACTAACTTCTATGCTAACCTAATTTCAAAATGACAAGAATACCCCTCCAATAAAAAATCACCCCTTCCCTTCCCTTCCTTCCCCTCCCTTTACAACCACCATCAACTTCATACTCCTTCATTCATCATTTCCTGCCATTTAATTAAATACCCACATCAAATTACATATATAATTTAAATAATAATAATAATAATAAAATCATTGAAATAGTAATTATAATAGAGATATTGAAAATATAAAGTGGGTAGTGTGGATAGAAATAGGCATGGAAATGGACCCCGACCCGTTGGGGAACCCGGTCCACCCGCCCCGATCGGGGATGGGGATTCCCCGCTAAACCGGGGATGGGGATGGGGACGGGGATCCTCGTTTGTCTCAAACCGGGGATGGGGACGGGGACGGGTATCGCACTCCCCGCCCCGCCCCGTCCCCGTTATATATTTTAATATATATTGTTTATTTAAACTAAATTGGTAATTCATAATTTCTTATTTCCTAACTAGGTTTATAATATAAAATTGTTATTTTTTGGATGTAAGTATGTATTTTTTATGTCAATCAAAATACAATTACTCGATATGGTTTTGAATATTACTCGATATCTTTTGGTACGTGTGAAGTTAAGTTTTTTTTCCAAGTTCGGTTGAATTTCTTTTGGTTTTAAGTTATTAGTTATTATATGATGTTGTGATTTTTTTATACTAAATTAAATTTCTTTCGATTTTAGGTTTATTGGAAATATGTGATATTTTAACATGTGTGGTGTCTCATATATTTGATTTAAATAACTTAAATAAACGGAAAAGAAAATCTCCGTTTACCCGTTGGGGATCCCCGTTCCCCGTTGGGGATGGGGATGGGGATGTGTTCATATTCCCCGGCGGGGACGGGGATGGGGACGGGGATGTAGATGAGGGATTGGGGACGGGGATGGGGATTGAGGTCCCCGCCCCATTTCCATGCCTAGATAAAAAAACCTAATCTTTATTAATATATATATATATATTTTTAAATAATATAAAAACAAAATAAAAGTATAGAAAACTTAAATTAATAAATATTTAAATGATCTCTAATATAAAGTTTTTACAAGCAAAAAGTGAATTGATTTATAAAAACTATTATTATCAAGAGTTTTTATAAAAAATTTATCATCTTGAGGTGTTTGAACAAAAACCTTGGTTCTTACTTTGAAGTTGGTGAGGAACAAATTTACTAGTTTTTATTTTCTTGATTATATAATTATTAACATTATATATTATATATAGGGTTGGGTTTTCGTGAGACCGGTGAGACCACGGTTTTACGGTTGAAACTTCATAGCAAAACACCGTGAAGGTAAAAAAAAAAATTCAAACATTCACAGTGTTTTAACATGAAGGTTTGGATTTTATGTTCACAGTGTTTTGTTGTGTAGTTTCAAGTGTTAAAATGTGGTATCACAAGTCGCACAAAAATATGTTGGTCTCATGAGTCTCACGAAAACAGGGTGCGTTTCTTTTGCAAACCAAACAATTTGTACAAACTATGCAAACCACTATTTTAGGAAACAATAGATATATTTATGGATAATGATTATGATTTATTAATAATGATTGTGATTTATTAATAATGATTGTGATATATATGGAAAATGTTAAGTTTATTCATTATAATCATGATTTTAAATTAGGAAATGTTAAGTTTATTTATTATAATCATGATTTTAAATTAGGAAATATAATAAAATCATATATTCATTAGACTTGATGAATGACTAAAGATTGGTTCACAAAGTTTGCACAATCTGACTGGTTTTGCAAAAGATCCGTCCCATATATATATATATATAAAGGAAAATACAAAGTAAGGATGTGGACAAACCTGTGAGACTTTGGAGATATGTGCTTCATCTTGACCCGACCCGGATCCGGACCTAGACCCGTCTCCTTTGTCGGATCTTTTCGACCCAATGTGCGACTTCCGGAGACCCAAAAACCCTTTCCACCGTGTACTACCACTAGAACCCGCCGCCTTCGGAGGCCTAAACGAAACTCCTCCGCCGCCACCACCGCCGCCATCTTCATCTTCTCCGGCAAGTAGCTCCTCACGAAGCGTGGTCTTCGTTCCGACAACGGCGGCATCCTTAAACGGCAACAAACGACCCTTGAAGAACAACTCGTCGGCGGTCATCATGGAGTTGTTGGAAACGGAGAACTCGAAATCGGAGGAAACCGGTGGGTTGTTGTAATTATCTCTGAGGATGTTTTGGGGACGAGAATGGAGGGATTCTGCGAAGTCGTTGGAAAAGGAGATACGGGGGCTGATGGGCGGTGGATTTACGGCGGATTTAGGGTGGTCGGAGTTGTTATGATGATGATGATGGTGGTTATACATGATGTCTACACATGCCATTAACATCAAGGAAGCTGCATAAAGAAGAAGAAATGGAAGAAGACAAATGGTGGGGATGGGGGTGGGGGGCTGGGTGTGAATCACTGTTTGGAAGACAGAAGATGAGGTTGTATTTATATATATGTATATATATATCATGTGACGGGGATGGTGGATTATGGGGGGAAAATAGGAACCTCAAATTTGAATCAATCAAAATATTCCATCACCTTTTAATGTTAGGGAAATTGGCTCAAAGAGCCACATTACATTGACATATTGGTCTCCTAGCCATTTCTCTATCTTATTGACGAAAATAGACCTTCGCGGACCTACAGGTCCGCTACCTCCAGAAAAAGACAAAAAAAATTGTCGGTCCAAGCCAGGTCCGCAACGGGTAGGTCCACCACCCGACCCAGGTCCGCCATTTCGTCACGTGTCACGATCTCACTCAACGACAGCAGAGGATGGCGGAGGTAGAGGACCTGCAGGTCCGCCATTGCGGACCTAGGTCTATTTTGGTAAATCATGGAGAGAAGTGGTTAGGAGATGCAATTGATAGAGTAATGTGGCTATTTGAGCCAATTTCCCTTAATGTTATTATTACTCCATTTAAAAATAAATTTTGATTTTGTATGTATTTTTATAATCTAGGGTTTGTTTGTTAGTAACTTAATGAGTTTGATGAGAGTAACAACTTATTTGGTCTGCTATACATGATTATAATTGTTTGGTAGTATCTTAATGATATAGAATGTGACATACTTAATAAGGTGGCGTATGTTTTTTAAGAGATTTGAAGTCTAAAGTCTTATTTCACTTATGATTAATAAGAGATGGTGCTGAAGTCTGAAATCTGAATCAATAAGACTGTTTGATTTTGTAATATTTGGAGACGTTTCGAGAGAAAGAAAAACATATGAGCTGAAGCGACGATAAGAGGGTTTTAGAAGTTAGATCACCACGCTTCTTATTTCAGATGTATTTAAGGGGCTGTTTGGTTGGTTTTCCATTAAGTTCTGTATGGATAAAGTTGTCTGTGTGGATTAATCTGTCTGTATAGATTTAGAAGGTTTTTTATTTGAGAGAGTTTTTTCATAGATGGAAAGAACGTGTTTTTTTAATGAGAGGTCTGGTTTGGAAAAAACTTGACTTTCTGCATAAAGCTCCCCCTTGAAATCTTACTGAATAAGCCACTTTCTATATCATTAAGTCACTACCAAACAGTCATATATAGATGAATGAATAAGCTGTGAGTCTCATTAAGCTGCAAACAAACAGGCCCTAAGAGTTAAGAGCTCTGAAAACTAGAAAAAAAACAGTCTGACTGTAAAAAGGTCTAACCGGTTCAGACTTAAGAGTCACTAAGAGGTTTTTTCAAAAAAACAAACAACCCCTAGGTTTCTAGGGAAAACTTTATGCATAAAATCAAGTTTTTTTAAAAACATGTCCCTCCCAATTAAAAAAAACGCTTGTTCCATCTATGAAAAAGCTCTTCCAAACAAAAAACGTTCTCAGTTTATACAGACAAATTAATTTAAACATACAGATTTATCCATGTAGGACTTAATGAAAACCAACCAAACACCCATTTAGAGTAAGGCTTGTTTGTTTGCAGCTTAATGAGCTTAATGAGACTCACAGCTTATTCAGTCAACTATATATGACTGTTTGGTAGTGGCTTAATGATATAGAAAGTGGCTTATTCAGTAAGATTTCAAGGGGGAGCTTTATGCAGAAAGCCAAGTTTTTTTCCAAACCAGTCCCTCTCATTAAAAAAACACGTTCCTTCCATCTATGAAAAAACTCTCTCAAATAAAAATCTTCTAAATCTATACAGACAGATTAATCCATACAGACAATTTTATCCATACAGAACTTAATGGAAAACCAACCAAACTGCCCCTAAGTATGTGGTTTGCTCAAACTCCATCGATTATGATTTATGGTTCATAGGGTTTTTGGACTACAAAAAAGCTCTACGACTTCAGATTAATAACTTCTTGGAATTCAATGCAAAAGTGGCTCCACCTGCTATTGTTTAACTTTGGTGATATTTTGTATTCTTATTGTTCGTTGTATATGTGGCCTAGTAATTTCTTATTTTCAAATGCCTTGTTGTATGTATTTGGTTTAGTCGTACAAGTTTTTTTTTTTTTTTTTTTTTTTTATCTTTATGTGATTTTGTAGCCGGAAAGGAGGATAGGGAGGCTAGAGAAGATGTACACTAACTGCTTTTTAATTAAAAAAATGCAAAATGAGCAAAATGACACTCAACTTAATGGATGGATTTAATGTCGTTAAGGACATGAACGAATAATGTAAGCAGATTGAAACGATAGAGTGTCCTTGAAGGTTGAACAAACCAAAAGTACGCTTGATGTAATTTACTGCAAAATAAAATTAAAATGTCTAAAAGACATAACCAAATGATATAAACATATTGTATCTCTTGTTAGAGTAAATTGCAAATTTGGTCCATGTGGTTTATTGTTTTTCTCACATTTGGTTCCTAAAAAAATTTTATTGCAAAAAACTCCCTGTGGTATGAAAAAGTGCTTGGATTTGGTCCATGTGACTAACGCCCGTTAGTTTGCAGGTGTTAAATCCCTTCATGTGCACATGAGGGTATATGGGTCATTTTACTCCAAAAGGACCAAAATTAATTTACTCTTTTATATTATACCATTTTCAAAAAACATAGTATTTTTTTTTAAAGGCAACATATTATTAACCCGACAAAGCTGAAAGGCAATACAAGACTGCGAGAAGCAGTAACGAAAAGAACAAACAAAGGGAGGTAATATAGCCGAAAGAAGGGAAATAAACAACCAAAAGGAACACCGAAGGCTACGTCGAGGTCAGGCAACTTTGGGGAGAGCTAATCCATACATCCTAAGGAATGACAACCTTGCAGATCCGACCAATAATCCACGCGTATGAACGAGCTCGAACTTCTTGAAAAACTATGTCATCATTCGGTGATTTTTGTCTAAAAATAATCTCGTTTCGTCTCTTCCAGATTATATAACATGCAGTCCATAAAGAGTGTAACACCCCGAAATTTCATTGGTTAAATTAGATTCTTGATTTTGGGCTTGAATCTTTAATTTTATAGTTTGAATGGATGAATGATTCAACTACGAGTACAACGGTTCTTTCCGTAGCGAGAACGGACCTATATCGAAAAAGTTATGACCAAAACGGGATTTGACCAAATGAGAAGAAGTTGATGTGCTTCTGTGTGCGGCGCACGGCCCGTGCGCCATCCTTCATTAAAAACGCACGGGCCGTGCGCATGAGGCAGCAGCCCAGTGCGGGCATTAAACGAATTTTCCCAAATATTTCTCATTTCTCATCTTCTTCATTTATGACATTCTCTCCCAAACCCTTCCTCTCAACCTACTTCATCTAAGGTTGCTTCAACCACCAATCTTCCACCATTTATTGCTAGAGTGAAGATAATCATCCAAGGTTTCGGTTTGGAAGCTTCACCACCATCTCCATCTTCATCTTCCTCAAGTATCCAAAAGCTTGATTTTGGGGTTTTCGTCTCCTACCTTATAATTTTCAGATTTTGGGTGATAAGAGATTTAAATCATCATTGAAGGTTCATCCAAGTGATTTCATTGAAGCATCCTTCAAGATCTTCATCTCCTTCAAGTCTCATCTCCTTCAAAAGCTAGGGTTTCATCTTTTCTAGGTTTTGGGTCAAAAACCTAGATTGTGAGTTTACTAAACTTTTGTTAAAACTGGATACACATCATATTTTCTTATTTGTTGTTATTATCACATATTTGCTCAAAATGGTCATCTTTACGGGTTTAAGTATTTGATTGTATTTCCATGAGATTATGTGAGATATATGTATATGAAGTATCATCCCATGATTTACTCTATGTTGTGTAATTATTTGGGGATTTCCACTATGTGTGCCACAATGGGTATTTTACATGAAAAAGGAATATATGTTTGGTATATTATGATGATTTCATTTGGAATATACTCTTGGTGATATTGTATCTACAACGTGGCTATGTGGATATTTAAGTCTTATGTTGGACTCATGCTATGAGGAGGGTGATATTGTACCCACGGTTGGTATTGAATTATATTTGGTTGAAATACACCTAAAGGACCTCCTATATGCATTATGTTGGACGAACCAAGTCAGTTCACAAGGATGATGTAGTCTTGGGCGCCACTGTGATGGTATGTGCCTAGACCTCCGCCATTCGGGGAATTTTCCTTTGGAGTAGTCTCCGGGTGTGCCGGGCCTTGGGATGTTCCTTGTTAAGGGCATAAAGGTATATCGACTCTTGGGGTGGGCTTGATTGGTGCTTTGGGTCTCCCCTAATGACTCCACATATATTGAACATTGGTTAACTGCTGATAAGAATTGTAATTGTTCATGCATGCGTATTGTTGTTCGACTCACTAGGCTTTTTGGCCTAACACTTGTTTGGTGTCGATGTGTATCTCAGGTGTCAGCGGCGCGGCTCCTAGGCAAGTTTAGATGTTTTGGGCAAGAGCTTGGGGATTTTGGCACTTGAACTATTTTTGGAAGATTTGGGTTTATAGATAACACCCCTTTTGTAATCTCTTTTCTAGATGTAGAAATTAGATTAGTTGGTTGTTATTTATTTACCCGTTAAATTACAGATTTGTGATTAAACAGGTTATTTGTATATTTCCCCTTTTGGGAGGCTCTTGCTATGACAAACTTTATACCACCTCTCCATTTATGGAAAGTTTTTGTTATCCCTTTTTTTTGGGTGTTACAAAGAGGCTTTCCATAGCTTACCAATTCCATCTGAGAATGATGCAGGTTGGTATGAATGAAGAAGATGTGTAACACTTGGCGAGTTCAACTCCGAACTCAAACCCCACCAATCCAAGAACAATCGCCATAGCTTTTTCAAAGAATCGCAAAATAGGAGGCAGTGGTCTACCGTCTCGATAGAGTCGTCCGGAGTTTTACGATCAGGGATGCGACCTTTGGATGCCCTCCAAACGAAAACATTTAATTTTTGTGGCACCAAGTCAACCCACTGAGAGGCCGTAATACTATCAGCAGTTCGATGAGTTTTGTCTTCGATCAAAATCTTCAGAGCCCTTACCGAAATTTTCCCATTCACGTGTAAATCCCACCACCAATAGTCTTTTTTGTCCATCGTGGGTTTAATTGTTTCAAGTGTGGAGAGTAATGAGGCCAATTCATCGAGCGCTCGACCCCTCGGTGGAGATGACCAATCTATTTTCCACAACCAATTTTCACCAACCCACAAACCACTATTTCTCACATTTATAGCATTATTTGTAGCAAGTCTATATAATCGTGGGAATGCATCGACTAACCTTGAAGATAGTATAATTAATTAATAAATAATTATCACTTAATAATCGTGGGAATGCATCGACTAACCTTGACTAACATAGTATTTATATTATATAATTAATAAATAATTATCATTTAATTAAAAAATAACTTATTTAATGAAACATCAAAATTTTATTTAGTTAATAATTTATATTTAAGTTTTATCGACTAAAATTATAATAAAATAATTTATATTTTCGCTTTTACTAAATTTCATTTTTAATAAAAAAATAAATTATTCAATAAAAATAAATTAAACACATGCATTTTTTGAATTTTAATATAAAACATAACATATATATTATAGAAAAATCTAGCGCATATAAAAACGATATATGAAATTACCTCTAAAATTTTTATTATAACTAGACTTATATCTTATTGAACTAGAATTTTTAAAAGATTGTTTATATAAATTACCGTACAATTATTTAGGGGTGTCCACGGTTCGGTTCGACTCGGTTAGTAAAAAAAATGTGAATCAAACCGCATGAGACAGATACATGGTTATCCGAACCGATCGAAATCGAACCGCAGGTTGAACCAAACCGAACCGAACCAAAATTAGTCGGTTAACTGCGGTTCAGTTCACGGTTACCCGAATTTATAGAAAAATATTATTTGCAATATAAAAATAATATCAAAATAGAAAACTTATACCAATTACATAACAAATAAATAAAAATAATCCAAGAAAAAAAAAAGATTGAAATAAGTTTTATTGTTTAAAAATATCCACTATTTAGTTGATGATTATTTAAATATTAAATAGTTGATATTAAATATAATATTATTAAGTAATCTATATATACCGGTTCAGATCGGTTACCCACGGATACCTACAATTTAAAACCGAAACTGACCCGTGAATACCCGGTTTTTCGATTTTCGTTTTTTTCGGTTTCGGATCAAACGGTTCGGCTCGGTTTCTTGGTTTTACGTTTTTTTAACACCCCTACAATTTTTAAAATGATGTTAACATGCAAAAAGATTAAAACACATGGATTTTGTTATGAATATTTGAGAAGGAGGTTTGATCAAAAAAACATAAAAATGAGTTGGATGTTACATAATTTTGTTAGGAATATTTGGTCGTTCATCATCTTTTAAACATCTCTACCAAAATCTATATGCTTTAATATTTTTGAATGTTACATAATTTTAATAACCGTAGGTAATTTATTTTTAAAAAATCTAAAAAAAGTCGAGTTCAATAAGATATAGGTTTAGTTATAATAATTTTTTTAAAGATAATTTCATATATCGTTTTAATATGTGCTAGATTTTTCTATAATATATATGTTATGTTTTATATTAAAATTCAAAAAACACATGTGTTTAATTTATTTTTATTGAATAATTTATTATTTTTATTAAAAATGAAATTTAGTAAAAACGAAAATATAAATTATTTTATTATAATTTTGGTCGATAAAACTTAAATATAAATTATTAACTAAATAAAATTTTGATGTTTCATTAAATAAGTTATTTTTTAATTAGATGATAATTATTTATTAATTATATAATATAAATACTATGTTTTTTAAAAATGGTAAATATATGTAACACTCTAAAATTCAGAGTAAATTAAAACCTGTAAATATGGCAACAAGACATCTGTATTGATATAAACTTCCCATAAAGGGAATTAGTCCTTTAAAACTATACAAAATCTGAACGGATATAGAATTCATCAACCAACTAATCTAAACATATACTATCTAGATTACAAAAGTTGTTGATCCAGAATTATCTAAAAATGTGGGACTTAACAACGCCCAACAAACCAATACCACACAATCTCAAAAACCCTCGAGATCAATCCCGGCACTCAAGCCCTTAGCAACCCGCCGCTAACTAGAACCTGATATACATATCATTTGAGAAAAAGTGTTAGGCTTAAAAGCCTAGTGAGAACATACAGTTTATAAATTTCAAGGGATATAACATTTACATCCAAAAAGGAAACCTTTCAAACAAGTATTTCCAAGTTAACTGATGTTAGGAATAAAATCCATTAAAATAAGGTCATAAACCTTCTTTCCAGAACCTCACAATTTAATGCACATGTAGTTCTTCGTTTTGATTACCTTATGGAACCTCACAATTTAATGCACATGTAGTTCCATAATTTATTAACGGCCAGAACCTCACAATTTAATGCACATGTAGTTCTATATTTGTTAACAGCCAGAGCCTCACAATTTAATGCACATGTAGCTCTATATTTACATTACTTGGTAATCTCAAATAATGAAATATAAGTCGACTCAAAACCTAGGGATCCGCTAGTAATGGTACAAACTTGTCACAAGAATTTATGTGACCAACCATAGATAGTCATATGGTATAAACACATTTTATAAGCAAAATGCCTTTTCTTTGATGGGGAATAGACATCCTAATAACTTTGTAAACAACCATAGGTAGTCATATGGTATAAAACATTTTATAAACAAAATGCCTTTTCTTTGATGGGGAATAGACATCCCAATAACTTTGTAAACAACTATAGGTAGTCATATGGTATAAAACATTTTATAAACAAAATGCCTTTTCTTTGATGGGGAATAGACATCCCAATAACTTTGTAAACAACCATAGGTAGTCATATGGTATAAAACATTTTATAAACAAAATGCCTTCTCAAGTTCAACTTCCGGTAAGAATGAAAATCATCAAAATGAGTCCATAAACATTTTTTACATGTCCACATAATGTGTAAGTAAAACATCATTTTACTTCAAATACTATAGAATCCATCATAAAATGATCGGAACCCTAAAATCTCCCAAAAGTTAACTTATATCCAAAATGTATAAATCTTAAATCTGAAATCATGGAGATACATAGGAGTTCAAAATGTAACCCTTTGACATGTATAAAGTTTTAGAAAGGTAGTAGGAACTCACCCAATAGGTTTATATGAAAACCCGAAGAACCAGATATCGACCCTCTTGATAAGACGAAGCTTTCAACACCGAAACCTCAGATCATAAACTAGATCCTAACCACCAAAAGTTACCAACCAACTCTTAGAGAGAGATTTCTAGAGAGAGAATGGGATTTGAAAAGAGAGAGAGAGAGAGATAAGTGAGAGATATTTAGACTGAAAAGGGTATAAGTCGGCCAGGCCATATCGCGGGTTATGCCGCGACTTCCACTCACGGCATAACTCGCCCGCTTTCACAAAACCAAACCCATCCAGAGGGTTTCGCGGGTTATGTCGCGACCTCAACCCGCGGCATAACTCGCGTAGCTCACTGAGGTTTGTCCAAAACCATCAAAAGCCAAACTCAAACTTGGTAACAACCGCGGTGCTAACGACAAAAGCTTAACACTAGAATACCAAGGTTACATAACGAAATTCGGGGTGTTACAATACTCCCAACCTTAGAATGATTTCGTCCTCGAAATCTACTCTTCTCTATGGAACACTTTTCGCAGAGAGTATCATCTCAAACCCAAAAGCTAGAAACATTAACGAGATCCTAATACCGACATCCACACTAGCTACCCTTCTTGAGCACAGTTCACTCCTAACCGAGCGAACACTCAACACTTCAAAGTAACTTTTACTCCTAAGGTTACGGTTGCCTCCCAACCTTAGGTGACAATTACTACTTCCAGGAAATTAGCGACCTCAACTTTCCATCTACCAAATTCTTTCAAACTGCACGGTTCCGAACTCAAGGCCAACGGTCGACGCTAATCTTCCCACAACTCTCAGATTTCACTGATCCATTCCTAACAGTGATAAAGATATTCTTACAAGGCGCACTAAGGCGTCTTTCCGGTAAACGGTTAACACAGATTCTGTTATCGCTTAACTCCGATCTGACCCCAAATCTGGAAATAGCTCTTATTCAACTTCTTAATACTTCCATAAATACTTCGTCTACAAACATATTATAAAGATTAACCTCTAAACATACCACCAATCTATACATCGGACTATAAAGGACGGGCGCTACAGAAACTCATGCGTAGCCACTAACTCCAACCTGTGGAAGATTTCACCAACCACTTACTCTAGCTCAAGGCTAAGGCCCGACTCCTCAAAGCACTGCTAGAACCGAACTCCCAACAGGAATGATGCACATGAAGATAAATAAATAAATAAAAGTTCAAGCTTAACGCCTAGAGAGCTCAAGAGTTTTACATAAGTAAAAGCATTTAATTTGATGAACTTCTCTTTAAAACAGAACCTTTCAAATAATGAACCTTAAAACATAGAAACAACTCCTTTTCAAAGTCATGCACTTTCAAAGACGGATACTTCATTGCAAATACGTTTTATAAATTGACACAATTTGTATAACTCGAAGTATGAAATATTAGTAACACTATCCATATCGTACGTCCGAAAACATGGACACTAGGCCCAATACTCACACGACCAAAAACAAAAGAAAACTAAATATCAACATGCATGAATAACACATTTCATTCAAACCTTAATATACGTGGGGTAAACCCAATATTAAAGTTATCAAGTACCGTCGACCACACATAAACCAAGCTGGTAAAAATATGATATTAGCGTTTAAAATACCCCGGGTCTACGACGGAGAGACCCGCACACAGAGAGAATAGAAGGACACGCAAGTAGGCCGCCCATACAACTTCCTCGCATGACCTCTAAACGTTCCCATCTTGGGTGGCGAGAACAAATGAATGGGGCCACCCGTGATGTTATTGGATTTCACCACGTATCCCGATCTTAGTTCCCATGTCATACCAGACATTACAACTTCAAACCGTTTACTGCCTCTAGTCATACTCCGTCGAGTTCCACCCCAAGGGCTTACGGACACGGGTGCCTATCCAATCCAGACGAGTTCCAACTCAGCAGCTCGTGCCACCTATTGTCTACTCGCTAGCAAACCTGAGCGGTCACTAAGTGTAACCCAAAACCTCAGGCTTTACAACACAGACAAACTGTTTGACATTACATGATTCCAACTGAAAAAAAGAAAACCAAAGCTCCCAAAACATGTAACTCCCAATGGCATGAAATAATCGCCATCATACTCCAAAAATTCCACAACTCTTTTTAAACCGTACAAACGTCCTCATGACTCCATTTAATCAAAACTGAGCCAACGACCCAACAGTTTACTTAAATACCCAAATGAAAACCGATATAAATATCGAAACACGTTTGACCAACTATTATGCAAACACGACCCAAAAGTATGATTAACTCAAATCTCATTGTTGGTTGAAACAAACCGTTTTCCAAATGAACTCATACCCTTATGTTTTCAAAAGACCTCATTACACAATAATATGCATTTTCTGAAAAGGTTTATAAGATCAAATACACCAAATGACACTTACATCAATTGAACTCCAATTTTATATGTAAAATCATCAAAGAAACACTTCAACATGATTTTACGTGTACAAAATCACCCAGAATATGTAAATCACACTATTTACTTGTTGAAATATTCAAGCTCGACATGAGCAATTTATGCTGTTAAAACAATCCAAATTACCGAATACGAAACTTAACAAAATACTCACACAAAGATGCATATGCACATGTTCCTGAAATTATTTACGCGACACAAAAGTCGTAAGATGAGACACCATAATCCAACTGGATTTTTCATAAAACTCCTTAATGCTAGAATCAAGTGGTGTCCAAATTTCTATTTTTCAACATAAGGTAAGGCGACCATTTTGACAAGATTTTTTTTTTGACGAGACTCGACGCCCAAAGAACTCATAACTTGCACACAATAAGATTAAACTCATGCATCACAAAATATACACATGCGACAAAAGAATCCGTAAAGCAAAGCTCCAAGAATTCAACAAAACTCACACAACTAAAATTCTCAAGAAACTTCGACTCAAAAGCATGGGAATAACTTTTCCTTTAAAACCATTGACATACGTGGAAGAGATCCAATGTCAAGGTCAAAATTCCACAGCCACTGCCCATTAACTCAAAAAGCGTTAAAACACAGATATTACGATATCCAAAAATAGCATTTAATCACAAGACGTGAATAAAGAGAGTTTTGATAACAACTTGAAATCAGGTGCAACAAACCATTTTAAGCAATGCTTATGTTCATAGTTTAAAATATGTTGAGTGCTAAATGTTTTGCCAAAACGTTATAAGGTAATTTACTTTATGTTTGGCAATCATGAAAAGCAATTTATGCGACCTTATTTTAGAAATAAATTTAAGGCATGAATTCGGTCGGCACTCGCATCTTAATACTACGCTTCCCAACATCCCGACGTTCTATAATCTACCGGATGCCTCAGGCATCTTAGGGCAACCATCCCATTAAATTAACTTACAAAACTCCTCGAAATAGAATCGATCTAACAAGATATAGTTCTAATTCCACCAACGAATCTGGCTCCAGATGATTAACTTAATGCGTTCAACGCACTTACTATAATTCCAAAGAGACATTGCTTATAAACAACTATCATTCCTTAGCTTACTCGCTTAGAAACTTTCGCACCACTCTAACGGTCAACATACTAAGGCAGAGCAGATAAACACAAACACGAGAAAGGGTAAGGAAGAGTTTAACTGAAACATGCACGAAAGAAACGTACCGTTACGTCTACCAATTGTCATAATATTAGCAACCCAATTACACTCACGTAAAATATGCTCATAATCACATTAGCTAAGTGAGATTATGAACATATAACACATAAGGGTTCTTGTTACCGTCATCACAACGCCTGATACACATAACTTCCGTCGACTCTAAGACTAACCCATCTTAGAAATTCTACCCAAATCTCACAATCAATGCCTATCAAACTCAGTCTAAGTCTAGACATCTTACATTCATGCCTAGTTCGCTTAAACTAGAGCTCTGATACCAACTTGTAACACTCTAAAATTCAGAGTAAATTAAAACCTGGAAATATGGCAACAAGACATCCGTATTGATATAAACTTCCCATAAAGGGAATTAGTCCTTTAAAACTATACAAAATCTGAACGGATATAGAATTCATCAACCAACTAATCTAAACATATACTATCTAGATTACAAAAGTTGTTGATCCAGAATTATCTAAAAATGTGGGACTTAACAACGCCCAACAAACCAATACCACACAATCTCAAAAACCCTCGAGATCAATCCCGACACTCAAGCCCTTAGCAACCCGCCGCTAACGAGAACCTGATATACATATCATTTGAGAAAAAGTGTTAGGCTTAAAAGCCTAGTGAGAACATACAGTTTATAAATTTCAAGGGATATAACATTTACATCCAAAAAGGAAACCTTTCAAACAAGCATTTCCAAGTTAACTGATGTTAGGAATAAAATCCATTAAAATAAGGTCATAAACCTTCTTTCCAGAACCTCACAATTTAATGCACATGTAGTTCTTCGTTTTGATTACCTTATGGAACCTCACAATTTAATGCACATGTAGTTCCATAATTTATTAACGGCCAGAACCTCACAATTTAATGCACATGTAGTTCTATATTTGTTAACAGCCAGAGCCTCACAATTTAATGCACATGTAGCTCTATATTTACATTACTTGGTAATCTCAAATAATGAAATATAAGTCGACTCAAAACCTAGGGATCCGCTAGTAATGGTACAAACTTGTCACAAGAATTTATGTGACCAACCATAGATAGTCATATGGTATAAACACATTTTATAAGCAAAATACCTTTTCTTTGATGAGGAATAGACATCCCAATAACTTTGTAAACAACCATAGGTAGTCATATGGTATAAAACATTTTATAAACAAAATGCCTTTTCTTTGATGGGGAATAGACATCCCAATAACTTTGTAAACAACCATAGGTCGTCATATGGTATAAAACATTTTATAAACAAAATGCCTTTTCTTTGATGGGGAATAGACATCCCAATAACTTTGTAAACAACCATAGGTAGTCATATGGTATAAAACATTTTATAAACAAAATGCCTTCTCAAGTTCAACTTCCGGTAAGAATGAAAATCATCAAAATGAGTCCATAAACAATCTTTCACATGTCCACATAATGTGTAAGTAAAACATCATTTTACTTCAAATACTATAGAATCCATCATAAAATGATCGGAACCCTAAAATCTCCCAAAAGTTAACTTATATCCAAAATGTATAAATCTTAAATCTGAAATCATGGAGATACATAGGAGTTCAAAATGTAACCCTTTGACATGTATAAAGTTTTAGAAAGGTAGTAGGAACTCACCCAATAGGTTTATATGAAAACCCGAAGAACCAGATATCGACCCTCTTGATAAGACGAAGCTTTCAACACCGAAACCTCGGATCATAAACTAGATCCTAACCACCAAAAGTTACCAACCAACTCTTAGAGAGAGATTTCTAGAGAGAGAATGGGATTTGAAAAGAGAGAGAGAGAGAGATAAGTGAGAGATATTTAGACCGAAAAGAGTATAAGTCGGCCAGGCCATCTCGCGGGTTATGCCGCGACTTCCACTCGCGGCATAACTCGCCCGCTTTCACAAAACCAAACCCATCCAGAGGGTTTCGCGGGTTATGCCGCGACCTCAACCCGCGGCATAACTCGCGTAGCTCACTGAGGTTTGTCCAAAACCATCAAAAGCCAAACTCAAACTTGGTAACAACCGCGGTGCTAACGACAAAAGCTTAACACTAGAATACCAAGGTTACATAACGAAATTCGGGGTGTTACAATATAAAAGAGTAAATTGCAATTTTGGTCCTTGTGGAGTAAAATGACCCATATACCCTCATGCGCCTTGCACATGAGGGGATTTAACACCTGCAAAGTAACCGACGTTAGTTACAGGGACCAAATCCGAGTACTTTTGCATACCACAGGGAGTTTCTTGCAATAAAAATTTTGTAGGAACCAAATGTGAGAAAAATAATAAACCACAAGGACCAATTTTGCAGCTTACTCCTCTTGTTATCTATCATTTGAGTTGTAGCAACTAAGTTGAAAGGAATTTGATAGAGATAGTGATAACTCTCATTTTGAACGTTATTTACACGTCATTTGTGTGAGTTTTTCCTTTCCTTTTAGTTGTGTTTTCTTTTTATTTGTTTGTCTTTCTTCCTTTTATTATTTAATTTTCATTTGGAGTTGTTGAGAATGTTTTTATGGTTAAACGCATCATTTTTAGGTTTAAAATGTCACTGTTCCGCAGTGGGCACAGTCTACCCACTGTGGGCACCCGAGGGCACATTCAACATTAAAACTACGTATTTGTATTCAGTGGGTATTGGAGCAAAATGGATGAAAATTAGTTGAAATACAGAAAATGAATGCTAGTTGGAGTTCACCTTAGAGGAATCTTTGCAATCATTGTACCTTTTTTACCCATTGGTTATTATCCTTAAAATTTTGGGTATTACCCATTGGGTAAAAGCATGAGTTTTTTTCTTATAAATAGGTAGGTTTGTTAGCATTTAAGAATACCAAGAAAGCTCCACAATGTAAAACTTCTAGTTTTCTTTACATTTTTTAGTTGTAGTTTATTATTTTCGTTGTAGTTTAATTTATAGTCTTTTACTTTCTTGAATTTAATTTCCACATTTACTTTCCGTCTAAGTTTGTAGTTTTATTTCTCTCTTTATTTAATGGAATACATTATATCTTTTATTTTTATTATGAGTTAACCATCTTTTGGGTAAGGGTATAAGCCGACTTGAGACTAGTAGGCAACATTTGGGTGTGGTCATCATTACTAGCTCTTAAGCTTGGTCACTTAAGTCGAGACTTAAACTCAACGTTGATAAGTCAACCACTTTGAAGTGTTAATATTAAATTTTGACATCGAGAGGGGCGGATTCGAAATACGGCTTAAGAGATGCACAAGGATTTGATAGAGTCATTGATAACCACGTAGAGATACGAGTTTTGCATGATTTATTACGGTTCAAACGTCGGAGAAGATTTATATCACAAAGAGATTTGAGTGTAAATCTCCGTACCGGTAGAACTTGATTTATTTCAACGTAGTTAAATCAGCAAGATTAAGAGTTGGTAACGATGGACACTTTATAGACATTTTGTAGGACCAGACTTTAAAAATCCACTTTCGAGAGATCGGACTTTTTTATAAACAATTGGTGCTACAAAGTGACGAATCATTTTGTTACTACATAAATCTCAAGGAAAACTTACACCCATACCCATTTTAGTTTCTTATTTTGTTTTTGTTGTTAAAAGCACCAAATTTGCTCAAAAATATTTCTTTCTTCTCTCATTGAAATCGGTGTATTCTCGACTTAGGACTCGAAACTTTGAGGTCCAATCCCTGTGGATATGATCTCGGTATATTTACCACTTTATTACTTGTAGCGATCATAGTATTAGTGTATGCTTGCGCCCACACTATGAACTATACGGTTTTTCCGCTACCAGATTGCATACAATTTTTTTAAAAATAAGTTACGTTTAATCTTTGTCTGTATTAAATTTATAACTTAAAAATTTTGGGTGATAAGAGATTTAAATCATCATTGAAGGTTCATCCAAGTGATTTCATTGAAGCATCCTTCAAGATCTTCATCTCCTTCAAGTCTCATCTCCTTCAAAAGCTAGGGTTTCATCTTTTCTAGGTTTTGGGTCAAAAACCTAGATTGTGAGTTTACTAAACTTTTGTTAAAACTAGATACACATCATATTTGCTTATTTGTTGTTATTATCACATATTTGCTTAAAATGGTCATCTTTTCGGGTTTAAGAATTTGATGGTATTTCCATGAGATTATGTGAGATATATGTATATGAAGTATCATCCCATGATTTACTCTATGTTGTGTAATTATTTGGGGATTTCCACTCTGTGTGCCACAATGGGTATTTTACATGAAAAAGGAATATATGTTTGGTATATTATGATGATTTCATTTGGAATATACTCTTGGTGATATTGTATCTACAACGTGGCTATGTGGATATTTAAGTCTTATGTTGGACTCATGCTATGAGGAGGGTGATATTGTACCTACGGTTGGTATTGAATTATATTTGGTTGAAATACACCTAAAGGACCTCCTATATGCATTATGTTGGACGAACCAAGTCAGTTCACAAGGAGGATGTAGTCTTGGGCGCCACTGTGATGATATGTGCCTAGACCTCCGCTATTCGGGGAATTTTCCTTTGGAGTAGTCTTCGGGTGTGCCGGGCCTTGGGGTGTTCCTTGTTAAGGGCATAAAGGTATATCGACTCTTGGGGTGGGCTTGATTGGTGCTTTGGGTCTCCCCTAATGACTCCACATATATTGAACATTGGTTAACTGCTGATAAGAATTGTAACTGTTCATGCATGCTTATTGTTGTTCGAGTCACTAGGATTTTTGGCCTAACACTTGTTTGGTGTCGATGTGTATCTCAGGTGTCAGCGGCGCGGCTCCTAGGCAAGTTTAGATGTTTTGGGCAAGAGCTTGGGGATTTTGGCACTTGAACTATTTTTGGAAGATTTGGGTTTATAGATAACACTCCTTTTGTAATCTCTTTTCTAGATGTAGAAATTATATTAGTTGGTTGTTGTTTATTTATCCGTTAAATTACAGATTTGTGATTAAAAAGGTTATTTGTATATTTCCCTTTTGGGAGGCTCTTGCTATGGCAAACTTTATACCACCTCTCCATTTATAGAAAGTTTTTGTTATCCCTTTTTTTGGGTGTTACAAGAGCTTTAGTTTAAGTGAACTAGGTATGGTTTAGCGTATCTAGACTTAAGCTTTAGACTTTATGACTTCACTGTCCACTTGGGGTAGAAATCCTAGGCGGGGAGAGCGTTAGGATTACGGAATTACTGTAATTGAAAGTTGTGATAATGGTGACAAGAATTATTGTGTATGGTTCGTTCATAATTTCATTTAGCTACTGCTATTATGAATGCATTGTTACGTGAGCATACTTGGTCTACTATTATTATAATAATTGATGAAGGTATTAGTACGTACAATGAGTTAAACTCGCTTAGTCTTTTCTCAATCTCCTTCTTGTGCTTGTGTGGCAGTGATCAATGGTAAACACTCGAAGTAGATTACCGGGTATGCCAGAGGGGAAACCCGAAGTGGAAACTGCGGCAGTACGACCCCCGGCGGGGACAGCCTCCGATGACATTCCTTTACCCAGAATCTTGGGAGGAGGGCCTGAGCATATTCCGCGCCGGAACCTCAACACAGGTACCGCCATCCTGGAGGAAGTTACCATGGAGACCCGACTTCGGGATAACATGATGTTGGCTATGAATGCGGCCCTGGATCAACAACAGTTGGCCATGACTTCGGCCATGACCCAACAGCAAGAGTTTTTCATGAAACTCCTAGAGGATCGAGACGCTAGCCACCGACAACCTGAGACGATGGCTGAAAACATTATTGTGGGGTCGGGTGGACCAAATGTGGTAACGGTTGAGGAATCATCCGCTGAAGGGATTCGGACGAAGAATAAGGGTGCACTTACAAGACGTTTCTGGGGTGCCACCCTAAGGAGGTGGAGATGGCCTTTGAGTCAAGTGAGTGTGATCCCTCTTAACGGGTCAAGTTTGCTTCTCAACTACTTCGGGGAGAGGCTTTGATTTGGTGGAACCTCACTCGACCAGTCCTCACTCCTGAAGTTCTGGCTAAGTTAACTTGGCCAGTGTTCAAAGAGAAGATTATGGACAAGTATTGTAGCGAGCGTTCGATGGACAAGTTGGAGAGGGAGTTCCGAGATCTGAAGAAAGGAAACCTGTCTATGGTTGGCTACTCCAAACTCTTTTTGGAGAAACTAAACTTGGTGGGACATCTAGTCCCTGATGAAAGGTCAAAGATTAAAGCCTATCATCAAGGGTTACCGGCCGGGATGCGATCGGCGGTAAGGAATGCTAAGTGTTCGACGTTGCAAGAGGTTATCGAAGAGTCCTTGCTCGTTGAGGACGACATTAATGCCGAAAGGGAAGAGGAGAGGTTAGTTGGTGAGAAACGGAAGTGGGAAGGGCCATTTGGGCCCGTTCGTCAATCAAGGTCGTTTGCTAATGTAAGAGCGAGTGATCAACGCCGTGAGGATCGGTGGTGCCACAAGTGCGGGTCAAAACACTCGGGACCATGCACTACCAGAACTCACTCTGGGCCAGTCGGGTGTAACAAATGTGGTAAGAAGAACCACACGACTCGAGAGTGTTCCCTTCGTGGGCCGGTATGTTATGAGTGTGGTGAATCAGGGCATATAAAGAGGAGTTGCCCAAAGTTAGTGGGAGGAATCGGTGGAAATTCTGTAGGGTCGACGGCTAGAGTCGAGCAACCATCAAGGGCACCGAGTCGAGCTTTCCGAATGACTACCGAGGAAGCCAAGGAGACCGTCGATGTCGTTTCGGGTACGTTCTTAGTAAACTCCTTGCCAGCTCGTGTTTTGTTTGATTCGGGTGCTACATGCTCTTTTGTGTCGGAAATCTTCTGTAAGCAATTCACTACTCCTATTAGTGTCCTTCCCGATGCGTTAGTAGTAGAAATAGAGAATGGAGATCAAGTAATCATCCGAGACTGTTTTTGTAATTGCACTATAGAAATCGATGGGAATCCTTTTGGGGTAGATTTGCTACCTATGGCCATAGGGGGTTTTGACGTGGTCATAGGCATGGACTGGTTAGTAAGGCACAAGGCCGACATCTTTTGCTCTAAGAAGATGATTCAAGTGCCTTTGGAGGGAAGCAATGTGGTCATCATCTATGGAGAGAAGGGAAAAGATTGCAACCCTATAATCTCCTCTCTAAAGGCTTGGAAATTCTTAGCGAAGGGTCACCCTTCGTATCTAGCATTCGTGGTGGACACGAAGAAAGAAAAGAAAACGGTGGAAAACGTGAAGGTCGTGCGGGATTTTCTGGATGTCTTTCCGGAAGACTTACCCGGATTACCACTGGAGCGTCAAGTGGAATTTCAAATCGATCTCTCTCCGGGAGCGGCTCCGATAGCTCGAGCCCCATATTGTTTGGCACCGACAGAAATGAAAGAGATGATGACGCAACTTCAAGAGTTGTTGGAGAAGGGCTTCATTCGACCGAGTTCGTCACCATGGGGAGCACCGGTTTTGTTCGTGAAGAAGAAGAATGGATCCATGCGGATGTGCATAGATTATCGGGAGTTAAACAAAGTCACGGTGAAGAACAAGTATCCTCTACCTCGCATCGACGACCTTTTTGATCAACTTCAAGGCGCGGGATGTTTCTCGAAGATTGACCTTCGGTCTGGATATCATCAAGTGAGAGTGAAGAAAGAGGACATTCCGAAGACGGCTTTCCGGACGCGATACGGCCATTACGAGTTTTTGGTGATGCCTTTCGGTCTAACCAACGCTCCGACCATATTCATGGATATGATGAACCGTGTGTGTCGCTCATTCTTGGATAAATCCGTGATCGTCTTCATCGGCGATATTTTAATATATTCAAAGGATGAGTCCGAGCATGGAAAATACTTACGGGAGGTATTAGAAGTTCTAAGGAGGGAGAAACTGTTCGCGAAATTCTCGAAGTGCGAATTCTGGCTTCAATAAGTGCAATTCTTGGGGCACGTGGTATCAAAGGACGTCGTAAAGGTGGATCCGGCAAAGATCGATGCAATGATGAGTTGGGAGCCTCCAACAAGTCCGACGGAGATTCAAAGCTTCTTAGGCTTGGCGGGTTACTACCGGCGTTTCATCCAAGACTTTTCCAAGATAGCTACACCGCTCACTTCTCTTACAAGGAAGAACGTCAAGTTTCTTTGGACCGATGCACAAGAACAAGCCTTTCAGTCGCTCAAGAGGAAGTTGTGCGAAGCTCCGATCTTATCCCTACCCGAAGGATTGGAAGACTTTGTGGTGTTTAGTGACGCTTCCAAGATGGGGCTTGGGTATGTCCTAATGCAAAGGGGGAAAGTAATAGCCTACGCGTCGCGGCAATTAAAGGATCATGAGAAGAATTATCCGACTCTTGATTTGGAGTTGGCGGCGGTAGTTTTCGCATTAAAGTTGTGGCGACACTACTTGTATGGGACCAAATGTACTCTTTTCACGGATCACAAGAGTCTCAAGTACATCTTCGATCAAAAGGAACTCAACATGCGTCAAAGAAGATGGCTTGAACTCCTAAAGGATTATGATTGTGATCTACTCTACCATCCCGGTAAGGCCAATGTGGTGGCGGATGCATTGAGTCGGATGAGCCATGAGGGTGGCGTTAAATTGTCCCTTACAAGAATCGACGTGGTATCAAGTTTGGTAGAAAGCATCAAGACGTGGCAAGGGGAAGCACTCAAGGAGCAAAATCTCAAATCCGAGATCATGGTAAAGCAAAGTGAACTTTTGACGGAAGATAGTCGCGGGCTTAAACTCTTTCAAGGTTGAATTTGGGTGCCGAAGTTGGGTGGAAATCGGGAATTACTTCTAGAAGACGCGCACAAGTCGAAGTATTCTATACATCCCGGTAGTACCAAGATGTATAGAGACTTAAAATTAAATTATTGGTGGTCGGTGATGAAGTTAGATGTGGCTAACTATGTGGAGAAATGTGTCACTTGTCTCCAAGTCAAGGCGGAACATCAAAGGCCGTATGGGAGTTTACAACCGTTGTCCATTCCCGAGTGGAAATGGGACAACATCACTATGGACTTCGTGACGAAGCTACCAAAGACCTTGCGAGGCCATGATACAATTTGGGTAGTCGTTGATCGGCAAACCAAGAGTGCACACTTTCTTGCAATGAGGAAGACTTTGCCAATGGAGAAATTGGCCAAGCTCTATATCGACGAGGTGGTGTCGAGGCACGGGGTCCCGCAATCTATTGTGTCGGATCGAGACAGTCGTTTCACGTCAAACTTTTGGTCTAGTTTACAAAAGGAGTTGGGTACTCGACTAAATTTGAGCACGGCGTATCATCCTCAAACGGATGGTCAAAGCGAAAGGACGATCCAGACATTAGAAGATATGTTGAGGTCGTGTGTAATAGACTTCGGGGGAAGTTGGGATTCACATCTACCCTTGGTAGAGTTCGCGTACAATAATAGCTACCATTCTAGCATTGGGATGGCACCGTTCGAGGCGTTGTACGGACGAAAGTGCCGAACTCCAGTTTGTTGGCTCGAGGCGGGTGAGAAGCAGTTTGCCGAACCGGAAATTGTGCAAGAGACGACGGATAAGGTAAAAGAAATTCGAGGAAGATTAAAAGCGGCGCAAGATCGACAAAAGAGTTATGCAGACAAGAAGAGAAGGTCGGTTGAGTTTCAAGTGGGTGACTGGGTCATGTTAAAGGTGTCACCGTGGAAGGGGATCATACGTTTTGGGAAGCTTGGGAAGCTTAGTCCTCGTTTCCTTGGACCTTTCATCATCTTGGAGAAGATTGGTTTACAAGCCTACCGGTTGGATTTACCACCGGAAATGGATGGAATACATCTTACATTTCATGTATGCTACCTTCGGAAGTGCCTAGCCGAGAAGGAAAGCGTTATCCCTTTGACAGAAATTCAGGTGGATAATGGGAATCGTTGCGTTGAGGAACCGGAGACGATCTTGGAGTCAAAGGTAAAGAAGTTACGACATAAAGACTTAGTCATGGTTAAAGTCCAATGGAAGCACCATCGGGGTGCTAACATTACTTGGGAGTCCGAAGATGATATGAAGTTACGATACCCTCACTTGTTTAGTTAGGGTAAGATTTCGGGGACGAAATCCTCGTTAGGTGGGGAGGATTGTAATACCCCGAAATTTCATTGGTTAAATTAGAATCTTGATTTTGGGCTTGAATCTTTAATTTTATAGTTTGAATGGATGAATGATTGAACTACGAGTACAACGGTTCTTTCCGTAGCGAGAACGGAGCTATATCGAAAAAGTTATGACCAAAACGGGATTTGACCAAATGAGAAGAAGTTGATGTGCTTCTGTGTGCGGCGCACGACCCGTGCGCCATCCTTCATTAAAATTCACGGGTCGTGCGCATGAGGCAGCAGCCCAATGCGGGCATTAAACGAATTTTCCCAAATATTTCTCATTTCTCATCTTCTTCATTTATGACATTCTCTCCCAAACCCTTCCTCTTAACCTACTTCATCTAAGGTTCCTTCAACCACCAATCTTCCACCATTTATTGCTAGAGTGGAGATAATCATCCAAGGTTTCGGTTTGGAAGCTTCACCACCATCTCCATCTTCATCTTCCTCAAGTATCCAAAAGCTTGATTTTGGGGTTTTCGTCTCCTACCTTATAGTTTTCAGATTTTGGGTGATAAGATATTTAAATCATCATTGAAGGTTCATCCAAGTGATTTCATTGAAGCATCCTTCAAGATCTTCATCTCCTTCAAGTCTCATCTCCTTCAAAAGCTAGGGTTTCATCTTTTCTAGGTTTTGGGTCAAAAACCTAGATTGTGAGTTTACTAAACTTTTGTTAAAATTGGATACACATCATATTTTCTTATTTGTTGTTATTATCACATATTTGCTCAAAATGGTCATCTTTACGGGTTTAAGTATTTGATTGTATTTCCATGAGATTATGTGAGATATATGTATATGAAGTATCATCCCATGATTTACTCTATGTTGTGTAATTATTTGGGGATTTCCACTATGTATGCCACAATGGGTATTTTACATGAAAAAGGAATATATGTTTGGTATATTATGATGATTTCATTTGGAATATACTCTTGGTGATATTGTATCTACAACGTGGCTATGTGGATATTTAAGTCTTATGTTGGACTCATGCTATGAGGAGGGTGATATTGTACCCACGGTTGGTATTGAACTATATTTGGTTGAAATACACCTAAAGGACCTCCTATATGCATTATGTTGGACGAACCAAGTCAGTTCACAAGGAGGATGTAGTCTTGGGCGCCACTGTGATGGTATGTGCCTAGACCTCCGCTATTTAGGGAATTTTCCTTTGGAGTAGTCTCCGGGTGTGCCGGGCCTTGTGATGTTTCTTGTTAAGAGCATAAAGGTATATCGACTCTTGGGGTGGGCTTGATTGGTGCTTTGGGTCTCCCCTAATGACTCCACATATGTTGAACACTGGTTAACTGCTGATAAGAATTGTAACTGTTCATGCATGCCTAACACTTGTTTGGTGTAGATGTGTATCTCAGGTGTCAGCGGCGCGGCTCCTAGGCAAGTTTAGATGCTTTGGGCAAGAGCTTGGGGATTTTGGCACTTGAACTATTTTTGGAAGATTTGGGTTTATAGATAACACCCCTTTTGTAATCTCTTTTCTAGATGTAGAAATTAGATTAGTTGGTTGTTATTTATTTACCCGTTAAATTACAGATTTGTGATTAAACAGGTTATTTGTATATTTCCCCTTTTGGGAGGCTCTTGCTATGGCAAACTTTATACCACGTCTCCATTTATGGAAAGTTTTTGTTATCCCTTTTTTTTTGGGTGTTACAAAGAGGCTTTCCATAGCTTACCAATTCCATCTGAGAATGATGCGGGTTGGTATGAATGAAGAAGATGTGTAACACTTGGCGAGTTCAACTCCGAACTCAAACCCCACCAATCCAAGAACAATCGCCATAGCTTTTTCAAAGAATCGCAAAATAGGAGGCAGTGGTCTACCGTCTCGATAGAGTCGTCCGGAGTTTTACGATCAGGGATGCGACCTTTGGATGCCCTCCAAACGAAAACATTTAATTTTTGTGGCACCAAGTCAACCCACTGAGAGGCCGTAATACTATCAGCAGTTCGATGAGTTTTGTCTTCGATCAAAATCTTCAGAGCCCTTACCGAAATTTTCCCATTCACGTGTAAATCCCACCACCAATAGTCTTTTTTGTCCATCGTGGGTTTAATTGTTTCATGTGCTAGATTTTTCTATAATATATATGTTATGTTTTATATTAAAATTCAAAAAACACATGTGTTTAATTTATTTTTATTGAATAATTTATTTATTTTTATTAAAAATGAAATTTAGTAAAAACGAAAATATAAATTATTTTATTATAATTTTGGTCGATAAAACTTAAATATAAATTATTAACTAAATAAAATTATGATGTTTCATTAAATAAGTTATTTTTTAATTAGATGATAATTATTTATTAATTATATAATATAAATACTATGTTTTTTGAAAATGGTATAATATAAAAGAGTAAATTGCAATTTTGGTCCTTGTGGAGTAAAATGAACCATATACCCTCATGCGCCTTGCACATGAGGGGATTTAACACCTACAAGCTAACCGGCGTTAGTTACAGGGACCAAATCCGAGTACTTTTGCATACCATAGGGATTTTCTTGCAATAAAAATTTTGTAGGAACCAAATGTGAGAAAAATAATAAACCACAAGGACCAATTTTGCAGCTTACTCCTCTTGTTATCTATCATTTGAGTTGTAGCAACTAAGTTGAAAGGAATTTGATAGAGATAGTGATAACTCTCATTTTGAACGTTATTTACACGTCATTTGTGTGAGTTTTTCCTTTCATTTTAGTTGTGTTTTCTTTTTATTTGTTTGTCTTTCTTCATTTTATTATTTAATTTTCATTTGGAGTTGTTGAGAATGTTTTTATGGTTAAACGCATCATTTTTAGGTTTAAAATGTCACTGTTCCGCAGTGGGCACAGTCTACCCACTGTGGGCACCCGAGGGCACATTCAACATTAAAACTACGTATTTGTATTCAGTGGGTATTGGAGCAAAATGGATGAAAATTAGTTGAAATACAGAAAATGAATGCTAGTTGGAGTCACCTTAGAGGAATCTTTGCAATCATTGTACCTTTTTTACCCATTGGTTATTATCCTTAAAATTTTGGGTATTACCCATTGGGTAAAAGCATGAGTTTTTTCTTATAAATAGGTAGGTTTGTTAGCATTTAAGAATACCAAGAAAGCTCCACAATGTAAAACTTCTAGTTTTCTTTACATTTTTTAGTTGTAGTTTATTATTTTCGTTGTAGTTTAATTTATAGTCTTTTACTTTCTTGAATTTAATTTCCACATTTACTTTCCGTCTAAGTTTGTAGTTTTATTTCTCTCTTTATTTAATGGAATACATTATATCTTTTATTTTTATTATGAGTTAACCATCTTTTGGGTAAGGGTATAAGCCGACTTGAGACTAGTAGGCAACATTTGGGTGTGGTCATCATTACTAGCTCTTAAGCTTGGTCACTTAAGTCGAGACTTAAACTCAACGTGATAAGCCAATCACTTTGAAGTGTTAATATTAAATTTTGACCTCGAGAGGGGCGGATTTGAAATACGGCTTAAGAGATGCACAAGGATTTGATAGAGTCATTGATAACCACGTAGAGATACGAGTTTTGCATGATTTATTACGGTTCAAACGTCGGAGAAGATTTATATCACAAAGAGATTTGAGTGTAAATCTCCGTACCGGTAGAACTTGATTTATTTCAACGTAGTTAAATCAGCAAGATTAAGAGTTGGTAACGATGGACACTTTATGGACATTTTGTAGGACCAGTCTTTAAAAATCCATTTTCGAGAGATCGGACTTTTTTATAAACAATTCGTGTTACAAAGTGACTAATCATTTTGTTACTACATAAATCTCAAGGAAAACTTACACCCATACCCATTTTAGTTTCTTATTTTGTTTTTGTTGTTAAAAGCACCAAATTTGCTCAAAAATATTTCTTTCTTCTCTCATTGAAATCGGTGTATTCTCGACTTAGGACTCGAAACTTTGAGGTCCAATCCCTGTGGATATGATCTCGGTATATTTACCACTTTATTACTTGTAGCGATCATAATATTAGTGTATGCTTGCGCCCATACTATGAACTATACGGTTTTTCCGCTACCAGATTGCATACAATTTTTTTTAAAAATAAGTTACGTTTAATCTTTGTATGTATTAAATTTATAACTTTAAAAAGTAAAATAACAATATATACCCAATTAAATTAGTTTGCTAACGGATAACTGAAATCTATCAACTAAAAGTATATCTATAGAAGTCTTTTGGAAAACATAAATTCCAACTTTTTAGAAATGCAAAATAAAAAATAATACTTTTTAGAAAAGAAGAGTATTTAATGTCCATAAATATTTTATTTCAATTGTCTTTTAGTGTTAATAATATTAAGAATTAATATAAGTAAAATCAGAATGATATTAATATGAAAAACATGGGGCGGGGAATATGTCCCACGCCATGGCATCAAATCTATCATGGCATGATCGTGGTTTTGTCACAATCCCCAACACACACACACACACGTATATATATATATATATATATATATATATATATATATATATATATATATATATATAAATAGAGGGAGGAATGTTTAAATACAACTCATTTACATGATGCAATCTTTACAACCCTTTTATCTACCACACATTTTATGTAATTAAAAAAATACTGAAAATAAAATGTGTGATGAATAAAGAGGTTGAAAGAGTTACACAATGTAAATAGATTGCACTTGAACGCTCCTATATATATATATGGGCTTTCAAGGGAGATCCTATTATTTTGTGGTAACTATGAGATCCAATATCATCCATCCACCTAAATAATCAAGGGTTTAAAATAATTAAGAAAAATATTAATTAAAAACATAATTTTAGGCCACTAAAATAGGTAAAAAGGGTAAAAATGTCAAAACACATTGAAATTCACTGTTATCTAATTTAGGTACGTATCGATAATTTAGGCAATGAATCAGATGTAGTCACCTCACAATATTGAAACATATCAATCAAATTCGATTGCACTATTTCGACTACACTATATATCACAACAATCTACAACGATTTTAACCCTAGTTACACATTGTATCACGTAAGATAACACAATGTATCACATTGTGTGACATTGTGTGACACCTTGTATCACAAAGGAGGTAGGTGTAACACCCTAAAATCCCAACTTTCTGTTCTCCATCACTGGCGTGACGTCTTTATTCACGGGCGTGATGGGTCGTTTTTTTCCATGGACTTTTTATTTTATTTTGGACTTGGTTATTTAAACTCTTTTAGGGTTTGTTTCTTGGGGAGACCATTTCATTTTTTTAGAATAGAGATAACATACGACTACTTTTGATTGGAGGCTCTCTCTAGTTGATTTCTACATTTCTTGGGGAAGAAGATCGTCGAACTTGAAACTTATGCCATTGGAGATCGGTTTACATTCGGTTTTCATACATTTTTGAGTATTTTCTTCCCTACCCTTAGTTTATTTGATTAATAGTTCTTGTTTTGTTTGAATATTATTATCTTAGTTGATCGTTCTTAATTTTTCTTCTTTGAATCTCTCTTAATCCTTATTAGTTTATATCAAGTTTTGATGTTTATGCATCTTTCGTATCCCTTACTTCGTACTCTCTATTTTTATGCATCTCTACTCTCTCTACTCTATTTTAATTACCGCTCCTAATTCCTCTTTGCATCTTTTTTATTTTCTACATATTAGTTAGGTTTAATTTTCTGCATATGTTTGCTTAGTGATTTGTTGTTTGTCTTTGATTTTCGTTAGCGTTAATGTTATAGATCGTGTTTAATGTAGTTGTTTTGATAGCTTAGATTTAATTTGTCGTTGATCTTATTAGAATCTAATTAAATAACTTGTTGCTTGGTTTCAATTTAGTAATCGTTTTATTGGGTAATCGTTGCTTAGGATCGAGGTTTTGGTATTTGACCAATTGTTCTTAAAATAAATATTGGGTTTAAATCCATTTTGATTCTAATGAAAGTTAGAGTTAATTTAATTGTTTTTTCACAAAACATTTAGTCAACTCAATTAGTTTTTGACGAAACGAAAGTTTGATCTTTTACTTGGATTAAATTGGTCAATGACAACGACCCTAACATTTTCGAATAGTTAGAGACGTTGATTGGGAAAATCATTTGTTTTAAATGCTAATGTTTCTTTCCGATGTACATATATTGCAAAAGTAAATATATGTCTTGGTCTAAAAAACTTTCCCCCTCGAGAGAGGGTTAAAGTAGTTTTGCAAAATGAATTCCCATCATTACCAAAGTCCTAGGTTGACATTACCCAGTGCCCCTTTAGTTGTAGTTGTCCTTTATTTTGCTTAATCTTGTTTCTACTTGTTTCTTTTTTCTCTCCCGTTCCCTTAATCTCGTTTAATTTGATGTCCGCTTAGTTTAATAACCAAACCAATTATCTGATTCACATAGCTAGACATGATTCTTGAGTAGTTAGTGTTAGACTGTCACCTCCTTGTGATCGACTGGTATGCTATAATACCCGTACGCTTGCGGTTTATAAATTTAAAACTATAACAAGTTTTTGGCGTTGCTGCCGGGGAGGCGACTAGTCTAGCACTGACTTACTTTTTGATTTACTAGTCTATGTCTTTACCCCATTTATTTTTTATGTTTTCATTTTCGTCTTCTCATCTTTTATTTTGTTTAACCGTGTGCTTGAAGCTTTTGTTTGTGTAGTCTGGCCAACTTGTAGACAGGAATGAAAAGCCACAGTTGACGAAAAAGGCGGTGAGTGACAGTGTAACATCCTAATAATCAGAGTAAATTAAAACCTGGAAAACCTGGCAACATGACATTCGTATTGAAATAAACCTCCCATAAAGGGGATCAGTCCTTGAGACTTTACAAAACCTGTACAGATATAGAGTTCATCAACAAACTAATCTAGACACCTATATCAAGATTACATCAGTTGACAATCCACGATTCACCAAAAGAATGGGACTTAACAAATGCCCACGTACAATACTAGTCATCTCAAAATGCCACGAGACTAAACCCGTCTCTCCAAAACCCCGGCAACCCACCGCTAAGGGAAACCTGTTATACACATCATTTGAGAAAAAGTGTTAGGCTTAAAGCCTAGTGAGAACATACAGTTCATAAATCTCAAGAGATATAATCAAATGCATCAAAGTAAATCTTTTCAAAGGTTTAGTTATGCAAATACAGTTCTTTGATTATAAAGGGACAATCGGTCCAAAACACATCTTCCGATGACGGAGATTACCCGATTTACCAAGGATTATAGTGGAACACAAAGTAAGCCACAAATCCGAGTTATGAGCTAAATACATGGAACCATGGCCACGAACGCTACGGTCCGTACTACGATGTGAGGGAGGCCCCCAAGGAACCAGTCATACTCGTTCGTTAGATACATTTGACCCATGGCTAGTAACCGGCCTCACATAACCGTACCAAGTTGCCCCCGAAGATCAAAGGTATCTAACTACAACAGAAGGGACATATCCTTCCCAGCCATAAGCCGACTCGATACCTAGGGATCCACTACTATAGTCATGACTTGTCACAATATTTCATGTGACCATCAAAGCTAGATAAATAGTCTGTTCAGTTTGACCCATTTTATATAACTTCTCTTCCAAACTTTTTAATTTTCCCAGTAAAGAAAAGTTTTCTTTGGTACAAGAATCATGCAATTTTGTGAGCTCATAAATATCTATCTCACTTTTTAGCAGTTTAGATTTAAGATCAGAATTCTCTTTAAGAATTATTGTATTTTCTTTTGCGTTGGTGTCATTTTCTTTATGTAAAATCTCAATTAATACTTTCTTCTCAGCAATTTCATTGCTAAGTTTCTGTATCAATTGGTTTTTGTCAGTTATGACACCATTTTCTTGCTTAAGATTAGATTCTAACTCCTTTTGTTTTAAACTCATGGCATGCATTTTATTCATGAAATCTAAATCTGATATATTACATACCTCCTCTTCTTCATTGTCTGAATCAGCTTCAGCATCTGATTCTATTTGGCCCATCAAGCACATGTTGACGGCTACATCTTTTTCTTCATCCTCTTCTTCATCATCTGAGTGATCGAGCCAGTATTCATCTTCAGCCATCAGTGCTTTGCAAGCTTCCTGTTGCTTTGCAAGAAGCATCTTGTTCTTGTAGTAGTCGGAGTTTCTGACTTTTGGCCTTCGGCAGTCTCTAGCATAATGACCTGTTTTGCCACAGTTGTAGCACGTTGGCGGCTCTGTCTGACTGGATCCTTCAGCTTTGAACTTTCTCTCTTCCGGATTTCTCTCCTCTAATCTCTTCCCTTCAGGCTGATACCTTCTCTCTTCAGGGTTTCTTTCCTCTGTTCTCTTCCCTTCAAATCTATTTCCTTCATATCTGCTTCCTTCAACCCTTTCCTTGTGGATGTAGTTGTTCGGACCAGATGAGTACCTTTGACTGTTTGATGTTGGCTTTTTGTAGAATCTTTTCTGAAAAGCATTTGTCAGCATCATCATTGCTTGCTTCAGCTGATCATTTTCATCTGTGTCAGAGTTTGCATAAGCTTCATCTTCATCTGATTCGTACACAATCATCTTATTCTTCTTTTTCCTTACAACAAGAGCGACTGTGTCATCAACTGTCTTTCCTCTCTGTCTATTCTCAGCTAGAACTTCATCCACCTCTTCTTCATTCTGACGGAGGGTTTCATACACCTCGTAAAGTGGAATCTCATTCAAGTCTTTGATCTGCTTCATCTGTCTTGCAAATCTTTTCCATTCTGGTTGAAGAATGCTCAGGAACTTGACATTCAGCTCAATTTGAGATTTGTGGACTTTGTTCTTGCTAAGTTCGTTCAGCAAAGTCACAAACCTGTCATAGGTTTCTTCTAAAGTTTCTCCCACCCTGCCTCTAAATTTTTCATAATTATTTAGGCAGTTAGAGATTTTCAGCTGATTCCCAACCTTCGAACCCAGCATCATCTTTTCAAGCTGATCCCACATTTCTTTGTCGGAGGCCTTGTAGCTGTCAATCTTTACGTATATCTCATTTGGGATTCCTTGTAAGATGTATGACTTAGCTAATCTGTCGCCTTTGGCTCTTCTAAGGTTATCATCTTGTAGCTCATGAAACTTAAGTTCAACTTCAGTCGGCACATTTCCAACTACACGAGTTGTTATGACTGGTTTCATAACCCCTTCTTCAATAGATGTCCTGATGAACTCACCCAACTCATGTCTGTCAATGAAGTTCAGAAACCGATCCTTCCACTGTTCGTATTTTCCTTTGAAGAGAACTGGTGGCTTGGTGTCGGTTCCGATAGCTAGAGCTTCTCTTGAGGTCATCCTGTATTGATTAAATGTGCAATAAGAACTTGGATTTGACCGTTAGTTCAGATAAAATTTGATCACACAAGAAATTTTGTCCTCCTAGGAAGACTTAGACGTGGGACGCGCAAAGTAAAGGTTTGCGGGTCTAGTTGGAAGCGCAAAGTAGAGGTTTGCGTTTCTGAGGTTTGCGTTTCTGACTTGATCCGAGAAGTGAAGTTGAGTTTTGCGATTGCTCTTTGAAGCGAGAAGTGTGCTTTGCGTTTGGCTTGAGAGGCGCAAAGTAAGGTTTGCGGGTCACTTGAGGAGCGTAAAGTTGGACTTTGCGTTTCACTTGAGGAGCGCAAAGTTGGACTTTGCGTTTGTTGATGGACGCGCAAAGTGAAGTTTGCGATTGTAGTGGGAGGCGCAAAGTTGGACTTTGCGTGTGTTCTTCTTCTGCTTTGCGTTTGTTCGTCCTGTACTACGAAAAATCAACTAAAACTTGTTTTCTTTGTCGATTAGCAGTACAAATCTCTACCAATATGTCTAGAAACACTTCTAGAACTGATTGTAAGCACTCGATCTCAATAACACACTTTTTCAAAATTAATTTGATAGCACAGTGACTTAAAGCTTTCGACTGTTTCTTCACTAAAATCACAAAATGGAACTCGATAGATGATTTAAAATGAAATCAAACAATAACAACTCTATCTAGCATGCTAATCGATCACAACCTGATCGATTTTAACACCTAAAACAGTTTAAATCTCGAAATCGATTTTCAATAAGAACACATAGTCGCTTTTCTTTTAAAACTTGATTTGATCTTAATCAGGCTCTGATACCAATTGTCGGTCCACAACAATACTAATATCAAGTTTTAGAAACAACACAATAACGATTACCAACCTGTATTGATATATAGAAATGGTTACAAGGTTGATCAGATTCAAGGTTTGGGTTGTGTTCTCTGTTTTCTCTCTTTTACACCTTTAAGTGTGTGTTTGTATGTGTGTATTGTGATCTGATTTAGGAGAGATTGAGACACAATATCTAATCTAAGTGTGTCTAACACACTATCTACAACTTGCAAGAGCAAGTTGTAATATTAAACAATAAAACTAACTACTAAATATCTAGATATACAATATCTAGATATTATATAGCTAACTAAACTAGAAACTAACTTAGCTTTTACAATACTAGAAACTAGATATTTAAACTAAGTTAACTTAATATAATAAACAACTACATTGATTACTTTGACATTTATTACAAACAACATAGACTTTAATATCGAGAGTCGACGTTCCAGCTTTAGCTTCAGATTGCGATCTTCAGATTGGATGATCTTGAATCCAATGAGACTGTGGTCTAACAAATACTTCTCCATCTCTCAGCCTCTTCAGATGCTCCACATGGATCTGTGTGGACCAGTCAGTACCCCAAGCCTTGGTGGTAGAAGGTACATTCTGGTTATTATTGATGAATTCACTCGTTACACTTGGGTATTTTTTCTCAGGTATAAAAGTGACACTACTGAAGAAATCATAAAGTTCATCAAGAAGTCTGAAGTGCTAAATGGGCAGTTGGTAAGATCTGTAAGAAGTGACAACGAAACAGAATTCAAGAACAGTATGTTGGATGACTTTTTCAATGAAAAAGGCATCTCTCAGAACTTCTATGCCGTTAGAACTCCACAACAAAATGGTGTAGTGGAGAGAAAGAACAGAACGCTATGTGAAGCTGCCCAATCCATGCTGAGTGAATCTCACCTCCCTATCTACTTTTGGGCCGAAGCAATCAACCCTGCATGCTTTACCCAAAATAGGTCCATCATTGTGAAAAGACACAATAAGACTCCTTATGAAGTCTTTTATGGTAGAAAACCCAACATTGGTTTTCTTCATGTCTTTGGGTGTGTCTGCTACATTCTCAATGATAGAGAAAATTTGATCCCAAAGCTGATGAAGGAATTTTTGTGGGATATTCTCTCAATTCCAAAGCTTTCAGAGTCTAAAACCTCCGAAGGAAGTGTATTGATGAATCCATCCATGTCAAGTTTGATGACCTCAAGATATCATCACTCTCTTGTGATGATGAAGAATTGAACAGATGGATATCCTCCTGTGTTGGTGATGGTCCTCTTCCAACATCATCAGACATTCCCTACACAGTTCCCACTTCTCTCTACCAAAACAATGAACCCTCTACATCTCACAACCCCTCCTCTCATCAAGAGGATGATCCTCAGCCTACCCAACCTCAATATACACTCCAAATCATCCCAGTCTTTCAATCTGACATTCATTACTCATCTATACAAGCCGATCTTCCATCCATCTCTCCTCAAAATTTCCCTTCCAACTCTCCTCTACAAATCTCTTACCCTCCTCCTTTAGCTCCTGCCCTAAAGTGGACAAAAGATCACCCCATTGATCAAATCATTGGTGATCAACAAGCTGGTGTACAGACTCGAAGAGGTGTTGGTAACATCTGTCTCTATGTGAACTTCCTTTCTCTCATTGAACCAAAGAAAGTTGACGAAGTTCTAGCTGATCCATGTTGGATCACTGCCATGCAAGAAGAACTTTCTCAGTTCGAAAAGAACAAAGTCTGGAGATTGGTTCCTCGTCCTTCCAGAAAAACCATCATAGGAACCAAGTGGGTCTTTCGGAACAAAATGGATGAAGAAGGCACAGTGATCAGAAACAAGGCCCGACTGGTTGCACAAGGCTACAGGCAAGAGGAAAGAATTGACTATGATGAAACATTTGCTCCAGTTTCCAGACTTGAAGCCATCAGAATCTTTCTTGCTCATGATGCCTACAAGAACTTCAGAGTCTTCCAGATGGATGTCAAGAGCGCCTTTCTAAATAGGGAGCTTGCTGAAGAAGTCTATGTAAAACAGCCCCTGGCTTTGAAGATTCAGTCCATCCTGACTATGTGTACAGATTGGACAAAGCTCTCTATGGTCTAAAGAAGGCTCCTCGTGCCTGGTATGACACTCTTGCTGACTTTCTCCTGAAGAACAAGTATACAAGAGGTAAAATTGACAACACTTTGTTCATCAAGCAAACCTCAGGTAATCTTATTCTTGTTCAAATTTATGTGGATGATATCATTTTTGGTGCCACTGATGAGTCACTGTGTGATGAGTTTGCCTCTCTCATGAAAAGCCATTATGAGATGAGTATGATGGGGGAGCTTACCTTTTTCTTAGGACTTCAAGTTAAACAATCTTCAGAAGGAATCTTTATAAATCAAAGTAAATACATTCGTGACCTTCTGAAGAAGTTCCATTTTGAAAACTCCTCCCCCATGAAAACTCCCATGGCACCACCTTTGAAACTCCATGTTGATCCGGATGGTATATCTGTGGATATCACCAGCTACCAAGGCATGATCGACTCTCTTCTTTATCTTACTGCGAGTAGACCGGATATTATGTTTGCTACTTGCGTGTGTGCGCGTTACCAAGCCAATCCGAAGGAATCTCACTTGGTTGCGGTTAAACGCATTTTTCGGTATCTAAAAGGTACCATGAATCTGGGTCTTTGGTATCCCAAAGACTCAGGTTTTGATCTAATGGGGTATTCAGATTCTGATTTTGCAGGCTCTAAGATTGATAGGAAGAGCACCACTGGCAGCTGTCAACTCCTTGGTGGCAAGCTTGTTAGTTGGTCCAGCAAGAAGCAGAACTCAGTCTCCACCTCTACTACTGAGGCTGAGTATGTAGCTGCTGGAAGTTGCTGTGCTCAAATCCTCTGGATGAAGAACCAACTTAGATACTACAACCACTCTACTCCCACATCCCGATTCTGTGTGACAACTCAAGTGCGATAGCCATCGCAAACAATCCGGTGCTACACTCTCGTTCCAAGCACATCGACATCCGATATCACTTCATTTGGGGTCACATCTCTAAGGGTGATATCGAGTTACATTTCATCCCTACCGACCTCCAACTGGCGGATCTCTTCACCAAACCTCTTGACGAAGCTCGGTTCAAGTTCCTCATCGGAGAACTCGGTATGTTAAATGCCGATATTTAATTTTTTGTTCTTAAAAAAATTGAGAGAAAGAAAAGAAATAAAAAAAAAATATTGAGAGAAAGAAAAGAATTTATTTTTCTCTTTCTCTCTATCTCCCTACTATCTCTCTCTTTCGACTCTCTCTCTCTCTCTCACCCTCCCCTCATTGGCTCTCTTTCTCTTCTCTCACTCACCCCCATCGAACTCCCCTCCCATCCCCCTCTCCCCTCGCCGATCTCTCTCTTTCCCTTCTCTCCTTCGGTAGCCGAAGCCACCATCACCCACCCCCTCTCCTCTCTTTCTCCCTTCTCACCATCTACCGACCCCTCTCTCTTTCCCCTACCCTTCGGCCACCGAACCCCTCACCCCCTCTATCCCCACTTCGGCGACCGACCCAACACCCCATCCCCCCTTATCACTCCACCGAAATACCAAACAACAACCCCTTAGCCGAACCCCATTCCCCCTAGCCGAAACCCCCTCTTCCCTCCTCTAGCCGAAGCCTAAAACCCCCTTGTAACCCCTCCTTCGGCTCCCCCTTATATCTCCCTCTCCTTCTATCGCACCTCCAACCGCCCCCCCCCCCCATCCTTTTTTTTTTCGGTAACCGAACCAAACACCTTCACCATTTTTTTATCTCTCGGCTACCACCCTCCCACCCCAACATCCCCTTAGCCGAAGACCCCCCTCCACCTAACACCCTCTAGCCGAAACCCACTCCCCCCCTCTTCTTCGGCTAACAACTCCTCCCCCCCCCCCTTTTTTCGGTAACCGCACCAAACACCATAACCATTTATTTATTTTTCTCGGCTAAACACCCTCCCACCCCAACTATCCCCTTAGCCGAATCCCCCTCCCCACACCCTTCCACAAACTGAACTCCCCCCCCCCCTTTCTACCCCATTCGGCCGACCCCACTACACCCCCCTTCCCCAATTTTTTTTCTCCCTTTCCTTTTCTTTCCCTTTCGCAAGATTTCCTTTCCCATACCTTCCTTCTTACACCGCCTACTATCTCCTACCTTTTCATATTTTTCTTCCATATCTTCTTTTCTCCCAATCTTTTCCTTATATTCCCATCACATCTTTTGCTTCCTTTCATTCCCCTACACTCCCTCTCCCTATTCTCCTACCATATCACCTTCCATTTCAAATCCTTTCCTTTTTCTTTTCCCTCCCAATTTCACTATATATATCACCCTTCCTTCTTTCTTTTTCAACACCACCACAATAAACATCCATCTTATCTTTCTCTCACTCACCACCTTTCTTCCTCATAATTTTTTTTCTTTTCATGGCTTCCTCCTCTTCCCCCAACCTTGTCATGAAAAATGTGTTCACCTCCCCCACCTCTCATTCCGATCTAATTTTCAACCCATGCAATCATGTTGCACGGTTGGAAAGTGATCCCAAGCACATTGAGTTTGACCCGATTGCTTCCTTCCTCATGAAGTCTCCTCTTCACTATGCCTTGACATACAATCCACCAAAAATAAGCAAATTGCTCATTGGAAATTTTTGGCTTACTTGTGTCTATGACGCTACATCCGAGAAGGTGTCAGCTTCCATCCTCTCCGATCCCGCTTCGTCGGATCTCTCTTTCGGGGTTGAAGATGTTCGTTCGGAACTTCATCTTCCTATCTACCCATCATATGAGAAATTCCCACTTGGCAATGAGCATGCGGTAGTTGTTGCAGCTCTGAACTACATCCGTGGAGAACATGACAGGAGTCCGGGCACCCTACTTCGCAAAAACATGGGAGGTATCTGGCATTTCTTCTTCTCTCATGTTATTTTATGTGTTAGCAAGAAAACTAGTGGACATGATCAATCTCCCTCTTCCATCACCCAACTTTCAACAAAAGATTGATTTTGCGTGGTATTTCTTCCGTGAATTAGTCAGTGTCATCACCCCTCACAAGTGGCCCCATGTCGCTTTTCCTCGGTTTATATGGCTCATCATTTATCATAAATTTTCTACTGCCATTGATGCCTCTCATAGCATCACTTTTGACTACAAGGCGCCAATTATGACCAAACCCTTTCTTCATAAAGGACCTTTGGCAACTGACAACCCTCTGCTTCCAGGTATGGTCTCTTTCCTTACTTCTCCCAATCTACAGTGGGGAGATGCCAAGAACACTCCGGTGTCCAAAGGTCCCTCCTCTGTAGTGGACCCTTCCCCCTCACCTCTTGTGACGTCGGCTAGCACTATCTCATCATCAGCTACTGACACCGCCGCACCTGCCCAAACGACCATACCACCGAAAGGACCTTCGGTGGTTACCCAGGCCTCACCCACCACCTCAAAGCGGCGGCACTCTACCTCTTTCCCTACCTCTTCTCCCAAAAGAGCGAGGAAGGTTTCTAGGTCCATCCCACATACTCCATCCTCCGATTCTTCACAATCGACGAATGTTGA
Organism: Arctium lappa; assembly: GCA_023525745.1. Classification (NCBI taxonomy): domain Eukaryota; kingdom Viridiplantae; phylum Streptophyta; class Magnoliopsida; order Asterales; family Asteraceae; genus Arctium; species Arctium lappa. The sequence continues at coordinate 57,379,604 of CM042062.1, read as the reverse complement.
TATTGTCCCATTCGGGCCCGGGGATTCCGACATAGCCACTGCCACCACCTTTGTATCCTCATAAAAGGATGCAACTGTAATATTTGGGGACCCTCAACTTCCCTCCTCCACTTTATCCTTAGTGTATGAGTATGACTTGGTCTTCTCCCGGGACCAAGGTTCTGCTTTCTCACTACACAACCTTTCACCCGACCAATTCTTGGTCGATGTTTATGCACCGCCCGGTGAAACGCGGGTCTTACCCAAGGCCAATGTGGAGGGTATTTCACAATATTTGGATTATTTGCAACAGGGTCACAAGCAGGTGTCTACCTCCTCTATTCCTTCTACCTCTGATGTACGGGACACTCCTCCTTCTGCTCCCATCATCCCCCCTGAAATTCTGGAGGCTATACAGGAAACAAACAGACAGCACCGCCTCTTGGGGGCTCAGTTTCGTGATCATCAGACACTTCTGGGCTCTTTTGTCAAGGTCTCTTGTGACAAGTTGTTGTCTCTTGAGTCCTCCAATCATCACCTCACTACCTTAGTCACTGCTCTTCAGGCAGCCTCCAATGCTCGTGATGAGGAGGTTCGTCGTCTACAAGCGGCTTCCGAGTCTCATCAGGCCTTCACTGCTCAGATTCTTGAGTCCTTGAAGTCTCTTCATCAGAAGGTTGATTCTATGAAAGTTGCTCCCCGGAGAGCCGCTGAGGGGGAGAAACAGGCGGTTCCAATCTCTTCTGATAACGGCCATCAGGGTCCGACTCCCATTTCCACCGATGCTCCAACTGAGGGGGAGCTTTCAAGACAAGGAGGAGACAAAGGAAAGACAAAGCTATCTCCTGACGAAGAGGCCTTCTTATCCCATCAACAAAAGTCTGTTGCTCTAAAGGCTTTTATTTCTGAAGCTGATATGCTCAAGATTCAACCACCAAACAAGGTCATCTCTGACTTTGGCTTTTCTAAAGCCAAGTTTGATTCTCATGACATCCTTTGGTACCGAAAGGCTTTAATGGGAAGAAAGTTGAAGTCTAAAATTGATGAAATTAAGCTTGGCACCACCAAAGGTTCAGATACAGAGGTTCGGATGGTTATCATTAGGGAAGACAAAACTCGTCAATATATCAAATTCAGCGACCTTGAAGATTATGGACTCTCTGAATGGTACGAAATATCTGAACTCTTATCTAAATCATTTAGTCGCCACAGGGCTTTGGCCAAAAAGACCATCAATGGTCTACTTGAAAAAATGAAAGACTTTGCAAGAGATTACAAGCATTCTTCTGAAGAAGAAGCTCAAGTTCAGTATCTCAAAAATATGTGCATCTCCTCCTCTCCACAACTCTCCTCTTCTGTCAATCAAAATCTATTCAAAGATCTGGCTGCCAAGGGATTAATCCCTGATATGAAGAATCTAAATCTGAAGACTCCAAGCGGTCCGTGTCCGACCCGTTTTTCAAGTATTGGTACTGTAGTGTCTAGGCCAACCAGAGGAGTTTATTTCTTCGATGAAAAGGAAACTCTCATGTTCTTCAGACATGAGGAGATCTCCATTGCTGACACCAAATTTCTGGTTGTTATCCTATCTCTTATCCCCGTAAGTTCTGAAGCCTCTCTCATTCGTAGTTATATTATTGTTGAGCTTCACAAAAGACCGAAAAATGAATGAGGTTCTTCTCTAAATCTCTCTATCTTTATTATGTACTTGTAGCCGTGTTTCGTTAAGACATCATGTTTAATACAAATGCATTTTCTCTTACTTAGTTTGTACATATATACTTCATTGTTTTATTCTTTTGTAAATGTCGGATATACTTTATAAATCCTTATACAAAAAAAAATCTATGTGAAAAGAACCCAACAAGAGTAAAGATGGGTCAAAATGAATTTATTAGTATACTCTTTGTTTCATTCTTTAGTATGGATGTCATCATCAAATAGGGGGAGATTGTTGGGTCATCTGAAGATTTGAAGATGACCTCCTGATCTTCCATCTTATATCATCCTACTTAGAATATGTCTGAGGTTCTTTTAGCAGCTTGGTTTCTATACAAATGTTCGGTGAAGTCGAAGATCAGCCGAAGAAGACAAAGAAGGAGTACATATCTCAAAGCGGATTGAAGATAGTCTCCTCAGCCTAAAGCCAAGCATGCCCAAGTGATCAACACCATCGGCCAGGATGGTGTCAATCACATATCTTCAAGAGTGTGAAGGTGTTCTCACATCTTCAGGAGCCGAAGATCTCTCAAGTCTTCGGCAGCCGATGATCTCTCCTTAGAAGCTGAAGATGTTCTCACATCTTTAGGAGCCGAAGATCTCTCAAGTCTTCGGCAGTCTATGCTTGAGGAATTCTTTCAAACACATTGTACTTTTCTGACAAAGTATATTGTGATATCTTGCATTGACGTGGACCTCATCTGAAGACCAGATAAAGTAAGTTTTGTCTACTACAATATTTTAAGGAAAGGTCTCTACCATCCTCTCTGCAGGTCAACACTTCAAGCCAAAACACCTCAAGACAAAAGGTACATCCTGTACCTTGCTGAAGACTTGTGTCCATCCTTTGCTCAACAGGTGTCCCATGCATTTAATGCATGAGGCACTATAAATATGAAGGATGGCTCAACATGAAAGATCACCATCTCTCAAGCATTCAAGCATCTCTAAGTGCACTGGCATTTCTCTCTACGAAGTTCTTATTGTTTTCTAAGTGTTTTACAATTGTTCTTCATTTCTCTTTGTGTAAGATTGTTTGAATAGATTTCATCTATTCTCTTCCGCAACAATCAAAAGTTTTCTATGTGTAATTCTTGATTTCAAATCAATAAGAATTAAATTAAGTGAAAATTTGTGAGTATTGTATTCAACCCCCGTTCTACAGTACTTGCTTTACTTACTTACTGCTATTTGGGACCAACAAATACGGAAACCGACCTTAACACCCTATAGCCCCTAAATGGTTGGACCAATTTACTCTAGTAGAACCCGACCCACTAATATTTATCAGTCCCAACATGATAACAAAATACAACTGGGCCTGCTAAACTATCTGCTTCAAGCCTAAATGCAATAGCCTATGGTCGCGGCCCACAACACCATCGCCCGGATCGGAACGACCGGGGCTCAGCGCCAGGTATTGATTGGTGTCAACCGGGACCTCACCGCCGGGTGTCGACCAGGGACACACCGCCCGGTGTCAACGGGATCAAACTCCCCCGGTGTCGACCGGTACATACACCCCGGGTTCACCCGACACTTCACACCCCGGGGTCACCCGGTCCCCCAAGCCCGGGGTTCGACTCAGCGACGAACAACATCGAAACCCAGACCCACCGACTCTCCTTTTCACAATTCTTGAGATCCAAAACTCTCACTAAAGATTGATTACCACCCTAAAGATAAATTAAATTTTAATCCCAATGATCCACATTACCCAGATTAGCAAAGACCCAAATCAAACCCCAAAACAACCAAACATCAGATTCTTCAACAACCCCAACCCAAAACTAAATGTTATTATAATGCCTAGCAATGAGATAAATATTAGGAGGAAGATTACCTTAAGGAAGAAATCAATAAAACTTGGAATCCCGAACGAGTCGCTCCTCCCTCGCTTCGTTCGCAAAAATCGCCCTAACCTCTCTTCCCCTTCTCAGCCGCCGTGTGATACCAAAAATGAGGTCATTAGGGTTAAAATCCCTTTTTATCCCAATGTTACATCTTACCCCCTTTCATCTTTGAGTCTTGACCAACACACAACCAACTTTTAAAATATACAAAATTTAAACCCGATTATTACAATAACAAGCATAGCTTGTGGGTTCACAAAGTCTTGAAAAAAGAACAAAAAAAAAACAAGAAAAAAAGAACAAAAGTAAAATAAGTCTCCAATCCATCAAAAACATTAGGAAGAGAACGTACCCTTATACCAAAAACTTGATGTGTTTTAAAATTTATACCGCAAGCGTACGGATTATGTAGCATATGGGTCAATCACAGGGAGGTGACGGTCTAACACTAACTACTCAATGATCATGGCCTAGTTATACGAATAAGATAATTGATTGATTATTTAACTAAATAGACATAAATTAAATGAGATAAAGGGAACGAGAGAGAAAAAAGAAACAAGTAGAAACAAGACTAAGCAAAATAAAGGACAGCTACAACTAAAGGGGCACTGGGTAACGTCAACCTATGATTTTGGTAATGGTGGGAATTCGTTTTGCAAAACTACTTTAACCCTCTCTCTAGGTGGAAAAGCTTTTCTAGACCAAGACATATATTTACTTTCGCAATATATGTACATCGGAAAGAAACATTAGGATTTAAAACAAATGATTTTCCCAATCAACGTCCCTAACTATTCGAAAATGTCAGAGCCGTTGTCATTGACCAATTTAATCCAAGTAAAAGATCAAACTTTCGTTTCGTCAAAAACTAATTGAGTTGCCTAAATGTTTTGTGAAAAAACAATTAAATTAACTCTAACTTTCGTTAGAATCAAAATGGATTTAAACCCAACATTTATTTTAAGAACAATTGGTCAAATACCAAAACCTCGATCCTAAGCAACGATTACCCAATAAAACGATTATTAAATTATAACCAAGCAACAAATTATTTAATTAGATTCTAATAAGATCAACGACAAATTAAATCTAAGCTATCAAAACAACTACATTAAACACGATCTATAACATTAACGCTAACGAAAATCAAAGACAAACAACGAATCACTAAGCAAACATATGCAAAAAATTAAACCTAAACTAATATGTAGAAAATAAAAATGATGCAAAGAGGAATCAAGAACGGTAATTAAAATAGAGTAGAGATAGTAGATATGCATAAAAATAGAGAGTTAAGAAGTAAGGGATAAGAAAGATGCATAAAAATCAAAACTTGATATAAACTAATAAAGATTAAGAGAGATTCAAAGAAGAAAAATTAAGAACGGTCAACTAAGATAATAATATTCAAACAAAACAAGAAATATTAATCAAATAAACTAAGGGTAGGGAAGAAGATACTCAAAAATGTATGAAAACCGAATGTAAACCGATCTCCAATGGCATAAGCTTCAAGTCCGACAATTTTCTTCCCCAAGAAATATAGAAATCAACTAGAGTGAGCCTCCAATCAAACGTAGCTGTATGTTATCTCTCTTCTAAAAAAAATGAAACGGCTTCCCCAAAAGACAAACCCTAAAAGGGTTTAAATAACCAAGCCTAAAAGTTTAAAAAGCCAAAAAAAAAAATTGGCTCGTTCATGCTCGTGAAGGAATCCTTCATTGGCGTGAAACAAGGCAGAAAGTTTAGAAAAATATCTCAGACATTGTTCACTGGCGTGAAGGATTTCTTCACGCCCGTGAAAGTGGACATAATGTAAAACTAGAGTTCTGGAGGGTTTTCTTCGCGTCCATGAAGCTATCCTTCGCGTCCGCAAAGTGTGCAAAATCTTCAATCTTTACTTCTTCCATCTCTTCATCAATTCGTGCGTCCATCCTCGCTTCCTTCACCTCCTCTCCCGCGTCATTCTTCAATACTTCCAAATCATCCACCATACCGCCTCCAACACTTCGTATAATCTGCACAAAAGCATACAAAAAGCATAAAAACTATTCCAAAAACCATTCCAACCGTGATTAGAGAAAGAAATGGAAAAGAATAATAAAAAGGCATGAAAGGACTAAATTAATGACTAAAATACATAAAAGACGCAACTAATATAAACAAAGTTAGGTGCATAAAATGCACTTAACATTTGATGTAACTGAGCCTAACATTTTTTTATCATAAAATGACATGTATGTCAGAATCTCTAGGTGGCGGAACCAGTAATGTTTAAGTAGAGTGATGATTGTCGATGAGGCATTTTTGGAGATATTACCTTCGGGGTTATTTGGAATTGGCAACAAATTTTGATAGTATTCTTTTGGTGATCGTAGTGACACCCAATGTTAATCTTCACATAGTTTTGGTTTAGATTAGTTGGTTATTATCTACCATCTAACTTTTAAACTCTTTACAATATCCTCTTTAGGGTGATTTTTAATATTTATGTACTTATTCTGCTTATGTTTTTCCAGTTTAAATTTACTCATATTTTACGGGTGTTACAAATTACCCATTACATAAATAGAAATATCATCTTATACTTAATCATTTTGCTATATATTATTATCTTATTTAAATTCTTGAAATATCATATTACAAAATCTTGCGTTTTCGTAAAATGATAGTGTTCTCGTTTGAACCATTCTACGTGCACACACACACACACACACACACATATATATATATATAGACAGAGGTTCAAGGGAAAACTCAAATAAATGAAAAACTAAAAAACACTTTATCAACCGTTAGATTAGATGATCTGATGGATGTGATTAAATGGGCGGTTACAACAATATTTTTTGAATTAAAAAACTCTAGCCCCTATTTTTTTATTCGAAAAAAGAGAAAAAATAAACAAAATTCGAGCGAAATAAATTACACAAAAAAAACGATCATATTTTTCTCGTTAATTTGACATCCATATTGATATACCTTTTCATCCATTTTTTGTGGTTTTTCGGTTTTCTATTTATTTAGGCTTTTCCCTTGAACCTGACCATATATATATATATATATAGGGGTGGTTTCAATTAGAAACCAAATTTCATTGGAAACTTTGGAAACCAAATTTCAACTATTGATCTTTTTAATCAATGGTTAAGATTCATTTTAATTATATATGGTAATAAATTAATTAATTTATTAATAAAAGATAATAATAATATGTCAAAAGGGTAAATGTGTCTTTTTCTTTTGTGTTTCAAATTTGACAACAAAGATGAAATATGATAATAAATTAATTAATTTATTAATAAAAGATAATAATTATATATGGTAATAAATTAATTAATTTATTAATAAAAGATAATAACAATATATCAAGACTACCTTTTTATTACCTGTTCATCAATATGCAGTATGTAAAAATCCAATTAAGTTTCATTACCATTATTGTTTCATTACCTTTCCATTATGTTTCATTACCTTTCCATTATGTTTCACTATATCAAATATTTTTCACTATATCAAATCTGTTTCATCAGGTTTCACTATATTAATATTTTGTTTCACTATATCGGGTTTCACTATATTAATATTTTGTTTCATTACCTTTCCATTATGTTTCACTATATCAAATCTATTTCATTAGGTTTCACTATATTAACATTTTATGTTTCATCAGGTTTCACTATATTAATATTTTGTTTCACTATATCAAATCTATTATGTTTCACTATATTAATATTTTGTGCCTGGAGGTAATTTCATATGAATACTTGAAAAATTAAATATTTTAATTTTATATTAATATTTTAATCAATCAATGATTCATCAGAATCAAAAATAGAGGATCCGTATGATTAAAATTTGTTTTCCTAAATTAAATATTTCATTTTTACAATAATAAATGACTAACATTAGCATATATAAAATAAATTAAAAATAAATAATTATTAATATAATAATAATAACAATTACCATATATATTATGAAATTATGTAAAAGACTAAAATAACCTTATCAATTAAAAATAAAGTTAAAAAAAAGAAATTTAATGATTGGTTGATTTCAGTTTCCAAAGTTTTCAATTGATCCCTCCCCTATATATATATATATATATATATATATATTGGAAGGCAACAATTATATATATATATTTATTTATCATGGTTTCATCATAATCGCATCTAATTGAAACGAATAAAAACATATGATTTTTATACAGTCCAGACCCCTACGAGTGAGAAAGCAGAAAACTACGCGAGCTATAGTACAAGCAAGCTGATATAATTATTGGATCCAAATACTTATGGATCAGAAATTTTGTTTTATTGTTGATAGACAATGTACGAGTTAAATGTTCAAACATTTGATTGTACTGTTATTATTATTATCGCTACTATACCCTCTCTTAAAATTTTATAAAACTAAAATTTTAAAATTCCTTTTCAAAAATGTTATGTCCTTCTCGTTTTGGGAAAAAAAAAAGATCTAATTCAAATTTTGCTATATTTTTTTCTCTAATTTAAATTCTTGAAAATATCACAATAAAAATTTTAAAAAAAATGTGGAAACATCTTTCTAAAACTTATATATAGAGAGAGATGAAGGACCATGATATATAGAAGTTAAACATTTTGTGAGAATGCGAGAAGTGTTTAATCATATATGATTACACGGTCTGTAGATGTATTTAATCATATATGATTAAACGTCTATGTATTGTCAATATAACATGTGTTTAATCATATATGATTAAGCTTGTGTATCATATGTGATTAAACACTTATCGTCTTCTCGTAAAATATTTAGATTCTCGTTTGAACCTGCCCCTATATATATAGATATACCCTCTCTCTCTCTCTCTATATATATATATAATGAGATGAAGGTTATGTGATCTAGTAAGCCATTAAATAAATAAAAAACTCATTTAAAATCTCAAATAAAAAGGAAATTTTTGTTTTTATATGATCTCAAATATGATTAGGAAGGATTAAAGGTGTTATTATTTGCAAAGTGAAATAATTATTTGGGAATAAAAAAAACAAATAAATGAATAAAACAGGAAAATGGGGAAGTAACAGCGTGGTCAGATTTGGAGGTCACAGTATCACAGTTTCCATTATTGTGAAAGAAAAGCAACTGTGAACCTGTGCCTGCAACCGGAGTTTTAACATTTTCTTTGTTCTTTAAATCAATTACATAATTGGTCCTTCTACTTTTGTTGGAACTTCATTTTTTCATATTTACAAATAAATATTTGCATATTTCATTCTTACCCGTCAATAAATTCGTTTATCGTAAACATAGTCACGTGTTACATCGACATTGTGAGTTGTAATTTCTTCTCAAACTTCATCTAATGTTTGATCTAATCAATAAACATTTAAAAAAAAGTTCTTTGTAATATAACAAATGAAAAAATACATCTAACCGGCATGGTACTATAATCCAACAGTAAAACCACTCTTCAAGCAAGACGAACCCCAGTTGTTGATATGGAGTGCACTAATCATATGTGTAAACAAAAGTGGTTCGAACAACCTCTGAACCACATTACCAATAACGAAAACAGGGTCAGAGAGATCAGAGATGCATAAATACTGAAGTAAATTAAACAAACTAAATATATTCAATTCGAATGAAATCCACCACCTTCTTCCATCCCAAATGTTGACCCTCTCCCAAGTTTTTCCATGCATGTTCCTTTTATAAGCTTCCAACTAGCATCTTTTGTTAATATCGTCCCCATGTATACTAATTAACGAATTTTTCTATAAGAACTAGTACAATATTGAGTAACTAAAAGACAACTAAGAGGGCGTTTGGTTCGCAGAATGAAATTTGGTGGAATTGGAATGGATTTTGACCACATGTTTGGTTGGTAGGAATTGGATGAAATTCAATTCTTTAACTTTAGGCAAGGACCGATGAATTCCTTGATTTGTGGAATTCAATGGAATTCAAAGGATTCCATCATGATCTATGTGAACCAAACAAAGAAATTGTAATTTGGTCAAAGGAATTTTCCATTCCAATCCCTTTCAATTCCTTCCAAATTCATGAACCAAACACCCCCTAAGAACTTGAAAGTATTCCCTGCTACTTTACTAGCCTTCCCTTTTTCCTTTAGTATTACTTACTTGGCCTTCTCTTGAGATACTAAACTAGCCTACTATATAAGCAAGATGAATTCATGTTATGTGTTGAAGAACACTTAGAACATCATATTCAATAGTACTAGAATCATGTTGTAACTATACAAACAAAACGTACATCATAATACTAAAACTCTTTCAAAAGACATGTCATGTAATTATTGAACACTGATACAAAACTATACACATGCTGAACTGAGAACTTTATAACTATTTTGTGTGGTGGGAATCACCTGATACAATGATGGGCCAATACGGAGGTCATTGTGATATGTAGTGGTCCTTACAAAAAACTAGGGTTCACTTCCCTTTTTTGAAACAAAACCAACATCTCGATTTGTATTCCCACACAAAATAATATTTTTTGTGCATGATATAACATAGATTACAAATACTGCTAGCATGCTAAAACCATTTAAATAAACATGTAATCCATAACATGCAACACTTTCTAAAATCATACATGGCGAGTATCCCTTTTTGTAAGTCACATAAAGACTCACCTGATGGTGAAAGTTTTCGAGATTGAATTGGAACTAGTATGGTACTTATATGGGCACCCACATAATGTAAAATAGCACAAAGTACCCACACATACTACTAAACTATACAGTTGTCTGCCGGACCAACATTGAAAACATATTTGTCTAAACAAAACTGAAAACCATAAAAAAAAATGAATGTGGCCTTAGGCGCAACCATGTGAGACTACTTTCAACCTCGTGTTGAAGTTTGACCTTGCTTACAGTCTGGATTGATCAACTCAACGCCACCTTGTGAGTGTGCTAGGCGAACTTGCAAGCAAGCTTCGTATATCCTACCCTTATGTGCAAGCCCGTAAGCGCATTCTGTAAAGCTTTCTCTCATACGTGCTTTTGATACATAGAAGCCTTTGGTTCTTTACAGATGCCCTGCCAATTTTAGCCACAATACCTCATGATTCTTCATTATTTTTGCTTCACAACATTACCAACATGTATACTTGCTATATCTCATTATTATATGTCAGTTAAACAACATTAATGATCCTTACTTAAGCATTTTCTCACTGATTATACTCAAATACGAACAAACGCCAACTTCTTGTCACTTGATGGCCTTAAGGCACCACATTGGACTAAAAAGTAAAAATCGTCCATAATCAATTCTTAACATGTTAGGCTACTAATCCAACAATTAAACGATTTTAAAACTCCGAAATCATGCCTCAATTCATTGATTTCTCGATGAAACTTCTTTGCACACTTCTTGTCCTATTGAACACTAAAAACTCCCCAACAATTGCTAATTTTTGGTGGGTTTTTTCCTTATGACTTTGAGGCAAAGTGAGAGGGTTTTGGAGTGTAGTTCTGATATATTGTGAAGTTGGGGAGTCCTCTAACGTCCCCCTTGACTTGGTCAATATCACAACTAGGCCCTTCCTTTCACTGAATTACCAATTTAGCTCACTTCTTTTACTAACTTTACAACTTTAGTCCCTTGATGGATTCTTCTTTACAACATAGCCCAAAAATGGAGAATTAAGTGACATGACAAAAAGTGTTAAAGATACATTATCTATATACTATATCTATTATCTATTACTACCTTATAATGCATTCATATCAAAACTCTTAATTACTACCCACAAAGCACATGGTACAATCATTTTATGCATACATTAAGAAAAACTATGAATTTACAACTAAGAAAGCATGATGTACAACTTCCTAATACACCTCTACCAACATCACCCAAAACAGAAGCTTTCTATTTTCCTTTGCTTCGTCCAGCTTTCTTCTTCCCCCTTTTACAGCTTTCCTCACCGAGTTTGGTATGTACGTGGTTCTCTTTTTTCCTCTACAGGGTATTTCTTTCTCTGACTATTGTGAATATTTCCCACTCCTATTTGATTCTGATAAGGAATTCAAAATTCAAACTTGAGGTTGCATAATATCCATTTTTATTCGTTCCCTAATTTCCAGATTCAATCTCCATTTTTCGCTCTCTCTTCATCTTGGGATTTTGGTCATCTTGGTCTTCGATTTTCTCCTTACATGAGAAGTGATTCGAGGTAATTTCATAAATTCTTCCCTTCATTCGTGCTCTTCTACTCTATTTGCTCTTGATCTGTTTGAACGAAGGTAAGGATTTTTTATAAAACAACCTGCCGCAGCATAGGTTTGCGGAAAGATCGACAAGCGTCTAAACCCTTTAACGGTTGAGAATTATGACGCGTAAAACTCGAAAACTCAAGAGAATACTCTCTAAAAAGCTAAACTTTATTGATAATAACTTGATTAACAATTAAAAACAATAAACCTATTTATAGGTAAACTAACTAAGAAATAACTATGGAAATTAGAACTATCCTAATTATAAACTAACTAGGAAGCTATTTAAATAACTAATAAAAGGAAACTAAATAATCCTAAATTATTATCTAATATAATTATTAATTAACTAAAACTAATAAAAAAAACAAAAAGACTTAGAATTGGAATGGAAGTAGGATTTTAGAATGTCACGTGGATGTGTCACGTGGAAGATGGATGAGAATTGTGGTGGAAAAACAGTGGACAACGTGATTAGCATGTGGGTTAAACTCGCGTAATAAGCCGCGAGAGGCACTGTTTATGCGGGTGTCAAGCAGCTTAAATCGCTTGGCACTCGCATTCGTTTCTATTTATGGTTTTCGACCCGCTCTTCAATTTCCATCACAATCCTTTTTATACTTGGTGCTTTATATTTTCCTCTTTTCCGATACCAAATTCCAAGCATCTTTCGAGCTCATTTTTCTCTTCGAGCTCGTTTCTCTTTTTCCCAATTATTATTAAAATTTCTTATTAACGCTCGAATTCTCCCTGTATCAGTAACCCTCACTTGAAAAGAACTCGTCCTCGAGTTCACTTGAAAAACGTGTTCCTCTGACTCGTAGAACATTCTTTTCTGCGAAATAATTGGATCCGCATCCCGGTTTTCAAAATTCAAAAATCTTGACCGATCTTCAAATCCCAACTGAAGTTGTCGTGATCGTCTCCATACGAGAGATATTTTATCAAATTTGAAAGGGTAAGAGATTAAAGTAATTTTACCGGGAATTGATTCGGTTTGAACCAGGGTTTTGGGTGCGGTAATAATGAAAGTGTCACTTTTGGAATCATCGTTCTTGACTTCTTGTGACAACGGTTTCGTTGGCTCGAGAATGTCTTCCATTATCTTACTTTCGGTTTCTTTGACGACTAACCCGAAATCTATTGCCGACTTTTTATGATTGGTTTCTTCTTGTGATTCTACTTCAACGGTAACGACTTTATCTTTAACTTTGTCCGGCAAGACTTCATCCTCTTGTTTCGATGGCTCCTCTGGAATGGGTGGTTGTCTGACCAGAGAAGTAACCGAACCGATAGTACGGTTGTTGATGTTGCTCTTCTTGTTGGTGCCTACATCGAAGCTATCAACCGGAGTCACGGCGATCTTTCGGTCACCACAATGAAATAGTACGAGGTCGTATCGACGCTTGTAAGTGGCATGATTGTCGAATTGCCACGGTCGGCCCAATAGAATGTGGCAAGCATCCATATCAAGGACATCACATAGTACCTCTTCTCGATAGTATTTGCCAATTGAGATGGGTACTCGACAAGTTTTTGTAACTTTAACTTAAAAACCATTGAGAGGCCATTCATGATGTTGATTAGGGTTTGATTCAAGTTTTCTTGATTTCAGAAACACAGTAATTAGAGCTCTAGAAACATCTTCTTTAAGAATCAAAGGTTGAACAAAAATCTTATGTTTCGTTTCCTTTTCCCCATTTATGCAGGTAACTACTTTGTTCACTAAAGAAGATTTTGAATCTACCAAATTAGATGGTATATGATTTTTGTTTCTTATTTCTTATGCTCATATTTATTTAGCAACCTACGACTTGAGCCCTTTGGAATTTATTCCAACAACACCAACAATTATTATTGGTCAATAACATCTTATAAATCAAGCAACTTTATTATTTTACTCACATCTTTGTTCTTTAGTTAAGATGATGAAAAATTCTACATTGTGAAGTTAGGTATTTGTACATTGTGAAGATTTTCCTAACTTGTATATGTTGTTATGGTATTTTGCTAACTTGTTTCTTATTATAGTTTTTATAAAATTGGAAGCAGATAGAAGGGCTTGGTATGTGGTTAAGGCTTTTCAGATTCCTAACATGACAATTTAAATGGGTTTTGTTTTTCCTTATTTCTATATGCTATGACATTGTCATTTTCATTATAAGCGGTCGGCACATAAGAACTCTACAACAGTATTGGATGATTCTTATTGGTGTTTACAAGCATGTTTGGGGTCTTTGAATCTAATTATAGCTTGCTTCTGAGTTTTGCAAGTGGCCTCTATGAATAACAACTAGCAGTTGCACTAAATTTAGTTTTAGTCACTACATCATTTGTTGGTTTTATAGAAACTATTTTTATACTATCCCATTATAAAATCGAAAATGGATTTACATTGTGATCATATCTTGTCAATTTCTCTGTTATTAACCATGGTCGTGTAAGAAACTTTCTATTATGTATGTTGGTTTAAGTAAGTGGTTGTTTACCAAACACTGCTTACTGACAAGAGTCACTACCCTCACTTATCTTGTCAGGTAACATTCTCGGTCATTAAAATAGATTGTGGTAGGCGTCTTTTACCGGGTAAAATTCATCTCCCTCACTTACCGGGTAAGGTTCATCTCCCTCACTTACGGGTCGTTTACCAAACGCTTACCCAAGTCACTTACCTTACCGGATAAACATAACAAGTACCGAATATCTTACTCCGGTAAGAGCGTTGGCAAGGGTCGAAAGTCTTACCCGATAAGTGAGGGTGACAAATCTTACCGGGTAAGCTCTTACCAGGTAAATTGTTGTATATGATACCGTTTAAATGAACTAAAATCTTACGTGAAAAGGTAAATGAAAGTGTTAATTCTTACCGGGTAAGCATTTGAGTAAACTACCCCTTACTGTGTAAGATTCGTGGTCCTTGCTATGACTATTATCGGGTAAAATTCTTGGTACTTTTCATGCTTACCGGTAAGGTAAGTGACACTAGGTAAGATTTTGGTAAGCGGCTCCTAACTCTATCTGATTTGGTTGCACCAGTGAAAGAAACGGGTTCTAATATAATGGATATTAGAAAGTTTTCACTCAAAAATATCCTTGTATAGTCATTAATAATCTCATATGATGATTAAATACGAGGGTGTTGTAGAAATAAGAGAAAATTATGTTGATGAAGCTCTCAATCATTGAGATCTTCAATTCAATGGTTGGTTTCGGTGCTTGGCTAAAGTGCATGATTTCAGTGGCTACCGCTAATGACTTTTAGTTCGAGGGGTGGTTTTCTATGCATCAATGCTTGGTTATAAAGGTTGCTTCCGATGTTTTTTATTGTATTGAAGTGGTCTTAGGGGTGTAGTCATGCAGGTACTGTTGGCTCTTTGGCTTTAGCCGCCATTGACAGTCAAAATTTAGTGGTTGTTATAGCGAATTTTCTTACTACCAAGGGGAATGAAGAGGTTGTTCTAGATGGGTTTTGAACACTAATGTTGGTGATTTGTTTGATTTATAGTTTATCAAAAATGTCAACCATTAAAAGACGAAGCAATATTTTGATTTTGGATTGTTCTTGAATGCATAATTCTTTATTTATCGAGATTGAAATTTTACTCGGTTTAAACATAATATTGAATTATTTTAATAAGTTGTTGTACTAATTTTATATTTTTGATCTATCACATTCCACCACATTGCGCGGATAGACAACTAGTTTATAAACATTCATACATAGTTTTTATATTCTATTTATTAAAATTCATTCATCAATTTTATTATATATATACATAAACAAAAATAGACACGCACACGACTACAAACATAGAAACACACACGACTCTTTACTTACAATGTAATAAGCTTAATGGTATGGATAACTTATTTGCTCAACCATACAAAGTGTTTCTTGATGGCTTGATCATTAAGCCGCAAAGCCAAAATGACTATACAGAATAAGCCAAAATCCATCACTTGTCCCAATTAAGTCACCTCAAACAAATTAATACCAGAAATAATCGAACCCAACCCGTCGGTCACCCATCCTTCAGACATAAAACTTAACTCATACAAGACTTGATAGAAAACCCGTCATATGAACGGCAAGCATGGGGCCTGTTTTAATGTGCCATCCTGCATTCCTACCCCACGTACCATATGCACCCCAAACATCGGCAGATCAAAGAAAATTATCAAATTTATCACCTCTGTCTACTTAAAAAAATACATGCGATTTAATACACATTCTATCTCTTCGTTTTTCCTCTCTTTTCTGGCACGAAATTCGCCTTACCGTTCACCAAATGGAACTACGTTATTCAACTGATTCAAAAGAACCCAATGAACCAAGTCTTTATGGAATGTCTTTAGAACATTTCAAGAATCTGTTCAAGAGAAAATCACCAACTCAAGTTCAAATTAAATATCAACAGAGAAGAAGAAAACCATAACATTCTTGTTCAATTAGCAGCAGTAGACTTTATTAAATAAAAAAGAAAAAATAACTTGTAAGGCTAGTCATAAGCTAGCTAGCTGACTTAACAGCGATTCAAGTAACGTTTTAATAAGACCTTTTTCCAATTAATGTTTCATCATGTCGTTTTACATTGTCATGAGAAGAGTCAAGTAGGATTGCAAATTATTCAAGCTCGGCTCGAAAAAATATTACCGGGCTCAAGCTTGAATTAAATTTTCACGATAGGGCCCGAGCACGAGCTTGAACATTTTTTTTCAATGTTCAAGCTCGAGCTCGATACTTGCTTATGAGCTTGAACTCGAGATCGATTAGCTCGCTTATTGGCTTGACCTTGATAACTATTATACTTTAATTATATGATTAATGAACATGTTTGGCTTGAAAAAAGTGTATACTCAGCTCGACTCGGAAAATTTAATCGAGTTTTCGAATAAGCCGAGTCGAACATTGGTGTTATGGAGCTCGACTCACTAAGTTCAATGAACTTTACTGTGTTTGAGATCACTTCAAACTCGACAATTATTAAGGTCGACCTCAAGTAGCTCATTAAAAGCACAACTCATTAACACCCCCAAAATTCTAACTTGTCAACTAGTTTTTAACAAATATAACTAGTTTATCAAGTAATAGCTAGTTTATTAGCCAATTACTAGCTTTTGAGCTAATAGTTGGCTTACGCCAAATATAGCATTCAATCACGAAGGATCATGGAGCTGTGCAGAAACTTACATTTATGGGCATTTCCGCAATCACAAGACTGCTGTTTTCCTCGATGCTTTTAAGAGTCACCACTTCACCTCCAACGACCATGTTTATCACAATCCCATCTATATGTTAATTTTCAAAAAAAGCAAAAGTTAATCATAGAACTAGAAAGTAAGATGTATTTTGAAGTAGCAGAACAAACCTGGAGCTAAACAAGTTGCCATTCTTCTTGTATATGTTTCCTGAGTTCAAACAGCAGGAAGGGATGAGATATAGAGAACAAAAGTTGTGGCTTTATAGAGAACAAAAGTTGCCATTCCCCTCGTATATGTTTCCTTGATGAACACAAAATTTTATGAATTATGCAACTTTAAAGAAGGCCCACCAACTTTGGTTAAAACAAACTTCCAATAGAGTAATGTGGATCACCAGTATAGGGCATCAAAGAACTTATTTTCTCTGCTATTTGAAATTTTATAGGATGTTTAAATGGGAATGAAGTTATTGTAACAAGTGGGGATCTAGGTAGTTTTGTCAAGTTACATATCTTATAAGTACTAGGCATATACCCGCGCGATGCAGCGGAATGTAAGTAAAGAACGAACAATTAATGTTATTTCCTTATATACATTTCATCAATAATCAACCATGACCTAAAAATCACAACTTATGAAACCTAAAGCCATAAAGATATTCAATAATTAGTTTATATTACAATTATTGACGAAAAAAATCATAATGATATTATTTATAATAAGAATGAAACGTATTTTACGATTATGTATTTTTAACGGGCTAACGGTGGAAAAAAAAAATAAAACGTATGGACAGAAAAACAAATTATTTCGTAGATATTCATGATATTTAATAGTACGGTTAAATTAAAAAATATTCAATATTTGGCTCGTTTTGAAGATATTGAGGAGACGCTTATAATGATATAATTTGTAGAAAAATGAACGTATTTTTTCATTGCATTTTTGTTAATATATAATTATTTGTGTTAATATGTGTAAAATGAAAAAAATAAGGGATATAAAGTAAATTAAATAAGTAATTATAAGGGTGATAAATGTAACAATGTAAGGGTGGTAAATGTAATTGTACAAAAGTTTGTACAATAACCGTTTGTACAATAACCGTTTTAGTAGTATAGATAATTCGTATATATTCTGATATTTAATAGTATGGTTAAATTAAAAAATATTCAATATTGGGCTCGTTTTGAAGGTATTGACGAGACGATTATAATGGTATAATTTGTAAAAAAATGAACGTATTTTTTCATTGCATTTTTGTTCATATACGATTATTTGTGTTAATATGATAACGGTGTAAAATGTAAAATGAAAAAGTAAGGGATACAAAATAAATTAAATAAGTAATTGTAAGGGTGATAAATGTAACATTATAAGGGTAGTAAATGTTATTGTATAAAAGATTAAGGGTGGTAAATGTAATTGTACAATAGTTTGTACAATAACCGTATTAGACTTTTCATTATATAGTATAGATTAAGAGCCTTGTATTTGTTTTGTTGTTGCCTTAGGGGCCGTTAACCGACACAAATTGGATAAGGCGCTAACATGGTAAGAGTCAGATCTCTCCTTTAGCTTACCGGGTCAGCATAATGGACCGGTAAGAGGGGCTTGATAAACAGCAGCATCTCGGATCGGTAAGCACCTCTTATCCAGTAAGAGGCGGTAAGCAGGTATTAAACAGTCTCTTAATTAAGATAAATGTCACAAAAATAGATGAATTACAAATGAAGAGGCCAGATGAAAATGAATGACATCTACCATGCCTGACAATTTTCAAAAAGAATGATTATGAAAACAAATTAAGGATTCTAAACTTCACACACAAATTATCAAAGGACATTTCAAGCATCTAACCAAAGATGAATCAGATGTATAGCACCGAACAGATAAAGGAATCCTTAGATCAAAGACGGATCTTGGTTATTTTATTCAATAGAAAGATGATATCATTCAATAGCTTGAAGATGGGGAACAAGTATCGGCTAACTTTGTGCTAGCAGTTGTAACAATATGGAGGATGCAAGTGTTATACAGAATTTATTGGACACTTGGAATTTATTGGGCGTAAAGGTTTGTAGGTGGACTTTTAAGTCCACCACTAAATCTTAGGGATCAACTCACAGGTGGTGGAAACTACCTCTTTCAATGGAGAGGCAACTAAGGTAAGCTAGCTTATTTTTTTGAGCTTATTAAAAAAAGCCCCTTTTGGTAAGTCATAAACTAGCTTTCTGAGCTACTTTGGATAGCTTATTAGGTATTTTTTCACTTTTTTCCAATGATGCCCCTTATATTTTTTTAGGTCATTTTGCATTGGCATCTAGTTTACAGCTGCTTTTTACCAAACGTGACTAGTTTATCGGCCAATTTGCCAAACATACCCTAAATGTACTCCGTAAAAGAACCAAAATATCATATATAACAAAAAAAAAGGTGACCCTGGTGCATCAACACTTACTGTCTTTGCAATGGTTGAGACAAAGTCTATATACACCTTGCAATGAGATAAACAATAAAAATAGCAAATTTAGATAATCTGTCTACTGCTGACTAGCAATTCCTATTAAAGGGCATTATGGAACAGATATTTAAATTAAATATGATATTTATTGAGAAACTGAATTCAAATGAAACAAACTTCAGCCATGGTACACACACACACACATATATATATAGGCAAAGGATCGTGTGAGAAGTTGAAGTTAACGTGAGAAACGTGAGAAGTGGATATGAACCGTTGATCACTTTTAATCAAATGGCTTCCCATGAATTGCGGCTTAGAAGGGAATTGATTATGTGCATCTCGGTGCATCTCATCCTAATGTGCATCCATTTCTCATCCAACGGTTGATAACCACTTCTCATGCTTCTCACGTTAACCTCAACTTCTCACCGGAACCCGACCCTATATATATATATATATACTAGAAGCGTATTCGCGCAATGCAGCGAGATACATCACGATTTTAATGTTTATTTTTATTTTTTGTTTTTTATTGATTTACAGTACGATTTTGGATGGTTTTTATTGAGTGATAATGGTTTTTTTATATATAAATTTGTTTAATTTAGGCTTAACAATATAATGTTTTTTATATAAAAAAAATTAAGTAGTTTGTTAAAATTCATTAATTATCTTATATATTTTATATTTTTTATATTTAAATTGAGATGTTTATCTTGTTTTGATTATGTTTATCAGAATTCAAATTTCATAATTTTAGGATTTGGGGACTAGAGATAAGGATTTTGGGGGATAAGGATGAAATTTATTAATTAGGATTAAAAGCATTTAAAAGTAGTACATATTGCTTCATTAATTGTTTTTTAAGAGATTTTAAGTAGATTAGCATTAAATAATATTACATAATGCTTAATACATCACGATTTTAATGTTTTTTTTTATTTTTTGTTTTTTATTGATTTACAGTACGACTTTGGATGGTTTTTATTGAGTGATAATGGTTTTTTATATATAAATTTGTTTAATTTAGGTTTAACAATATAATATTTTTTATATAAAAAAAATTAAGTAGTTTGTTAAAATTCATTAATTATCTTATATATTTTAAATTTTTTATATTTAAATTGAGATGTTTATTCTGTTTTGATTATGTTTTTCAGAATTCAAATTTCATAATTTTAGGGTTTGGGGATTAGAGATAAGGATTTTGGGGGATAAGGATGAAATATATTAATTAGGGTTAAAAGCTTTACAGGTAGTACATTAGGCTTTAGTAGTTATTTTTAAGAGATTTTAAGTAGATAGCTTTAAACGATAGTACATAAAGCTTAGTGAGTTGTAATTAAGAGTTTTTTATGTCATCTTTATAATATAGTATAGATATAGATATAGATATAGATATAGATATATATATATATATATATATATATGTTTATCAGATTATAAGGCATCCGGTGCAAATTAGTCCATGAAAGAATAATATGAGTTCATCAAATTTTTGTGATAGCATGTTCTGGTAAATGTCCTAGTGCAATATTTTCTTAATATAACACAACAAAGATAAATCTGGCTCTCTATCTAAATCTGAATGGAAACCCTCTTGGGAATACAATTCAAGCAGGATAAAGCATTAAAGCTACATCTTGTACACAATTTATTTTATAAGCTGCTTTTAGCCGGTCATATAAGTATGTCCTTCCACTAGTTGTGAGATATTAGCATATTTTGCTTCTTTCCTAAATTTTGCATGTGTGAAGTTCTAGTTCTATCTCCCGGATCATATCTAGAGAAACAAAATTCCAGTGCTGAAGAACCCCCCACCCCTGGGTAAGCTGTGTCACAGTATAAGAGTACCTTTTTTGTTGGTAGTTCATAGTTTATCAGAACACTAGAACTGATAGGGGATTCTCCTGAAGCAAGAAGAGGAAGACAAGCATCGGTTGCAACTATCATATGGGACTTTTGATCTTCCTTTTCATCCCCTTCATCTCCAGATTGAACAGCAGCATTTTGGTTCCACTTCATCGTTGTGTGGCGAAATCTATCTAAAACCAAAGCACGTTCTGCTTCCGCGAGGTCACTGTACTGAGAAAGATATTCAGAAAACAATGATATAATGTAAATTATTGATCACACATGCTACTAGGAAACTGTTTAACGTCCTAAACAAGAACTGTTCCAAGCAGGCCAATTAAATCAAATCCCATCTGATTGCTTCGCTATATACTATATAAGTTCAACTACAAGACATAAACTGCCAATCTTTGCATGTGTGCCTAATTAAAAGGATGAGGATAAGTTCCATGGATGCTATGGCATATGTTACTGTGAGAATATGTGGAACACCATTGAATTACTCTCCAAAAGAGACCTTAAGGAGAGAAGGGTGGTTCCAACATAGAGGAGAAATGGTCCAAGTCAAGCCAATATGTGGGACTCTAACACGCCCCCTCCATCAAAGGCTAGACATGCACATATTGTCCCAGAGTGCCAAGAGGGGTCAGACGGGTGTGGGAGCTAGACGAGTACAGATTGCCTGGAACCCATTGAGGAGAGAAGGGACATCCCGATATATATAGAGTTGAAATGGTCCAGGTCTAGCCGATGTGGGACTCTTAGCAGTTGCATGTCATCAGATTTACATTTTCCAGTCTATTTGGGGAACCATCTTAGAAAGACAAAGTAAGGACATGATAGAACAGTCAGGGTGCCTGAAAATCATATACTGGGGAAGTCAGGGTAACCAACATCCTCGAACCCATCTGATCCAAGTATGCAAAATATTTGTAAATACCCTAAGAATTCGGATTATTTTCATGTTAGCCGTTAACGATTTTGCTACTTGATTCCTTGACCAATATACTTGCTTATGAATTGTTTAATCTAACAAACATTCTCATTGAAATGCTTTCTTACCTAACCCATTTGCTGTGACATAACAATATGGTATCAGATAGAGTCCATTAGATTCCAATTGGGTGCTAGCAAACCTTGACATAGATCGAATTCCATACCTCTTTCTGTAGCAAGAGGAATGATGCAAAAGAGAATATGACTGCGGACCAAGAGGATAGTAAGGAGAAGGCAAAATACCAGCGGTGTAACGGAAATGTAGGAAATGTTGGAGACAGCAGAGCAAACAGCGTCAAGCTCATCACGCGTGCTACAACAAACCACCATCGGCAGCCATGGTCGACGGCCTGCCATTCCTAATAGATCCACCAATGTCTCCTGCCAAATTTCCAGTGTTCTTCCATTGATAATTCCGTGCAGTCAAAAAGTTCAATAACAATCTCACAACTTTTTTCTCAACAAGAATCTAAATTGTAATCGTTACTTTTCCATCTCACATTAGAATGATTCCTATATACTTCGAAATTATACGAAACCAGAAATATATATCAGAAAATAGCATGAAAAAACACAAATTTTCTCACCTGTTTGCATACTTTTAAACCAACTCACCTATTTGCATTCGGATGACAGAATTTCTCACTTGTTTCCAGATTTTGAATATAACAGATGTATTTAAAATTTTAGAACAAAATCATAGATTAAATAGTCCCCCAATTTTTTCCTCTTTTTTGTATCTCTCCAAAATAGCCTGAAATTTGAATGTCACTGAGATCAATAGGAATTTTGGATATCTGGATTGAAGATGATTTGCTTATTAAATTTTCAAGTTTCATTAATTCTCAAATTCAACACAATAAGAACGATGATACATCTAGAGGTATCAATTGAAGGAAAACCTAAATGAACATGGAGAGTGGAGATCAACAAGTATTTATATCTTTCCTTCAATTAATTGTAGTAATTAGCATAAACGAATCAATGATTCTAAGTAAAAAATGGCTTTTCTTAACTGAAACCTAAATAGAGCAAGAGATTGACCATCTTAAACTGGATTCTGTCGACGGCGAGATAGAAATGACGCTGTGGACTGCAACGTACACAACATTATTCAGCAAACTGGTTTCTCAATTCACTCTCGGAATCACACAAACTTATTTGCAATCAACAAATAAGCCACGGTGAAAAAAATAAAACAAATTCCGATACCTAATAGTAGCGGCAGCAGGCGAAAGATGTGAAGATGCTTCCACTGCGTCCATCTCAGGCGAAAACTCCGGAGTAATGAAAACCCTACCGATCCTTTCACTCGGTTTTCACCGCCGTTGTTCCTAAAACGGCGAGTAAAATATTCCGTCTGGTATCACGAGTTGTATGCGGGAGAGTAAGTTACAAAAACAGTCCTCAACTATTAGTTAACTGTCAATTTTAGTCCTTATTACTACGTAATAGCCATTTTCGAAAATGAGGTGTAAACGTGTACGGTATGCATGTAAAAACCTTGTCGAGACGTGTGGTAAGATTACGAATTCGTTATTGATTAGAAAATTTGTACCTGAAGAAGTCACTTACCAAAATGATAATTCTGATGTGTGCCTCCGTTGTATATTGCAAGAAAGGTCGACTATTAGGAAATGTTTGACGACGTTTGATGATCCGTTCACCTTCCCTGTAGTATAAGGAGACAGAAAAAGTAACAACTTTCTATTATGAGTTATAAAGCTTATAATGAGAATAATGGTCGCGGACTGAAAGCTCGTGGAAGATAAAGAGTTGTTGGTTATGGTCTTGCTACCTTGCTCCCAAACTAGTATATGAGATTCACAAATAGCTTTAATTATATATATATGGTGGAAATACCATTTTATATGTCCTATGTGAAGACGAGGATTCTTCAACAAGGATCCTCAGAAAGAAAAGAAAAAAAAAGACTTTTGTGGTGACAATTCCATAGATAACGATATTGATCTTGATTTGTTTGTTGGCAAAATGAGTAGTGAGTAGTGAGTAGAAGGAGGATAAGCAACAAGGGAGTTCCATCTCAAGGAGACCAACTCGAGATGTAGATAAAGGATAAGTGAAACTATTGTTAGCAAGTGTGGCATTGAATAAAGGATTGTTCAATACTAAAAAAAGAAACAGGAGACCGAAGGTAGTTCATCAATATCAGTGAATGATGAGACCTTGTGCATCACATATGCTTTAACGTAAACTTAGTTCAGGATATCCATCACTGGTCTCAATATTATTTTACATGTAACGGAAACATTCATTTAGTAGCTAAAATATGTTGAAGTCAGCATCATAGTCATTTCAAACTTCTTTTACTATTATAAGCTCATAACAGAATCAATTTACAAAGTTGCATTATAATTTACACATATTTAAAGACTGAAATATACTAATTTGGTTTAACATGAGTTGTCGCCAGGGGCAGATGCAAGTCTTCCTTGTAGGGGTCCTAGGCCCCAACAAAACCCACCATTTTTTTTTGAAGAAAGCTATAAAAATCATTTTCTTAAGTAAAATTATATATTGGGCCCCCAATAAGAAGAACACTAGTATACCCAACCTCATGTCCTAATCCTAGTTTCTTTAATCAGTCCATTGTAGCACACAGTCGACAACAATGCTCTCATCTTTGACTCCAAAGTCCAAACGACAGACCACTCACCAGTCACCACTAGGCATTGGCTCAATGCAATGTGCAATTTTGTTTAGAACCTGGATACTGCAATGTGCAATTTTGTTTAAAAATTGCTTAACTTTTCACTAGGTTTGTTACAAATTGGTTAACGCCAAGTGCACACATTTGTTTAATGGTTCGTTCGTCTAGCCATTTGGTTCATTATTATGAAGCAATTGAATTTAGTGTTAACATGTAATATGTTCATTTGCTTTAAGTTTAAACGAAATATATATATATATATATATATATATATATACATACTGGTGGTGTACCCGTACGATGCAGCGCGGGTAAATCACAATTCTGAAACATTAATTTAGCAACCATCAAAGAGAAACTTCAACAAAAAAAAACTATGAAAAAGAGTGATTTTGCCAACCACGCGGCAAAGAGAAGTTTGTTTTGCCTGTTTGAGTTTTCACACTTCATATATGTCGTGTGAACAATAAAATGGCAAATCATGAGACTCGCCATTTTTTCCGGTTTACACTATGTTTGGAGTTCAAAAAAAATGTTGGAGAGCCCACTTTGATGTTTTAGTGTCATGGTTAGGATGCTCTTATCGAAGCTAAAAAATAAAATGTAATTAACCATGCACGTATCGTAAATGGATTCTCCACCACCTCCTGTGCTAGTAGGATCAACTCCTAGAACCATGAAATCATATTCCAAAAGTAAAAAACTCCAGAACATCCTTACAAACATAGCACTTTGTCAACAAATATCATTACTCTAGAGTCTAGGCATACATTTGGTCAAAATATGGATTGTGGGTTATATACCTGGGGGATTCTATGGAATGGTACACCTTCGAGATGGTTCAACAAAGTTTTGAAAGTTCGTAAATCTTACTTTGATGGGAGACAACATTCCATTAAGAGTCAGAATAAAAAGAGCAGAAAACGCCGATCAAAGTAATCCATAAATCTATAAGATGATTGATAATAAAAGGGAAAGACTTAGAAGTCTTGAAAGTTTGCACATATCTTATAAACATATTAAGATATATGTGATAGAGGGATCTCCATAAAAGCCAATCAAATTGGTCTTAAAAAGGAATTTCATAATCATCGAAAATATATGTACCATGAGAAAATATTTGAAGGTGAAAAATATTTAACACTTTATACAATATATGTTGCAGCTATGTAGTATTACACATCACATTCGGAATAAAAACAGTTGCATTATACATGTGTCACATGTGTCGTGTACGAGACTAAACCACTCAGATCGATCGTATTTGAAGAATCCTTCATCAAAAAATCATCCTAGGAACCAAAATCGAACTCAAACAGCCCCAACAGTCCCAAATGGGAGTCAAAAACAGCCTCTGACATAAGACCAACAAGAAGCCTTGATTTGTCTTGTAACAAATACCGAATCACTTACTTTCCAACCTTATAATTCCATTTGAGCAACAACTAAGAAGAATCAGATAGCCACACACAGCAAACCAAAAGGCTATAATGTCTTACTAAACATTACCTTCTCTAAGGCCAGAGCAAGTTTTGAGAGATTTGGATTCAAGATTTGAGCATCCAAAATGATTTGTACATATCAACAAAACAAAATGAGCAATTATTTCAACAATACATGAAATCTAAATTTATTTCATTTAAATATAAAGTAAATGCAAACAACAAAACACTTGCCAGTCGACGTTGCATCTGCTACCTGAAAATATTCTCCTGGATGCAGAGGGGCATGTAAGATCCTTATTCTCGTTCTTATATAGTGTTCTTATTGTTACACTTTGGTTTACAATATAAAATGTTGCTTTATCTGTATCTGGTTTGTGGGTCTATGTTTATTTCAGGTTATGTTGACTGACTTTGGTGTATTGAAGGAATTTGATTAGATCCAAAATGTGATAACGAGAACAAACTTATTTATAATGTCTAGAATGTTGCAAGCTTTCCTCTAATATGTACATCCACGTTTTTAGTTTTTAAGATCAGTAGTACCATTTGGTCTATAATTGGAAATTATATTCTAAGACACACATTTATAGCTCCATTTAGAGGCACCAAAATGCCTTATATTTTTTTTAATTTATGTAATTTAGATTTAAACTGAAGTTTTATTGAAGTTGCAGATTCTCGACATTCTGGTTCAATAATCAATGCATTTTGGGAAACATTATAAAGTTGTGAAATAGGCCCAACTCGGGTTTGAGATGTCACCATTATCCTGTTATAAAGATTCAAAACTGCTATTTATTTGGATCCTACCATCAACTAATCTATAAGGCATGTATTGCATGTATGTTGATTCATTGTTCTCTACAATGACTACATTAACATCAAATCAGTTTCTTGTTTGTATAAAACTCATTTGTGATACATATTGGTGTTATGCAATTTATGATAAGAGAATCATGTGTGATCCATGTAATGGTATTGATTTTTCTTGATATACATCTTTATCATGTGCAGATGGCTCCTTATGAGAGACCTGCACTAAGCAAAGGCTTTCTACTGCCAGAAGGTATGCACTTGCTAAGAGATTCATTATTTAAAGTTATATATTAATTTCCTTTATTTTAGAAAATATCCACTATGCTAACAGATGCATTCATGGTTTTTCCACGTTTGTGAATCTTTAAAACATGGTCCTTTTTATACCATTTTTCATGTAGTTTTCTAATCCACGTGACTTGGTGTTGTATTGTTGTAATGATCACATATACTAAACAAGAACACTATGATCCTTTTTCCTAAAAGAAGTGGAAAACACACATGAAAATGATCAACCTACAAATATGAATCTAGAAGATTAATTACATCGTGACATTCATATACTAAATAGTAGGATAGACCAACTTTTCTATGTGAAGCTAGATTCACCCATCAACTTTTATCAAATAGGGTAAATACATAATATCCATGTTATGATGCATTAGATTATGAAATTTGTGTTTGTTCTTTATACTACTTTATAAAAATTATATTTCAGTTATTTCTTGAAATTTAAGAGGTACATCATTTGAGAGGTAACATGTGTTGACTTCTATTCTCTTTGATTCTTTCCGGTGATAATTAATTATATTTAGTTGTAGAAGAATTTACACACACACAACAAAGTTGTTGGGCACTTGGGTTTTTGAATTGAAGTGATTTTCCTTGCAATGTGAGTTCCTCATGTGAGTAGGCTTGTGCAAGCCTCATTTTTAGTTCACATACAATTTTCAAGTTGAGAACCTTATTTTGTTTTCTTCAAGTGATTACCTATACTTTCCCTTCATGCAATCAGGAATGCTTGTGGGTGAACATTGTTACAGTAGAGAAAAGTTTGATGGTACCTTGAAGATTTACATGGGAACATCCATTAGTTTAAGAGTCACTAATTGTATCTCAACTAGATTGATGCTTATGAATGTTGTGTTTGCTTAACGAAATGTGTTGTTTATTAGGATAAATAGGTTTTCTTCTTTCATACATCACTTTAGTACAACAGTTTAAAGAAATATTTTAATTTTAATTTTAATCAGTTTGGGTTTAAGTAATTTACTAAAATGATGCAAAGTAGTTATAGTGGTGTTGTACAAGGTTTCCAAGAAATATTCTAACTTTGATCAAGGATTGTGGTTATGGTGGACGAAGATGCAACATATTCTTGTTGTTGATAACATAAATGGCAGATGCAACCCTATCTGTGTTAGCAAAAACCTGTTGATGCATATTGAAACCAGCAAAGTGGTGTTTGGATCTGCTTTGGGGCTGAATTATTTTGTACAAAGGAACATTACAAACCAAAATCAAAACTACATACTTTGAATCTATTAACAACCCATAATTTAGATGATATAGAACATTCTATAAATAATCGTATTAATTTTTCAATCACAATTTACAAAAAAAAATTAACACGCGCGTCGTATCACGCGCGGGTAAATGCCTAGTATTTTTAAATTAAACTTGGTAATTTTCTAATTCACGCCACAATTATCTTGTTTCCATAGTTCAAAGATTTTTTTAAATTGGTAGTTATCTTTATTTTGGAATATAATAATTTATCGTTTCTAGCGTATTCAAAATGCATATATGCACATCAAGGTTTAATAATTTGAACAATGCACACATGCATAGAAAACAACAACATTTTAAACATTAAGTTTGAAACTTTACATATAACCATATGCACAAATGCATATATGCATTTTCTAGATTGCATACTCTTAGAATAAGACACATATGCACAGACCAAACATTTTAAACATATTTTATTAGATACTTAGCTTATGTCCACATTAACAACTATATATGCATTTTCTAGATTCCATACACTTAGAACATGCACAAATGCATATCCACAATTCTTACATAATTTTCATATGCATATTCAAAATGCATATATGCACATCAAGGCTTAATAACAGAAAACAAAAACATTTTAAACATTAAGTTTGAAACTTACATATAACCATATGCACATATGCAATCTTAAAAGATGCACAAATGCATATATGGACATGTTGCATATATGAATATACCATTTACATCGAACTGCATATATGCACATGTTGCATATATGAATATACCATTTACACTTCTACATTGTTTCATTGTTGAAAATAAGCTACAAACAACAAATTTGGATATCGAAAATTGTGTTAAAAAGAATATAATCAAGAACACGATCACAATCAACCCCGACCACACGAACACGATCGTCGGTGTTCTTCCTCTTCTTCCCATCAACCCTTTCGCAAACGGGTACAAATGCGCCAACACCCAAAAACTAAAGAACACGCCACCAAGAAGACGACTCCACTGCGGTATCGTACTGTGAATCGTCCTGCAAATCCTGACAGCAATGGTGATCAAGTTCACCATCATGATCGTTATCGGCGGGATCATGAGCGATGTTCATTTCACTACGTAAAGATCCGCGAATTCGTCATCTTCGTCGTCTCGACGGATTTTGACGTCAGCGTGAATGAGATTTCGATTCCGGCAACCACTTTCAGAAGTGCTTGAAGAACAATGGCTAAATATGAAATCAAATAAAAAAGGATAATTGCAAAATGAAAATATGAATCATGGATCATGGATTTGAAATCTCCTTCACGCTAAAAGTGGTCGCCGGAATACATGAATCATGGTTAATATGAATCATGGATTTGACAAAATAAAATCAAATAAAAAAGTATAATTGCAAATTGAAAAGATAACTTCCAAAAATAACTGCATAATTTAAATTTAAAATTCTCCCTGATTTCATGCATCGTGATTATCTTAAAAAATAGTTAAAATAAATTTCAATCAAAATATAAAAGGAAATGTATTTTGACCGAAATACCCCTGTGCATACATGCATTTTATTTTTATAAACCGTTTTTTATATTTTATTTTAATCAAAATTCTAATTAATTGTGAACCATTGATCTAAATAACCAACGGTCCAGATTGCTAGATGTCTTTTTTAGTAATTTTACATCTTATAAGTTAGTTTTTGTTAAACTTGACTTTTTCATCAGCTAGCTTATTAGCTACCAACTAACTTATCAGCTAGTTTGTCAAACATAGCCATAGTAGTTGATTACGTCTTTACGATGGGTTTTAAGTGGTTTCAAACTGCAATTAAGTCAACTAATTAACTCATATCACATCATTAACTGATTTTACACAATACTAAAAGCGTACCCGTGCAATGCAACGAATACATCATGATTTTAATGTTTCATTTTATTTTTTGTCAATTTACGGTACGATTTTGGATGGTTTTGAGAGAGTGATAATGTCTTTTTTATAAATTTGTTTAATTTAGGCTTAATAATATAATGTTTTTTATATAAAAAAATTAAGTATTTTGTTAGAATTCAATGATTATCTTATATATTTTAAATTCTTTATATTTAAATTAAGATGTTTATCCTGTTTTGATTATGTTTATTGGTTATTATAAATTCAAACATATAGCTTTAAAAATTTGTACTCATTCATCATTACTTGTAATCATGAATTTTAAGTATTGTGTATCAATAAATAGTTAGATTTTCTTAATTATATTTTAGATTATTTATATTTAAAATTTGATTTTTATCATGTATTTAATAATGTAGGGGAGTGATTTTAGGGGGATTGAAATGGGAAATGATTTTAAGGGAGTTAAATTGGTTAGAGATATGGATTGAAAGTTAATAAATAGCATTAAATGTAGTAAATAAAGTTTTAATGGTTGTTTTTAAAAGATTCTAATTAATTAGCATTAAATAACGGTACATTAAATTTTAACAATTGTTTTTAAGAGTTTTTTATCTGTGTTTTATAATATACTAGTCGGTAACCCGCACAATGCGGCGGAATTTAAAATTCGAATAAATGTAAGCAATGTTATAAAATAAAAAACGTGTTTGTTGTTAAATTAATAAACCGAATCGATACAATCGTGCATTGAATTGGCTTCTCTTTGTCCAATGTTTTGATCTAAGGGGTCGGTTACCAAACCCTTACCCGGGTAAGTGTTTACCGGTAAATTTCAACACCATCAACGGGTAAGGTTTCGGTCCACCAAACGGTCTCGTATGCAACAAATTTTCCGGTAAGCATTAACCATGTTAAGTCTTCCCCATAACTTACCATGTAAGACTCTCGGTACTTGACTTAACTCTTACTCGGTATAATTCTTGGTCCATGCCATATTCACCCGGTACGGTAATGTGACTTGGTAAGTGCTTACCCGAGTAAGCGCCTGGTAAACAACCCCTAAATTTCTTATAAACACCACATAATAATATCATTAATGTTTCTCAAATAGTACCAAGGAATCATGGCTCATGCATTGTACATTTCATATAGGTAATGCATTTTCAAGATCAAGCAAAAAGATTGTGTTTTTGTGATTTTGGATGGAACGAAACAACAAATTTGAACAAACACCAAAAATAGCTTCCATTCCAATTTCTCTGTTGATCTATTCCAACTTCCACCTCACTCCCCATCGATCATAAAATTTAGTCCTGTTTTCGTAATGCATTCAAGAACCCTTGAAACTGTAAAATCAAAATAGTGTGATCAGGGTACTGTAAGAATACAAACAATCACCATGAAATTATACAGGACCAATGATAACATGGACCAAAAACAAAATAAATTCAGATTTGTATAAAAATGCAATAATCAGGCGACTAACCCAAAAGTCACGAATGGATAATTGTCAATATGCTCCAATTAAAATCAACTGACATGAGAAAACAACTCCCTGATGATACCAAAACCAGGAAAACATCTAGAGATAGATTCTTATATATGTTACTAAAGATTGCAGATAGAAGTGTAAGCAAAGAAAGAAATCAGGTTACCATCTCTGTTCTTGTTTGGCGCATTTTTTGATCTCTACAACCAATTTCTTTTCTTGTGCTTGCACACCTTGTCTTTCTCTTTCTATTTCTTGAAATCTACTATCAATTTTCACTTGGGATCTATATAAATACCAACCATATCCTATGTTAGAAACTGAAAGCTACGCATAATAAATAGGATTACATGTAAGATTGAACATTAGATAAAGAAATGGGATAGAAAACATAACATGAAATCCATGAATCGAGTGAGACTCTCTTATTGTAATGAATTTTGCACCAGATCAAAAGGGAAGAAGCATAAAGAAATAGTCATGCTTAGATAGCAACCATATTTCATCCAATTCTCACATTTTCTTAAATGTGTAACTGCCCAGTCATGGCCCGTTAGCTCCAGTTTTCCTCTGGTTTAAAAAAGGGAAAAATGAATCTAAACAATTTATGTCTAAGCCTTCCTTATGTAACCATAAAACTTATATTCTAACGATCATATCTCCTAATAGAAAAGATAAACAACGAATTCAAAGTTGTGTTAACAAGACGTAAAGTCTTTACCTGGAAGTGTTCAAATCTACTTGATCACATAAAACAATATATTTTTCTAATCTGCATACAGTATTCATATATGGCAGAAGATTCATATATATATATATATATATATATATGGCAAAAAAAAATGCTCTAGTTGTTTACCAGCGCAATGCTCGTAATGCACAAGGTGTAAATTTTGTATAAATGTAAGCTAGAGTACCGATCACATTCGATAAACATATGCGTTAAAAATTGCCATACTTAGAGCTTAGTGATTATGTAGAGGTTCAATACGGTTTTCCAACAGGAAACCAACTCTTTGAGAAAAAAGATAAATAAACAGTCAAAAATCGACTATAAAAATCAATTGCAATCGTAAACAAGTTTGAAAAACAATTTTGAAGATAAAAAAGCAATGGAAAACAAACCTGGTAATCGTGAAGACAAACCTGGTAATCAAATCTCGTTGACTTGGAAACCTATATTGGAAAACAAGGCTATGAAACAACAAAAAAACAATCGAACCAAATTGATGGTAAGAAAAATTGAACCTGTTAAACAACAAAAAAATCAAGTTTTATCGAAGATAATTAAACCTGTTAATCGAAAACAATAAGAAGCAGCATATTGCAATGAACGACAAGAAGCAATCATACCTGATTGTGATGAACGACAAGAAGCAATCGGACCTGGTTGATGGTAATTAAAAGCAATAGAACATGATTGCAATGAACAAGAAGAAGCAATCATACCTAATTACGATGAACGAATAGAAGCAATCGAACTGATTGATGTTAAGAGCAATTGAACCTGAAATATTTCAACATACCATAGGAAATCAAGAACATAGAAAGGAAGAGCATATGAAATTACCTTGTATTGAACAAATTGAAAATTAATGTTACTCTTCGTTAAAAAAAATCTAAAATTGCAAGACACAAATGAGGTTGACCTTATGTTCGATTTCAAAACTCGGACTTTGGAAACTTAAAATGGAAGAGTAACAATCTCACATTAGGTTCCAAAACTCAGACAATAGAGTAAAACATTTGCATAAAAAAAGTCATAGAAATAAAGATGAGATCAAACAACAAACATGAATTTAAGAGGATATCTTAACTTACCATCAGGGGAGCAGGTAACTACATCATCCTCTTGTTGTTCTTTGTTTCCGTTGCTTTCTTAGCTGTAGAAAAAAGTTCACTTCATGAAACCACAATTCTTTTTAAAGGTATGCTTAATTAAAAATCCAAGTCCTTATGATGCACACCATGATATTAGGAAATTAGTGAACTGCAGCCACAAAACATTATAGATCGATATTGCTATCAAAGGTCCAATCCCCAATCGTCTATCACACATTATTCTACAATTGAATACCATGCTCAATTGGTCGTTCCACATATGAAGACATTGTATCCTTTTACACTAAATGGGTCTCATGGTAACAGGAAACAGGGACTTTTTTTATAAACCAAAAAACTATGCAACAAGAAAATGGAGCAACAAAATGATGTAAATAACAATGGTCAAGAGAATGGTTATGAATTTATGATAGCATTTCAATGACAAAAATGAACCAAGAGCAGCAGCAACAAAATTTTCAATTACACTAACAATCCAACTTGCAGCAAAAAAAATTAAACCAACAACAACAACAACAATAAAGGCGAAGCACAATAAGTCTCGAGATTGCACTGTTTCTCAGAATCATCAGAAGAAGAATCACAAAGAGAAAGGGAGAGTATGATTTCGGGAAGATTTGAAAGTTTTTTTTTTGTAAACTAGAGGAATAAAAGCAGTGAATCACGTAAGAAACGGGATTTCATCCCCATCCCCAATTTAAATTTCATTATTTTAGGGATTAACGATGGGAAGATAGGAAGATTTAAAGGGATAAAGATGAAAGCGTATGGGAAGATAGGAAGATTTAAAGGGATAAAGATGAAAGCGTATTATGTGGGGATGAGGGTTTAAGGGGGCGGATGGGGATGGGAGGATTTGAAGGGTTAGAGATGATAAGGATTAATTAAGTAATTAGTATTAGAAGTAGTACATTAAGCTTTAGTAGTTGTTTTTTAAGAGATTTTAAGTAGTTAGCTTTAAATAACAGTACATAAAGCTTAGTGAGCTGTTTTTAAGAGTTTTTTATATCATCTTTATAATATAGTATAGATTATAGATATTTAAAATTTAGGATACCTCATTTCAACCCCAAAATCTCACCCCAAAACCAACAATTCTTCAAATAGTTTATGGGTTTTAGGCTTTTGTTGATTTATAGTTCTCCAAATCTCTTAGACAAACATTATAAAAAACCTGAGTTCTTTGGGCCCAAGCCCCCAACACCTGTAAATTAAAATAATAATAATTATACTAACCGTATTCACTGTTTTGTTTCCACCTTGTTACCCTGTGTTTTATTTTATATTATTTATATATAACATTATAGCGTTGGGTTTCAGTGAGAAGTTGAGTTAACATCCACTTCTAACGCTCCTCACCGTTAACTCAATTTCTCACACGATCCTTCGTCTAACATTATATATATTAGATGGATGGTCGTATGAGAAATTGAGATTAATATGAAAAATATGAGAAAATGATTCAAACCATTAATCACTTTTAATCAAATATTCTTTCATATACACATCCATTTCTCATCCAAATATTGATAATCATTTTTAGCATCAACTTCTCGTTAGAACCCAACTCTCTTTATATAGTAATATAATACTAGAAGTGTACTCGCGCAATGTAGCTAGATACATCACGGTTTTAATGTTTCATTTTATTTTTTGTATTTTGTCGATTTACATTACGATTTTGGATGGTTGTGAGAGAGTGATAATGTTTTTTTGTATAAATTTGTTTAATTTAGACTTAATAATATAATGTAATTTATTTTGGTTTCATAATATAATTTTTTTTATAAAATATTATGTTAGATTTTTTTAATTAGATTTTATATTTTTTATATTTAAAATTTGATTTTTATTATATATTTAATTATGTTGAGAGTTATTTTCGGGAAGTTAAAGTGAGAAATGATTTTAGGGGAGTTAAAATGGTTAGAGATAATGATTGAAAATTAATAAATAACATTAAATGTAGTACATATAGCTTTAATGGTTGTTTTTTAAGTAATTGACATTAAATGACGGTTCATTAAGCTTTAAAACTTGTTTTTAAGAGTTTTTTATGTATTTTTTATAATATAGATATAGATATAGATAATATAATAAACTCATTTTCTTTTGAACCGAAATTTTTTATTTCCTCATAATTTCTTATTTCCTGTGGATTCTTTATTTCCTTTGAAACCTCAAACATCAAAATTCCCGCAATATTTTTATTTTGAAAACGCAAATTAACAAACCTACATATTCCTTCCCCTTTCTAAATCTAAAACCA
Source organism: Arctium lappa (assembly GCA_023525745.1). Classification (NCBI taxonomy): domain Eukaryota; kingdom Viridiplantae; phylum Streptophyta; class Magnoliopsida; order Asterales; family Asteraceae; genus Arctium; species Arctium lappa. Next base: position 57,343,343 of record CM042062.1, on the reverse strand, counting down.
CTTAACGTCCACCATGGAATTTCCACTCTTGTTTGATAACACCCACCGCCGGCCGCCGCTCCTCCTCCTCCCGCTGCTTATAATCACTCTCCGGAAAATTAGTCTTCGCTTTCTCTCCACGAAAATGTATGGCGGCTCTGTCGTAAGCTCTCGCCGCCTGCTCCGCCGTCCCAAACGTCCCCAACCAAACCCGAACTTTCCGCCATGGATCCCGTATCTCCGCCGCCCATGTCCCCCATTGCCGCTGCCGTACCCCCCTATACTGCCGCTTCCTCTTCCGCTTACCGCCGCCGCACGGTGGTGCATTTTGCCGGAAATAATTACACCCCAAACAACCTTCAATCTTACACACCTGGCATACTTCCATTGGATGCGCACACAATGACATCATCGGAGATGATGATGACGTGGCGGTGGTGTCGGTGTGGGTGGCGCCGCAAATGACGGTTTTGAGGGCGGATACGATGATGGAGTTTTCTTCGTCGGCGGTTAAATAACGGCGGGGATTGATTGTGAAGTTTTGCATATTTGGTTTTTTTTTTTTTAGGTGTTGAGTGGAAGGTACAGGTGGAGGGGTGGGGTATAAATAACGGGAAAGTTGGTTGTACACGGTGGATGGTGAAGAGGCCACGTGTAAGTGAAACGTAGGGTGTGGTACTGAAAGATGATGGGTGATTTGGATTGCTTACGTCAGCTTGGGATTTACACGTGGCGTTTGTGAGAGTGAAACGTGGCAGAGAAAGAGGTAGCCTCACCCATGGAAGCTATGTTCGTTTTCTAGACCCTTGTTTCCAATTCCCACAGGACGCTTGTTGTACACTACAATAAATGGTTTTTATTTCTAGATAATTCCAGAAGTTACTATTCTTCCTTCAAATTAATATATTATACTCCCTCCGTTCCAAAATAAATGTCCACATTTTTATTTATGTTTGTTCCAAAATAAGTGTCCACTTTCAAAAATTAAATAACTAAATTCTCACATTTACCCTTAATTAATGCACAAATATATGAGAGTTGTGAAGAAAGAGAAACATTAAATAAGGGTATATATGTCATTTGGTGAGAAAAATGTGTAATAATTATGCATGTCTAAAACTGTGTGTCAAGTCAATTGTGGACACTTATTTTGGGACGGGGGGAGTAAGATTTAATAATAAATAAATCTAATAATCTTTTTGAAATTTGACTCAACTAGCCATTTTAGACCAACAAATTGGTCTCATAGCCCATTTCTCTCCCGTCTAATTGAGTTGTTGACTTCAATAAAGGACATAAAAAAACGAATCTGATCAATTTTCTTTAAATAAAAATATAAAATTTGCAGGCCTGGGTCCGTAACTTGCGAATCTAGGCTTGAAAATTGTGGAGATGGTGATATTTTTAATAGAAATGGAGATGTATGGTTAAGAGACCAATTTAAAGGTGTAAAATGACTATTCGAATCAATTTCCCTTTTTATTTATATGGCAGAAATTTCATGAATCAAAATCCATATTATATACATGCCAAATTCTCAATGTTTCATACATGTCTATCAATCATATATATTATTAGAAAAAATGAACTTAAATCAAAAAAAATTTAAAACATGTAAGTAGTTGATAAATCTATTGAAATGGCTTTATTTAATTGGAATGAACAATTTTAAAAAATAATGGTGGTTAAATGTAGACCTGGCAAACGTGTCGTGTCGGGTTGGGTTAAAAGTTAAACGAGTTTAGAATATCTAATCCTAACCCGGTCCGTTTAATAAACGGGGCAGAAAATCTCAATCCTAACCCGACACGACCCGCCTAACCCGTTTAACATTTATAAAACTAAAAATTAAAAATCGAAAATTCACAAAAAAATACAAATCAAAAATTTTAAATGAAAGCATTAGAAAATCCAAATTTTATAGTTCAAACTTAGAAGTTCTAACCAAATCTAAAACATTTAAAAATCCAAAACATTAAAAATAAAACTTGTAATATATATATATAAACGAGTTATTCGGGTCATTTTCAAGTTGAAAATTTTGACCCTGACCTTACCCGTTTAACTTTCGTGTCGTCTCGTGTCAACCCGTTACTTAAACGGGTTGAAATGTATTACCCAAACCCGTTTATTTCGTGTCGGGTTAGCGTGTCGTGTCGTGTCACATTTACCCTTAATTAATGCACAAATATATAAGAGTTGTGAAGAGAGTGAATAATTAAATAAGAGTAAAAATGTCATTTGGTAACAAAAATGTGTATTAAATATGTATGTCTAAAATTATGTGTCAAGCCAATTGTGGGCACTTATTTTAGAACGGAGAGTGTATTGTTAACTACAAGGCTTGTTAACCAATTGTGGGCACTTATTATGTGTCAAGCCAATTGTTAACCACAAGGCTTGTGGTGTAGTGGTAATCACATGGGGAGTTCATAGCGCTCAACCCGGGTTCGATTCCCTGCATTCGCAACTTTGTGGCCACTGAGTATAACCTCAGGGCTGCATGCTTTAACAGTCGGTTTCATTGCCAAGGATTATTAGTCTGGGCCAAAGGTCCAGGACACCTTTTCAAAAAAAAATAAAAATAAAAACTGTCATAGAAAATGTATAGAAATGATCAACGAAATATAAATATAAATTTAAATTTGACCAACTAATAACAATGTTATAGAAAAGAAATGCAAAAATAAAATAATAAGGAAAAACGGTTTTACCGGAACGGCAAAAAAAACACAAAAAATTAAGAAGGTGTTGTAGGATAAGTGTGTCATCGTCTAAAAGATATGACGATAGAGATAGAGATAAATATATCAGAGTTAGATTAGAACTGAAATATCTCCTAACTATCTACTTGTAACTCCTCCCTATTTAAAGGGCTTATGATTAATGAGAAATATAGACTTATTCTCTCTGTCTTATTGTTATTCTCTCCATATTGTTGTTCAATTTGTTTTTCTCTTTAACACGTTATCAGCACGTACGCTCAGTCAATTAACGAATAGTTCGACTTCCAACTCGAATACTTCTACAATCCAAGTAAGAACTTTTCGACTTCTAACTCAAATATTGTTAGTATATTTGTCTTTAATTCACATAAATCTTGAAAATTAATACCATAAGAAATAAATATGGTCATTGCTTTCATTAGAATAGTTACGACATAATGCAAAACTCTTATGTTTTGATGATATAATATAGATAATCATGTATCTTGATGATGTTGCGTTGTCAATCTCATGATTTGTAACCGATGTATTGTTTTTGTATGCTTACGAAACTTGAATATAAATTTATTTGCTTCCATTTAAATTTATGGTTAATATTTGTATTATAACAATAAAATATGGTGATAAATATACATGACTATAAATATATGAAAATATTTTTGTTTTTTTTTCTTTTCTTCATCTGATTGAGCCTTAAATAAAAAAAAAAGATGAAAATTTTAAGGGTTTTAAGTGATAATAAGGAATTGTTCTTACTTATGAGGTTAACATTTGTTTTATTATTTTATTTAAATCAACTGTAATATATTTTTTTAATCGATTTTGTTTATCCGTCAATTTATTGAATATATAATTGGTATATTAGGTTGTATATTTAATTTGGGTCAAATTAAATACACCCTAGTCTAAATTTCCAACCACACCCTAGTCTAATAAACCCAATAATTTGTTATTGTTTTCCTAACCCTCCTCCTCACACTTGCTTTTTTATTTTTTTTTAAATAATAGTTACAATTTTGGTCACTGGACTCATTTTATTTATTTACTTTATACCTTTTTGTTTTATATTTTACATTTTTATTAGATTAACACATATAAGCGTATATTAACTAATATACGTTAAAAAAATAATTTTTAATTTTAACAAGTTACACCATTATAATCGTATTGTCAATGCCTTCGAAATTAGTCCAATATTGAATATTTTTTTATTTAATTGTTATAAGAAGAAAAATACAAATTGTACAAAGTCCAAAATTAATTTTTAAAAACTAATCCGCTATATTTAGAAAAGCTTTTTGAGTTGGTTTGAGTTGCTTATAGAATTATAGACGTGACATATACATGGTTTACCATCCAACTGCTGACGTGATTTTGTTTCGGGTCCATAATGCTGAAATGGGAGGCATTGGGTACTCTCCTTCTAACTGGACCATCACGTAATGATTGTTGTTTACGTGTGAAATTGTAAAGACCCGATGGTACTGAAACTCTTCGGGACCTTTCCAGAGAGGAAAACAAATCATACAACCTCCATTGGTTAAAAGGTGAAAGATCACACCAAACCTATTGGCTATCAATATACCTGTCTCGAACATAGTCATCTAGTGTTGCTCTGGTGCTGGCGATTCCCAAAAAGACAATGAAGTAAGTATTTCATCGATTCCATAGAAAACTCTAGAGTATGTCGCATATGAACTCGTTAACTCATCTAATAATTCATGACGAACATAGGGCCATTGGTCTTCGCCATACCCGAGACAAACAGCTATTGATCGGAAACCACAATTCCAATCACCCCTTACATCTTGTATATTCGTGATGTATGGATGAAAGATTTCTGGAATTTGCTTCAACAATAAACTATATCCCTCCGGCAGTATCTCGTTAAAGTCAATATGGTGTGAACATTGGCTTATTGGTTCCTCGTTCAAGTCAATGAAGGATGAGCTATGCCTAGGGGGTTCCTCGTTCAAGTCCATGAAGGATGAGCTATGCCTAGGGGGTTCCTCGTTCAAGTCCATGAAGGATGAGCTATGCCTAGGTGGTTCCTCGTTCAAGTCCATGAAGGATGAGCTATGCCTAGGTGGTTCCTCGTTCACGTCTATAATTCTATAAACAACTCAAATCAACTCAAAAAACTTTTGTCAATATAGCGGATTAATTTTTAAAAATTAATTTTGGACTTTGTAAAATGTATTTTTCTTCTTATAACAATTAAATCAAAAAATATTTAATATTAGACTCATTTCGAAGGTATTGAAAAAACGATTATAATGGTGTAACTTGTTAAAATTAAAAATTACTTTTTTAACGTATATTAATTAATATATGCTTATATGTGTTAATATAATAAAAATGTAAAATATAAAATATAAAATCAAAAGGTATAAAGTAAATCAATAAAAAGAGTTTAGGGACCAAAATTGTAACTATAATTAAAAATAAATAAAAATAAACAGTTGTGAAAGGGTCTGAGAGTAAATTACATATTTGGTCCCTAAAAGAAAAATACAATTACAAAGTTATAATAAAATGTAATTCTTACAAAAAGAAAAATACATTTTACAAAGTTATAAGAAAATCAAAAGTTACAAATTTATAAAATAAAATAAAATCAAAAGTTACAAATTTTATAAATTTATAAAATCAAAACACACACATATATATGTCACGTCTAGAATTCTATAAGCAACTCAAACCAACTCAAATTTTTTTTGTAAATATAGCAGATTAGTTTTTAAAAATTAATTTTGGACTTTGTACAATTTGTATTTTTCTTCTTATAACAATTAAATAAAAAAATATTCAATATTGGACTCATTTCGAAGGTATTGACAAGACGATTATAATAGTGTAACTTGTTAAAATTAAAAATTACTTTTTTAACGTATATTAGTTAATATATGCTTATATGTGTTAATATAATAAAAATGTAAAATGTAAAATATAAAACCAAAAGGTATAAAGTAAATCAATAATAAAAATTTAGGGACCAAAATTATAACTATAATTAAAAAAATAAAAAAATGAACCGTAGTGATTGGTTAGGAAATCAATGTAAAACTCTAACATTATTGCACCTTAGCCATGTAGACTAGGGTGCACAAAGCAACACCCATTTAATTTAGTTCTAATTTATCGTCCTTTAGTTTCAATCATAATTTTATTGTTTTAAACTTATCATTGCCATTTATTTTGACATGATCAATTAATTTATAATAAGATATGTTTAGTTGGATAAGTTAATGTTATTTATTTATCTGATAATTAAATTTGATTTATATCTTTAAATTAGACTAATTATATTTCTGTGAAATATGATAGTTATTTACAAGGCTAGTTAATTTATATGATTGACTTTTATTGTCTTATTAAGTAATATTTATTATTTATCCATATCTTATTTAAATGTTTATCTTAATTATAATTTACTAGAATCGCGCAATGCAACGAGATACATCACGATTTTAATGTTTATTTTTATTATTTGTTATTGATTTACAGTACGATTTTGGATGTTTTTATTGAGTGATAATGGCTTTTTTATATATAAATTTGTTTAATTTAGGCTTAACAATATAATGTTTTTTATATAAAAAAATTAAGTTGTTTGTTAAAATTCATTAATTATCTTATATTCTTTAAATTTTTTATATTTAAATTGAGATTTTATCCTGTTTTGATTATGTTTATCAGAATTCAAATTTCATAATTTTAGGATTTGGGGATTAGAGATAAATGAGTATATAAACCTCTTTTTGAAAAGGTACAAGAAAATACCTAAAGTCCAACTCCCTATTGACTCTAAAACCAACCTCTTGAAAAGGTACAAGCAAATACCTTCATGTTTTGAAACGACATATAAATCCTAAATTTCATAGGAATACCTTTACTAGAAACCCCCAAAGAAATGTGGGATGTCCCGAAAGGGATAATCGGAGTACTCATTAATATGTATTTCCCGAACTAATCGTACAATGGAATGAAACCCACTTACTCGATTACAAAAAGGTAACTGATGTCAACAAAGAAATATATCCAAAACGCGTCTTAATCTCTGTGGCAAGGAACTCACAGAAGATGACATGATTTTTAACAATATTTTCACCTTTCATATATAAGTAAATATAAATATAAGTTGGAATGCAACCTTTAGAAAAACTCATCAACCTAATGCAAGTGGTTGAGAGACATAACAAGGTTCTTTCGAATAACACCACATATGTCGGGATAAAGAAAATTCCCGATATCGATAGTGAATGTGTTAGAGGTGGAAACAATTCCAAAGGATTGTGAGTTAAAAACAATTTCACACATGTGACATTTCTACACCATGTGGACGAGACCCTATAAAGGGTCAGGGTATTGGTAAGAGTCAGGAAGAATTTTTCAACACGTGGAGTAGATGATCAAACACGACGTGGATTTTATCATATATAATCATTGATGATTTATTCGCATATACGATGACTCATAAGATGATCAAACACGACGACATCGAACCAGGCTCAGTTGAATAATATCAACAAAGAGCATATTGGCCTAAATGTAAAGAAACAATCCAGAAAGAATTATATTCTTTGACAAAGGATCGGGTATTTGGTCAGGTAGTGCTAACCTACCAAGTGTAAAGCCCGTAGGACATAACTGAGTCTTTATCAGAAAGCGTAACGAGAATAATGAAGTCCTAATGTATGAGGCTCTCCTTTGGCGCAAGGTTTCTCACAACGCCCTGGATTGACTATGAGAAGACTTACTCTCTCGTGATGGACGTTATAACGTTCTGCTAATTAATTAGCCTAGTAGTTTCCGAAGGATTGGAAATGCAGCTCATGGATGTGGTTACTACATATCTCTATGGAGATCTAGATTTAGAGATATATAAAAGTGCTTGATGATATTACATTACCAAAATCAAGTAACTCTAAACCACGAAATGCGTTTGCAATAAAATTGATACGCCCACTTTATAGATTAAAACAATCTAAGCGGATGTGGTATACCCGCCTAATGGAGTACTTGATTGGGAAAATATGTATAAGAACGATGAATTGTTCTCTTGCGTATTTATTATGGAAAACAAGTTCTAGATTTTCAAAGTAGCTTTATATGTCAATGTTATGAACATAATAGGCACTCTTGATGAAATAAGAGAAACTACAAGTTACTTGAAATCTGATTTTGAGAGGAAAGATCATGGGAAAACTTGGTTTTGTCTAGATATTTAAGCTAGGACACCGAGTTTGTGAAATATTAATTCACCGATCGCATATGTCCAGAAAATAATCAGGCAATTTAATATGGACAAAGCGCATCCGGTTAGCACTCCCATGATCGGTCGAAGTGTCGGATATAAGGAAATATCCATTTCGTCTAAAGGATGATGACGAAAAATGCTGGGAGTTAGAATTCCCCATCTAAGTACAATATGTGCATTATCGTACTTAGCATAATATACTTGACCATATATTATATTTCTCAATGAACTTGTTAGCTAGATTTAGCTCAGCGCCAATGCAAAGTCATTGGAATGATATCAAATTAATCTTTTGGAACCATTGACATGGGTTTATACTTTCCCCATAAAAAGAAAAATGGGATTGATAATGGAACTTCAATACCTACTTAGAATGTAAGCAGCAAAAGTACTAGCTCTTATAGAAAAACACCAAACAATGTCTTGATATTAGGTATATGTCTGATCCATACAAAGGTTGTTCCCAAATTGGATAAAGAATTACCACAAGGAACACGTCGATTGCTTGGAAGTAAACTAAGCAAACCCTTGTAACTACCTCCTTGAAATAATCCAATAATATTACTCTCCATGAGATAATTAAAGAATGTATATGATTAAGGACTATCATTACATATATTATAGGAGTTAGTAATTTTGGGTTCAACCAGTATCCTACTTGCATATATGGAAATAATGCATCATGTATCGAAGAAATGAACATAAGATACATCAGGGGTAATAACACAAAGCATATTATGCTTAAGTTTATATACAATCAGCAATAAAAGACTCCACATCAGATTAATTATCATCCTACATTTAAAGGGAAAATTTTGCCAATAAAACACTATATTGTTTTGAATGATTATAATCCCCCTCATTTAGCTGATACTCATGTTGAAAGGCTATAAAGTGTAGCTTTTTTCAACAAAAGCAAACATTGATTTAGAATTTAAAAATAGATGAGATTTGATAAGCGATATCCTCTTCCTATCTATTTTAGTACAATACTCCATTTTCTTCAAAATGTAGATGATCTCATAGCCATAACTTATATGAACTTGGATCATAAAAAAGGAAAAAGATATGAAAGAGGAGGAGTTAGAATTTGACAAAGCATCGATTTCAAGAAGGAAACAAAACTTAAACTGCCATAAACTTGAATAACACAAACATAAGCCAACATAAAATCATGTAAAACTAACAACAAAAAACTAAAATGCACTTATGCACTATCAAAGTAAAGATATTAGTTAGAGCTTGGAGCAGGCCATCTATTCCTTCTTCACTTTCTTAAAAATACAATGGTGGCATACAAGAAAATGAGTAAAACAGTCAACAAAACCAATCCAAAAGAAATAGGTTCTGGACTGCCATCCAAGAACCGACCGATCCAAATTGGATGTTGAGATTTTCAATCCGATCCGATCCAATTACAATTGGATATCCAATTATGGTCGATCGGTTCTAATTGGATCTGTCAGTTCCTATTGGATCGGTTGAATTTATGCACACCCCTACTTAAAATGACAAAAAAATTAAAATAATATGAATTATTTAAAATAACATAAATAATATGAATTCAATTAGTTCAAAACAATACTTAATAACTTAATATATTTAAAACAATGAAGTATTAATGTTTGATTACAAGTTTTTTAATTTATGTATGTTGGTGAACTATTTATTTTTTAATGAGATGTGTGATGAAAAATTATAGGACAAGGATAATTTTGGAAAAATTCAAACTTAATGCATTAAGATAGAATGGGCTAACTTAATATAACTTAACATGTTAAGTAAATCTCTTAGTATTAAGTTAAAATAAAACACCTCAATATAACTTAACCAATTAAGCTAACCACCCATTAAACTCATTAAGTTGAAAATAAACACCCCCTAACTTTTTTTGTTATTTGGATACATATATGATATTTGTTATTTGGTTTAACCACTTGGGTTGTGGCGCACCGGTAAAGCCTTTGGGGGATGTAGTGAAAGATCTCATCTACCCAGGGTTCAAATCCAGGCGCTGCCACATCCCAAAACCCTTGTGACCATGGAGGTTCACCTGCGATGACCCCAGGCCATTCGTGGTCGTCCGGGGATTAGTCGGTGCGCGTAAGCTGGCCCGAAAACCCACGGTTACCAAAAAAAATGTTAACAGCTGTGATAATTGGAGCACAAGGGACTCTGTATCACGATGGTCTTTTTTTCTTTGATGTCTACTGAGATTGTTTATGTTGTTTCACATCTCCATGCTAATGGCATAATACACAGGAACCTAAAAAAACTTGAAATATTCTCCTGGATGCAGAGGGGCATGTAAGATCCTTATTCTCGTTCTTATATAGTGTTCTTATTGTTACACTTTGGTTTACAATATAAAATGTTGCTTTATATGTATCTGGTTTGTGGGTCTATGTTTATTTCAGGTTATGTTGACTGACTTTGGTGTATTGAAGGAATTTGATTAGATCCAAAATGTGATAACGAGAACAAACTTATTTATAATGTCTAGAATGTTGCAAGCTTTCCTCCAATATGTACATCCACGTTTTTAGTTTTTAAGATCAGTAGTACCATTTGGTCTATAATTGGAAATTATATTCTAAGACACACATTTATAGCTCCATTTAGAGGAACCAAAATGCCTTATATTTTTTTTAATTTATGTAATTTAGATTTAAACTGAAGTTTTATTGAAGTTGCAGATTCTCGACGTTCTGGTTCAATAATCAATGCATTTTGGGAAACATTATAAAGTTGTGAAATAGGCCCAACTCGGGTTTAAGATGTCACCATTATCCTGTTATAAAGATTCAAAACTGCTATTTATTTGGATCCTACCATCAACTAATCTGTAAGGCATGTATTGCGTGTATGTTGATTCATTATTCTCTACAATGACTACATTAACATCAAATCAGTTTCTTGTTTGTATAAAACTCATTTGTGATACATATTGGTGTTATGCAATTTATGATAAGAGAATCATGTGTGATCCATGTAATGGTATTGATTTTTCTTGATATACATCTTTATCATGTGCAGGTGGCTCCTTATGAGAGACCTGCACTAAGCAAAGGCTTTCTACTGCCAGAAGGTATGCACTTGCTAAGAGATTCATTATTTAAAGTTATATATTAATTTCCTTTATTTTAGAAAATATCCACTATGCTAACAGATGCATTCATGGTTTTTCTACGTTTGTGAATCTTTAAAACATGGTCCTTTTTATACCATTTTTCTTGTAGTTTTCTAATCCACGTGACTTGGTGTTGTACTGTTGTAATGATCACATATACTAAACAAGAACACTATGATCCTTTATCCTAAAAGACGTGGAAAACACACATGAAAATGATCAACCTACAAATATGAATCTAGAAGATTAATTACATCGTGACATTCATATACTAAATAGTAGGATAGACCAACTTTTCTATGTGAAGCTAGATTCACCCATCAACTTTTATCAAACAGGGTAAATACATAATATCCATGTTATGATGCATTAGATTATGAAATTTGTGTTTGTTCTTTATACTACTTTATAAAAATTATATTTCAGTTATTTCTTGAAATTTAAGAGGTACATCATTTGAGAGGTAACATGTGTTGACTTCTATTCTCTTTGATTCTTTCCGGTGATAATTAATTATATTTAGTTGTAGAAGAATTTACACACACACAACAAAGTTGTTGGGCACTTGGGTTTTTGAATTGAAGCGATTTTCCTTGCAATGTGAGTTCCTCATGTGAGTAGGCTTGTGCAAGCCTCATTTTTAGTTCACATACAATTTTCAAGTTGAGAACCTTATTTTGTTTTCTTCAAGTGATTACCTATACTTTCCCTTTATGCAATCAGGAATGCTTGTGGGTGAACATTGTTACAGTAGAGAAAAGTTTGATGGTACCTTGAAGATTTACATGGGAACATCCATTAGTTTAAGAGTCACTAATTGTATCTCAACTAGCTTGATGCTTATGAATGTTGTGTTTGCTTAACGAAATGTGTTGTTTATTAGGATAAATAGGTTTTCTTCTTTCATACATCACTTTTGTACAACAGTTTAAAGAAATATTTTAATTTTAATTTTAATCAGTTTGGGTTTAAGTAATTTACTAAAATGATGCAAAGTAGTTATAGTGGTGTTGTACAAGGTTTCCAAGAAATATTCTAACTTTGATCAAGGATTGTGGTTATGGTGGACGAAGATGCAACATATTCTTTTTGTTGATAACATAAATGGCAAATGCAACCCTATCTGTGTTAGCAAAAACCTGTTGATGCATATTGAAACCAGCAAAGTGGTGTTTGGATCTGCTTTGGGGCTGAATTATTTTGTACAAAGGAAGTATCCTGTCATCAAAACTCCAACATTACAAACAAAAATCAAAACTACATATTTTGAATCTATTAACAACCCATAATTTAGATGATATAGAACATTCTATAAATAATCGTATTAATTTTTCAATCACAATTTACAAAAAAAATTAACACGCACGTCGTATCACGCGCGGGTAAATGCCTAGTATTTTTAAATTAAACTTGGTAATTTCCTAATTCACGCCACATCTATCCTAATTCACGCCACAATCATCTTGTTTCCATAGTTCAAAGATTTTTTTAAATTGGTAATTATCTTTATTTTGGAATATAATAATTTATCGTTTCTAGCGTATTCAAAATGCATATATGCACATCAAGGTTTAATAATTTGAACAATGCACACATGCATAGAAAACAACAACATTTTAAACATTAAGTTTGAAACTTTACATATAACCATATGCACAAATGCATATATGCATTTTCTAGATTGCATACTCTTAGAATAAGACACATATGCACAGACCAAACATTTTAAACATATTTTATTAGATACTTAGCTTATGTCCACATTAACAACTATATTTGCATTTTCTAGATTCCATACACTTAGAACATGCACAAATGCATATCCACAATTCTTACATAATTTTCATATGCATATTCAAAATGCATATATGCACATCAAGGCTTAATAACAGAAAACAAAAACATTTTAAACATTAAGTTTGAAACTTACATATAACCATATGCACATATGCAATCTTAAAAGATGCACAAATGCATATATGGACATGTTGCATATATGAATATACCATTTACATCGAACTGCATATATGCACATGTTGCATATATGAATATACCATTTACACTTCTACTTTGTTTCATTGTTGAAAATAAGCTACAAACAACAAATTTGGATATCGAAAATTGTGTTAAAAAGAATATAATCAAGAACACGATCACAATCAACCCCGACCACACGAACACGATCGTCGGTGTTCTTCCTCTTCTTCCCATCAACCCTTTCGCAAACGGATACAAATGCGCCAACACCCAAAAACTAAAGAACACGCCACCAAGAAGACGACTCCACTGCGGTATCGTACTGTGAATCGTCCTGCAAAACCTGACAGCAATGGTGATCAAGTTCACCATCATGATCGTTATCGGCGGGATCATGAGCGATGTTCATTTCACTACGTAAAGATCCGCGAATTCGTCATCTTCGTCGTCTCGACGGATTTTGACGTCAGCGTGAATGAGATTTCGATTCCGGCAACCACTTTCAGAAGTGCTTGAAGAACAATGGCTAAATATGAAATCAAATAAAAAAGGATAATTGCAAAATGAAAATATGAATCATGGATCATGGATTTGAAATCTCCTTCACGCTAAAAGTGGTCGCCGGAATACATGAATCATGGTTAATATGAATCATGGATTTGACAAAATAAAATCAAATAAAAAAGTATAATTGCAAATTGAAAAGATAACTTCCAAAAATAACCGCATAATTTAAATTTAAGATCCTCTCTGATTTCATGCATCGTGATTATCTTCAAAAATAATTAAAATAAATTTCAATTAAAATATAAAAGGAAATGTATTTTGACCGAAATACCCCTGTGCATACATGCATTTTATTTTTATAAACCGTTTTTTATATTTTATTTTAATCAAAATTCTAATTAATTGTGAACCATTGATCTAAATAACCAACGGTCCAGATTGCTAAATGTCTTTTTTAGTAATTTTACATCTTATAAGTTAGTTTTTGTTAAACTTGACTTTTTCATCAGCTAGCTTATTAGCTACCAACTAACTTATCAGCTAGTTTGTCAAACATAGCCATAGTAGTTGATTACGTCTTTACGATGGGTTTTAAGTGGTTTCAAACTGCAATTAAGTCAACTAATTAACTCATATCACATCATTAACTGGTTTTACACAATACTAGAAGCGTACTCGTGCAATGCAACGAATACATCATGATTTTAATGTTTCATTCTATTTTTTGTCAATTTACGGTACGATTTTGGATGGTTTTGAGAGAGTGATAATGTTTTTTTTATAAATTAGTTTAATTTAGCCTAATAATATAATGTTTTTTATACAAAAAAAATTAAGTATTTTGTTAGAATTCAATGATTATCTTATATATTTTAAATTCTTTATATTTAAATTAAGATGTTTATCCTGTTTTTATTATGTTTATTGGTTATTATAAATTCAAACATATAGCTTTAAAAATTTGTACCCATGCATCATTACTTGTAATCATGAATTTTAAGTATTGTGTATCAATAAATAGTACTTAATGCATAAAAGTTTGTTTTGTAAAAAAATTCGATATTTTAATAATAATGTAATTTATTTTAGATTTAATACTATAATTTTTTTTAAATAAACATCAAATATTATGTTAGATTTTCTTAATTATATTTTAGATTTTTTATATTTAAAATTTGATTTTTATCATGTATTTAATAATGTAGGGGAGTGATTTTAGGGGATTGAAATGGGAAATGATTTTAGGGGAGTTAAATTGGTTAGAGATATGGATTGAAAGTTAATAAATAGGATTAAATGTAGTAAATAAAGCTTTAATGGTTGTTTTTAAAAGATTCTAATTAATTAGCATTAAATAACGGTACATTAAATTTTAACAATTGTTTTTAAGAGTTTTTTTTATCTGTGTTTTATAATATACTAGTGTTGGGTCCGTGCATTGCACGGGAGGATAAATTTTTTGTTGGAATATTGAACCGAGTTAAAATGAAACGTAAATACTCTGTTAACAGTTAATGAAATACAATGTGAAAAACGAATGTATTTTTATAAGTGGTTAACTTGCATATATTGTTAATCGTTTGTTGTTATGAGTTTGTGCAATAATATTAGTAATAGTTTTGTATTATATTATATTATTTAAAACTCAAACGACATGTCTTACAACATATCACTCTTATTGAAATAATTATAAATATGAACATACGTTTTTACAGATTTTGCAATTTTTCTGAAACTTCCTCGACAACATTTGACAATCACTTTGAATGTATAAATCTGTAGATTAATTAACAACATTCAACCCACATCAAATATGACAAAGAAAATAAATGATTTCTATCTTTTGTAACCGACAACTCAACTGGTATAGTTCAAATTCACTCAGTACCACTTGAAAATTTATCTGACTATTGACTTCAAGACCTCATAGTATTAGTCGATAAAAATAAAGATATGTATATATATCTTATTCCCCTACTTCGAAAAATATGATTGTGGGTTTTGAAAAATATAAACAAATCCTTAGTAAATAAAATAAAATATAAAAAAGTAGTTTTTCAAAGAAAAACAAAAATATAGTGGAATACCTTTTGTTCAGTTGCAGGTTCCGTCATTGACATCCGACCGTTCGTCTTCTTCTTGTACTCGGATGATACATAGAGAAACTATATATATTTATAGTGAATGTAGAGAATATTTTAAAATCTTTCATTTTCATTTTCATTTTCATTTTCGATTTTACATTTACATTTAAATATATTAAAAATACGGAAGAATATTTTTATATCTATATCGTTTCTACTTTATTTTCTTTACACTTGGTTAATTTGGAAAGTATTGCGGAATATTTTTATTTTAAAGAATATCATAATTTATTAGTGTATCTCGTTATTTTTTAGTTTTTATTCATATCAACCTTCTTTTTTCATTTTTTAATGCTTGTAAAAAAAAATAAATGTAGATTTTATATTATCAAAAAAAAATACGTGTAGATTTTATATTATGCTAATATAAAATACGTGTAGATTTTATAAAATAAAATAGATTTTATATTAGCAAAAAAAATACGAAAGAAAAAAGAGTTTATATTACATCTCATTATGTAAAAAGATTTTATAAAATAAAATATGGAAACATCATTATGAGATGTAATATAAAAAAATACGGAAGATTTTTTTTTTATATTACATCTCATTAATATAGATTTAAATGTAAAATCTACATTTAAAATAGATTATGCTAATATAAAATCTATTTTATAAAATCATTCACCAAAAAAAACAAATAGTTATATTAATAAATGAGTATCCATTCCACAAATAGATGATTATGTGAGATACTGTGCTTGAAAATGTTGTACCAAAGCATTAAGAAATTGTAAATTAAGTAATTGGTTTTAATTAGTTGTAACTTGTGCTAAAAATGTTGTAATTAAAAGTTTTTTATGCCGTTTTTATAATATAGTATAGACTAGTCGGTAACCCACACAATGCGGCGGAATTTAAAATTCAAATAAATGTAAGCAATGTTATAAAATAAAAAACGTGTTTGTTGTTAAATTAATAAACCGAATCGATACAATCGTGCATTGAATTGGCTTCTCTTTGTCCAATGTTTTGATCTAAGGGGCCGGTTACCAAACCCTTACCCGGGTAAGTGTTTACCGGTAAATTTCAACACCATCAACGGGTAAGGTTTCGGTCCACCAAACGGTCTCGTATGCAACAAATTTTCCGGTAAGCATTAACCATGTTAAGTCTTCCCCATAACTTACCATGTAAGACTCTCGGTACTTGCCTTAGCTCTTACTCGGTATAATTCTTGGTCCACGCCATATTCACCCGGTACGGTAATGTGACTTGGTAAGTGCTTACCCGAGTAAGCGCCTGGTAAACAACCCCTAAATTTCTTATAAACACCACATAATAATATCATTAATGTTTCTCAAATAGTACCAAGGAATCATGGCTCATGCATTGTACATTTCATATAGGTAATGCATTTTCAAGATCAAGCAAAAAAATTGTGTTTTTGTGATTTTGGATGGAACGAAACAACAAATTTGAACAAACACCAAAAATAGCTTCCATTCCAATTTCTCTGTTGATCTATTCCAACTTCTACCTCACTCCCCATCGATCATAAAATTTAGTCCTATTTTCGTAATGCATTCAAGAACCCTTGAAACTGTAAAATCAAAATAGTGTGATCAAGGTACTGTAAGAATACAAACAATCACCATGAAATTATACAGGACCAATGATAACATGGACCAAAAACAAAATAAATTCAGATTTGTAAAAAAATGCAATAATCAGGCGACTAACCCAAAAGTCACGAATGGATAATTGTCAATATGCTCCAATTAAAATCAACTGACATGAGAAAACAACTCCCTGATGATACCAAAACCAGGAAAACATCTAGAGATAGATTCTTATATATGTTACTAAAGATTGCAGATAGAAGTGTAAGCAAAGAAAGAAAGAAATCAGGTTACCATCTCTGTTCTTGTTTGGCGCATTTTTTGATCTCTACAACCAATTTCTTTTCTTGTGCTTGCACACCTTGCCTTTCTCTTTCTATTTCTTGAAATCTACTATCAATTTTCACTTGGGAGCTATATAAATACCAACCATATCCTATGTTAGAAACTGAAAGCTACGCATAATAAATAGGATTACATGTAAGATTGAACATTAGATAAAGAAATGGGATAGAAAACATAACATGAAATCCATGAATCGAGTGAGACTCTCTTATTGTAATGAATTTTGCACCAGATCAAAAGGGAAGAAGCATAAAGACATAGTCATGCTCAGATAGCAACCATATTTCATCCAATTCTCACATTTTCTGAAATGTGTAACTGCCCAGTCATGGCCCGTTAGCTCCAGTTTTCCTCTGGTTTAACAAAGGGAAAAATGAATCTAAACAATTTATGTCTAAGCCTTCCTTATGTAACCATAAAACTTACATTCTAACGATCATATCTCCTAATAGAAAAGATAAACAACGAATTCAAAGTTGTGTTAACAAGACGTAAAGTCTTTACCCGGAAGTGTTCAAATCTACTTGATCACATAAAACAATATATTTTTCTAATATGCATACAGTATTCATATATGGCAGAAGATTCATATATATATATATATATATATATATATATATATATATATATATATATATATATGGCAAAAAAAAATGCTCTAGTTGTTTACCAGCGCAATGCTCGTAATGCACAAGGTGTAAATTTTGTATAAATGTAAGCTAGAGTACCGATCACAATCGATAAACATATGCGTTAAAAATTGCCATACTTAGAGCTTAGTGATTATGTAGAGGTTCAATACGGTTTTCCAACAGGAAACCAACTCTTTGAGAAAAAAGATAAATAAACAGTCAAAATCGACTATAAAAATCAATTGCAATCGTAAACAAGTTTGAAAAACAATTTTGAAGATAAAAAAGCAATGGAAAACAAACCTGGTAATCGTGAAGACAAACCTGGTAATCAAATCTCGTTGACTTGGAAACCTATATTGGAAAACAAGGCTATGAAACAACAAAAAAACAATCGAACCAAATTGATGGTAAGAAAAATTGAACCTGTTAAACAACAAAAAAAATCAAGTTTTATCGAAGATAATTAAACCTGTTAATCGAAAACAATAAGAAGAAGCATATTGCAATGAACGACAAGAAGCAATCATACCTGATTGTGATGAACGACAAGAAGCAATCGGACCTGGTTGATGGTAATTAAAAGCAATAGAACATGATTGCAATGAACAAGAAGAAGCAATCATACCTAATTACGATGAACGAATAGAAGCAATCGAACTGATTGATGTTAAGAGCAATTGAACCTGAAATATTTCAACATACCATAGGAAATCAAGAACATAGAAAGGAAGAGCATATGAAATTACCTTGTATTGAACAAATTGAAAATTAATGCAACTCTTCGTTAAAAAAAAATCTAAAATTGCAAGACACAAATGAGGTTGACCTTATGTTCGATTTCAAAACTCGGACTTTGGAAACTTAAAATGGAAGAGTAACAATCTCACATTAGGTTCCAAAACTCAGACAATAGAGTAAAACATTTGCATAAAAAAAGTCATAGAAATAAAAATGAGATCAAACAACAAACATGAATTTAAGAGGATATCTTAACTTACCATCAGGGGAGCAGGTAACTACATCATCCTCTTGTTGTTCTTTGTTTCCGTTGCTTTCTTAGCTGTAGAAAAAAGTTCACTTCATGAAACCACAATTCTTTTTAAAGGTATGCTTAATTAAAAATCCAAGTCCTTATGATGTGTGATATTAGGAAATTAGTGAACTGCAGCCACAGAACATTATAGATCGATATTGCTATCAAAGGTCCAATCCCCAATCGTCTATCACACATTATTCTACAATTGAATACCATGCTCAATTGGTCGTTCCACATATGAAGACATTGTATCCTTTTACACTAAATGGATCTCATGGTAACAGGGAAACAGGGACTTTTTTTACAAACCAAAAAACTATGCAACAAGAAAATGGAGCAACAAAATGATGTAAATAACAATGGTCAAGAGAATGGTTATGAATTTATGATAGCATTTCAATGACAAAAATGAACCAAGAGCAGCAGCAACAAAATTTTCAATTACACTAACAATCCAACTTGCAGCAAAAAAAATTAAACCAACAACAACAACAACAATAAAGGCGAAGCACAATAAGTCTCGAGATTGCACTGTTTCTCAGAATCATCAGAAGAAGAATCACAAAGAGAAAGGGAGAGTATGATTTCGGGAAGATTTGAAAGTTTTTTTTTTGTAAACTAGAGGAATAAAAGCAGTGAATCACGTAAGAAACGGGATTTCATCCCCATCCCCAATTTAAATTTCATTATTTTAGGGATTAACGATGGGAAGATAGGAAGATTTAAAGGGATAAAGATGAAAGCGTATGGGAAGATAGGAAGATTTAAAGGGATAAAGATGAAAGCGTATTATGTGGGGATGAGGGTTTAAGGGGGCGGATGGGGATGGGAGGATTTGAAGGGTTAGAGATGATAAGGATTAATTAAGTAATTAGTATTAGAAGTAGTACATTAAGCTTTAGTAGTTGTTTTTTAAGAGATTTTAAGTAGTTAGCTTTAAATAACAGTACATAAAGCTTAGTGAGCTGTTTTTAAGAGTTTTTTATATCATCTTTATAATATAGTATAGATTATAGATATTTAAAATTTAGGATACCTCATTTCAACCCCAAAATCTCACCCCAAAACCAACAATTCTTCAAATAGTTTATGGGTTTTAGGCTTTTGTTGATTTATAGTTCTCCAAATCTCTTAGACAAACATTATAAAAAACCTGAGTTCTTTGGGCCCAAGCCCCCAACACCTGTAAATTAAAATAATAATAATTATACTAACCGTATTCACTGTTTTGTTTCCACCTTGTTACCCTGTGTTTTATTTTATATTATTTATATATAACATTATAGCGTTGGGTTTCAGTGAGAAGTTGAGTTAACATCCACTTCTAACGCTCCTCACCGTTAACTCAATTTCTCACACGATCCTTCGTCTAACATTATATATATTAGATGGATGGTCGTATGAGAAATTGAGATTAATATGAAAAATATGAGAAAATGATTCAAACCATTAATCACTTTTAATCAAATATTCTTTCATATACACATCCATTTCTCATCCAAATATTGATAATCATTTTTAGCATCAACTTCTCGTTAGAACCCAACTCTCTTTATATAGTAATATAATACTAGAAGTGTACTCGCGCAATGTAGCTAGATACATCACGGTTTTAATGTTTCATTTTATTTTTTGTATTTTGTCGATTTACATTACGATTTTGGATGGTTGTGAGAGAGTGATAATGTTTTTTTGTATAAATTTGTTTAATTTAGACTTAATAATATAATGTAATTTATTTTGGTTTCATAATATAATTTTTTTTATAAAATATTATGTTAGATTTTTTTAATTAGATTTTATATTTTTTATATTTAAAATTTGATTTTTATTATATATTTAATTATGTTGAGAGTTATTTTCGGGAAGTTAAAGTGAGAAATGATTTTAGGGGAGTTAAAATGGTTAGAGATAATGATTGAAAATTAATAAATAACATTAAATGTAGTACATATAGCTTTAATGGTTGTTTTTTAAGTAATTGACATTAAATGACGGTTCATTAAGCTTTAAAACTTGTTTTTAAGAGTTTTTTATGTATTTTTTATAATATAGATATAGATATAGATAATATAATAAACTCATTTTCTTTTGAACCGAAATTTTTTATTTCCTCATAATTTCTTATTTCCTGTGGATTCTTTATTTCCTTTGAAACCTCAAACATCAAAATTCCCGCAATATTTTTATTTTGAAAACGCAAATTAACAAACCTACATATTCCTTCCCCTTTCTAAATCTAAAACCACTTAACGTCCACCATGGAATTTCCACTCTTGTTTGATAACACCCACCGCCGGCCGCCGCTCCTCCTCCTCCCGCTGCTTATAATCACTCTCCGGAAAATTAGTCTTCGCTTTCTCTCCACGAAAATGTATGGCGGCTCTGTCGTAAGCTCTCGCCGCCTGCTCCGCCGTCCCAAACGTCCCCAACCAAACCCGAACTTTCCGCCATGGATCCCGTATCTCCGCCGCCCATGTCCCCCATTGCCGCTGCCGTACCCCCCTATACTGCCGCTTCCTCTTCCGCTTACCGCCGCCGCACGGTGGTGCATTTTGCCGGAAATAATTACACCCCAAACAACCTTCAATCTTACACACCTGGCATACTTCCATTGGATGCGCACACAATGACATCATCGGAGATGATGATGACGTGGCGGTGGTGTCGGTGTGGGTGGCGCCGCAAATGACGGTTTTGAGGGCGGATACGATGATGGAGTTTTCTTCGTCGGCGGTTAAATAACGGCGGGGATTGATTGTGAAGTTTTGCATATTTGGTTTTTTTTTTTTTAGGTGTTGAGTGGAAGGTACAGGTGGAGGGGTGGGGTATAAATAACGGGAAAGTTGGTTGTACACGGTGGATGGTGAAGAGGCCACGTGTAAGTGAAACGTAGGGTGTGGTACTGAAAGATGATGGGTGATTTGGATTGCTTACGTCAGCTTGGGATTTACACGTGGCGTTTGTGAGAGTGAAACGTGGCAGAGAAAGAGGTAGCCTCACCCATGGAAGCTATGTTCGTTTTCTAGACCCTTGTTTCCAATTCCCACAGGACGCTTGTTGTACACTACAATAAATGGTTTTTATTTCTAGATAATTCCAGAAGTTACTATTCTTCCTTCAAATTAATATATTATACTCCCTTCGTTCCAAAATAAATGTCCACATTTTTATTTATGTTTGTTCCAAAATAAGTGTCCACTTTCAAAAATTAAATAACTAAATTCTCACATTTACCCTTAATTAATGCACAAATATATGAGAGTTGTGAAGAAAGAGAAACATTAAATAAGGGTATATATGTCATTTGGTGAGAAAAATGTGTAA
Source organism: Arctium lappa (assembly GCA_023525745.1). Taxonomy (NCBI): domain Eukaryota; kingdom Viridiplantae; phylum Streptophyta; class Magnoliopsida; order Asterales; family Asteraceae; genus Arctium; species Arctium lappa. Next base: position 57,320,715 of record CM042062.1, on the reverse strand, counting down.
TAATTATGCATGTCTAAAACTGTGTGTCAAGTCAATTGTGGACACTTATTTTAGGACGGGGGGAGTAAGATTTAATAATAAATAAATCTAATAATCTTTTTGAAATTTGACTCAACTAGCCATTTTAGACCAACAAATTGGTCTCATAGCCCATTTCTCTCCCGTCTAATTGAGTTGTTGACTTCAATAAAGGACATAAAAAAACGAATCTGGTCAATTTTCTTTAAATAAAAATATAAAATTTGCAGGCCTGGGTCCGTAACTTGCGAATCTGGGCTTGAAAATTGTGGAGATGGTGATATTTTTAATAGAAATGGAGATGTATGGTTAAGAGACCAATTTAAAGGTGTAAAACAACTATTCGAATCAATTTCCCTTTTTATTTATATGGCAGAAATTTCATGAATCAAAATCCATATTATATACATGCCAAATTCTCAATGTTTCATACATGTCTATCAATCATATATATTATTAGAAAAAATGAACTTAAATCAAAAAAATTTAAAACATGTAAGTAGTTGATAAATCTATTGAAATGGCTTTATTTAATTGGAATGAACAATTTTAAAAAATAATGGTGGTTAAATGTAGACCTGGCAAACGTGTCGTGTCGGGTTGGGTTAAAAGTTAAACGGGTTTAGAATATCTAACCCTAACCCGGTCCGTTTAATAAACGGGGCAGAAAATCTCAACCCTAACCCGACATGACCCGCCTAACTCGTTTAACATTTATAAAACTAAAAATTAAAAATCGAAAATTCACAAAAAAATACAAATCAAAAATTTAACATGAAAGCATTAGAAAATCCAAATTTTATAGTTCAAACTTATAAGTTCTAACCAAATCTAAAACATTTAAAAATCCAAAACATTAAAAATAAAACTTGTAATATATATATATATATATATATATATAGGGAGAGGTTCATTTGAGCAATGGTAAATATATGAGAAATAGAGAAGTAATCTTAGTCATTCATCTGGTCAACATTTGCGGCTTTGACCGCGAAGCATCGGATAATTCCTTGTGTGGTCTATAGAAGGTAGAGGGGTAATTTTGTAAAATACACGGGATGAATTCATATATGAATCTGTATGAATCACAAAGATTCATATATGAATCTGTTAATTAGTTCAACTGATTCATATATGAATCTTTGTGATTCATACAGATTCATATATGAATGTTTGTGATTCATACAGATTCATATATGAATCTGTTAGTTAGTTCAACTGATTCATATATGAATCACAAAGGTTTATATATGAATAAGTTAAAAGAGTTCAGTTGTGAATTGCACTGGTTCATATATGAACATATAGTTCATATGTGAATTATACATGTTCATATATGAACACAGCCCGTGTGTTTTGTAAAATTTACGAAATTGTCCTTCTATTTTTGGGATAACCGCAACTTTTGACCAGTCAAAGCCGCAACTTTTGACCGGTCAAAGCCGCAATATTTGACTAGTCAAATCCGATCTTGACCATATGAATGGCTAGGATTACTTCTCTATTTCTCATATATTACCATTTCTCAAATGAACCAAACACTATATATATATAAACGAGTTATTCGGGTCATTTTCGAGTTGAAAATTTTGAACCTGACCTTACCCGTTTAACTTTCGTGTCGTGTCGTGTCAACCCGTTACTTAAACGGGTTGAAATGTATTACCCAAACCCGCTTATTTCGTGTCGAGTTCGTGTCGGGTTAGCGTGTCGTGTCGTGTCACATTTACCCTTAATTAATGCACAAATATATAAGAGTTTGTGAAGAGAGTGAATAATTAAATAAGAGTAAAAATGTCATTTGGTAACAAAAATGTGTATTAAATATGTATGTCTAAAATTATGTGTCAAGCCAATTGTGGGCACTTATTTTAGAACGGAGAGTGTATTGTTAACCACAAGGCTTGTTAACCAATTGTGGGCACTTATTATGTGTCAAGCCAATTGTTAACCACAAGGCTTGTGGTGTAGTGGTAATCACATGGGGAGTTCATAGCGTTCAACCCGGGTTCGATTCCCTGCATTCGCAATGTAACACTCTAAAAATTAGCGGAATAAAATTCGAAATTTCTGCAATATGACGGCTATAAATAGATAGAAACCTGGATACAAAACCTACTATAAACAATCTCAAAGTATCATCCCAAAATAACGGGGAATCAAAGTTATAGTCATTACAATCAAATAGGTGAAGAATACACTAACAACCTAGTAATCTAACTTAAATAAGAAAGATTAAGATCGGGTGTTGCTATTCTTCCAAAAGGTATGATCGCTATTTTCAAAATGCCGGTCTATACATCTCCCAAAAAGACCGCTCTTAGACCAAAGCTATCCGCTCAGTCCCGACGAACCCCACCGGAGACCTGACCTGTCATACATGTCATTTTAAGAAAAAGTGTTAGGCTAAAGCCTAGTGAGATCAAACATTTGTAATTAAAGAGATTTAATATAAAAATAAGTAAAAGGTTTCCGTTTGTACAACAAAAATAATGAAATGGTAATGATAATTCTCTTTGAAATAAACCAATACCTCTTAGGTTAACGGGGGAGACCCGCCTACTAACCCGAATGACGGAACATAAAAGTAAGCCATTCGATGGGTCAGTAAAGCCAATAAACACATAAAGTACACGCAAGGGATGTCAGGCTCAGTAGCTTTAAACGTACACCCACGGAAACTCGAGTTCAACCCCGTCGGGTTCCTATGTCGAGCTCCTCATCCAATATCGTAATACTTGAGCACGAAGGACTTATACCGCACCCGGTACCTAACGCGCAACACGAAGGACTTATACCGCACCCGGTACCTAACGTGCCTCGACGTGGAAAACTAGTCGTCCCAACGCCGGAACAATAATAATCAAATACTGGGTCATGACTCCCAAATGCATCACTTAAACCAAATAATGCACATAAGACCCAACAATTAATCTCAAAAGTAGTTAATATGCAATAATTGATATGGAGGGTGTTATCCACTAAAACCGCTCCCATTGTTTATCAAAAGACCTTTAGTGAATGTGTAGACGATTCATCATTATTTCAAATCCCCAAAATATGCAATGAGTTGATATGCAAACTTATCAGCAGTTAACCGAAATACCAATATTTCCAAGATCATAAGTTTTGCACAGTAAGGCCATTCACTTAAAAGTATAACCCAAGTAGAAACTAGTTAAAGAACATTAATAAAGTTCATAAATCATCATTTCCCCAAAAATCATCCAAAAACACTAATATCCCCAAAAGTTAGGTTTAACACAATGTTCTACAAAACCAAGTATATGAAAGGGGAGATATTAGGTATTTAAAGTCCACCTTTTGACATGTATAAAGTTTGATAAAATGTGTAAGAACTCACCTTGGTAGTTTCCTTAAGAAAGAAACCAAACCCTAGAAATAGAGGAGATGAAATCACTTGAGAGCTCACCAATCACCACTTCCTAAATGTATTAAGGACCACCATTAATGACCTAGAATCATCATAAATGAAGAGAGAAGTCTAGAGGGAAAGTGCTTACCGAAGTCAGCTGCCAAAATCGCTCCCAAACCCTAGAACTCGGATGAAAATGACTGAAAATCGCGACTTGTCTTTTTATACCCGAAACACTTGCCGGCGATAGTGACACGGCGAGAGTGACATCTGTCACTCTCGCGGGCATAATCGCGCCAATACCCCCACCCGCGGTACAATCTGGGCGATAGTGCCCGGCGATTGTGACCCTGTCACTCTCGTATGGCACTATCGCGAGAGACGTACCGAGAGTCCTTGACCCCCGGCGATTGTGCCCCTGCGATTGTGACATTCTGTCACTATCGCGGGCACTGTCGCGAGCCATCCCTCACTTCACAATTTTGACACTTTTAGCCCACGATGTTTAACTCCAATAGGTTCAATATACAACTGATAAATCCTTAAAGTTAAGAGGTTCCCAAAACGAGAACGATAACACATAGGCTCTCAGAATTCGGGGTGTTACAATCCTCCCCAACTTAGAAATGATTTCGTCCCCGAAATCCTACTAACTAAACAAGAGAGGGTATCTACGCCTCATGTCTTCTTCCACTTCCCAAGTCACATTGGCGCCGCGGTGGTGCTTCCATTGAACCTTTACCATCGCCACCTCTTTATGTCGGAGCTTCTTAATCATCCTTTCCAAGATTGCCTCGGGCTCTTCGATACAACGATTACCATCCACTCGAATTTCGGACAAAGGTATGACGCTTTCTTCTTCCGCTAGGCACTTCCGTAAATAGCACACGTGGAAATTGGGATGAATCCCGTCCATCTCCGGCGGCAAGTCTAACTTGTAAGCTTGGAGTCCGATACGTTCCAGAATGGTAAACGGCCTAAGGAAACGGGGACTTAGCTTCCCACGCTTCTCAAACCGAATCAATCCCTTCCAAGGGGACACTTTTAGCATCACGCGATCTCCCACTTGAAACTCTACCGGTCTCCTCTTTTTGTCGGCGTAACTCTTCTGACGATCTTGCGCCGCTTTCAACCGTTCCCGAATAGATTTAACTTTGTCGGCTGTCTCTTGCACCATTTCCGGGCCGGCGAACTGCTTTTCTCCCGCCTCTAGCCAACACACGGGGGTTCTACACTTCCGCCCGTACAAAGCTTTAAATGGCGCCATTCCGATACTAGAATGGTGACTGTTGTTGTACGCAAATTCCACCAAAGGTAGATGGGTGTCCCAACTACCGCCAAAATCGATCACGCATGATCTAAGCATGTCTTCAAGCGTTTGAATCGTTCTTTCACTTTGTCCGTCTGTTTGTGGGTGGTATGTCGTGCTCAAATTTACCCGTGTGCCCAACTCTTGATGCAAAGCTCCCCAAAATCTCGACGTGAACCGACTATCACGATCGGACACTATCGACAAAGGTATGACGTGTCTAGAGACTACCTCATCTATGTAGAGTTTTGCCAACTTATCCATCGGCAAGGTTTCCCGCATTGCTAGAAAGTGAGCACTCTTAGTCAAACGGTCGACAATAACCCAAATAGTGTCGTTCCCTCTCAAGGTCTTCGGTAGTTTGGTCACGAAATCCATGGTAATTTTGTCCCATTTCCATTCGGGTATTTCAAGCGATTGAAGGCTTCCATAGGGTCGTTGATGCTCGGCCTTCACTTGTGAACAAGTTACGCATCTCTCCACATAATGTGCTACATCCAATTTCATAACTGGCCACCAAAAGTGTAGCTTCAAATCCCGATACATCTTGGTGCTCCCCGGGTGAATAGAATACTTGGATTTGTGCGCGTTTTCCAAAAGTAGCCCTCGGCATCCACCAAACTTTGGTACCCAAACTCGCCCGTTGAAGCACTTGATCCCTCGGCTATCTTCGGTCAACAATAATTGTTGCTTGATCATCACTTCATCCTTAAGGTTTTCTTCTTTTAATGCTTCGGTTTGCGCCTCTTTAATCTTTTCCATGAGACTTGACACCAACTCAATTTTGGTAAGTTTGGCTTGAAGTCTCCCGCTATACTCTTTCCGACTCAAGGCGTCAGCTACCACGTTTGCTTTACCCGGGTGGTAGAGTAATTCACAGTCGTAATCCTTAAGTAGCTCTAACCACCTTCGTTGCCTCATGTTGAGTTCTTTCTGATCAAAAACATACTTCAGACTCTTGTGATCCGTGTATAATGTACACTTTGTGCCGTAAAGGTAATGTCGCCATAACTTTAGCGCGAACACTACCGCCGCCAACTCCAAATCATGAGTGGGGTAGTTCTTCTCGTGCACCTTCAATTGTCTAGACGCGTACGCGATCACCTTCCCTCTTTGCATTAGTACACATCCAAGCCCCAATTTGGATGCATCGCTAAAGACTACAAAATCCTCCGATCCCTCCGGCAAAGATAAGATCGGAGCTTCGCACAACTTCTTTTGCAAAGTTCTAAATGCCTTCTCTTGTTCTTCGGTCCATACAAACTTTACATTCTTCTTGGTCAACATCGTCAACGAAGAAACAATCTTGGAGAAGTCTTGTATGAACCTTCGGTAATATCCCGCCAAGCCTAGAAAACTTCGAATCTCGGATGGACTTTTGGGAGGTTCCCAACTCATCATTGCTTCAATCTTGGCCGGGTCCACCTTTACTCCGTCCTTCGAAACTATGTGCCCCAAAAACTACACTTCCTTCAACCAAAACTCACACTTGGAAAACTTTGCATAAAGTCTCTCTTTCCTCAAGATATCTAAAACGTCCCGAAGGTGTCGAGCATGATCGGTCTCGTCCTTTGAGTAGATAAGGATGTCATCAATGAACACGATAACCGACTTATCTAAGAAGGGTCGGCACACGCGATTCATTAAATCCATAAACACCGCTGGAGCGTTCGTCAAGCCGAATGGCATCACTAGAAATTCATAGTGGCCATAACGTGTCCTAAAAGCAGTTTTAGGAATGTCTTCCTCTTTGACCTTCACTTGATGGTAACCCGAACGGAGATCAATCTTCGAAAAGCAACCCGCCCCTTGCAGTTGGTCGAATAGATCATCGATTCTAGGGAGTGGGTATTTGTTCTTCACGGTCACCTTATTCAACTCCCTATAGTCGATGCACATTCGCATAGTACCATCCTTCTTCTTCACGAACAAGACCGGGGCTCCCCAAGGCGAGGAACTCGGTCTTACAAATCCCTTCTCCAAAAGATCTTGCAATTGGCTCATCATTTCCTTCATCTATGACGGAGCCAAACGATATGGAGCTCGGGCTATCGGAGCCGCTCCCGGTGTTAGATCAATCTTGAACTCCACTTGACGATCGGGAGGTAAACCAGGCAAGTCGTCCGGAAATACGTCGGAAAACTCCCTTACTACTTCGACATCTTCTAGCATCTTCTTCTCCAGTTTAGCATCTATTACATATGCCAAAAAGGATGGGCATCCTTTCACCAAACATTTCCGTGCTTTTACCATATTGATGATTGCGACTTCACCCTTTCGTCTTTCACCATACACGGTCACCGCACGACCATCCGAATCCGGAATTCAGATCAACTTCTTTGCCCAAAGAATTTCAGCATGATTAGTTGACAACCAATCCATACCGACTACAACATCGAATCCCCCGATGACCATAGGCATAAGATCGATCGGGAATTCTCTTCCTTCAATTTCAAGCTTGCAATTCCTTAGAATACTCCGAACCACTACTTGGTCACCATCGGCTAGCTCTACTACTAATGCCTCGTCTAAACTAGTAGTGGGCATGGATAGTTTTGGGCAAAACAAACTTGACACAAACGAGAAACTAGCTCCCGAATCAAATAGTACACGCGTAGGCACGGAGTTTAGGAGAAACGTACCCGACACTACATCTGTTGACGCTTTCGCCTCTTCCGTGGTCATCTGGAAAGCTCTCCCTGTTGCCTTGGGAGTATCCACATTCTTGCCTCCACTATAGTTTACTATTGCCTTCGACATTCACTTCTAACATGGCCCGACTCTTTACACCCGAAACAGATACGCTCTTTAATTGGACAGTCATTGTAACGGTGGCCAGGCTTACCACATTTGTAGCACGGTTCTGACTTCGAGTTGCAAGGACCGGTGTGTTTACTTCGGCATCTTGAACACCACGGGGAATCCCGTCTCGGACCACCTCCCCGTTGATTGTTGTTGAAGTGGCTCGGCCTCCTCGAAAACGTGTGGCCTCCTTCCCATTTTCTCTTCTCAATTGCTCCACTTCTCTCCATCTTACCCAAACCGTAGGAATCCTCCACAAGTTGTGCCTCCTCTATAGCCTCTCGAAGGGTAGAGGCCTTGGACACTCGAACCATATTCATCATTTCTGTAGGCAAACCTTTGATGTACGCCTTGATTTTCTCTCTTTCGGTGGGGACCAGATGTCCCACCAAACCTAGCTTGTCCATAAATAGCTTGTTGTAATCCTTCACCAATAAATTCCCCTTTTTCAAACTTCGGAACTCATCGACGATCCGGTCCATAGCCCGTTCGTTGCAAAACTCTTCCATAACCTTCTTCTTGAAAGTCTCCCAGCTTAGTTGAGTCAATACAGTGGCTTCAATAGAAGCGGAATATACATTCCACCATGCGAGGGCCGCCCCTCTAAGCATTTGAGATCCAAATAATAAGGAAAAACGGTTTTACCGGAACGGCAAAAAAAACCACAAAAAATTAAGAAGGTGTTGTAGGATAAGTGTGTCATCGTCTAAAGGATATGACGATAGAGATAGAGATAGAGATAAATATATCAGAGTTAGATTAGAACTGAAATATCTCCTCACTATCTACTTGTAACTCCTCCCTATTTAAATGGCTTATGATTAATGAGAAATATAGACTTATTCTCTTTGTCTTATTGTTATTCTCTCCATATTGTTGTTCAATTTGTTTTTCTCTTTAACACGTTATCAGCACGTACGCTCAGTCAATTAACGAATAGTTCGACTTCCAACTCGAATACTTCTACAATCCAAGTAAGAACTTTTCGACTTCTAACTCAAATATTGTTAGTATATTTGTCTTTAATTCACATAAATCTTGAAAATTAATACCATAAGAAATAAATATGGTCATTGCTTTCATTAGAATAGTTACGACATAATGCAAAACTCTTATATTTTGATGATATAATATAGATAATCATGTATCTTGATGATGTTGCGTTGTCAATCTCATGATTTGTAACCGATGTATTGTTTTTGTATGCTTACGAAACTTGAATATAAATTTATTTGCTTCCATTTAAATTTATGGTTAATATTTGTATGATAACAATAAAATATGGTGATAAATATACATGACTATAAATATATGAAAATATTTTTGTTTTTTTTTCTTTTATTCATCTGATTGAGCCTTAAATAAAAAAAAAGATGAAAATTTTAAGGATTTTAAGTGATAATAAGGAACTGTTCTTACTTATGAGGTTAACATTTGTTTTATTATTTTATTTAAATCAACTGTAATACATTTTTTAATTGATTTTGTTTATCCGTCAATTTATTGAATATATAATTGGTATATTAGGTTGTATATTTAATTTGGGTCAAATTAAATACACCCTAGTCTAAATTTCCAATCACACCTTAGTCTAATAAACCCAATAATTTGTCATTGTTTTCCTAACCTTCCTCCTCACACTTGCTTTTTTATTTTTTTTAAATGATAGTTACAATTTTGGTCACTGGACTCATTTTATTTATTTAGTTTATACTCTTTTGTTTTTTGTTTTATATTTTACATTTTACATTTTTATTATATTAACACATATAAGCATATATTAACTAATATACGTTAAAAAATAATTTTTAATTTTAACAAGTTACACCATTATAATCGTATTGTCAATACCTTCGAAATTAGTCCAATATTGAATATTTTTTTATTTAATTGTTATAAGAAGAAAAATACAAATTGTACAAAGTCCAAAATTAATTTTTAAAAACTAATCCGCTATATTTAGAAAAGCTTTTTGAGTTGGTTTGAGATGCTTATAGAATTCTAGACGTGACATATACATGGTTTGCCATCCAGCTGCTGACGTGATTTTGTTTCGGGTCCATAATGCTGAAATGAGAGGCATTGGGTACTCTCCTTCTAACTGGACCATCACGTAATGATTGTTGTTTACGTGTGAAATTGTAAAGACCCGGTGGTACTGAAACTCTTCGGGACCTTTCCAGAGAGGAAAACAAGTCATACAACCTCCATTGGTTAAAAGGTGAAAGATCACACCAAACCTATTGGCTATCAATATACCTGTCTCCGACATAGTCATCTAGTGTTGCTCTGGTGCTGGCGATTCCCAAAAAGACAACGAAGTAAGTGTTTCATCGATTCCATAGAAAACTCTAGAGTATGTCGCATATGAACTCGTTAACTCATCTAATAATTCATGACAAACATAGGGCCATTGGTCTTCGCCATACCCGAGACAAACAGCTATTGATCGGAAACCACAATTCCAATCACCCCTTACATCTTGTATATTCGTGATGTATGGATGAAAGATTTCTGGAATTTGCTTCAACAATAAACTATGTCCCTCCGGCAGTATCTCGTTAAAGTCAATATGGTGTGAACATTGGCTTATTGGTTCCTCGTTCAAGTCCATGAAGGATGAGCTATGCCTAGGGGGTTCCTCGTTCAAGTCCATGAAGGATGAGCTATGCCTAGGTGGTTCCTCGTTCACGTCTATAATTCTATAAGCAACTCAAACCAACTCAAATTTTTTTTGTAAATATAGCAGATTAGTTTTTAAAAATTAATTTTGGACTTTGTACAATTTGTATTTTTCTTCTTATAACAATTAAATAAAAAAATATTCAATATTGGACTCATTTCGAAGGTATTGACAAGACGATTATAATGGTGTAACTTGTTAAAAATAAAAATTACTTTTTTAACGTATATTAGTTAATATAATAAAAATGTAAAATGTAAAATATAAAATATAAAACCAAAAGGTATAAAGTAAATCAATAATAAAAGTTTAGGGACCAAAATTATAACTATAATTAAAAAAATAAAAAATGAACCGTAGGAAATCAATGTAAAACTCTAACATTATTGCACCTTAGCCATGTAGACTAGGGTGCACAAAGCAACACCCATTTAATTTAGTTCTAATTTATCGTCCTTTAGTTTCAATCATGATAGCATAATTTTATTGTTTTAAACTTATCATTGTCATTTATTTTGACATGATCAATTAATTTATAATAAGATATGTTTAGTTGGATAAGTTAATGTTATTTATTTATCTGATAATTAAATTTGATTTATATCTTTAAATTAGACTAATTATATTTCTGTGAAATATGATAGTTATTTACAAGGCTAGTTAATTTATATGATTGACTTTTATTGTCTTATTAAGTAATATTTATTATTTATCCATATCTTATTTAAATGTTTATCTTAATTATAATTACTAGAAGCGCGCAATGCAGCGAGATACATCACGATTTTAATGTTTATTTTTATTTTTTGTTTTTTTATTGATTTACAGTACGATTTTGGATGATTTTTATTGAGTGATAATTGTTTTTTTATATATAAATTTGTTTAATTTAGGCTTAACAATATAATGTTTTTTATATAAAAAAATTAAGTAGTTTGTTAAAATTCATTAATTATCTTATATTCTTTAAATTTTTTATATTTAAATTGAGATGTTTATCCTGTTTTGATTATGTTTATCAGAATTCAAATTTCATAATTTTAGGATTTGGGGATTAGAGATAAGGATTTTGGGGGATAAGGATGAAATTTATTAATTAGAGTTAAAATCATTTAAAAGCAGTACATATTACTTCATTAATTGTTTTTTAAGAGATTTTAAGTAGATTAACATTAAATAATAGTACATAATGCTTAATACATCACGATTTTAATGTTTATTTTTATTTTTTGTTTTTTTATTGATTTACAGTACGATTTTGGATGTTTTTATTGAGTGATAATGATTTTTTATATATAAATTTGTTTAATTTAGGCTTAGCAATATAATGTTTTTTATATAAAAAAAATTTAAGTAGTTTGTTAAAATTCATTAATTATCTTATGTATTTTAAATTTTTTATTTTTAAATTGAGATGTTTATCCTGTTTTGATTATGTTTATCAGAATTCAAATTTCATAATTTTAGGGTTTGGGGATTAGAGATAAGGATTTTGGGGATAAGGATGAAATATATTAATTAGGGTTAAAAGCTTTACAGGTGGTACATTAGGCTTTAGTAGTTATTTTTAAGAGATTTTAAGTAGATAGCTTTAAATGATAGTACATAAAGTTTAATGAGTTGTAATTAAGAGTTTTTTATGTCATCTTTATAATATAGTATAGATAATATATAATAAACTTTTAGAAGTTACACTTCTAACCCCCATAATTTTTATTATTTTGTCAAAAGGTTCAAAAATAACATGAAAATGTTAAATTCAAACATTTATCTTGATTATGAGTTCCTACTCATAATTTTAAACTATATAATTAATTTTTGGAAGTTACACTTTTAACCCCATATATTTTGGTCTTTACCAAAATCTCCAAAAATACTATTAAGGTATTAAAATATTAAAATTGGCTTCATATGCCAAACTCATAGTCATTTTGGCCTCATGCCAAATGCTCTATAATTAATAGTTATATCTAAATGAAATAAATCACAAGATATCGACTGGATTTTGTCAAATGGGTGTAAACAACCCTAAGGTTTCTAGGGACTTAAGAAATCCATGTGATTCCCCTACTACCTGGAAATCCAATAGATTGAGTGATTTCTTTTTCGCAAAAATTGAAATATTGATGAAGTATTATCAATAAAATTAAAGCATACAAAATCCAATATTGTTATGATAATGAAAGTTTATAACCATAATCCATTTTCTTATCAAAAATAAAATCATATATTATCCTTTATATATGTAAATGGTTGAAACAACTTATCCCAAAATCAACGGCGTAAACTCAAAAGAATATGAGTATCATAAATGAGTATATAAACCTCTTTTTGAAAAGGTACAAGAAAATACCTAAAGTCCAACTCCCTATTGACTCTAAAACCAACCTCTTGAAAAGGTACAAGCAAATACCTTCATGTTTTGAAACGACATATAAATCCTAAATTTCATAGGAATACCTTTACTAGAAACCCCCAAAGAAATGTGGGATGTCCCGAAAGGGATAATCGGGAGTACTCATTAATATGTATTTCCCGAACTAATCGTACAATGGAATGAAACCCACTTACTCGATTACAAAAAGGTAACTGATGTCAACAAAGAAATATATCCAAAACGCGTCTTAATCTCTGTGGCAAGGAACTCACAGAAGATGACATGATTTTTAACATTATTTTCACCTTTCATATATAAGTAAATATAAATATAAGTTGGAATGCAACCTTTAGAAAAACTAATCAACCTAATGCAAGTGGTTGAGAGACATAACAAGGTTCTTTCGAATAACACCACATATGTCGGGATAAAGAAAATTCCCGATATCGATAGTGAAAGTGTTAGAGGTGGAAACAACTCCAAAGGATTATGAGTTAAAAACAATTTAACACATGTGACATTTCTACACCATGTGGACGAGACCTTATAAAGGGTCAGGGTATTGGTAAGAGTCAGGAAGGATTTTTCAACACGTGGAGTAGGATACAACTACTATCCAGGTGATAACGGACAATCAAATAAGATATGCACTAAAAAGTGCTTCTATTAAAAAGGGAACACGTTGAAAATGAAATATAACATATTTGTTTTAATATTTAATATTGATTATGTATATGTTTCTTTGAAATTAATTTTAAGTACCAAAATTAATTTCTTTGCTAAAGTAAAATCAAATATGTAACCATTATAGATGTAAAGAAATACATCAAAACAAATAAAAAAATTTAATATTCTCCGTGCCGTTTAGAAATGTATCGAGGAGAATTGATTTTTTTTACCTATCACACAATTGGGAAAAAAAAGATAGACTAATACTTGTTTTATAATACATCCAACCAAATTACTTAGACGATGAACTGTCACTTTCTTGGTGGAACAAGTTTAATAGGAACCTTGTAAAGATATTCGTATCAAATGGAAATGAAAATGAGCATATATACATAAGTTCTAATGAATATGAAAGTAAACATATATCATGGAAACTATGTGTCAAACTAGTAGATTCTTGAGTAATCGAAACATTTTTGTCACCAATAAAGAACTTTTGGGAAACGACACATATATGTTTCGACATGACCATGTTGGACACCATGGTTATGACATAGTGATCCGTGTATTGCAAAATACACATAAACACATTCTCTTTCGAATGAAAGGCAAAACAAGGCAAATTGCAACTGTTGAATTCTGCAACATAAGAAACAACATTGCCATCATAACATGCCCTCTTGAATACCTAAAACTTTTGTATATACCCTAACCCTTAGCCAAGACAGGAATGAGATCATCCTAAAGCTAAGGACATAATACAAAAATATTCCATTGTTACAACGAATACAAGGTGATATTTATGGACATAAACATCCAGAATGCGGGCCATTAAAGTACTTTATGGTTCTGGTTTCGACTCGATGAACGCATGTCGTATTATTGTCCACATGAAATACTGCACTCCTAGCACTAGCTATACGTTTAAGGGCTCACCACCCTGATTATTTCATCAAGTCTACATGACTTGGAATGCTGGAGAATTTACAACATAAGGATTTGATGTTAATTGCATATGTATTAGGATCAATGTAGAGTTTCCTATATCCCATGTGTATATATAAAATGGTCTCATAGAAGTTGTTATCAAAAGAATATGATGACATCTAGGGTATTAGTAATGCACATCAATTTACCCACATCTACCTGGGGTTATGCAATTATTATATGCAATTTTTTTTGTTCGTTTTTAGACCCACTGTTTGCTAACCAGCCTCATGCGTACCAGTTGGTAACTGGATATAAGCCTGATAGTTTACATTTACGCATGTATGGTTCTGTAGTGTATGTGCCAATTGCGCCCCCACAGCGCATCGAAATGGGTCCGTAAAGACGACTAGGTATATGTTGGATATGAACCCCCAACAATTATCCGCTAATTAGAATATTTGACGAGTGATATCTTTACCACTAGATTTGCGGGTTGTCAACAGTCTTCCCGTCGTTAGGGGGAGATAGGAAAAAGGATTTTCCATGGGAACGACAGGAAGTGTCATTGAATATTCTCACTCTGTCTCATTTTGATCCCCAAAACTTCACAACGTAATGTTGAAGTCAAACGAATCAGACTCGATACCTGATACGTTTAATATTTCAAAAGTGACAAGATCACATATACGAGCTGCAAATATACTCGCAAGGTTAAAAAGTCCCCAACAGGGGCACAACGCCACCAAATGGAAGTGGTGGAAGCTACTTTGTTCGATGGATACTATTCTAAAGGAAGAGAATAGTTAGGCACATCCATTTATCATCAATACATAAAACTCTCATGAGATTGTCTCTAATTATAATTATGTCCATGAATCATTACTGGAGGACGCTCCGAAGTTAATATTGATTCTAGAGATGAATAATAATCTCAAATGAACTATGAGAGTATATATGCGTTGATGGACATATCATATATAATCATTGATGATTTATTCGCATATACGATGACTCATAAGATGATCAAGCACGACGACATCGAACCAGGCTCAGTTGAATAATATCAACAAAGAGCATATTGGCCTAAATGTAAAGAAACAATCCAGAAAGAATTATATTCTTTGACAAAGGATCGGGTATTTGGTCAGGTAGTGCTAACCTACCAAGTGTAAAGCCCGTAGGACATAACTGAGTCTTTATCAGAAAGCGTAACGAGAATAATGAAGTCCTAATGTATGAGGCTCTCCTTTGGCGCAAGGTTTCTCACAACGCCCTGGATTGACTATGAGAAGACTTACTCTCTCGTGATGGACGTTATAACGTTCTGCTAATTAATTAGCCTAGTAGTTTCCGAAGGATTGGAAATGCAGCTCATGGATGTGGTTACTACATATCTCTATGGGGATCTAGATTTAGAGATATATAAAAGTGCTTGATGATATCACATTACCAAAATCAAGTAACTCTAATCCACGAAATGCGTTTGCAATAAAATTGATACGCCCACTTTATAGATTAAAACAATCTAAGTGGATGTGGTATACCCGCCTAATGGAATACTTGATTGGGAAAGGATGTATAAGAACGATGAACTGTTCTCTTGCGTATTTATTATGGAAAACAAGTTCTAGATTTTCAAAGTAGCTCTATATGTCAATGTTATGAACATAATAGGCACTCTTGATGAAATAAGAGAAACCACAAATTACTTGAAATATGATTTTGAGAGGAAAGATCATGGGAAAACTTGGTTTTGTCTAGATATTTAAGCTAGGACACTGAGTTTGTGAAATATTAATTCACCGATCGCATATGTCCAGAAAATAATCAGGCAATTTAATATAGACAAAGAGCATCCGGTTAGCACTCCCATGATCGGTCGAAGTGTCGGATATAAGGAAATATCCATTTCGTCTAAAGGACGATGACGAAAAATGCTGGGAGTTAGAATTCCCCATCTAAGTACAATATGTGCATTATCGTACTTAGCATAATACACTTGACCATATATTATATTTCTCAATGAACTTGTTAGCTAGATTTAGCTAAGCGCCAATGCAAAATCATTGGAATGATATCAAATTAATCTTTTGGAACCATTGACATGTGTTTATACTTTCCCCATAAAAAGAAAAATGGGATTGATAATGGAACTTCAATACCTACTTAGAATGTAAACAGCAAAAGTACTAGCTCTTATAGAAAAACACCAAACAATGTCTTGATATTAGGTATATGTCTGATCCATACAAAGGTTGTTCCCAAATTGGATAAAGAATTACCACAAGGAACACGTCGATTGCTTGGAAGTAAACTAGGCAAACCCTTGTAACTACCTCCTTGAAATAATCCAATAATATTACTCTCCATGAGATAATTAAAGAATGTATATGATTAAGGACTATCATTAAATATATTATAGGAGTTAGTAATTTTGGGTTCAACCAGTATCCTACTTGCATATATGGAAATAATGCATCATGTATCGAAGAAATGAACATAAGATACATCAGGGGTAATAACACCAAGCATATTCTGCTTAAGTTTATATACAATCAGCAATAAAAGACTCTCCTTTAGATTCAAGTGAATCAAGTAAGGTGTCAAAAGAATGTGACATATTTTACCAAGTCATTACCTAAAACCATATATTGGAAAACATGTAAATGCAAATGTTTTCAAACTCCCTTGATTAATGGACAAATCAGGGGGAGTAGTAGACAAAAGAGAGAGTCTACTATATTTGTGATATTGGTATGTTGTGCTCTTTCCTTCAACCAAGGTTTTATTTTTCCCATTGGGTTTTGTTCCTTGGTGTAAGGTTTTAGTGAGGCAACTGTTTATAAACCATCATGCTTTACTAACTCTCATGATTAAAGTACGAATCTAAGAGAAAACTAGACTGAAGGATAAGTCTATGTATTGCAAAGAAGCTGGTGCGTTGTACTCTTTCCTTCGTCATATTTTTATTTTTTCCCACTGGTTTTATTTTGGCGTAAGGTTTTAACGAGACAACAACTGTGCACCACCACTCCTTTAACTCGGCACAAGGGGGAGTGTTGTAGGATAAGTGTGTCATCGTCTAAAGGATATGACGATAGAGATAGAGATAAATATATCAGAGTTAGATTAGAACTGAAATATCTTCTAACTATCTACTTGTAACTCCTCCCTATTTAAAGTGCTTATGATTAATGAGAAATATAGACTTTTTCTCTCTGTCTTATTGTTATTCTCTACATATTGTTGTTCAATTTGTTTTTCCCTTTAACGGAAAGAATATATAATTAAGGAATAAAGAATATTAAAGAAAAATAATTAAGATGAAATATATTGTTGTGGAATAAAGAATATTAAAATAATTAAAAATTCTAAAAGGCTACTTAAAATTTAAGAAAACATGAAAATGGAGCCGTGTATAAGATTTGAACCTAGGTTGTGGGTGTAACAAGTAAAAGGCACTTGCCAACTTCTCCACAGGCTTATTTCTATCATCTTATGACTTTCCTTTATTATATCTAATTATATTAGTATATAAAAAAAATGTTAAGTAAAATCGGAGGCCTCGTGTGGAGTCATCACCGGCACACCCCCAGGGCCGGCCCTGTGTGGTGGTTAAGGGTGAATGTTTTATTTATAATATACAATATTAAGGTTAAGATTAATCATATTTTTTCTTTTTAAAAAGAAAATAAAGAAAGAGGTAAAATGATTGATTTGTCCTTCACGTGAGAGATACGACTTAGGGGGTGTTTGGGATTGCTTATTTGAAGGGCTTTTTAGCTTATTGCGATTTGGCACCGCAGATAAGCTATTTTGAGTGTTTGGATGGAACAAAAAGAAAACAGCTTATAGCGGTGCCAAACCGCTGAAAAACCATTTTTGATAAGTCATTTTGTTGTAACTTATGACTTATTTCAAAAGTGATTATGACTTTTTTGGTTCTTTTATATGTATAAGCAATCCCAAACACCTTTAAATAACAACTTATTAGCTTATTACGTTTTGGTACCACAATAAGCTAATCCAAACACTTTTAAAAAAACTCCGATTTAGCACCACATAAGCTGATAAGCACTTTTCCAAATAAGCACTTTTCCAAATAAATAAGCAATCCCAAACACCCCCTTAGTTAATGGAGCCAGACTAACTAACCGAGTTAATGTGAGGCACCACTTTGGCACCAAAAATGGAAATTCGTTAATTTTGTTATGTATTTAACTAGTTTTAGAAAATTAGTTATATTTATACTTTTATATCTTATTATATCAAAACACTTAGGGGTTGTTTATTTTTTTTAAAAACCTCTTAATGACTCTTAAGTCTGAATCGTTCAGACCATTTTACACACCACTCCTTATTAATCATAACTAAAATAAGACTTCAGACTTTAGATCTCTTAAGAAACAAACGACACCTTAATCTAGTATTTAGTTTTACAACTTTTTAAATAATTAAATCTTCATCCTTCAACTTTTTTTATTTATTAAGAGGGTGTTTGGGATTGCCTATTTAAACTACTTAATCCTTATTGACTTATTGTGTTTTGTCACCGCTAATAAGTTGTTTCTAGTGTTTGGAATGGAAAAATAAAAAACTGCTTATAGTTTATTGGCATTGCTAATAAGAAGTTTTCAACAAGTTAGCCCATAATAACTTATCAATTTATGACTTTTTTGGTTATCTTACATTTATAAGCAATACCAAACACCCCTAAATAACATCTTATTAGCTTATTACGTCTTGGTACCACAATAAACTGATCCAAACACTTTTTATAAAACTTGTTTTTGTCACCACATAAGTTGATAAACACTTAAAAAAAACGCAAGTTGTTTTGAATAAACAATCCCAAACACCCCCTAAATCTTCAACCAATTAAAACAAAACATAGCTCAATAGTAAATCATGTTTTGCCTGAGTGGTAACCTGAAACTCGATAACACCCCGGGGGGATTGTGGATGGTATCCCAGTCTACCCGTGTTCGAGTCTAGGGGGAAGCTTTAGGCGCATGAGGAGCATCCCAGACTCTGGGTCGGCCTTCGGGTCGGCTTGGGTCCAGGTTTCCGAGCAACCAGTCTATGGGTTGCGGGTTCGGTCTTTGGGTTGGGCTTAGTCGGCGCCTGGACGGGTCCAGTCCAAAGGGATGGGCTGGGCCGGGTCGCCGCGGATTAGTCGGTGCTGCCCTCGGATGTTTGGATACCGCAGGAACGTGTGTGTGTTATCTGTCGTTAAAAAAAACATAGCTCAACATTAAAACGAAATTTATCAAAATATATCAGTATATTTTAACATGGGCTATTTTTGACCCACTAATAAATACTTTAACAATTTTATTTAACATATCAGTTGCAGATAATTTATTAGGGGAGCGATCAATTGGAAACCAGTATTACTTTGGAAACTTTGGAAACCGAAATCAACCAATCAGTGAATTTCTTTTTTTATTTTTAATTGAAAATGTTATTTTTGTCTTTTACATTATTTCATAATATATATGGTAACTGTTATTATTATTATATTAATAATTATTTAATTTTAATTTAGCTTATATATGGTAATAATAATCATTGATTAATTTAAAATGAGATATTTAATTTAAGTAAATTATTTAATTTTAATTTAGCTTATATATGGTAATAATGAAACAATAATGCTAACACGATTAACTTGATTAATCTATTTTCATTATGAAACAATAATGCTAACACGATGAACCTGATGAATCTATTTTCATATACGGATATACAACTGAACAGGTAATGAAACAAAAATGGGAAGTTAACAAAAATGACACAAATTCATCATGTTTCATTATGAAACAATAATGTTAACACGATGAACCTGATGAATCTATTTTCATTATGAAATAATAATGCTAACACGATGAACCTGATGAAATCTGTAATCCAATGAAATCTGTAATCCACAAATTCATTCTGTTTCATCACAATTTTAGATTGCGTGGGAAATTTTATAATAAAATGAAATTAAAAAAAATATTTTCTTACATTTTAAAAGAAAAACAATTTTTTTGATGAAAAGACAAATGCTCCTCGTTTTCATAGTAAAAAAAAAATCAAAATTTAGATTGCGTGGGAAATTTTATTTTGGTTTCAAGTAATCTAAATAAAATAAACCTTTCTTGCCATATTTGAGACACAAAATCAAAAGACATATTTACCCTTTTGATCTATTATTTTTATTTATTATTAATAAATTAATTAATTTACTACCATATATAATTCAAATGAATCTTAACCATTGATTATAAAGATCAATGGCTGAAATTTGGTTTTCAAAGTTTCCAATGAAACTTGATTTCCAATTGATACTACCCCTAATTTACTATTATATTATATAACACTATAACTTTTTAACAATTGGATCAAATATCACCTAATATACTCTATTAATTGCTTTAAAGACGTTATACTAGAAAACGGAGGATTTGATATTCTATTTACCAAATATTATTATAAAAAAATATCTATTTTATATAACCTATTTTTAATAAATATTTTTATCCCATTATTTAATATTTTATTTATGTTGTAGGATAAGTGAGTTATCGTCTAAATGATATGACGAAAGAGATAAAGATAAATATATTAGAGTTAGATTAAAACTGAAATATCTCATAACTATCTACTTGTAACCCATCCCTATTTAAAGGGCTTTAGATTAATGAGAATTACATATTGATTCTCTCTATTTATTATTGTTCTATTTGGTTTTTCCTTTAACAATTTACCTAATATTAGAAAAAATCAATAAATCAAACGGAAAACCGCGCTGCTATGTTTATTTTGGGCCCATGAATCCGAACTAAACTGCTATATCATTTCAGCCCAACATGAACTCGAGCCCATTTGAAAGTTGAAACGGATTTGGTTTGTTTCTTCTCTACCCGCCAATCTAGACCCAAGTCCATATTAGTAAGTGCAAGTATTTTATTTAATACTAGAAAGGTAATTGCGCAATTCAGCGAGATGCATCATAATTTTCAGTACGATTTTGGATGGTTTTGAGAGAGTGATAATGGTTTTTTTTATATATAAATATGCTTAAGTTAGGCTTAATAATATAATGTTTTTTATTAAAAAAATTAGTATTTTAAATTCTTTATATTTAAATTGAGATGCTTATTCTGTTTTGATTATGTTTATCAGTTAGTTATGAATTCAAATATATAGTCTTAGAAATTTGTACCCATTCATCATCATTTGTAATCTTGAATTTTAAATAATGTGTATCAATAAACAGTACTTAATGCATAAAAACTTGTTTTTAAGAGTTTTTTCGATATTTAATAATAATGTAATTTATTTTAGGTTTAATAATATAATGTTTTTTATAAAATAAACATTAAATATTATGTTAGATTTTCTTAATATATTTTAGATTTTTTATATTTAAAACTTGATTTTTATCCTGTATTGAATTATGTGGGGAGTGATTTTAGGGGAGTTGAAGTGGAGAGTAATTTTAGGGGAGTTAAAGTGGTTAGAAATAAAGATTGAAAGTTAATAAATAGTATTAAATTTAGTATATAAAACTTTAATTGTCGTTTTTAAGAGATTTTAAGTAATTAACATTAAATAACGGTCCATTAAACTTTAACAATTGTTTTTACGAGTTTTTTTAAAAATGCTTTATAATATAGTATAGATAAATTTATTTTATTTACTTAATAGATGGATTTCGTGGTTTCACGTAATTGGTGGCGAAGATTTTTATTCATTTTAGAGCATCTCCAACAGCTTCTTCAAAATAGAGAAGTAAAATTGAAAATCTCCAAAAAGAATCACCTACATCTCCAATAGATTCTCTATTTTGGAGATTACACAATTAATTATATTATTAAAATATTCAATACAACTCATAAAATATTATTTCTCTCTCATAAACATTTAATTTAAAACAATTTCATTGGTAGAATGAATTAAAAATCATTTCTCTCTCATATATAATCATTTTTTGAGATATCTTCAAATTTGAAGATTTTTATCATCCCTCTCATACTTTCTCAATTTTGGAAAGGTTTTGGGAAATCTGTTGGAACTAAAAATCCCAAAATCTTTATTTTGAAGAAGTTGTTAGAGATGCTCTCACTTCAGCAACCTCACCAATTAGCATAGCACACTATTTAGACTATATATGCATTTGTAAGTCTAAAAAACATATAAAACTTAGAGGTGTTCAAAGTATCGGTCATCCCCTATATTCAGCATTAGGTGTAAATGCACGATTTAGAACTTTCATGATACTATTTATGATTTGTTTTTTAAATCTCCGTATAATGTGGTGCGGTTTTGGTTTGTCGTACCGCAATTCAATTTGCACGGAACCGTACCACAAAATACTTTTTATTGATAATTGTCTGTATATTATTTTCTTCTAAATGATCATACATATAAAATAAAATTCAAACATTTATTTATCATCATCATATATATACACACACACACACACACACACACACACACACATATATATATATATATATATATATATATATATATATATATCTATACTATATTATAAACCAAACATAAAAAACTCTTAATTACAACATTTTATGCACAAGGTACCATCATTTTATGCAAGATTTTAAAAATATCTTAATTTACAAATATCAAAGCACAAGATACATATTACTACTGCAGACTTCTAACACCCACCAATTTTATATGTGCAGGGCTTTCCTTTTATGCAGACATTTTCATTTATCACTATTAACTAATATATTATATTACTATAATTTGTTTTAATTATATTATTAAATATGTAATTGGTTATTTTTTCTAGATGTCATTAAAATATATAAAATAATCATTGAATTCTAACAAAATACTTAATCTTTTTATATAAAAAACATTATATTATTAAGCCTAAATTAAACAAATTTATAAAAACATTATCACTTTATCAAAATCATCCAAAATCGTACTGTAAATCGAGAAAAAAAATTAAAATCGTGATGTATCTCGCTGCATTGTGCGAGTACGCTTCTAGTATATATATATAGGGGTTGTTTTATTTGCAACCCTTAAAAATGTTGCAAACCTTGCAACCCACATCTTAACCGTCGGATTCATGATCGGCGGTTATAAATAGATATGGGGCCCAATATTTTTAATTAAAAAAATAGAAAAATAAAAATAAAATAACCGTCGATCATGAATCCGACGGTTAAGATGTGGGTTGCAACATTTTTAAGGGTTGCAAAATATAGTGGAAGGATATTTTGCAACCCTTAAAAATGTTGCAACCCTTGCAACCCACATCTTAACCGTCGGATTCATGATCGACGGTTATTTTATTTTTATTTTTCTGTTTTTTTAATTAAAAATATTAGGCTTCATATCTATTGTAACCGCCGATCATTTTGCAACATTTTTAAGGGTTGCAAATAAAACAACCTATATATATATAGGTTGTTTTATTTGCAACCCTTAAAAATGTTGCAAACCTTGCAACCCACATCTTAACCGTCGGATTCATGATCGGCGGTTACAATAGATATGAAGCCTAATATTTTTAATTAAAAAAACAGAAAAATAAAAATAAAATAACCGTCGATCATGAATCCGACGGTTAAGATGTGGGTTGCAAGGGTTGCAACCTATTTCAGGGTTGCAAAATATCCTTCCACTATATAGGCTAAATCAAGTGAGAACAATAAAAAAGTTGAGGGTCGTGAAAACCGATCTTAACCGTTAATTAAATATGATCTATGACTATGAAAAACAATAGCATTTTTATAATATTATTAAAGTTCCAAATTAATTATTAGTCAAATGAGAAGTTTGAAAGGGTATAAATGAGATTTTACATACAATTTAAATTTCCTAGGTTGTTACATCTTTTTCTTAATTATAAATCATTTCATTTAGAAAAAAAAATCATGTTAAGAATCTTTTTCTTAATTATAAATCATTTCTTAATTATATGGAAATCTTTTTTTTTTGACACTAAAACTTTTGAGATGATTTAACCAATCTTTTATTTTTTTTAAAATTAAAATAGAACACTAATTTTTTGAATCTAAAGTATTTTAATTATAATAGAAATTTTATAAAAGGTATATCATAAAAATACAACACTAAACTATTTCATTCTATGTTATTCACTATGTGAAATAAAACTTCAGTATTTTATAATACTTTTCAAATCAATGGCACTTGTTTTCACATTATGAAATGACACATCATTTCATATTGTGAAACAACATAAACTATTTCATTCTATGATGTTCACTATGTGAAACAAAACTTCGATATTTTATAACACATTTCAAATCAACGACACTTGTTTTCACATTATGAAACGATACAACATTGTTTCAAATTGTGTTGTTTCATGAAGTAAATCAATATGTTACTATTTCACATCAACAACCATGTTTTATTTCATAGTGTGAAGCAACAACCTAAGTGTTGACCAATATATTGTTTTGACATCAGTACTATTATATATTTTTTAAAACTTTTTAATCTTTGTAATTTTCACATTGTAGCTAATTTAACCATATGCTATTTCAGTGTATGAAACAGAAGTTCAATATTTCATGTAGCGTTCTACATCAACGTGACTTTATTTTTTTCATATTGTGAAACAACACTAATGTATTTCATTCTATGTTGTTCACTAAGTGAAACAAAACTTCAGTATTTTATAATGTGTTTCAAACCAACGACACTTGTTTTCACATTATGAAACGACACACCATCGTTTCATACTGTGTTGTTTCATGATGTGAATCAATATTTTACCACTTCACATTAACAACCCTATTCTATTTCATAGTGTGAAACAACAACTTAAGTGTTAACCAATATATTGTTTCACATAGTGAAACAATAATAATATTGTAACATCCCAACCAAAATATAAACAAACGAATCGATTCTAAAATAAAATTCTCAATGATCGAACAATAATCCATGCCATAACGGTCCCAAACTTACAATAATTAAATCAAGGTTTGCTGTAAACAACCTATACACAACTGAGATAAAAGAATAAACTAAGTACTGGTCTTCTATCCACCCCGCTAAACCTTCTCTTTACCCTTAGCTCCCTTGTCTAAATCACGACGGCCTGAAAAGAATTTTAGATTTGAAATAGCGAGGGTTAGACCATAAGTCTAGTGAGATCCCTCTAAAGTCTAAAGAGATAAGCAATAAAATACTTTCCAGAATTTAAAACCACATTTAATAACTTCACATAAGTAAACATGCTACAGACCACACGACCGTCAAAGACGATGTGTCTAACTCGCGCTGCCTTAATGTTGGGACACACCCCCAACGACATAAACGGGCCACACTCCCCGACACGAGTAGGCGGACCACACTCCCCGACTTAGGTCACATGTTTCACAATTAATGTATGCATACATATAACATCACATTTGAAAACACACTTAAATCGTTTCATTATAATTTGACAATGTAAATAAATCAACATTTAGAAATAAATATGCTTCGCATGCTTTCGATGATAAGTATTTAGTTCAGAACACTCACCTGCCGTCCACCGCTAAAACCTCTCGTCTAATTGAATAGTCCGAGCCGAACCTATAAAACGAGACATCGCTCGTTAAATTACAACACTTTCTAATTAAACAAAATTAATCTTAACACCCTCGTCCCGACTCCAAATCCATCTAATCCTTTGACCGATATCTACCCTGCTAAAACTAATTTGGGGCGACGTATCAAATTCCTTAACTAACTACAAAGGATTTGGGCCGAATTATAACATTTTAGCATTAAAATCTTTTTCCTTGGGCCACAAATGACCATGCAGTCTCATGGGCCTCGACCCAATATCCACTCAGTCGACGACCGGTATCAACAACATCAACAACTCTCGACCGGTAAGATTTGAGACCGGAATTAATTATTATCACGACCGGGACCTCCCTTTCCCGACCGATATCTCCCTTAGATGCTGCGACCGGTACTTAAAGACCGGAGTCCTCTTGGTCGGGAGACCGGTAAACTAATACGTCAACCGGTATAAAAGTCGACCGGAAATGATGACCGGGATAGCGACCGGTGCGACGACCGATGCCCACACCCACCCCTTCGACCGGGGATTAACATTCTTTTGCGCCCGGTAAAAAGGGTCGACCGATATCGACAAAGAACCTCGACCGGGATTTAAGACGACCGATTGCCGAACGAAAACCCCAGATCTCAGATACCTCTACCCAGATTGAAGATTAAACCCGAAGAATCCATAGCAGATGAATTACTTAACGAATGCAAAAATCCCAAACCATAAGACAATCCATTCACCCATTAAATTTCTATACAGTCCTATTGATCCAAACTCAAAACTCAATCCATGGATCCCCAAAATCAGCATCGTATTCTAATACAAATCTAGAAAATAGATATTAAACTCTTACTATTAAGAAGATTAGGATTAGCATTTTACCTTGAAGATTGATGAACACTAAGCTCCTTCTGCTTCTCTCTCTCTCGTTCTAATGCCTTCAAGAGTTCCCTATACCAAAAATCATCAGACGCTTCAAGAAAACCCACATCCCTAGGGTTTTTAAATTCCCATTTTCCCCATTTACATGCTTGGCCCCTCTAAAAGGTCCTTACAAATAACTCACCCCAAACTTTAATGTTTACACTTTTAACCCGGTTATTACAATATTCCCCCCTCAAAAGAATTCCGTCCCCGGAATTCCTTCATTAAAACAAACTGGGATATTGACTCTTCATAATCGACTCTAACTCCCAAGTCGCTTCTTGCCCTTTGCGGAATTGCCACTGAACCTTTACCAAGGAAATTTCCTTATTCCTTAACTTTTTCACTTTGCGATCCAAAATTGCTACTGGTTCCTCTACAAGCTTATCCTCTCATCTATTGGACATCTTCTAACGGTATCACAACGTCACTTTCTTCTAAACACTTTTTCAGGTTGGATACATGGAAAACATAATGAAATCCTTGCAAATCTACCGGTAGATCCAACTTATAAGCTACCTCTCCAACACGCTTCGCTATAGGAAACGGTCCTATATATCTTGGTCGCCATTTTCCCTTCTTGCCGAAGCGAACGACTCTCTTCCATGGTGAAACTTTTAACATCACCATGTCTCCTATTTGAAATTCTATCGGCTTCCTTCGCTTGTTTGCATACATTTTCTGACGATCTTGAGCCATCTTCAACCGTTCTCGAATCTGACTAACCTTGTCGGCCGTCCTTTGCACGATTTCCAAACCATTCTGATCATCATATGATCGTACTTAACCATCAGATTTACCCCTCGATTACAACAACTTCCTTCACTAATAGAATTTTACCAGAGGAAACACCACAACAACATTCATCCTAGTTTACATAATCACTCCACCCACCAACATAATACATCGACAACTGTAGACCTCACCAACATCTCATCGCCACGAGTCTCTTCATCAAGCAACTTGCCATTGCAAGCAATCCCTCTTAGTACAACATAAGTGAAAGTCCAAGATCACTAGAACTTCTAGAGAGAGAAAGTAGAGAGAGAGAGACTATGGAGCGCAAAACAGAATTCTATATGATTGTGCGTGTAATTCTTACAACCAACAAGACCAAAGGGACTTAAATACCCTTGGTCAGATACAATACTGATAAGCACTAAACGCAGTATTGACCAAGTCCTATAAATACAATGATTACTATAAAATTAGACCTAACAATCTCCCCCTTAGTAATCATTGGCGCTTTGGTCTTCAAAAATTATCTTCTACATCAGCACGGACCAACAAAGCGACTTTGAGAAGCTTTCTGACTTTTAAAGAAAAAAATTCTTCTCAGCATCTTGCAAATTGAAATTTTCTTTGCTGCTTAAGCTCAAGACGATACACCTCTTTTGAATGATCTTGAATGAACTATAATGTTTGGAGCAGGAACAGCAAAAGATTTTGTTGTAGCTGAGAGAATAGAATCTTTGAGCGAATCTTGATCAGCAGATAAACATTTAAGCTCTTTGTCTCTTTAACTTCTCCTTGACTTCTCCCCCTCATGACCTTGATGATCTTGATCAACTTGGTCATGCAAATGTTGGAGACGAGACAACTTAAGATCTGCAAAATCAAAGAAACAGAGAAAACAGATGAAGTTTGCGTTCCATGCAGGAAGCGCAAAGCAAGGTTTGCGTTCTATGTGTGACGCGCAAAGCAAGGTTTGCGTTCTATGTGTGACGCGCAAAGCAAGGTTTGCGTGCCATGCTTGATACGCAAAGCAAGGTTTGCGTGTCATGCTTGATTCGCAAAACAAGCTTTGCGGGCCATGTGTGAAGCGCAAAGCTGCCTTAGAAAATTTTTACCTTTGAAAGCTCTTTGACTCCCCCTACACAAATGCATTAGATAAGACAATTCGAGATAACATTCATGTAAAGAAAATCAGACACTCCCCCTCAAAAACAGATATAATCTTTGAAATACATCTCTTTGTTCACTCCCCCTTGAATAATGCATAAACCCATTAAAATATATTTATGAGAACACAGTGATCAGAAATTAATGTAGAAAGAAAAATATACTGAATGTAAATTTTGAAACAACTAAACATATAAAATTTTAAACACTAAACAAATTAAATTTTACAGAGTAAAATATCAAAAATATATCAATCATTTGAAATCAAACATATGTTGTAAGATAAAAGAACGAGTTTAATTGCATATCAAGTTAAAACATGTTCAGTTTCAAAACTTCCAGCAATCTATTCAGTGTGCTCACATGCGAATCTTCGATTAGCTTCAAGAAAATGTAATTCTAAAAATATTATAGAGAACTTTGCATGTACTAACACTAAGCCATCAAGAATTAAGATATTCATAAATTTACAGATTTATCGCAACTCAAACATATCACCAAGTATCATGAGATGTGTGCTCATTGGCATCTTTTAGCATTGTGCTCATTGGCATCTTAACATGAGTGTGCTCTTTGGCATCTTTTTAATCAAGAAGTTTATTAAGTAAAGAACATGCCGTAAACGTAACTTTCTATCTGACCCTATTGCAGGATTTAGGTCAGCCGCTCCCAGACCAGTTGGCCTTAGGGGACTAGGTGTCAAGCACCCCTTGGAACTTACTTTCCCAGATCAGAAAGGCTACATCGACATATCCTAAACCCATTCATACCAGTAGAACATGACTTTCGATCTGGTTCTATTGCAGGATTTTTGTTCGATCACTCCCAGATCAATTGACCTTAGGGGGACCAGATGACAAGCATCCCACGGAACGTACTTTCCCAAACCAGAAAGGTCACAGGTACAAACTTTTAAACTTAGAGATTTCTGAATTTTAAGAATTTAATATTCATCTCAGTCACTCAGATCAACGTCTAAATGCTTAGCCCATATTTTCATTCCAATCTAAAATTTTGATCGTTTAGGTAGTCTAAGCAAAGTAAACTATAAAAATTCCGACTCACATATCTTTAAAGCAGAAATAAAAGTTTCAAACATGTTGCTGACTTTTCGACTTTTGTAAGACTTGAAATTTGACCATATAAAAACTTTAATATAAGCAAAAGAACTTGAAAATTTATCCTAGACACATATTTTATTCAAAGGAAAGAAAAAAATGTAAAACTTTACTTTATAGATTAAAATTTGTAAAGACTTAAACTTTTAATTAATATTTAGTTGGAACAAAATAAAATTCAACTATTTCATCTTTCACATTATAAAAATAATTTGTGTCTCATATTAAAAGAAAATTTTGGGTAATACAAATTCATGAGATAGATAAACAAGCTCAGATTCTTGAAACATTGAGAAAAATTGGAACACATTATAATCAGAGATATATGCAGCGGAAATAAAATTGATGTACTCACAGTATCTCATTAGTCAGAAGCTTAACTATGAAGAACGAGTTCTAAACTGTTGTGTTTAGAAGTCGATGTCATTGAAGCACGGGTTCTAAGCTGAAATACTTAGAAGCCAATATTTCCTTACTCCCCCTTAACATGTGATGCCTGTAACTTTGAATCAGATAAAGATTTGGGTACCCACTTGAATTTGGGCCCTTGTTTGTTAGTTGAAGTTCTTACGGGGAAATAATGAACAGATTTATCAGATAAAACACGAGGAATATGATCAGAAAAATAATCACACTCATCAGAAGAGAAAACATAATCATCAGAATTCGAATCTGAGGAAGAACATGAGACATATTTTGAAATTCGAAACATTTGCTTTCTAGAGTATTTGAAGCAAATGAATCACTGTAATAAAGTTTGTCTACATATTTATCCCCATCAACAATAGATTCTTCAGATAATCGCTTCTTTCTCCAGATCTGCCTTGGTGACTCCCTCACAGTCCGATCTGAAGAATAAGAATCAGAAACATTATAATTTTCAGTTAAAACAGTGTCATGTTTCTTTGACTTCTTTGATCTTCTTCTTTTACGCTTCTTTTTATAAAATTGATCATTTAGCAGTAAAGAATTATCAATAATTGAAACAGAAGAAGAAACTTTATCAAAGAAAACAGTCTTAGCATTTGACACAGAAGAACTAGCCTCGGAATCTGAAGAATTTTGAGAAAGGTTTTTAAAATTTGAAACTTCCTTTTTATTTTCCTTGAAATCAGAAGAGATGTTAGAAATAGAATCTGATTTTTGAGAAAATATATTTTCTTCTAGACTTGAAGTCATAAAAGAAAGAATAATGTCAGATTCAATTTTCTTCAAAATATTTTGATCTTCTATCTTATCTTCAAGATCTATGATTTTTCCTTCTAATACTATCGGTGGAATATATTTTTTCGAATCATAAGAGATTGGAGAACTATTTTCCTTAGAAGTATCAGGTGCATAAGGAGAAATAAAATCATCAGATATTGAAGATTTGATAGACGATATGTCATTTAAAACTCTTTTTCCTCTTCTCGATTTTTCCGAAAAATATTTTGCATTTTCATAAGTATAAACAAAAGGAATTTCATTTTTCTTTTTATATATCCTTTTCTCATTTTCAATATCTAAAATTTGCTTTTCACTAGTCCAAAAGAATTTGAATTGAGGACCATAGTGTGCAAGATTTAGATATTCGTATTTATATATAGTGGGAACTTCGTCTATCACTTTGTTTAAAAAATGAGGATTGTCAAAACCAAGTCCCCATCTATCCTTAATAGCTTCTTCACTCCTTGGCTTGTTCATGTAAATGGTTTGCTCAGATTGTTCTCTTTTATATAATTTTCTTTCTAAAACAATTATTTTGTCAGAAAGATTTTGATTGGAAGAAGTCAGATCAGTCAAAGAATCACGATAAGTCTGATTTGATTTTTCAAGATCAACTAACTGCTTTTGAAATTTCTCTTTTATATCAATTAAAATTGACTTTTCATCTTTTAAAGAAAATTTGCAGTTTCTCAATAAAATCAGACTTTTCTTGATTTTTAAACTTTTCAGAAACCAACTTTGAACGCAGATCATGCAAGGCAGAGATAAAAACATTCATTTGAGATAAGAAGAAGTTATAGTTAAAATCAGATGTTACTTCAGAACCATCAGACGAGGTATCATCTTCCTCATCATCACTTTGATCGTCACCAACAAAGCACATAGCCGCAACCTCTTCATTATCAGCCTCGTCATCCAAATGATCCAACCAGTACTCTTCTTCAGCTAGCAGTACAGTTCCACTCTCCTTCTTTTCAGCTAGAGCCAACTTCTTTCGGTAAAAATCAGCATTCTTTACCACTTTGACTCTGCAATCCTTGACCATATGTCCAGGCTTTCCACAGTTAAAGCAGTTTATCACCTTTTTGTCACCTTTCTTCTGATCAACTGTCTTAGCCTGTTCATACTTTGGAGTGTATGATTTTGAAGAAGAATCAGTCTTAGAACCAGAAGTAAACTGCAGATTGTTTAACCCAGATCTGTTCTTGAACCGTTTCTGATAAAGCTGAGTCAAAAGAGTCATGGCCTTCTCTAGAGCTTCACCATCATCATCTGTAGACCCATCATAGGCTGACTCAGTCAAATTTTGCTCAACCAATTGGCTAGCAATAAGAGCAATGGGATCTATTGACTGAGGTTTATTCTTCTTATCCATCTTTGCCTTCTTCTCCATTACCATAGATTCATCTGTCATCAAGATTTCATATAACTCCTGAATTGGCATTGTTAAGATTCTAACATCGTTTCTCATTCTGTGGCAAGACTTGTTCCACTCAGGTTGTAACGCGTTCAAAAACTTTAAGTTAGCCTCCAATTCAGTCTTGGTAACTTTAATCTTGAAAAGATCATTGATGACAGCCCAAAATCGATCAAACACACTCTTCAAACTTTCTCCATCCTTAGCTTGGAACTTCTCAAAGTTGTTCATGAATCTGGTCTGTCGTAACTGAGTAGACATAGCAATACCAAGCATAATTTTCTCAAGTTGTGTCCATATCAGCATTGGATTATGTTTGAAGCAATCGATTCTGTTATAAATGGAGTTGGGAAGAGCAAGGATCAGATTTGACTTAGCCAGACTGTCTGCTTTATATCTTGATAGCTCTTTTTCGTCATATTCACTCAAAGGAGTTTCAACTGCTGTAGCTGGAGTAGTAGCAGTAGCTTGGATCACTTTCATTTTCTTCACCATAGGACCCTCATACAGAGATTTCATCATGTTTTCCCCATTTGGTTGCCTTTCAATAAAGTTGATGAAACGATCCTGCCACTGTTCGAATTCGTTCTCATTGATCAGTACAGGTGGACGAGTATCAGACCCCAAAGACATCATGAGGTCATTCTTGTAGATCTGTGCTTGCAAAGACATCTTGAGAAAATAATCAACTTGAAGTGAATGATCGTCCCAAACTATATATATCAGAAAATCAAAAATCAGATCAAATTGAAATCGTAAAAAAATATTTCATGAAAATTGAAATATGAACAATACTTGATATTTCGCAGTGAAAAAAATATTTCCACTTTTTTTTTTTTTTAAAACTAAGACAGAGAGACCCGCAAAGTGGAGCTTTGCGGGTGAAGTGAGAACCGCAAAGTGGACTTTGCGTTTGAAGTGAGAAACGCAAAGTATGATTTGCGGGTGAAGTGGGACACGCAAAGTGAGCTTTGCGGGTCACTTGAGAAACGCAAAGTCAGACTTTGCGGGTGAGAGACTTTGTTCGTGATACTTTTTACTTGAAGAAAGGAACGCAAACTTAAGGTTTACGTGTGAAAATAGAACCGAGAAGCTTGACTTTGCGTGTGTCACTTGAGACGCACAATGAGCTTTGCGGGTCCAACGTGAACCGAAAACCTGAAACAAGATAACAAAAAATTAGTAGAAAATGCAAATCAATATGAATGACCCGCAAAGTAACATGATAGAAACGCAAGACACATGAATGAAACGCTAAGTTCAAAAACTCGTAAAATTTAGCAAAATCAGATCAAATCAAGAAATTTACGCAAGAAAAATACACATTGGTGCTCGAAAACAACATTCTAACAACTTTTATCAAACAATTTCGATCAAAATCACCAAAATCTTAAAAATCGACAATGAACAGAATAAGAACAACGTTTTTCCAGAAAATTCGTTTTTCTCAAAATCGATGAACTAAATCCGTTTTTCTTGAAAAACAACCTGAAACAAAAGTGATCGAATATTAAAAACGAAACTAATAAGCCCAAAAACAACCAAATTCGATCAAAAACCAATCCAAATTTGATGAGAAATCAAGAAAACGAGATTTTCTTGAAAAATTCAAGAAAATCAATCAAATTTTCGATTTCAATCAACAATTCAGACTATGAAAATGCAATCTCTCAATCCTCTCAAGATCTAGTAAGCTCTGATACCAATTGAAAGTCCAAGATCACTAGAACTTCTAGAGAGAGAAAGTAGAGAGAGAGAGACTATGGAGCGCAAAACAGAATTCTATATGATTGTGCGTGTAATTCTTACAACCAACAAGACCAAAGGGACTTAAATACCCTTGGTCAGATACAATACTGATAAGCACTAAACGCAATATTGACCAAGTCCTATAAATACAATGATTACTATAAAATCAGACCTAACAATAAGTCCAATGCAAAAGCTCCTTCTTTTTCGACTCCCTCCTTGATCTCAACTCCTCGGCATTAAACAAAACTTACACGCTAACACACCTCGCTCCAACTCTATCACTTCAACTTCTCACATAATGATAGAAACTTTCACAAATCAAAACCTTCGTAATCCATCGGTTCCAACTGTCCGATTAATGCGACACATACTTCCATTTCTCATTGCATCCACAAACACCCGACCAATTACACAATAAAACCCAGCTTCACCCTCTCAATACGGAAAGGCCAAGTTAATGCAAACTTTTTCAAATGGATTAACACGGAATAACGGATTCACTTGGAATCCCCTTTTTCACGCATTGCCAACACTGACACTATGGTTCTTCGCTCCAATCACTATATCCCAACACCTCTACCTTCCTCCTTGAGGATTCCATACCCACTTCTAACGACCGACTTACTGATTAGCAACGTGAACTTTTAGTCAGCTGCACGACTTTGATTAATCATACACGCATCGCACCAACGCCATGCTCTCTTTTTCATACCCACGCTAGGGATTTATAACTTTGCTGACAACATAATCTAAAACATACCTCCACATTTTGTGTCACTTGCCAACTTCTTACTCTCAAATTTCTCACATTTCCGACATGATATCTTCACTTTCTTCTCATTGCAAGAAACACCGCTCACCCAACATTGCTGACTTTATTCCTCGATGGATCCCAAATGTATCGAAGCACAATCACACTACTTGCTAGCTCCACCAACTATCCACAATTCACACGCAAGATTATCAACCCAACTCTTCAAAAACGTTACCCACTATTCGAAAACGCCACACCACTCTCTCTCGCCAAACAAGATTGCCCAATCTGCTATAATCCCTTCACCCTCAAACATAATTTCTTATGCCCACAGATTTCCTATCTACTGCACAACCTCCAGAATTAAACAGTTCGACACTCTCAACATTCCTTTTTGAGATATAAAATAATCCCGCCCAAAACCTGCTGTAAAAGAACATATAGCTCCTCTCTTAGATAACCACCACCCATCATTTGACAACATTATTTTCAACTTAGCAATCCAACCACAATCTTACCACTTATAACTCATTCCCCCTAGATCTTCAGACGAAGACGTTCATCCTATGACGATAACACCCGCCTTCTAGATATCCTTAAGGAAACTCCTTACCACTTTAATGATTTACACTCCCAACTATGTCATAAAGACGTCATCGACTACTGGTTACTACCAACACTCTACTACCTCCTCCCAGAACAACTGCAAGTCTCTACGACCACTTGGCATTGATGTACTTCCACTCTGTTACCATCCTACATGGATCTCCAGTGAGACCTTCATCTTCCACCGCAGCAGCTAATTGCCAAAATATTTTTACAACTCCACACTCCACTCTAGACACAATTGTTTACCGACGTCCACATGAAACCAACGGTGAACCATTATAGTACCATCATCCTTAACATCATAGGTCAAGGCCTCCATTAACCACCTCCGCTATTCACCCCCTTACTTAGAAGAATACCAATATCACACATTTACTACCCTCTGATTGAGCGACACACTTCCACTCTTAAAACTTTCATCATTCCTAATTACAACCTTCCTCACGACCTAGAGAGTTCATAGCCTTCATGCATGACGCACAAACATTTAAACTTTTGACACGTTTGAAAATTTAGAAAATACCTACATTAGAAAACAAACTCACGTGTACACAACACGACACTGACTTAACCACGTACAACGGTTTCCATAATTGTTTTACCTCAACCCCACAACAATTTCTCCTCACCATATCCCATTTTCGGGGTTGGCACAATTGAAAATGTCTCCGATAAACTCTACACACACAATTTATAAAAATACCCCAAAAGTGCTTACACTGAGCGTGCCAACGACTCTCACCCTTGTTGATATGACAACACATGTTTATACCCAACTCACTTATAAATTCATGCGATCAAATGATGTTTTGATTTTTTCTTATCCAAAGATCGACTCATTTGTAAAAAATATATATAATTATTTTCAAAATTTATCACCCAAAGTCCAAAAACTTGTCCTTTCGATTCAAACACATATCCGCATGTGTCGACACGTTTTCAAAACATCTACTTCGTAAGACACACACTTGCCAAAACGTCTGATGTGAAAGATATAAAAGCTTCAGCAATTTATCTGACACACAATGCATGAGACTCAATGATATTGAAGGCTATTTACTCTTATAAGATCAACTGTTTACATTCATTATAATTTATCCCAGACTCCTCGCTTTAGACCAACCAGTCAGGGTTCTCAACTGTGCCACAACCTCCGGCACCATCAACCTCTAACACCCTTGAAAGCCCAAAACTAGTCATCTCCGTGAGTATTGACTCGCAACCCAAACGGTAACTCATTCCCATCTGATCCTCACTACATATTATCAGTCAACACTGATATCGTCTCTCAACCACCCTTCAATTAACTACAGCTTTAGAAGCCTCAAATCGATCATTCGATTCTTAGATTAACACTTTCCTGTTTCTCACTAAACGACATACCCCTTTACCAACCGAAGACTCCCTTGGAGCGACAAGCTCACCTCCTATCATCATTCTCTTCCTTATGGACTCAGGAGGTCCTTTCTCAACGAAATATCTACATCCCGCACGATATGCATCATAACGGCATAACCTTACTTCAAAAAACAACGAACTTCCACCACACGCTAGACTAAAACTATCAATCTATGGATAGAACTCTCTACCCTGAACCACACTCAACAATAACAATTGAGTATGCCCATGCACCTGTAAATTCATAATGGCATTGGCCAGATGCGATTCTGAACTTACCTTACATGAGAGTACTCACTATTGTTATCACACCTCACGATGATCAAGGTCTTTCTTAAAGGCTCCCTAAATCTCAGTTGTGTCCATCTACTCCACAGTTTAAGTTTACGCCCATCCGGTCACCTAAATCCCTTAAACTATGGTTCTGATACCAACTGTAACATCCCAACCAAAATATAAAGAAACGGCTCGATTCTAAAATAAAATTCTCAATGATCGAACAATAATCCATGCCATAACGGTCCCAAACTTACAATAGTTAAATCAAGGTTTGCTGTAAACAACCTATACACAACTGAGATAAAAGAATAAACTAAGTACTGGTCTTCTATCCGCCCCGCTAAACCTTCTCTTTACCCTTAGCTCCCTTGTCTAAATCACGACGGCCTGAAAAGAATTTTAGATTTGAAATAGCGAGGGTTAGACCATAAGTCTAGTGAGATCCCTCTAAAGTCTAAACAGATAAGCAATAAAATACTTTCCAGAACTTAAAACCACATTTAATAACTTCACATAAGTAAACATGCTACAGACCACA
Source organism: Arctium lappa (assembly GCA_023525745.1). NCBI lineage: Eukaryota > Viridiplantae > Streptophyta > Magnoliopsida > Asterales > Asteraceae > Arctium > Arctium lappa. Next base: position 57,283,079 of record CM042062.1, on the reverse strand, counting down.
CGACCATCAAAGACGATGTGTCTAACTCGCTCTGCCTTAATGTTGGGACACACCCCCAACGACATAAACGGGCCACACTCCCCGACTTAGGTCACATGTTCCACAATTAATGTATGCATACATATAACATCACATTTGAAAACACACTTAAATCGTTTCATTATAATTTGACAATGTAAATAAATCAACATTTAGAAATAAATATGCTTCGCATGCTTTCGATGATAAGTATTTAGTTCAGAAAACTCACCTGCCGTCCACCGCTAAAACTTCTCGTCTAATTGAATAGTTCGAGCCGAACCTATAAACGAGACATCGCTCGTTAAATTACAACACTTTCTAATTAAACAAAATTAATCTTAACACCCTCATCCCGACTCCAAATCCATCTAATCCTTTGACCGATATCTACCCTGCTAAAACTAATTTGGGGCGACGTATCAAATTCCTTAACTAACTACAAAGGATTTGGGCCGAATTATAACATTTTAGCATTAAAATCTTTTTCCTTGGGCCACAAATGACCATGCAGTCTCATGGGCCTCGGCCCAATATCCACTCAGTCGACGACCGGTATCAACAACATCAGCAACTCTCGACCGGTAAGATTTGAGACCGGAATTAATTATTCTCACGACCGGGACTTCCCTTTCCCGACCGATATCTCCCTTAGATGCTGCGACCGGTACTTAAAGACCGGAGTCCTATTGGTCGGGAGACCGGTAAACTAATACGTCAACCGGTATAAAGGTCGACCGGAAATGATGACCGAGATAGCGACCGGTGCGACGACCGATGCCCACACCCACCCCTTCGACTGGGGATTAACATTCTTTTGCGCCCGGTAAAAAGGGTCGACCGATATCGACAAAGAACCTCGACCGGGATTTAAGACGACCGATTGCCGAACGAAAACCCTAGATCCCAGATACCTCTACCCAGATTGAAGATTAAACCCCGAAGAATCCATAGCAGATGAATCACTTAACGAATGCAAAAATCCCAAACCATAAGACAATCCATTCACCCATTAAATTTCTATCCAGTCCTATTGATCCAGACTCAAAACTCAATCCATGGATCCCCAAAATTAGCATCGTATTCTAATACAAATCTAGAAAATAGATATTAAACTCTTACTATTAAGGAGATTAAGATTAGCATTTTACCTTGAAGATTGATGAACACTGAGCTCCTTCTGCTTCTCTCTCTCTCTCTCGTTCTAATGCCTTCAAGAGTTCCCTATACCAAAAATCATCAGCCGCTTCAAGAAAACCCACATCCCTAGGGTTTTTAAATTCCCATTTTCCGTATTTACATGCTTGGCCCCTCTAAAAGGTCCTTACAAATAACTCACCCCAAACTTTAATGTTTACACTTTTAACCCGGTTATTACAAATATTATGTTGTTTCATAATATGAAATAATAAAAATTATATAATTATTATAAATTGTATGATTAATAAAAATATACTCAAAATTTATGTAAGTAATAAATAGTAGAAGGGTTTTGATATGTAAAACAAAAGAAAAAAATATTAAGTGCTTAAACTACAAATATTAAAATCATGTTTTAAAATTACTTTTTAAAACAAATATAAAAAAGTCAAACATGAAATAGGGGTCATACATGACGACTTTCACTAAACATTGATTTAAAATTACAATTATATCCTTAATAAATTGCAATTAAATGATTTTGTAATAACAATGAATTAGAATCTTTAAATGGTTAAGATCGGTCCTTACGGTTCTCAATATTTTTATGGTTTTCATTTGATTACCGTTATATATATATATATACACACACATACATATATATTATGATGAGAATAAGAGTAATGGTGATAAGGTGAGAACAAACCGTCATGTACATTCATATCATCAATCTTCAATTGCCTTTATTTACTTATTTTTGTCATTATGACCAAAACTTTAACAAATTAATGCATGTGAAAGTGATTAAATCTTTGTAAAATTTCGTGAAAATGACTTAAAGTGAAGATAAACGTGAACATAAAGGTAGGTGAATGTAATTGAAGATAGTTGATGGTAGATCAACGTAGTTGAACGAAAATGAATTTAGATTAATAAGTGAACTCATCAAAAGGTTCATAAGTGTTTTCACTATTCTCATCATAATTGTTATTTTCACACGATTCCACATTTCTCTCTCTCTCTCTCTCTCTCTATATATATATATATGTGTGTGTGTGTGAGAGAGAGGGATAGAGAGAGTAAATAATCCAACGATTATACAAGTAAAACCAAAATTTCTAACCCAACTTCCCAATGTAATGTGTAACACCCTCAATTTGGTAAGAGCAACTAATTAAAATTTTCAATATTTCATCAATTAAAGGACAAAACTTTCTTCTACAAATCAAAACTCAATATACCTCCATTGAAATTCTATAATTAATCTCAACAATTATAAACTCCAGTCTTATACAAGGACTAAACCGAAGCCGGACGTTACTTAACTCAAATACAAATCGTTCTTCCCAAAACAAATGCGGAAAAGAAATATCCATATCATCATTAGCTCCAATCCCTTTGATTCCAATATGTGTGGCCCAAATGAAAAAAAGGAAGCCTAGATACTGCCTTTGACAATCAAAATCAATAGCCCATTTCACAAACAAGTGGAATCCAAAATTTCTTTTCATCCTTTTGGGCTTGGTTGTATGTGGGCTCCTCACCTCCACTTTCTTATGGAGTTTGGCAGATTGGTGATCCACAAGACGGTTTATTATTTCTTGGGCCTTAATATGGTGGATATTTACATGTGGTGGGATAAGGTTGATTTTTGGGCTTGTATCCCTTTTTTATTTTTTAGGGCCTTGACTATTTTATGGTTTTTCCCTAAACATGTGTTAGGACTTCATTTTGTTTATTTTGGGGTATGTCTCTCGTAGTTTGTCCTCTTTTTTCTTGTTTTGAATAAAGTTTTTCCGGGGTTCCGTCCCCTTTTCCAAAAAAAAAAAAATGCGGAAGACTTCACCAAACTATTCACTTCTCGAGCTTAATACTAACATCCACCTCTTCACAGTGTCACTAGAACTAATCCCGAAACGGAACCTGATGCACATGCCGACAAATAAAAAGGTTGGCTAACGCCTATGAGTTCAAGAGTTTTCATCATGATTATAAAAATGTTAAACGGAAATAATGCAACTTAAATAATGATCCTTCAAAATGAATTACTTTAAATATGAGAACGACCCGTTTTCCAATAATAAGCATTTTATAGATGAATGCCTCAATGCCAAAACATTCTTTCATGAAGTAATGCAACCTAACACTTACTCAAAACGTGAATAATGGTAAATGCTCAAATGTTGAGATTTGAATAAAACTTTATAAACCAAACGACCGAAATAGACGTAAACTCAAGCCTCCAAAATTATAACATATGGAGAATACCCCAAACTCAAAACGTCACCGAAAACATGGATAAGACTAAATACCCAAAACAACACCTTTCGGTGACGGGGGAGACCTGAATGCCATGGCTAGTGGTGGAACACAAAAGTAGGCCACATTCCAAGTTATTAAACTCACCATAATAGGACCCATGACCAAGAGCTTGCCGACTCGTACTAAGATGTGGATGAGGGCACCCGAGGATCCTAATCATGCTCATTCACTAGGATTACATTTACGGCCCATGGCTAGTATCCGACTCCACATAACCGTACCAAGTTGCCTTCGAGGACCCAATGTCTTAACTATCTACAAATGGGAATTGACTATCCCATAAAAACAGACTCAGAAATTACACCACAAGGCCAATGACAGATGCTTGACTCCACGAGCCTGTACCATAAGGCCCTCTCGATGACCCCATCACAAATCTTGGTCCCATCATAGAAGCAATAACCCCTTTTAAAATATTAAAGATCGACTCATATGCCTATGGATCCATTACATTACAGTCTATAACAATACATGACTCTAATTGAATGACCAACACACTCAAAATATGTAATTCTTCAATGATGCGCAATAACCGTCATCATACTCAAAACTCCACAACGGGCTATTAAAACCGGACTAATGTCCCTAAAACTCATTTTAGTCAAAAACCAGGCCGAAGCTCCCCAATTTACTTTATCGTACAATAAAAGCCAGTGTAAACAATAAAACATATTTAACCAACGGTTATGCAAACGCAATGACCAAAAATATGATTAACCCAAAACTCATCATTGGTTGAGACAAACCATTTTCCAAATGAATTTACACCATTTATTCTTTCAAAACGTCCCATGACTCAAGAACAAACATTTCTCTAAACACACACTAAAAGCGCGTTTATACCAAAAGACCTTCATTCATAAGATAAATCATTAAAAAACTTATACTTATGATTTATTTATCAAAATGCCAAAAAATCCCAAACATGGGTGTTTTACAAGGTTTATAAAGCTAAACAATTCAAATAATCAAAACTCATTAAATGACTCAAACCTTGATAATTTCATGTAAAACTAGAAGTGTACTCGCGCAATGCAGCCGGATACATCACGATTTTAATGTTTCATTTTATTTTCTGTTTTTTGTCAATTTACATTACGATTTTGGATGGTTGTGAGAGAGTGATAATGATTTTTTTTATATAAATTTGTTTAATTTAGTCTTAATAATATAATGTAATTTATTTTGGTTTAATAATATAATTTTTTTATAAAATATTCTGTAAGATTTTTTAATTATATTTTAGATTTTTTATATCTAAAATATGCTGAGAGTTATTTTAGGGGAGTTAAAGTGGAAAATGATTTTAGGGGAGTTAAAATTGTTAGAGATAATTATTGAAAATTAATGAATAGCATTAAATGTAGTACATACAACTTTTATGACTGTTTTTTTAAGTAATTAGCATTAAATAGCAGTACATTAAGTTTTAAGACTTGTTTTTAAGAGTTTTTATGTCATATTTATAACATAGTATAGATACATAAACACTTTAAAATGGACATTTTGGCATGTACAACGTTTTCACAAATCAACTTGAACTCACATTGCTAGATTTAGGCTAAATCTAGATTTTTCCCAACTTGAGCTCCTTTGATAAACACTTGGATCCTCAAGCCAAAAACATCCAAAAAAAATCTAAATCCATACATTTCCAACCATAAATATTTACATCCAACCATAAAGAATTTTTTCCCAAACATTTTACATGAAGATCTCATCTTAACCCAAAACCCTAATGTAACACCTTCGATTTCAGTAAGTTTTAATTTGATTATTAAATTCATGTATCGAACCTAGCGTTGGGTCGCGCGCGCATTCAGATCAAAGTCGGTCAATTTCAGTCTCGGTACACTTGGGGCGACAGTGCCCGCGATTGTGATAAAGGTCACTCTCGCGGGGTTTGTACTGTGGCCTCGAGAGATGGCGCGATAGTGACCGCGATTGTGACAAGTGTCACTGTCGCGTGGCACTATCGCGGGGTTTGTACCGCGGGGCATAGAACTCTCGTGATTGTGACACGCGATTGTGACAATATCACTGTCGCGTGGCACTATCGCGATCGGGCCCCAGTGTCTTAAATGCTTATGTCCGAAATTTTTAAGTCATTTGGTCATTTTGGGGAGCTTTGAAAGGGCTATTTTGGAGAGCAAAAAGGTAGGGTTTTCATCCTTCTTCATTGAATGCTCCTAGTAGAGATTCTTTTGGTTGGGTTGTGGATTTGATTTAGGTTCTTGATTGTGATTAAGAAGCTCAAGTGCTATTCCTTCTTTTCCCTCAAGTATCACATCTAGGGTTTGGTGTATAACCCTTACAAGATGAATTTTCTTAACCATTTCTCTATTATAAATACTAGGGTTTATGTATTTATGAACCCATCTTTATCTTTTAATCACATTTGGGTTTTGTTGGGTTTTGACCTAACTATGGGTTTTGGAGATGTTAAGATTATTGGTTTAAACAAGGTTTTCAAGGGTTTGTGTTTTAAAGAAAATTTATAATTTCAATGCTTACTAACCCTTTTGACAACTAAAACTTGTCCTTGGAGTTTTGAGGAGACCCGAAGTGAAAACTAGGGTTTTGGTGAGATTATATGTATTGGACTAATTAATGGATTGGTGGACTTTATAAACGGGATTTACTGTATTATCAATTATGAAGTGGGGTTGTAAAGTTTCCCTTAATCAATGTGAGATAAGTCTCATGTTAGTAACTTATATATTTGGGAATTGGTTTCAAGAATTTCATGCATCATCAATAATGATTGTATTAGCATGTCTTGGTATTTGGTTTTAGTGCAATGGATCCATAGGCACGGTATTCCAATGTCTTGTCCGGACATTTGGTTACCCTTGGCACGGGATAGGCATTGAGCTCCATGGTAAGTAGGGTGTGGGCCTATACGGTCGGACAGTGTCCCATGGACAGTATGGTGTAATCCCAATGTGCATGAGTCCCCCTGTTTTGGGACTCTCAAGAATAGACCTGGAGTGGTTGACTTGATGTTTTCGGACAATAGACTTGGAGTAGTTGAGCTCGCTATGTGAATTTAACTGTTGTACGTATTTCTATGGATACTAATGGTTATTGGATTTGTTTTGATTTAGCTCACGGCTAGATCGGCTACGTGACTTCAATCGGGTTTATTGTTTTAGTTTATTTCCCGTTTAATTATTCTCACTAGGCTCTAGCCTAACACTTGTTCTTGGTTGTCACGTTTGGCAGGTCATTCTAGCGGTGGGACTCGTCAGGATTGAGAGGACGACCTTGGGGTCGAGAGCGGTCTTTTTGAGGATATAGTGACCATTGAATTGAAATATAAAATTTATACCTTTTGGAAGAATAACGACACCCGCACCTAATCTTGCTCGACTAAGTTAGATTAGTAGGTTGTCGTATTTTATTCTTTATTTGTTTTTGGGTTGTAATTACCGTATTATAGTCCCCGTGTTAGGTTGACATACGTTTGTTAGATTTGTCATAACTGTTTATTACAGGTTTAAGAATCTCCCTTTTTGGGAAGATTGGTTTACACCATTTATAGACGTTATATAGCCAAATTTTTTAAGTTTTATTTTCACCTTAATTTTCGGGGTGTGCCATGTTGGTATCAGAGCATTAGTTGAAGAGAATTAGGTATGAATGTAAGATGCCTAGACTTAAACTGAGGTTATTAAGCTATGACTTGTGAGATTGGGGTAGAACTCCTAAGATAGGATGGTCTTAGAGTCGACGAAACTTGCACAAATTAAAAGTTGTAGTAATGGTAACGAGAACTCTTACGTATCATGTGTTCATAATTTCACTTAGCTAACGTTATTATGAAGATGTTTTACGTGGGCATACTTGATTTACTGTTGTTATGATAATTGATAAGTGTAGTAGTACGTTTCCTTGTATTATTCTGGTAATCTATCTCTTACTTCTATTACGTGTTGTGTGTGGCAGAACCATGGTTACCACCAGGAATAGACAGGAGGGGCAAGACGCCGCGGCATCCACTGCTGACCAACCGCGGGTGACCACGGTAGGAGAGCCCACTCGTCCGGTTAATGTGTTAGGCGGGGGACCCGAACACATTACCCGACGCAATATAGAAATAGAAGAGCCTATTATGGAGGAGGTGACAGCGGAGACAAGAATGATGGTAGCTATGAACAGAGCTATGGCGCAACAACAGGTATAACACCCGTGTTCCGTTAACTCGTGTTAAGTGAACTTTGGATGGAAATACGCATAATATGTTTGTACCCTATGCTTTACCGACTTGTACCTTGGACAAATTTGTGATACAATATCATCTAAGGGACCACACCCGTACAAAAATGAAACTAAACTTAACTTAAAATGTTAAGTTAACTCTTACTAGGGCATAAAGTTGAGAAATTAGACTTGAGGGGCCAAAATGAAAATGTTAAAAATATAAATACCCCAAATTAGTAAAAAAATCATTTAAACTCTAATATATCTCTTCTCTAATCTGATTTCTCTCATCTCTTCTTGAACCGCCATTGTTGAAATCAAATTACATGAAGAAGTCATCAAATTAGTTGAAGATATTAAGTTTATAACTCAAGAACTCAAAGGTATGTGTTTATCTTCTAGTATTCTAACTTGAATCTTCTCTTAGGTTTGAAATATGTTTTAGGTTTGAAATTGTGAGAAGATTGAAGAGTTCAAGTTTGTTTGAGAATTGAAATCATTATTGGAATCAAGGTATGTTAAGCTATTGGTATGAATTTCATTATTTTGAGGTTTTAGCTTAAGTTAGGTCTTTAATGGTGAATTGTTATTATGAAGTTAAAAAGTATTGATTTTATGCTTAAAAGATCATTTAGAATGATGATAATTGTTGGTGTTATTTGCCTATTGAATAGAATGAGTTTCAATTGATTTGGTTGTGAAATTAGTTGTTGTGGACAGGGGTGAATCAAAATGTTCAGCTTGTTTCAAAAATTCTTATAAAATCACTAGATAGTCCAAATGATATGTGCAATATATGGTTGGAAACCTTGAAGAGTCTAGTACATCTTTGTAGTTTACACTAAGAGCTGATTTTGAGTCTAAATGGCTCAAAACCTTGAGTTTCCAGAACTGGTCAACTGTAACTCGGGATCTGCACACTGTTTTTGTAAAATTCATATAAAATTGGTCATTGAACCAAATAGGGTGAATCTTGTGCGATTGAGTTCCTAAGAGATAGTATTACAACTTTCATTTATAAGTAAAAGTGTAATTTGCCCTCTATGTATGTGTAAAACAGAAAAACTTTAGAGTGACAGAAGCTGATATGTGCAGTAACTTGAACTGCAGTTTTGCGTGTACCTTGTGCACATCCGACTTGTATCATATAGTGAATCTTATACTAATCAACCTTAAAACTATCTAAAATTTCTCTAACGATAATAATGAGTATAAAGAGGGTCTAAGACTTGTTTACTCAAACAAATATAGTGATTACTACCGAAATAGTAATTGTATCTTGTTTTATGTAAAGGTGATTTTGTGTGACTAGTATCAACACTACGGGCATCCGATTGTGGTATTCCATCATATGCTTATCAGGTACGGATATCATACTTTACTTGGCACGGGGATAGCCATTTACATAAGGCTTCCTAATCCAGATATATTGATTCCAAATTTGACTTCATGCTTATCAAATACAATTGAGTATTATTTTTCCTTTTGAACTATCATTTCAATTGAGATTTGGAATATGGATTTCTTGACTTGTTGGATTGCATCCATTGTGATTTTTGTTTATAGACTTGACATTGGGGACACCAATGTTGAGATGCTTCCATGGTGGCTAAAACAATCATGGCGTCCTCACTATATATAGTCCTTAAAAGCGGACTGATTAGATACCGGTCAAATATAGGGCGTATGGATCGATCCTAGGAACCGTTATCGGAGAATATGTTGCGGCCGTGGTTAAATCCACGAAGAGGATTGTCGTGTTGTGTTCACACCCCTTTCCTCATTCGATCCCAAACGGATTGATCATCCTTTTGGGAACAAAGCGTTCTTGTGATATTTGTTGATTTCAGACCTTTAATATGCCTTTGGGACATTCGTTTGTCTTTGATTTCTTTCAGAAACATCTTAAATCTGGAATATCATAATAAATGTTAATTTTCATCTTGAACTTGATATCTCATGTATATTGTTTAATTAATACTATCTGTTCACTGAGTTTTAAGCTCAACCGAGGTTTTCTTTGTCCTCGGCAGGTAAATGACTTAGTAGAGCTTTTGGGATGAGAGCTGTGGAGATAACAAGAATGAAGACAATGCGTTATGATATGCTTTGGTTAAGATTTTGATAACTAATGTAGATGATATACATGTATCTTTTGGAAATGTATTTTGGTACAGTTTGTTATCTCCATTTGTGGTTTGTAATTATATTTTGGTAAATTATAGTAATCGCTCTGTTTTAACCTTTGGATGGAATATGTATTTTGTGTTAAATCAAATTGTGGCATCTTCCGTCCTTAGCCACGCGGGACGGGGGTGTTACAACAGGAGTTATTCTTAAAACTCCTAGAGGACCGGGATAACCACAACAACCGTAGGCATGAGACCGTGGAAGATAACATAGTCGTGGCGGGATCCGGGGGTACCGGACCTAGAGTTCCTACGGATGCAACCATGACCCCGGGAGTCGGGCAAACGACGAAGACCTGCACTTTCAAGGCCTTTTTGGGTTGCCGACCACCGGAGTATAAAGGTTCAGATGATCCGTCAGTCTGTGTGGGTTGGATTCGGGAGATGGAGCAGGCTTTCCGATCGAGCGAGTGCGGGGAAGGATAAAAAGCGATCTTCGGCTCACAAATGTTGAGAGGGACGACCCTCACTTGGTGGAATGTATATTCTGCTTCCCTCGAGTCGGCCGTCTTGGCCAAACTGTCTTGGGCAACGTTTAAAGAGAAACTACTCGAAGAATACTGCAACGAAAGGTCGATGGACCGAATTAAGGAAGAGTTTCAGAACTTGAAGATGGGTAACCGGTCAGTGAAAGAGTACACTCGGCTGTTCATGGACAAACTGGGATTGGTGGGACACCTGGTCCTAACGGAGAAGGAGAAAATCAAAGCCTTCATTAAGGGGCTTCCGTCCGACATGATGTCGATGGTGAGAGTGTCGAAGACTTCTACTCTCCGGGAGGCGATAGAGGAAGCGCAATTAATGGAGGATGCTTACACCTTGGGAAAGGAAGAAGGTTCTCGCCTAGTCTAGAAGAGAAAATGGGAGGGGAACTCTTTGGCCTCCAAGAAACCAAGACCATCCAACATCAACTACCAATGAGGAGCCGATTCTAGGCGGGAAGCTAAGTGGTGTTCCAAGTGCCAAAATAAACATTTCGGTCCGTGCAACTTTGTTCCCGGGGCTTGTTTTAAATGTGGAAAGCCCGTGCATGCTTATAAAGATTGTCCCGTCAAGGGACGCTTGTGTTTCGAGTGCAAGGAACCGGGTCATATTAGAGATGAATGCCCGAAGTTAAAGACCGGTGGAAACGGCGGAAAGAAGATAGACCCTCCAAGAGCGGCCGGAAGAGCTTTTCAAATGTCTTCCGAGGAAGCCAAGGCCTCTACTGATGTGGTGTCGGGTACGTTTCTCCTAAACTCCGTGCCTACACGTGTTTTGTTTGATTCGGGTGCTAGCTTCTCTTTTGTATCTGATACTTTTTGTCAAAAGTTTTCCATGCCTAGGATCATCTTAGAAGAAGCTATTATGGTAGAAATAGCTAATGGGGGCCAAGTGATAATTCGGGATGTAGTAAGAGATTGCACCCTTGAGTTTGATGGTAGAAATTTTCCGGTTAGTTTGATGCCTATGCAAATCGGCGGGTTCGATGTGGTAATAGGGATGGATTGGTTATTGGAGAATCACGCCAAAATAGTATGTTCCAAGAAGTTCATCCGTTTGCCCGTAGCTAATAGAGAGGCGACAATCATTTATGGTGAAAGGAGAAAAGGCGAGGTGGCGATTATCTCAATGATCAAAGCAATAATATTTTTGGCGAAAGGATGCTCATCCTTCTTGGCGTATGCTATCGACGCCAAACTCGAGAAGAGGAAGCTAGAAGAGGTAAGGGTGGTACGCGAGTTTCCCGATGTATTTTCAGAAGACTTGCCCGGTTTGCCACCCGATCGACTAGTGGAGTTCCGAATCGATCTTGTTCTAGGGACGGTCCTAATTACCCGAGCTCCCTACCGATTGGCTCCTACCGAAATGCAAGAGATGATGACTCAACTTCAAGACCTTCTTGAGAAGGGTTTCATTCGACCAAGCTCGTCACCTTAGGGAGCACCGGTTTTGTTCGTCAAGAAGAAGGACGGCTCAATGAGGATGTGTATCGACTACAGGGAACTGAACAAGGTAACGGTAAAGAACAAGTATCCACTTCCGAGGATCGACGACTTGTTTGACCAACTACAAGGTACGGGTTGTTTTTCAAAGATCGACCTTCGGTCGGGGTACCATCAAGTTAAGGTGGCAAAGGGTGACATTCCAAAGACGACGTTTAGGACGCGTTACGGCCACTATGAGTTCCTAGTGATGTCGTTCGATCTAACCAACACGCCAGCTATATTCATGGACTTGATGAACCAGGTGTGCCGACCATTTCCCGATAAGTCGGTAATTGTGTTCATCGATGACATCTTGGTTTACTCTAAGGATGAAGAGAGTCATGAACGACACCTTCGGGAGGTATTGGAGGTTCTAAGGAGAGAAAAACTCTACGCAAAGTTTTCAAAATGCGACTTTTGGCTCCAAGAAGTTTAGTTTTTGGGGCATGTAGTCACGATGGAAGGAGTGAAGGTGGACCCCGCAAAGATCGAGGCTATGATGAATTGGGAACCACCCAAGAGTCCGTCCGAGATACGAAGTTTTCTAGGATTGGCGGGATACTACTGGAGATTCATCCAAGACTTTTCCAAAGTAGCCTCAACATTGACGACCCTAACTCGTAAAAATGTGAAATTCGTGTGGACCGAGAAGCAAGAAAAGGTGTTCCGAACTCTACAAAGGAAACTTTGCGAAGCTCCCATCCTGTCCCTACCCGACGGAACGGAAGACTTTGTGGTGTATAGCGATGCGTCGAAGATGGGTTTGGGATGTGTTTTAATGCAAAAAGGTAAAGTGATTGCTTACGCGTCACGTCAACTCAAGGTTCACGAGGTCAACTACCCAACTCATGATTTGGAACTGGCGGCGGTGGTGTTTGCCTTAAAGTTGTGGCGACACTACCTTTATGGCACGAAGTGCACCCTTTATACGGACCACAAGAGTTTGAGGCATATTTTTGATCAAAAGGAGTTAAACATGAGGCAACGAAGGTGGTTGGAGTTATTAAAGGATTACGACTGCGAGTTACTTTACCACCCGGGTAAGGCAAACGTTGTCGCCGATGCCCTCAGTCGGAAGGACTATGGGGGGAACTCCAAAGCTACTTTCACGCGGATCGAGTTGACGTCAACACTCATTGACCGAATCAAAGCGTCGCAAGCCGAGGCTTTACTTGAGGAGAAAATCAAGGGAGAGGTCATGTCAAAGCAACATCTACTCTTGACGGATGATGGCCGAGGAATAAAGCTTTTCAATGGGCGAGTTTGGGTGGCTAAGGTCGGAGGCAATCGAGAACTTCTTCTCGAGGATGCCCACAAGTCAAAGTATTCCATCCATCCAGGGAGCACGAAGATGTATCGGGCTTTAAAGTTACACTATTGGTGGCCGGTTATGAAGCTTGATGTAGCGCGTCATGTGGAGCGGTGTGTGACTTGCTTGCAAGTGAAGGCCGAGCACCAACGTCCTTACGGCAGCTTACAGTCTTTGGAGATCCCGGAGTGGAAATGGGAACACATCACGATGGACTTCGTGACGAAATTGCCAAAGACCTTACGAGGTCATGACACTATTTGGGTGATAGTGGACCGTTTGACCAAGAGCGCTCATTTCTTGGCCATGCGGGAGACTTTACCTATGAACAAGCTAGCAAAATTATATATCGACGAAGTGATATCTCGTCATGGAGTACCGTTATCTATTGTCTCGGATCGAGATAGCCGTTTCACGTCACATTTTTGAGATGGTTTGCAAAAGGAATTGGGTACGCGTGTGAAGTTGAGCATCACCTACCATCCTCAAACCGACGACCAAAGCGAGAGGAAAATCCATACGCTAGAGGATATGTTGAGATCTTGTGTAATCGACTTTGGGGGTAGTTGGGACTCACACCTACCTTTGGGGGAGTTCGCATACAACAATAGCTACCACTCAAGCATTGGAATGGCACCGTTTGAAGCGTTATACGGTCGCAAGTGCCGGACTCCCGTATGTTGGCTTGAAGCGGGAGAAAAGCAGTTTGCCGGACCTGAAATTGTACAAGAGACAACGGATAAGGTGAAAGAGATACGTGAACGCTTAAGAGCGGCTAAAGACCGACAGAAGAGTTACGCCGATAAGAAGAGGCGACCGATAAAGTTCTAAGTGGGGGATCGTGTCATGTTAAAAGTGTCCCCTTGGAAAGGAATTATTCGTTTTGGAAAGCGCGGGAAATTGAGTCCTCGTTTCCTTGGGCCATTTTCCGTGATTAAGCGGGTAGGGCTTCAAGCCTACCAATTGGAACTCCCTCCAGAGATGAGCGGAATTCACAACACCTTTCATGTGTGTTACCTCCGTAAGTGTTTATCGGAGGAGGAGAGTGCCATTCCACTCTCCGAGATTAGAGTTGATGAGGGAAATCGTTGCGTCGAAGAACCTGAAGCGATTTTGGAAAGAAAGACGAAAAAGCTTCGTCACAAGGAGGTCACCATGGTCAAAGTTCAGTGGAAGCACCATCGGGGTACCAATGTGACTTGGGAGTCCGAAGAGGATCTGAAGCGAATATATCCACACCTCTTCGCCTAGCTAAGATTTCGAGGACAAAATCTCCTCCAAGTTGGGGAGGATTGTAACACCCTCGATTTCGGTAAGTTTTAATTTGATTATTAAATTCATGTATCGAACCTAGCGTTGGGTCGCGTGCGCATTCAGATCAAAGTCGGTCAATTTAAGTCTCGGTACACTTAGGGCGACAGTGCCCGCGATTGTGACAAATGTCACTCTCGCGGGGCACTATCGCGGGGTTTGTACCGTGGCCTCGAGTGTAACACTCTAAAATCAGAGTAAATTAAAACCTGGAAATATGGCAACAAGACATCCGTATTGATATAAACTTCCCATAAAGGGGATCAGTCCTTAAGACTATACAAAATCTGAACGGATATAGAATTCATCAACAAACTAATCTAAACATAACTATATAGATTACATCAGTTGACGATCCATATTTCACCAAAAGAATGGGACTTTAACAATGCCCAACTCCAAATACTAGTCATCTCAACAATGCCTCGAGTCCACACTCGACACTCAAAACCCTCGGCGACCCGCCGCTAAAGGAACATGTTATACACATCATTTGAGAAAAAGTGTTAGGCTTAAAGCCTAGTGAGAACATACAGTTTATAAATTTCAAGAGATATAAACATTTGCATCCAAACGGAAATCTTTCAAAAAGCATTTACAAGTTAACCGTTGATAAGAATAAATTCCATTAAAATAAGGTAATAAACCTTCTTTCCAGAACCTCACAATTTAATGCACATGTAGTTCTTCGTTTTGATAACCATATAGAACCTCACAATCTAATGCACATGTAGCTCTATATTTGTTAACGGCCAGAACCTCACAATTTAATGCACATGTAGTTCTTATTTGTTAACGGCCAGAACCTCACAATTTAATGCACATGTAGTTCTTATTTGTTAACGGCCAGAACCTTTCAATTTAATGCACATGTAGTTCTTATTTGTTAACGGCCAGAACCTTACAATTTAATGCACATGTAGTTCTTATTTGTTAACGGCCAGAACCTCACAACTTAATGCACATATAGTTCTTATTTGTTAACGGCCAGAACCTCAAAATTTAATGCACATGTAGTTCTTATTTGTTAACGGTCAGAGCCTCACAATTTAATGCACATGTAGTTCTTATTTGTTAACGACTAGAACCTCACAATTTAATGCACATGTAGTTCTTATTTGTTAACGGCCAGAGCCTCACAATTTAATGCACATGTAGCTCTATATTTACTTTACTTGGTAACCTCCAAATAATATCAGTCGACGCAAAACTTAGGGATCCACTAGTAATGGTACAGACTCGTCACAACAACATATGTGACCAACCATAGATAATCATATGGTATAAAAACATTTTCATAAACAAAATGTTATATCCAGTTCAACTTCTGGTAAGAATGAAAATCATTAAAATGAGTTCATAAACTTTCTTTCACATATCCAACATAATGTGCAAGTAAAACAAATTTTTACTTCAAATAAGATAGAATCCATCATAAAATGATCGGAACCCTAAAATCTCCCAAAACTCAACTTATATCCAATATGTAGAAATCTTAAATCTGAAATCATGGAGATACATAGGAGTTCACAAATACAACCTTTTATGTGTATAACAGTTAAAAAGGTAGTAGGAACTCACCAAACAGGTTTTAGATAAAAACTCGAAAAACTAGATATTGACAACAACAAGGAGATGAAGCCTTCAATACCGAACCCTCGCTAGATACACGAAATACTAGCAACAACGACAACCTCGAGATCCAAAAGAAGAAAGAGAGAGAGAGAGAGAGAGAGAGAGAGAAACTTGTAAGGAAAGAAAGAAAAGAGAAAAAGAGAAAGATATTTAGGCTGAAAAGGGTATAAGTTGGCCAGGCTATCTCGCGGGTTATGCCGCGACCTCAACCCGCGGCATAACTTGCCCGCTTACACAAAACCAAACCCATCCAGAGGGTTTCGCGGGTTGTGCCACGACCTCAAGTCGCGGTGCAAATCACGTAGTTCACTGTGGTTTGTCCAAAACCACCAAAAGCCAAACTCAAACTTGGAACCAAACGCGGTGCTAACGACAAAAGCTTAACACTAGAATACCAAGGTTACATAACGAAATTCGGGGTGTTACAATACTCCCAACCTTAGAATGATTTCGTCCTCGAAATCTACTCTTCTCAATGGAACACTGTCCGCAGAGAAGATCGTCTCAAACCCAAATGCCAGAATCATTAACGAGATCCTAATACCGACATCCACATTAGCTACCCTTCTTGGGCACAATTCACTCCTAACCGAGCGAATACTCAACACTTCAAAGTAACCTTTACTCCCAAGGTTACGGTTGCCTCCCAACCTTAGGTGACAATTACTACCTCCAGGAAATTTGTGACCTCAACTTTTCATCTACCAATTTCTTTCAATCTGCACGGTTCCGAACTCAAAGCCAACGGTCGATGCTAATCTTCCCAAAACTCTCAGATTTCACTGATCCATTCCTAATATCGATAAAGATATTCTTACAAGGCGCACCAATGCGTCTTTCCGGCAATCGGTTAACACAGATTCTGTTATCACTCAACTCCGATCCGACTCCAAATCTGGAAATAACCCTTATTCAAATTTCTTAATACTTCCATAAATACTTCGTCTACAACCACATTATAAAGATTAACCTCTAAACATACCACCAATCTATACATTCGGACTATAAAGGACGGGCGCTAATAAAACCCACAACAGGAATTTGATGCACATGCTGAAAAATAAAAAGGATTAGGCTTAACGCCTAGAGAGTTCAAGAGTTTTACATAAGTAAAAGCAATTAAATTGATGAACTTCTCTTTAAAACAAAACCTTTCAAATAATGAATTTTAAAACATGGAACAACTCCTTTTCAAAGTTATGCAATTTCAAAGATGGATCCTTCATTTCAACGATGCTTTATAAATTGACACGACTTGTACTAACTCGAAGTATGAAACATTAGTAACACCATCCACATCGTACGTCCGAAAACATGGACACTAGGCCAAATACTCACACGTGGGAAGAACCCAATATACGTGGGGAGAACCCAATATTAAAGCCATCATTTACCGTCGACTCCACATAACCAAAGTTGGTAAAAATATGACATTAGTTTTTAAAATACCCCGGGTCTACGACGGAGAGACCCGTACACAAAGAGAATAGAAGGACACGCAAGTAGGCCGCCCATACAGCTTCCTCGCATGACCTCTAAACGTTTCCATCTTGGGTGGCGAGAACAAATGAATGGGGCCACCCGTGATGTTATTGTATTTCACCACGTATCCCGATTTTAGTTCCCATGCCATACCAGACATCACAACTTCAAACCGTTTATTGCCTCTAGCCATACTCCGTCGAGTTCTATCTCAAGGGCTTACGGACACTGGTGCCTATCCAATCCAGACGAGTTCCAACTCAGCAGCTCGTGCCACCAATTGTCTACTCGCTAGCCAACCCGAGCGGTCACTAAGTGTAACCCAAAACCTCGGCTTTACAAAACAGACAGACTGTCTATGGATCTACAACATTACAGTCTAAAACGCTACATGACTCCAAATGAATGACCAACGCACTCAAAGCATGTAACTCTCAAATGACACGAATAAACACCATCATACTCAAATCTTTCATTACGGTTATAAATCCGGACAAATGTCCACACGACTCATTTAGTCAAAACCCGAGCCAAAGGCCCAACACTTCACGTAAATTTCCAACGAAAGCCTCGTAAACCTTAAAACATATTTAACCGACATTTAACGTTTCCCCCAAATAATGAAATGTCTTTAAACAATGCTTATGAAAACCCACACCACAAAGACATGCTTTCTCAAAACTCAACACGTATTGGGACCAAAGATTTTCCAAAGGTTTTATGAATGCAAATATACTAAGATGCATATGTCATGAAATAGACTTTGTTTGCACAAAATCATCAAATATGCATAAATCAAAATGTAGATTTTACGTGTACAAAATCACCCAGAATATGTAAATCACGCTATTTACTTGTTGAAATATTCAAGCTCAACATGAGCAATTTATGATGTTAAAACAATTCAAGTTACCGAATACGAAAACTTAACAAAATACTCGCACCTTGAGAAATACCGAGTGAAACATACGCAATAATTTACACTATAAACGTGAAAATAGGTTCTTGCACTTCAACATGTGCAACAATTGTTTGTACAACTCCAAAGGGAAAAATCACAATTTTATCTTTAAAATTCCTCCTCTATAACCAAGAGACGTTGCAGCAAAAGAATTTTCAACTCACCCCATATGTAGCAATTCATTCCCCAAAGGGTGGTAAAATAACGGGGATGCAAATAAAATTTCAAATCGAGTTTAAAGCTTCACGTTGTAAAGATAAACACATTTGACCAAAATAGAAACTACAACGACAAAAATACCGCTAACTCGCTAAATGCTTTGCGGAAATTTTAACAGTAAGAGTTAATGATGGAAATACGATCAGAATGAAAGTCCTATTTTAAAAATAACATAAATCGTTTATGCAATCATTCACACCAACATTATACTTAAATCCAATACACATAGTACACGACGGTTGACATTTGTTAACAAAACCCCGAAATTAACGCACACAATGATGCATATGCACATGTTCCTGAAATTATTTACGCGACACAAAAGTCGTAAGATGAGACACCATAATCCAACTGGATTTTCATAAAACTCATTAACGCTAAAATCAAGTGGTGTCCAAATTTCCATTTTTCAACACAAGGTAAGGCGACCATTTTGACAAGATTTTTGATGAGACACGACGCCCAAAGAACTCATAACTTGCACGTAATGAAATTAAACTCACGCATCTCAAAATACACGCACGCAACAAAAGAATCCGTAAAACAAAACTCCAAGGAATTCAACAAAATCACACAATTAAAAATTCCCAAGAAACTCCAATTTCAAAAGCATGGGAATAACTCTTCCTTTAAAACCATTGACATACGTGGAAGAGATCCAATGTCAAAGTCAAAATTCCACAGCTACTTGCCCATTAACTCAAAAGCGTTAAAACACAGATATTTCGACATCCAAAAATAGCATTTAAACACAAGACGTGAATAAAGAGAGTTTTGATAACAATTTGAAATCAGGTGCAACAAAACCATTTTAAGATTTCGAGGACGAAATCTCCTCCAAGTTGGGG
The DNA here is from genome assembly GCA_023525745.1 of Arctium lappa. NCBI lineage: Eukaryota > Viridiplantae > Streptophyta > Magnoliopsida > Asterales > Asteraceae > Arctium > Arctium lappa. Next base: position 57,263,475 of record CM042062.1, on the reverse strand, counting down.
AGGATTGTAACACCCTCGATTTCGGTAAGTTTTAATTTGATTATTAAATTCATGTATCGAACCTAGCGTTGGGTCGCGTGCGCATTCGGATCAAAGTCGGTCAATTTAAGTCTTGGTACACTTAGGGCGACAGTGCCCGCGATTGTGACAAATGTCACTTTCGCGGGGCACTATCGCGGGGTTTGTACCGTGGCCTCGAGTGTAACACTCTAAAATCAGAGTAAATTAAAACCTGGAAATATGGAAACAAAACATCCGTATTGATATAAACTTCCCATAAAGGGGATCAGTCCTTAAGACTATACAAAATCTGAACGGATATAGAATTCATCAACAAACTAATCTAAACATAACTATATAGATTACATCAGTTGACGATCCATATTTCACCAAAATAATAGGACTTTAACAATGCCCAACTCCAAATACTAGTCATCTCAACAATGCCTCGAGTCCACACTCGACACTCAAAACCCTCGGCGACCCGCCGCTAAAGGAACATGTTATACACATCATTTGAGAAAAAGTGTTAGGCTTAAAGCCTAGTGAGAACATACAGTTTATAAATTTCAAGAGATATAAACATTTGCATCCAAAAGGAAATCTTTCAAAAAGCATTTACAAGTTAACCGTTGATAAAAATAAATTCCATTAAAATAAGGTAATAAACCTTCTTTCCAGAACCTCACAATTTAATGCACATGTAGTTCTTCGTTTTGATAACCATATAGAACCTCACAATTTAATGCCCATGTAGCTCTATATTTGTTAACGGCCAGAACCTCACAATTTAATGCACATGTAGTTCTTATTTGTTAACGGCCAGAGCCTCACAATTTAATGCACATGTAGTTCTTATTTGTTAACGGTCAGAACCTCACAATTTAATGCACATGTAGTTCTTATTTGTTAACGGCCAGAGCCTCACAATTTAATGCACATGTAGCTCTATATTTACTTTACTTGGTAACCTCCAAATAATATCAGTCGACGCAAAACTTAGGGATCCAATAGTAACGGTACAGACTCGTCACAACAACATATGTGACCAACCATAGATAATCATATGGTATAAAAACATTTTCATAAACAAAATGTTATATCCAGTTCAACTTCTGGTAAGAATGAAAATCATTAAAATGAGTTCATAAACTTTCTTTCACATATCCAACATAATGTGCAAGTAAAACAAATTTTTACTTCAAATAAGATAGAATCCATCATAAAATGATCGGAACCCTAAAATCTCCCAAAACTCAACTTATATCCAATATGTAGAAATCTGAAATCTGAAATCATGGAGATACATAGGAGTTCACAAATACAACCTTTTATGTGTATAACAGTTAAAAAGGTAGTAGGAACTCACCAAACAGGTTTTAGATAAAAACCCGAAAAACCAGATATCGACAACAACGAGGAGATGAAGCCTTCAATACCGAACCCTCGCTAGATACACGAAATACTAGCAACAACGACAACCTCGAGATCCAAAAGAAGAAAGAGAGAGAGAGAGAGAATGTAACACCCGTAAATTCCTGTCTGTGAAAGCCAATCCCTTGAAGAAATTCTTGATTCTAATCATATAATTTCATCCCTTACGCCTTACCTTTTAAGCCTTATCGCATCGTGGGTGCTCCGGATGAAAATGGAAGAAATCGGGGCTCGGGACACTCTGGGCGATAGTGCCCTGGGCACAACCGCCGGGCACAATCGCCAACAGAGTGGTGCCCGCGGTACAGTTTGGGCGATAGTGCCCTGGCGAAAGTGCCTTGGGCACAATCGCCTGCGGCCTCTGGTTGTTTTAAAATCGATTTTGAGCAGCCCCACCTCATTATTCTCAACCCCTTTCACCCTTTTTCTCTCTAGAAACCGAACCCCAAAACCCTAAAATCAGTTTTATGCGTCAAGGGCACCAAATCTTTTATGTTCCAAGTGTTCCTCCTTCCACCCATCAAAGATTGGAAGTTATTGGTCAAGGAGCTTCATCTTCATCTTTAACCTCAAGTTCATTTTGGGTTTTCTAGGTTTTTCGTCAAAACCTAAGTGGTAAGTACATTCTTTCCATTTCCAAACCTTGTAATAAGTTATGAATGCTCCATTGATGTTTCCCTAGTATTTGACTTATCAAATCTCAGACTTGATAGTTTTGGGAGAAACTAGGGTTTGGATCTCGTTGGGGATTTTGGTGTATTATGTTTGGGGAATGTTTCTATATGGTTGGATGTGGTTATTTACGGTTGAAGTTGTGTGGATCTAGGTTTTTGGAGGATTTTGGCTTGAGGATTCAAATGGTTTTCAAAAGAGCTCGTTGGGTGAAATCTAGATTTAGCACTAAATCTAGCAAGGTAAGTTCAAGTTGATTTGTGAAAACGTTGTACATGCCAAAATGCCTATTTTAAAGTGTTTATGTGTTCTACATTAAATTATGAAATGTTGGGTTATTTGCTAATATTTGATTATTTGAAGTATTCAACCTTACAAACTTTGTATAATACCTACATTTGGGATTTTTGGGCATTTAATAAATGTGTCACAAATGAATGTGTTTTGAGGTCTTATTGCATAAATAGATCTTTGGTCAAAGACATACTGTAACACCCTAAAAATAGGGATAACAAAAATCCGAAAAACGGAAATAAGTTATACTAAAATTGCCATAGCAAGAGCCTCCCAAAAAGGGGAATAATACAATTAAACCTGTTTAATCACAATTGTAATTTAACGGATAAATAAACAACAACCAACTAATCTAATTTCTACATCTAGAAAAGAGATTACAAAAAGGGGTGTCATCTATAAACCCAAGGCCTCTCAAAATAGTCCAAGCGCCGTATCCCCAAGCTCTCGCCCAAAGCATCTATACATGTCTAGGAGCCGCGCTGCTAACACCTGAGATACACATCGACACCAAACAAGTGTTAGGCCAAAAAGCCTAGTGACTTGAACAAGTAAAATCATGCCAGAAACAGTTACAGTTCTTATCAGCAGTTAACAAATAATCACGTAGATGTGGAGTCAACGGGAGCGACCCATATCTCCAATCCGGTTCACCCAAAGAGGCAATGCACCTTGAAGCCACTTTCTCTGGAAACCCAAAGGTCCGACTCGCACCGGGGACTACCGCCTTTGGAAATTCCCCGACGGCGGAGGTCTAGGTACATAGGAGACTACCGCCTTAGGAAAATCTCCAAATGTCACCCACCTACATTCCTATAGTGAATCACAGACTTGGTTCGTCCACATAATGCATTTAGGAGGTCTCAAGATGTAATTCCATCCGTAACATTTCGGATATCCACTAGGAACACACTATTACCATCCTACTCATGTAAATCCAACATATAACATAATATCCATCCAAATACTTCGTGAGAATATAATAAGGTCGCCAAAAAGGCATTTCAAGAAGGAATCATCAACATACCAAGATATACACATATAAAACATGGTAACTTCTATAAACATAAATCCATGGGTAAAAACCCTCCAAATACTTGAAACATTAAATATAAACATTTGAGATATACATTGACATTGACAAGTAGAAGATAATGATGTGTATCTAGTTTTAACAAAAGATTAGTAAACTCACAATCTAGGTTTTTGACCAAAACCTAGAAAAGATGAAACCCTAGCTTTTGAAGAAGTTGAGACTTGAAGTGAAGAGGAGTAGCTTGAGAATCTTCACTAGATAAGCTTGGATGAAGCTTAATGATCAATAAATGATCCTAACAACCCAAACCCTAGAAATTTATGGAGGTAGGTGATGAAGACCTAAAAATCGCCCAAAGAGGATGCTCTCCCGTTTTTGATGATAAAAATGCTTGAAATGATGTGTTCAATTTCATTTAAAACCACAGACTGGACCACGCGGGCGATAGTGCCCGACGATAGTGCCAATGGCACTATCGCGAGTCACAATCGCGGCCCACTCCGACCTCTCGGTACATGTTCGGCGATAGTGCCTTCGGCGATAGTGCCACGGGCACAATCGCGGGGCAAAATCGTGAGCCAACCCGTACCCTCTGTACATGTTCATCGATAGTGCCCTCCGCGATAGTGCCAAGGCACAATCGCGAGCCACTCAAAAACAGTCCAAAACTCACTGAAAACAATAACGAGCACCAGGTTTGAACGATTAACGAAGGTAAATTAATTTTACGACATTTAGACATAATAATGATCATGAAATGTACACCAAGACACATATTCTCACATAAGCGAAATAACTGCATTTAAGAAGACAAAATACTTACCTTGCGAATTTCCGGGTGTTACAATTCTCCCCACCTAATTGGGATTTCGTCCCCGAAATCTCATTCTAGATTAAACAAGTGAGTATAACGCTTCCTCATAACATCTTCCGATTCCCAAGTAATGTTAGCACCCCGATGGTTCTTCCATTGAACCTTAACCATGACCACGTCCTTATGCCTCAACTTCTTCACTTTGGACTCTAAAATAGATTTCGGTTCTTCCACACAACGATTCCCATTGTCCACTTGAATTTCCGACAAAGGAATCACGCTTTCCTCTTCGGCTAGACACTTCCGAAGGTAACATACGTGAAATGTAGAATGTATTCCATCCATCTCTGGTGGTAAATCCAATCGGTAGGCTTGCAACCCAATCTTTTCCAAAATAACGAATGGTCCAAGGAAACGGGGACTAAGTTTCCCACGCTTCCCGAAACGTATGATCCCCTTCCACGGAGATACCTTCAACATGACCCGATCACCCACTTGAAACTCAACTGGTCTTCTCTTCTTGTCCGCATAGCTCTTTTATCGGTCTTGCGCCGCCTTTAGCCTTTCCCGGATCTCTTTTACCTTGTCGGCCGTCTCTTGAACGATTTCTGGCCCGGCGAATTGCTTTTCGCCCGCTTCTAACCAACAAACTTGAGTCCGACACTTTCTCCCGTACAACACTTCGAATGGTGCCATGCCAATGCTAGAGTGGTAGCTATTATTATACGCGAACTCCACTAACGGTAGGTGTGAATCCCAACTACCTCCAAAGTCGATAACACATGAACTTAACATGTCTTCGAGTGTTTGAATCGTCCTTTCACTTTGGACGTCCGTTTGAGGATGATACGCCGTGCTCAAATTCAATCGGGTACCCAACTCCTTTTGCAAGCTTGCCCAAAAGTTCGACGTGAAACGGCTATCTCGATCCGACACAATAGATTGTGGAACCCCATGCCTGGACACGACCTCATCGATGTAAAGCTTGGCTAATTTCTCCATTGGCAAAGTCTCCCTCATTGCAAGGAAATGCGCGCTCTTGGTTAGTCGATCAACAACTACCCAAATTGTATCATGGCCTCACAAGGTTTTCGGTAGCTTTGTCACGAAATCCATGGTAATGTTGTCCCACTTACACTCAGGAATGAACAACGGTTGTAAACCTCCATACGGTCTTTGGTGTTCCGCCTTGACTTGAAGACACGTGAGACACTTCTCCACGTAGTTAGCCACATCCAACTTCATCACCGGCCACCAATAATTTAATTTTAAGTCTCTATACATCTTGGTACTACCGGGATGTATAGAATACTTCGACTTGTGTGCGTCTTCTAGAAGTAACTCTCGATTTCCACCCAACTTCGGCACCCAAATACGACCTTGAAATAGTTTAAGCCCACGACTATCTTCCATCAACAGTTCCCTTTGCTTCACCATGATCTCGGACTTGAGGTTTTGCTCTTTGAGCGCTTCCACTTGCCACGTCTTGATGCTTTCCACCAAACTTGATACCACGTCAATTCTTGTAAGGGACAATTTAACACCACCATCATGGCTCCTCCGGCTCAATGCATCCGCCACCACATTGGCCTTACCGGGATGGTAGAGCAGATCACAATCATAGTCCTTTAGAAGTTCAAGCCATCTTCTTTGCCGCATGTTGAGTTCCTTTTGATCGAAGATATACTTGAGGCTCTTGTGATCCGTGAAGAGAGTACACTTGGTCCCGTACAAGTAATGCCGCCATAACTTCAAAGCAAAAACCACCACCGCTAGTTCCAAGTCATGCGTCGGGTAGTTCTTCTCATGTTCCTTCAATTGCCTTGATGCGTAGGCAATGACTTTTCCTCGTTGCATAAGTACACATCCAAGCCCCATCTTAGAAGCGTCACTATACACTACGAAGTCTTCCGATCCTTCAGGCAAGGATAATATCGGATCTTCGCACAATTTCTTTTTGAGCGTTTGAAAGGCTTGGTTTTGAACATCGGTCCAACGAAACTTGACGTTCTTTCTTGTGAGGGATGTGAGAGGCGTAGCTACCTTGGAAAAGTCTTGGATGAAGCGTCTATAGTAGCCCGCTAAGCCCAAGAAACTTCGTATCTCCGACGGGTTCGTCGGCGGCTCCCAACTCAACATCGCTTCAATCTTCGCCGGGTCCACCTGAACACCGTCCTTTGACACCACGTGCCCCAAGAATTGCACTTCTCGAAGCCAAAACTCGCACTTAGAGAACTTTGCGAACAACTTCTCTCTTCTCAGGACTTCCAAGACTTCCCGCAAGTGTTGCCCATGTTCGGATTCGTCCTTAGAATAAATTAGAATATCGTCGATAAAAACGATCACGGATTTGTCCAAGAATGGGCGACACACACGGTTCATCAAGTCCATAAACACGGCCGGCACATTGGTCATCCCAAAAGGCATCACCAAGAACTCATAGTGACCGTAACGCGTTCGGAAGGCTGTCTTCGGAATATCATCATTCTTCACTCTCACTTGATGATAACCGGATCGGAGGTCAATCTTCGAGAAACAACCCGCACCTTGAAGTTGATCGAAGAGATCATCGATGCGTGGTAGAGGGTACTTGTTCTTTACCGTGACTTTATTCAACTCACGTTAGTCAATACACATCCTCATTGATCTGTCCTTCTTTTTCACGAACAACACCGGCGCTCCCCAAGGTGAAGAACTCGGTCGGATAAAACCCTTCTCTAACAACTCTTGAAGTTGCGTCATCATCTCCTTCATCTCCGTTGGGGCCAAACGATAGGGAGCTCGGACTATCGGAGCCGATCCCGGAGTGAGGTCAATTTGAAACTCCACTTGACGTTCCGGTGGTAATCCGGGAAGGTCTTTCGGAAAGACATCCGGATAATCCCGCACGATCCTCACGTCTTCCACCGTCTTCTTTTCCTTCTTCGCGTCCACAATATACGCTAGATACGAAGGGTAACCCTTCGCTAGAAACTTCCGTGCTTTGAGGGAGGAAATAATGGGGTTGCGCCCCTTTCCTTTCTCCCCGTAGATGACGACCACGCCGCCTTCCGTCAAAGGCACTTGGATCATCTTCTTAGAACAAAAGATGTCAGCCTTGTGCCTTGACAACCAATCCATGCCTATGACCACGTCGAATCCTCCGATGGTCATAGGTAGTAAATCCACCCCAAAAGGACTCCCATTGATCTCTATGGTGCAATCACAATAACGGTCTCGGATAATTACTTGGTCACCGCTAGCAATCTCTACTACTAGTGCATCGAGAAGGACACTAATAGGAGTGACGAAACGCTTACAGAAAATATCTGATACAAACGAACACGTAGCACCCGAATCAAACAAAATACGAGCAGGAAAGGAGTTTACTAGGAACGTACCCGAAACAACATCGGCGGTCTCCTTTGCCTCTTCGGTAGTCATCCGAAAAGCTCGACTCGGCACCCTCGGTGATTGGTCGACTCTATCCGTCGACCCTACAGACCTGCTTTGATTAAACCCCGCCACCTTTGGACAATTTCTCCTCACGTGCCCCGGCTCTTGGCACTCAAAACATATCGTCGGATGAGTAGCGCAATCCCGAGCCACATGGCCCTTCTTGCCACACTTGGTACAACCTACCGGACCTGCGTAGGTTTTAGGAGCACACGCGCCCGAGTGTTTGGTCCTACACTTTTGGCACCATTGATCATTTCTACGAGAGTCGCCAGCTCTCCCGCTAACAAAAGGCTTCGACTGACGAACGGGCCCAGATGGCCCTTCCCACTTCCTCTTCTCACCCGCAACACTTCTTTCCTCCTTCTCATCCAACCTATCATCTTCCACAAGCAAGGCCTCTTCAATGACTTCTTGAAGAGTCGACCCTCCAGCATTGCGCACGTCAGTCCGCATATCGGCCGGTAGGCCAAGATAAAAGGCCTTAATCTTTGATCTCTCGTCTGGGACCAGATATCCCACCAAGTTCAACTTCTCCAGAAACAACTTGGAGTAGTTGGCCACAGACAAATTTCCTTTCTTCAGATTCCGGAACTCGGCTTCCAGTTTGTCCAACGAATGCTCGCTGCAATACTTGTCCATGATCTTTTTCTTGAAGACTGTCCAGGTTAGCTTTGCTAGAACCTCGGGGGTGAGGGCGAACCGGGTGAGATTCCACCATATCAATGCCTCTCCCCGGAGTAACTGAGAAGCAAATTTCACCCGTTGCGAGATGTCGCACTCACTAGACTCAAAAGCCATTTCCACTTCCTTGAGCCAGTACATACACGCAACCGGGTTGTCGGAACCCGCAAACTCTTTAGGGTTGCACCCCAGAAAAGCCTTGTAGGAGCATCCCTTAGTCCTCTCTCGATTCACGTTGCTCGGTTGCTCTTCGGTCACCACCACTTCAAGTCCACCACCCGACCCAACTATGATATTCTCCGCCATAGTCTCGGGTTGGCGGTGACTAGCATTTCGATCTTCTAGAAGCTTCATGAAAAACTCTTGTTGTTGGATTTGTTGTTGGGCCATGGCAGAATTCAAAGCCAACATCATGCTATTCCGAATCCTGGTCTCCATGGTCGCCTCTTCCAAGATAGCATTATTCGCGTTGAGGTTCCGGCGAGGGATATGCTCGGGCCCTCCTCCCAATATTCTGGGTATAGGAATGTCATCGGAGGTTGCCCCCACCGGGGGTCGTACTGCTGCAGATTCCACCTCTGGTTGCCCCTCTGGCATGTCAGGTAATCTACTTCGAGTGTTCACCACTTAATCTGTCATGCGCGAACGAGAAATAGATTGAGAAAAGACTAAATGAGTTGAACTCAGTGTACGTACTACTACCTTCATCAATTATCATAATAATAGTAACCAAGCATGCTTACGTAACAATGCATTCATAATAGCAGTAGCTAAGTGAAATTATGAACGAACCATACACAAGAATTCTTGTCACAATCATCATAACTTTCAATTACAGTAATTCCGTAATCCTAACGCTCTCCCCACCTAGGATTTCTACCCCAAGTGGACAGTGAAGTCATAAAGTCTAAAGCTTAAGTCTAGATATGCTAAACAATACCTAGTTCACTTAAACTAGAGCTCTGATACCAACTTGTAACACCCTAAATATAGGGATAACAAAAATCCGAAAAATGGACATGAGGTATACTAAAATTGCCATAGCAAGAGCCTCCCAAAGAGGGGAATAATACAATTAAACCTGTTTAATCACAATTGTAATTTAACGGATAAATAAACAACAACCAACTAATCTAATTTCTACATCTAGAAAAGAGATTACAAAAAGGGGTGTCATCTATAAACCCAAGGCCTCTCAAAATAGTCCAAGCGCCGTATCCCTAAGCTCTCGCCCAAAGCATCTATACCTGTCTAGGAGCCGCGCTGCTAACACCTGAGATACACATCGACACCAAACAAGTGTTAGGCCAAAAAGCCTAGTGACTTGAACAAGTAAAATCATGCCAGAAACAGTTACAGTTCTTATCAGCAGTTAACAAATAATCACGTATATGTGGAGTCAACGGGAGCGACCCATATCTCTAATCCGGTTCACCCAAAGAGGCAATGCACCTTGAAGCCACTTTCTCTGGCAACCTAAAGGTCCGACTCGCACCGGGGACTACCGCCTTTGGAAATTCCCCGACGGCGGAGGTCTAGGTACATAGGAGATTACCGCCTTAGGAAATTATCCAAATGTCACCCACCTACATTCCTATAGTGAATCACAGACTTGGTTCGTCCACATAATCCATTTAGGAGGTCTCAAGATGTAATTCCATCCGTAACATTTCGGATATCCACTAGGAACACACTATTACCATCCTACTCATGTAAATCCAACATATAACATAATATCCATCCAAATACTTCGTGAGAATATAAGGTCGCCAAAAAGGCATTCCAAGAAGGAATCATCAACATACCAAGATATACACATATAACACATGGTAACTTCTATAAACATAAATCCATGGGTAAAAACCCTCCAAATACTTGAAACATTAAATATAAACATTTGAGATATACATTGACATTGACAAGTAGAAGATAATGATGTGTATCTAGTTTTAACAAAAGATTAGTAAACTCACAATCTAGGTTTTTGACCAAAACCTAGAAAAGATGAAACTCTAGCTTTTGAAGAAGTTGAGACTTGAAGTGAAGAGGAGTAGCTTGAGAATCTTCACTAGATAAGCTTGGATGAAGTTTAATGATCAATAAATGATCCTAACAACCCAAACCCTAGAAATTTATGGAGGTAGGTGATGAAGACCTAAAAATCGCCCAAAGAGGATGCTCTCCCGTTTTTGATGATAAAAATGCTTGAAATGATGTGTTCAATTTCATTTAAAACCACAGACTAGACCACGCGGGCGATAGTGCCCGGCGATAGTGCCAATGGCACTATCGCAAGTCACAATCGCGGCCCACTCTGACCTCTCGATACATGTTCGGCGATAGTGCCTTCGGCGATAGTGCCACGGGCACAATCGTGGGGCATAATCGTGAGCCAACCCGTACCCTCGGTACATGTTCGACGATAGTGCCCTACGCGATAGTGCCAAGGCATAATCGCGCGCACAATCGCGAGCCACTCAAAAACAGTCCAAAACTCAACCGAAAACAATAACGAGCACCAGGTTTGAACGATTAATGAAGGTAAATTAATTTTACGACATTTAGACATAATAATGATCATGAAATGTACACCAAGACACTTATTCTCACATAAGCGAAATAACTGGATTTAAGAAGACAAAATACTTACCTTGCGTATTTCCGGGTGTTAGACATACACTTTTAAATGTTTGTCGGGTTTTATGCATCATTCACGAAATGGAATGTTTTGTAAAGTATTAATTACACATTTGTGTGAGGTACTTGAAAGAATGTTTATAGTCTCATTTTATGATTTTCATTCTTATCAGCAGTTAAAGTTGGAAAATGCATATTTTGTGTTATGAGACATTTGGAAAAATTATAAGGGTATAAGTTCATTTGGAAAATGGGTTGTCTCAACTAATGTTGAGTTTTGAACTAATCTTACTCTTGGTCGTTGTGTTGGCATATCCGTTGGTCGAGTGCGTTTTATCGTATTTTTATTTTCATTTATCAATGAGTCAATTGGGTTGCTAAGCCTTTGGCTTGGCATTGTTATTTTGATGGGGTTTTGGACAATTGTCTAGTTTTGGTAGCTCGACTTCGAGCCTTGTTGGCATTTTTGGATGAAGCACGTTAGGTATCGGGTGCGATGTAAGTCCTTCGTGCTGCACGTTAAGGTACCGGGTGCGGTATAAGTCCTTCGTGCTCAAGTTTTGCGTTTTTGGATGAAGCACGTTAGGTATCGGGTGCGATGTAAGTCCTTCGTGCTGCACGTTAAGGTTCTGGGTGCGGTGTAAGTCCTTCGTGATCAAGTATTACGATATTAGATGAGGGGCTCGACATAGGAATCCGACGGGGTTGAACTCGAGTTTCCGTGGGTGTACGTTTAAAGCTACTGAGCCTGACATCTCTTGCGTGTACTTTTGTTTATATGACTAGTCATAACAACATAAAATGGGCTTACTTTGTGGACCGTCACATTTTATGGAATCGGGAATCCCCCGTCACCGAAAGGTGTTGTTTTTGGGTATTGAGTTTTATTATCCAAGTTTTCGGTGACGTTTTGTATATCTGGGTGTTACACTTGATTTATGGGTTGAGTATTATGCCCCACCCGTGTTTTGGGTGTTTTGAAATATAAGGTTTAACCGTACCTTCTTAAATGGAGCGTCCAATTTATATTTACGCTTTGAGTGAGTTTTGGGTTAAAGCTAGTTTCTGAAGGGGCGGTTTACATTGGTATCATCATTTTGTAGTAGTTTGATTTGGAAAATGTACAAATTGGTGTTCTCCATCTAAAATGCATATTATTGGAAAACGAGTCGTTTGCATATTCAAAGCATACCTTTTGAAAGATTATGAATTAAACTGCATTATCTATTTTCACAGACATCTTTATTTATGTTGAAAACTCTTGAGCTCACTAGGCGTTAAGCCTAACCTTTTTATTTGTCGGCATGTGCATCAGGTTCCAGTTGGGTTATGGTTCTAGCAGCCACGAAGAGTTGAGCCTTAGCCTTGTGCAAAAGTAAGTAGTTGGTGAAGTCTTCTGCAATTTTGGAAATAGTGACTATTATGGGGTTTTAGTAGCACCCGTTCTTATCATAGGCTTTTGTATAGAATGACTGTTTTTATTGAGATTAGATCTTAATTTGTGGTTGTAGATAATTTCTTTATTGATGTATTTAGAAAATTTTAAATAAGTTGTTATTTCCAGATTTGAGGGTGTTACAAGTTGGTATCAGAGCTTAAGTTTGAGGGAATTAGGTATTGATTGTAGGATGCCTAGACTCAAACTAGCGTTTTTATAAGTGATTGTAGGTGAAGTTGCACATTAGGAACCTTAAGATAAGATATTATGGAGTTGATCGGGTCACTAGAAACGGGAAACTTGTCGAGGGTCGCAAGGATGAGCATGTGCGGTACGTTCATAATGGCACCTGGCCAGTGTTATGGTGAACCTACATACTACATGTGTATACTTGAACTACCTTGGTATGATTACCGTTGGGGTAGTGAGAAGGTTTCTAAGGGAGTAATCTAAGGAAACGTTGATGTCTGTAGCAATGTCACGTTGAAGTGATAGTTAAGTGCGTTGAATGCATTAAGTTGATCGTCTTTAGTAAGAATAATTGATTGGAGTAGAACCTTGAGCTTATGGAATTGACGTCATACGATGAGAGATTGTAAGGTGAACCGATGAAATATCCGAGTGTCGCTTTAAGATGTGGAGTATCCGGATGACAATAGTAGGAAATTGTGATTGTTGTCCTAAGATGCTTGATACACCCGGATGGTATTAGTATGTCTGGTTGTTGAGAAGCGTAGTCTAGAGGGGTGAATGCCGACCAAATTTGTAACACCTTAGGCATATCCCATATCGGCCATGGACAGGAGTGATGCTGGGTGTTATAAGTAATATCTTGGCCTTCCTAACAACAACGCGTTTTGGGGCCACAAGCACGTCAGGTTCTGGGAACTCTGAGGTTAAGCGTGCTTGGGTAGGAGTAGTCCCAGGATGGGTGACCCCCTGGGAAGTTTCTCACCAGGTCTCCAGAAACAAATCCGTGCGCTACACGTTGGTTAAATCCAGGGGCAAAGCGGGCAATATTGTTGTCGAGGCAGGCGGGATGTTACAGATGGTATCAGAGCCACTCCTGTGCCGTTCGGGATATGGGGCAAACCTCATCGAGGACGATGAGTCCCAAGGGGGGGTGTTTGTAACACCTTAGGCATATCCCATATCGGTCGTGGACAAGAGTGATGCTGGGTGTTATAAGTAATATCTTGGCCTTCCTAACAACAACGCGTTTTGGGGCCACAAGCACGTCAGGTTCTGGGAACTTTGAGGTTAAGCGTGCTTGGGTGGGAGTAGTCCCAGGATGGGTGACCCCCTGGGAAGTTTCTCACCAGGTCTCCAGAAACAAATCCGTGCGCTACACGTTGGTTAAATCCAGGGGCAAAGCGGACAATATTGTTGTCGAGGCAGGCGGGATGTTACAAAATTCATGCACTTTATTTCTGAAATAAATTTGCATAAATTGTTTCTTGTGTTCGTAAAACAGAAAGTGGTTTATATTATAAAGTTTTGGTAAAGCACTTAACACGCATCAGATTTTAAACTGTGAGCTTTAACATGCATAAATTGTTTTGTTGCACGTAATTGCAAATTGTTATCAAAAAAATCTCTTTATTCACGTCTCTTGTTTAACGCTATTTGCGGATATTGTAATCTCCATGTTTTAAGGTCATTTGAGTATTGGGCAAGTAGCTATGAGATTTTAACCTAGGCATTGGATCTCCTCCACATATGTCAATGGTTTTATAGGAAAAGTTATTCCCAACGTTGAGTCGGAATTTCTTGAGAATTTTAGTTTGTGTGAGTTTTGTTAGAATTTCATGGAGTATTGTTTTATACGATGTCTTTCCATGCGTGAGTTTTAATTTTGCTTCTTTTAAGCTCACGAGTTAGTTGGCGTCGTGTCCCAGGTGAATTTTGTTAAAGGTGTCATTTTACCTTTTATCGTATTAAAAGAGGAAACTCTTAAAGGCTTAGTGTTTTAGCCATATTGCCGTCTTACATTCTTGTTGAGAAATGAAAATTTGTCACTGCATGATTTTAGCATTATTGAGTTTTGCGAAAATTCAATTGGGTTTAGGGTGCCTCGTCTTACGTCATTTTGCGTTGCGTAAAATAATTTTGAGAACATGTGCATATGCATCATTGTGTGCGTTAATTTATGAGTTGTGTTCAATACTTTGTTTCATGCGAGTCTTGCATCGACACTTTTGCAACCGTAAGAGGCACCTTGAAAAATCGAAATGTCGCATGATTGCATCTTGAGTTTCACACGAGTATATGTGCATACTTTTGGGTTGAATCCGACTTTCACTCGCGTGAGTAAATATGCGAAATATTTATATTGTCTTAAATTAAATTTTAATCTAAGCGTGTTTCGCTTGTTGACCTTGCTGTTATAAATTTTCCGTAATACATGAAATGAATTTTCGAATTGCATATCGTTGTAGTTACCATCTTGGTCAAATGTGTCTTATCGAGGCGGCTTAAAGTTTTAAACTCGATTTGAGAATTATTTGCATTCTTATCATTTCATCGAACTTTGGGGAATAAACTGTTGCATATGGAGTGGTTAATAATTTCATGTCGCAACGACTTTTGGGTTGGGAAGTCAGAACTTTAAAATTAATTTGTGAATGTCTCTTTTGGGAATTGTACAAACTTCTATTACACATGTTATAGTGCGGAAAGTTATCTTTCATATGCATAGTATAAATTGATGCATTACTAGGACCATGGTAGTCCGTTTGAAAATTTTGTTGCACATCTCTTGTTACCGTTTTTATTAACGTAATTACTGATCAAACGAGTTTTGGAAATGGTTTTATATGCGTTGTGTTGGTAACCAGTTTTGAAACCTATCGGATGGGCGATAGTGTGTTGTCACTGTACGGTTAATCGTTATAAAACTTGTGTATTTGAAAGTTTTATAAAAGTTTAAATTGACATATTATTTGAAAAACCTTGAACTCATTAAGCCTATAGGTTTAACCCCGTCATGAAAGGAGTTGTGTTTAGGGACTAAGGGAGTCCTTGGGATTTGAAGCGTCGGATGATCCGACTTGCGGTCAGTCTTGAATGTTTGAGGTTTCGGTTGTGAATCTGCTCGCGTTTGTATTAATGGAAATAGTAGATTTAAGTCTTCCCAGTTAATTACGGAAGCAATCTTATACCTCGGTAATCATGCGGGACAAGGTCTTAAGTGAGTACCTGCGATTAGATTGGGTACGTTTTGGGGGATTGCTCGTCGGTGTGACACCATGGTTTATGTTGATGGTGTATCGTCTCAGTGGGTTCCGCGATTAAAGAATATTTTGGTGGTCGGTCTGTTAAAAATATAAGATTTTAAATTTAGCACTCGGTTAAGTGTCAAACTTAGTACGGCTATCTGTCTAGATTGGGATTTTGGACGGGATGTCCATGTTTTCGAGGTCACCGTTTAGCCCTAGGTGTCAACTTGTTTTCTTGGAGTCAGTGGAGCTGGGAATGTTTGGATGTATCCCGGTCGAACCATGAGAAATATTGACCTTTCAGTGATGGAATTTGGAAGGAGTTTGGGTGTTGAGGATTAAGTATCGATGTGTTTAAGCATTTCCGTGGTGGTAAAGCTTGTGTTAAAGGATTGTTGTGAGGATTGGTATTAGAACGGAGTTGAGTGTTGACCGAATCTGGGCTAAGTAGTATCTGAAGGACGCTTTGGTGCGCCTTAGAAGAATATCTTTATCGATATTAAGAATGGATCAGTTGAAATCTGAGGAACTTGGAAGTTTGGTTACGATCTTTGACGTTGTGTTCGGAACCGTAGATCCGAAGGAAAGGTTGGTCAGCGAGAATTTGGGGTCACTAACTACGTGGAGGTAGTAATTGTCACCTAAGGTTGGGAGACGACCATAACCTTGTGAGTAAAAGGTTATTTTGGAGAGTTAAGTGTACGCTCGGTTAGTAGTATATTGTACCCAAGAGGGGCAACAATGTGAGTATCGGTGTAAGGGACGTGTTGGTGGTGCTAGCAACGGGTTAAGATCAATCTTCCTGCGAGTGAGATTTCATGGGAACATAGATTTCGAGGACGAAATCATTCTAAGGTTGGGAGGATTGTAACACCCGTAAATTCCTGTCTGTGAAAGCCAATCCCTTGAAGAAATCCTTGATTCTGATCATATAATTTCATCCCTTACGCCTTACCTTTTAAGCCTTATCGCATCGTGGGTGCTCCGAATGAAAATGGAAGAAATCGGGGCTCGGGACACTCTGGGCGATAGTGCCCTGGGCACAATCGCCGAGCACAATCGCCAATAGAGTGGTGCCCGCGGTACAGTTTGGGCGATAGTGCCCTGGCGAAAGTGCCTTGGGCACAATCGCCTGCGTCCTTTGGTTGTTTTAAAATCGATTTTGAGCAGCCCCACCTCATTATTCTCAACCCCTTTCACCCTTTTTCTCTCTAGAAACCGAACCCCAAAATCCTAAAATCAGTTTTATGCATCAAGGGCACCAAATCTTTTATGTTCCAAGTGTTCCTCCTTCCACCCATCAAAGATTGAAAGTTATTGGTCAAGGAGCTTCATCTTCATCTTCAACCTCAAGTTCATTTCGGTTTTTCTAGGTTTTTCGTCAAAACCTAAGTGGAAGGATACAAGTTCATTAGTTGGTTTTTCTAGGTTTTTTTTAGATATAGAAATTATATTAGATATATAAACCCAAGGCCTCTCAAAATAGTCCAAGCGCCGTATCCCCAAGCTCTCGCCCAAAGCATCTATACCTGTCTAGGAGTCGCGCTGCTAACACCTGAGATACACATCGACACCAAACAAGTGTTAGGCCAAAAAGCCTAGTGACTTGAACAAGTAAAATCATGCCAGAAACAGTTACAGTTCTTATCAGCAGTTAACAAATAATCACGTAGATGTGGAGTCAACGGGAGCGACCCATATCTCCAATCCGGTTCACCCAAAGAGGCAATGCACCTTGAAGCCACTTTCTCTGGCAACGGTCCGACTCGCACCGGGGACTACCGCCTTTGGAAATTCCCCGACGGCGGAGGTCTAGGTACATAGGAGACTACCGCCTTAGGAAATTCTCCAAATGTCACCCACCTATATTCCTATAGTGAATCACAGACTTGGTTCGTCTATATAATCCATTTAGGAGGTCTCAAGATGTAATTCCATCTGTAACATTTCGGATATCCACTAGGAACACACTATTACCATCCTACTCATGTAAATCCAACATATAACATAATATCCATCCAAATAATTCGTGAGAATATAAGGTCGCCAAAAAGGCATTCCAAGAAGGAATCATCAACATACCAAGATATACACATATAACACATGGTAACTTCTATAAACATAAATCCATGGGTAAAAACCCTCCAAATACTTGAAACATTAAATATAAACATTTGAGATATACATTGACATTGACAAGTAGAAGATAATGATGTGTATCTAGTTTTAACAAAAGATTAGTAAACTCACAATCTAGGTTTTTGACCAAAACCAAGAAAAGATGAAACCCTAGCTTTTGAAGAAGTTGAGACTTGAAGTGAAGAGGAGTAGCTTGAGAATCTTCACTAGATAAGCTTGGATGAAGTTTAATGATCAATAAATGATCCTAACAACCCAAACCCTAGAAATTTATGGAGGTAGGTGATGAAGACTTAAAAATCGCCCAAAGAGGATGCTCTCCCGTTTTTGATGATAAAAATGCTTGAAATGATGTGTTCAATTTCATTTAAAACCACAGACTAGACCACGCGGGCGATAGTGCCCGGCGATAGTGCCAATGGCACTATTGCGAGTCACAATCGCGGCCCACTCCGACCTCTCGGTACATGTTCGGCGATAGTGCCTTCGGCGATAGTGCCACGGGCACAATCGTGGGGCACAATCGTGAGCCAACCCGTACCCTCGGTACATGTTCGGCGATAGTGCCCTCCGCGATAGTGCCAAGGCACAATCGCGACGCACAATCGCGAGCCACTCAAAAACAGTCCAAAACTCAACCGAAAACAATAACGAGCACCGGGTTTGAACGATTAACGAAGGTAAATTAATTTTACGACATTTAGACATAATAATGATCATGAAATGTACACCAAGACACATATTCTCACATAAGCGAAATAACTGGATTTAAGAAGACAAAATACTTACCTTGCGTATTTCCGGGTGTTACACATACACTTTTAAATGTTTGTCAGGTTTTATGCATCATTCACGAAATGGAATGTTTTGTAAAGTATTAATTGCACATTTGTGCGAGGTACTTGAAAGAATATTTATAGTCTCATTTTATGATTTTCATTCTTATCAGCAGTTAAAGTTGGAAAATGCATATTTTGTGTTATGAGACATTTGGAAAATATATAAGGGTATAAGTTCATTTGGAAAATGGGTTGTCTCAACTAATGTTGAGTTTTGAACTAATCTTACTCTTGGTCGTTGTGTTGGCATATCCGTAGGTCGAGTGCGTTTTATCGTATTTTTTTTTCATTTATCAATGAGTCAATTGGGTTGCTAAGCCTGCGGCTTGGCATTGTTATTTTGATGGGGTTTTAGACAATTGTCCAGTTTTGGTAGCTCGACTTCGAGCCTTGTTGGCATTTTTGGATGAAGCACGTTAGGTATCGGGTGCGATGTAAGTCCTTCGTGCTGCACGTTAAGGTACCGGGTGCGGTATAAGTCCTTCGTGCTCAAGTTTTGCGTTTTTGGATGAAGCACATTAGGTATCGGGTGCGATGTAAGTCCTTCGTGCTGCACGTTAAGGTACCGGGTGCGGTATAAGTCCTTCGTGATCAAATATTACGATATTAGATGAGGGGCTCGACATAGGAATCCGACGGGGTTGAACTCGAGTTTCCGTGGGTGTACGTTTAAAGCTACTGAGCCTGACATCTCTTGCGTGTACTTTTGTTTATATGACTAGTCATAACAACATAAAATGGGCTTACTTTGTGGGTCGTCACATTTTATGGAAGCGGGAACTCCCCGTCACCGAAAGGTATTGTTTTTGGGTATTGAGTTTTATTATCCAAGTTTTCGGTGACGTTTTGTATATCTGGGTGTTACCCTTGATTTATGGGTTGAGTATTATGACCCACCTGTGTTTTGGGTGTTTTGAAATATAAGGTTTAACCGTACCTTCTTAAATGGAGCGTCCAATTTATATTTACGCTTTGAGTGAGTTTTGGGTTAAAGCTAGTTTATGAAGGGGCGGTTTACATTGGTATCATCATTTTGTAGTAGTTTGATTTGGAAAATGTCCAAATTGGTGTTCTCCATCTAAAATGCATATTATTGGAAAACGATTCGTTTGCATATTCAAAGCATACCTTTTGAAAGATTATGAATTAAACTGCATTATCTATTTTCACAGACATCTTTATTTATGTTGAAAACTCTTGAGCTCACTAGGCGTTAAGCCTAACCTTTTTATTTGTCGGCATATGCATCAGGTTCCAGTTGGGTTATGGTTCTAGCAGCCACGAAGAGTTGAGCCTTAGCCTTGTGCAAAAGTAAGTAGTTGGTGAAGTCTTCTGCAATTTTGGAGATAGTGACTATTATGGGGTTTTAGTAGCACCCGTTCTTGTCATAGGCTTTTGTATAGAATGACTGTTTTTATTGAGATTAAATCTTAATTTTTGGTTGTAGATAATTTCTTTATTGATGTATTTAGAAAATTTTAAATAAGTTGTTATTTCCAGATTTGAGGGTGTTACAAGTTGGTATCAGAGCTTATGTTTGAGGGAATTAGGTATTGATTGTAGGATGCCTAGACTCAAACTAGCGTTTTTATAAGTGATTGTAGGTGAAGTTGCACATTAGGAACCTTAAGATAAGATATTATGGAGTTGATCGGGTCACTAGAAACGGGAAACTTGTCGAGGGTCGCAAGGATTAGCATGTGCGGTACGTTCATAATGACACCTGGCCAGTGTTATGGTGAACCTACATACTACATGTGTATACTTGAACTACCTTGGTATGATTACCGTTGGGGTAGCGAGAAGGTTTCTAAGGGAGTAATCTAAGGAAACGTTGATGTCTGTAGCAATGTCACGTTGAAGTGATAGTTAAGTGCGTTAAATGCATTAAGTTGATCGTCTTTAGTAAGAATAATTGGTTGGAGTAGAACCTTGAGCTTTGATAGAAGGTTTATGCAACCCTCCAAATCTACCGCAAGTGTACGGTATCAATCAAGTAATACGTACTAAGTACGAGTATCGATCCAAGGAACTACGAGTTTAAGTACCACAAAGGCTACCACAACTACTTACTGAACTGCTGATAAAATTGGTTTGAGAATGATTAATTAACTACTTATCAAGAGATAATGAAAGCAAGCACGGAATACTATTCAACAACAGATTCAAACACCACAAAGAGAATACTTATATGACTAAGGAAAGGCTAGGGATCGGATTTCATTTGGATTACACCAACAAATAAACAACACACATTCAATGACTCAATACACAAGGTTAAATTAGCAATTCCAAATATACTCACTACTCTCTCTCGAGCAATAGCAAGAATGTATCATGCAATGTATATTGAAGTCTCTCAACCAATACACATAAACATTCAACTCATTAGGCATAAGAATCACAAACACAAACTAGGGTTTACTTGGTATATCTCTATCCAATATCTCACCCTAGGTTTATCTAACTTTTATCAAGTTATAAAACCAATTTCTCAAGAAGAAATACAACCAAACGATGAATAAGATGGCCAATCTCATAAACAATAAGAACAAGATAGACAAACTTCAACCAACAAGTGTATTAACTCAATATTTGTAATAATCATATATCTAACGGTATAAAACCAAAATCCATCCTTCCCCCAACCTCAAAAGGTTTAGTTCATGTTACTAGTAGAAAATATAACCATAGAGAAGAAGATGACAACACCAAAATACATCGTTTCTCAACAAAATACAAGTGTAATGATAAAACTCCCTCAATGATTGATACACACTACCAATTTTGAGGTCCAAAAGTTGTTTCCACCTTCCCAATCAGTAAAAGTCTTCTATTCTGCTCTGAAAACGGTTTAGAATAGCTCCCCTAGGGTCTAGCCTCCAACAATCCCGAGATAACCCTAAACATTAACTTTCTGCAGCTTTTTATACCCTCAGACCACGACCGCGACAGTGACTCACGACAGTGACAAAGTCACAATCGCGTAACACTATCGCGCGAGATTCCACACTCGCGGTACAAGTGGCGCGACTGTGCCCGCGATTGTAACATATGTCACTGTCGCGTGGCACAGTAGCATGGCTCCGAATTTCAGTTTTTTCGTCCATTCACTTGGTTCGATGCTTTCTTCGTCCGGGATGTCAAAGTGGAGTAATAGTAGGCAATTTTTCTTCCACTTTACATCTTGTAAGTCTACACAACACTTGCTCAAAATATTAGTCCGAACTACCAATTCTTACTTCAAGACGAGCCGTAAACTTATGATTCGGAGGGTAAAAACCCGTCAGATAACGAAGTTATCAACAACTCCAAACCTAGCTTTTGCTTGTCCTCAAGCAAAAATTGGCATAAATAAACATAAACATAACATACATGCAAGCTTACAAAAGTGATGGGTTTTCGAAAGGGGCCGCATGAACAAGTATTTTAGATAAAGAAAACAAGGAGATAGTAATACAAAGTTAATAAGAACCAACATACATTTCATGGATTCTTGATTCGACTGAGCATAGGTAAAACTATTATTGACATGAAACCATAATCAAGTAAATGCTCGTTGAGATCTGTTTCATCAAGTACACAACTAGTGGAGGATTTCGCTTCGACCCTAACCTCACGGGATGCTCTCTTAACACTTGAATCCTAGGTTCACACTCATCACAAACACATGCGGGTGAGTTAATGTACAACAATTTAGCAAGATCATCCGCATGTGATAAAATAGAAACACGCTAAAGTCAAACAAGATCTCATTGAAGGAATTGAGCAGTACGATATGAATTACACATGTATTGTTCACAAATCATGCTTTCTAAAAGATCAATCGGGGCTTAAGGGGATATCAAACGGGTTAAGAATAAGGAATATACAGAATGGTCATGGCTTCATTAGTCCGAAGTGCATCAAAACTAAGAGTAGCTTCACATTCTCTTCTTCTTTTACACAACCACATATCCAAAGCAAGGCTTCCATCAATCATGGCTACAAGCCAACCTTTTTTTTAACTCAATAAAATTTCCACGACTTTTATCGATGTACCCCCAAAATTGTTTTGACGCTATTGGCCATCTTTCTCAATCCATGATGCACTTAGACTACGGGGTAGGTTAGTGTATCATGCTAAGTCAAAGTATTTAGGCTTAAATAACGGCTACAAAGTGGTTACGGGATCACGCATCGACAAAAGGGTATAGAAAGGGAGGCTAGAACTGATAGATCGACAAAAATTGCACAAAAAGCCCGATATCGTTTCTCAAAGTCCACATGATTCACAAGTAATACACATGTTAAAATTTAAAGAACAATCTGTACTACTCAATGCAAAAGTATATGAGATCGAACTATCAAATTGAAAGAATTGAAACGTGTATAAAGATGGTGAACAAGGTTGAAGCATCGCTCAGAAATGAAGGCATTAAAGCTCGAAATCTCACTAAGGTGATCTCTACTACTGTCCACAATTATGTATACAACTACTCTATTTCTCTACAAGCATGACTCAACAACAAGTATTCATGTCAAGAAAAGTTTTTCTAACTCACCTAACCAATACTACCAGCATATGTATCCATTCCAATTAATTAGGCATTAAATAGTCAATACATTTCTACTGATCAAAATAAGAGTTCATACAAGACAACCCGCTAAAAAATTTTAGACAGTTCATTAAAGAGTTGGTAGCGATCTTTAGTGAGATGAGCATTGCGCACCATGTTGGGAATCTACAAGAAAATTGGAGAGCTAAGCCACAAATAATTGTTTATATAAAAAAAAAGGTGAAATAATTGACATAGTAACATGTTTGAAGAAATGCACGAAGTTATGATGATCAAGCGAAGTGAAAATGCACGAAGTGTCCTAATGGTCTACCCTTGCACACCATTCAAGCCTATGATTGACATTAAGGTTTGAATAAATGTGCAAAAGTCAACCAAAGGGACGCAAAACACAATTGCATAAAATTCACATTACATTCCACAATGAGTATCACAACTTAGATTACCTCAAATCAACATGAAACGAGAGTCAAAATTCCAAAGTTGAGCGCAAAAACAATTATCCGACACAAGTTGCATGATAGGACCCAAAACAAAGGATAACGCGATTAAAAAGTCTAATCATCAACTAATCAAGGTTAACTGACCACATTGAACAATCCACGAATGAGTAATACTAGATGATAACATGGCAAACCTTAAATTGAACAATGTGTTTACATTAGGTCACAATAGGCGTACATATAAAAATTGAGCAATTTTAGCACAAGTGTATGAGTTCATCATCATCACAATTGTAGCTTCAAATTTGGTTAATTAGGGCACATAATGCAAACAATAGCTAGGTTTAGGTGAACTAATATTTAGGACTTCAATAAGATCCATTATACTAGCAAAATCACAAAAACCCACAAATTTAAAGCATAACATGCAAAATGTAGAACCCTAGTTTCAATACATGGTAAAATGATGCAATGGAAGAACAATGTGGAGTGAAACTAAGCATTTCCAAGTGAAATAACAACTCCAAACCTAATTTGAAACACAATTGCTCAAGAACTTGAACATGGCAAATAATTTACCAAAAACCTAGAAATCTCACAATGTAGGGAGAATTAAACTGAAAGAGAGAAGGAAACTTACTTGGGAAGTGAAGTAACACAAGGAATCAACCAAAAATTGGAAGGAATTCGAAAATGGAGAGGGAGGAAGTTCAAATCGCCCAAAATCGCCCAAAAAGGAGAGTCAAAAATCGCCCCCAATCGACCTGTGTTGTGTGCGTGTGTTTCTAATTTCGGCCAAGGGTTTTTTAAAAGGCAATAACCCGACCGCGACCCTTCCGGTGCGACCCTGACAGGGCACAATTGCGAGGCAGGGTCGCGCCATTTGTGTCGTAAGTTCAGGTGGTCTAGCGCGATAGTGACGGTGCGATCCTGACATGTCACAATCGCGAGTCAGGGTCGCGCCATGTGTACCGAGAACAAAAAATTTTCATGGTGTGTCACACTTGCTGTCACTATGGCATATGATCAAAAATGAGGTATTTTGGTTGGTTTTCATGGGAAAACACATTGCCAAACTCAAAAATGCTATTATCAACAAAAATACAACTAACCTTGGTGGGTTGCCTCCCACCCAGCGCCTTATTTAGGGTCGTGGCACGACCTTGACGATCTTCAAGTTGGTGTAGAGAGCAAGATGGAGTCCTTGCTTTGCATTGGTTCACTTTCCAGATATGGTTTTAACCTTTGGCCATTTACCTTGAAAATATCCCCATCATCACTCTTTAGCTCGATGGCCCTGTATGAATGGACTTTAACCACAACGAACGGACCGGACCATCGTGATTTCAGCTTACCGGGAAATAACTGAAGACGAGAGTTAAACAAAAGCACCTTTTTGACATTCATGAAACGCTTGGTTCATGATGAACTTGTCATGAAAATGTTTTGTCCGCTCCTTGTAGATGCGTGCACTTTCGTACGCATCTAGACGAATTTCGTCGAGCTCATTAAGTTGCAAAGTTCGCTTCTTCCCCGCTGCATCTAACTCAAAATTAAGGGTCTTGATTGCCCAATATGCGCGGTGCTCCAGTTCCACCGGTAAGTGACATGATTTGCCAAAGACTAATCGGTATGGTGACATACCTATGGGCGTTTTGAATGTTGTACGGTATGCCCATAGTGCATCATCAAGCTTTGCCGACCAATCCTTTCGAGATGCACTAACCGTCTTTTCCAAAATTTGCTTAAGCTCTCGGTTAGATACTTCGGCCAGCCCATTGGCTTGGGGATGATAGGGTGTAGTGACCCGGTGAGTGACAGAGTACTTTTTAAGTACGGAATCCAAGTATCGGTTGCAAAAGTGACTTCCACCGTCACTCACCAATGCACGCGGAACGCCAAACCGTGAAAAGATATGCTTACGCAGAAAGTTGATAACAACCTTGGAGTCGTTTCTTGGGGACGCAATTGCTTCGACCCACTTAGATACATAGTCCACCGCCACTAGAATATATTCATTTTTATAAGACGGCGGAAATGGACCCATGAAGTCTATGCCCCAAACGTCAAATATCTCCACTTCTATGAAGATTTTCATGGGTATTTCGTTTCTTTTGGAGATATTCCCGACTCGTTGACATCTATCACAAGAAGCAATGAAATTTCGGGCATCTTTGAACAAAGAGGGCCAGTAGAATCCAGATTGTAAGACTTTAGACGCGGTGCGATCGGTGCTGAAGTGACCGCCACACTCGAGAGAGTGACAATGCTTGAGCACATTAAGTTTTTCTTCGTCTGGCACACAACGTCTAATCATACCATCTCCGCAATGTTTGTATAGATATGGCTCCTCCCAAAAATAGTGCTTCACATCAGCAAAGAACTTACGCCTCTGATGTGAGCTTAAGTCGTGAGGAGCTACACCGTTTGCCAAAAAGTTTACCACGTCCGCATACCATGGGTCGGATACCCCAATGGCATACAGACGCTCATCTGGAAAGTATTAATTTATGGGAACCACATCTTCTCTCTCCAATCCCTCCAACCCTGACAAATGATCTGCGACAAGATTCTCCGTCCCCTTCTTGTCCGCTATCTCAATGTCAAATTCCTGCAAAAGTAAAATCCAACGGATTAATCTTGGTTTTGCATCTTTCTTTGACATAAGATATTTTAAAGCGGAATGATCAGTGTAAATAATGATTTTAGTCCCAACAAGATATGATCTAAATTTTTCACATGCAAACACTACGGCTAGCAATTCCTTTTCAGTGGTGGCATAATTGACTTGTGTCGCGTCCAAGGTTTTGCTAGCATAGTATATTGCATGGAGTTTCTTGTCCTTTCGTTGACCCAAAACAGCCCCCACGGCTAAGTCACTAGCATCACACATGACTTCGAAGGGTAAGGTCCAATCTGGTGCGGTGAGAATTGGTGTGGATGTGAGTTCTTTCTTGAGCCTATCGTAGGCTACTTCACAGCTTTCCGTGAACTCAAACTTTGCATCCTTGAAGAGTAACTCGGAGAGGGGCTTGGCAATCTTAGAAAAATCTTTGATGAAACGACGATAGAACCCTGCATGACCCAAGAAGCTATGAATCCCTTTTACAGAAGTCGAATACGGAAGTTTATCAATCACTTCAATCTTTGCCTTATCAACTTCGATACCCATGGCGGACATATTGTGGCCCAATACAATTCCTTCCGTCACCATGAAGTGACATTTCTCCCAATTCAAGACCAAGTCAGTGTCTTGACATCTCTTGAGGACCATCTTGAGATTTGCTAGACAAGTGTCGTAAGAGTCCCCAAAAATAGAGAAGTCATCCATTAATATCTCCATTGTCTTTTCTATCATATCGGAGAAGATAGCCATCATGCAACGTTGAAATGTGGCGGGTGCGTTGCATAATCCGAAGGGCATACGATGATAGGCAAAAGTACCATATGGGCATGTAAACGTCGTCTTTTCTTGATCTTCGGGGGCGATCGGGATTTGGTTATACCCCGAATACCCATCAAGAAAGAAATAATAAGCGTGCCCGGACAATCTCTCCAACATTTGGTCAATAAACGGCAAGGGGAAGTGATCTTTTCTTGTGGCGTTGTTGAGTTTGCGATAGTCGATGCAAACTCTCCAACCGGTAACCATTCTTGTTGGGATCAATTCATTCTTCTCATTCTTTACCACAGTTACCCCACCTTTCTTTGGGACTACTTGAACGGGGCTAGTCCAAGGACTATCAGAAATTGAATATATAATCCCCGCATCAAGAAGCTTCATCACCTCTTTCCTCACCACCTCTTTCATATTAGGGTTCAATCTTCGTTGGTGCTCAACGGATGGTTTATATCCATCCTCCATCTTTATCCGGTGCATGCAAAAGGAAGGGCTCAACCCCTTCAAATCGGCAATTGTCCACCCGATGGCGGATTGGTGCTCCCTTAAAACCCGAAGTAACTTTTCTTTTTCCAACTTACTTAGTTGTGATGAAATGATCACAGGAAATGTAGAATTTGCCCCTAAGTAAGCGTACTCTAAATGAGACGGCAATGGCTTTAGCTCTAATTGAGGAGGCACTTCCGCCGACGGTTGGGGTTTGACATTTTTAGGTCCCAACTCTTCAAACTGTTGGTGCCTTGAGAATTTTCGGAAAGGTGTGGCCTCCAATTGCATCACGCATTCCACACCTTCGTTTTCATCGCTTTCTCCTTCGTAACAGCTATTCATTAACACATTTCCCATCTCATCATCAGTCGCTCTTCTGTCAAATGCCTCTTGTACTACTCGGTTAACAACGTCCACGCTAAAACAAGCGTTTACATCATTTTTGCTTCGGGTACAATTGAATACATTGAAAACGGCCTCTTCATCTCCCACCCGCAAGGTCAATTTTCCACCTTGGACGTCAATCAATGCGCCTCCGGTTGCTAAGAAGGGCCTTCCAAGAATTAGAGGTACATCGACGTCCTCTTCCATGTCCAAAACAACAAAGTCAACGGGGAAGTAGAATTTCCCGACTTTGGTTAGGACATCTTCAATGATACCATGCGGGTGTTTGATGGAACGGTCCGCCAATTGCAATGTGACCCGTGTCGACTTGATTTCACCAAGACCAAGCTTCCTGAAAATAGATAAAGGCATAAGATTAATACTTGCACCTAAATCACATAAAGCTTTACCGAACTCAAAATCACCAATATGATTAGGAATAGTAAAACTCCCTGGATCCTTAAGCTTGGGTGGAAGGTTGTTTTGGATGATGGCACTACATTCTTTCGTGAGTGCGACGGTGGCATGCTCTTCAATCTTTCTCTTGTCGGACAAAATGTCCTTCAAGAACTTTGCATAAGAGGGCATTTGAGCTAATGAATCCGCGAAAGGAATATTGATTTGTAACTTTTTAAAGACCTCCAAGAATTTAGCGAATTATTGTTGGTCCTTATATTCCTTAAGTCGGTTGGGAAATGGTATTGATGGTTTGTATGCTTTCACAATCGGTTTGGATGACTACGGTGCCTCTTGTGCCTTCTTGGGTGTTTCAACAACATCTTCAACCTCAACTTCAATAAGTTCCGGCTCTTGAGTGATTGGCGCTTCTTTCTCCTCGGAATCCATGTCATCTCTAGTTGGATCCTTAATCAACGGCTTCCCACTTCTAAGAGTAACGGCCTTGCAATGTTCTCGTGGATTTGGCTCGGTTTGACTAGGCAAATTGCCTTGGTTCCTTGAAGAGTGTGCATCTGCGAATTGACCAAATTGCCTTTCGAGATTCCGAATGTCAATGGTATTTTGTTCATTACTTTGTACCACCGCTTTAATTGTGGCCGCATTTCGCTCATTACCTTGGATGACCGCTTTGATAGTTGCACCTTGTTCACCGATCACCGTATCCATCTTTGATAAATATTGCATCATCATCTCCTCCAACCCCGATTTCTTTTAGCTTGAAGATCCCTCCCCATCGTTTCTCATGTTTTGGTTTCCTTGATGATGGAAACCGGGGGGTTTGAAATTCCGGGATGAAGAAGAAAATTGATGTTGGGCTTAGGCTTGTTGTTGTTGATGTTGTTGTGACCGACCCATATCACCCCTAGATTAATCCCCTTGGTTTTGTTGATTTGACCAAGAGAAGTTAGGGTGATTCCTCCAACCCGGATTATATGTATTTGAGAAAGGGTTGTTGGGTTGTCGGTTGGGTTTGTTTTGCATGTAGTTCACTTGCTCAACATCGTTTGCATCCAATGAAGTCACAATGTGGCACTCTTCGGTAGAGTGAGAATCTCCACATAACTGACAGGTTACGTTGCCAACCGCCTTCACCGCCATGTTCCTTAGTTGATTTGTTAGCCCGGAGATTTGGGCTTTCAAAGAAGAGATCTCTGATGAATCTTGTGAGCTAGATCCAATTGGCCTTCTTAGTTGGCCACTCCTTTCGGAATGCCATTGATAGTTGTTGTCGGCCATTTCGCATATCAAAGCATAAGCGTCATCATAAGACTTTGACATGAGAGATCCCCCCGCTGCAGAATCAACAGTGGTTTTAAAGTTCGGGAGGAAGGCATTGTAGAACATTTCGATGATCAACCATGGTTGAAGACCATGGTGGGGGCACTTTCTGAGCAATTCCCTGTATCTTTCCCAAGCATCGTAGAGTGATTCTTGGTCCAATTGCTTAAACTGCGTAATTTATGCTCGCAATCTTGCAGTACGAACGGGAGGGAAAAACTTTGATAGAAAGGCCTTCACAAGTTGGTCCCATGTGGTGATTTTTCCGGCGGGGATACTTCTTTGCCACGACTTGGCCCGATCACACAAGGAAAATGTGAAGAGCCTAAGACGAATGGCCTCCGGTGGGACTCCGTTCATCTTGAAAGTGTTGAGAATCTCACTGTATCTCTCAAGATGACCAACCGGGTCTTCATGAGGTATCCCCCCAAACTGTTCTTGCTTGATCATGCTTATGATGGTCGGCTTGATTTCGAAGTTGTTAGCCTCCACATTAGGAGCTTGAATGCCCTGTTGTGAGTCATCACAAGTGGGACACGAGATATCTCTTAAAGCTTGATTGTTCTCCATCACGTGTTCTTGTTCTTGCTCTCTTCTCCTTAATCGAATTGTGCGTTCGATTTCCGGATCCAAGGGCAATATCGCTCTTCCTCGGTTACGTCTCCTTGGCATGCACTAGAGTGAGTGCCTGAAAACAAACCCAAAGAATAGTAAGTAAAAATAATGGAATTAAAGAATAATGTCCAATCTAGCAGCGCTATAACCGGTAGTGATATTAACACTACAATAGTTCCCCGGCAACGGCGCCAAAAACTTGATAGAAGGTTTATGCAACCCTCCAAATCTACCGCAAGTGTACGGTATCAATCAAGTAATACGTACTAAGTACGAGTATCGATCCAAGGAACTACGAGTTTAAGTACCACAAAGGCTACCACAACTACTAACTGAACTGCTAATAAAATTGGTTTGAGAATGATTAATTAACTACTTATCAAGAGATAATGAAAGCAAGCATGGAATACTATTCAACAACAGATTCAAACACCACAAAGAGAATACTTATATGACTAGGGAAAGGCTAGGGGTCGGATTTCATTTGGATTACACCAACAAATAAACAACACACATTCAATGACTCAATACACAAGGTTAAATTAGCAATTCCAAATATACTCACTACTCTCTCTCGAGCAATAGCAAGAATGTATCATGCAATTTATATTGAAGTCTCACAACCAATACACATAAACATTCAATTCATTAGGCATAAGTATCACAAACACAAACTAGGGTTTACTTGGTATATCTCTATCCAATATCTCACCCTAGGTTTATCTAACTTTTATCAAGTTATAAAACCAATTTCTCAAGAAGAAATACAACCAAACGATGAATAAGATGGCCAATCTCATAAACAATAAGAACAAGATAGACAAACTTCAACCAACAAGTGTATTAACTCAATAATTGCAATAATCATATATCTAACGATATAAAACCAAAATCCATCATTCCCCCAACCTCAAAAGGTTTAGTTCATGTTACTAGTAGCAAATATAACCATAGAGAAGAAGATGACAACACCCAAATACATCGTTTCTCAACAAAATACAAGTGTAATGATAAAACTCCCTCAATGATTGATACATACTACCAATTTTGAGCTCCAAAAGTTGTTTCCACCTTCCCAATCAGTAAAAGTCTTCTATTCTGCTCTGAAAACGGTTTATAATAGCTCCCCTAGGGTCTAGCCTCCAACAATCCCGAGATAACCCTACACATTAACTTTCTGCAGCTTTTTATACCCTCAGACCACGACCGCGACAGTGACAAAGTCACAATCGCGTGGCACT
This sequence comes from Arctium lappa, assembly GCA_023525745.1. NCBI lineage: Eukaryota > Viridiplantae > Streptophyta > Magnoliopsida > Asterales > Asteraceae > Arctium > Arctium lappa. Next base: position 57,231,967 of record CM042062.1, on the reverse strand, counting down.
ATCGCGCGAGATTCCACACTCGCGGTACAAGTGGCGCGACTGTGCCCGCGATTGTAACATATGTCACTATCGCGTGGCACAGTAGCATGGCTCCGAATTTCAGTTTTTTCGTCCATTCACTTGGTTCGATGCTTTCTTCGTCCGGGATGTCAAAGTGGAGTAATAGTAGGCAATTTTTCTTCCACTTTACATCTTGTAAGTCTACACAACACTTGCTCAAAATATTAGTCCGAACTGCCAATTCTTACTTCAAGATGAGCCGTAAACTTATGATTCGGAGGGTAAAAACCCGTCAGATAACGAAGTTATCAACAACTCCAAACCTAGCTTTTGCTTGTCCTCAAGCAAAAATTGGCATAAAGAAACATAAACATAACATACAGGCAAGCTTACAAAAGTGATGGGTTTTCGAAAGGGGCCGCATGAACAAGTATTTTAGATAAAGAAAACAAGGAGATAGTAATACAAAGTTAATAAGAACCAACATACATTTCATGGATTCTTGATTCAACTGAGCATAGGTAAAACTATTATTGACATGAAACCATAATCAAGTAAATGCTCGTTGAGATCTATTTCATCAAGTACACAACTAGTGGAGGATTTCGCTTCGACCCTAACCTCATGGGATGCTCTCTTAACACTTGAATCCTAGGTTCACACTCATCACAAACACATACGGGTGAGTTAATGTACAACAATTTAGCAAGATCATCCGCATGTGATAAAATAGAAACACGCTAAAGTCAAACAAGATCTCATTGAAGGAATTGAGCAGTACGATATGAATTACACATGTATTGTTCACAAATCATGCTTTCTAAAAGATCAATCGGGGCTTAAGGGGATATCAAACGGGTTAAGAATAAGGAATATACAGAATGGTCATGGCTTCATTAGTCCTAAGTGCATCAAAACTAAGAGTAGCTTCACATTCTCTTCTTCTTTTACACAACCACATATCCAAAGCAAGACTTCCATCAATCATGACTACAAGCCAACTTTTTTTTTAACTCAATAAAATTTCCACGGCTTTTATCGATTCACCCCCAAAATTGTTCTGACGCTATTGGCCATCTTTCTCAATCCATGATGCACTTAGACTAGGGGGTAGGTTTGTCGGGTTTTATGCATCATTCACGAAATGGAATGTTTTGTAAAGTATTAATTGCACATTTGTGCGAGGTACTTGAAAGAATGTTTATAGTCTCATTTTATGATTTTCATTCTTATCAGCAGTTAAAGTTGGAAAATGCATATTTTGTGTTATGAGACATTTGGAAAAATTATAAGGGTATAAGTTCATTTGGAAAATGGGTTGTCTCAACTAATGTTGAGTTTTGAACTAATCTTACTCTTGGTCGTTGTGTTGGCATATCCGTTGGTCGAGTGCGCTTTATCGTATTTTTATTTTCATTTATCAATGAGTCAATTGGGTTGCTAAGCCTGCGGCTTGGCATTGTTATTTTGATGGGGTTTTGGACAATTGTCCAGTTTTGGTAGCTCGACTTCGAGCCTTGTTGGCGTTTTTGGATGAAGCACGTTAGGTGTCGGGTGCGATGTAAGTCCTTCGTGCTGCACGTTAAGGTACCGGGTGCAGTATAAGTCCTTCGTGCTCAAGTTTTGCATTTTTGGATGAAGCACGTTAGGTATCGGGTGCGATGTAAGTCCTTCGTGCTGCACGTTAAGGTACCGGGTGCGGTATAAGTCCTTCGTGATCAAGTATTACGATATTAGATGAAGGGCTCGACATAGGAATCCGACGGGGTTGAACTCGAGTTTCCGTGGATGTACGTTTAAAGCTAATGAGCCTGACATCTCTTGCGTGTACTTTTGTTTATATGACTAGTCATAACAACATAAAATAGGCTTACTTTGTGGACCGTCACATTTTATGGAATCGGGAATCCCCCGTCACCGAAAGGTGTTGTTTTTGGGTATTGAGTTTTATTATCCAAGTTTTCGGTGACGTTTTGTATATCTGGGTGTTACCCTTGATTTATGGGTTGAGTATTATGCCCCACCCGTGTTTTGGGTGTTTTGAAATATAAGGTTTAACCATACCTTCTTAAATGGAGGGTCCAATTTATATTTACGCTTTGAGTGAGTTTTGGGTTAAAGCTAGTTTATGAAGGGGCGGTTTACATTGGTATCATCATTTTGTAGTAGTTTGATTTGGAAAATGTCCAAATTGGTGTTCTCCATCTAAAATGCATATTATTGGAAAACGAGTCGTTTGCATATTCAAAGCATACCTTTTGAAAGATTATGAATTAAACTGCATTATCTATTTTCACAGACATCTTTATTTATGTTGAAAACTCTTGAGCTCACTAGGCGTTAAGCCTAACCTTTTTATTTGTCGGCATGTGCATCAGGTTCCAGTTGGGTTATGGTTCTAGCAGCCACGAAGAGTTGAGCCTTAGCCTTGGGCAAAAGTAAGTAGTTGGTGAAGTTTTCCGCAATTTTGGAGATAGTGACTATTATGGGGTTTTAGTAGCACCCGTTCTTATCATAGGCTTTTGTATAGAATGACTGTTTTTATTGAGATTAAATCTTAATTTGTGGTTGTAGATAATTTCTTTATTGATGTATTTAGAAAATTTTAAATAAGTTGTTATTTCCATATTTGAGGGTGTTACAGAGAAACTTGTAAGGAAAGAAAGAAAAGAGAAAAAGAGAAAGATATTTAGGCTGAAAAGGGTATAAGTCGGCCAGGCCATCTCGCGGGTTATGCCGCGACCTCAACCTGCGGCATAACTCGCTCGCTTACACAAAACCAAACCCATCCAGAGAGTTTCGCGGGTTGTGTCGCGACCTCAAGTCGCGGTGCAACTCGCGTAGTTCACTGTGGTTTGTCCAAAACCACCAAAATCCAAACTCAAACTTGGAACCAAACGCGGTGCTAACGACAAAAGCTTAACACTAGAATACCAAGGTTACATAACGAAATTCGGGGTGTTACATCGAGAGATGGTGAGATAGTGACCGCGATTGTGCCAAGTGTCACTATCGCGTGGCACTATCGCGGGGTTTGTACCGCGGGGCATAGAACTCGCGCGATTGTGGCACGCGATTGTGACAATGTCACTATCGCGTGGCACTATCACGATCGGGCCCTAGTGTCTTAAATGCTTATGTCCGAAATTTTTAAGTCATTTGGTCATTTTATGGAACTTTGAAGGGCAATTTTGGAGAGCAAAAAGGTAGGGTTTTCATCCTCCTTCATTGAATGCTCCTAGTAGAGATTCTTATGGTTGGTTTGTGGATTTGATTTAGGTTCTTGATTGTGATTAAGAAGCTCAAGTGTTATTCCTTCTTTTCCCTCAAGTATCACATCTAGGGTTTGGTGTATAACCCTTACAAGGTGAGTTTTCTTAACCATTTCTCTATTATAAATACTAGGGTTTATGTATTTATGAACTCATCTTTATCTTTTAATCACATTTGGGTTTTGTTGGGTTTTGACCTAACTATGGGTTTTGGAGATGTTAAGATTATTGGTTTAAACAAGGTTTTCAAGGGTTTGTGTTTTAAAGAGAATTTATAATTTCAATGCTTACTAACCCTTTTGACAACTAAAACTTGTCCTTGGAGTTTTGAGGAGACCCGAAGTGAAAACTAGGGTTTTTGTGAGATTATATGTATTGGACTAATTAATGGATTGGTGGACTTTATAAACGGGATTTACTGTATTATCAATTATGAAGTGGGGTTGTAAAGTTTCCCTTAATCAATGTGAGATAAGTCTCATGTTAGTAACTTATATATTTGGGAATTGGTTTCAAGAATTTCATGCATCATCAATAATGATTGTATTAGCATGTCTTGGTATTTGGTTTTAGTGCAATGGATCCATAGGCACGGTATTCCAATGTCTTGTCCGGACATTTGGTTACCCTTGGCACGGGATAGGCATCGGGCTCCATGGTAAGTAGGGTGTGGGCCTATATGCTCGGGCAGCGTCCTATTGACAGTATGGTGTAATCCCAATGTGCATGAGTCCCCCTGTTTTGGGACTCACAAGAATAGACCTAGAGTGGTTGACTTGATGTTTTCGGGCAATAGACTTGGAGTAGTTGAGCTCGCTATGTGAATTTAACTGTTGTACGTATTTCTATGGATGCTAATTGTTATTGGATTTGTTTTGATTTAGCTCACGGCTAGATCGGCTACGTGACTTCAATCGGGTTTGTTGGGTCATTGACCAGCATCTTCCTAAATCGAAACGTGACGCTGGCTGCTACGCTATAAGGAAATAAAGTTGTGCCTTCTCCATCAGCAATTGCTTTTGGCGTAGTGGTAAGCGCTTGATCCTAACATGTGGTATCAGAGCAGGTCACGGGTTCAAATCCCATGGAGTGCATTTAAATGCCAAAGGCATGCTGTGCAACCATTGACTTCTAGCGAAGATCTTGTTAGTGCTGGCAGATGCTGGGGGGGGGGATTGTTGGGTCATTGACCAGCATCTTCCTAAATCGAAACGTGGCGCTGGCTGCTACGCTATAAGGAAATAAAGTTGCGCCTTCTCCATCAGCAATTGCTTTTGGCTTAGTGGTAAGCGCTTGATCCTAACAGGGTTTATTGTTTAAGTTTATTTCCCGTTTAATTATTCTCACTAGGCTCTAGCCTAACACTTGTTCTTGGTTGTCACGTTTGGCAGGTCATTCTAGCGGTGGGACTCGTCGGGATTGAGAGGACGACCTTGGGGTCGAGAGCGGTCTTTTTGAGGATATAGTGACCATTGAATTGAAGTATAGAATTTATACCTTTTGGAAGAATAGCGACACCCGCACCTAATCTTGCTCGACTAAGTTAGATTAGTAGGTTGTCGTATTTTATTCTTTATTTGTTTTTGGGTTGAAATTACCGTATTCGGGGTGTGACTCCTAACTTCCATAGATGAAGAAAAGAGAAGATTACCTTTGACATAGCTTGAAACCATCAACCACACCCTTTTAGATTCCCACAATAAGCCACAAACTCCCAAATGTTCAAAGTGGTGAAAATGGTTGGATGAAACCCTAGAAACTTTGGTGAAGAAGATGAAGATGAAAGGGTTGTAGCTTTATCTTCCAACTTGCTAGATGGAGAAAAAACACTTAGATTGTAACATCTATATTCTCGGTACGTTTTTATCGAGTACCTCTACTTAGAATTATACGCAACCCGATTATATTTGGTTATTGATCAATTTAGAAGATGGATCGTGGGCTTTGGGAGTCAAAATCTAGAAAAAATCGGGTTTCGGTACATATGGGGCGATTGTGCCCGCGATTGTGACAGGAGTCACTCTTGCGGGGCACAATCGCGAAGAATGTACCGAGAGTGCGGAGAGGTTGGCGATAGTGACACTTGGTCATTGTTGCAGGGCACAATCGCTAGATCTTTTACCGCAGAGGGGTGATAGCGGGCGACAGTGACACTTGGTCACTATCGCAGGGCACAATCGCGGGACGGGTTCAGATCATTTAATGCCCTAAAACGACCCATTTGCTCATTTATCTTACTTTCCTCTTGTTTTTGGCGATTTCTCTTGGAAGCTAAGGTAAGAATTCTTCTCTCGTCATTGATTTCTCATAAGGGAAGTCATTAAATGAAGTTTGTGTGGTTGGTTTAGGTTGGTGATTGTGGTTAAGAGCTTGTGCTTGAAGTGTTAAAGCCTCCTACTAATTTCCCTCAAGTCTCATCTAGGGTTTGTTCATATTTCCAACAAGGTGAGTTTTCTATCCTTTGATTCTTACAAAAATACTAGGGTTTATGTGTTATCACCCTCAACTATGTCTTATAACCATATATGGTTTGTTGCGTTTTGACCTAAATATGGGTTTTTGGGAAATGGTGGTTTACGACTTAAATATGAATGTTTGAGAAATGTGTTTTAAACTAAGATTAATGGTTTTCTATGCTCATCTACTTATTTGGTAATCAACTCTTGTTCCATGGGATTTTGGTAATACGAAAGTGAGAATTAGGGTTTTGGGAAAAATGCAAGTATTGGATTTATTATTTACAACCATGATTTTGAGAATGGGAATATGTGGTATTATTATTGATGAGTTATGTTGATAAAGTCCCCTCCATGATGGGAGTCAATATTTCATGTTAATAACCTTGTTTATATGATTTACTTACATACATGATTAATGATGAATGTGTTAGCAAATTTTGGTGATTAGTCTTAGTGCAATGGATCCATAGGCACGGTGTTCTTATGTCCTGTTTTGGACATTAGGTTCACCACTTTGGCACAGAATGGGCATCGGGTCACCATGGTAAGTAAAGTGTGGACCTATATGGTTGGGCAGCGTCCCATGTGCAGTAAGATGTAATTCCTTTGTGCTAGAGTTTCCGTTTTGGAACTCTCAAGAATAGACCTAGAGGGGTTGACTTGATGTTTTCGAGCAATAGACTTAGAGGAGTTGAGCTCACTATGTGATTAGTGTTATTTGTACCGTGTTTTAATCACTAATGGTTTATTTGATTGATTGATTTAGCTCATGGCTATATCCACCGTGCAACTTCAAATGGGTTTAGTACTTCTATTTTTAATTGACTTGTTCTCACTAGGCTTTAGCCTAACTCTTGTTCTTTGGTTGTTATGTTTGGTAGGCCATCTTAGCGGTGGGGCACATCGTGAAACACCCGTAATTTTCGATAAATAAAGGCCACCCGGACGTTTTTGTATTTTATAAATAGCGGGATTTTTTGTGGGAAATCATTATTTGAAGTTCCTTAAAGTATCGGGGGTATTGGCATTGAAAAATTCGAGTTTCGGGGCTTGGTTCGAGCACGGCTATAATGCCCGACGACTATGACAGTGTCAATGTCACACCAGGGCATCAGGGGGGCTGTTAAGTACGAGATTTTCAGCTTTCTTTCTAATTTCTCTTCTCCAAACTTCCCCATTCTCTCCCAAATCGTTCCTTCTTCATTCCCCTCAAACCTTAACTCATTTTAGGTCCATTTATTGAGTTCTTGAAGTGTTCCATCATCAAGTGGTAAAGATTGGAAGCTAGAGGCAAGGGTTCATCATCTTCACTCATTTCTCCAAGGTTGTGGCTAGGGTTTCTAGGTTTTCATCAAAACCTAAGTGGTAAGTGTACCCTTCCATTTCTAAACCCTAATATAAGATAGAAATGTTCTCTTGATGATTTCCTAGTGTTTGTTTTCTCAAATTTCAGATTTGATGGTTTTGAAGAAATTAGGTCAAAAATTAAGGTTTTGGTCAAGTTGGAGATTTTGATGTAAAATGTTTGGGGGATTGATTTTTAATGGTTGAATGAGTATATTCATGGTTGGAAACTTGTGAATATAGGTTTTGGAAGGTTTTGCTTGTGGATTCAAGTTTCTTCGAGGAAGCTCAAGTTGGGGATAAAATCTAGATTTAGCCTAAATCTAGCAAGGTGAGTTTAAGTTGATTTGTGAAAACGATGTACATGCCAAAATGATCATTTTAAAGTGTTTATGTATTTTACATGAATTTGTTAACTGTTGATTATCTGATAAGTTTTAGATATTTGGAAACGGTGGACTTCATGAACTTGTAAAACACCCATCTTTGGGATTTTGGGGATTGTTGATAAATGTATCATAATGAAAAATGATTTGATAACCATCTTCATAAACGGACGGTATTTGGTAAAAATACATTTTTGTGGTTATGAGTAATAGGTGTATTTCGGGTTGTAAAATGGTTTGAAAATACCAACGTGTGAGTCATTGGAGTTTGGCCATTCCCAACCTTGTGAATAATTCGGATATTGTAAACCTATGTGGTCATAAACTTGTTTAGAAAACGATTTGTTCAAGTCTAAATGATATTGGATTGTATCCTTACATTTTTGGAGTATGTGGTTGCATAGTCATGGTCGGTTGCATTTTATTGCATTTTGTGGATTTTAGCATATGGTCATTTGGAGTCATGTATCTTAGACTGTAATGCATTGGATCCATAGACATGTAAGTCAGTCGTAATTAATGGTGAGGACTCTTGGGATTCTCACTTTGGGAAATGATGTCGTGTTGACATTAATGTCGTCCCGATTGTTTGGCGAAGAGGAACCTTTAGGGGTTGTACTTCGGGACCATGGGTCTTGTGATTGGGTGTCTAATTCTTGTGCACAAGGGTTAGACGTCGGGAGTTATCAAGTAAGGAGTTGTGACTCCTATCTTGAATGCTAGGGAGTAGGCACTAGGGGTCGAATGAGTACCCTGAGGATGAAACTCCATTAGAGACCGAACAGGCAATAAGATCGTGTATCCTTGAGTTGTCGCTCAGCGGAGCAGGCAATAGGGGATACGGTGTTTTAGGGACTTGAAATAAAGTCCGACTAGAGGTGTAACTCGGTAGAGTAGGCAATACAGTTACGATTTGAGGTGTAGTTCGACAACGTGGCTAGGTGGCTCAACTTTGTGTTCCGCCACATACCACGGAATCGGGTCTCCCCCGTTACCGAAAGGTGTTATTTGGGTATTTAATGGTATTATTTTATTATCCATGTTTTCGGTGATGTTTTGTAATATACGAATTTTATTCGTGATTTATGGGTCGAGTATTATGCCCTCCCGTGTTTGGGTGTTTCGAGAAATAAAGTCTTATCCGCAATTTTATAAATTGGGAGTTTAATTTACTATTCATGTTTTGGGTGAATTTGGGGTTGAAGTTGTTTTACGAAAGAATGTTCATGTTAGGTTGCTTATTTTTTAAGGTGTGTGTTATTGGAAAACGAGTCGTTTAATATTTATAATAAATCATTTTGAAAGATAATGATTTAAACTGCATTCTTACCTTTAACAAATATATCTATTTCATGTTGTAAACTCTTGAACTCACTAGGCGTTAGCCTAACCTTTTTATTTGTCGTCATGTGTATCAGGTTCCGGATGGGGGAAATGGTTCTAGCGTTTTGGTGAAGTGTTGATTGCTAGGATTATGTGCAAGGGTGAGTAGCTTGATGAAGTCTTCCGCTTTAGTCTTAGAGGAGAGCAATTTCTATTGAGTTTTAGTAACACCCGACTTTAATTAGCCTCTATACTAGGCTCGACCTATTAATTGTTAAAGTTTAACCTAGATTTCTATTCTTGGTGACTCTAGTGTTGTTTTGAAGAATAAATTATATCCTTAACTGATGTATATTTGAAAATTTTAAATTAGTTGTTCTTTCCATTTTCGAGGGTGTTACACATCGGGACTGAGTGGACGACCTTGGGGTCGTGAGTGGTCTTTTTGGGAGACATAGTGACCAACATACATTGATTTTGAAGACACACGTTTTGGAAGGATAGCGACACCCGACTATAATCTTGTTGATAAATTTAGATTATTAGGTTGTCGTTATATTTTTCATTATATTTGGGTTGTAGATAATGTACCTTATTCCCCGTTTTGGGATGATACTCTTGGGTTTGATTTATCTTGTCCAAGTTATTCAGGTTATTTGATCTTCTATTTTAGGGCGGACAGGTTGCTCCATTTATAGATGTTATATTGTCGAAATTTCGAATTTTTATTTCACTCTAAATTTTAGGATGTTACATAGATTTAGGAGGAAAACTCTCATAAATGAGTTAGGATTCGATTTGGAGGTAGGAGGGTCAATTTGGGAGAGAAATGGGGAGAAGATTTGTGGTTTGGGTGAAAATGGGGTTTGGGGCCGGTTCCCCTCTTTTAAATGCGCACAGTGGCTCCACGCGGATGGTGGCGCTGATCCATCCGCGCGGAGCACTGTCGCCCGATTTTCTTCATTTTTCTTGCCCGATCACTGATTTGGTCATAACTTCTTCGTTTTAACTCCGATTTTGTCTCGAAAAGAACCGTTTGACTCGTAATTTAACCCTTCGTCCATCAAGGCCATAAAATATAGGATTCGAGTAATTTTTTTTCATATACTTGGCTCTTGAAATTTTCATGTATGTATGGGACTCGATATAGCCCTTATATTTTGAAGGGTAAATAATGTTTTAGTTCTTGTGGTTTGTTGAAAATATGATATTTTCGTGCTTGTGTTCTTGAAATTACGATTTATATTCCTGTGGTTTACTGCTCACTGATGTTTTCGTCTTTATGATTTACAATTTATTACTGTTTTTGTCATTGTGGTTTATAATTTTTTATTGTTTTCGTCCTTCATACTTAAAGGTAGGTGTTAGCCCCAGGGACGAAAATAACAATGAATTACAAACCATAAGGATGAAAATCATAATTTCAAAACCATATGGACGAAAGTTGCAATATTTAAGAAACCACAGTGACAAAAAACGTAATTCAGGGGTCGTTTAAAAACGTTTACCAAGTGTCATTACCTTCTGGATGAGCATGACAAGCACCTATAATCTTACCCGGTAAGATGCATGACAAGGATCGAGAATTTTATTCGGTAAGTGAGGGGAAACTCTTACCTGATTGATAAACACTTATTAGATAAAAGACGTTTACCAAAAATTTATATTGGTACCTGAAAATTTTACACAATAATTAAGGTGAATAAGGGTGGTGCCTTCGACTCTTGTCCGTAAATGCTTACCGAATAACCGCTTGGTAATTGGCCCTTTAATCTTTTTGGAAATTCCAAAAATTTCTAAATTGTGTTTTTATATTAAAAAAATATAAATTAAAAAATCTGAAAAGCTATGCTAAAATAGAAAAAAGAATGATTTTTTATCAATTTTTTTCGCTCCAACAACTATGCTATATTGTATGCTAAAATAGAAAAAAAAATAGAGATAAGATAAAAATTTACAAATTTTGAGAAATCTCTAAATCCACCTTTTTAAAAATAAATATAATACTTTAATCTTTCCACAAAAAGCATTGAAGTAAATGTTTACGAGAAAAAAAATATTTTATAAATTTATTAATTATTTTAATAATATAATCAATGCTACAATCACTAAAATAGAATAGTTGTTGGAGACTTAGAGTATCTCCAACAGCTTCTCTAAAATGGGGATTTTGAGGATTTTTTTGCTCCAACAGATTCCCCAAAACCTTCTCCAAAATGGAGAAAGTAATAGAGAGATGATGAAAGTCTCAAAATTTGGAGATATCTTCAAAAATCATTACTTATGAGTGAGAAATAGTTTTTTATTCCTTCCACAAATGAAATTGCTTTAAATTAAATCTTTATGAGAGAGAGATAATATTTTATTAGTTGTATTGAATATTTTAATAATATAATTAACTGTGTAATTTCCAAAATAGAAAATCTGTTGGAGATGAAGATGTTTTTTTTGGAGATTTTGACTTTTTACTTCTCCATTTTGGAGAAGCTATTGGAGATGCTCTTAGAATTGAAAGTGATATTTTTAAATAGAGTAAATTACACCGTTGGTCCTGTGGTTTGCTCAGAATCTGGATATGGTCTCTATTTTGAAATAAATACACCAGGGATCCCTGTGGTTTGCATTTCGTTAGGAGTCGGGTCCCTGTCACTAACACTGTTAAATTCTTTCTGTTAAATCAAGAGCAAATTGGTCAATTTACCAGTTTATCTATTTTTCTTAAAAACTAAAAAGATTAAATATTATATTAATATATTTATTGTTTATATATATATATATATATATATACTAGTTGTGTACCCGCGCGATGCAGCGCGGGTGAATCACAATTATGAAGCCACTGCAACAAAATTGAGTTTATATGACGTGTAAAATAACTAAGTGTTTTAACAGGGTGTTTTACAGAACCTTGTTTATAGGACCAAACAGAAAAAGTGTTAAATCTAAAAGTGTTACAATAAGTTTATAGAACGTTTTTGGACTATTCTAACAAGTTTTATAGAAGATTTTCAAACTTTTGAACACCTTGATATAAATATAATTATTTAATATTATGGTGTTCAAAAGCATTTTGTATCTCTATATTATCCCTTTTTCTATATGAAAAACCAAACCCATGTGAGGCGAAAGATCGTGTGAGAAAAAGAGTTAAGGTGAGAAGCGTAAGAAGGGATCTCGATCCTTGATCACTTTTAATCTCACTCTCATCCATGAATTGTGCTTCTCATGGAAATTGAGCTGGTGCATCTCATTAGAGTTGATCTTCAATTAAGAGATTGATGCAAGGGTCCAAATACTTTCTTACGTTTCTCACCATGACTTCCTTTTTCCATAAAACCCAACCCATGATGTGAATTATAAATAATTACGACGCCCACTGATGTGAATTATGTGTGTTTTACGACTTATGGGTTGTTTGGTTGGTTTTTCATTAAGTTCTGTATGGATAAAGGTGTCTGTGTGGATTAATCTGTCTGTATAGATTTAGAAGGTTTTTATTTGAGAGAGCTTTTTCATAAATGGAAGGAACGTGTTTTTTAATGGGAGAGACTGGTTTGGAAAAAACTTGGCTTTCTGCATAAAGTTCACCCTTGAAATCTTACTGAATAAGCCACTTTCTATATCATTAAGCTACTACCAAACAGTCATATATAGCTGACTGAATAAGTTTTGAGTCTCATTAAGCTCATTAAGCTGCTAACAAACAGACCCTTAATAATTAAGCGCTTGCTTACCAAACGTTAACTGTTAACCGAATAAGTACTTACCGATTCACTTACCTTACCCAGTGAATATGACAAGTACGGAGAACCATAATCGATTGATGGAGGGCAAGAACCAAAAATCTTACCCAATAAGTTAGTGTTTCCCAAAAATCTAAAAACCACTTTTAAACTATTAGTTATATAATTCATACCCTTATATAACACAAAAAAAGTTATTCTAATGATTTAACTTAATCCACACAACTTGGCTGTGAAACATCCCCATGATCAACCTAATATCCCACTGACCTATTACAACCAAATATTATTGTTATTACTTGATTTAATGAATACGTTAAGTTTACTATGTTTCTGTTCAAATGTGATGCACAATAACTAATTAAACATGTTATGAATTATAACTTTATATGTTTTTAATCATCAATAATTGGACCAACGGTAGATGATTAAACATCATCATTTCATTTTAATATTTTGTTTCTATTAATAATTAATTTATTTGATTGCTTTATTTAATTTATACCCATTATGTTAGTTATTTTGATTGCTTTAAGCATTCTTATTTTAAAAATATAAAAGTATCTATGTTAACGGGAGCTTTCAAATATTTATCCGATATTGAACCATTAAATTGAACTCACGACCACTCCACCTAGAAGGAGCAAGTTAAATTGTTCTTGGAGTTTTGGATCTAGACTTTGTGTTAAGAGGTGAACATCTGTGAGTACGACTAAAGAATGACTTAAATCAAAATACTTAATAATATGGCGATACATTTATACAAAACTTCAACCTAAAGATTTGGGACCAAAAGCGATTAGAAGTGACCATTGAATAAGATTCTTCAGTTGTGGTGTGGCCAAGAGAAGACATCTCTTGCTCCTCTCAACTTCCCTCCCAATCTCTTACCTGTGGCATAACATGAAGAAAATCTTGTTGTGGTGTGGCTAAGATGATGATATCTCTGCTGCTGTTTTTGCCAGTCCAGGCCTCTTCGTGTTGTACCTTCTACACCCTCTTCGCATTTATCTCCAGACTCAAGACATTACTCTGGCCTTAACTTGCTACTCGGCTAACAAACTTATATACCCTTCAACTAACAAACTTATATCATAAACCAGATTTATAGAGCAACACAATGCCTCTAAAGTACAAAAAGAATGTTTCTTTGTGGATGTAATTCATATGCAACTAAGGTTCACAACGATAAAAGTAAGGGTCCGTTTACTTAAACGTTTACCCGGTGAGTGCTTACTCACTCATTTAATATATTGGATGAACATGTTAGTATATTGGATGAACATGACAATGATTGACAATCTTACCCGGTAAGAGTGATGGAAAGGACCAAGTGTATTTCCTTGTTGATGAACATAAGGAAATGAACATGATAGTCTTATAGAGTGCGCCATAATCGTTTAAAAAATGACAAATTTGGGACACGTATAAAGGATCTATACAAAATTTCCTTGATCTGAGAGCCATTTTCAAGGGAAACTTTTTGTTGAACATAAACAGAATTTCACGTTCTTTTTTTCAAATATATAAGATTTTTATACGACAACTACTCAGGCACACTTCTCAATTTTGGGGAGGTATGAACCCTTTACCTTAATGGGAAGTCGGCTCAACTGGGGTACCGTTTGGGCCAATGATCGTTTGGTCATGTCACGTTCTTTTAGAACATACCAAAGCTAAAGACTACTGTTTTCGATGGAAGTCACACACACACACACAAAATTAGAGAGAGGAAAAGAGAGTAACTTTTGACAGCAAACCATTCATTATATCCTCCCCTAATGGAAGTCTTACAACTTCTCTCGGGTTTCCACTACCTAAAGTAGCATCAATGTGTTTCCTTTGCTGTACACCCTGCACACACAATGAAAATAAGCTTCATCTAGATGTACGAATATGAAATAAAAGACAGTTATTGAATTGTTGTCATTTTGTTGATCGTTTCAATAAAAAAAATGCCAAAAAGTGAGGAAGGATGGATAAGAGAGCTCAACCTTACTCCCTGAGGGTGCACTTTTTTGGGACGATATGTCCTCTGATTCCTGTAAAATTTATCAAAATAAGTAAATATTATTTACTGAGAGTTTGTGAAATAAGAAAATAGTTAGTTCATATATAACGGTTAGATTCAGTGCAATAAGAACAATGAAATAATATATTTGCTAGTATAGAGAAATAGACTGAAAATGATTTAAGTGCAAAATCAAGAATACCCAAAACTATATTAAATTTCCCAACTACATGTTCAGTTAATGATTTATGTCGCCAATCATGAACACATATATCATTTAGCATATATTAATTTATAAAGTTTTCTAGTCCCCACACCTCTAATACTTGTAAAATCCAACTTGGAATCACATATAATGAGAGTATTTTTGTCTAGGGATTACAAAAGCAATTGGTTTTTATATCATTCCAAGTTATGAATTAACCTTGTTGTTTCTAATAATTTGGGGATTTAGAGTAGATGTTTTCTTGCTAGTAGAGAGAGGTAGAGAAGTTACAGAGATGATTAGTATCTTGAAACAGACTTGAGCCCTGTTTGAAAAGAGGCAAGATAAAGCTTAATAAAAGTGAAAAAAAGGTATGAAAAAAGCTTCCTGGATCAAAAGACACTTTTAAACTTTCTTCAAGACGAAAAAGAGGATTGACCTTCCATCTTCTAAATATCCTGAAACCATCAAAATCTGCAGGCTATTTCAAAATTTTGATATAAAAAATCTGCAGACCGTTTCAAATAACCATCAAATTCAAGAGTTTCCATAACTAAATATGACAAGTTAGAACTCGAATTCAAAATGACAACCTTTTCCCTCCCAAATTTGGCAACAATATTTCACACCCAAAATATAACCCTAATTTTAATCCTAACCCTAATTGTCTACTTGATTATGTTTCAAATGACCATAACCAAACCCAAATTTCTGTATAGTCTCAAGAGATGATAGTTTCAAAAGGAAAATTGGGTTCTATATAGTTTCAAATAAAACCGAATTGGGTTCTATATAGTTTCAAAAGGAAAATTGGATTCAAATATCAAAAATTTTTATGGGTTTTAGTTTCTTTTAATAGAAATCGAATTCGGTTTTCCTTATATAGAACACAAAATATAGTCAAAGCACAGGGTTTTGCAACATAAACCATACAAACCAGGATGAACAAAACAGTTACCTACATAATCGCCTCATCGAGCATAGGAGCCTGTCGAGGATATCAAATAATGAAGAGGTTAGAAAAACGATGTCGGAGCTTCATTACTGTTTTTCTGAAATCTAAAGATGGAGATAGAGTGATGGTTGAGAGTCATAGATAGAGAGGGATGAGAGCAAAAAACTCAACCAAACCCTAATCAACAACATGAATCGCCTCTGCATTGCTTTCCTCCTTGAGGCAGAAGTAGTTCATATGAGACTATAAAACTAAATATGATTTGAGAGATTTGGAGAGAGATGAAGAATGAAATGGAAAGCGGGTTAAATTTGAATTCATTTGAACCGGTCTTGGGGTCTGGAAATATTTGGAGGGATCGATAGGTATGAATCAAATCAGCTTCTCAGAAATCAAATCTGGTCAGGAAAGCTGGAAATAATAATCAATAGAGGATGAAAAAATCTGCAGAGGGGAAAGAAAACCCTCAGACACTCCAAAACTGTGGTAATTTTGATTTTGGGTTTAAAGTACTTGTACCTAATGCATGAATACTTGTAATTCATAGTTTTTTAAGTTTTATGCATAAAAGAGTGGTACATTGTGCATTAAAAATTGTCTTTAAGAGTTTTGTGTTGAATGCATTATAAGGTAGTATAGATATATGTAAAATACAGGGACCACCGTCGTCCCCGTTACCACCGCCACCCACCTTCTCCGATGAAGCACACCACCACCACCTTTCTTCCCTTCTTCCTTGCTTCACCATGAGAGATCTCTACTGTGATTTGGTCCCTGCAATTTGGTCCCTCATCGTCTCCCTCGCCGTCGACCACAGACATCTGCGTTCATCGGCTCCCTTACCGTCGACCACAAACATCTACGATCATCTTCATCACAACACCCTCACCACCATAGCCCCTCCTTTCTTGAACTCTCCCACAACCTTCAGCACCAATCTCATCCTCAGCGTTAGCGATTAACAGTTCAACACCTCTCAAAATAGACCTACAAACCATCAGTTGTATGTGTTATGTGTTTGTGTGTGTTGTGTAAGATAAAACAACTTCGGTTGAACTCAGTTGTATGTTTTCTATGTGTTCTGTCATTCTGTGTATGCGTGTGTTGTGCAGGTTGAAGCCAGATTTATCTTACAACTCTCCAATGAAACCCATTGAAACCCATGGGTGTGTATATAAATCGTAGTGTGTGTGTATATTTACACACATATATATTCATACATATTAAACCCACATATATCTCTAAGTTTCTGCTTAAAGTTGCAGGTGTTTTTTTTTTCTTTTCATATGTTGTGTTTGTGTGTGATGTATATATATATATATATATATATATAGGGGTAGGTTATTATGCAACATTTTTCATGGTGCAACCCATGCAACCCCTCTATCCACCACTTATTTTATTTTCACATTTTTTAATTAAAAAGTGAAAATAAAATGAGTGGTGGATAGAGGGGCTGCATGGGGTTGCACCATGTAAAGGGGTTGCATTTGAACACCCTTCTCTCTCTCTCTCTCTCTCTCTATATATATATATATATATATATATATATATATATATATATATATAGCCTTAGGTTCATTTGAGAAATGGTAAATATTTGAGAAATAGAGAAGTAATCCTAGCCATTTATACGGTCAAGATCGGATTTGACTGGTCAAATATTACGACTTTGACTGGTCAAAAGTTGTTGTTATTCCAAAAATAGAAGGAGAGTTTCGTAATTTATACAAAATACAAGGGACGAGTTCATATATGAACCTGTATGATTCACAAGTTCATATGTGAACCAGTGTAATTCACATATGAACTCTTTTGACTGGTTCATATATGAACATTTGTTATTCATATATGAACTAATTAACTGTGGGTTCATATGTGAATCAGTTGAACTAGTTAACAGATTCATATATGAACCTTTGTGATTCACATATGAACTAATTAATTGATTCTCATATGAACTAATTAACTGATTCACATATGAACATTGAACGTAAGGAATCATACATGTTCATATATGAATCATACAGTTTCATATATGAACTCGTCTCGCATATATTACGAAACTATCCTTCTATCTTCTATGGACCACGCAAGGAATTATCCGGTGTTTCACGGTCAAAACCGCAAATGTTGACCAGATGAATGGCTAGGATTATTTCTCTATTTCCCATACATTTACCATTTCTCAAATGAACCTCTCCCTAGATATATATATATATATATATATATATATATATATATATGTTGAGTGTGTATACGATTTGTGTATGGTAATTATGTGATCTTTATATTATTTGGATGAGTTGTAGGTTTTTTTTAACTAAGGATGAGTTGCAGGTTATATATACAATATATATGCAGTTTGTGGTTGTGTGGTGAGGGAAGAGTGAGGGCGATCAAAGAGAGAGGGATAATAGTCAAAGCGAGAGAAGAATAAAACTATGCGGCATCATTTGATTGGTGCTCTGAAAAGCTTTTTTTAATTAATAGATGAAATGACAATGTTACCCTTGACTTAACGGTGTTAGTGATAGGGATTCAGGGTGAAACGAAATGCAAACCACAGAAATCTCTGGTGTAATTATTTCAAAATAGGGACCATATCCAGATTTTGAGTAAACCACAGGGACCCACAGTGTAATTTATTCTTTTAAATATATTAACTTTTTATATTTTATTTTAAAAAAAATATAGCATTAAAGATTCTCTAACATTATTGCCAAGCCAATTGACGGTGAACGCTTGAGCCGCTAGTTGACTTAGCACTACCACATTGATGGAACTCAGCTGATCTGGAAAGTGGAAACCTACGTCGAAAAGTAAGCCACGCGCGGATCGACTCGGCGTGACAGTTAGCTTGATAACCCCATGTCGCTTATTTGGTTTATTAATTATCACCCTTATTTTTTTGAGTTTTACACAATAAGTCCCTAAGGTTTGGAATCTTGACAACAACTCTTATTTTTCCTTCGTAAAATTACTTAATAGACGTCTTAACGATAGAGATCGGTGGAAGGAAAAAACAGGCTTAAGACTTGACGAGATATATCATTTAATATACATCCATTTGATTCGTAGTATATTTGTATATAGATTTTATACCTTATCACTATAATAAAATTGGATTAATAGGATATTTAAATTTAACGAGTTTTTTAGAACATTTTTGAAATAAAATGTCATATTAATCTCTTTACTGACATTATTTGAGAAAAGTGTTTGATAAAAACAAACATCATATAAAAATACGTGTTTATAGGACACTTCTCAAAAGTGCCATGTAAAAAAACCAATTCGATATACATTATTTTAAGAATGTTTTAAAAAACTTGTTAAAATGCTTAAAACGTCCATTAAACTAATTGTAATGCTTTTATCTAAGACGCAAAATTATTTGGTCGTATGAACCTATAGAAGAGTCTTTTATAACACATAAAATTTTTAATGTCTTGTAAACTCAATTTTTGTGTAGTGTCTTTGACACATTTATCTGAATTGTTGTATTCATGGCAGTGTGATCAATCCACAATTCATGGCACTGCCGCACTGGTGATGTAACACAATTCATGGCAGTGTGATCAATCCACAATATTTCCTTTTCAGCTATGTGACAACTAACCAATTTTGATTTATGAAGCGTCATATGGGTCGAGCCAACGATCCCCACATTTTCAGATTTGTAGGTTATGAATGGTGGGGCTCAATCGTATATTCGAAACATTCATTTTGGCTATAGACTACAACATGAGCCATGGTAAACTTGCTAAGGTGGTAAAAGGTTAAAAAGTGTGAAATAGAAGGTAGAAAATGCAATAAACTTGTTAAGGTGGTAAAAGGTTAAAAAGTGTGAAATAGAAGGTAGAAAATGCAATAAACAGAAAGTATGGGGTGTGTGAAGTAAAGTAAACATTCCTTGATAAAATTGGGGATGTCATCAATGTCGTTAAGTTTTACGTCGTCCATGCACATGTGGTTGCTTCACTTTTTAGTGACCAAAAACCGACCATTTAACTTTAGGAATGATGGATTCACATCTGGATTTATTATCATCAAATCAATATGCAAATTGGAACATTTTTTATTTTCTAATTATTTATTTTTGAAATGATTATGCTTTATTATTATTATTATTTTATGTTTATATTTTTTGACGCCTAAATTTGTAATGTTCTTTTTTTCCCTTTTTGAGTTATATAATATGTAGATTAAACTATAAATCTTATCCATGTAGTTTGTCAATTATCTATATCTATACTATATTATAAAAGAGACAAAAAAAACTCTTAATTACAACATTTTAAGCATAAAATACAACTGATTAAAGCTATTTACTTAATTTACAATTTCATTAACAACTTATCAATGCACTGTATCTGTAATCATCGTTATCCTCCCGCAATCGTTCTATTCCTCTAACTTCAATAACACGCTTTCTAACCCTAACCCTACCACCATCGGCGTTGCTCTCATCGATCCTTCTCTCAATCGACGCTGCTCTCGATCGATTCTTCTTTCAATCGACGTTGCTCTCGATCGTCGACCACCGTATCAGGTTAGAATTCTACTTCTCACCCTCGATTTTTTGTTCGATTTTGGTTTCGGCGGTTTCTACTTGAGGTTTCTACTTCTCATATGAAAAAGGTTTCGATTTTTTGTTCGATTTTTGGGTTCGATTTTCGATTTTGGTTTCTGTGGTATTTACCTGATTTTGAACACTTAGGTTCGATCATCTACCACCGTATCAGGTTACCTTCTTGATTCGTGTATTCACAGTGATTACATTTTGTTGGTCTATCTATTTCGTCTGATATTATGTGTTTGAGTTTTAACATCTTTGAAGGTCGATGTAGACTTTCTTGTTAGACCTGAAATCATTGTGAAACAACTTTTTGTTTGTTCTATGGACAGTTACTGCAATGTTTGCTCTTAAACAATAATTTTTTTGTTCATCTCAATATAGGTCACTGGAAAACTGGCAGCATTGAAGGGTTTAGATGCACAGCTGAAGGAGATACGTGGATATCTGGACCTTGTTATAGATGGCAAACTTCCATTAAATCACGAAATACTTTACCATCTACAGGTATTCGTTTACATTACATCCGGATTTCGAACATCACATCTCTTTGATTTAGTTGTGTTCATATTTCCCAACTTTTCAAAGGAGTTACTGTTGATTAATTTCAATTTTCATCTCATGAAGGTTGTTGTAAAATGTTCTGTTTCTACCATGACCTTCATATTTTTCATCTGTAGTTCATTAACTGTTTTTAAATTGCAGGACGTTTTTAAACTTCTTCCAAATCTAAATGTTGCTGATTTGATAAAAGCATTTGCAGGTAAGTACATAATAGAGGGGGGTGATTATTATTTTGTATTTTTGTGTCCTTGTATTGCTTGTTCCTTACCCATGAATCTTGCAGTTAAA
The DNA here is from genome assembly GCA_023525745.1 of Arctium lappa. NCBI lineage: Eukaryota > Viridiplantae > Streptophyta > Magnoliopsida > Asterales > Asteraceae > Arctium > Arctium lappa. Next base: position 57,210,838 of record CM042062.1, on the reverse strand, counting down.
ACCAATTACCAAATGCTTGTCATCTACCTCTCTTCTTTAATCAGAAGTGTGATAGCTCTTCACAACTTGATCAATAACAAGGTAAACACCTCTTTCTGATAAAAAAAAATTGACTGCTATCCTATTCTCGGTCTTTCTATCTATCTATATATGTATATGTTTGTTTTCTTTTTTTTTTTTTTTTTTTTTTTGGGGGGGGGGGGGGGGGGGTGACTGATTCTAAATTTGTCTCTCTCTTTTATTTTTGAGTTCATTGATGTGAAAGTCTATGTTTACAAACAAAATGTCAGATACCATAAAAATGCTGATTGCTCAATGTAAAAATTTAAGGAACCAAAAGAATTAGACATGAAAGGGTTCTACAAATATAAAATAAATAACTATTGTCAATCCCTTTCTTGATAATATCTATAATATACTGTGTTATAACATTTAGGTAAGACTCTTAAGTTTCGAGAGTACAAAAGAAGCATCAACTATTTACCTGATTTTGAACACTTAGGTCCGATCGTCTACCACCGTATCAGGTTACCTTCTTGATTCGTGTATTCACAGTGATTACATTTTGTTGGTCTATCTATTTCATCTGATATTATGTGTTTTGAGGTTTAACATCTTTGAAGGTCGATGTGGACTTTCTTGTTAGACCTGAAAGCATATGAAAGTCAATTCCAATATGTTTTAACAAAGAAAGTACATTGTCCAAACGAAAAATAAAATTTTATGTTCCCTTTGTTTTTATTCTCTCTACTGGGCCTGCTGCTTTAAGCAACTTAAAATGCAGTGAAATTCTGGCAATAGTGCGTACAGGGTTGCTAGAAGTTAATTTGTCTTGGTTATTTTACATGTCAATTTTATTAGCATATGATTTTTCATTGCTTGTCTATCCATTATCATCTTTTTTACCTATCCATTATCATCTTTTTTAAATGCGCTTATCATCTCAAGTGGGTATTTAAATTTTGAGTTTTTGATGTGTAAAGATGGAAAATGGCTACCTCATTCGCTCTTCTAATGGTGGTTTATTATATACATAGTTGATAGTTTATCATCTAAATCTTGAGGTAAAATGAGTCTTGGTTCTACCCACCGGGATTTTTTTTTTTTTTTGATCCTTTCATATGTTCATTTGGACTGGTGCCTTTTGAGCCAGAGATAGTGAAAAATCAGGGAACAGAAACATCAAAGTGAAAATTGATGACTATGGAGAATTTTCATGTTTCTGTTATGCATCAACATACTGCAATATAATCATGTCAACTGCATGATTGGTGGAAAAAGGACCTACACAAATACGTACTATGCTAAATATGCATACTAACTATATCATATATCCAGGGACTAATCTTGTTTTATCCCCACATGTTCTTTTTTGATACTTTTGAAAATAAAGTCATTTAAAACAAGAACAATCTGTATGCAGTGACTCATTAAATTACAGCAGGATAAAAATTCTTAAGATTCATGTTTTCTCGTATATATTGTTATAATTTGAAACATAAATAAATCCTTTCAGTAACATGGTAATATAGTAGAGTGGTCATTGCACTTTCACACTTCTTGCAAGCACACACTGGTACAAAAAGATTTATCAACGACACACTTATAGTCCCTCAATCATACAATTGCATCATTTTCTTTTTATATTTTTTTTAATGAAGTTTACTAATATAATTACTCATTTTGGGACTAGAGGTTAAGGGGAAGAACAGTTTGATGAAGAGAATGTTAATCATCCCAACCAGTTTTGATGATTTATATACGGTGATTTGATTAAAATTGGAGGAAATGATGTGACCGATATGAATATGAGAGGAAAGTATGTGAGTTCATGTTTAAGCATATTATTGAAAAAACTGTACAAGTATAGTGACATTTTTTTCTATTTGGGCTTTTGGCCCAGTGGCATGAAATGTCTGACTGGTTTAAATATATGGTTGTTTATGATAATATATATGGAAGATTGTTGATATGATTGCTTAATTTAAGTGTGACCCTTTCAACAATAGAGCCAAAAGTTCTTTGAACCTTTAGAGAAGAAGAGAAAGAAAAGGCAAAGTGTGAAAAGAATGATGTGGTTTCGTTGCTAAAGACATGGGGCATTCCCATAGACTTGATTCCATGATATAGGATCAGCTGCAGAAAACGTATTGAGGGGCAAGGATGTGTATTTTGCTGAGTAAGACAGGAACTTATCAGCTTGGTGATTTCTAAAAGCTTCTAAACCCTTCATAACATCTTGATTCCACAGCAATTTGTATTCTTTGTGTTACATCAAGAAATAATGAAATAATAATATAATGTCTGTTGATCAAAGTTATCATGTGTGTTTTTTATTTGTATGTATTTTATGATGTTTTATATGTTAAAGAGATAACTGAGTAATGAGTTGAGGTGGTTTCAATTGGAAACCATATTATATTGGAAAGTTTAGAAACCGTCAATTTCATTGGTTAAATTAATGATATTGGTTCATAAAGTTGTTTAATATGATCAAGTTGTTTCATATAATTCTTTTGTTAATGAAATTGTTTCATATATTTGTGTTTTTTATGTAGTTTCATCTATTTTTCTCGTTCTGATGAAATTGTTTATGTATTTTCGCAGTCTGATGAAACTTTTTCATTTTTACATAAAAAAACACATATATATGCAACGATTTCATCAATAAAAGAATTATATGAAACAATTTCATCAAATTAAACAATTTCATGAAATAATTTCATCAACTTAACCAATGAAATTGAGGGTTTCCATGGTTTTCAAAATTAGAGTGGTTTTTATTTGATCGCTACCCTTAATGTCTTTGTTGTTCACTATAAGCTGTAGATTTCTTGCGCTTTTTTGACTATTCTCTAGCCTTGTTGAAATAGATATACATTTTCTTTTTGAGAAAGCCACTTTACATAATATGATCACATCTAAAATGTTTTAGTCTGCCATTTTTGGATCAACCTTTTAGCTGGTGCTGATGGAAAACCAGAATCAAATGCATCCTTGTAGCCTTTATCTTTTCCAAATATATAATTTTTGTTAGCTGGTAGTTCCTCCCCCTAAACTCAAGTTCCAGGACTATGTTTTTGTTTTATAGTGAATTTCTTTTTGATGAGCACTCATTCTCTATGCCTATATAGATCTAGAGCTGCTTGTTTGACACATGGAAGTTTTTATAAGTTGATATATTGTGTTGTCCAGTTTTTCTAATAATCTGGATTTTAGTTGTTTTTAGATCATTGATAACAAAGGAGTATTGAAAACCAAGTTGAAGGAGATACTGTGAGAAATCTGATGCTTTTAACTCTCTAGCAGCCAGAGGAAGATAATGTTAGATCTCAAAGGTGCTTGGAGGCTTTAGGTCCAATGTAACTTGAATTAACATGTTTTGACATTTGATGAATACATGTATGCATATATGTGTGTGAATGGTGAAATTGCTTCATTTCTTTGGTTGTGATAAAGGCATACAACATCAAGGAATGAATGTTATTGTCACCTATGAAGCACCAACACTTGTGATAGGAAATATTTGTTAGGTGTCCAACATGGCAGAGAATGTGCAATGTTCTATTTTACTACTGCTATATATATTGTTTATTTATTTGAATTTTCATACAGGGCATTGACATCTATTTAAGAGGGAGAGGTAGGAAGAGATCAAATGTGCCTTTGTTTTCAATTTTATCTGCTTTCTGCAATTGCATATGAAGGGTTGTATCAAGGTTTGTGACATTTTCATGGATACACCGCCTTGGAAATAAATGGTGTGTTGACGATTTATTATTCAATCTATGAAGCAATTGTTTGGTTTTGCTACGATAATCATTAAAATTCATAGACGGACAATTCTAAACTCGTGTTTGTTTATTGTAATCGGTATTCCCACAAAAATTTACTCAAGTTTTGGATCCTGCAGCTTTGCGCGGGTACCCAACTAGTAAGTATTAATGTTTTCTTTTTTGTTATTACTTTACAGTTTTAAAAATACAAGATAACTATTATGGTTTACAGAGTTTGGTCCTTCACTTTAATGCTCATTAAAAGAATCTATTAAGTAGAAGCATATTAATCTTTTTAGATTTTTATCCTTCTTTTGTTAAAAATCAAAAATCTTTTTATATGGTCCACTAATAATTTCCAACCCCTTTTTACTAGTTACGACCAAACCCAATCCTTTTCGGTCATCTTCGCTTCCAAACCTAATCTTTTCCAGTTAAACCCTTATCCAAGCAACAACATCAAGATGAAACCCAAACCTCAAGTGAACAAAATACATTAGATACATTGAACAAATTACAATAATTCCTCAAAAAATGGATCAATTTTTTTTTTCCCAAATGAACATAATACAGAACATTCAATAGAAACCAAACATATTAAAAAAATTAAAAGAACATCAAGATCCCTCAAGATACAAAATCAAACACTAAATCCACATATAAACTCAAACCCTAAAATCAAAACCTAAATATCTAAATAAAAACCTAAAAAACTAAATCAATCAGAAGGTGGAGATCGACATATATGGAGGACAATCGAAAATGCAAACTCATCACTGGGGTTTCGATTTATACCATGAGAAGAACGAGGTCGCCAGTTTTATTGGTTTCCCATGGGGTTTTGATTTATTGACGATGAAGGTGTTGAACTGGAGATCAACAAGGATTTATAGTGTCGTGTTCTGGGATTTAGATTTACAGGCAACGAAGGTGGAGATCGACAAGGACAATCAGGTGTAGTGCTCCTGTTAAAGGCCAAACCCAACATAAAAACCAACACGAGATATGGGTCACCATAAAATCCAATTGGATTTGGAAGGGACCGGGTGGGGGGGGGGGGGACTTGTGCTTCTCGATGGTGGGAATCGTGGCCGAAGAAGAGATAGTGGCATGACGTTCAACACTCATATAATACTTTGTTCTATACATTAAGATCTACAGGTCGAATATATATATATTAAGATCTACAGGTTCAAACGAGAAGGTAGTCAATTTGTGAGAAGACGAGAAGGAATAAGAGTCACACAATTTATTAATTAAAAAAATAGCATAAATAAATTATTATTTTTAAAAATTAGGATAATTACAATTTGAATTGGATAAATCTTTAAAAAACTCATAATATATTTTAAATTTATTTATTTTTTAATTTTAATAAATTCATAATTTTTTTTATCAAATTCATATTATTATTTTCTAGATAAAATCATAATTTTCATCAAATATCACATGTGATATCCATAACTAATTCATTATTTATTTCACAATTTTTTTATCTATTTTTTAGATTTACGTTTTGAATCACATGTGATTAACTTCGTTTAACATGTGATATATTATTATGTATCACATATGAACCCACTAAGTGGATTTTTATAAATATCACATATGATAATCAAGGTTCTAAATGGCGTGAGGCGTGGCGTGGCGTGGCGGCCAAGCCTCAAGCCTTAGGAGCCACGGCGAAGCCATGACGTTTTTAAGGCGTGACTTATGACGTTAAATTTCTAATTCATATATAATATTATATATAAAAACGTATGTTTTGTAGTGTTACTCAATTAGTCAATAGTAATAAGCAAGTTAAACTAGGTTATATATTAAAAACTTGTAAATAAGACATTAAAAACGTAAAGAAAAATCACATATCTTATTACGATAACTGCGCATTAGGCCATGGCGTGACATGGGCTTAACGTGACGTGACACACAAGCCTTGGTACCATGGCGCACCATGGCGGCTGTGCGGCGAGTTTTTTAGAACATTGATGATAATATATGTCTGAATATAAATGACGCATAATCACATGTGATAATATTTAAATCACAAAAAGATCTATGAATATAAATATACATAATCACATATGGTTAACTAAAATATATACAATTATCACATGTGATAATATTTACATCATAAATAGAAGTATACATAATCTCATATGATTAACTAGAATATATACAATTATCACATGTAATAATATGATATGTGATGTGCATAAATATTTATATAATGATATCACGTGTGATATTTGGTTAAAATTGTGATTTTTTTTAATTAAAAGTATATTTAGAAAAAAAATTAATAAATAATTGAAATTACAAAATAAATAAATCTAAAAGATATAATGAGAATTTTAAGGATTTATCCAATTTAAAATAATAATTATCATATTTTCTAAAAATATTTTTTTATTTTCTATTTATGGTTTTTTTAATTAATAAATTATGTGGTTCACATTTCTTCTTGCATTCTCGTAAATTAGTTCTGCTTCTCGTATGATCCTCCCTATATATATATATATATATATATATATATATATATATATATATATATATATATGTATGACAATGTTGTAGGATAAGTGTGTCATCGTCTAAATGATATGACGATAGAGATAAAGATAGAGATAGAGATAGAGATAAATATATCAGAGTTAGATTAGAACTGAAATATCTCGTGGTTATCTACTTGTAACTCATCCCTATTTAAAGGGCTTATGATTAATGAGAATTGACAGATTTTCTCTCTCTATTCTATTGTTATTTCGTTTTCCCTTTAACACGTTATCAGCACGTAAGCTCGAATATTAGCTTCTAACTGCCACTATCTGCCGCCGCCAAACTAAACGTCTGCTACCATTACCGCCGCAGATCAACATCCTGTTAATTTTGTTCAAGTACGTATACTTATTCTCTATATACGTTTTGTGCTAATTGTACGCTTGAATTTTTTTTACTACCATGATTCATGAATTTTTTTTCTATCTAAATATGCACATTGTTTGCTTAAATCTCAACCCCGTAGTATCATGCAACTCCGTCAAATTTTTTTTATTTCGAGAGAAATAATGTTAACTTGTTTTTTTTTACCATTGAGATTGAATTCGGTATAAAATAGAGGTTGGACGTAGTGGAATAAGAGAGAATGACGGCCGGTTAGGGTTTTTGAGAAATCAATCATTTGTTAGAACAAATTCTTTGAATTTCTCTATATTTATGTTATATAATATATTTTTAAAAAAAAATTCCTCCATTTTTCTTTTAATATGTATTTAATAGTTCATCTTTTTTTCAATCATAACTTTATATTATTTTTATTGATTGAATTTGTTAAACATTGTGGATTAAATATTTTAGTCGTATCGATAAAATTACGGATTTAGTTAATATTGATTTGTTTGTTAATTGTTCTTTATTTAATATCTATTTATTTTATTACTATTAATTTAATTCAATATCATTTAATTTATCAATGTTAATTGTTATTTATTAACTTATTTCATTGGATGTGCTTAATTTAATTGTTAATTTTATTTACTTACATTAGTTTAATTTATTTCGAATGATTTATCTTACCCAAATGTTTATCTTAATTTAAGTTCCTACTTATCATTCTTATAATTAATTCTTGAAAGTTACACTTTCAACGTTCATAATTTTTTGGTGTTTTGATAAACGCTCCAAAAAAATAACATGAAAATGTTAAAATATTATTCAAATGTTTATCTTGATTATGGGTTTCTACTCATCATTTTCAACCTTAATTCATATTTGGAAGTTACACTTTCAACCTCATATTTTTTGGATCATGTCAAAAGCTCCCATAATGCTGATATACAATAATTTTTCTGAATCTGATTTTATTTTTTTTGACCTCATGTCAAAATCTACCAATTAAATAAATCGCAAAATATCGACTGGATTTTGTCAAACGGGTGTAAACAGCCTTAAGGTTTGTAGGGATTTAAGAAATCCATGTGATTCCCCTACTACCTGGAAATCCAATAGATTGAGTGATTTCTTTTTCGCAAATTGAAATATTGATAAAGTATTATCAATAAAATTAAAGCATACAAAATCCAATATTGTTATGATAATGAAATTTCATAACCATAATCCATTTTCTTATCAATATATATATATATATATATATATATATATATATATATTATCCTTTATATATGTAAATGGTTGAAACAACTCATTCAAAAATCAACGTCGTAAACTCAAAAGAATCTGAATGAGTATATAAACCTCCTTTTGAAAAGGTACAAGAAAATACCTAAATTCCAACTCCCTATTGACTCTAAAACCAACCTCTTGAAAAGGTACAAGTAAATACCTTCATGTTTTGAGACGACATATAAATCCTAAATTTCATAGGAATACCTTTACTAGAAACCCCCAAAGAAACGTGGGATGTCCCGAAAGGGATAATCGGGAGTACTCATGAATATGTACTTACCGAACTAATCGTACATTGGAATGAAACCCACTTACTCGATTACAAAAAAGGTAACTGATGTCAACAAAGAAATATATCCAAAACGCATATCAATCTCTGTGGCAAGGAACTCACAAAAGATGACATGATTTTTAACATTATTTCCACCTTTCATATATAAGTAAATATAAATATAAGCTGGAATGCAACCTTTAGACAAACTCATCAACCTAATGAAAGTGGTTGAGAGACATAACAAGGTTCTTTCAAATAACACCACATATGTCGGGATAAAGAAAATTCCCGATATCGATAGTGAAAGTGTTAGAGGTGGAAACAACTCCAAAGGATTGTGAGTTAAAAACAATTTCACACATGTGACATTTATGCACCATGTGGACGAGACCCAATAAAGGGTCAGGGTATTGGTAAGAGTCAGGAAGGATTTTTCAACACCTGGTGTAGGATACAACTACTACCCAGGTGATAATGGACAATCAAATAAGATATGCACTAAAAAGTGCTTCTATCAAAAAGGGAACACGTTGAAAATGAAATATAACATATTTGTTTTAATATTTAATATTGATTATGCATATGTTTCTTTGAAATTAATTTGAAGTACCAAAATTAATTTATTTGCTAAAGTAAAATCGAATATGTAACCATTATAGATGTAAATAAATACATCAAAACAAATACAAAAAAATTCAATATTCTCCGTTCCGTGTAGGAATGTATCGAGGAGAATTGATTTTTTTTTACCTATCACACAATCGAAAAAAAAGATAGACTAATACTTGTTTTATAATACATCCAACCAAATTACTTAGACGATGAACTGTCACTCTCTTGTTGGAACAAGTTTAATAGGAACCTTGTAAAGATATTCGTATCAAATGGAAATGAAAATGATCATATATACATAAATTCCAATGAATATGAAAGGAAACATATATCATGGAAACTAATGTGTCAAACTAGTAGATTACTGGGTCATCGAAACATATTTTGTCACCAATAAAGAACTTTTGGGGGCAATAACATATATATGTTTTGACATGACCATGTGGGACACCGTGGTTATGACATAGTGATCCGTGTATTGCAAAATACACAGACACGTTCTATTTCGAGTGAAAGGCAAAATGAGGCAAATTGCAACTGTTGACTTCTGAAGTATAAGAAACAACATTGCTATCATAATATGCCCTCTCGAATACATAAACTTTTGTATATACCCTAATCCTTAGCCAATACAGGAATGAGATCGTACCAAAGCTAAAGACATTATACAAAAATATTCCATTGTTACAAGGTGATATTTATGGACATAAACATCCAGAATGCGGACCATTAAAGTACTTTATGGTTCTGGTTTCGACACGATGAACGCATGTCGTATTATTGTCCACATGAAATACTGCATTCCTAGCACTAGTTATACATTTAAGGGCTCACCACCCTTATTATTTCATCAAGTCTACATGACTTGGAATGCTGGAGAATTTACATCATAAGGATTTGATGTTAATTGCATATGTATTAGGATCAATGTAGAGTTTCTTATACCCCATGTGTATATATAAAATGGTCTCATAGAAGTTGTTATCAAAAGAATATGATGACATCTAGGGTATTAGTAATGCGCACCAATTTACCCACATCTACCTGGGATTATGCAATTATTATATGCAGTTTTTTTTTCGTTTTTAGACCCACTGCTTGCTAACCAGTCTCATGCGTACCAGTTGGTAACTGGATATAAGCCTGATACTTTACATTTACGCATGTTTGATTATATGTGCCAATTGCGCCCCCACAGCGCATCGAAATGGGTCCTTAAAGACGATTTGGTAAATGTTGGATATGAACCCCCAACAATTATCCGCTAATTATAATATTTGACTAGTGATCTCTTTACCGCTAGATTTGCGGGTTGTCACTTTCATGAGACAGTCTTCCCGTCGTTAGGGGGAGATAGGAAAAAGGATTTTCCATGGGAACGACAGGAAGTGTCATTGAATATTCCCACTCTGTCTCATTATGATCCCCAAAACTTCACAACGTAATGTTGAAGTCAAACGAATCAGACTCGATACATGATACGTTTAATATTCCAAAAGTGACAAGATCACATATGCGAGCTGCAAATATACTCGCAAGGTTAAAAAGTCCCCAACAGGGGCACAACGCCGTTGGAAAGTGCGTTGCAATCACACATAGTGGAGGTGTGGTTGAGGTCGTAGCTACCAAATGGAAGTAGTGGAAGCTACTTGGTTCGATAGATAATATTCTAAAGGAAGAGAATAGTGAGGCACATCCATTTATCATCAATACACAAAACTCTCATGAGATTGTCTCTAATTATAATTATGTCCATGAATCATCACTGGAGGACGCTCCAAAATTAATATTGATTCTAGAGATGAATATTAATCTCAAATGAACTATGAGAGTACATATGAGTCGATGGACAAATCATATATAATCATTGATGATTTATTTGCATATACAATGGCTCATAAAATGATCGAGCACGACGACATCGAACCAGGTTCGGTTGAATTATATCAACAAAGAGCATATTGACCTAAATGTAAGGAAACAATCCAGAAATAATTATATTATTTGACAAAGGATCGGGTATTTGGTCTGGTAGTGCTAACCTACCAAGTGTAAAGCCCGTAGGACATAACTGAGTCTTTGTCAGAAAGCGTAATGAGAATAATGAAGTCCTAATATGTAAGGCTCTCCTTTGGCGCAAGGTTTCTCACAACGCTCTGGATTGACCACGAGGAGACTTACTCTCTCATGATGGATGTTATGACATCCAAATAATTTATTAGCATAGTTTCCGAAGGACTGGAAATGCAACTCATGGATGTGGTTACTACGTATCTCTATGGGGATCTAGATTTAGAGATATATAAAGTACTTGATGATATTACATTACCAAAATCAAGTAACTCTAAACCACGAAATGCGTTTGCAATAAAATTGAAATGCCCACTTTATAGATTAAAGCAATCTAAGTGGATGTGGTATACCCGCCTAATGGAATACTTGATTGGGAAATGATATATAAGAACGATGAACTGTTCTCTTGCGTATTTATTATGGAAAACAAGTTCCAGATTTTCAAAGTAGCTCTATATGTCAATGTTATGAACATAATAGGCACTCTTGATGAAATGAGAGGAACCACGAGCTACTTAAAATCTGATTTTGAGAGGAAAGATCTTGGGAAGACTTGGTTTTGTCTAGATATTTGAGCTAGGACACCGAGTTTGTGAAATATTAATTCACCGATCGCATATGTCCAGAAAATAATCAGGCAACTTAATATGGACAATGCGCATTCGGTTAGCACTCCCATGATCGGTTGAAGTGTCGGGTATAAGGAAAAAATCTATTTCGTCTAAAGGATGATGACGAAAAATGTTGGGAGCTGGAATTCCCTATCTAAGTACAATATGCGCATTATCGTACTTAGCATAATACACTTGACCATACATTATATTTCTCAATGAACTTGTTAGCTAGATTTAGCTCAGCGCCAACGCAAAGTCATTGGAATGATATCAAATTAATATTTTGGAACCATTGACATGGGTTTATACTTTCCCTATAGAAAGAAAAATTGGATTGATAATGGAATTTCAATACCTACTTAGAATGTAAGCAACAAAAGTACTAGCTCTTATAGAAAAACACCAAACAATGTATGAGTATGTGTTTGCTGATATTAGGTATCTGTCTGACCCATACAAAGGTTGTTCCAAAACTGGATAAAGAATTACCACAAGGAACACGCCGATTGCTTGGAAGTAAACTAAGCAATCATTTGTAACTATCTCCTTGAACTAATCCAAGAATATTACTTTCCATGAGATAATAAAATAATGTATATGATTAAGGACTATCATTACATATATTAGAGGAGTTAGTAATTTTGGGTTCAACCAGTATCCTACTTGCATATATGGAAATGATGCATCATATATTGAAGAAATGAACATAAGATACATCAAGGTAATAACACAAAGCATATTCTGCTTAAGTTTATATACAATCAACAATAAAATACCCTCTTTTAGATTCAAGTGAATCAAGTAAGGTGTCAAAAGAATGTGACATATTTTACCAATTTATTACCATAAAACCATATATTGGAAAACGTGTAGAAAGTAAATAGAAATGTTTTCCAAACTCCTTTGATTAATGCACGAATCAGGGGGAGTAGTAGACAAAAGGGGGAGTCTACTATATTTGTGATATTGGTATGTTATGCTCTTTCCTTCAACCAAGGTTTTATTTTTCCCATTGGGTTTTGTTCCTTGGTGTAAGGTTTTAGTGAGGCAACTGTTTATATACCATCATGCTTTCCTAACTCTCAAGATTAAAGTATGAATCTAAGAGAAAACTAGACTGAAGGATAAGTCTATGTATTGCAAAGAAGCTGATGCGTTGTACTCTTTCCTTCGTCATATTTTTATTTTTTCCCACTGGGTTTTATTTTGGCGTAAGGTTTTAACGAGGCAACAACTGTGCACCACCACTCCTTTAACTCGGCACAAGGGGGAGTGTTGTAGGATAAGTGTGCCATCGTCTAAAGGATATGACGATAGAGATAAAGATAGAGATAGAGATAAATATATCAGAGTTAGATTAGAACTGAAATATCTCGTGGTTATCTACTTGTAACTCATCCCTTTTTAAAGGGCTTATGATTAATGAGAATTGACAGATTTCCTCTCTCTATTCTATTGTTATTTCGTTTCGTTTCGTTTTCCCTTCAACAGACAATTTATATTTGCAATTTATTATATAATATGTCTCTATGACCAATTATGCAAATGTATGCGACTTTTTCAAAGGATCTAGGTACAAGTTACAAATTTTTTAACCTTTTAAAACCATTGGGTTTGAACGATTCCGTGCTTATGTTTTTCTTTATATGTCTTTTTGGGTTTATAAAGACTAGTGTGTGCACCGCACGTTACATGGTGACAAAAACTTTTTGTTAGAAAATATGTATTTAAGTTAAGGTTAAACATAATTTGTTAATTAACAACTATTGAATTAAAATATAAAACAATCTATGTGTTGAGAGGGTTTTAGAAGTCAATAATTTTTACTAATCTAACACTACATTTTTTCGAACAAAAAAGAACACATTTTTTTTATCATTTATTGTTCACAGGGTTCACATATATTTGTTAGAGTTACCAAATTCCGTTGACCTTCAAAGCACTTTTGGACCAATAGAGTCTAATTATGTTAACGAATTAAAAATGTCATATGTTTTCTTAACTTTTGAAAATAAATGTAGAAGTTGAATTGTACAAAAATGATTAATCACAAGTGTATATATACACATGATGAAGCGTTATGATGAGTGCATGCAAAATTATTTCACCCCACATAGAAATTTATATTTAACAACCAAATCAAATGTTGTTAATTGAATATTTTTTTTTACAAAAATCAAAAAACAAACATTTTAAGCAAATTTTGTTCTAATTTCTTATAGTCATGCCATTAATGAAATGTGTAATCACAATTAAAAAAATGTTACATAGCTAAATTCACAATACAATTAAACAATATGAATTGAAATAAGAGTACTTTTGAGATAATACATATATTTATGTTCTACATATGTTTACAAACGGTACCTTATTATATGTTCGACATATATATGCTTTCACTAAGAATTCATATGTCACTTAATCCACAAAAAAAAAAAGATTCATATGCCTACATGATTCCAACTTTAATGTGAATGTCTCCAATTGAAATTTCTTTTGATTTCAAGAAAGGAGGATACATTGTCTAGAAAGTAATCTATAAACGAAATATTATACTTACATTAGCAAAAACTCATACCATGATTTGTCTTCTTGAATGATGCCTCAATTAACAAAAATGCAAATCGTCTCCACAAAATTATAACCACATAGAGAGGTAGAATTGAGAGATTAAGAGAGTGATTATTAGAGAAGTGTACCATGAGGAGAAGATGAAAAATTAAAACCGAACAGAGAGGAATACTTGAGAGATTAAAATAACAATTATTAGAGAGGAGATGAAGAGCTTGAACTAACATAAAATTACCAAGAAAACCTCATTGATAATAGAACTTACATTTTTCATGTAGGGACAAAAAAATATTTAACAAATTAAATAATTAAGAAAATCAAAAAGTTGATAAAGTTTCTTATAGCAATTCCTAAGCAATGAGGATGCGTTTTGCTTATATATATATATATATATATATATATATATATATATATATATATATATATATAGGGAAAGGTTCATTTGAGAAACACTAAATATATGAGAAATAGAGAAGTGATCTTAAACCATTAATTCGGTCAAGATCGGCGGCTTTGACCGATAATTAGGGAATAATTGCTCCCATGGTCCACTCCCGTGTTCCTCACATTGTTTATTATTCGAAGGGTATTTTTGTAAATTATCCAAACGTTCAGATATGAATATCACTTTTTTTTCTTTTTTTTAGCCGTGTGTGTTCATATATGAATGCATGCAAAAAACAGAAGTTCATATATGAATGTTAGTAGACGTTCATATATGAATGTTAGTAGAATGCCACTATTTTTTTGTACGTATTCATATATGAACGCATGCATTCATATATGAAGGCATGCAAAAAACAGACGTTCATATATGAATGTCACTCTTTTTTTTTTTGCATGCATTCATATATGAACGCATGCATTCATATATGAAGGCATGCAGTCAGTGTTTATGTAAAAATTATGAACATTCATATATGAACGCATGCATTCATATATGAAGGCATGCAAAAAACAGGAGTTCATATATGAATGTCACTCTTTTTTTTGCATGCATTCATATATGAACGCATGCATTCATATATGAAGGCATGCAGTCAGTGTTTATGTAAAAATTATGAACATTCATATATGAACGCATGCATTCATATATGAAGGCATGCAAAAAACAGGCGTTCATATATGAATGTCACTCTTTTTTTTTTGCATGCATTCATATATGAACGCATGCATTCATATATGAAGGCATGCAAAAAACAGGCGTTCATATATGAATGTCACTCTTTTTTTTGCATGCATTCATATATGAACGCATGCATTCATATATGAATGCATGCAGTCAGTGTTTATTTAAAATTACGAACATTCATATATGAACGCATGCATTCATGTATGACTGCATGCCTTCATATATATGAACACGCGCGTGTTTTTGTCAAAGTTACGTAAATACCCTTATATTTTTGGAAGAGCCGTAATTTTTGACCACCAGTCAAAGCCGTAACTTTTGACCAATTAAATTCAATCTTGACCATATGAATGGCTAAGATCACTTCTCTATTTCTCATATATTTACCATTTCTCAAATGAACCAAACACTATATATATATATATATATATATATATAGAGAGAGAGAGAGAGAGAGGATCATTTGTTAACCATTTATTTCTTGTTAACTATGTGAACCTTGCTCAACCAATAGAATTGCAAGGTTAGTTGATGTTTAATTGATTTATTTATTTAATACAAAAGGGTATTAACGTCATTTCATAAGTAATCTTTTGTCATTAATTTTATGGGAGTTACAAAAATGAAGATTCCAAAATTACTTTGTAGGTTACGATTTTATAACTTTATCATTTTTTTCATAATATTTTTGAATCATTTCAATATTATTATAGTAGTTTGGTTCATGCTTGGATAAAACCGTATATCGTATAGTCGTTCTATTCGAGAAATTTGTCCGATATTAATATTAATTCATACAACGCATGAACATACCCTAGTTAAAATCAATGAAATAGATAGTCAAATACACTACTATTTTAAGGGAGTATAGTCAAATACACTACTATTTTAAGGGGGTAGCATCAGATCATACATACGACCATGAGTTTTTCATCCAACTTGTTCATGTTTGTTCATTACTTCACCATTGGGCATATGAACAAAAACTTGTTAACGAGTCACATGAACAATAAGGTGGTTGTTCATTCATGTTCATATTTCTTCATATTAATATGATATTTAAAAGTAATATATTGTTCATATTTATTCATATGAATATGATATTTAAAAATAATATTGTTCATATTTCTTCATATGAACACTAATGAACCGGGTGTTACAATTCTTTTGAAAGTAACATTAATTAAGAGAGAATAAAGACATAATGTTTCATTTATTTTTTTTCCCAAAATACCCTTATCACTATAGTTCACTCTTAATTTTTCATTAATTGTGCATTTATTAAGGCTTTTAAAAGATATTCAATCTCAACCATTGATTTTCATGATCAAGGGCTTATAATGGTTCATAGAGTTAACACAAAAAATGTGGTTAACAAATGAACCTGACCCTATATATATATATATATATATATATATATATATATATATATATATATATACTTACTTTTTGAGATATTAATTGATGGAGAGATTGAATAGAGTAAAATGAATTCATATAAGAATTGGAAATTTGATAGTTTGGAGGTTAAAGTTAATTAACTTGGAAATAAAATTACCAAATGATCCTTTTTGTAGTGAAGTACATAGTTTTCATTTAAGGGTAAAAAAGTCTTTAATTTATTGGTATTTAAAAAAAATCAAAACAATGAGAAAATTTCTTTAGCAGAATACTACTCTCACAATGTGCCACAATATCATTTATAGGTTTTCCTTTTATATATAGACTAGGCATATACTCGCGCGATGCAGCGGAATGTGAGTAAAGAACGAGCAATTAATGCTACTTCCTTATAGACATGTCATCAACAATCAACCATGACCTAAGAATCACAACTTATGAAATACTAAACCCTAAACCCATAAAAATATTCAATAATTAGTTTATATTACAATTATTGACGAAAAAAATTATAATGATATAATTTATAATAAGAATGAAAGGTATTTTACGATTATATATTTTTAATGTGCTAACGGTGGAAAAAAATAAAACGTATAGATAAAAAACAAATTAATTCGTAGATATTCATGATATTTAATAATACGGTTAAATTAAAAAACATTCAATATTGGGTTCGTTTTGAAGGTATTGACGAGACGATTATTATGGTATAATTTGTAGAAAAATGAACGTATTTTTCATTGCATTTTTGTTCATATACGATTATTTGTGTTAACATAATAAGGGTGTAAAATGAAAAATGAAAAAACAAGGGATATAAAGTAAATTAAATAATTAATTATAAGGGTGGTAAATGTAACAGGTATTTCCAATTCCATCTCATGGATTCCAATTCTTTTATTTTATTTTTAATTAATAGTTACAGTTTTTATCCCTGAACTTTTTTGATAAATTTACTTTATATCTTTTAGTTTTACATTTTAGATTTTACATTTTCATTATATTAACACATATAAACATATATTAACTAAAATACATTAAAAAAATAATTTTTGATTTTAACAAGTTACACCATTATAATCGTCTCGTCGATACCTTCGAAATGAGCCCAATATTGAATATTTTTTTGATTTAACTATGTTATTATATGTCATATATTATACATTGGTTAATCGATTTAAAAAAAAAATGCATTACATCAAACGTAAGTTTTAACATCAAGATAATAAACATAATAAATATATTGCGTATTTTTTATTTCAACAGATTCCAGCTTTGATTATTCATTTAAATTAACATATTCACGAGTACGAGTACACTCTATGTACTATTCATTCACATCTAATCTACGTTTGTATGGGATAATCCACGACATTGCATCTGGAAGTGCATGATGTGTCCAATGTTGTATGAGTGTGGGCATTGGGTAATCTCCTTTTAATACCCAGTTCATCCATTAACTCTACGCGGATAGTGTCCATGCATCTTCATGACCACCGAAACAAGTAGATATGGCTTGAAATCCACAAATTTCATCGCCTAATACATATTGTACTTGTGCGATGTATGGATGAAATAAACTCGGGATTTGATCAAGATATGGAGTGGGAGGGGGGGTGTCGTTGGAAGTAGGAGCTATGTCTCGCTGATTCTTTATGACCAAAATCTTTGGAGTTGATAAATGTTGGCGCGTTAGAATAACTGCGTCTACGAGGGTCTTCAATAATATTTTTCTTTATTTCAAATAAATTACTTTACTTTATTTCAAATAATATATATATATATATATATATATATATATATATATATATATATCGAATGATTCTGTTTTCATTGATCGACATGTGATATCCCAAAATAATCGAAATTTGTGATATCCACAATTAATCACATGTGATATCCACAAAATACAACGTAATTATGTATGTTAATGTGATATGTTAAAACGTATTTTTTAACATATTTTTAACATATAATAAAATAATTAAATCAAAAAATATTTAATATTGGACTCATTTCGAAGGTATCGAAGAGATGATTATAATGGTGTAACTTGTTAAAATTAAAAATTGTTTTTTTAACGTATTTTAGTTAATATATCCTTATATGTGTTAATATAATGAAAATGTAAAATGTATAAAATAAATCTATCAAAAGAGTTCAAGGACCAAAACTGTAACTACATGTATCAATAACTACTTTCAAGTAGTGATGGCCATCTTGGCCCGGCCCGGCCCGACCCGATCGGTTAACCGAGACCGGCCCGACTGAAAGCCCGGCCCGGCCCGATGCCAAACCGGTTTGAAGCCCGAAATCATGGACCGGTTTGGGTTTTTGGCGTTTTTGGCGGCCCGGCCCGGCTCGGCCCGAGCCCGGTTCACGGCCCGGTTTTTGGCCCGGCCCGGCCCGATTCGTACATTTTTAAAAAAATACGTTATAAATACTTGTATGTTACCGTTTATATACGTTTTTTTGACCTTTTTTTTGTATTTTTTACCCCCCAAACCTCTATAAATACTTGTATTGTAAGTTTGTAACTTAAATTTATATATAAAATGTATTTTTAAAGTATATTTTAGTGATTTATTATAAATAAAACGTATTTTTAAAGTGTATTTTAGTGATCCATTATATAAATAAATTATTTTAAAAAAAATACGAAAAAATCATCGGCCCGATCACGGCCCGGTTTGGGCCCGGCCCGGCCCGGTTTTGGTTAAACCGGTTCACCCCAAGCCTAACCGGGCCACGCCTTTTTGGGTGAAGCCCGGCCCGGCCCGGCCCGAAGCCCGTTTGGGCCCGGTTTTTGCTTTCACTGTAGAGGCCCGAAGCCCGTTTTGGCCCGGCCCGGCCCGAGCCCGATTTTTGGCCATCACTACTTTCAAGAACCGTTTAAGCCATTTAATATATAGTATAGATATAGATATATAGATTATTACCCTTTTTTTTTGCTTATGTAGTACTTAGAACAACCATTGGGAATAATTTTTTTCGGAAATATCATATTATAATTATATTATTATTTTACAAACTTGTTAATGTCTTGTTCTCTGTCACGAATTGGGATCGCTCGCCAATTAGGTCAGATTGGAGCAACATTGTTCGAGAACATTTTACCCATATTCGGTGATAAGGGAAAAAACGACCTCTGACCTAGTTACCGTAGTCAGAAAATAGTAATTCTTAATTACTATATTATACACACTCTAAAGTAACTTATTTGTTTTAAAAATACTTTTATTAATGTGACGAATAAATTATTCATACCAGTTCATTCATCGAAGCTGATCTAGACCCTACAATACATCGTTGTTCCAACATCCAACGAATTGCCATGTATTGAAATCGAGATGTACTTGACCACATGGTAAACATGGGTTGGGTATTATGGGGGACCGTCAAGCACATCCGGCAAGGATCAAGGGCGATCTCGTTGTTGCATAACTCAGGTCGGAGTAAGGTGCCAACGGACGTCCAACAGGTAGTCTCACGATCGGGCATGAGTGTCCGGAAGTTGTCATTGTATACTCCTGCGGGTCAGAAGTTGGCGGGGGAAGGAGAGGGAGACTGGGCGAGATCACGGTGAGAAGCGTGAGAAGTGGTTATCAACCATAGCCCCTCCTTTCTTGAACTCTCCCACAACCTTCAACACCAATCTCATCCTCAGCGTTAGCGATTAACAATTCAACATCTCTCAAAATAGACCTACAAACCATTAGTTGTATGTGTTATGTGTTTGTGTGTGTTGTGTAAGATAAAACAACTTCGGTTGAACTCAGTTGTATGTTTTCTATGTGTTATGTGTATGCATGTATTGTGCAGGTTGAAGCCAGATTTATCTTACAACTCTCCAATGAAACCCATGTGTGTGTATATAAATCGTAGTGTGTGTATATTTACACACACATATATATTCATACATATTAAACCTACATATATCTCTAAGTTTCTGTTTAAAGTTGCAGGTGGTTTTTTTTTTCTTTTCATATGTTGTGTGTGTGTGATGTATATATATATATATATATATATATATATATATATATATATAGTGAAAGGATATTTTGCAACTCACATCTTAACCGTTGGTGCTCTAAAAAGCTTTTTTTAATTAATAGATGAAATGACAATGTTACCCTTGACTTAACGGACTTGATTTAATGGTGTTAGTGATAGGGACTCAGGGTGAAATGAAATGCAAACCATAAGGATCCCTGGTGTAATTATTTCAAAATAGGGACCATATCCAGATTTTGAGTAAACCATAGGGACCCACAGTGTAATTTACTCTTTTAAATATATTAATTTTTATATTTTATTTTAAAAAAATATAGCATTAAATATTCTCTAACATTATTGCCAAGCCAATTGACGGTGACACTTGAGCCGCTAGTTGACCTAGCACTACCACCTTGATGGAACTCAGCTGAGCTGGAAACCTACGTCGAAAAGTAAGCCACGCGCGGATCGACTCGGCGTGACAGTTAGCTTGATAACCCCATGTCGCTTATTTGGTTTATTAATTATCACCCTTATTTTTTTGAGTTTTACGCAATAAGTCCCTAAGGTTTGGAATTTTGACATCAACTCTTCTTTTTTCCTTCGTAAAATTACTTAATAGACCTCTTAACGGTAGAGATCGATGGAAGGAAAAAACAGGCTTAAGACTTGACGAGATATATCAGTTAATATACATCCATTTGATTCGTAGTATATTTGTATATAGATTTTATACCTTCTCACTATAATAAAATTGGATTAATAGGATATTTAAAATTAACGAGTTTTTTAGAAAACATTTTTGAAATAAAATGTCATATTAATCTCTTCACTGACATTATTTGAGAAAGTGTTTGATAAAAACAAATATCATACAAAAATACGTGTTTATAGGACATTTATCAAAAGTGTCATGTAAAAAAACCAATTCGATATACATTATTTTAAGAATGTTTTAAAAAACTTGTTAAAATGCTTAAAACGTCCATTAAACTAATTGTAATGCTTTTATCTAAGACGTAGAATTATTTGGTCGTATGAACCTATAGAAGAGTCTTTTATAACATATAAAATTTTTAATGTCTTCTAAACTCATTTTTGTGTAGTGTCTTTGACATATTTATCTGAATTGTTGTATTCATGTATGCACATCTATGACAGAGAGGTCTTTTAGGATACTGTGTAGAGAGCAAAGGCTTCTGCTTTTTCTTCTTTCTTATGAACGACATTTCTTAGTTTAGCATCCTAACAAAGAATCTTAGAGCATCGCCAACAGATTCTCCAAAATTTCTTTAAAATGGAGAATCACGACTCAAAATCTTCAAAAAAAAAGTTACATTCAACTTTAACATATTTTCTATTTTTAAGATTACACCATTAATTATATTATTAAAATATTTTATACATGTGAAAATATTGTTCTGTCTCATAAACATTTAACATCAAAGTTTCTTATTTGTGAGAATATAATATAATATTATTCTGCCTCATAAATATTTAACATCTAAGAACACCAAAAAGATCGCACGAATCAAGTCGATACACACGTCACAATGTATCAACTTGATTTATGCGATCTTTTTGGTGTTCTTAAATATTTTTTAGTTCGTACAAGATTTCAATTTCATCATTAAAATTCAAATTGGTTTAAATTGAAAATAAAACTTGTTCCATATTAATTTCCTTAGTAACTGTACTTTACTTATATTTATGTTGGTCCAAAAAAGTCGTTCACTTGTATACATTTCCCTCAAAAAATGAATATTCAGCTTTAGAACTCCGTTAAACCTCAGAAAACAAAATAAGTTTGTGTTCACAAAAAACTTATGTATGCCGAATTTGATTATTTTCACATGACCTTATTTCTAATGCTGGGATTACACGAGTCGTTGGCACATTTTTTATGTGATTTTTGTACATAAAGCTATTAGCGGCCAACTATGAAATATCACAGACCCATCACTGTGGCACTGGTAGGGGTGTCAAAAATAACCGAAACCGAATAACGTACCCGAACCGAATGAAATTTGGGTTAAACGGTTTCGGGTTATTCGGTTTTCGGGTTAAACGGTTCGGTTAACCAAATAAGGATCTTTATTCGGTTTGGTTTTCGGTTAATTTTTTCCTAATTCGGTTAAACCGAATAACCCGAATAACACAATCTACTAATATTTTATATATTGCATGTTATATTATTATTATTTTACATATTTTATTGATATATAATGCTTTTTATTGAGAGTAGATAATGGTTTTTTTATTAGATTACATTTTATGTTTGAATTACATCATCGTATGAAGAAAAATAATGTCATATGGTAGAAATAGGTTTTGATAGATGATGTATTTTACTTGATATACGTCAATTGTTGAGTATGAATGTATGATACAATTGTATATTATAAACAAGACACTTTATTTAAAAACATTATTTGAGCAAATGTCCAACGAAAAAATATAAATTCTTATTCGGTTTAACCGGTTACCGAACCGAATAACCCGAAACCGATTAATCCGAAACCGATTAAACCGAACCTTATTTGGTTTGGTTATCGGTTTTTAAACTTTGAAAACCGATTTACCCAAACCGAATAAACCGAAAACCGATTTAACCGACCGAATAACACCCTTAAGCACTGGTGATGTAACACAATTCATGGCAGTGTGATCAATCCACAATATTTCCTTTTCTGCTATGTGATAACTAACCAATTTTGATTTATGAAGCGTCATATAGGTCGAGTCAACGATCCCCACATTTTCAAATTTGTAGGTTATGAATGGTGGGGCTCAATCGTACATACGAAACATTTATTTTGGCTATAGGCTACAACATGAGCCATGGTAAACTTGTTAAGGTGGTAAAAGGTTAAAAAGTGTGAAATACAAGGTAGAAAATGCAATAAACTTATTAAGGTGGTAAAAGGTTAAAAAGTGTGAAATAGAAGGTAGAAAATGCAATAAACCTAAAGTATGGGGTGTGTGAAGTAAAGTAAACATTCCTTGACAAATTTGGGGACGTCATCAATGTCGTTAACTTGTCCATGCACATGTGGGTTGCTTTCAGAAATAAAGGATTCACATGTGGATAAATCAACATGCAAATTGGAAAATTCTTTATTTTCTAATTATTTATTTTTAAAATGATTATGATTTTTTATTATTATTATATGTTTATATTTTTCGGCGCCTAAATTTGTAATATTCTTTTTACCCCTTTGGGTTATATAATATGTTTTGCAAACTTTCTAAACGATATAAACTGTACAAACTCATCTAGGTCAGTCGATTTTTTGATCAACGATTGAAGATTTTTCGGATTTAATCATATATTTTCGAAGTTTTATATATTTTTTCCCATATGAATAATCGGATTTTTAAGCTTCATATATTTTCTCCTACATGAATAATCAGATTTTTTTTCGAAATAATCATATATTTTTGAAGTTTCATATATTTTTTTTCTATATTAATAATCAGATTTTTAAGTTTCATATATTTTCGCCAATATAAATAATCATATGATGAAATGTGATCTTTTTACATGGTCCACTAAAAACTTCCAAACCCTTTTCATGACCAAACCCAATCTTTTTCGACATCTTCTCTGTCCAAACTTGATCTTTTCTAGTCATCTTATCCGGTCAAACCCTTATCCAAACAACAACATCAAGATGAAACCCAAATCTCAAATGAACAAAATACATTAGATATATTGAACAAATTACAATAATTCCTCAAAAAAATGGAACAATTTTTTTCCGAATGAACTAAATACAGAGGCATTCAATAGAAACCAACCATTTTTAAAAAAAATGAAAAGAACATCAAGATCCCTCAATATACAAAATCAAATCCTAAATACACATATAAACTCAAACCCTAAAATCAGAATCTAAATATCGAAATCAATATCTAAAAAACTAAATCAATCAGAAGGTGGAGATCGACATATATGGAGGACAATTGACATATGCAAACCCATATCTAGGGTTTCGATTTATACCAGGAGAAGAATGGAGTCGCCAGATTTACAGGTTCCCGTAGGGTTTTGATTTATAGATGATGAGGGCGTTGATCTTAGATCAACGAGGATTTATAGTGTCGTCTTATGGGATTTCGATTTACAGGCAACGGAGGTGGAGATCGATGAGGGCAACTAGGTGTAGTGGTCCTGTTGAAGGTCAAACCCAACATAAAAACCAAAATGAGAGATGTGTCACCATAAAATCCAATTGGATTTGGAAAGGGCCAGGGGGACTTGTGCTTCTCGATGGTGGGAAATGTGGCCGAAGAAGAGATAGTGGCATGGCGTCCAACACTCATATAATATTTTGTTCTATATATTTAGATCTACAGGTCGAATATATATATATATATATATATATATATATATATATATGTGTATCAACTTATATTGTTTATAATATGTCTGTATGACCAAATATGCATATGTGTAACACCCTCAAATCTGAAAATAACAACTAATTTAAAATTTTCTAAATACATCGATAACTGATTCATCTACAACCACAATTTAAGGTTTAACTTCAATACACGCATTTCATTCTAGGTACACAGTCTATAAAAGGGACGGGTGCTACTAAAACCCAATAACAGTTACTATCTCCAAGCTGCGGAAGACTTCACCAACTACTTACCCTCTTGTAAAACAAGGGCTCATCTAGAACCTGATGCACATGCCAACAAATAAAAAGGTTAGGCTTAACGCCTAGTGAGCTCAAGAGTTTTCATCACATATATATATATATATATATATATATATATATATATATATATAACAATAACTTTAAAAATGTTATTTAAATCATGATTTCCAAAATGATAATACATTCAATCTGAAAGCAACCAAAACAAAATACATTAAATCTGAAAACAATCTCTTTTTCAACATTCACCATCTTCGTGATTAAAATCACAAAACAAAATGCTTATTCGAATATAAGACCAAAACCCAAATCTCACGTAAAACATAACTGACACTTTAATAAACAAATACTGAAAACGTAGATAAACTCCAACTTCCAAAACATCCCAAAAACATGGGTAAGATTTAATATTCAAAGCCTTAGAACATGGATAACTACCCGAACTCAAAACGTCACTGAAAACATAGATTATAAAACTCAATACTCAAATCAACACTTCTTGGTGACGGGGGAGACCCGATTACATTGTACGCGATAGAACGCCAAGTGGGTCACATAGCTATGTAGAAAACCAAAATGTATGGATTATACACATAAAACATACCGAGCTCAACTACTCCAAGTCTATTGCTCAAAAACATCAAGTCAACACCTCTAAGTCTATTCTTGAGAGTTCCAAAATGGGGAACCCAGTTCCAAAACGGGAACTTATGCACAATGGAATTACACCTTACTGCCCATGGGACGTTGTCCGACCGTATAGGTCCACACCTTAGTTACCATGGTGACTCGATGCCTATTCCGTGCCAAAGTGGTGAACTTGTCCAAAAAGGGACATAAAGAACATTGTGCCTATGGATCAATTGCACTAACTAAAACATTACATGACTCAAAACGAATGAGCTAACGCATTCAAAACATGTAATTCTTAAATAAGATGCAGTAAATGAAAATCATGACCAAACGCTCTACATTGAGCTATTAAAATCAGACAAGTGTCCCCAAGACCCAACAAAATCCAGACCGAGCCATAAGCTCAACAAATCTAAAGACCCATCGTTGAAAATCATGATATGAAATCAAATTTAAACAACCCGACATTATGTAAACCCATACTCCAAAATATATAATTAACTCCAACATAGTTTAGATTGGGACAACTCATTTTCCAAGTGAATTATATCATTTACTCTTTCAAAAACGTCCCATAACACAAAATCAAACACTTATCTAAAACATATAATAAAATGCATTATACTCCAACTTTACTTCATGAAATAAATCATCAAAATACCAATGTGTATAATTTAGTTGTCAAAATGCTCAAAATCCCAAACGTGGGTGGTTTACAAAGTTTATAAAACCAAACACTTCAATAAATCAATATTCGTCAAATAACTCAACAGTTAATAATTTCATTTAAAACATATAAACACTTTAAAATGGACATTTTGGCATGTACACCATTTTCACAAATTAACTGGAACTCACCTTGCAAGATTTAGGCTAAATCTAGATTTTACCCCATCTTAAGCTTCCTTGAAGAGATCCGAATTCACAAGCAAAATCCTTCCAAAACATAGATTCACAAATTTCAAACCATGAACATACTCATTCAACCAATAAGAATCGATCCCCAAACATTTACATCAAAATCCCTAAATTTGGCACAAAACCCTAATTTTTGACCTACAATCTCCAAAATCATCAAATCCAAATTTGGTCACAAATGGAGGTTTACAACTCATATAAGGTGTTGAGAGGAGAGGAGGAATAAAATTACAATGTTAGGTTTTGATACTAACAAAACCCTAGAAATCTCCTTTGAAGAAGATGAAGGTGGGGATGAAGATCCCTTAGCTCCTAGCTTCCAAATCTAGAAGATGAAGCCCAAATCTTGAAATAAATAAGGGGGAAATGCTTTGGATGCTCCATGGACCGAATTAGGGGGGGGGGTTAGGTTGAGAGAGTTTATGGAGGATATGGATGAATGTATAATGATAAAAGAGGAGAAAAAAAACGGATTTTAAGCACCCTGCAGGTCGACCGCGATTATGCCCGACGAGAGTGACAGGATGTCACAATCGCTGACATAATCGCCAAGTTGGTACCGTGGGCATCCCCCAGTCCCCGACTTTGCCAGCGATTGTGACATCTTGTAACTTTTGTTGGCCAATGTCGCCACAGACGTACCGACCCCCAACACTTCACTTTTCTCACCCGAAAAGCTCACCATCCTCTCGAGAGTTAAAAGTAACATTTTCCCAACACTCAGTCCCCAAATTAGAAACCTCAAAGGCACTGGGTTAACTCTAACTTATTGAAATTCCAGGTGTTACAAAATGTATGCGATTTTTTCAAAGGAGCTAGGTACAAGTTAATTTTTTTTAATCTTTTTAAACCATTGGGTTAGAACAATTAGCATGCTTATGTTTTTCTTTATATATCTTTTTGGGTTTATAAAGATTATTACCTTTTTTCTTTGCTTATGTAGTACTTAGAACAACCATTGGGAATACTTTTTTTTTTCATAAATATCATATTATTATTTTACAAACTTATTAATTTTCTCTTTCACGAAATGGGATCGCTAGCCAAGTAGGTCAGATTGGAGCAACATTGTTTGAGAACATTTAACCCATATTCGGGGCAAGGGGAAAAACGACCTCTCGACTTACTTACTGTAGCCAGGAACCAATAATTCGTAATTACTTTATTATACACATTCTAATGTAACTTATTTGTTTTAGAAATACTTTTATTAACGTGACGAATAAATTATTCATACCAGTTCATTCATCGAAGCTGATCTCGACCCTACAATACATCTTTGTTCCAACATCCAACGAATTGCCATGTCTTGAAATCGTGATGTACTCTCGACCCCACAGTAAACATCTTATGGTGGCAAAAGTTTAAAAAGTGTGAAATAGAGGGTAATAAATGTAACAACCTGGAAGTGAATGAAGTAAACATTCTTTGTCGAAATTGCGCTGTCATTAACGCACAACGTTAATGCTGACGTCATCGACCTTTTTATTTTGGTGGGCCAACCCGAATGGTTTCACATCGGCACCGCAAACATCAACCGCGTCAAACATTCGATATCGAATCAAGATGGACATTCGAACGCTTATTTTTATTTATTTTTTATGAGAGTTTTATTTATTATTTTATTTATATATTTTTTGAGCCATTAATTTGCAATTATCACGATGACGACCACAAAAATGATTTTATAAATACAAAAATTCCAAATTTATATTTTTTACATCAACAATTTACAACAAATTGGTTTTATAGGACATCAAAAATTTCTGAAACGTCGTAATGCTCTGTAGAATTTAATTTATATGAGCAAAAAATAAAACGTCCTATCTAAAAACATTGTAATAAGTTTATATGATGTTTTTGAATGGCATACCATTTTTTTGAATATTTCTTTTATAAAAAAAACGTCGTATTAGTTATCTTATATGACACTATTTGAAAATTTGTCATAAAACAAGTGTTTTATAGAAAAACTAGAAGCGTACTCGCGCAATGCAGCGAGATACATCACGATTTTAATATTTTTTTATTTTTTGTTTTTTGTCGATTTACAATACGGTTTTGGATGGTTTTAAGAAAGTGATAACATTTTTTTTATAAATTTGTTTAATTTAGGTTTAATAATATAATGTTTTATATATAAAAAAATAAGTATTTTGTTAGAATTAAATGATTATCTTATATATTTTAAATTAAGATGTTTATCACGTTTTGATTATGTTTATCAGTTAGTTAATATTCTATATTTAAAATTTGATTTTTTAGGAAGTTGAAATGATGGGTGATTTTAGGGAGTTAAAATTGTTAGAGATAATGATTAAATAGTAGGAGATTTAGTTTTCTTTCTTTATTTAAGTTTTAAAAAAAAATTTTATGTCATCTTTATAATATAGTATAAATATAAATATAGATAGAATTAAATGATTATCTTGTATATTTTAAATTTTTTTATATTTAAATTAAGATGTTTATCCCGTTTTGATTATGTTTATCAGTTAGTTAAATTCTATATTTAAAATTTGGTTTTTTGGGAAGTTGAAATGATGAGTGATTTTAGAAAGTTAAAATTGTTAGAGATAATGATTAAAATGTTTTATATATAAAAAATAATATATTTTAAATTTTTTATATTTAAATTAAGATGTTTATCCCGTTTTGATTATGTTTATCAGTTAGTTAATATTCTATATTTAAAATTTGATTTTTTAGAAAGTTGAAATGATGAATGATTTTAGGGGTTTAAAATTGTTAGAGATAATGATTAAATAGCAAGAGATTTAGTTTTCATTCTTTATTTAAGTTTTAAGTAATTAGCATTAAATAGCGGTACATTAAGCTTTAACAGTTGTTTTTAAGAGTTTTTTATGTCATCTTTATAATATAGTATAGATATGAGTTTATATACCACTTTCTAAAAAATGTCATATAAAATAGTTAATGCGGTGATTTATATTAAAAGTGTTATAAAAAATTTGTTAAAACACCTAAAAATGTCCTATAAATTTATTACAACGATTCTAGATATGACATTTTATTTTTTGGTACTATAAATTAAGTCTTATAACCAGGTCTAGTATGACGCTTAGAAATTAGCGGTGTCCAATAAACTCAATTTTGTTGTAGTAAATACATCATATGTTTCATATTAACGTGTTACAATAAAATGTTATGTTGTACTTAAACATCATAACAATTTTTTTTTATCGTCTTCATCCCGATGAAGGGAGGGATCCGACCAAGTTCACATCCAGTCCCAAATCCAAAATCCATATTCGTCATCTTAAAGTCAATGTCTCATACGTTTACAATGCAGTATGAAAATGGTGTCATTAAGAAAGAGAAGGGGTATAACCGGATAATATTGGTCTGTGACTTGAGTTAGAAACATATCGGTTTCTTACTAGCTAGAATAAGAACTCGATCAAGGATTAATCAATGGTCAAAGATGATCTTTCTGGTACATAACTCCCTTCTTGTTGAGGTAAGAGCCTCTTAGTAAACGATTTTATTTTATAAACAAATAAAATGAAATTTATTTTATCTATACTATCTATACTATATTATAAATATGACATAAAAAACTCTTAATTACAACTCACTAAGCTTTATATACTATCATTTAAAGCTATCTACTTAAAATCTCTTAACAATAACTACTAAAGTCTAATGTACTACCTGTAAAGCTTTTAACCCTAATTAATATATTTCATCTTTATCCCCCAAAATCCTTATCTCTAATCCCTAAACCCTAAAATTATGAAATTTGAATTATGATAAACATAATCAAAACAGAATAAACATCTCAATTTAAATATAAAAAATTTAAAATATATAAGATAATTAATTAATTTTAACAAACTACTTAATTTTTTTATATAAAAAACATTATATTGTTAAGCCTAAATTAAACAAATTTATATATAAAAAAATCATTATCACTCAATTAAAAAAAATTAATGAAGCAATATGTACTACTTTTAAATGTTTTTAACCCTAATTAATAAATTTCATTCTTATCCCCCAAAATCTTTATCTCTAATCCCCAAATCCTAAAATTATGAAATTTGAATTTTGATAAACATAATTAAAACAGAATAAACATCTCAATTTAAATATAAAAAATTTAAAATAAAAATAAACATTAAAATCGTACTGTAAATCATCCAAAATCGTACTGTAAATTTAACAAATTTAAAAATTTAACAAATTTATATATAAAAAAACCATTATCACTCAATAAAAACCATCCAAAATCGTACTGTAAATCAATAAAAAACAAAAAATAAAAATTAACATTAAAATCGTGATGTATCTCGTTGCATTGCGCGAGTACGCTTCTAGTATTATAAAGTACAGATAAAAAACTCTTAAATACAAATTATCAGGCACAAGGTACCATCATTTTATGCAAGATTTTAAAAATCTCTTAATTTACAAGTATCAAAACACAATATACATATTACTACTGCAGACTTCTAACACCCGCCAATTTGGTATGTGCAGAGTCTTCCTTTTATGTAGACATTTATATGTATCTCTATTAATTAATATATTATATTACTATAATTTTGTTTTAATTATATTATTAAATATGTAATTGGTTATTTTTTCTAGATGTTATTAAAATATATAAGATAATCATTGAATTCTAACAAAATACTTAATTTTTTTATATAAAAAACATTATTTAAACCTAAATTAAAGAAATTTATAAAAAATTCATTATCATTTTCTCAAAACTATCCAAAATCGTACTGACAAAAAATAAAATAAAATGAAACATTAAAATCGGGATGTATCTCACTGCATTCAGTGGCAGAGCCACAGAGCAACGAGAGGGTGCAATTGCTCCCCCTCAAACCTGAAAAAAATTTCATGTATTAAGAGAATTCGAGGATATAAGGCGACTGAGAAGATAGGGAATAGGAGGCATGTGCATACTGGAGACGTGGGAGCTTGGTCAAAATGGTAAAAGTGATTTGTATGAGTAGATTTATATTTAAAGCCTTGTATTTTATTAAACTTTTAAAAATGACTAACTTTTTTCTAAAATGAATATTACAATTTAAATCAATTTATATCTTTAAATGTTATTTCGTCAAAAATTTAGGAATCAAGATAATTATTTTAATTTAATGTATAATTTTTTTGTGAAATTAAAAATATATAAAATGCTTTTAATCAAGGTGAATGATCGTTTGAGAAGTTAAGTTAATGGTAAGAAGTGGATCTGAATCGTTGATCTCTTTTAATCTCAATCCCTCTCATGAATTGCGGCTTTGAAGAGAATTGATCCGTTGCATTTCGGTGCATCTTATCTCGGTGCATCTCATCCTAATATGCATCCATTTTTCATCAAACGGTCGATAACCACTTTTCACGATTAACTCAACTTCTCACCGAAATCCAACCCTTTAATCAATAACTATTATCATCTTGATCAACATTATTTATCTCAATCTCCATGTCAAGTTAAATGTCAATATTAATAGAATTTGTGTTAATTTCTAGATTTAATTTGTTACCTAATTTATGTGACAAGACATGTCAAAATAGCGAAAAATCATACGCATGTTACATTAAACTATATAGAAACAATTTGATGGTTCTTCTAATAAATGCAAACAAATGATGTAGTATGTTTTTTATTCCTAATAAAATTGTACCCGTTATTTTATAACGTGTTGACTAAATCAGCTTCTGTATGGCTACCGGTGCAACCCATTTGTTACTTCTCTAGTACTGTTCATTTGTTACCCATTTGTTACTTCTCTAGTACTGTTCATTTGTTAAGTTTTAACCGACTCGATTTTAAAGGTTGATTTTAGTTTGATTTGTACATTAAACAACCATGGTAATTAAATATTTAATAAAAGGAGAAACATTCGGTGATTCATCATCTATTTTATTCATTTATAACTGATGCTCCCTCTCGAACCCAATCCTGGCTCCGCCCCTGACTGCATTGCGGGAGTACGTTTTTAGTCCAATAAAACAGTGACAATGTATACTCTTGACTTGATACAAATTTTAATAATAATGACAAAAAAAAATCTCATTCATAATAAAACAATAGAAATACTACTTTGGATCATTCATGGTATGAATGGAAAACGACAATTTTTATTGGTTTTATTGATTATTTAATTAATATTTAATATCGTACGTAAACTGATACTTACATACATATATAGTATACATATACACATAGACCTCCCTCATAATTACTGTGAGGGTGGTGTTTACCCTTTTTTTTTTTTTTTTTTTTTTATGTTACGAATTAATTATCATAAAGAAACAATTAAAAACAACGATAATGCAAACCTTAACAACCTCTATAAATTGAAGTAAAATGTACGTTTTTATAATATGATTGAAGTGTTAATTTGCTGCATGAAATTGAATCAAAAGAATTTATACAGCACGTACATACTTTTTTTTACAAAATGATTTTAATAGTAATAAATTCCGTCTATAAATTCTCTGCCAATCAAAACACGACACATTTTTAAACTTATTTAATACTACAACTAAAATGTATCTTATTTTGATCGGTAGACAGAAAGAGGACATAGATCATTAACAGAGTATGAATTTTCTACGGGTACGATCTCCGGGTACTCCGCCACCGGAAAATTGGTTTTCGCCGTCTTTCCCCTATACCGAATGGCGGCGTTGTCGTAAGCTCTGGCGGCCTCTTCCGCCGTCGGGAAAGTCCCGAGCCATTTCCGCTCTTTTTTCCCGGGGACCATTATCTCCGCCGCCCATTTCCCCGACGGCCGGAGATTAACTCCTCGATACTCCTTCTTCCGTTTCTTTCTCCTCCCTTCTCCACCGCTGCCAGCCGTCGTGAACATCTGACACCCCAAACAATCCGGGATTCGCATTCCGCACTCGTGGCAGATTTCTTTCTCCGGCGGCTGCTGCGGCAGGATACCGTAGCATTTTCCGATGCCTATGGTTGGCGGCGTGGTGGAATTTTCGCCGGAGATGACATGCCGGAGTGCGGAAACGATGACGGAATCCTCGTCGTTCAAATTGACGCCGGCTGTTGTCGAGATTACGGAGAAATTGTCCATTTTTTTGAGAGAACGATTTGAGGGGTTTTGTGCGACACCATTATAATTATATAGCTGTGCTTTGCGGCGGAGGATGGCGGCGGGTTACTCACATGGGGAATTCCGGCACGCGATTTGGCCTCGGAGTGACAGTTAGCTTTTGATAAAGAGAAAACAACAATGGACTCCTGTCGTCTTTTTGCTTTACAAAATAGGAGTATACGCTTTTATAATTTACATTTTCAGTCCCTATACTTTGATCATCTTTTTCTTTTGGAAGTTTCTGAGAATTATTTTTCATTTATTTTCAATTTTGTCACTGAACTTTTGAAATATTCAATAAAAACACCAAAAGTTTTAAATTTTTATAACATGTAACAATCTTTTCTAAATTTTTGTAATAACCACTCAATTTGTTTTTGTGAAGAAAATAGCCACTCAATTTTTAGAAGTTGTTATAAGAACTATAGGATTGTCCATTAAAAATACCAAAAATAATTAAACTTTATAATTTAATATCTAGATTTTTTATTGGGTATATAACAAAGTTTTGTAGCATATATTTACATAGATTATTTTTGTATTCACAACTTACAAAATAAATTCAAGATATCTATAATTCAGCAATAAATTATGAGATTATGTCTAACAAACATTCTAAAATAGATAACACAAGAGCTGTGGCGTGGTGGTAAAGGCTTGGGGAGTTCATAGCGCTCAACCCGGGTTCGAGCCCCACTAGCAGCACTTGTGGCCACTGAGGATAATCTCAGGGCTGCACGCTTTAGCAGCTGGGCCAAATGCCCTAACTGTCAGGGATTAGTCTGAGCCATAGGCCCAGGATACCCTTTACAAAAAAAAACATTCTAAAATAGATAAAATGAATATATTAAGCAGTTTTTTTATCTAAAGATTCTCCAAAATCATTCTTTAAAATAGAGAAAGTATAAGAGACTGTGTGCAAAATTCTACAAATTTGGATAACTCCAAAGATGATTATAATGAGAGAGAAATATTTTTTTATTATATTCTACCAATAAAAGCCTAATAATTAAATGTTTAGAATAGAGAAATCATATGTTGATAATCTGATGGAGATGCTGATACAACATTTTGATTCATAAAATGTTAATAATATTCAATTAGTTGGCTCATTCATTTGATATATTTGGCAACGTACATAGTTTGTGATCAAATAAGTTGATTATTTTAGAGTTCAATTATCGTGGCAATCTCAAACATCAAATATCTGATGTCGAACAAGTTATTTAAAACACCCTTTTGTGCCTTTCATTAGTTGTACTTACTAATTTTTTGTGCTATAAAAACAAATATAAGTAATAACCTTGTTTTAGCTACAACAATAAATAACTGAGATTTATAGCGCTTAAACCGGGTTCGAGCCCCACTAGCAGCATTTGTGGACACTGAGGATAAACTCAGGGCTGCACGCTTTAACAGCTGGGCCAAAGACCCTAATTGCCAGGGATTAGTCTGGACCATAGGCCCAGGATACCCTTTCAAAAAAAAATTAACTGAGATACATAAATCATTGGAACGGTGGAACCAACTAGTTGATGTTAGATGTGCTCAAAAGGATCAAGATATATAGCCTTAGAATAACTATTATTTTTATGTCGAGGTCTTTCGAGAACTAATCCTAATTAATCATGCTCTTAAAACCCTAGCCAATCCAGTTTGTACTCTTAACGTTGTTTCTTTGAAAACAAACATGTTACAAAGTACATATTTATGTTTTATAAAAGTGTTACTCTTTTGTTTATAGATTGGTTAAATAAAGATAGGGGGAAATGTATAAAACTGCAATTAGTGGCGGAATACAAGTATTCTAACCTCGAGAGCGAACGTAATCTCTTTCTACGTATTTGCCGAAATTCCTTTCTACGTACAAAAATGAGCTTTTGAACCTAATGTCGTTTTAGTGTACTTTTTTCATCATTTTTAGTTTTTGATCTTTTTTCATAAGATTTTTAGTAACCGAAACATCAGACGTAAGGGCACGAGCTATCTTTGTTGTCTCTTTGGGATCTTGAGAAGAACAAACATGTTTTCTTTTAAAAAAAACATGAATAATAAATTGATTCATCTTGATCTACATGTCAATCGTCAAAAAAAAGTAACAAATTTAATTAGCACTAATTTCAATAACTTTAACTGAACGAATGGAACACAATTGCAGCAACAAACAAATTTCTTTTATCCGTTTTCATTCATTAAAAAAATATGTTCATATTCATCCGTTAAGATGCTAAACGAATATAAAAAAACGAACACAATGCCTTTGGTCTTTAAGGACGTCAGGGGTTAAAATCTCGGCAAATGTGGTAAATATGTGTGGACTTACTTGTTGCATTTGCCATATATAAGTATTATACACTTTAAAAAAATAAAAAAACACAAATGAACAAAAGAAACAATCACTATTACTTCACCATTGTTACTCTTGAAAAAAACTATATATATATATATATATATATATATATATATATATATATTGTTGTTGTTTATCTCTGTTCGATTAACTAAACAAACCCAAAGTTTTATTCATTTTTATTTACGCCAAACGATTTACCGAACATTCAGTTCGTTTATAATTCTATTTATAGTTTTATAATAATCCGAAATATTTTCATTTTAAATACTTGTTATGATTTCAAATAATTAATTTTTATGCTAAACAAATAGTTTTAAAATCTTCCCCTAAAATTATGATTATGATGAATTTAGTATTTTTTTTGTTTGTATAATTCTAATAAAGGCAAAATAGATATTGTAGGGTCAAACTTAAAATTCTTTTGTAGATTTGGATTTGGAATAAATAATAAGTCTGGATCCTGAGATACTAACCGTGTGAACATGCCATCTCAAAACCCTTTTAGATTTATACAAACAAAATAATAATTTTAAGTTTGATATTTCATAAGTCTATGCTTTTTATGTTTTGATTTGGGCGGTCATATTGTGCCGCCTGTAGATGGATGGGGCCAAGTTAAAAAGCAAAGACAGAGGAGCAATGACCTACAAAACTTTTTAAGTAGGAATGGTAAAGGGACGGGTTTCATAATCCCGGCTCCGATTTATGGTAAAGGGTTGCGGTCTCGATACCTGATAGCGAACCTAATCCCGGCCCTGATTTCTAATACAGTCAATCCCACTTCCATTCCCCGATTCATACGTGGTCCCCGTGAAATTGGAATTGACTAAGAAAGGAAATCATGAAACCTAATTGGGAAATATAATAATTAATATTAATAAATAAATAAAATTTAATATATACATATATATATATATATATATATATATATATATATATATATTTATAACCCTCATTTTTTAGGGTTATTTGTTACTCTTTTCCGTCATTTTATTCACCTTTCTAGCCACTTTTACTTCCATCTCTTTCCTTTGATCTATAAAGTTTGCAAATATGATGAAAACACCAAAGGATGCGTTTTGTCAAAGAAAATCTTGTTTTTGTGGGACTGTGGGCACTGTCCGCCCTCCGAGGGCACCCGAGGATGCATACAGTATTTGCTGCGTATTTGTATCGTATTCTGGGGGTATTGCAGTATTAAAGGCTGGATTATATCTGATAAAAGAGGGTGGATGCTAGCTGGAAGATTCCTCAATCATTGTACTCTTTTGTCTAGTGGGTAATAACCCTTTAACTTGTGAGTATTACCCATTGGGTAAAAGCCTAGCTTTTTAGTATAAATAGGTTGTTAAGTTCACCATTTTAATCACACCATCAACCTTCTCCAGCTCTATTAACTCTCTCTTTGGAAGAGTTTTGGAACTAAGAAAGTTGCTTTTAATTTTAAGCATTTAGTTTCTTGTATTTTCGTTTCTGCCCTCGGCTTCCCGCTGTGGACACGTCTGTAGCTAACCTTTAATTTTATGCAAGTAGTATAACAAGTATTTCCTTTCTTCCTTTACGTCTTTTATTATTTCCAAGTCTTTTATATTTCTTATGCTCTTTATTTATATGTTTTTTATTATTATGCATTTTATTATTATGTCTTTTATTATTATGCATTTTATTATGAACTAACCATCTTTTGGGTAAGGGTGTGAGCCAACTTGAGACTAGTAGGCAACACTTGGGTGTGGCCATCGTTACTAGCTCTTGAGCTTAGTCACTTAAGTCGATACTTAAACTCAACGCTGATAAGCCGATCACTTTGATGTGTTAATATTAAATCTAGACCTCGAGAGGGCGGATTCGAAATACGGCTTAAGGGATGCACAAAGATTTGAGAGAGTCTTTGATAATCACGTAGAGATACGAGTTCTGCATGATTTATTACGGGTCACACGTCGGAGGAGATTTATATCACAAAGAGATTTGGGTGTAAATCTCCGCACCGGTAGAACTTGATTTTTTATCAACGTAATTAAATCGGTAAGATTAAGAGTTGGTAACGATGGACACTTTATGGGTATTTTGTAGGACCGGTCTTTAAAAATTCACTTTCGAGAGATCGGGATTTTTATAGACTTTCCGTACTACAAAAGACCTAACCATTTGTTACTACGCCCATCTCAAGAAAAGCTTACACCCGTACCCATTTCTTTAATTATAAATTTTATTCCGTACTCTTAGCATTAATCAACCACCAAACAAATATTTTTCTCACACTCGAAACTTGTGCAAGAAGTTCATGAAAATCTATGTTTCTCAGTAAGTCAGTCCCTGTGGATACGATACTCGGTACTTGTACCATTATATTACTTGTAGCGATTCCAGTGAAGGTATATACTTGTGTTCTCACTAGGTAATACTGTGCCCCCGCTGTGCAGTATACGATAATTAGCTACCATATATATCTGGTACAGGCGGGTCGGGTGTGTTACTCGACCTCGGCCCCGGTTTCATGCAAGCAAGGATCCTTGGCCCTGGACCCGGTACCCGTTTTAGCGGGGAATCCCCAGTCATGTTCGGGTCGGGTGAACCGGATTCCCCACCGGGTCGGGGCAAATCACCATCCCTACTTTTAAGCTCTTAGCCTATAAATGTAATGAAGTTATTTTACTTCACATGTAATTTGAGCAATAATCTCTTGTAACTATTGATTGTGTGTGGAAATGGTACATCAAAATAAATCGGTGCCAAGTAGATTGGAAACCCGATTTTTAAATAAAATGAGTAGGAAATAGACATAATTGAACATTTATTACATTAATTAATTGAGAAAAAAAACGATTAACAAGATAAATAGAAACACATACCGATAAAATGAGAACTTTATATTTCTCGTAAAATCCACCCTTTTCAAGCATAAATTGAAAATATAACGTAGGAAACAAATTTTAATCTATAACCCGTGTCATATCCAATTTCATTATTCCTCGAATTGATTTTGACCAGTGGCTTACTTCGATCCTTCCTATCCCGAGTTTATTATCGATCTGGTTGTGAGTCGATTCTTCGTCCCATGGT
Source organism: Arctium lappa (assembly GCA_023525745.1). NCBI lineage: Eukaryota > Viridiplantae > Streptophyta > Magnoliopsida > Asterales > Asteraceae > Arctium > Arctium lappa. The sequence continues at coordinate 57,171,461 of CM042062.1, read as the reverse complement.
GTTTTTAGCCACTGAGCCATGTTAAACATCAGGTATATGGTGGAAAAATATTTAAGAGTGAAAGATGAAGGAGGTAAAGTGCAACAGGCTGAAAAGGTGTGGTTAGTGAGGTAAACTTTCGGTAAGGAAATCGGTAATGCTATATGCATCTTTTTTATTTCAAAACTAGGTGGGGAGGATTGTAACGCTTGAAAAATCCTAGCAAGTGACGTTTGGACAACACTCCTTACATCACATAAGTTTTGCTCTTATCTAAGTTAAATGTTGTCGTGATTGTGCTTTAGAATCTCAGAGAATCGACCCCGTAGCCTAGTCGTTTAAACAGAAGAAAATCGGGTCCCGACAGGTAGGGGCGACCTTGCTAGCTAGTGACAATGCCCGTGGGCAAAGTCGCCTGGCATAGTCACTGAGGGCGTACCGTGTGCTCGGCAAACCTAACAACAATGTTGTCGGGCAATGTCGCACCCGGGGGCTGGGGGTATAAAATGGACCCTTGGCGATTTTGAATGCATTTCCTCACTCAATCTGTTTTGAAACCCGATTTCTGGAGCATTTTGGGCGATTTCTTCTCTTCCCTCACTCCCTCCTCATTAAATGCAAGCTTAGGGTTGTTGAAAACACTCTTTGACCATCAAGGATTCTTTTGGAAGCATTTATTGTGAAGTTTCAAGAAAAATCCAAGCTTCTCCATCTCAAGTCTCCATCATCTACATTTTCTAGGGTTTAGTCAAGTTTCTAGGTTTTCTACTAAAACCTAAATTGTGAGTTTTCCTAAACCCTTTTTGTCAAACTAGATACATATCAATATGTGTTCCGTGTTAATATACTTGCATTTTCTTGTAAAATATTCCATACTTACCATGTTGTTCATATGCTCATAATTTTAGAGTTTATGGGTCATTTTGGATGAGAGATGACTTAATGGTTGTTTGGAATCATAAGAATGTCATATTTATAAAGTTGTCTTGGTATTGACTATTTTGAAGAAATAAGCTATATTATTGGGGTTTCACCTAATTTGAGTAAATGATTTTATATGGTACTTGAGTGACCATGGGTAGTCTTGGTATATGGCATTGTGTGATTAAGCATAGAAATTACGTATCATTACTTGAACACATCTTATGTGAAAATATGTGCACTATTTGATTGGAAACATAAGAAGGAATTATATGAAACTTTTACATGATGTATGTGGTATTTAAACTACAATGGTTACCTATGATGGTATTGTATGCATTTCACATGTGGACTAAAGTGCCTTGTGCAATGGCCTAATAATATTGATTGATGAACCAAGTCTAGTGGACACTAAGATGATACAGTCTTGGGTGCCACCGTGTCGGTATGTACCTAAATTTCCGCCATTCGGGATAATGCCATGGTTGTGTGTAATGTAACACCCGTAATTTCCTAAAGAAGCGATTAATGATCGGCCAAGGAAACGGTTAGCGGCCGGTCGGGGAACGGTTTAACACAAGATGCGAGGAGGCACGACAGACGACACGTGCGGTTTGGCCCGCGGCCTCAAGCTGCGACCAAAGTCGCGTAAGTCACTGTGGTTTGCATTCGAAGGATAGGCGCGACTTGGCCCGCAACTTAAGGTCACGGCCAAGGCCGCGAAGACGGTCTGGACGATTTAAATCCCATTTTTTTAGGGTTTTCTCATTCCTACCTCCCTTTCCCATTTCTCTCATTTCACTCACACTCTTCATTTCTCTCTTTGGGGCGATTTTGGGAGCTAAAAGATCAGATTTGGAGCATCCATGGTACATCTATGCTAATGGTACATGGAGGTTTGGTATTTGGAAGCTTGGATTTGAAGAGTTAATGGGTTCCTTTGGTTGGTTTTTGGTGGAGAGTCTAAATATCCTAAAGTGGTAAGTTTCTTTGAATATTTCAAGTTTTGATATGAGGATCTTTATAGATCTAAAGTGTTACATTGATGTTGGTTCATTTCTAGACTTGAAGGAATGGGTTGTTTGGAAACCCTAGCTTATTGTTGAAGATGATGTGTCGATGATGGAAAATTCATTCTTGGAGGCTAAGAATTTGGGTTTGAAATCTAGGTTTAACTTAACCTAGCAAGGTGAGTTGAAGTTGCTTTGTGAAAACTATGTACATGCCAAAATGAGTATTTTTGAAATAAAAATGTGTTTTACTTGGTAATTGTCAATGTGTTAAGTATTTGGATAAGTTTTCATATTTATTAAACTTGGGTTATTTGAATTTCATGAAAATCCATATTTGGGACTTGAATATTTGATAAGTAAATAGTATGACTTATGCATTTGGTAATTTTGCACAAATGAAGTATATTTTATGATTTATGCATTTTTGGTGATTTTGTACATATGAAGTCTAATATATGATTTATGCATTTTTTGGTGTATTTGATTTCATAAATCATTTGGAAAATGTTTGTCTCCATGTTATGAGACATTTTGGAAAAACATAAGGGTATGAACCCATTTGGAAAACCTTTTGTCCCAATCCGTGACGAGTTTTGGGTTAATCACATCTTTGAGGTATGTGTCTGCATAAACGTCGTTTGAATGCGTTTTTCTATTTGGGAACCGATGTTTGTTGGTCGAATGAGGTGTGAGCATTTTTAACTCAGTTTCGACTTAAAAGAGTCGCATGGACACTTGTCCAGTTTTAATGGCTCTATGTGGAGCCCGTGTACGATTTACACCTTAATGCATCTTATTGCATAATTATGACAATTACATGCTCGAGTGTGTTGGTCATTCATGTGTAATCATGTAATGTTAGACTGTGTTGCATTAGATCCATAGGCACGTAAGTCCGTCTTTATTTGATGGTCAAATGGGTATTAAGGGGTTGGACTCTGGAACCTATGTTTTATGATCTTAACCTTTCAAGTGTACACTAGGAGGGCTAAGTCCAGTTGTGCTATCATGATTGATGGGCGTTTTGGACCTTCGCCATTTGGGGTAATACCATGGTTGTAGTCCTCGAATGTTGTCAGGCCTTTGGCGGTATTCATGGTAATATTCGCTAAGGTCATCTGTCTCTTTGGGTGTAGCTTGAAGGGAGTCGTAGGGGCACTTGGGCTTTCATGTCGTGAAGTGTCATACGATTAACGTTGTGTGAGTGGCATAATTTTGTGTTCCTCCACTCTCAACGGATACGGATATCCCCCGTTGTCGGCCAACAATATTTTGGATATTTAATTGTCCATGTTTTAACATTGGGTTTCATCCCAATTTATGGTCGTGTGAGTATTGGATTTTAGTTCCATGTTTCCGATGGCATATTATATTTATATGGATTGCTTTCCATGATTTACGAATTGAGTATTTCGACCCACCCGTGTTTTTGGGTGTTTCGGGATGCAAAGTTTTATTCACGTTTTTATAATTGGGAGTCCGTTTTCTATTCACGTTTGAGTGAGTTTTGGGCGACATTATTTTATAAAGAATATTCTGTATCGGGGCGTTTGCCCTTAAAAATGCATGTTATTGGAAAACGAGTCGTTTTCATATTTGAGGTAAATCATTTTGAAAGATTATGATTTAAATTGCATTCTTTCCTTTTAACGATTTATTTATTCATGTTGAAAACTCTTGAACTCACTAGGCGTTAGCCTAACCTTTTTATTTGTCGGCATGTGCATCAGGTCCCGGTTGGGTGTGGTACTAGCGACACTGTAAAGAGATGAGAAATAGATTATGTTCGAGGGGGAGTAGTTTGGTGAAGCCTTCCCCCGTTATCTTGGGTTATAGCATTTTGTATTTGGGTTTAGTAACATTCGACCTTTGATTAGTCTATGTGTAAGGCTTTATTTATATTTGTTGATGGTTAAATCTATAACAGTATTTCATGAATAGACTTGTTGTAAGATACTTTGTCTTTCTTTGAGGCATTTTTGGAAAATTTAAATTAACTGCTCCTTTCTGATTTGAGGGTGTTATATTGTGGTCTTCAGATGTGTCGGGCCTTTATGATGTCGCTCATGGTAGCTTGACATTAAGGTGTATCGGCTCTTTGGGTGGAATTTGATTGGTGCTATGAGTCTCCCCCATTGACTTACATATGGAATTGCTCATTGGTAAAATGGCATACATGTATTATATAGATTGTTTGTTATTTCTTGTTCAAACTCACTAGGCTTTTTGGCCTAACACTTGGTTAGTGTCGATTTGTATCTCAGGTTCTAGCGGCGCTGTTTCTAAGAAGATCTAAACGGTTTTAGTGTGAGCTTGGGGGAATGCATATTTTTGAGGCATCGACCATGGGAGATTATCTTGGAGTAGAGACGACACCCTTTTGTAATCTTATTTCTGTGTAGGAATTAAATTAGTTGGTTGTCGTTTACTTCCATTAGTTGTAAATTCATACTAAAACAGGTGTTGGATATTTTCCCCATTTTTGGGAGGCTCTCGCTTTAACAAGTTATACCACATTTCCGTTTTATGGAAGTTTTTGTTTGTCCCAATTTTTTGGGTGTTACATAACTAAAAATAGTTTATTAGCAAATAAAATATGTTATTTTAATATGAGGGCCACAAATTTGGTGTTTCTTTAGAGTCTGGTTGGAGTTGAGTTTTTTTTTTGTTTTTTTTGTTTTTTTTAATGGAACCACCAAATTTGATGATTATGATGTTCTTTTAGGTGACATTTGGTCCGGTGTAATTGAAATGTTGAATTACATTGACCAAATTTCATTTCTTTGTTTGGTTAGTTCTTTTTCATGGAATGAATCTCTAGATTCCATCAAATTCCAGAAATGATGGAATTTAGCATTCCCTAGCAAATACAATGTATTTTGATGGAATGATTTTTTTTTCATAAACCGTACATGCCTTTAATCCAATATAACCTAATCACATAAAACCTATCTTATTTAACCACGCCTCCATCGGTTTCTTCTCCAAACCACCACCGACCACCGTTGATCTAAACCACCGCCGACCACCGTCGATCTGAACCACCACCGCCGACCACCGTCGATCTGAACCACCACTGCCAATTTGAACCACCCCCGAGACCCCGACAACCTCCGATCTGAACCACCACATACCAACACCGATCTGAACCACCGCCGACCACATTTGATCTGAACCACTGCTGACCATATCTGATCTGAACCACCACCGACCACCACCAATTTTCATTTGCATATATATTTTTAAAATTTTCATTTGCATCATTCTTTTCGAATTTTAATTTATATATTTTTTATATTTGATGTATATACACAATTATTTCAACATATTATTAAATTTGTTATTATTTTTATTTTTTAACAAGTTATATTATTAAAAATATATCAATACTGAAAATTACTGATGTTTATTTTATTTTTCAAATAACAATTGTTCAACTAATCCACTTAAATGTTTTTTTTTAAACTAAGTTTTGTATACAACTAGGTTGGTGGCCCGTGCGTTGCTGCGGGTTATCGTGTGTGTGCGTTAGTGAAAAAAAAGATTAAGATCATAAATTTGAGCATGACTAAGTATGGGAGCAAACCATTGTATTTTAGCATGACGAAGTGTAGCAAAATAGTATGTGTCCGCTTGCAGTTTGGCTATAACTTACAAAATGGGGGTTACAAAAGACAGTTTCATATTAAGCTTCGCCATTGTGTTGCGGTGATCTTCCGTTTGGTTGTCATGCTATGTACTTGATATCTGTTGTTCCATGATAAAGGAAATTAAATAATGCTTTGTTAACGTATAGCATTTACAAATAGAATACTCCTTTCGTCTCAAAGTTAGTGACCACATTTCTATTTATGTTTGTCCCAAAGTAAGTGAAATATGGTAATAAATTAATTAATTTATTAATAAAAGATAGTAATTATATATGGTAATTAATTAATTAATTTATTAATAAAAGATAACAATAATATATCAATACTACATTTTTATTACTTGTTCATCAATATGTAGTATGTAAAAACTCAATTAAGTTTCATTATCATTATTGTGTCATTACTTTTCCATTATGTTTCACTATAGCAAATGTGTTTCATCAGGTTTCACTATATTAATATTTTGTTTCACTATATCAGGTTTCACTATATTAATATTTTGTTTCATTACCTTTCCATTATGTTTACTATATCAAATTTGTTTCATCAGGTTTCACTATATTAACATTTTATGTTTCATCAACTTTCACTATATTAATATTGTTTTACTATATCAAATCCATTATGTTTCATTATATTAATATTTTGTGCCTGAAGGTAATATTGAAGATTTCATATGAATATCAACTTTCGTTCATTGGATGAATCAATCACTGATTCATAAGAATCAGAAAAAATAATTTGATTTGTAACTTGCGTATGAATCAATTTCTGTTTACCTAAATTAAATGTTTCATGTTTAAATTAATAAATGATCAATATTACCATTTATAAAATACATTATAATTAAATAATTAATATTATAGTAATAATAACACTTACCATATATATTATGAAATTATGTAAAATACTAAAATAACCTTATCAATTAAAAATAAAAATAAAAAAAAGAAATTCAATGATTTGTTAATTTCGGTTTCCAAAGTTTCCAATGTAATATTGGTTTCCAATTGATCCTCCCCTATATATATATATATATATAGATAGATAGATAGATAGATAGATAGATAGATATATATATATATAGATAGATATAGATATAGGGGAGCGATCAAATAGAAATCACTTTAATTTTAAAAACCGTGGAAACCTTCGCTTTCATTGGTTAAGTTAATGAAATTGTTTAATGAAATTGTTTAGTTTGATGAAATTGTTTCATATAATTCTTTTATTGATGAAATCATTGCATATATTTGTGTTTTTTGTGTAAAAATGAAAAAGTTTCATCAGACTGCGAAAATACATGAAACAATTTCATCAGAATGAAAAAAGTAGATGAAACTACATAAAAAACACAAATATATGAAACGATTTCATTAATAAAAGAATTAGATGAAACAACTTCATCATATTAAACAACTTTATGAAACCAATTTCATTAACTTAACCAATGAAATTATTGGTTTACAAAGTTTCCAATCTAATATGGTTTCCAATTAAGAATTGTGGAGTGCAAATAAGAAAACACTAAAATATAATAGACTTTATGTACCACCAAATCCGATTTTGGTAGAAATTTAAATGCAATTAAAGAGGGAATATAAATGCAATTAAAGAGGGTTGGTGGGGAATAATAAATACTCATTAAAGTGAAATAAACAGTGTTAAAAATGTTAGTTTAGAAACTAAGAGGACTGCATAGTAAATAATTGGTTACAACTTACAAGAACACGTGCAAAGAAAATCTATATATATATAAAAGCAAAACCTAAAAGTGATGATGTGGCCTCTTGAGAAGGCTTGATTCACTATTATCATTTTTCTCATGTTTTTGAATTTTTTTAATAAAAATATATTGCTAATATATATATAAAAGCAAAACCTAAAAGTGATGATGTGGCCTCTTGAGAAGGCTTGATTCACTATTATCATTTTTCTCATGTTTTTGAGTTTTTTTAATAAAAATATATTGCTAATAAATGAGTAACCTTTCATTTTCTCTTAAGTTTTTTTTTAATATTTCTAAATATTAAATATTAAATAATAATAATAATCTTATTCATTAATAAAATATTTTATTTATGTTTTTTGAATATCTTTATGTATTAAATAATAAGACTTTTATTTATTAATATAATATTTTATTTATATTGAAAAAAACATATTTATATATATAATTTTAATTTCATTTTAATAAATGGGTCTATATATAAAGATGAAAAAAAGAATTAAACTTAGAAATTTTAAACACTAAAAAAAAAGCATACTAAAATTATTATATACAAAAATATCTATAATCAATACATAACCTATATATTTATATCTATTTTTATATATCTAAAAATCTATCTATATCTATCTATATATATATATATAAAAGCAAAACCTAAAAGTGATGATGTGGCCTCTTGAGAAGGCTTGATTCACTATTATCATTTTTCTCATGTTTTTTAATTTTTTTAATAAAAATATATTGCTAATAAATGAGTAACCTTTCATTTTCTCTTAAGTTTTTTTTTTAATATTTCTAAATATTAAATAATAATAATAATCTTATTCGTTAATAAAATATTTTATTTATGTTTTTTGAATATCTCTATGTATTAAATAATAAGACTTTTATTTATTAATATAATATTTTATTCATATTGAAAAAAACATATTTATATATATAATTTTAATTTCATTTTAATAAATGGGTCTATATATAAAGATGAAAAAAAGAATTAAACTTAGAAATTTTAAACACTTAAAAAAAAAGCATATTAAAATTATTATATACAAAAATATCTATAATCAATACATAACCTATATATTTATATCTATTTTTATATATCTAAAAAAATCTATCTTTATATATATATAAGTAAGATCCAAAAACAATAAGGTAGCACCTTCTAATGTTTAGACACACTTTTTCTTATTTTCTCAAATTTTGATTTTTTAAAATGATGATGAATATGCTAAAGACTTTATTATCCTCATATTATAATTATTATATCATTAATATATATATATATATATATATATATATATATATATATTAAAGAAGAAACCACGTCCAATGATGTGGCTTCTTCTCAAAGCTATAAAATAGTCTATCTTTTTTCTCTTTTTTTCAAGTCATCTCAATATTTATTTTCCTCAAAAACCTTTCGTTTGTCCTCTTTTCTCCAAAACCTTTCATTTGTCCTCTCCTCCAAAATCAAGTCACATAACTCCAAAATCATCCATCTTCTCCAACTATTGGTCTCCTTTTATATTAAAGTTACATAACTCTAACCATTCCTCTTTTAAGATGTTGACATTTGTTATTATTTATTATTTATATCGTTAGCAATGTTGAATTTTGTCATCATCTTCATAACATTCTTGAATTTGTTTATTATTTCGATTTGGTTATCTTTGGTGATCATCCATCGCACAATCAACAAGCATCGGGTGATGATAACAACACTCAAGAAGTTGATGATGGTTGTGTAGTATCTATGGAGAATTTTTAATGAGGTACACATCAAAATTTTGTTCTTACATATAACTCCAAGCATTCCTCTTTTAATATGTTGACATTTGTTATTATTTATTATTTATACTATTAGCAATGTTGAATTTTGCCATCATCTTCATGACATTCTTGAAGTTATTTATTATTTCGATTTGGTTATATTTGGTGATCATCCATAACACAATCAACAAGCATTGGCTGATGATAACAACACTCAAAAAGTCGACGATGGTTGTGTAGTTAGTAGCTATGGACAATTTTAATGAGGTACATATCAAAACTTTGTTCTTATAAAATTCTAAGCATTCCTCTTTTAAGATGTTGACATTTGTTATTATTTATTATTTATATCGTTAGCAATTGTAACACCCTAAGTTTCGATGCGCTTATTATAATTAACTCAAGAAAGTTCGAGGATCTAAAGTGTTAAAGTTCCAAACCTTTGGCCTTGGAGTTGCAATTGTCAGATAAAATAGGAAGTGGCGATTTAAAATTTGTAATTTGTAGTCATCGGATTCATCTCAGACGTGGAGTAAGGTTGCGAAATGCTAGGAGCGGCAACAGTTATGATCGTATATACAAGGGAAAGAGGTTGACGCTTGCCATTCTTTGGAGGAGGGATAGTTAGTCATTCTTTTGGTAGAGGTATAACCGATCGAGAGAGAGAGAGAGAGAGATTTCATAGAAGAGGAGCAAGGGTTGAGGACTGCCAAGTTCAAGCACGAATTCTGTTGTTCGAGGTAAGAAACTTCCGTAAAATCTCGAATTTATACTCTCTCGGTAACGACTAATGTGATTTTTGTGTTGCGTGAAACGATCGAGAGTTCATGTGTGAGTTATATATGGAAAGTTTGATGCAATAACAATGTTCATACTTGTTTTATGCAAAGGTTTAAACCACAAATTTCGGATATATGAGAATGTATCGATTTCTAACTCGGGAACGAACTCGAAAATGAGGCCTTAAGGCCCTGGGCAACCAAAGAACTTAGGCCTTTGCCCATCACAATTTGGTTATGAGTTTTGGGTTAAAATCCAAGGTAGAGACTTAATTAACGATGGAGTTTCGATGTGAACCGACGTCTATAAAGTTGCTTAATTGTGTATGGAAATAAAATCTTGTAAATAATATTGGTGTTGTGGGTGAACTGTATTGTTTAGTCGACAGATTTAGACCATGTTGATCGAGTTTGGGGAAGGCATATTGGTCCAGATTAAGAAAGCTCACATGGTTTGGGTTGAAACAAAAAACGGAAAACAGTGGGAGGAGGGATAGATAAATGCATGACTCACACACATATACATTGTAAAAATCTTGAGAAAGCCTCTGTGCATAGTTTCTTTTACGCCTGTGTGTGTGGGAGTGAGTCAAATGAGAAATATATATATATATATATATATATATATACATATATATATATATATATATATATATATACAACGCCATATGCATGGATTTTCATTGGAAGGTGGGTGATGCATAAGAATATATATATATATATGATATGATATATGTATATTATATGTAAATAAATCAATGGAGGAGAATTTGATCATGGGTGACGTAAAGCATATGGTGATGGATGTAATGATTATTTATAAATAATTCATATGTGTTGAGGTTACTGTAATGAAAACACAAATGGGTTTAATAGTTACAAGTTATATAAAGGTGTATGTATATCCTTAAGTGATGGTAAAATGGGGATGAAAGTGAGGATGTTCATTAATTTAACGGTTTAGAAAATAATGGGATCGAGAATAAACAACTTGTTCGGAAGTTTGATAATTAGGTGAATTGTTTATTAAAACGTGAATACTTAGAGGAACTTTATGAATCCGTGTAGGATCGGGAGCTCCCAAGTAGCGAGGAAATCGACACTAATCGAGGTGAGTTTCATGTGACTTTTAACTGGGATACACGCATGTACGAAAGTATGTTCTTTTTATAATGATGATGATTTTGTTGAGCATGCTATAATCTTTTTAAATATGAAAAGCATGCTAGTTTTTAGATGACACATGGAATGACGACTACATGAACGTGTTACATTTTGTTGTGACCGATATACATACAATGTTTATTTATTGTATTTATATGCACAAGTGCATGTATGGTGATGTTATCTGGGTATGCCATTATTCTAAATATTGGACGAAATGCATGCTACGTACGACGTGTGTTGTGATTGATTAAATTGAACTGATGTGACGTGGCTATAAGTGTGGGGCTCATTACCGGGACGCCGGTATTGGACGGCGGGAAACCGCAGATGACGAATATAGTCAGAACATGTGTCGGAAGGGGCACCTCTGGACTGCACTATGGGACGGTAGTCAAGACATGTGCTTGAGATCACCTCTGAGCTTGACTATAGATGGACGGAATGACGGAGCCCCACCATGCCAATGGACGTAAATATATAAAGTGATGGCACGCTGCATTTTTCTCATAATTGCAAGATATGTTTTAAAATGCATGATACGTTGTGAGTAAATTATGATATGACTATTTGTATCTGAATTATTTTCATGATTGAGGGATGACGATGCGAAAACCATGAACTCACTTAGCGTAAAGCTAACTTTAGCGTGTATCTCAGGATCAGGAAAGGCCGGGGTCGATAAGGGCAAAGGTCTGGCATGAGGACTGGTTATGTAGCAGACTGCTTGAATTTGGACTTAAGTTTATGTTCTTAAGTTGTTGATTAGTATTTCGTATGTTTCTTAAAAGACTATCCGATGTAATGTTTAATATTCCGCTGCGATTTATTATAAAAGACGTATGTTTTAAGTATTGACGTTTCGTTACGACCCGGTTGGTTTTTGGGGTGTAACAAGTTGGTATCAGAGCCTAGGTTTAAGAGAAATAGGTTATGATCTAGCCTAAGCTTAAACCTTATGACTTGAGTTTGATGACTCTGATAGTGATCATATTAAGTCTTAATCAAGTTAGTGACTTAATTTACTTTCTTTTGTAGGAAAATGGTAGGCATGACTCACTCGACGGATAGCTCGGAGGGACAGACGTTAGAGAGGCAGATAGAGGCCGGTGTCGAGTATGAGGTTGTAGACCAACCAATCGAGCATGCGGTAAGGAGGATTTTGGTCCCAGTAAATGTAATCCAACATTATAATGATTACATAGAAGAGCTGCAGTTTCGCAACTTTATGGCTGTTACTGCTTACCGGATGGCTAGGAGAGAGGCATGCATAGCGGCAAGGTCGATGTTGACCAGGATTGTTGATTGGTTTCGGTACCTTAGAGAGGTCGTGCATGATGCATACTCAATGACGGCAATATTTGTCAGTCAATGGATTGAATGGTTCCAACAGGGACCCCATGCGGAGTTTGCATACTTGTACAACCCAGTTCAGCCTTACGAGCAATGGCTCAACATGCGATACTATCGAGTTGAGGAGCCGGCATTCCATGGGCAACAGAACGATGAGGATGATGATGATGAGGATGACGGGCATGAAGGATGGTGATGGATTATATAAGATAGTGTCTATGGACTTTCTGTCTTTACAGTTTCAGTAGGAGATGTTAGTTTCTAGTTTAGGTGTTTGATCATCAATGTTAAACGTTTGGTTTCTTGGATGTATTTTCTTATTATTCGTGTTCAATGTACAAACTTTATGAGTTAGGGTAATGGAAATGTTGTTTTGAGCATACTATTTTGTGTTATAATGTTATCTAGAACCATGAGATTGGAGTGGTTATGGAATTAAATGTATGTTATTCTTTTTCAGTAACTCAAGATGTCTAGACGATCGGGAAGGACAACATCGATCAGTGAAGGAAACATGAATGCTGATGTGGGTGTGAACGAGCCCGAACTGAGTGTGCCCGTAGGACGAGGGAGGGGCAGAGGTAGGGGAGGCAGAGGCCGGGGTGGAAGTGAGGGTGCAACCCTCTCAATGCAAGCGAGCTCGACATCTGGTCGTGGTCGTGGACGTGGACGTGGAAGAGGTCGAGGACGGGGTGAGAGGCGGGATGATGAACCCGTTACCCGTGCTGACCTAGCAAACGAAATTGCCCAGGCTCTGCAAAACGCCTTGCCAACACTGATGGTAAATATGGACGAGATGAGACGTAAGGGAGAAAATGATGATAAGGGTAAGGAAGGTTCAGATGAGACCCAAAACAAACAAAGTGATATAGTAAAGGACAAGGTTGACAATTATGGGAAGAGAGGATGTAGTTATAAAACATTCTCGAGCACACACCCACAAGAGTTTACCGGTAAGGAGGGTCCACTTGACTTGATGGATTGGTTCAATAAGATGGAAAACTGTTTCGAGACATGCCAATGTTCACCTGAACAGAAGGTGCGGTTTGCTGTTACCACCTTTAAGACTGCCGCCTTACACTGGTGGAGCTCGGAACAATCCGTTAGAGGAATTGCGGAGGCAACCTCGATGACTTGGTAAAGTTTGAAGGAATTAATGACTGAAAAGTATTGTTCGAGGATTGACGTGATGAAGTTAGAGACGGAGTTCCTACAGTTGGAACAGGGTCCAGATTCGGTGCAGGAATACACCAATAAGTTCACTGAGAAATCGAGGTTCGCTATCCATCAAGTTTCAACCGAGCAACGAAAAGTAGATCGCTTCGTTCAGGGTCTTCGGAAGGATATCAAACGTTATGTGGAAGTAACACACCCGAAGACATTTCTTCAAGCGGTGGAAACGGCAAAAATATCTGAGAAGAGTAGTGATGCCCCAGCTGAAGCAAAGAAAGACATGAAACGCAAGTGGGAAGGATCGAGTAAAGGAATGAAGGTTAGCAAGCTGGGATCGGGACTGAGATCTAAGGGGAGTGAGATAAGGAGTCCCCCGTGCAACAAGTGCAACAAATGGCATTTGGGTGAGTGTCGAGTGGGTACCACCAGTTGCTACAAATGTGGGAAACCAGGGCATACACAACGTGAATGCCCGAACCAACGAACATGTTATGAATGTGGAGCATCAGGGCATATTCGAGTTAACTGTCCGAAGCTTCAGAAGGGTCCAGTGGGAAGTTTAAAGTCAGTCGGGGGAAGTTCAAGTAAAAATGGTAACGAGAAGAAGGAAATACCGCGAGCCAAGGGATGAGCATACACTATGACACTCGACGAGGCTAAGGAAACACCTGACGTCGTATCAGGTATGTTTCTTGTCAATGACAATTATGCTCATGTTCTGTTTGATTCTGGTGCTACTAGAAGTTTCGTTTCCACTACTTTTCTCCCTTATTTGAATAGAGATGCCAAGAGGTTAGATAAAAGTTATGTTGTAGAAACTGCTGATGGGGGTCAGATAAAAATAAATGAGATTGTTGAGGATTGCACGATCAATATTGACGGTAACGAGTTTCTGGTTAAGTTAATGCCTATGAACCTAGGTGGGTTTGATGTAGTTCTAGGCATGGATTGGTTGTCTAACCATGAGGCCTAAATTGTTTGTAATAAGAAATTAATTAAGATACCGACTCCGAATGGAAACATGTTGCATGTTTATGGCGAAAGAAAGAAAGGTGAGATAGGAATTATCTCAATGATTAAGGCTAGTAAGTGTATGAGGAAAGGATGTGATGCCTATTTGGCTTATGCTATCGACATGACTCAGGAACGGAAATTGGAGGATGTTCCTATTGTGAGGGAATATCCAGAAGTGTTTCCGGAAGATTTGCCTGGAATTCCACCAGAAAGGCAAGTTGAGTTCAAGATCGACTTGGTGCCAGGGACAACGCCGATTGCGAAGACACCATATCGGCTAGCACCCACCGAGATGCAAGAGCTGATGAAACAACTACAAGAACTGATGGAAAAGGGATTCATTCGGCCAAGCTCTTCACCATGGGGAGCTCCGATCCTGTTCGTTAAGAAGAAGGATGGTACGATGCGAATGTGCATCGATTATCGAGAGTTGAACAAAGTCACGATAAAGAATAAGTACCCACTACCAAGGATCGACGATCTATTCGATCAACTTCAGGGGGCAAGTTATTTCTCCAAAATCGATCTAAGGTCGGGTTACCATCAGTTAAGGGTGTCAGAAGCAGATATTCCAAAGACTGCCTTTAGAACAAGGTACGGTCATTATGAATTTCTGGTCATGCCTTTTGGTTTGACCAATGCACCCGCAGCATTCATGGACTTGATGAATCGAGTGTGCCAACCGTACTTGGATAAGTTTGTGATCGTATTCATAGACGACATCCTTATTTATTCGAAAAGTCGAACGGAACATGAAGGACACCTAAGAACGATCTTAGAGTTGCTAAAGAGGGAAAAATTGTACGCTAAATTTTCAAAGTGTGATTTCTGGATTAGAGAAGTACAGTTCTTAGGACATGTTGTGAATGCCGACGGTATAAAAGTAGATCCAGCAAAGATCCAAGCAGTGATGGAATGGGAACCTCCAAGGTCGGCGTCGGAGATTCGAAGCTTTTTAGGATTGGCTGGATACTATAGAAGGTTCATTCAAGACTTCTCAAAGTTAGCCACCCCGTTAACAATGTTGACGAAGAAAGCTACAAAGTTTGAATGGAGCCATAAGCAGGATGAAGCATTTCAAGAATTGAAAGAAAGATTGAGTAGTGCACCAGTGTTGTCACTACCAGATGGGATGGAATATTTCGTCGTATATAGTGATGCCTCAAAGCAAGGGCTGGGATGTGTCTTGATGCAGCGAGGAAAGGTGATAGCCTATGCATCTCGACAGTTGAAGGAACACGAGAAGAGGTACTCAACGCATGACATGGAACTGGCAGCTGTGGTGTTCGCATTAAAGATATGGCGACACTACCTATATGGGACGAAATGTATGATCTTTACAGATCACAAGAGCTTAAAATACCTCTTTGACCAGAAGGAATTGAACATGAGACAACGAAGATGGATGGAATTGTTAAAGGACTACGATTGCGAGATCCATTACCACCCCGGTAAGGCAAACGTGGTCGCTGATGCTTTAAGCAGGAAAGAGAGAGCTGAACCATTGAGAGTACGTGCTATGAGGATAGACGTGAAAGTAGATCTAGCTGATCAGATTCGAGAATGGCAACAAAAGGCTCTTCTAGATGAGAATGTCAAAGGTGAAAGAATGGTCGAGCAAATTAAGTTACTCGAAATTGGGAAAGATGGAATTAGGAGATTTAAGGACAGGATTTGGATCCCAAAGTTAGGAGATGTGAGGGAAATGGTGCTTGGCGAGGCACACAAGTCTAAGTATACGATGCACCCCGAAAGCGATAAGATGTACAAAAGCATTAAGGAAAGTTATTGGTGGCCAGGAATGAAGAGATTAGTGGCCGGATACGTAGAGAAGTGTTTGACGTGTTTGCAGGTAAAAACAGAACACCAAAAACCTTCTGGTAGCTTACAACAGATAGAAATTCCCGTTTGGAAGTGGGATCGGGTTACCATGGATTTTGTCACCAAGCTACCAAGAACGTTGAGAGGTCACGACGCGATATGGGTAATCGTGGACCGTTTGACAAAGTATGCGCACTTTTTGCCGATCAAAGAATCATATTCGTTAGAAAAGTTAGCCCAGTTATACGTCAATGAGATTGTGACAAGGCACGGTGTGCCATTATCCATTATATCTGATAGAGATACGAGGTTCATGTCAAGATTTTGGACGACCTTTCAGAAAGAGATGGGTACGAGATTGAATATGAGTACAACTTATCACCCACAGACAGATGGGCAGAGTGAGCGAACGATTCAAACACTAGAAGACATGTTAAGGTCATGTGTGATAGATTTTGGAGGCAATTGGGACAGCCACCTACCGTTGGTAGAGTTCGCCTACAATAATAGCTATCACACTAGCATCCAAGCAGCGCCTTTTGAAGTGTTGTATGGACGAAGGTGTAGAACACCGATATGTTGGACCGACATTGGAGAAAGGCAACTCGCTGGGCCAGAAATCATTCAACAGACGACCGACAAGGTAGTTCAAATAAGAAATAGGCTAAAAGCTGCCCAAGACAGACAGAAAAGTTACGCAGACAAGAGAAGACGACCTTTAGAGTTTCAAGTCGGAGATAAAGTGATGCTAAAGATATCTCCATGGAAAGGGATAGTTAGATTCGGTAAAAGAGGAAAGCTAAGTCCAAGATACGTTGGACCGTTTGAGATTTTGGCAAGAGTTGGTGAAGTAGCATACCAACTCAAGCTACCCGAAGAGTTAAAAAGAATCCACAATACATTTCATGTATCAAATCTGAGAAAATGCTTAGCCGATGAGACATCAATAGTGGCACTAAACGATGTTCAAATAGACGATAAATTGAACTACATAGAAGAACCTATGCAAGTCATGGATCGAAAAATGAAAAGGTTAAGGAATAAAAGCATTCATTTGGTGCTGGTTAGGTGGAAATTCCATAAAGGTTCAGAGATGACGTGGGAACCCGAGAATGAGATGAGATTGAAGTATCCACACCTATTTCGTTAAATGTGAATTCCGGGACGGAATTCCTATTAGAGGGGAAGAGTTGTAACACCCTAAGTTTCGATGCGCTTATTATAATTAACTCAAGAAAGTTCGAGGATCTAAAGTGTTAAAGTTCCAAACCTTTGGCCTTGGAGTTGCAATTGTCAGATAAAATAGGAAGTGGCGATTTAAAATTTGTAATTTGTAGTCATCGGATTCATCTCAGACGTGGAGTAAGGTTGCGAAATGCTAGGAGCGGCAACAGTTATGATCGTATATACAAGGGAAAGAGGTTGACGCTTGCCATTCTTTGGAGGAGGGATAGTTAGTCATTCTTTTGGTAGAGGTATAACCGATCGAGAGAGAGAGAGAGAGAGAGAGAGAGAGAGAGAGATTTCATAGAAGAGGAGCAAGGGTTGAGGACTGCCAAGTTCAAGCACGAATTCTGTTGTTCGAGGTAAGAAACTCCCGTAAAATCTCGAATTTATACTCTCTCGGTAACGACTAATGTGGTTTTTGTGTTGCGTGAAACGATCGAGAGTCCATGTGTGAGTTATATATGGAAAGTTTGATGCAATAACAATGTTCATACTTGTTTTATGCAAAGGTTTAAACCACAAATTTCGGATATATGAGAATGTATCGATTTCTAACTCGGGAACGAACTCGAAAATGAGGCCTTAAGGCCCTGGGCAACCAAAGAACTTAGGCCTTTGCCCATCACAATTTGGTTATGAGTTTTGGGTTAAAATCCAAGGTAGAGACTTAATTAACGATGGAGTTTCGATGTGAACCGACGTCTATAAAGTTGCTTAATTGTGTATGGAAATAAAATCTTGTAAATAATATTGGTGTTGTGGGTGAACTGTATTGTTTAGTCGACAGATTTAGACCATGTTGATCGAGTTTGGGGAAGGCATATTGGTCCAGATTAAGAAAGCTCACATGGTTTGGGTTGAAACAAAAAACGGAAAACAGTGGGAGGAGGGATAGATAAATGCATGACTCACACACATATACATTGTAAAAATCTTGAGAAAGCCTCTGTGCATAGTTTCTTTTACGCCTGTGTGTGTGGGAGTGAGTCAAATGAGAAATATATATATATATATATATATATATATATATACATATATATATATATATATATACAACGCCATATGCATGGATTTTCATTGGAAGGTGGGTGATGCATAAGAATATATATATATATGATATGATATATGTATATTATATGTAAATAAATCAATGGAGGAGAATTTGATCATGGGTGACGTAAAGCATATGGTGATGGATGTAATGATTATTTATAAATAATTCATATGTGTTGAGGTTACTGTAATGAAAACACAAATGGGTTTAATAGTTACAAGTTATATAAAGGTGTATGTATATCCTTAAGTGATGGTAAAATGGGGATGAAAGTGAGGATGTTCATTAATTTAACGGTTTAGAAAATAATGGGATCGAGAATAAACAACTTGTTCGGAAGTTTGATAATTAGGTGAATTGTTTATTAAAACGTGAATACTTAGAGGAACTTTATGAATCCGTGTAGGATCGGGAGCTCCCAAGTAGCGAGGAAATCGACACTAATCGAGGTGAGTTTCATGTGACTTTTAACTGGGATACACGCATGTACGAAAGTATGTTCTTTTTATAATGATGATGATTTTGTTGAGCATGCTATAATCTTTTTAAATATGAAAAGCATGCTAGTTTTTAGATGACACATGGAATGACGACTACATGAACGTGTTACATTTTGTTGTGACCGATATACATACAATGTTTATTTATATGTATTTATATGCACAAGTGCATGTATGGTGATGTTATCTGGTTATGCCATTATTCTAAATATTGGACGAAATGCATGCTACGTACGACGTGTGTTGTGATTGATTAAATTGAACTGATGTGACGTGGCTATAAGTGTGGGGCTCATTACCGGGACGCCGGTATTGGACGGCGGAAAACCGCAGATGACGAATATAGTCAGAACATGTGTCGGAAGGGGCACCTCTGGACTGCACTATGGGACAGTAGTCAAGACATGTGCTTGAGAGCACCTCTGAGCTTGACTATAGATGGACGGAATGACGGAGCCCCACCATGCCAATGGACGTAAATATATAAAGTGATGGCACGCTGCATTTTTCTCATAATTGCAAGATATGTTTTAAAATGCATGATACGTTGTGAGTAAATTATGATATGACTATTTGTATCTGAATTATTTTCATGATTGAGGGATGACGATGCGAAAACCATGAACTCACTTAGCGTAAAGCTAACTTTAGCATGTATCTCAGGATCAGGAAAGGCCGGGGTCGATAAGGGCAAAGGTCTGGCATGAGGACTGGTTATGTAGCAGACTGCTTGAATTTGGACTTAAGTTTATGTTCTTAAGTTGTTGATTAGTATTTCGTATGTTTCTTAAAAGACTATCCGATGTAATGTTTAATATTCCGCTGCGATTTATTATAAAAGACGTATGTTTTAAGTATTGACGTTTCGTTACGACCCGGTTGGTTTTTGGGGTGTAACAGCAATGTTGAATTTTGTCATCATCTTGATAACATTCTTGAAACTGTTTATTATTTCGATTTGGTGATCATCCATTGCACATAAATGTCTCGAGTATATTATTTCGTAACATAATATACCATTTTCCTTTTGTTATAATAATTAACATATTTAATCATTAATATTAATTAATATTGTTTGTTTATAGTTGCAGAACCTTGAAGTTAAATTATAATTCAAGTTGCACATTTCAATTGTGGAATTCATTTCGATGGTGCAAAATGACACTTTATGCCATATGATTCTAATTATTCACTTTATGTCAATTACAATACTACTTCATACTATTAATATTATTGTTATTTTGATGATTGAGTTGTATTGTTTTATTGTTACAAATGCTAATCCAATTTAAATCGGGTTTGATAATTTGTTACATTACATGACTTATCAATAGAACCACGTAATTGTGTGTTATTGTGGTGGATTATTGTATTAACAAAAGTGAAACGTGATTTAAAAGAAGGGAGCAATGAGCATAGATAATAAAATGTAAATAAATATTAAAGGAGTTTGGCACCATGTATATGGTGGTGTCTCCTCAAACCTAGAAATTTTCAATTACCCTTCGGTTTTGAGCTTAATGTTTTATTTCAATTTCTTTTGTTTCTCCACCTCTTCATCTATCCATTGGAATAAAAGATTGATGTACAAGAAAGGATGATAAAATGTCATCCTGTCAACTCATTGGTTTTGACTCATAATGTTATCTTATTTGAATAATCACCATATTTGCAAAACCAATCTTATTATTAGAAAATAAAAATTACAAATGAATTGTGGTTGAGTTTCTAAATATCCCACATTGATAGGAGTATTATGAGTTGACATTACAAGATTTGAGAATACTTAAATCTTGAAACGTGGTGTGTTTTGGTTACCCACATTAGTGAGAAGATGGTAGATTGGAAAAGAAATATGAATATACAGAAAATTGAAAGATGTCTTTGAAATCATATAACCATGATTGGAATCAAAACTAATTCCAACCCAACGATAAACATCATGTTATAAAAAACATAATTAAAATTAATCATACTCAACCAAATGGTAAAACTTATATCTGCAATATCTACAATATCTATTGTATATATTATAGTAAAAACTAGACAATGGTTCTATGATAAGTTTTCATACACTTTTTGTCATTTTGTTTTTTTTTCTTCTTATTTTGATTTATTTTTTAAAAACAACACAATAATTACTAAACCTTTTATTTTCTTGCATTTATAATTTCATTTTAATTTTCTTATAAATGATTCAATGAGAAGTTTTTAGACACATTTATCTTTTTCTTTCTTATTGTTTTTATTTATTTTTTTAAATAAACTAAACCTTTTATTTTATATTTTCAATTTCACTTTAGTTTTCTTATAAATGAAATTAGAATTCAAAAAATATATAAAACTATACATATTTTCAATTTATAAATGAAACCTATCGTTTAATCTATAAAAATTAATATTTTTTTTATTAATACTTTAATTATTTGTGATGTTATAATGAATATAATTAAATCGGTAGATGTACCGTCATCTTTTAATTTCAAAATAAAAAAACTTCATATAATATCATCAATTATTTAAAAATACACAAATTAGGCAAATCGTTCATTATAGATCATTTATACTAATTAGATTCTAATGATTTTTTTACAAATAATTTGTATACAGTTTGTTGATTATCGTATTTAACAATTAATATGTATTATATGGACAATCTACATATTACTACCAGAGTTACTCACGCTACCGCGCAATGCGCGGTTCAGACACTAGTTAATTATTAATTAAAAGTATAAGAGAGAAATCTTATACATCAAAATTAATACCAATAACATAAAAACAAGGGTTACTAAAAGGCAAAAGCGTAAAATCATAAACAATAAAAAAGTGTCATAGTTAGGGATGCTCAAAATTCCAACAAAACCGGTCAATCCAAACTAAAAAAACTCAGACAAAATAAACTAATACATAGTTGATACAAAATTAGGTCAAATCGATTCTATTGGGTTGGAATTGGTTTAGGGTAATTAGAACCTAACCCAACCCGATAAACTCGATGCCTTTATATATTATAGATTTAATATAATTATTAAGTTATTGATTAGTATATATATATATATATATATATATATATATATATATATATATATATATATATATATATATATATACTAGGCATATACCCGCGCGATGCAGCGGAACGTAAGTAAAGAACGAACAATTAATGCTATTTCCTTATATACATTTCATCAATAATCAACCATGACCTAAAAATCACAACTTATGAAACCTAAAGCCATAAAGATATTCAATAATTAGTTTATATTACAATTATTGACGAAAAAAATTATAATGATATTATTTATAATAAGAATGAAACGTATTTTACGATTATGTATTTTTAACGTGCTAACGGTGGAAAAAAAATAAAACGTATGGACAGAAAAACAAATTATTTCGTAGATATTCATGATATTTAATAGTACGGTTAAATTAAAAAATATTCAATATTTGGCTCGTTTTGAAGATATTGAGGAGACGCTTATAATGATATAATTTGTAGAAAAATGAACGTATTTTTTCATTGCATTTTTGTTAATATATAATTATTTGTGTTAATATGTGTAAAATGAAAAAAATAAGGGATATAAAGTAAATTAAATAAGTAATTATAAGGGTGATAAATGTAACAATGTAAGGGTGGTAAATGTAATTGTACAAAAGTTTGTACAATAACCGTTATAGATAATTCGTATATATTCTGATATTTAATAGTATGTTTAAATTAAAAAATATTCAATATTGGGCTCGTTTTGAAGGTATTGACGAGACGATTATAATGGTATAATTTGTAAAAAAATGAACGTATTTTTTCATTGCATTTTTGTTCATATACGATTATTTGTGTTAATATGATAACGGTGTAAAATGTAAAATGAAAAAGTAAGGGATACAAAATAAATTAAATAAGTAATTGTAAGGGTGATAAATGTAACATTATAAGGGTAGTAAATGTTATTGTATAAAAGATTAAGGGTGGTAAATGTAATTGTACAATAGTTTGTACAATAACCGTAATAGACTTTTCATTATATAGTATATATATATATATATATATATATATATATATATATATATATATATATATATATATGTTAGACAGTAGATTAACCCGTAGCTAGTTTATATGTAATAAAATTTATCATTTTCTTGAAGTGCAAATATTCTTGATATGAAGGGGCCTATATGAATACTAATCATAAGTTTAGGGGGTATAAATGCAATTCACCCAAATTAACATTGTATTTGTTGCACTCTTTCTTAAAGAGAAAAAATGCAGAGACCGACATACCCACCACCACCTCCTCCTCCTCCGTTTTTCTCTCTCTCTCTCTCTAAAACCCCTGTTGCCATCGCACCTTTCTTTGCCTCAAATCCTCTATATATTCGATGAATCTGATCCCACAAATTATAAAAAGCAACTCCATTATGTTCATGAATTAAATCCTTATCAAGAATCCATACAGATCTACCATAAGATCTCTCTATCGTTATTGAGGTATATTGAATTTCTTATCTGCTTCCTTTTTCTTTTTAGTGGTTTGAATTTATAACTGTTTTTTTTTTCATCTTGGATGGATTGCAATCTGCAGTCCAACTTAAATTTTATGTGTTTTTGGTATATATTCTTTTGTGGATTCTTCCTCTATTTTCTCCAACTTTCTGATCCCCTTTTAAACATTTGAATTTTATATGTAAAATTTCAAAAGGGTTTCAAGAAATATTTTGTGGGTTTTTCTTCTCTTCCTCGATCTGTGTGTTTTTTTGTCATTTTCTTGCAGATTTGATTTACTATGGGTAAAGTAACGGTGGCGGGGGTGCTGGTGTGCGCCGCTGATGTTTCTGCGGCGGCGGTTCTGGTGGTGCGCCACCGGATGCGGAACTCCGGCAAGTGGGCAAAGACTATGGAAATATTGAGGGAGTTTGAAGACAAGTGTGGAACTCCGGTAGCAAAACTCCGGCAAGTCGCCGACGCCATGACCGTCGAGATGGACGCCGGACTTGCCTCCGACGGCGGTAGCAAGCTGAAATGCTAATCAACTATGTTGATAACCTCCCCACTGGGTATATATTCACACACACACAAACACACACACACACACACACACACACATATATATATATATATATATATATATAGTTTATAGTAGGTTTATATCTATATGTTAATTATTCATGAAAAATATTCAGATTGGGTTTGAATTGGTAGAGGTGAAGTTCACTTTTTTCAATTTTGACTTGATTGAATTTAATGAATTTGAAGAATTTGAGCCTGTTCCAAAAACTTCCAAGATTTGGGTATTTGCAATTACTGTTAGATGTATTAGGTTTCTTGATTCTATAATCACTGAAATAAACACGTCTACAAAAAAATGAAAGAGGAGGAAACTTACAGAGCTTGGAAAGAGAAATCTGACAAGCTTTTTTGCTCTTTCTTGATGGTTTGTTAAAGAAACAATGAAATACTGGTTTCTTGTATTTGAGGGTGTGAAGTAAAGAGGAACACTGCTCCTGATAAGACGTGTAACCATTTGAAGAAGACAGCAAAAAAATAAATAAAAATTAAGAAGACAGCAAAAAAATACATAAAAATTTAAAAAAAAAACTATAATTTACTAAAAACTGAAGGACCAAATCTGTAATTTATCAGAACACTGTTCATGAACAGTGTTCTGATAAATGTTATAGTATATAATATGTTAATTTTAGTCAAATAAACTTGTTCAAAATACTATGATAATTAATTGGTAAAACGAAAAATGTTACATAGACTTTAAAAGATATTATCTCTAAGTTTTTTATTTTTCAAAAAATATATTATACAAAATTGAGTATAACGGTAGGAATTGTGCTCTAAATCCTAATATTATATGACAAATAACCAAAAATATCTTCAATACAATCTCTATGTTAAAATATTGAATAAACAAGCAATAAATAAATGGATTTTTGCCTTCATTTTTATTCAAGCAGACAAAAAATAGATAACGACTTTACTGATAACCACTGTTAACCCTATTTTGAATCATCTTTGTCGACCTCTCTTTAAGGTGCGTATATCAACTTTATCTACATATAACGGCTACAACGTGGGTGAAAGAACGGGTCCATTCGCATATTCACAACATGGAATTCTTTCAGTTATATCCCTATAAATAGATTGAATTATGGATTTCGTCCTTGAATTATGGTGAGAACATGGTTTTTGTTCGTGAATTCATTTACTAAAGAAAAAACCTTGTGGTATGTGTTTTACTTTAGTTTTCGTCCTTATTAGTAACTCTATCAATCATCGTCCATACTTGATTGCATCTAATTATGTTCAACTTCATTCTTGATGCATCTTCTTCTGCTTTACTGTTGTGCAGGTGGTGATAGTGATTAAGTGATTAGGGATATATATATATATATATATATATATATATATATTTAAATTAGGTCTAGGATTTTTCTTATTTATATGAATTTTGTATCACAATTTTTTTAGTTAATTTGTATGAATTTGTTGTTTAGGTTTTGATAATTATATGCTTGATGTTCTTGATATTATGTGCTTGTTGCTATTGAAAATGAACAACATGCATTTGATATTGTTGCTCGCAGGGCTCGTTTTGAGCTTTTCGATGTCCAAGACGGAACACTAAAAAATGCCCCAACTAAAAAAATCAAAATTATTTGGGTTTTGTAACAATGTTGAAATGAGGTTAGATCATCTTCACTTGTTTGCATAATTTCTTCCACCAAAATGGTCCAAAACTTTGTGTAAATTGTGGTAATTCAATTTTAACTTATTATACCATTTTTTAACAATAAATATTGCATGGAACTTGAGGGCAATATATTTATAATAAAGATAGTTAAACACCAAATTGGTGTAAATGGATAAATGATTACCAACTTTAGTGTTATACAATTTACCAACATCTAAATTATGTATGAATTGGTGTTGGGTTGTAACGAAATTGTGTGAAAATTGTTGTAGAAAATGGATTTGGTGTGAATGGAGTGTAAACATTGTTATACAATTCACCTAATTTTTTGCTTACACATGTTTGAGGAAAGCATAAACATGATAAAAATATTAGTTTTCAAGTATTATCATAGGATTTTTTTTTTCTTCTTCAAAACAACATACAAATATCAATTTGTCGATGTAATTAATACTATTTCAGATAAATATGGATTGTTATGAAAACGAGACAAAAAAAAAATAAGTTTTAAGGTTAATCGAAGGAAAGGAAATGGAGAATCAGGAAGGCAAATAATAAAAGTGAAATGGGGATAGAAAATAAATAAAACAGCAACAACCCGTTGGTAAAGATTTCCTAATCTTGTTTGACGATATGAGTTTGAGACTCTGAGATGACTGTATCTTTGTATTTTAAATAATAATAAAGCAGTAACGGGCTATTTGATGTCCTTGGGCTTGGGATGCCCTTGGTCGTGGCCCAGGCTGCCCACCCATATGGTCGACTTTGTATATTTGATGCCCTCATGTGCATGGCCAAACACTGATCGGTAGGCCAAAAAAAACTGTTAAGGTAACGGTTTTAACCACATGCACAGTTAGTGATGGCCATCTTGGTCCGGCCCGGCCCGGCCCGATCGGTTAACCGAGACCGGCCCGACTGAAAGCCCGGCCCGGCCCGGCCCGATGCCAAACCGGTTTGAAGCCCGAAATCATGGACCGGTTTGGGTTTTTGGCCTTTTTGGCGGCCCGGCCCGGCCCGGCCCGAGCCCGGTTCACGGCCCGGTTTTTGGCCCGGCCCGGCCCGATTCGTACATTTTTTAAAAAATACGTTATAAATACTTGTATGTTACCGTTTATATATGTTTTTTTGACCTTTTTTTTGTATTTTTTACCCCCCAAACCTCTATAAATACTTGTATTGTAAGTTTGTAACTTAAAATTATATATAAAATGTATTTTTAAAGTGTATTTTAGTGATTTATTATAAATAAAACGTATTTTTAAAGTGTATTTTAGTGATCCATTATATAAATAAATTATTTTTAAAAAAAATACGAAAAAATCATCGGCCCGATCACTGCCCGGTTTGGGCCCGGCCCGGTTTTGGTTAAACCGGTTCACCCCAAGCCTAACCGGGCCATGCCTTTTCGGGTGAAGCCCGGCCCGGCCCGGCCCGAAGCCCGTTTGGGCCCGGTTTTTGCTTTCACTGTAGAGGGCCGAAGCCCGTTTTGGCCCGGCCCGGCCCGGCCCGAGCCCGATTTTTGGCCATCACTATGCACAGTGGCAAACTTGGCAAGCAATGCAAGGGGAATTTGCAAAGAACGTATTGATTTCCAAAGGGGGTTCGTTTCTTGAATATTCCTACAACCCCAAAAACTAAGTATTAAATCACTCAATGTTGACCTTTTAGAAAATACATCAATTTATGTTCAAGAAAATATTTGGATTCGCTGATATCAAAAAACGTCTTTTATCAAAAAGACAAAAGGAAATCTCAAATAAGACATGTAATGCATGTTTCTTTTGCCTAATTCCAAATTTACCCCTAATATGTTATCTAATCCATACCCCTCCACTAAGGGATTGTTTGTTTACCTCTTAATGGTTCCATTAATAGGCAAACTCAGAATCGTTAAGAGGTAAATTTTGTTTGGCAAAAAAAAAAGTCTGTCTCTTAATGGTTCCAAAACCCTCTGAATGATTTTGTATATTAAGTCTCCCTTAACCATTCAGAGCCCTGGTTTTATTATGAATAATTACCAAACAACCATATTTCATTTTGCACTATATCATAAGAGTCTCTTAATTATTCTGTACCAAATCATTCAGCAACTGCCAAACAACCCCTAAATCTTCATCTAACTTTACATAATGTTATCGAATTTAATTATATACCTTTGATCTTTTGGCTTGGAGTCTGGACGCTTAGAGCATGCTCATCAACCTTGCAAGATGACATGGAGATAAAGCATTAATATTTTTGTTTAATTTAATTCGTTTATTAGTTTGTTTAAACATTAATTATTAATTTTTTTATTAAATTTAATTTCATTTATTAATGTATTTGAACATTAACGTTTAGTATTTTTATTAAAATTTCTATCCACAATTTATTTTAAATAAATAATATTTTTTATGGTACGCTTTTTATTTATATTATAATTTACTATATTATTTATATTATAAGTAAATCACATTTAGTACTTTTTGTGATATTTTAAATTATTAAAATATGTAAATATAAATTATAAAATAGTTGGTGTTATGATAGTCAGAACCACTTTTGAAAGGAGTTTGAGTTTTCATTGATGTATGAGATGCTATTGCAAAATTGATGTGGTACTTTAGAAATAAGTTTTAGCTTTCATTGACATGGAAGGTCTTCCAAGTAATTAGTGCATCAGTTATTAAATACCCAACATGCGTTGTGAACCGGGGACGAACAAAGTGCGACAAGTGTCCTCATTCATCATAAAGAATGAACGTGAATATTTTTTTACCATTCATAATAAATATCCCGTGAGTGTCAAGACAAGACCAATCCCATGGACCTTAATTTGGATTAGTTATTTGTGAAAAAAAAAACAAAGAATCCTTGTTGATGATCCAAAAGATTTCTAAGCAACATACAGATTCAAACAATCATCTAAAACATCTCTTAACCAATTTGGATTTTAACACTTTTTTTGTGAATAAATATAACAAAGGAACAGTTTGGTTTCTAAAATCCAGAACATAGTTACATCTTGCTGTTACAATTAATGTAGCTTTTGATCGCTGTACCTGGGCCGCTGTTGGGTTAATTTGAGGCCCACCAAAATGGGTTTATTGGCCCGTTTTATTATTTAGTCGAATAAGGATTCTATGATTTTTTTTATTAATATATGTTTGATATATAATAGTTTAACTAGAAGCGTACTCGTGCAATGCAGCTAGATAAATCACGATTTTAATGTTTCATTTTATTTTTTTATCGATTTACAGTACGATTTTGGATGGTTTTGAGAAAGTGGTAATGTTTTTTTTTATAAATTTGTTTACTTTAGTCTTAATAATATAATGTTTTTTATATAAAAAAATTAAGTATTTTGTTAGAATTCAATGATTATCTTATATATTTTAATGACATCTAGAAAAAAGTAACCGATTATATATTTAATAATATAATTAAAACAAATTTATAATAATATAATATATTAATTAATAGTGATAATGGAAAGGTCTGCATAAAAGGAATGTCCTACACATACCAAATTGGTGGGTGTTAGAAGTCTCCAGTGTTAATATGTATCTTGTGCTTTGATACTTGTAAATTAAGAGATTTTTTTAAAATCTTACATAAAATGATGGTATCTTGTGTAACACCCCGGATTTTCGATAAGTAAAGGTCACCCGGACATTTTCGAAACTCGTAGATGGTGGGGGTTTGTTGGGAAAACTTCGTTTAAAGTCCCTTAGGGTATCAAGGACTCTATCATCGAAAAAGTCGGATTTTCGGAATTTGGGGGGGAGTGGGGCGACAGTGCCCGACGACTATGCCAAAGGGCACAATTACGTGGCATAGTTGCGGGGACTCCACCCCTTGCGGTACAAGTGGGGCGATTGTGCCCCTGCGACAGTGACCATGGCAAGGTCGCGGGGCACTATCGTGAGCGGGTGCCAGGGCATTAAAATGTCCGAATTCTCACCATTTCTTCTCATTTCTCATTTCTATCTTCTCCCCTTTTCTCTCCTAAACCCCAAAACTAAACCCTAACCTATTTTGGGGGGTTTTCCTCCCCAAACCACATGACTACTCACCATCTATCTAGTTGGAATCTTGAACCACAAAACCTCCATTTTCATCTCCCTCATCAAGTTCATCGGTTGGGAGCTCGGGTTGAAGAGTTGGAGTGGGTGTTCTCGGAAAGTCTCGTCATCTATAATGGTAAACTTTCTTGAAATAATGTTATAAATGCTCCATTGGTGGTTTCTTAGTGTTTGGTATCTCAAATCTCGATTTGATGGTTTTGGAAGACTAGGGTTTTGATCTTGTTGAGGATTTTAGTATGTAAAGGTTGGGGAAATGTTTATATATGATTATGTATGGGTATTGATGGTTTGGATTTGTATGGATATAGGTTTTGGAAGTTTTTGGCTTGAGGATTCAAGCGGCCTTCAAAAGAGCTCGTTGGGTGAAGTTTAGATTTAACCTAAATCTAGCAAAGTGAGTTCAAGTTGATTTGTGAAAACGTTGTACATGCCAAAATGTCTATTTTAAAGTGTTTATGTGTTCTACATGAAATTATCAAATGTTGGGTTATTTGCTAATATTCGATTACTGGAAGTATTTAACTTTACAAACTTTGTATAATACCCACATTTGGGATTTTTGGGCATTTTGATAAATTTGTTACAAATGAATGTGTTTTGAGGTCTTATTGCATAAATAGATCTTGGGTCAAAGAAATACAATTTTAAATGTTTGTCGAGTCTTATGCATCATTAATGAAATGGAATGTTTTATAAAGTATTACTTGCACTTTATGGGAGATACTTGAAAAAATGTCTATAGACTCATTTCATGATTTTCATTCTTATCAGCAATTAAATTTGGAAATCGCATATTCTGTGTTATGAAGCATTTGGAAAATATAAGAGTATAAGTTCATTTGAAAAATGGGTACCTCAACTAATGTTGAGTTTTGAACTAATCTTACTTTTAGTCGTTGTGTTTGCATATCCGTTGGTCGAGTGCGTTTTATCGTATTTTCATTTCAATTATCAATGAGTCAATGGGTTGTTAAGCATGCGGCTTGGTATTTTTATTTGATTTGGGGTCTTTGGACAATTGTCCAGTTTTGGTAGCTCGACTTCGAGCCTTGGTGGAGATATTGGATGAGGGACTCGACATAAGGACCGTTCGCGGTTGAACTCGAAATCCCGTGGGTGTACATTTAAAGCCACTGAGCCTGACATCCCTTGCGCTTGTGTTTATTGTTCCGGTGTGGGAGGGCTGATTTTCCACGTCGAGGCACGTTAGGTATCGGATGAGATGTAAGTCCTTCATGCTGCACGTTAGGTACCGGATGAGGTGTAAGTCCTTCGTGCTCAAAGTATTACGATATTGGATGAGGAGCTCGATGTAGGAACCCGACGGGGTTGAACTCGAGTTTCCGTGGGTGTATGTTTAAAGCCACTGAGCCTGACATCCCTTGCGTGTACTTTTGTTTATATGACTAGTCTTAACAACATAAAATGGGCTTACTTTGTGGACCGTCACATTTTATGGAATCGGGAATCCCCCGTCACCGAAAGGTGTTGCTTTTGGGTATTGAGTTTTATTATCCCAGTTTTCGGTGACGTTTTGTATAATTGGGTTTTACCCTTGATTTATGGATTGAGTATTATGCCCCACCCGTATTTTGGGTGTTTTGGGATAAAAGGTTTAACCGTATCTTCATAAATGGAGAGTTCAATTTATATTTACGCTTTGAGTGAGTTTTGGGTTAAAGCTAATTATGAATGGGCGACTTACATTTTTTTTTGGAGAGGGTATCCCAGACCACATTGGGCCCAGACTAATCCCTGGCAATTTGGGCCGAAGCCCGACTGCTAAAACATGCAGCCCGGGGTCGAAGCCCCCGTACCTCCAGGATGCGTCCCCCAGGGTTCGAACATGAGACCGCTACTAGCAAGTCCACATGCCTTACCACTAGGCTAACACCCCTTTGGTATGGGCGGCTTACATTGGTATCATCATCTTTGGAAAATGTCCAAATTGGTGTTCTTTGTTTGGAAAATGTCCAAATTGGTGTTCTTTGTCTAAAATGCATGTTGTTGGAAAATGAGTCGTTTTCACATGTAAGACGTATCATATTGAAGGACTATAACTTTAACCGCATCCTTTCTTTTTAAACGATTATTTTATATATGTTGAAAACTCTTGAGCTCACTAGGCGTTAAGTTTAACATTTTTATTTGTCGGCCTGTGCATCAAGTTTCAAGGTTGGGAGTTGGTTCTAGCAATCCTATGAGGAGTAAGGCCTTAGCTAGATCCGAAAGTAAGTATTCGGCAAAGTCTTCCGCTTTATGGGGATAGTGACTATGCATGGGGTTTAGTAGCACCCGTACTTATCATGGACTTTGTATAGAATGAATGTTTGTATTGAGGTTAAATCTTAAATTGTGGTTGTAGATGATTCTTTTATTGGTGTATTTAGAAAATTTTAAATTAGTTGTTATTTCCAGAATTCAGGGTGTTACATCTTGTACCTAAAAATTTGTATGTAAGAGTTTTTTATCCGTGCTTTATAATATAGTATAGATATAGATATTAGATTTATGACGTTTTATCTAATTCAAATAATTTTAATAATTATTATTTAGAAATTAAGTAAGAAATAAAAGTAAATTACAGATTTCGTCCTTATAGTTTCACTTTTATAATTGAGCAGTTCCTGATTATCCCTCGGGTGAGGGCATATTAGTCCTTTTATAATAGTTTTTTTAATGTACAAGTATAATGAGCATTTAAAAAAAAGACTTAAATGTCGTAATTGCAACAACTAACATCCCTTTTTCTTGGAAAAAGCAACCAATACTCGCTTCCATCTCGCTAACACCTCACATGGGGTGCTCAAAATGGTAGAAGATGATGCAAACCATAACGGGTGTTATCTTCCAAGAAACGTAGGATAAAGTTACGAACACAGAGGTGGAAACAACTTCCCATGGTTTTGTTGTGTTACGTTATTTGATAAACATGTGCCCTGCTCTTGTTTATTTTTTCACCCCTCCGTAATTTATGTACCTGTCACTTGTGGAAGTAGTGACATTTAGGCAAAAATGGGAGAGAAGTGACTAGGAGATCAATGAAGGAACAAGAAATGGTCATTTCGATCAATTTCCGAAACAATCATCAAAATGATGATTGTGAAGAGTGGACGTCCATATTTGTTATGTCATAATTCATCCGTGCATCCATTTCCTTATTTTCTATTGATATTTTATATGTATTATATATTTTTATTAAGTTTAGTAATTAGTCTATTTTATGGTTTCAAAGCAGGTTTTTCTGTATGTATTCCTATTTATGTCAGAATCAGGTCAATCATGCATTGAGATTGTTACAAATAAATCTTAATTTTGATGTGTATAAGGAATAAATTAGTAGATACAAGTGTATTTAGCAATATACATGAGTGCATTGGAGGATCTCCAACATATGCTCCAAAAGTTTTCCAAAATAGAGAACCAAAATCCAAAATTTGTATAAAAAATGCATTCAACTCCAACAACTTCTCTATTTTGAAGATTATATCATTCTTTACATTACTAAAATATTTCATACATTTAATAAAATATTATTTCTCTCTTCTAAACATTTAATTTCAAGATTTTTTTATTGATGAAATATAATAAGAATTTGTTTCTCACTCGTGATAATCATTTTTATGAAGTTTTGCAATTTAGAGAATCTCTTATGTCTCTTCTCTCTACTCTCTCTTTCTCTCTCTCTCCATTTAGTAGAAAGTTATGATTCATCTATTAGAGTAAAAAATTACTCAAAATTAACCACAAGGGTTGTGGCATATTGGTTAAGGCCTTGGGGGATGTGGTGGAATATCCCATATGTTCAGGGTTCGAATCTAGACGTACACAACAATTGTAAACACTGAAGTTTAATAGGATTGATGTCTTACGGTCATAATTTATCAAGAAATTAGTTTATGCATAGCCTAGGACACCCTTCCTCAAAAAGAAAAAAAAATACTTAAAATTCTCATTTCTTCGTTTTATAGAATTTGTTCAAAATGATCATAGCCTATCCCTTTTAAAATATGAATTACATGTAATTAACTTAAATTAAAAAAGTAAAGTCATCATAAATTATTATTTTAAATTAAATATTAATAATTTCTTTATAACTAGTGACATATTAAGAGTTAGTATAAAATCTATTCAATGACTATTAAGAGTTAGGTGGCGTTTGTTTTTTAAGAGGTCTGAAGTATGAATTCTTATTTCACTTCTGATTAATAAGAGGTGGTGTTGAAATCTGAATCAATAAAACTGTTTGTTTTTGTAACGTCTGAAGTCTGAAATCTGAAACATAATCAATAAGGCTGTTTGTTTTTGTAAATTAAAACGTCTAAATCTGAATTAGAATGAAAAAGATGCAATCTTGATAGTGATTAGTTTTAGAGAAACAAAGCCATTTGATGAATATGATTGGATTACTGATTTTGATAACTCATGGTATGACATTCCAAAACTAGGAAAACTCCACATGGGTTTTCTAGAAGCCTTGGGTATGGGAAACAGATCAAACCCATCTTCCTTTCAACAAATTCTACAAACAACAAACACAAAAGATGATTTTGACGAAAAAGAAACTGAAACACAGTAAATAATCAAACAAAATCTTTTTCTTCGCACATTCTACATCACATGTACATCACAAATTCTTTATTTGCATTAGTTAGCCAGCCTTATCTGCTTAAGATGGCTTTCAATTCCATAACATGTATGCCAAAATCTTAACTTGACTTTACATAATCAAGATCTACTGTCCTTGTCTAAGAAAAGACAAATCTCTCTGACATTCTCTTTCCATTCTACATTGAATCAACCATTCAACATTGAAAAGTGATAATTGTGACCTAAAGAAGGCAAATGCATCACTCAGAATTCATGATTTGTATGAAGCAGTATCCATTAGGGGTGAGCAAAGGCGGATACCCGCCTAAAATTCCCGAAACCGGAACCGGCGGTTCCTGGAATGAATGAATCGGAACCGGTTACACCGGTTCTTTATATTTGGGAACCGGAACCGCCGGTTCTGGTTCCGATACCAGGTACCCACCGTCTAATTTTAATTTTTTTTTTATCATTCATATTATGAAAAGGTAAATATTAATTATATTATAAAGTCCAAACGTAAAGAAAATAAGTACCACAAACGTGAAAACTAATAAGATAAAAACTAATAAATACTACAAACGATGTTTACAAAAAAAATAAATATTGCAAACGGTGCTTATAAAACAAATAAA
Source organism: Arctium lappa (assembly GCA_023525745.1). Taxonomy (NCBI): domain Eukaryota; kingdom Viridiplantae; phylum Streptophyta; class Magnoliopsida; order Asterales; family Asteraceae; genus Arctium; species Arctium lappa. The sequence continues at coordinate 57,136,297 of CM042062.1, read as the reverse complement.
TACTACAAACGGTGCTTCCGAAACACTTCACGTCATTAAAATTAGTTGATGTTGATAAATACTACAAACGATGTTTCACTAAAAATAGTTTATTATATTTTTATAAATAAACAAAATATATTTTATTAAAAAAATAGCGGATACCCGCCAAAAAAATGAGAACCGGAACCGGAATCGGTCCCGATCGGTTCCATATTTTAGGAACCGGAACCAATCACATCGGTACCGGTTTCGGAATCGGCAGTTCCGAAGCGGTTCCGGTTCTAAAGGCGGGTACCCGCTTCCGATGCTCACCCCTAATATCCATAGTCTCTAGCAGCATTTCTTAACCATACAAGAAGGAACCACATAAGTTTCTAAGTTGTATATTGTTGAGTCTAACCATCTTATATATGAAAACAGGTTATTTAAATTTATGAACAGTTCATCAGAAGTTATGTGTAACTTACTGCACATAATCATAAAGCCTCCTACTAACTACTAAGGCGTTAACTATTCATTCTAATTTTCAGCATTTTGATTCTAATTTTATGTCTCTAAAACACCCATAAACCCAAATCTTTTCAATCATAACATAGTAAATAATCAAATAAAATCGTGCTAAAATCAAAATCTTGAAACCCATATTAATCCCTCAAATCTAATCCATTATAATAGAATCATCGGCAGTTTAAAAGTTGAGTGATGCCTACCCCAAAACCCCTTAACTATAAACCCTTTGAAACGAATCATTCTAATAAAACTACGATTGAATCGATTAAAATTGTTTCGAGAAACAGTTTAAACTCAATATTAGTAACAACCCAAGATTCTAAGCTTTAATGAGTGATGGCACTAATTATTTAGTGTCATTATGCTCTTTTATCTTCTTTTTAGTATACCATTTTACCTTCTAATATCAACCTTTGAGTCATTTTAGTCACTTATTTTTCCTTTTCTTGTTTCTTGGAGCTAAAGATATGAATGACTTGTTTTATTGCATTGGATAGCTAATTGATGTATTTTTTAACAGATTTATAAGTGCAGTAGTATGCAACATTCCTACAGCAACCGAGTTTGGAGCTTAATGGACAAGCTAGAAGGAGCTTATTGTGGAAAGACTTTTTAGGATTGTTGTATCTGATTTTTGGAACTTTCTAGACTTGATTTATGGTTGATGTATTTTGGATAAACTCTAATCCTTATTATCCTTTAGTTATTAACTTTAGTGTACTTTTATTTGAATTTTCATTAGCTTAATCACCAAACTTTGTTTCTTTTGACCATTTTACCCTCCTTTCTTAGCTAGTATAAATAGAAGGAGTTGGTTGGTGCATTTAATATGTAGAAAAATCAGATTTCAAATAGTTTGAATCATTCTTCGAGTCTTGCAATATTATTAATTTTTTGAAGTTACTTTCTTGTCTTTCTTTATTTTTGTAATTTTTACTTTCTTTATTATGCTTTATTTACATTACGCAATTTACATTCCGTCATTTATATTCCGTCATTTAATTTATGTCATTTACATTTATGCATTTATTTTCCATCATTTATCGCTTTATGTCTTTAATTATGAGTAGCTAAATTTATTAGCTTGGGTGTGAGACGGAAATGTGAGATTTTAAACCAAAGACAGGTGGACATTGTTTCGCAATAACAATGTTCCATAATTTCATTTCAAGTTTATAAAGTTCAATGACACTTCTTGACGAATTGATCATTTGCTAAATTGTTAAAGTGCGGTGGACTTAGAGATAAGCCATCAAAAACACATCAGTTTGAATGATATAAGAAGTACACTTGAGAGAGTTACTGATAATGAGAGTTATCATATTTTTCAAACTGATTTATTCTCGACAAGTTGATCACTAATCAAAACTGTTAAAGTGTAGTGGACTTAGAGATAAGCCACTTTGAACACGCCAACTTGAATGATATGGGAATCGGCTCGAGAGAGCAGTTTTTTGATGCAAAGAGATTAGTTCATTCATATGTTTTGAGGACTTTATTCTACACTATAAATAGTTTGAGACTACACAAAGATGCGAGTTGAATCTAAATAGTAGTGTGAATATTGAAGTCCGAGAGGTATACCCTCAAAATAGATGGTGGTAGGGGTGTTCGCGGTGCGGTTTGAGGCAAAACCGCAAACCGCACCGCATATGCGGATTGAGCATTTTTCCAAACCGCAAACCGCACCGCATATACCTCAAACCGCACCGCAAAATGCGGTGCGGTGCGGTTTATGCGGTTTGTACCTTACGAATTTTACACCTACAATTCAATAATTATAAGATCAAAACTTCACTTTAAAATCAACGATAACGTGATCGTAGTCCCTAAAAATAAAAATATTCAATACGACCGTTTCCAAAATACATATTATATAAATATTGCAACTATTCTATATATACATATATGTGTGTTTAATATATAAAATTAAAAAAAAAATATATATATATATATATATATATATATATATAATGTGCGGTGTGGTGCGGTTTGAACCGCGGTTTGATAACTCAAAACCGCAAACCGCGCGCATAGTGCGGTTTGGTAAAAATGCAAACCGCACCGCAAACGTTCTAAACCGCGCTTTGCGGTGTGGTGCGGTGCGGTTTGGCGGTTTAGATGAACACCCCTAGATGGTGGAACTAGTTATGGCCAACTCATGCTGCAGCATGTCTGTAGCCTAAGTCTGCTGAAATTTGTGTTTAAGGGGTTGTTTGGCAGTTGTTGAATGGTTTGGTGCAGAATGATTAAGGGGTCAGAATGATTAAGAGTCTCTTATGATATAATGCAATATGAAATATGGTTGTTTGATAATTGTTCAGAATGAAATCAGGACGCTTAATGGTTAAGGGAGACCCAGGATACAAAATGATTCAGAGGGTTTTGGAACCATTAAGAGACAACCTTTTTTTTCTGCCAAACATGATTCACCTCTTAACGATTCAGAGGTTACCTCTTAATGGAACCATTAAAAGGTAAACAAACAGCCCCTAAGTCTCACCTAAAAGTCTTACACCCTTGCTTGCTTTGTTTATTATCTGTTATAATCAAGTAACAAACCAAACCAAGTCAAAGACTTCAAAATCGTCATCTAAAATATTTTCTATCTCTTACTTTTTAATCAACTTTTACTCCAATCTCTGTGGGACGATATCCGGTACTTTACCGTTTTATTACTTGAAAGACGATATTATATCTCATTGTATAATTGCTTTGAGGTTTAATTAACACACGTCTGTAGGTCTATTCTAAGCATTGTCAATGAGCTAAAGCCCATTTGAAGAAACCTAAAAAACCCAGTTGTTTTTGTTAACCCAGGATTATAGAATGAAATTAAAAAACCCCATTTCAAGAAACACCTAAAAATGTGATCCTTAAAGTTCCCAACACCCACCCAGTTTACAAGAATCAAGAAACTCCAAGTTATGAATCTGTGAAGAAATTGAAATCCCCTTTTTTCTTTATGGTCGTATATAGATATAAAGAAATAGAAATGTCAAAGCAAAAAAAACCCATCTCTCAACCATTAATCACTGGGTTTGATTTCATTGTAGGAAAATTAGAAATTGGACAGTTCAATTTGTGAGAGTCAGAAAGTGAGAGAATTATAAACCAACAAAAGGCATTTCTATCAAAACATATTCATAAACTTTTTTATTCAGTCATCTCCATAAGATTCTAATGTATATTTAAACAATAATCCCAGGCATTTTCTGTAGATATATTTAAACATATTTTGTATTCAGAAAATCCTAGGAATTTTATGTAGTTTATGAAATATGGAAAGCATTTTCTGTAGTTTATCAAAACATAACCAAAGCATAACCAGAATATGAAGATCATATCGTTCAAGAGCAGGCTTCTTCAAGATCGATCGAGAGTCCACAGAAGGGTAGATAACCTTTTAGTCGAAAATACCCAAAAAACCAACTCGGTTCGATCGATTGGCAAGAAACAAGTACGAAATTCGGAGATGTAGAGATCGTATACCTTGAGAGCTCGATCGATTTGGCAGTAGGGCTTGAGAGATCGATCTAGGCAGTAGGGCTTGAGAGATCAATCGACTTGAAAGATCGATTGGCATGAGAGTTCAGATCGACAGGTTCAAGAGCGTGAGATGTTAAGGAGGTGAGATCTGGACTTCTATGAGGGAGGCGCCAATGTTTAGATGATTTAAGAGGAATTCAGGGTTTTTTAATCACTTGTCAAATAAGAGTACGGTCAAAGCTTTTAAGCTCTTGTTAATATGTCAAGGTCTGACCGAATTAAATATCAGAGGTTTTAAGATATTTAAAAAAAACAGGCCCTTAGTGACATATTAATTATTTATAGTAAAACTCCTAAAAGTAATCATGAGTATGGTTAGTGTTCTAAAATGCTTCCTCAATAGTAATATATGAAAAACATAAAAAGAGAGATGAGAGAAAGAGATAAGAGCGAGAGAGAGTTGGGATGGGGAAGTGCAAGAGAGGTGAGAAATGTGGTCGATCGGAATAGGTCTAGGTATAACGATGTGCTTAGGAATAGATTCATCAACGTTAGGATCAATCCAAAGGAAACTACGTTTATGTTCTTCAATTTTCCGAAAAATTGGGAGGTTCGGGATCTTTGGAGTATGTTCAAGCGGTACGGAAAAATCGTGGATATATATATGGCCAAGAAAAGAATGAAGAATGGTGATAGATTCGGGTTTGCTCGGTTTGTTCAAGTTGCGGATGTAAAAGTATTCGAATCAAAATTAAATCAAATATGGATTGGTACATATCGATTAAGGTTTTCCTTGCTAGAAAGAAGACGAGTGAGGGGAATGCAAACTCCAAATTCAGTCAGGAACTCGAGAGATACAGCTCGAAAAGGCAAACAGAGGAAGACCCAAATTGTAACACTCTAAATTTTTCAGAGTAAATTAAAACCTGGAAATAAGGCAACGAGACATCCGCGATGATATTAACTTCCCATAAAGGGGATCAGTCCTTAAGACTATACAAAACTCATACGGATATAGAATTTATCAACAATACTAATCTAAACATAATCGTCTAGACTACAACACTTGACGAACCAGAATTCACCAAAAGATGGGACTTAAACAATGCCCAACACCAAAATACTAGACATCTCAAAATATGCCTCGAGTCCACGCTCGACTCTCAAAGACCCTGTGCAACCCACCGCTAAGGGAAACCTGTTATACATATCATTTGAGAAAAAGTGTTAGGCTTAAAGCCTAGTGAGAACATACAGTTTATTCAAAATCAGAGATATAAACATCAGTATCATAAAGAAATCTTTTCATAAAGGTTTAGTTTATAAAAGATAACATTTCGCCATAACCGGGCCTCTTCGGTCCAAAACTCTTAAACGGTGATAAAAGGACCATTTTACCAAGGATAGTGGTGTAACACAAAGTAGACCACAAATCCGAGTTACGAGTTAAACCAATTGGAATCCGCGGATACGAATCACAAAGTCCGTGCTTCAACGTGAGATCAAGCCCCAAGCGCAAAACCAAGGTATACTCCTTCGCTAGGATCACCATGAACCATGGCTAGTATCCGGCCTCACATAACCGTACCAAGTTGCCCCCGAGGAACATGTGATCCATAGCTACAAATTTGGGGAATGTAACATCCCAACAAAACAGTCTACTCCAAAACCTAGGGATCCACTAGTAATGGTAAGGACTCGTCACAACAACATATGTGACCAACCATAAACAAATATATGGTATAAGTACATTTTATAAACAAAATGCTATTCTCAGTTCAACTTCTGGTAAGAATGAAAATCATTAAAATGAGTTCATAAACATTCTTTTCAAATGACCACATAATGTGCAAGTAAAACATCATTTTACTTCAATAAGGCGGAACCCGTCATTTTGGTCAAATCTGACCGGGAACCCCGAGAATCACCAAAAACTTCATTTATAACAAAATGTAGAGAACATAAAATCATACCGTAGAAATACTTTAGATTTCACAAATAAGAGTTTTGATATGTATAAAGTTTGTAAAATGTAGTAGGAACTCACCAAACAGGTTTATACGAAAACCCGAAAACCAGATATCGACCACGACGAAGAGGTGAAGCTTTATACACCGAAACCCCGAGCAATGCACTTAATACTAGCGATTAACGAACCCTTGAATATCCAAATAAACTTTAGAGAGAGAGAGAGAGACTTGAAGAGAGAGAGAATGAGATTCAGAAATGAGAGATATTTTGACTGAAAAGGGTATAAGTCGGCCAGGCCATCTCGCGGGTTATGTCGCGACTTCCACTCGCGACATAACTCGCCCGCTTACACAAAACCAAACCCATCCAGAGGGTTTCGCGGGTTATGCCGCGACCTCAACCCGCGACATAACTCGCGTACCTCACTGAGGTTTGTCCAAAATCATCAAAAACCAAACTCAAATTTGGTAACAACCGCGGTGCTAACGACAAAAGCTTAACACTAGAATACCAAGGTTACATAACGAAATTAGGGGTGTTACAATCCTCCCAACCTTAGAATAATTTCGTCCTCGAAATCTAATCTTATCAATGGAATACTGATCGCAGAAAATATCGTCACTAACCCAAATGCCAGAATCATTAACGAGATCCTAATACCGACATCCACATGAGCTACCCTTCTTGAGCACAATTCACTCCTAACCGAGCGAACACTCAACACTCTAAAGTAACCTTTACTCATAAGGTTACGGTTGCCTCCCAACCTTAGGTGACAATTACTACTTCAGGAAATTCACAACCTCAACTTTCCATCTACCAATTTCTTTCAAACTGCACGGTTCCGAACTCAAAGCCAACGGTCGACGCTAATCTTCCCAAAACTCTCAGATTTCACTGATCCATTCCTATTATCAATAAAGATATTCTTACAAGGCGCACTAATGCGTCTTTCAAGCGAACGGTTAACATAGATTCTGTTATCACTCAACTCCAATCCGACTCCAAATCTGGAAATACACCTTCTTCAAAATTCTTAATACGTCCATAAATACCCCGTCTACAACCACATTATAAAGATTAACTTCTAAACATACCACCAATCTATACATTCGGACTTATAAAGGATGGGCGCTACAGAAACTCATGCGTAGACTAACTCCAACCTGTGGAAGATTTTACCAGCAACTTACTTTAGCTCAAGGCTAAGGCCCAACTCCTTAAAGCACTGCTAGAACCGAACTCCCAACCGGAAATGATGCACATGTAGATAAATAAATAAATAAATAAATGTTTAAGCTTAACACCTAGAGAGCTCAAGAGTTTTACATAAGTAAAAGCATTTAAATTGATGAACTTCTCTTTAAATCAGAACCTTTCAAATAATGAACCTTAAAACATAGAAACAACTCCTTTTCAAAGTCATGCACTTTCAAAGACGGATACTTCATTGCAAACACGTTTTATAAATTGACACAATTTGTATAACTCGAAGTATGAAATATTAGTAACACTATCCACATCGTACGTCCGAAAACATGGACACTAGGCCCAACACTCAAACGACCAAAAACAAAAGAAAACTAAATATCAACATGCACGAATAACACATTTCATTCAAACCTTAATATACGTGGGGAAAACCCAATATTAAAGCCATCATTTACCGTCGACTCCACATAACCCAAGCAGGTAAAAATATGACATTAGTTTTTAAAATACCCCGGGTCTACGACGGAGAGACCCGTACACAAAGAGAATAGAAGGACACGCAAGTAGGCCGCCCATACAACTTCCTCGCATGACCTCTAAACGTTCCCATCTTGGGTGGCGAGAACAAATGAATGGGGCCACCCGTGATGTTATTGGATTTCACCACGTATCCCGATCTTAGTTCCCATGCCATACCAGACATCACAACTTCAAACCGTTTATTGCCTCTAGCCATACTCCGTCGAGTTCCACTCCAAGGGCTTACGGACACGGGTGCCTATCCAATCCAGACGAGTTCCAACTCAGCAGCTCGTGCCACCTATTGTCTACTCGCTAGCCAACCCGAGCGGTCACTAAGTGCAACCCAAAACCTCAGGCTTTACAAAATAGACAGACTGTCTAACATTACATGACTCCAACTGAAAAAAAACCAAAGCTCCCAAAACATGTGACTCCTAATGGCATAGAATAATAGCCATCATACTCCAAAATTCCACAACTGTTTTTAAACCGTACAAATGTCCTCATGACTCCATTTAATCAAAACTGAGCCAACGACCCAACAGTTTACTTAAATACCCAAATGAAAACCGATATAAATATTGAAACACGTTTGACCAACTATTATGCAAACACGACCCAAAAGTATGATTAATTCAATTCTCGTCGTTGATTGAAACAAACCGTTTTCTAATTAAACTCACATCCTTATGTTTTCAAAAGGTCTCATTACACAATAATATGCATTTTCTGAAAAGGTTTATAAGATCAAATACACCAAATGACACTTACATCAATTGAACTCCAATTTTATATGTAAAATCATCAAAGAAACACTTCAACATGATTTATTTACCAAAATAACCAAATATCCCAAAATGGGTGACTCACATGTTCATAAAACTAAACATTTTAGCATGTACATTATTTTCACAAATCAACTTTAACATACCAAAACACGAATAAACTCCATCATACGAAAATCTTTCATTGCGGTTATAAATCCGGACAAATGTCCACACGACTCCTTCGGTCAAAACCTGAGCCAAAGGCTCGACACTTTACGTAAATTTCCAACGAAAGCCTCGTATACCTTAAAACACTCTTTAATCGACATTTAACGGTTTTCCCAAATAATGCAATGTCTTTAAACAAGGTTTATGAAAACACACACCACCAGAACATGATTTCTCAAAACTCAACACGTATTGAGACAAAAGATTTTCCAAAAGTTTATGAATGCAATTATACTAAGATGCACAAAATCATCCAAGATGCACAAATCATAATGTAGATTTTACGTGTACAAAATCACCCAGAATATGTAAATCACACTATTTACTTGTTGAAATAATCAAGCTCGACATGAGCAATTTACGCTGTTAAAACAATCCAAATTACCGAATACGAAACTTATCAAAATACTTTCACCTTGAGAAATACCGAGTAAAACATACGCAATAATTTACGCTATAAACGTGAAAATAGATTCTTGCACTTTAACATGTGCAACAATGGTTTGTACAACTCCAAAGGGAAAAATCACAGTTTTATCTTTAAAATTTCTCCTCTATAACCAAGAGGCGTTGCTGCAAAAGGATTTTCAACTCACCCCATATGCAACAATTTATTCCCCAAAGGGCGGTAAAATAACGGGGATGCAAATAAAATTTCAAAATCGAGTTTAAAGTTTCACGTTGTAAAGATAAACACATTTGACCAAAATAAAAACTACAATGACAAAAATACCGCTAATTCGCTAAATGCTTTGCGGAGATTTTAACAGTAAGAGTTAATGATGGAATACGATCAGAACGAAAGTCCTGTTTTTAAAATAACATAAATCGTTTATGCAATCATTCACACCAACGTCATACTTAAATCCAATGCACATAGTACACGACATATGATACTTGAAAATAAACCCCCGAGATTAACACACATAAAGATGCACACGCACATGCCTCTCAAAATTATTTACGCGACGCAAAAGTCGTAAGATGAGACACCATAATCCAACTGGATTTTCATAAAACTCATTAACTTACACGCAATAAAATTAAACTCACGCCTCTCAAAATATACGCACGCGACAAAAGAATCCGTAAAACAAAACTCTAAGAAATTCAACGAGACTCACACAACTAAAAATTCTCAAGAAACTCCGACTCAAAAGCATGGGAATAACTTTTTCTTTAAACCATTGACATACGTGGAAGAGCTCCAATGTCAAGGTCAAAATTCCACAGCTATTTGCCCATTAACTCAAAAAGCGTTAAAACACAATATTTCGACATCCAAAAATAGCATTTAAGCACAAGACGTGAATAAAGAGATTTTGATAATAATTTGAAGTTAGGTGCAACAAAACCAATGTAAGCATGCTTATGCTCATAGTTTAAATTATGATGAGTGCTAAATGTCTTGCCAGAACGTTATAATGTAATTTACTTCATGGTTGGCGCTCATGAAAAGCAATTTAAGCAACCTTATTTTAGAAATAAATTAAATGCATGAATTCGGTCGACACTCACATCTTAATACTATGCTTCACAATATCCCAACGTTCTATAATCTACCGGATGCCTCAGGCATCAAAGGGCAACCATCCTATTAAATTAACTTACAAATCTCCTCGAAATAGAATCGATCTAGCAAGATATAATCCTAATTCCACCAACGAATTTGACTTAGGATGATTAACTTAATGCGTCCCACGCACATACTATAATTCCAAAGAGACATTGCTTACAAAAAACAATCATTCCTTAGCTTACTCGCTTATAAACCTTCGCACTACTCTAACGGTCAACATACTAAGGTAGAGCAGACAAACACAAGCACGAGAAAGGGTAAGGAAGAGTTTAACTGAAACACGCACGAAAGAAACGTACCGCTACGTCTACCAATTGTCATAACATTAGCAAACCAATTACACTCACGTAAAATATCTTCATAATCATACAAAACTCATACGGATATAGAATTTATCAACAATACTAATCTAAACATAACCGTCTAGACTACAACACTTGACGAACCAGAATTCACCAAAAGATGGGACTTAAACAATGCCCAACACCAAAATACTAGACATCTCAAAATATGCCTCGAGTCCACGCTCGACTCTCAAAGACCCTGTGCAACCCACCGCTAAGGGAAACCTGTTATACATATCATTTGAGAAAAAGTGTTAGGCTTAAAGCCTAGTGAGAACATACAGTTTATTCAAAATCAGAGATATAAACATCAGTATCATAAAGAAATCTTTTCATAAAGGTTTAGTTTATAAAAGATAACATTTCGCCATAACCGGGCCTCTTCGGTCCAAAACTCTTAAACGGTGATAAAAGGACCATTTTACCAAGGATAGTGGTGTAACACAAAGTAGACCACAAATCCGAGTTACGAGTTAAACCAATTGGAATCCGCGGATACGAATCACAAAGTCCGTGCTTCAACGTGAGATCAAGCCCCAAGCGCAAAACCAAGGTATACTCCTTCGCTAGGATCACCATGAACCATGGCTAGTATCCGGCCTCACATAACCGTACCAAGTTGCCCCCGAGGAACATGTGATCCATAGCTACAAATTTGGGGAATGTAACATCCCAACAAAACAGTCTACTCCAAAACCTAGGGATCCACTAGTAATGGTAAGGACTCGTCACAACAACATATGTGACCAACCATAAACAAATATATGGTATAAGTACATTTTATAAACAAAATGCTATTCTCAGTTCAACTTCTGGTAAGAATGAAAATCATTAAAATGAGTTCATAAACATTCTTTTCAAATGACCACATAATGTGCAAGTAAAACATCATTTTACTTCAATAAGGCGGAACCCGTCATTTTGGTCAAATCTGACCGGGAACCCCGAGAATCACCAAAAACTTCATTTATAACAAAATGTAGAGAACATAAAATCATACCGTAGAAATACTTTAGATTTCACAAATAAGAGTTTTGATATGTATAAAGTTTGTAAAATGTAGTAGGAACTCACCAAACAGGTTTATACGAAAACCCGAAAACCAGATATCGACCACGACGAAGAGGTGAAGCTTTATACACCGAAACCCCGAGCAATGCACTTAATACTAGCGATTAACGAACCCTTGAATATCCAAATAAACTTTAGAGAGAGAGAGAGAGACTTGAAGAGAGAGAGAGAGAGAGAAAACGATTTAGAGAGAGAGAATGAGATTCAGAAATGAGAGATATTTTGATTGAAAAGGGTATAAGTCGGCCAGGCCATCTCGCGGGTTATGCCGCGACTTCCACTCGCGGCATAACTCGCCCGCTTACACAAAACCAAACCCATCCAGAGGGTTTCGCGGGTTATGTCGCGACCTCAACCCGCGACATAACTCGCGTAGCTCACTGAGGTTTGTCCAAAACCATCAAAAACCAAACTCAAATTTGGTAACAACTGCGGTGCTAACGACAAAAGCTTAACACTAGAATACCAAGGTTACATAACGAAATTAGGGGTGTTACACAAATGCACAAAAAGAAGAAAGTACGAAAAAACAATCATACGCAGAAGTGGTGACACAGACACGTAATGGACCGATAAAGGGCGCGATGGACGACGAAAAACGCACAGCAACGGTTGTGGGCAAGTGGACGACAGAAAAGGATAGGATGGATATGCTATCCAAATGCGCGGTAGGCTCGATAATGTCTTTGGATAATTTGCAAGCAATTCAAATGATTTGCAAACCGGGTCTAGGAGGAGGAGTCGGGGCGAGACTAATTGGTGGGAGGAGCGTTCTCGTGGAATTTGAGACAAAACGAGCAATGGAAGATACAATAAGAAATAAAACACACGGCTTACATTATTGGCTAAAGGATCTAAGAAGTTGGTCGATAGGATTCCGAGCCTCGGGTCAGGTGGTTTGGGTAAGAATTGAAAGAGTTCCGCTGCACGTGTGGAGAGAATCGACGTTCATTGGCATTGCGAGAAAATGGGGTGTCACGCTGAAATCAAAAAATTGTGAATTGGAAGGCAACGGTAATCTCCTATGGGGAAAAGTCTTAATCAGTACGGGCTTTATTGATCGTATCCATGAGGTTTCAAGCATAAAGGTGGGGGACTTCTATTACGTGATTAAGGTAGAAGAAGAAGAAAACAGTCTCCTCGAGGTGCAATTAGAAAAAGAGGAAGCCTTCGAAAAGGGGTACAACAGTGAGGAATGCGATGTTCAACGATACCGTCGGAATGGTCGGAGGGGGGGAGAGGAGAGTAATGAAGATTGGGTAGTGGAAGAAAGCAAGTTTGACTTCGATGATCAGATCGGAGGAAAATCGGCCGAAGAATCGGGAGAAAAAAAAACAATAATAATGGTAATGAGGATTCTAAATTCTCACCGGTAAGTTCTAAATCTCACGTAAAGGTCGCCGGAGCTAGGCCGGAAAATTCAAATTGGGTGGGAGAAAATGAAAAGACACAAGCAATTAATGAAGGAAATAATTGGGTGTGTTCTTCAAGTAATGACCTTGGGAATAAGGATCCCCACATGCAGATTATGGAGAAAGATTCAAATTCTAAGAAAAGTCAAAAAGGGAAGGAAACGACAGGTAGGGAATTTAACTTAAATGGACAAAAAGAAAATGTGAATTTGGACCTATCAGAAAATTTGGGCCACAATGGAAATATTTATGAGGCCACAAGTGATGTGGGCCACCCTGTTCCCTGTAACAAAGATGGGCCTCCTGAAGTAAAGGGCCGGGATGTGGAGGAAAGTTATATGGCTGCTAAGGGGCAACGCGGGCCTGATGACCCAATGAAATCAATAGGGAAAGGCAGTAAGAAGTTGCAATCAACATCGTCGAGTGAGGGGCAACACAGTAGAAAATTTTGTCGGAGCACTCTGTTAAACAATTGAATGAAGGGAAAGTCGATTGGGAAGGAGGATGAGTCAAAATCCAAAAAGAGGGAGGGAATCATGATTGGAAGGAGTAGAATTGGGTTTCATAACCTAAAGAAAATGGCTAGGGAAAAATCGAGGGTAAAAGGCAGATTGACGAGGACGAAAGGCTCGTCGAGAAGAAAAGATGGCGGGATGCTTTCGTCGGCCACCATAGTGTCGATCACAAATGAACTGAGGAGTACTGATAGCCGAGAGAGCATTGAGAATTTCGGAAACACGATTGGGGTTAGATGGAAGCAGGGTGGTGGACAGAGTTCACCGCATCAAAATAGGAGTAAGAAAGATTGAATCACGTCAGGTCAGTATCGTTTTCCTGCATCTTATCATGAAAATTGTGTCGATAAATATTAGGGGATTGGGGTCGCTAAACAAGAAGCATTAGTTAAAAGAACTATGTCAAAAAGAAAATCTATGTATGTTAATGGTCCAAGAAACAAAAAGGAAAAAGCTAGAGGGTAGGGAGATTGAAAGTATGTGGGGAACAAATGACGTGGATTTCATTCAGGAACGGCAGTGGGAAACTCGGGGGGTCTAGTCACTTTATGGTGTAAGAGAAGTTTTCAATGTGAATGGGTCATCCAAGAAGAAAACTTCATAGCGGTAGTGGGTAGATGGGAAAAGATTGAGGGGTTGGTGGGTTGTGTGAATGTTTACGGACCAACTGAACAAAAGGCAAGAACCGTGTTGTGGACTAAACTAGAATCATTGTGTGAGAAGGAGGAGGTGAAGTGGGTGTTGGGAGGGGATTTTAATGAAGTACGAAACGCCAATGAAAGAGTAAACTCGTTGACAAACCGTAAAGGCTCGGAGGTTTTTAATGCATTTATACAAAAAGCGAACCTAATTGACATACCGTTGGGGGGATCGAAGTACACTAGGGTGAGCGATGATGGTCAAAAGTGGAGCAAATTGGACCGATTTCTTGTATCTCAAGAATATGCGTCCTCTTGGAAGAATTTAGGAGCAAAAGTTTTAGAAAGGAAGTGGTCCGATCACTTCCCGATCATGTTAAAGGATGAGTGGACCGATTTTGGCCCAAAGCCTTTCAAATTCTTTGATGTATGGCTAGAGGATAACTGGATAGGAAACATTGTAAAAGAGACGTGGGGAAAGAATGTAATCTCGACTCGACCAGACTGCATCTTTCGAGACAAATTGAAGATAATCAAAGGAGCGCTTAAGGACTGGAGTAGGCGTGAGTGGGGAAATATAGAAAAAGAAGTGAGAGTGCAGAAATTAGAAATAAAAAGATGGGAAGAAAGAGGCATGAATGGGGTTATTGACGAGTCCGAGCGGCAAAGATGGATGGCATCTAGATCCAAATGGTTGGAATTAGAGGGGAAAAAATTGGAAATGTTGAAACAAAAAGCAAAGGTTCGATGGGCAAAAGACGGAGATGAAAATTCAAAATTTTTTCATGCGGTAATCAAAAATAGAGAGAGACGGAATTCGATTCAGGGCGTCAACATAAATTCGGAGTGGACAGAGGAACCATCAAAAATCAAGGAGATGATGTACGAGTTTTATAAAGGAAAGTTCTCCAATCACTTGGTAGACCGACCGGCACTACAAATGGATAACATAAACAAGCTAGGGGAGGAGGAAGCAAATTTCTTGGTACAACGAGCAACGGAGGAGGAAGTGTGGAGTTCGATTATGGATTGTGGAAGCAACAATGCGCCGGGCCCGGACGGTTTTACGATTACATTTATAAAAGCATTTTGGGAGACGATTAAAGCGGATCTCATGGCGGCAATCAATTGGGTGATGGAAAGAGGAGTAATTAATAAAGGATGTAATGCATCATTCATAAAGTTGATTCCAAAGGTGGAAAATCCGGTTGAATTAAATGACTACCGTCCAATTAGCCTAATTGGAATTTTTTACAAGATCATCTCAAAAGTTTTAGCTAATAGATTGAAAGTCGTGATAAGCAAGTTGATAAGTAGTGAACAAAGCGCGTTCGTAAAAGGGAGATACATTCTTGATGGGTTTCTAATTGCAAATGAGACGATCTCCTTTATAAAAAAGTCGAAAAAAAGGGGTTTAATTGTCAAAGTAGATTTTGAAAAGGCCTACGACTCGGTGGATTGGGGATTTCTCTTGGAGGTCATGGAGGCGATGGGATTCCCATTAAAGTGGAGAGGATGGATAAAAATGTGCTTATACTCATCTAAAGTCTCCGTACTCGTAAATGGGTCACCGACTAGAGAGTTCACCATGGAAAGAGGGCTTAGGCAAGGTGACCCATTAGCACAGTTCCTATTCTTGTTTTTTTGGAAAAGGGTATCCTGGGCCTTTGGCCCAGACTAATCCCTGGCAATTAGGGCCTTTGGCCCAGCTGCTAAAGCGTGCAGCCCTGAGTTTATCCTCAGTGGCCACAAGTGCTGCTAGTGGGGCTCGAACCCGGGTTGAGCGCTATGAACTCCCCAAGCCTTTACCACCACACCACAACCCTTGTGGTTTTCCTATTCTTGTTGGTGGTTGAAAGCCTTCATCAAATGATGGTAGAGGCTGTGGGAAAAGGCCTCTTTAAAGGTATTTCGGTGGGTCGAGATGAAATCCAAATATCGCACCTTCAATATGCCGATGACGCGATTTTCTTCGGGGAATGGAAATTGAATAATATCAAGAATCTTTTGAAAGTCCTTAAATGCTTCCACCTTGTATCGGGCCTAAAAATAAACATGAGGAAAAGTAAAATATTTGGTGTTGGTGTATCGGAAGCCGAAGTCCAATCGTGGGCTAGCTCTTTGGGTTGCAGATGTGCAACAATCCCGTTCAATTATCTTGGCCTTCCGGTTGGGGCATCGATGTGGAAACTTGACACTTGGAAACCAATAGTTGAGAAGATGGAGAAAAAACTCGCGACGTGGAAAACAAAGATGATGTCGTTTGGAGGAAGACTAATGTTGGTCAAATCGGTTCTAGGTAGCACATCGTTATACTTTATGTCCTAATTTCGAGCACCACTTGGTGTGATTAACAAACTTGAGAGCTTGAGAAGGAATTTTTTTTGGGGGGGGGGGGTGGGGGGATGGGGGCGGGGAATTTCCTTCGAGGAAGAAAACCATTGCATGGGTTAAATGGGAGTCAGTCTTGGGGGGCTTTAAAAAGGGGGGGGCTAAGTGTTGGGGGGCTAAAGGAAATGAATTGGGCTCTCTTGTGTAAATGGTGGTGGAGGTTTCTTTCGAAAAGGGAATCGTTGTGGGTAAAGGTTGTCCGAAGCCTTTACGGATGGGACGGAGGTCTTGGATCGGGTAACTATGATGGCGCAGTCGGAAAGGGAGTGTGGAGAGGTATAGTGGATGTGGGTAGAGAGTTAGAAAAGATTGGTATAAACTTCGCAGGATCACTAGTTAAGAAGATAGGGGATGAAGCGGACACTAGATTTTGGGGTGAGAAGTGGATGTCTAGTAGAACCTTTAAAGAGAAGTTTCCAAGGCTATACCAATTAGAAACCCGACAAGACATATCGGTAAAGGATAGAGGGGAGTGGGAAGGGGATGTTTGGATATGGAGGTGGGGATGGAGGTGGGCACCAAGAGGGAGGGAGGTAGGTGAACTAGAAGCTTTAGAGGGCGAACTCCATGATTGTAGAATTAGAAGGGATGTCAAGGATAGGATAGGGTGGGAGTGGGATCATGATGAGGGATTTTCGGTAAAAAAAAATTGAAGGAGATAGTGGAGGATAGAAGGTCGGGGGGGGGGGGGTACAAATGGGATGGTAGAAACAAAATGGCTCTCGTCTATCCCAAAAAAGATAAATGTTTTTTCGTGGAGAGTACAACTAGGGAGGATACCATCTAGAGAAATGTTGGATAAAATGGGGATTGAGTTGGACTCTATTTTGTGCCCAAGGTGTGGAAAGGAGATTGAGACAATCGATCATGCGCTAGTCAAATGCGAAGAGGTAAGACCTTTTTGGTTACAAGGGGGAAGATGGTGGAACATAAACCTCTCGACGGTCAATTCGGTCACGGAAGTGTTGCTGCTCAGTGAACAATCGGGCATGAATACAACGGTATTACATCGATGGACAGCGGTCGTGGGCTGCTTCTTTTATGTCATTTGGTCACACCGAAACAAAGTGGTGTTTGTGAAGGAGCAAGGAAAGATTGCAGATAGTTTCTTCGTGGCATAATTACGGACCTTCGAGTGGATAAAGTGGTGTAATAAAGAGCTCATTTCTGATCTAGCTGCTTGGCTCTCGAACCCATGCTTGTAACAAGTCCAGCAGGTTCGTGTAGGAGATGTATGGGACGATAAGTGCTGAGTTGTAGGATCGAGATTCTGCAGATTTGCGTTGGAAGGAACAACGTTAGCGCGTGGCAGCAGAAGGTCTTTTTGACTGCTGTTGGATGACGCTTTAGCGGTTTGCTGCTCGTAAACCCGAGTTCCATCGGCTGTAGTCTTTAATTTTCGGTTGATGCGTTTGTTCGATAGGTTGAATCTTGTTTTGTTCGGTGTTCCTTATTTTTCTTTCCAAGCAAGCTCTTGTTAGCGTTGGCTGTGTACTGTGATTCCTCTTTGTTTGGGGTGTAAGTTTTTTTTTTTATATTAATGAATTGCCGTTCAAAAAAAAATCATGAGTATGGTTAACTAATAATATTATGCATTTTCATTATTAATAAAGTTGTTCAAATATATTTACAATATTTATAATATGATTGCCATTTGAAAATATCTTTTAAATTAGATCATAACAAAAAAAAAAAAAGGTAATATATTATATGTTTAAAATATCATACGTGTTTTTTAATGTTTGGTTGGAATTGAAAAAGTTTTTTTTTTTAATGATAATAAACATAATGTTTTTAAACTATAATTAAAGTTAGCCTTAAAAAATAAAAACAAACGATAATCTCTGTTTCAACCACCGTCACTTACAAATTTGAAAATTTCCAACTTACATGATTTATTTTGGAAACTACTTATAATTTATTATAATTGTATGTAGAAACATACACAAAAATACATAATTATACATACGACTTTTATGTATGAATACCTTGACATTTGTAATATTTGGATTTTAAAACCCAGAACCCATCCACCACGTGGCATGTTTCTATTCGTTAGTTGCACACCTTGGTTGACTGCCCAGTTGTAGAATATGGATTCATCCTGGAAGCATCATTCATCTTCATTTCTTTCCTTTGGGCCCCAAAAGAAATGTCTTTTTCATTTCTACCCCTCTTTTTCTTATTTTCTTTCAAAAGCACCCCAAACAACTTGAAACATTCCCCTTTTTCTTCGTCATCGTCCTCGTCCTCGTCGGCCGTCGCCGTCTCACCAACCCCACCGTCTCCACCGAGGATGCGATTAATCTGGTCTGGCGCCACCTTCACGTTTTGCGTCAGAAACGCCACCAGATCGTCGCACTGCTTCTTCATCTGTGCAAGTTCCGACGACAACATCTGCTTCTCCTTCTTCAGTTTCTCGTTTTCGTCCGACAGGTTCTCCAGTTTCTCAACCGTCGGAGTGTCAACCGACCCCGGATTCTTTGAATCCGGCGAAGAGGTTGAACTTGATCCTAGGTCGTCGCCTGAACTAGTTGGTGATGATGCAGGACCACCCTCACCGACGGTCTGCTTCCCGTTTCCATGAGCTTGGGATGATGTCACTGTTTTTCGACGACGGATTTCAATCAAAAGCGCTCTCTCCCCACGCTTAAAGTTATCATTTGCAAACTCCCATTTGTCCGGTACAGTCTTCCGGAACCCCTATAAAAAAACATAAACATTAATTATCATTAAGTTTGTTCCTTTTCCCCAAAGAAAAAAACACCAACAATTACTAATAGAATATTAACAATAATCTCTTTTTTGTGCCTTCCTTTCCTATTTCAAAAAATCCTATTTCAAAAAATCCTTTTTCATGTTCACACGTCCATCCAAACCTAATTAAAGTTTAAGTTTACACTACCCTATGAAAAAGTTTGTTTACCTCTTAATATTTTTTTATTAAGAGACAAAATCTGAATGGCTAAAAGATAAATATTACTTGGCAATTTTTTTTTGTCTCTTAGTTGTTCTAAAAACCCTCATATGATTTTGTATCTTGGGTCTCACTTAACCATTCAGTGCCATAATTTCATTTTGAAGAATTACCAAACAACCATATTTCATTTTGTATTATATCATAAGAGTCTCTTAATCATTCTCACTACTTAACCATTCAGTAACTGCCAAACAACCCATAACTTTAACATGTATAACACTGAACCAAATCTTTTCGAAGTTCGCAAGCCCATACCCACATAATATTTTTCACAAATAGAGACTTGAATCGAGTAATTTAAGCTATGTTTAACAAACTGACTGATAAACAAACGGTTGGCAGATAAAGCTGATGAATAAAACGATAAAGTATTTCGTATATGATTAAAAAAAACATCATTTTCACGTGTGGGAACATAAAATAAAATTGGTGGGATGTAAAAAGGGAATTGGGTGGGTATGGCTATGGCATGCAAGTGAAGATAACTTATTTTGGATGACAAGAGAATCTGTGGAAATCGAGATCCTTCGATTGTTTTTTGATTTGGTTGTTGCAGGGACCCACTAAAACAGACCCGATGCGCGTTTCGCTACTTGTTTTTTATGTGGTATCCGGTACCCATCCTAGTCCTACTAGAAACGATGATGGTTTCATATTATTGGACAAATCAGATATTATAATGTTAACTGATAACTGATAAGTTAGTTATATTTTATATGATTGATTAATAAAATAGATGACAATATAAA
The DNA here is from genome assembly GCA_023525745.1 of Arctium lappa. Taxonomy (NCBI): domain Eukaryota; kingdom Viridiplantae; phylum Streptophyta; class Magnoliopsida; order Asterales; family Asteraceae; genus Arctium; species Arctium lappa. The sequence goes on along the minus strand of CM042062.1, from coordinate 57,115,937 downwards.
ATGATTTAAGTAAATATGTTAAAAAAATAATAGAACAAATAAATTAGAGCATTATTAACTTTACCATAATAACTTATAAAACTTATAGAAACGTTGTTATTTTAGGTATGGCTTACAAGAACATCCCAAATGTTTATATTTTGGGAGATTGACTTAAATAACTAAAATAGTCAAGAAAATTGGTGCTTAGCCGCCATTTCTCTCCCAGTTTTACACAAATATCACTAAAGAAAGAAAATGAATCTGATCATTTTGACTTTAAAAAACGGACCCAGATCCGCAATTGCGTACCCAGATAATTTTTTTAAGAAAAATTGCAAAAAAATAATACATTTTCTACTTAGCTCCACAATTCCAGACCTAGATATTGCAGACGTGATGACATGAGTGTAAAACCATGAGAGAAATGGTTAGAAGACCAATTTTTGTGTCTAATTTGGCTATTTGAGTCAATTTTCCTTTATATTTAATTTGTAGCTTAATAAGTTTAACGGGTCTCACAGTTTATTCAGTCAGCTATACGTAACTGTGCCTTAATCATATATAAAATGGCTTATCCAGTAAGTTATTAGAAGAGAACTTTATACAGAAAATCAATTTTTTTTCCCAAACTTATCTCTCCCAATTAAAAAACATGCACCTTCCATCTATGTAAAAACACTACGCATACAACAACCGTTTCAAACTATACAGACACATTAATTCACATGAACAGCTTTATCCAAAACTTAACCAAAAATCAACCATAAAGTCTAGATTATCGGAACACAATCTTAGTAGTAATATCTCACCACATAATTTCAACGAAGGAATTCGATTAACAAAATATATAAAAGCAAGGAGAGAAGAGAAACATACATAAGTATTAAGCTGACGAACGAAGCTGGAGAAATTGTTGTGTTTGAATGAATTCGGCAGCAAATCCCTAGCAAAATCAGCAGTTTTCCAAACAATAAACGTATTTCCACCATCATTCCACGAAATCACATCATCAGTCGCCGGATCATCCACCAACTGATACGTCTTCGTCAGAAACGGTGCCGGAACCGACCGATGCGACATTTTCCCCCCAAATCTCACCTAACCACAAATCGATCTAAAAAAATCTCCACTAAATCTACCTCAAATCAATATTCAACCACTAAATTCAAAACAAACAACTAAACAGCAACAAAGCGGTGAGGAATTCCCAATCCCAGCAGTAAAATCCAGACGGAAACAAACGAGATCGAGCCAGATCGTAATTCGAGAGGTGAACGGTGTCGTTAGGTGATGAGTTTTTAGTTTCTTCCATGAGGTTTTAGTTGTTGAATTCGAAGAAATGACACGAACATAACTTCTCCGACACGGCTGTTTCCGTCGGCCGACGGCGACGTTTTGTTGCAGGTGATGATGATGATGAACAGAAAAATAGAAGTGATGATGAAATTGGTGTTTAATTTTATAAGGATTTTATGAGGGGTTCGTGCACGAAAACATTGATAGATGATTTATAGAATGAAGAAGAAGAAGGGGGTTCTAGAAAGAATTGGAAAAACAAGTGTGGTTGTGCAAGTGGGTGGGCCCAATTTCAAATTTTAAGAAAAACACGACTCAGGGTTTGTCGTTTTCATCGATATTCAAGAAACTACGGCGGTAGAAATTTTAGTTGGTTCATATAAATATCTAATTCTATTGCTTTACTTTTTGTTATTTTATTAGAGCATCTTGAACAATTTTTCTAAAATAGAGAATTAAAAGTTAAAATTTTCAAAAAAATACACTCATCTTCAAGAGATTCTTCATTTTGGAGATAAATCATTGATTATAATATTAAAATATTCTATTTATTTAATAAAATATTATTTCTCTTACCTAAACATTTCATTTCAAAATTTGTTATTGTGTGATATAATAAAAAATAGTTTCTCTCTTGGTAATCATTTTTTGGGTTATCTTCATATATGGAAAAAAAAACTTATTCTCTCTTTACTTTCTCCATTTTGGAGATAGTTTTAGAGAAGCTGTTGGAAATGTTCTTATGAAGTATGCAAAATAAAATGTTTACTTTTTCTTAGAATAAAAAAAAAGCAGAGAAAGAGAGGAAGATTAATAGCAAGGGTAACTCAGATGTGACGAAAAGGGGAGAGATGTCATTGACCGAGAGTGATTTGAACGGTGTAGGATTTGAAAATGTTAAACTGATTTCGGAATTTTTTTTAACTTTAAAACATTTCTAGCCAGTTTAAAGTAGTTTTTTTGTTAAAATAATGTGTGGTTTATTTATTTAAAAAATATCATAGATTTAATTATTCAAAATAAGAAAATGTCGTAGTTTAATTATTTAAAAAAAAGTTTAAGAGCTTAATTATTAAAAAGCAAGAAAGTTTATGGGGTTTTATGTACTTTTCTAATTTAGTTATTATAAAAAATAAGAAATTGTTTGCTAACAGAAATAAGTGTTAAGAGCGTCCACAGTGTACGATTTTTTCGCCAAGATTTTTCATATTTTTTTTACACATTATTGACACATCAACAACTTAAAAACCTTTATATACCTCCACTATGTGAAAAACCTCACCCAAGTTTTTTCATTACTTTTTAAAACTATTTAGGGTCCCACAATTTTAACTTTATATCATTTTTATTCTTACTTATAAAAATAAATATATTAAAATTCATACAAATACATAAAAGTATGTACAATAAAATTAATAAAAATTAGGTTATTAAAAAATATATAAAAGTTGTATAAAAAGTATGTAAAATAAAAATTAAAAAATGTTAAACTTAAAAGTATGTATAACCGAAAATAAAAATTGGGTTATTAAAAAATCTGTTAGAATTGTATAAATATGTCAAATTTGAGATATTATTTTAAAAATATAATTACTTTCATTATGTAGTTATTTATATTATTTATTTAATAATTATATTTAAATAGGATTACTTTAAATATATTAATAAATAAAACTGGTTAATAAATAAAACTGATTAAATACGAAAAACCTACGAAAAAGCAGGTCGTGCAATTACGACCTATGACGAAAAACCTCAATTAAAAAATCTCTTCACTATGTGAAAAACCTCAAAAGAAGGTTTTTACTTTTTGAACAACCTCCCAAAAACCTTCTAACGAGCACACGGTGGATGCTCTAATAAAGTAAAAGTGCAATATGAGTTAACAATAGTTATTAGCCTGGTAAAAATTATCCTTAACCTATCAGGTTAGAATCATAGATCATTGAAAGAATCTTGGTAAACAACATCATATCTGACTGCATAAGCACCTAATAGCCATTTAGGGTGCGTTTCATACACTGGACATGACAGGATAGGACATGATAGGACAGAACAGGGATCCACTGTCCCATGTTTGGCACGACTGTTAGGTGGAACAGAGTGGAACAAAAGTGGAACATGCTTGTTCCACCCCCACCCCCTGGAACAAGCTAGAACAATATTATGTTTTACCAATATAACCTCAAAATAAAATCTAATTTTCTTCTAAAAAATTAAATACACCTTTTTTTTTATATTTTAATCATTCTTTAAATTTTATTTATTTTATTTTATGTTCTTTGAATTTTATTTTATTTATTTTATTTTATGTTATTTAAATTTTCACTTTATTGTCCTCAAATATTATTTTTATCTAGTTAATATGTTTTGATTAATTTATTTAAATTATTAAATATTAATAGTAAAAATAATATAGGAAAGGTTTAAAAATAAAAGTTGGAAACTATATAACTTTTTTTTATTTTGGTGTCACTTTAATATTTCTTGAAGTGAACTTTCTAATACTATATTTTGCTATAAAAAATTTTATTTCGTTATAATTTAATAAATTAAATAATTAATCAAAAATACATATAATATATAAAGAACTTATTAGAAGTAAATTGGTCATGTTATATGTTCTGTTCTGTCAAGTTCTATTTTACCAAACGCTGAACAGATGTTCTGTCATGTCTCATTCTGTTTGCGTATCAAACACACCCTTAGAGACAACAAGCAAGTGATATGCCATCCAAATGTAAAATAAATATAAATAAAACGAACTTACCACATTTGTTTACTAATTGTTGACAATCTCTTACCCAGTAAAAAAAAATACTTACCTCTTACCCAGTATGATGTAAGGTTGTTTACCACACTCTATTCGACAACTGTTGTTGTACAAAATGTTGATTCAACAAGAAATAAAAAAAATTTATTACTCGGTTAAGGATTATCTTGACTGAACCTGTTATCCAAACTACACTTTTTACCCGTTTAACAAATCCCATATCTACATTAAAAATCAATAACTATCTACGACCAATTCGTAACTTTTCTTTTACTTAGAGTTTGAATAAATTTATTTCAAGATTTCTTTTAATATTAAAATAAAAAAAATGGATTAGTAGGAGTGGTTTCTAAGAAAGTATTATGAGTTGAAAAGTATAATGAGTTGGCATTAATTTCCAAAACGCGGTGTTGCTTTGAAGAACATTCTATATAAATGTTTTCTTAAATTATTTTGACTTTTGCTAGTCAACAACTTAATTCTTGTAACACGTTCTCATCTTTTGATGTGTTAAGTTGCATGCTTAATTCTCTTCTTTATTTTATTTTGTTTTGTTTTTTTGCTTCTTTTGGGATTTAAATAATTGGATTTTGGATTACAAATTGCAATAAAAACATTTATAAAAGTCGTCCGTAGTTATAATCACTTTATTGTAGCTAACTATTTGATTTCAGTTATGGTTATAAACACTGTTCCAAAAGGCTCGTTGCAACGATTGACATAGTGTGTCGTGACACAAGTCTTGTGTCTCACACAATGTTAAGCTTGTATCAAATCATGACCTAATGTGCGTGAATCATATATGATTTTGTACGTTGTCGTCCATTCTCGTGTTTTCTTAAATAGATAATGTTCTCGTATGAACTCATCTCTCTCTCTCTCTCTCTCTCTATATATATATATATATATATATATATATATGTTGCGAATCATATATAAAGTTAGAAACCATGAAAAAGAGTGTCATCTATTGTTTCATATATGAAACAACAAATGTGAAACCAAACTCAATGATTATAATTATAAGCCATCATTTATATTCTTTCACATGTTTGGTTTTTGTGAGTATGAATGCGTGTTTCATGTATATATAAACGTGTATTTACGTTTTTTTTCACACGCAAAACATTATTTGATGTTTCATCTATGAAACAAAATTGTATGAACATTGCATGTTCACATGTATTGCTTCATTTGTGAAACAACAAATACAAACTGGTTTTTACTGTTTCTATATATATTGAAGATCAAATGAGAACAACCACAAAATGAGTGCACACGAGAATAATGACCAAATCATATTTGATTTTATACTGAAATCAGATGCAATTATGGAACACAATCAACGTATGGGTTGCACAGAGGACTTGGTCCGCGACCTAAGTCATGTGTAATCACGTGTGATTTTACACGTAAGTTTAGTATAAAGTTAATGTGATCTGGCCACTCTCATGTTCTCTTATTTGGTCATTGTTTCTTGTTTGAACATGACTTTCTCCCCCCTCCTCCCCCCCTCTCTCTCTCTCTCTCTCTCTCTCTATATATATATATATATATATATATATATATACTCTCTCAGAGCATCTCCAACAACTTCTCCAAAATAGGGATTTTGGGTTTTTTTTGCTCCCACGGATTCTCCAAAACCTTCTCCAAAATAGAGAAAGTAGGAGAGGGATGATGAAAATCCCCAAATTTAGAGATATCTCCAAAAACGATTACTTAGGAGAGAGAAATAGTTTTTTTTTTATTATTTCTACCAATAAAATTGCTTTAAATTAAATGATTATGTGAGAGAAATAATATTTTATGAGTTGTATTGAATACTTTAATAATATAATTAATTATGTAATCTCCAAAATATAAAATCTATTGGAGATGACAGTGATTTTTTTAGAGATTTTGATTTTTTATTTCTCAATTTTGAAGAAGCTGTTGGAGATGGTCTTATATAATCTATTTCGCTCTCTCTTTTTTATCATATTTCCGCAGTATAACAATCTTTGATCATATTTCACTAATACAATAATCTTTCATATATATATAGGGGTTGTTTAATTTGAAATCCTTAAAAAGGTTGCAACCCTTACAATGCACATCTTAACCATTGGATTCATGATCGACGGTTACAATAGATATGAGACCCAATATTTTTAATTAAAAAAAACAGAAACATAAAAGTAAAATAACCGCCGATCATGAATCTGACGGTTAAGATGTGGGTTGCAATTTTTTTAAAGGTTGCAAAATATTCTCCCATTTTTCAATGGTACAACCCCATACATACGAATAGAAAATACACACGAATAGAAAATGGGACCATATCCATAAGAAATTTGCGGTTGTGGAAACCATCCAAAATGAGAAACGTTTTCCCATCTGCATTTGGAAGATTAACCATGTTGTGAATACACGTTTGACTTTTGCTCCTACTACACAACCTTCTATTCGTTTTCTAATTCCACCACCCAATATATATATAATAATAATAATAAATATAATTAAATATATAATTAAAATATATAAATAATAAACAATACCAAAAATACAATCTTCTAGTGTGAATATATGCATCTATGTGTTTTTTATTCTCATTTTCGAAAAATAAAAGATTTAATTTAACATATTATTTAATCAATATATATAATTTTTAATAAATGTATAAAATGTTTTCTTGAAAATCGAAATAAAAATTGGAAGAAATACTTCTCAAAAAACTTTATGTTATCGTTAAATAATTTCTAAGATATAAGGGGTCGTATACCAAACGTTACCTAGGTAAGCGCTTACCATGCTTACCAAGTTACTGTTGGAGAAACAGGGGCAAAATGATCGATCAGTTGACTGGATTTTCTGAGAATCGTGTAGGTCACTTTCCGAATTAGTATTTCGACCCTATGTCTGGGTTGCACGAAATCCAATATGGGATAAGACTCAATAACACAATCATTTTTTAGGCACAAAAACGAGAGCTAATTTGCTGGAGAGTACGAAAATGATTGTTCAAAAACGTGAGTCTAAACATAAGTATATATCGTATGTATACTAGTCTCATTCGTAAAAATAGGAAAATAACTGAAATGACAATGATGGCAAATTATTAGCTATTGTGGTCGGTTACAACCAATTTAACTAAAATAATGGACTGGAAATAACTGAGCATTAAATGACCAGTAACTGCAGGTTCAGAGATAGCCAAATCCAGAGATAGGCATCAGAGCCCCTGGTCCAGAGACGCCCACCAGAGGCTCTGTAGAAGACCACCAGAGGCTCTGCAAAATAGGCATCAGAGGCTCCACCGCCAGGGGCTCTGCCCCTTGGACCCCGCAAGGGGGCGCGACCCCCTTGACATCCGCCATTTCGTCGTGTCTGGGATCAAACTCGTCTTATAACAAATGTGCACTCCGTACCACCGAATTTGTATTAGATCACAGTTTGAAACCCATTAGTACTTGTGTTATATCCAATTACACTTAAATTCTCGGTGACACTAAAATCACCAATAGTTATATTACCTTAACCGATGAATATGACAATGACCAATAATCTTATCTGGTAAGAGCAAAAGCAATGGTCGAGAGGCTTACGCGGTAAGTGAGTGTGACGACTCTTATCCGGTTAGCCCTTACCGGGTAAATTTTTCCCTACGCTACTGTTTTAATAAACAAAAATCTTATCCGATAAGGTAAGTGATAACATTAAATTTAATCGGTAAGTGCTTACCGGGTAAGTGTTTGGGTAAACGTCCCCTAAATATATATCTACAAAATATATTATCTTAAAACAAAATTTAGATAAACACAAATATTTAAATAGTAATGTGATCATTTGAAAATTTTATTTGGATTTATTCGTAACAAAACAACAATCAAGAAAAAAAAATATTAATCTTCGTTTGACCAATTTCAATATGAATAATATTTTATACAACCCAACATTACTCTAAATGACTCGGTTTTAAATCTGTTGGCTAAAAGATCAATTTGAAGCTTTTGAACATATAATTTGGAACTTAGAGGTTATATAGTCTTTCCTTTTATTTCGATAACTATAGGTATATGTACGAGCCAACTTGTGTGCAATAGGGGTATTCAAAAAAACCGGAAAACCGAGTCAACCCGTTTGATCCGAAACCGAAAAAAACCGAAAACCGAAAACCCGGGTATTCACGGGTCGGTTTCGGTTTTAAATTGTAGGTATCTGCGGAAAACCGATCAGAACCGGTATATATAGAACACTTAAAAATATAATCTTTAATATTAACTATTTAATTTTTGAATAATCATCAACTAAATAGTGGATATTTTTAAACAATAAAACTTATTTCAATATCTTTTTCTTTGATTATTTTTATGTATTTGTTATGTAATATTGTAATTGGTTTAAATTTTCTATTTTGGTATTATTTTTATATTGCAAATAATATTTCCTATAAATTCGGGCAACCGTGAACCGAATCGCGGGTAACCGACTAATTTCGGTTCGGTTTGGTTCGTCCCGCGGTTCGGTTTCGATTCAGGTAACCAGGTATCCGCCTTATACGATTCGGTTCACATTTTTCTTACTAGTCGAGCTGAACCGAACCGTGGACACCCCTAGTTTGCAACTCTACTAATTCCATAAGTCCTTGAATTTAACAGTTCTAAAATGCTTTGCTTATATAGTCAAAGGTTTACTAAAAAAAAAAAAATGATACATACAAAATTAGTATAGTTGAATCAATCCCAGATAAATAAGAGTTGAAACACTCGTACGACAATTCTCAAATCAACAAAGAAAAATCCATGACCACTACAAATACTATCGAACAACTATGAATGTGAAAAGACCATAAAGATTCGTATGAAATCGAGCGTGAGATATAATTTTGAATAGGATTTTTCAAGACTTCTTTTATATAATAACATAGTCGTATGAATTTGGCATATAAAATTCAAAGTTGTTATATCTTTTTCCACGAGACCAACCACAACATGTTGCATTTTAATAACAACACGATGCTAGTAAATTTATTTTATAATGTCAAACATATAAAATCAATTTTGACTGTTAAATTTAATTATATAAATGATTTTTATTTCTTATATATATATATATATATATATATATATATATATATGTTAATAATACATCTATCCTGTTTTAAAACCCAATGAATTGAATAATTGACGAATCATGACGCAAACAAGATGAATGATTGACGAACAAACTAACAAAATCTAGTTGGTTGAAATATATCAATAGAATAAAATTTTAATTTTATATTAAAAATGTTGAATTTAATTGTTTATAGATGAAAAAAGAAAATAATTGATCATTATCTACCCATTAAACATACTCACTTAATTTCAATTATTTGTTGATTCTTGGATTGTTGTATACATATCATTTTAATATAAAGTCGTTCATAGTTATAGTCATTGTATATAATTTTGATTTTAAAATAAATGTTGCAGTCGTAAATTCGTAATGTCAAAAGCACGGTACTTTTTTCCCTAACTCGGTAATTCTGTAATTTTGTTAATTTTTAAGAAATTAAAAAAAAAGATTGTATTTGTATTCTACGATGAAATTGACTTTTCATCATTTCACCTATGGTTGTTATTCCATATCGACAAAAAAAAGTATCATGATTATGATTATGATTTATTGAATGATATTTATGTGTTCATAGATGGATTATATTTGATGCTTGAAGTTCAATTATTCACATTCCACCAACTTTTTTAACATCCCTTTTTCAAATTCCACAATTCTCAATCATAGTTACTTTGCATCATTATGAATTGACTAAACTAGTCATTTTGAGAGAACCTACTCGCTTTTTAGCCCTTTTTTCTATGTTTAAACTAAAATAGTTTATATAAATATCCATTTCACAACTTGCGAAATGTTGATTTTATGAATAAAATGTTAACTTGGTGGGTTGTTTCGCATAAGGGTGCTCAAATTTCTGATCAACTCGACCAACCCAATCTGTAAACACACACACACACAAAAAAAAAAACTTAAATCGAGATAATCCAATACATAATCGATTCAAAATTTTCTCAAACCTCATCTATTGGGTTGGAAACGGGATAGTCACAAAGAACACGACCAACCCAATAACCTGACCAAAACTTGTACGCTTTTACTTTTTTATTTTTATTTTAATGGTTTTAGACTTTTAGCGGTTCTTTTTTGTAACATCTCAATATCTCCCAGGCAATAGATATAACCGAAAATAACAAAATCATATCAAACGGTCCCAAGCCAACAATAAAACACCAAGGTTTGCTACAAGACAACCTATTAAATAGCTGAGAATAACAGAAACAGCTACAAAGGAGTCTTCTAATATCGGATGCTGCTCACACCTTCTCTTTACCCTTAGCAGATCCTCCTATTTCCCGTCTACCTGAAAAGGATTTAGTTTTGAAAAGGTGAGGGTTAGACCAAAGGTCTAGTGAGTCCCCTCTAACATTTATCAACAACCAAAATGTAAAGAAGAAATACTTCATATAAATAACCCATTTAGATAAAAGGAAACAGTGCTGAAGTTATTACACATGTCTAGCACACACTAACGTTACTCATCGCTAACGGCATAGCCAACTCATACTGCCTTAAATGGGACACACCCCCATCTGGCATATACGAGACACACCCCCGGTATGAGTTTAGACGGGATACCCCCCCCCCCCCCGGATAATTACCACAAGCGGGACACACCCCCGATAATTACCACAAGTGGGACACACCCCTGAAAATTGCGTATCTTCCCACAAATAATGTATGCACACATTTAGTATAGCAACATTTATGAGCACCCAGCATATAACTTCATAAGTGTTAAACAACATAACCAGTAGTACATTAAATGACATTCACAAGTCTTTAACCACTTAATCACAAAAGCATTTAGTTTAGAAAATCTCAATTGATGTCCTGATCAAAACCTCTCACTTGCTATTGTCCAAATCACATATTCCTAAGGCACAAAGATATCGTTGGTATATCTCACGGTTAATCCCAAAACAAGGGAACTCTAAAAATCAAAACTACTAAAGGAAGGTTGGGTTAAATTTGGAAACTCTCAAACCCAAACTACCCAGAGGATAATCAGGTCACCCATCGACCGGGATCGCCCGAACCCTCTCCGCCCGGGGTCGATCGGCACCACAGTGCCTGGTATCGACCGGACCTCTCCCCCCGGTGTCGACCGGGACCTCATTCCCCGGTGTCGACCGGGACTCTTCCTCCCGGGGTTGTAACACCCGAGTTTTTGGTACGTCCCCAATTTGGTATTTTACCCTAAAACATAGTTATCGTTGAGAGGCGGAACGTTCGGGCTGAAAACGACCACTTTTGGGCTTCGGTACGAGCCACGCGAGAGTGCCCTCGCGATTGTGACATTGTCACTCTCGCGGGGCACAATCGCCCATTTTGTACCGAGAGTTTGGGGGTGGTGGTGCGAGAGTGCCCTCGCGATTGTGACAGTGTCACTCTCGCGGGGCACAATCGCCGAATTGGTACCACAGGTCATTTTCTCGGGCGAGAGTGACACGCGAGAGTGACATTGTCACTCTCACGAGGCATAGTCGCGGTCGGGGTGCAGACCCATTAAATCTCATTTTCACGACCTAAAACTCATTATTTTGACTTGGGAGCTACTTTGGGCGATTTTTATGGTGTAAGGTAACATTCCTCTTCTCTCTGCATTAAACCTCTCTTAGTTGGAGCAGTGAATGCTTATTGGTGATTCAATCTAGGTTTTGGGTTAAGCTTGACCTCAAGTGACTAAGGGTTGAAGCTTCAAGTGATCCTCATCATTTTCTTGTCCATTTCTCATCTAGGGTTTTACATAATCTTTGCAAGGTGAGTTGTTTCTCCTCTTCTAACCTTAATATATATGGGTATTTCTTGTATTTTGGTCTTTCATGATTTTTAGACCTAATGGTGGATTTTGGGAAAATATTAGGGTTTACTAATCAATGTGAAATGGTAATGAGAGTATTTCAAATATAAAAGAGGTGGTGCCTTAACATCCACTCTTTTGACCAATAACTATGATTTCTTGGGTTGTGGTGTATTAAATGGAATGTTGGGCTATATTTGGGAAAAACAAGTATTTGGGTGAAATAACCAAAATGTTGGTTTGTATGTAGAACAAGTATAATGTTTTAAGGTGAATTACTATTATTGAAAGCTCACCCAATTGGGTGTTAAGCTTTGCATGTTGGTGACCTCTCAAATGTGATTTATCTATACCTATGTTTTATATGAGTATTGTACATGCTAATTGTTGGTATTTAGTATTAGTGCAATGGATCTATAGGCACGGTGTCCCTATGTCCCCGCTTTGGGCATTGGGATTACCACTTAGCACGGAATAGGCATCGAGTCACCATGATAAGTAAGGTGTGGACCTATACGGTCGGACAGCGTCTCATGGGCAGTAAGGTGTAATTCCCTTGTGCTAGAGTTCCCCATTTTGGAACTCTCAAGAATAGACCTAGATGGGTTGACTTGATGTTTTCGAGCAATAGACTTAGAGGAGTTGAGCTCAATATGTGATTGGTGTTATTTGTATCGTATCTAATCACTAATGGTTTATTTGGTTTGTTGATTTTAGCTCATGGCTATATACTCCGCGAGACTTCGAATGGGTTTAGTTATTTAATCCTTATTGATTTATCCTCACTAGGCTTTAGCCTAACACTTGTTCTTATTGTCATGTTTGACATGCTATCTTAGCGGTGGGGCACATCGGGATTGCGGGAACGACCTTGGTGTCGTAAGTGGTCTTTTTGGAAGATATGTAGTGACCAACATAAAGATTATTTTGAAGATACACATTTTGGAAGTATAGCGACACCCGACCATAATCTAGTTACTCCTTGTAGATTAGTAGGTTGTCGTCTTATGCTTCATTTATTGGGTTGTAATTACCATACATTATACCCCGTTTGGGATGATACTCTTGGGTTTTGAAATGATTTACCCTATTTTCACAGGTTTAAATTATCCCCTACTTTAGGGTGATGGAATTATCCTATTTTCAAACGTTATATTGCCGGATTTTCAAATTTTATTTTTCGCTTATTTTTAGAGTGTTACAAGTTGGTATCAGAGCATTAGTTTAAGTGAACTAGGTATGAAAGTAGAATGCCTAGACTTAAGCTGTGACTGTTAAGCTATGAACTGTGAGAAGGGGGTAGAACTACTAAGATAGGTTGGACTTAGAGTCGACGGAACTTGCACAAGTTGAAAGTTGTAGTGATGGTAACGATAACTCTTACGTATAATGTGTTCATAATTTCACTTATCTAACGTCATTATGAAGATGTTTTACGTGAGTAAGTTTGATCTACTATTGTTATGATAATTGATAAGTGTAATAGTACATTTCCTTGTGTTGCTTCTGTGGGCTTGTATCTCATTCAGTGGTATTTTATGTGTGGCAGAACTATCGTTAATACCTGAAACCGACCGGATGGTCAAGAGGCCACAGTATCCACGGCCGACCAACCTAGGGTGACTGCTGTGGAAGAACCTCCTCGCGTGGTAAATGCATTGGGCGGGGGACCCAAGTTCATTCCTCGTCGCAATCTAGAAACCAATGATCCCATTATGGAGGAGGTGACGACAGAAACAAGGATGATGGACCGTATGATGCTGGCTATGAACCGAGCGATGGCCCAACAACAAGAGATGTTCCTCAAACTCCTAGAGGACCGGGTCAACAACAACCGTAGGCCCGAGACGGTGGAAGAGAACGTGGTTGTGGCGGGATCCGGGGGCTCCGAGCCCATAGTTCCCTCCAACGAGACCGCGAATCCGGGAGTCAAGCAAGCAACGAAGGGTTGCACTTTCAAGGCTTTCCTAGGTTGCTGACCACTAGAGTTTAAAGGTTCAGATGACCCGATAGCTTGTGTGACATGGTTATGTGAAATGGAGCAGGCCTTCCGATCGAGCGAATGCGGGGAGGAGCAGAAAGCAGTTTTTGGGTCACAAATGTTGAGAGGTGCGACCCTCGCTTGGTGGAATGTGTATTCCACTTCCATTGAAGCGACTGTCTTGGCCAAACTGCCTTGGGCAACATTCAAGGAGAAACTACTAGAGGAATACTGCAATGAGAGGTCGATGGACCGAATAAACGAAGAATTTCAAAACTTAAAGAAGGGTCATTTGTCGGTGAAAGAGTACAATCATCTGTTCATGGACAAATTGGGGTTGGTGGGACACTTGGTCCCGACGGAGAAAGAGAAGATTAAAGCTTACATCAAGGGTCTTCCATCAGACATGATGTCAATGGTACGAGTGTCAAAAGCCTCCACTCTCCGTGAGGCAATTGAAGAGGCACAACTTATGGAAGACGCTTACAATCTGGGGAAAGAGGAAGGTAGCCGTCAAGCCGAGAAGAGAATATGGGAGAGTGGCTCGACACTCTTAAAGAAGCCTAGATATTCCGGTAACAATCACCGTGGCGTCGACCCTAGGCGCGATGCCAAGTGGTGCTCCAAATGTCGGAACAAACACTTCGGTCCTTGTAACTTTGTCCCCGGGACTTGCTACAAATGTGGGAAACCCGGGCATACCTTTAAGGATTGTCCCGTCAAGGGGCAAATATGTTTTGAATGCAAGGAGCAAGGGCACGTTAGGGCGGAATGCCCGAAGTTGAAGGCTATTGGGGTCGGTGGAAAGAAGGTGGAGCCTCCAAGAGCAACCGTAAGAGCTTTTCAAATGACGGCGGAAGAAGCTAAAGCATCGACTGATGTGGTGTTGGGTACTTTTCTTCTAAACTCCGTACCTACATGTGTACTATTTGATTCAGGTGCTAGCTATTCGTTTGTATCAGATGTATTCTATCCAAAGCTTTCCATGTCTAAGAGTAGTCTAGAGGATGCCGTAGTGGTATAAATAGCTGATGGTAGTCAAGTAGTAATCAAGGATATCGTGAGAGGTTGCACTTTTCGCTTCGAAGGGAAGGAATTCCCTATCGACTTGATGCCCATGCAAATTGGTGGGTTCGATGTAGTTGTGGGGATGGACTGGTTGTCCAAGAACCAAGCGGATATCGTGTGCTCCAAGAAAGTGATCCGACTACCCGTGGCGAATGGAGAGCCTAAGATAATCTATGGCGAGAGAAGAAAGGGCGAAGTGGTGATCATCTCTATGGTTAAGGCGCGAAAGTGTTTGTCAAAGGGATGCTCACCCTTCTTGGCTTATGCAATCGACACCAAGCTTGAGAAGAAGAAGCTAGAAGATGTTAGGGTGGTACGTGAATTTCCCGATGTATTCCCGGAGGATTTGCCCGGCTTACCACTCGATCGTTTGGTAGAGTTCCGTATTGATCTCATTCCGGGGGCAGCTTCGATTGCTCGAGCTCCTTATCGGTTGGCCCCTACAGAGATGCAAGAGATGATGATGCAACTCCAAGACCTTCTTGAGAAGGGTTTCATTAGGCCGAACTCGTCGCCTTGGGGAGCTCCGGTCCTATTCGTAAAGAAGAAAGACGGCTCAATGAGGATGTGCAACGACTACACGGAATTGAACAAGGTAACGGTGAAGAACAAGTATCCACTCCCAAGAATCGACAATTTATTTGACCAATGGCAAGGCGCGAGCTACTTCTCCAAAATCGATCTACGATCGGGTTATCATCAAGTGAAGGTGGCGAAGGACGACATTTCAAAGACGACGTTTAGGACGCGATACGGTCATTACGAATTTCTAGTAATGCCATTCGGCCTAACTAACGCATCGGCGATATTTATGGACTTGATGAACCGAATGTGCAGACCGTTTCTTCACAAGTCGGTAATTGTGTTCATCGACGACATCCTCGTGTACTCCAAGGATGAAGCAGATCATGAGTGTCACCTTCGAGAGGTTTTGGAAGTGTTGAAACGGGAGAAGCTTTATACAAAGTTTTCAAAGTGCGACTTTTGGCTTCGAGAAGTGCAGTTTTTGGGCCATGTGGTCACAAAGGATGGAGTGAAAGTGGACCCCGCAAAGATCGAGGCGATGATGAATTGGGAACCTCCCAAGAGTCCCTCTGAAATTCGAAGCTTTCTAGGATTGGTCGAATACTACCGAAGATTCATTCAAGACTTTTCAAAAATAGCTTCATCGTTGACGGCTCTAACACGAAAGAATGTTAAGTTTGTTTGGGGTGAGAGTCAAGAAAAAGCGTTTCGAACTCTACAAAGGAAACTTTGAAAAAGCTCCACTCTTATCCTTACCCGATGGGATGGAGGATTTTATGGTGTATAGCGATGCGTCGAAGATGGGTTTGGGTTGTGTTCTTATGCAAAGGGGGAAGGTGATTGCTTATGCGTCAAGGCAGCTTAAAGTCCATGAAGTCAACTACCCAACCCATGATTTGGAGTTAGCCGCGGTGGTGTTTGCATTGAAATTATGGCGGCACTACCTCTACGGTACGAAGTGTACTCTTTACACGGACCACAAGAGTTTACGACACATCTTCGACCAAAAGGAACTAAATATGAGACAACGAAGGTGGTTGGAGTTATTGAAAGATTACGATTGTGAACTATTCTACCACCCCGGGAAAGCAAACGTTGTCGCTGATGCCCTTAGTCGAAAAGACTATGGAGAGAGTTCCAAGGTCGTTTTTGCACGAATTGAGTTAGCCTCAACACTCATCGACCGGATTAAAGTGTCACAAGCCGAAGCCTTGCTTGTGGAAAATCTCAAGGGAGAAGTTATAGTGAAGCAACACCTACTTCTAACAGAAGATAGCCGAGGGGTGAAACTCTTCAATGGTCGGATTTGGGTGCCAAAGATCGGGGGCAATCGAGAACTTCTCCTCGAAGATGCCCATAAGTCAAAGTATTCTATCCATCCGGGGAGCACGAAGATGTACCGGGACTTAAAATTGCATTATTGGTGGCCAGTCATGAATCTTGATGTGGCGCGCTACGTGGAGCGATGCGTGACTTGTTTGCAGGTAAAAGCCAAGCACCAACGACCGTATGGGAGTTTACAATCCTTGGAAATTCCGGAATGGAAGTGGGAGCACATCACGATGGACTTTGTGACGAAATTACCAAAGACTTTGCGAGGTCATGACGATATTTGGGTAATAGTAGACCGCCTGACCAAGAGCGCTCATTTCATGGCCATGCGGGAGACTTTACCTATGGACAAATTGGCGAAGCTGTACATCGACGAAGTTATATCTCGACATGGTGTACCTCTATCTATTGTCTCGGATCGCGATAGTCGGTTCATGTCTCATTTTTGGGATGGGTTGCAAAAGGAATTGGGCACACGTGTGAATTTGAGCACGACCTATCATCCTCATACCGACGGTCAAAGCGAACGGACAATCCAAACTCTAGAGGATATGTTGAGATCGTGTGTAATTGATTTTGGAGGTAGTTGGGATTCACATCTACCTTTGGTAGAATTCGCTTATAATAATAGCTACCACTCAAGTATAGGAATGACACCGTTTGAAGCTTTATACGGTCGCAAGTGCCGAACCCCCGTATGTTGGCTTGAAGCGGGGGAGAAACAATTTTCCGGACCCGAGATTGTTCAAGAGACAGCGGATAAAGTGAAGGGTATATGTGAGCGCTTAAAGGCGGCTCAGGATCGGCAGAAAAGCTATGCCAATAAAAAGAGGCGACCAATAGAGTTCCAAGTGGGTGACCGCGTCATGCTAAAGGTATCCCCTTGGAAAGAGATCATTCGTTTTGGGAAGCGTGTAAAGTTAAGTCCCCGTTTCCTTGGACCTTTCAAAGTGCTTAAACGGGTAGGGCTTCAGGCTTATCAATTGGAACTTCCTCCGGAAATGGATGGGATCCATAACACATTTCACGTGTGATATCTTCGTAAGTGTCTAGCGGAAGAGGAGAGTGTTATCCCACTCTCCGAAATCAGAGTTGACGAAGGAAATTGGTACGTTGAGGAACCCGAGGCGATTTTGGAAAGGAAGACGAAGAAGCTTCGTCACAAGGAAGTCACGATGGTGAAAGTTCAATAGAAGCACCATCGGGGTGCTAACGTGACTTGGGAGGCGGAGGAGGATCTGAAGCGGAGGTACCCTCACCTATTTCCCTAGCCGAGATTTCGAGGACGAAGTCTTCTCCAAGTTGGGGAGGATTGTAACACCCGTGTTTTCGGTACGTCCCAAATTTGGTATTTGACCCTAAAACATAGTTTATCGTTGAGAGGGGGAACGTTCGGGCTAAAAACGGCCACTTTTGGGCTTCGGTACGAGCCACGCGAGAGTGCCCTCGCGATTGTGACATTGTCACTCTCGCGGGGCACAATCGCCCATTTTGTACCGAGAGTTTGGGGGTGGTGGTGCGAGAGTGCCCTCGCGATTGTGACCGTGTCACTCTCGCGGGGCACAATCGCCGAATTGGTACCGCGGGTCATTTTCTCGGGCGAGAGTGACACGCGAGAGTGACATTGTCACTCTCGCGAGGCATAGTCGCGGTCGGGGTGCAGACCCATTAAATCTCATTTTCACGACCTAAAACTCATTATTTTGACTTGGGAGCTACTTTGGGCGATTTTTATGGTGTAAGGTAACATTCCTCTTCTCTCTTTATTAAATCCCTCTTAGTTGGAGCAGTGAATGCTTATTGGTGATTCAATCTAGGTTTTGGGTTAAGCTTGACCTCAAGTGACTAAGGGTTGAAGCTTCAAGTGATCCTCATCATTTTCTTGTCCATTTCTCATCTAGGGTTTTACATAATCTTTGCAAGGTGAGTTGTTTCTCCTCTTCTAACCTTAATATATATGGGTATTTCTTGTATTTTGGTCTTTCATGATTTTTAGACCTAATGGTGGATTTTGGGAAAATATTAGGGTTTACTAATCAATGTGAAATGGTAATGAGAGTATTTCAAATATAAAAGAGGTGGTGCCTTAACATCCACTCTTTTGACCAATAACTATGATTTCTTGGGTTGTGGTGTATTAAATGGAATGTTGGGCTATATTTGGGAAAAACAAGTATTTGGGTGAAATAACCAAAATGTTGGTTTGTATGTAGAACAAGTATAATGTTTTAAG
Source organism: Arctium lappa (assembly GCA_023525745.1). Taxonomy (NCBI): domain Eukaryota; kingdom Viridiplantae; phylum Streptophyta; class Magnoliopsida; order Asterales; family Asteraceae; genus Arctium; species Arctium lappa. The sequence continues at coordinate 57,096,847 of CM042062.1, read as the reverse complement.
GTGAATTACTATTATTGAAAGCTCACCCAATTGGGTGTTAAGCTTTGCATGTTGGTGACCTCTCAAATGTGATTTATCTATACCTATGTTTTATATGAGTATTGTACATGCTAATTGTTGGTATTTAGTATTAGTGCAATGGATCCATAGGCACGGTGTCCCTATGTCCCCGCTTTGGGCATTGGGATTACCACTTAGCACGGAATAGGCATCGGGTCACCATGATAAGTAAGGTGTGGACCTATACGGTCGGGCAGCGTCTCATGGGCAGTAAGGTGTAATTCCCTTGTGCTAGAGTTCCCCATTTTGGAACTCTCAAGAATAGACCTAGATGGTTTGACTTGATGTTTTCGAGCAATAGACTTAGAGGAGTTGAGCTCAATATGTGATTGGTGTTATTTGTATCGTATCTAATCACTAATGGTTTATTTGGTTTGTTGATTTTAGCTCATGGCTATATACTCCGCGAGACTTCGAATGGGTTTAGTTATTTAATCCTTGTTGATTTATCCTCACTAGGCTTTAGCCTAACACTTGTTCTTATTGTCATGTTTGACAGGCTATCCTAGCGGTGGGGCACATCGGGATTGCGGGAACGACCTTGGTGTCGTGAGTGGTCTTTTTGGAAGATACGTAGTGACCAACATAAAGATTATTTTGAAGATACACATTTTGGAAGTATAGCGACACCCGACCATAGTCTAGTTACTCCTTGTAGAATAGTAGGTTGTCGTTTTATGCTTCATTTATTGGGTTGTAATTACCATACATTATACCCCATTTGGGATGATACTCTTGGGTTTTGAAATGATTTACCCTATTTTCACAGGTTTAAATTATCCCCTACTTTAGGGTGATGGAATTATCCTATTTTCAAATGTTATATTGCCGAATTTTCAAATTTTATTTTCCGCTTATTTTTAGAGTGTTACAGGGGTCGCCCGACACCTCAGTGCCCGGGGTCACCCGGTCACCCAAACTCGGGGTCGCCCGGTACCTCAACGCCCGAGGTCCCCCGGTCCCTACGACAACCCAACACTGAACTCCCCTTTCGCAATTCTTGAAACCAAAATCAACACATAAGGGAATTACATTCTCAATCCATCACTAGAACTCTAACCTTCCCTCCCCCAAAGGTCGATTAACAAACATTGATGCTAATAAAACCCCCATCACCACCGATTCCAAATAAACCCTAGAACTAAAACTTCCAGTGAGGGATTTGTTAGTCCCAAAGAAGTAAACAAGTATTGTAGAAAGGGGGGGGGGTTGAATACAATAACACAAAATTACTTAATTTTAATTCTTTTATTGATAACGAATATCAAGAATTACACAAAGAGAAAATAAAGATTGTTGCGGAATAAGAATAGTTAAGAACTACTTTAAACAATCTAACACTTAGAAGATATTAAGAACACAAAGACTTAAACCTTAAGGAAAATAAAAGACTACTATCAACCTGCTTGAAATCTTGTGAATACCAAAGCTTGAGCTGAAAGCGTGAGTAGCAAGGTGCTACTTCCATCCTTTATATACTATTCAATGTAATGAGTGCAAAGGACAAGTAGGAGTAAAGGCTTTGGTGGTTGAGAGGTTGACAATAAATTATAAGATATTTGATGTGACTTGTTACAATACAAAAGGTAACTTTTGTACTATGAAAGTACAATATCTAAATAAAATATTCTTGGAAAAATCTTTTTGAGATCTATTAGAAAATAAACATCTAATCAAATTAAGACTAAATGTAAATCTTCTAAAGGAAGAGAGAAGCTTCCATTTCCAATGTCAGAAGATCATTGGGAAAGAGGAAGTATGTCAAATCATGAGGATTTAACATAAATGCTCGTACTAGATAAAGAAGCAATCTGTACGAGGAAAGTTACCGAAAAAGGAATTCGGTAACTTAGGTATGTGCCGAAAGAGGAACTTGGCACAGAAGGAATGAATGTCGAACAAGTGAAGGTTCGGCAGAAGAAAGTTCTGCCGAACAAGAGAGGATTCGACACAGGGGTAAGTTGCCGAATTGGAATCGGCAGGGATAAGATCTGCCGAAATGGAATCGGCAGATTGTGCTTAGTTCACTTTTGAAGTCCATCTCAATCCGCATTGTAGACTTCCTTCATGTTGGATTCGGTTTATCTTCGACTCACCGATCTGTTAAACTAACTAAGCTATTACAAAGAACCATAGAACAAAATACAAGGTTCAATCATCAATAAAGACTAAGGAGAGGTTATCTTTAAATCTTAGATGACCCAACAATCTCCCCCTATTTGATGATAACATCTCATACAACATAGAAGTTAGTGAATAATGCATTTTGACCCTTATTCATATTCTTTTGGGTTCTTTTTCACATAGACCATTCTTTTTGTTTATATTTGGATTTTCTAGAGTATCCGACATTTACAAGTATAGAAGAATGAAATAAATATTTGTACAAAAATTTACGATAAGACATAAAAGCTCAATGTATTAATCTTTTTAAGAAGATTACAATACAGAGGAAAGCAAAATAAACATAAAACTACACCGATTTTATTCAAAAGAAAAATGCGGTTCAGCATCCCTCTTCTTTAGTTCGTCGGTAGTAGCCACATAGAAATCCTTAGCCGACATTGGAGTTATTTGAATAATCCCGTGGAGAAAGGTTGTGTTGGCAATAGGGATTTGGCTTGATCTGAAGAAGGAGATCTGCCCAAGCGCGTTGTTGAAGAAGATACCATGAGTCGGCTCAGAAATCACAGTTGTTGACGGATGAGGAACCGGAATAGGTAAAGAGAGATCAAGATTTGAAGTATCCGGGACCTTTCCTTCTCTATCCATTTGGGCAAACACGTCTTCCTTTTTGGATTTCGACTTTGATTTGGGAGGAGGACGACCAGACATAAGATTGTTGATAATCTCTTCTTCGGCAGGAGTATGGACAATGTTGTATCTTTTTCGGTAGGTTCTGAACTTGGTTTGAAGATCTGCAATGTATTTATCAACCTCAGCTTTTGCAGAGCTTTGGCTTTTTAACAAGAAGATACCAATTTCTACCCATTCTGATACTCCGAACCGAACAAGAGAGTCTAGTCGGTCCATAGACAATGAAGAATCATCCCTGATAATCTTTAGCCGAATAACTTTGCAGCTTGCAGACGGTTTGATTATTTTGACATCTGTGATTTTGGCAGAGCACCGGCGTCGGTTGAGGGTTTTGCAGTACCAATCGATACACATAGTCTTTATTTTCTCATTTCTCTTCGCCGAGTCCTCTAGAGCGCTCATCTGAGTTTTGATTGTATTGGTAGGATCTTCTTCGGCAGCAATCTCCAACGCTAGCTCGACATCTCTGTCACGAGCAATCTGGGCAAGCTTTGCAGCTTTCAGTTCTTCTTCAGATAAGCCTAGATCAGGAGAGGTAACCTTTGGAGGAGGAAGATGAAGACCAGCACCATCCGCAGCTTTCTTTGAAAGAGCATCTTTACGACGCTTTTCTTCAGCAGCTACTTCATCTGGTGACATAACAGCTTTGCCCTTATCCTTTTTGGGCTTTTTCTCCCCTTCAGATTCTTCGACCACCAAGGGGTGATCGGTACCCTTCTCTTCGGTAGCAGAAGGTTCGGCGGCAGCAGCAGTGGGTTCGGTAGCAGCATAAACTTCGGCAGAGGCAGAGTGTTTTCCCTGACTCGTACTGACTATATGAACCCGAGGGAGTTGCTCCCCCTCAGTTGATTTCTCCCCCTCAGAACGAGCCGGGGAAGAAACACCAGTTTTAGCCGACACACGGCCAAGACGGCGATCAAGACGCTCCAATACGGTGCGATCATCAGAAGTGAAAGCGGACTCGGTGATGTCGATGTCCAGAGATTGGGCACAATATTGAGCAACATCGGCAGGCATAGAATCAAGACGCCGATTTATATTCTGAAGAGCAGAGAGAATTTGAGAGTTGACAGATTCTTGCGCCAGAGCCTGCTGCCGAAGATTGACGAGATCCTGATCCCGGGCATCAGAGGCTGCCTTTAGAGCGGCCACTGACAAAGTCAAGGAGGTATTTTGATCATTTAGCCTGATCACCTCCTTGAGAATAGATTCCATAGCGGCAGAGAGAGGAGCACGAAGACCATCAATTTGGTTATGCACGACATCCAAACACCGAAAGATGTCGCGATTGAGACCGAGAACTTCAGAATTTTTCTCTTTGACGAGCTGCAGAAGTTCGGCAAGAGAAATGTTGTTGATGTCCAAAGAATGTAGGAGCGCTGGTTCACGCAAGGACTTGCAGAGCTGTTCAAATTGAGCACCTAGCATCCGTACTTGACGATTGGAGTCAATAATTTTGGCAACAAACTCGGTAGACATGGTGCTTGGTACTGATGCAGAAGCCCCACCCTTTTCGGTAGAGGAGGGTTTTGGGGAGGGAAATTTCTTCGGTGAGGGAGATCTCTTTGGTGATGATTTCTTCGGCGATGGTTGTGGGGAAGGGGACTTCATCGGCGAGGAAGTGGGAGAGAAGAGCCGTCGGTACATTTCCTGGGATGAAACCCCAGTTTGTGCAATATCATCGGGATTGACCCCGGGTGATAGGCTGTGCGGTGAAGAAGCAGAATGTCGGTCCGGAGATAAGACCAACTTATCTTCAACCTCCACATGAAAAGGAGGAGAAGGAATATGTGGAGACTCCTTTTGTACATCCAAATCTTGTTGAGAAGGTTTGGAGGAGGTGGGAGAGGTTTTAACAGATCCCCGTGGCCCTGGAGGGGAAAGTTCAACATTTACCGATTGTTGAGAATCGGTAGATGGAGAGTGAGGCTCGGCTGAAGGTTTCCTAAGTTTCTTAGAACGAGACTTAGGAGGGGATTTGGAGCTCCGTCGCTTAACAGAAATAGAAGGGGTTATGACTGGGGTAGCCACCGAAGGATTCGTCGGTGGCATAGTCATGAGAGCAAGTGCGACGTTTCCGGTGGCCTTTTTCTTTTTAATAGCCACCGTCTTAGCTCGGGAAGATTTTGGGGGAGAAGGGACCACCGATTTGGATGGCCTGGGAGAAGATGAAGGCCTTTCGGATTCACCTTCGACAAGCGTTCCCCAAATTGGATTGGGAGAAGAGATAAAAGAAAGCATACCTGAGGTGAGCGGAGAGTCAGTAGGCTTGATAGACTTAAAGATCGTTTGCTTGCTGATTTGGGAAATGGGCAAGTCAAACTTGATCCTTGGCTCGGGGAGAGCAGCATCGGCACTTAGTTGTGCAGAAAACTTGTGGTTGATGATGAGAGAGATGAAGCGAGGAAGAGCCACATTGTGTGTCCTGGGAGGAGAGATTGTGGTGATCAAAGAGTCGAAGAATACCTGAGCAAAGTCGATCCTCCTCATAAAAATAAGGGCATTAGCAAGATGAGTGATAGCCGCCGGAGATTGATCCCATCCCGAAGTTTTGTGGGAAAGACAGTAAAGGAGGTGAGAAAAGAAGTAGTTCCATAGTGCACCCATATTCTTTCGAAGGAGAGTGCCGGACCCCTTGGTTTTGCCTTCGTGCACATACTGGAGAGCGGCAACAACTTCATCATGCTCTTGATGAGTAGGAAATGGAGCATATACATTAAACTCTGGTATTTGGAGAACCGAGCGAATATCATCCACCCCAAAAGAGAGATCGGGGTGCTCTTCAGAGGATAGAACGGAAGCAGACACCTGGTGAGTAGTAGAGTCATACTTACAGGTCAACCAAAAGTTACCAAGGAGCATTTTGCTCATCTTGGTGGAGGAAGTGAGAGCATGGCATATTGGAGATCTTTGGAGAAAGATGGAGACTTGGTTGAACTCTGGGTGATCAACATCCGTAGAGAGACGAGCAACTTGGTTGCAAGCAGGGAAAGTGAGAGATTCACGAGTGAGAGGAGTAACCTTGGAAGCCTTAGTCGATTTGGAGGATGCCATTGATGAAGAAAAAGAGTTGCAGGTTGAGTGTGTCTTGTTGAAGAAGATGAGAGAACAGATAAAGAATAAAAAGGAAAAGAGAAGAAGTATTTATAGGTATGAGAAAGAAGAGGGAAAGATGAGAATTCAAAAGGCAAAAAAAAATAATAATTGTAATGATGGTACGACGCAAACGTGCGTTATTGAGAAGTGGAAGGGCCAAAAAACAGCTAAGTGTCAGGTCGTGGACGTCCCATCAACTGACGCACGAACCCTGTAGTGCCACGTGGCATAAACCCATAGAGTAAAAAGAAGGTGCCGAAGTTATTCGGTATGAGAGAAGTGGATAAGAATGACACATCATACACTATACCGAAAAGAGAGAGATGCCGAAAAATGAGAGATATTTCGGTAAGAAGTATTCGGTATATAGAGATACCGAATAGAGAAAGAGATATTTCGGTACGAAGTATTCGGTATATAGAGATACCGAATAGAGAAGGATGCGATCGTTCGGTAAGCTCAATGGTACCGAAGTTTTAGAGAAATTTCAGCAAGAAGTAGAGAAGTACCGAAGTATGAGAGATACTTCGGTAGAAAGAGTTACCGAAATGCGAAAGGAATCTTCGGTACAAAAGAGTTACCGAAGGTAATAGATACTTCGGTATGGAGAGATAATGTACAAGTTGCCGAAAGGTAATCTTCGGTAAGGAGGTACCGTCAATTATTGGGCAATTTTTTTTTTTACGATAAATTTAACATACCTAAGGATCCCACAAGGAAGTTGAAACGTGCCTCATCCAGTGGTTTTGTAAAAAGGTCTGCAAGTTGAAGATCTGTAGGAATGAAGTGAAGTTCAATATCACCTTTAGAGATATGATCTCTTATAAAGTGATACCGAATATCAATGTGTTTAGATCTAGAATGCAGCACTGGATTGTTGGCAATGGCTATGGCACTAGAATTGTCACATAGAATCGGTACATGAGAATAAACTTTGGCATAATCTTGTAGTTGATTCTTCATCCACAAGATTTGGGCACAGCAACTTCCAGCTGCAACATATTCGGCTTCGGCAGTGGAGGTGGATACCGAATTTTGCTTCTTGCTGGACCAACTGACTAAGTTTCCTCCTAGTAATTGACAGCTGCCAGTTGTACTTTTTCTGTCAACCTTAGACCCTGCAAAGTCAGAATCTGAATAGCCAATTAGATCAAAACCTGAGTCCTTGGGATACCAAAGACCCAGATTCATGGTACCTTTAAGGTACCGAAAAATACGTTTCACAGCCGCCAAGTGAGAATCCTTGGGATTGGCTTGATAACGTGCACACAGACACGTAGCATACATGATGTCAGGTCTACTAGCAGTAAGATAAAGAAGAGACCCTATCATTCCTCTATAATTCGTGATATCTACCGAGTTGCCGGTGGAATCTGCATGAATTTTTAGAGGTGGTGCCATTGGAGTTTTCATGGGAGAACAATTTTCAAAATCAAACTTTTTCAAAAGATCACGAATATATTTATTCTGACAAATGAAAATACCTTCAGAGGATTGTTTAATTTGAAGACCAAGAAAGAAAGTAAGTTCACCCATCATACTCATCTCATATTTACTTTTCATGAGAGAGGCAAATTCTTGACAAAGATTTTCATCAGTGGCACCGAAAATGATATCATCCACATAGATTTGAACAAGAATGATATTACCGTTTGTTTTCTTGAGAAAAAGAGTATTATCAATTTTACCTCTGGTATATCGGTTGGATAGAAGAAAATCATACAAGGTGTCATACCAAGCACGAGGAGCTTGTTTCAGACCATAGAGAGCTTTGTCAAGTCTGAACACATGGTACGACTGAGCTGAATCTTCAAAGCCAGGTGGTTGTTTCACATAGACTTCTTCAGCAAGTTCTCCATTGAGAAATGCACTCTTAACATCCATTTGAAAGACCCGAAAGTTTTTGTGAGCAGCATGAGCAAGAAAGATTCTTATTGCCTCAAGTCTAGCAACAGGAGGAAAGGTTTCATCATAATCGATACCTTCCTCCTGCCTATATCCTTGAGCAACAAGCCTGGCTTTATTCCGGATTACAGTACCGACTTCGTCCATTTTGTTTCGGAAAACCCACTTAGTACCTATAATGGTTTTACCGAAAGGTCTTGGCACAAGTCTCCAGACTTTGTTTCTCTCAAATTGAGACAACTCTTCTTGCATGGCAGTGACCCAACAAGAATCTGCTAGAGCTTCTTCAATTTTCTTGGGTTCGATGACGGATAGAAAATTCACATAGAGACAGAAGTTTCCAATACCTCTTCTAGTTTGGACACCTGCTAGCTGATCTCCTATAATTTGATTTATCGGATGATCTTTGGTCCATTTTAAAGCTGGGGGAAGAGGTGCAGGAACTGTGTTTGGAAAGAATGAAGGTGAAGGATCGGTAGGTATAGGATGAATATGATGAAGAGGAGAAGTATGTAAGGTGGTTTCGGTAGGAGCTATGGATTTGGTAGTAGCTGTGAGTTCGGTAGGAGCTGTGGGTTCGACAGTTGGTAAAGGTTCTGTTGAATCATGATGGAGAGAAGTAGAGGGTACTGAAAATGGGACATATGGAGGTCCTGAAGATAGAATATTTGGAGACTCTTCTCCAACACAGGAAATAATCCATTCATGAAGTTCAGTGTCATCATAAGATAGAGAGGATGTCTTGTGATCATCAAACTTCACATGTATTGACTCATCAATACATTTTCTTCTTAGATTATATACTCTGTAGGCTTTAGAGGAGAGAGAATAACCCACAAATATACCTTCATCAGCTTTGGGATCAAATTTCCCAAGTTGCTCTCGATCATTCAAGATAAAGCAAAGGCAGCCGAAAACATGAAGAAAACCAATGTTTGGTTTTCGGCCATAGAAGACTTCATAGGAAGTCTTGTTGTGCCTTTTCACAATGATAGATCGATTTTGAGTGAAACATGTTGTATTGACAGCTTCAGCCCAAAAATAGGTTGGAAGATTTGATTCACTTAGCATGGATCTTGCAGCTTCACATAGCGTACGATTCTTTCTTTCCACAACACCATTTTGTTGTGGAGATCTTACTGCTGCAAAGTTTTGAGAAATACCTTTGTTACAAAGAAAGGCATCTAAAGTAGCATTTCTGAATTCGGTTCCATTGTCACTTCTGATAGATATGACTAATTGACCGTTGAGAACTTCAGATTTCTTGATAAAGTTGATGATTTCTTCAGGTGTATCACTTTTGTACCTGAGAAAGAATACCCAAGTGTAACGTGTGTATTCATCAATAATTACAAGAATGTACCTTTTTCCACCTAGACTAGGTGTGCTGACAGGTCCACAAAGATCCATATGCAGCATCTGTAGAGGAGTAGAAATAGAGAAACACTGTTTTGTTTTGAAAGAAGATTTTGTCAGTTTGCCTTTCTCACAAGCTGCACAAAGCTTTTCTTTTGAGAAAGAAATTTTCGGCAAGCCAACAACAAGCTCTTTGTTGGAGAGAGCATTTAACGTCTTGAAGTTGAGATGAGAAAGATGTTTATGCCAGAGCCAGTTTTTCTTTTCAGAGTCTTCAGAAATGAAGCAGATGCTTTCCTTTTCAGATGATTTGTCATTCATATTGATGACGTACACATTATCCTTTCTAAAACCAGATAGGACTGTGTGAAACTGTTTATCAGTGATGAGACAGTCAATTTCTCTGAAAATTACATAGAAACCTAAATCACATAGCTGACTAATGCTTAAAAGATTATGCATCAGTCCCTCCACATAGGCAACTTTGGTAAAAGTAATGGAACCGTTAGAAAGAGTTCCATAACCTTTAGTGGAACCGCGAGAGTTATCACCAAAAGTTACAGTTGGTCCCTTTTCTTTCACAAAGTTTAGAAGACGAGATTTGTTCCCAGTCATATGTCGTGAGCATCCGCTATCAAGATACCATGTTTGATGATGCTCATAGACCTGCAGATAAGAACAAATTAGTCTTTTGGAACCCGTTTTGAGGTGGGTCCATTAGGGTTAGAAGAGGAAGAAGAAGGATTGTCTTTGGCCGGACGATATCTTTCGATACGGTCCTTTGGACAGTCTTTGGCCAAGTGAAAAGTATCACCGCAGTTGTAACACTTTCGGTAAATAAATTTCTTCGTTGGATCAAGAGAAGCAGCTTTTACCTTTCCTTGAGGTTTAGATTTAGGAGGTTTGGAAAGGTGAGAGGGAATAGGATAACTGTACGGAACGTGAGGGTTATGGGGAGCCGGTCCAAGGATTCCTTTGTAAATGGAAGAAGAAGAAATGTTTGAAATTCCTTTGGACTTCTTTATTTTTAGGGCTCTTGGGATGAAGTCCGTTGTGTTCATGGGAGATTTACCTTTTGAAGAAGGTGTAATCTTTCTTTTGTTAGGAGTATTAACGACAACGGATTTTCCTTTAAAGAGGAAATGGGCCTTTTTCGAAGAATGGGAAGAAGAAGAGGAAGAAGAGTCGTTGTTTAAATTTAATGACATAAGAAGATCATTTACTGGTTTGACCAACTCATTTGAGTCTTGATCTTCTGTTAGAATAGGTTTGGAAGATTTAGCAGACACAAAGTGGCCAAATTTTCTTGAATCGCGAAGATCCATTAAATATACAGAATTAGAGTCTTCTGACATAGAATCATTCCAGTCAGTAGAATAAGAAGGTAGTTTAGAGGATAGAGGAATATCATGAGTAGGAGAGGATATGTTTTCAGAAGGGAGGCACACAGTATTTTCTTTCCAGTAACCTAGACCAAAAGTTTCACCAACAACTTGATCTTGAAAAATTTTCTCAAGATTTTTGGAAGAAGTGTTCCATTTATTTAGGGTTTCTTGTTCCTTCTGAAGCTTCTTTAGAAGTTTGTTCTTTTCCTTGGCAAGCACATAATTTATAGTCTTTAAGTCATCTAACTCAGCTTTTAGTTTGTTAAACTGTTCTAGCTGGGATAGAGAATCATGAAGTTGAGAGGAGAGAGACTTGACTTGAGCATTTGCTCTTTTCTTTGCATCCTTTTCATTGTGAAAGAGTACAGTTAAAGAGTCAAAAGCCTCAATCTTTTCTTCATTAGAGAGAGAGAAGAAGGGATGTACCTGAGAAGATGAAGAAGAGTACTCAGCAGTGAAGTCCATCCTAGAGCATGAGTCTTTGGGTTCTTCATCGAGTTTGGCCATAAGACATTTACTCGACACTTCTTTCTCACTATCGGAAGTGGGTTCGTCTACCCAGTCTAGAGTTTCTGCCATCAAGCCTTTGCCTTTTCGTTGAGAGTTGAAATTTCTTTCTTTCTCTCTTTTGTACTTGGCTTTGTATTTGTCGGCTTTGTCGGAAAGCTCTTTGAAGGAAGAAGATGGAGAAGGTTTTCTGGGATGCGATCTACCTGTAGAATTAGATCGAAGATGTCTTATTTTAGAAGAGTTAGAAGAATTAGATTTGGAAATCCTAGAAGGATTGCTTCTGCATTCAGATGCAAAATGGCCTTTCTTACCACATGCATAGCAATCCTCCTTTGATTTGCTCAAGGAGTTTCTAGAAGAAGAAAAATTTCTGTTTCTTTGAAATTTATTAGAAGAATTCTTTCGAAATTTAGAGAAATTTGCAAGCATACCCATTTCCTCTGTTAATAGATTGACAGAGGGATTTTCTCCTTCATCATCAGCTTCACTTAGATAAGCTTTCGAGGAGTGATTCAGATTTTCATGACTCTCTCTATCTGAATCATCAGAAGGGTAGGTTATACGAGGAATACACGCAGAATTCTTGGAGCCATCACTGATAAGAGCCATAGAGGGGGATCTTATTTCTTTATAGATGGTTTTCCTTTGAAGTTGGGTTTGTTCGTGATTAAGAAACATACCATAGAGAGAAGTGAGAGGAAGACTTTCCAAGTCCCTGGAAGTCTTAATGCAAGTGGAAAGGGTATTCCAGAAATCTGGAAGACCATCCATGAATTTGCAAATGATTTCCTCATTGTCATAAAGTTTTTCAACAAGTTTTAACTCATTTAAAAGACTGTTAAAACGGTTGTAATAGGAGGGAAGAGATTCTCCTTTTTCATGAGAGAAAAATTCGTATCTACGTACGAGAGAGATCTTTTTAGATTTCTTTACTTCACTTGTACCTTCGTACAAAACACATAGAGTTGACCACATATCTTTTGTCGTTTTAAGATTGACAAGAGATTGGTAAACTTCATCAGGAAGGGATTGAGCAATGATGGTTCGCACTTTGGAGTCAAGTCCAACAATGCGCCTATCCTCATCATTGTATTCTTTGGTCGTTTTTAAGACATATCGACCAGTTGCAGAAGTTCTTTCCTCCTCAGATGAGTCATCGGAAACTTGGAAGAGATTGTCCTTTTTCTTTTCTTTATCCTTAGGAGTTTTGACAAATCTATCCCAGACTTTTGGGATAAAAGGACCGTCACTAAGGATGGTAAGATACCGACTGTCAGCTCCTTCAAGGAAGAGCATCATCCTACTTTTCCATAAGGAAAAGTTGTTCGAGTTGAACTTAGGAGGTTTAACAGTAGATCCATTGTCAGAGAAAAAAGAATTTTGAGAAGAAGACTCAGGTTTTGTAGAAAGAGAAGTCATTACGGATCTGGTTTATTAGATTAAACCAACCGCTCTGATACCACTTGTTAGTCCCAAAGAAGTAAACAAGTATTGTAGAAAGGGGGGGGGTTGAATACAATAACACAAAATTACTTAATTTTAATTCTTTTATTGATAATGAATATCAAGAATTACACAAAGAGAAAATAAAGATTGTTGCGGAATAAGAATAGTTAAGAACTACTCTAAATAATCTAACACTTAGAAGATATTAAAAACACAAAGACTTAAACCTTAAGGAAAATAAAAGACTACTATCAACCTGCTTGAAATCTTGTGAATACCAAAGCTTGAGCTGAAAGCGTGAGTAGCAAGGTGCTACTTCCATCCTTTATATACTATCTAATGTAATGAGTGCAAAGGACAAGTAGGAGTAAAGGCTTTGGTGGTTGAGAGGTTGACAATAAATTATAAGATATTTGATGTGACTTGTCACAATACAAAAGGTAACTTTTGTACTATGAAAGTACAATATCTAAATAAAATATTCTTGGAAAAATCTTTTTGAGATCTATTAGAAAATAAACATCTAATCAAATTAAGACTAAATGTAAATCTTCTAAAGGAAGAGAGAAGCTTCCATTTCCAATGTCAGAAGATCATTGGGAAAGAGGAAGTATGTCAAATCATGAGGATTTAACATAAATGCTCGTACTAGATAAAGAAGCAATCTGTACGAGGAAAGTTACCGAAAAAGGAATTCGGTAACTTAGGTATGTGCCGAAAGAGGAACTTGGCACAGAAGGAATGAATGCCGAACAAGTGAAGGTTCGGCAGAAGAAAGTTCTGCCGAACAAGAGAGGATTCGACACAGGGGTAAGTTGCCGAATTGGAATCGGCAGGGATAAGATCTGCCGAAATGGAATCGGCAGATTGTGCTTAGTTCACTTTTGAAGTCCATCTCAATCCGCATTGTAGACTTCCTTCATGTTGGATTCGGTTTATCTTCGACTCACCGATCTGTTAAACTAACTAAGCTATTACAAAGAACCATAGAACAAAATACAAGGTTCAATCATCAATAAAGACTAAGGAGAGGTTATCTTTAAATCTTAGATGACCCAACAGGATTTTTCATGAATTTCTCAATAATAACAAAAACTTTACACAACTAACCAAATCCTACTAATCCAAATAACATTAGGAGGTAACAAGGGACATACCTTCATGAAGATGACGAGGGAATCCTTTCCTCCTTCAAGCTTTTCTCTCTACGCCAAGAACACGCACACACATACACCAATTTCTTGCTATTCTTACTCAAAATAGAAAATGACGGCTAGGGTGGAATTATTTAACCCTAATTCTGTTATTTTTTATTTATCCCCCTCATAAAAGAAACTTTGACACACAAAACACCCCACTCTTTGTAAAAGTTACACGGTCGTTACAATATCCTCCCCTCAAAAGAATTCCGTCCCCGGAATTTCTTCGCTGAACAAATTGGGATATTGAGTTCTCATATTCAAATCTAGCTCCCAAGTCGCTTCCCGTCCTTATGGTCCAAGATGGCCACCGATTTCTCAACATAGCTTAGTTCCTCATCTACTCGAATATCGTCTAATGGCACCACTACATCCGCTTCCGTTAAACACTTCTTCAAATTAGACACATGGAATGTAGGGTGAATTCCTCGTAGGTCCACGGGTAATTCTAGCTTGTACGCCACCTCCCCAACGCGTTCTATAATAGCAAACGGACCGACGAATCTCGGTCTCAACTTACCCTTCTTTCCGAAGCGGACTACCCCCTTCCAAGGCGAGACTTTCAGCATAACCATATCTTCCACTTGGAACTCGGTTGGCTTCCTTCTCTTATTCGCGTACATCTTCTGACGGTCTTGCAGTGCCTTTAGTCTTTCTCGAATCTGAACCACCTTATCGGCGGTTAGTTATAGAATCTCAGGACCTGCCAATTGTCGTTCTCCCACCTCGTTCCAGCACAAAGGTGTTCTACACTTGCGCCCATATAAAGCCTTGAACGGTGCTGCTTGAATGCTAGCATGGTAACTGTTATTGTAAGAGAACTCTATCAATGGTAGATGAACTTCCCACGAACCCTTAAAATCAATGACACAGGCTCGGAGCATGTCCTCCAAAGTTTGGATGGTCCTCTCGCTCTGGCCATCCGTCTGTGGGTGATAAGATGTACTCAACTTGAGTTGCATACCTAATTCTCTTTGCAAACTCCAAAAAAACAATGACGTGAAACGACCATCCCGGTCAGATACTATAGTCGACTGTACTCCGTGCCTAGATACAATTTCATCTATATATGTCAGGATCGAATTCTCAACAAGAATTAATTCTCAGAAACAATATCAAAGAAGTTTGCGGAATAACACTTTGATATTCAATGAAACAGTAAATCAACACAGTAAATATGAAGAACAAACTGTAAACTTGTATTGAATGCTTTAAAGTTACAAGATTACACACTCAACCTCAATATTGATGAACAGGCTCACCAATACGAATTCTACTTCTCTAGAATTAGGATCTATGCCTTGAGGTTGATTTCTCTCTATAACTTAGAATAAATTCTGTATCAAAAGTTATCTATCTATTCTATACATTCTATACATATACTGAAAGAAAAATAATTACAATAAATAAACAAATCTTCAGTATATCTTCCATGTATATCTCTAAGCTTCCATGTATATCCTTTCATGCGAATCTTCATCATATAAGCAGTATTAATCTTCAGCAACATTAAATTTCTTCTAACAGCATTAACTACCAAGCAGCACTAACTACTAGCAGTACTAACTAGCTAAGCAGTACTAACTTTGTTCAAGCAACACTAACTTTGACTAGCAGTATTAATTCTACTAGCAGTAGTAATACTCAGCAGCATTAACCATACTTAAGTTTTTCTTCAGTTCCCAACAATCTCCCCCTAACTTGACTTTTAGGACAAGAAGTCAAGTTCTTCAGATGCTCCCAAAATCTTCATTGATCTACTCCAATATTAGGATCCAGTCCCATACTCTGATTGATAGTCCTCTGAATTAGATACTTGGCCATTTCTGAATTTGGTGCACAACCCAACTTCTTATTCAACATGGCATGAAGCTTTAGATTTGTGTGATTGTAGACCCTATCCACCAAGTAGTACTCCATGTGAAAAGTATCCAATGCTAGTTCATAAACTCCACTCCTTTCATAGAGAGTCCATCCTCTAACAGTTTTGAACACATCTCTGATTAAGTGCTTCACTGCTTCTGGATTGAATAACATGCACAAGTATTCCATGACCAGCTTCACTATAGGTAACCCTGGAGCTGTCAACTGATCTGCATAACTTTTCATCCCCACTTCAAACATTTCTTCCAAATCAGATCTTGAATACTCTCTGACAATTTTGTTCCAAGTGCTGTATACTTCATATTTCTCATCATTTCTTTTCAATCTGATGTATTCTTTGCAATCCACCTCCATAGTGTCCCAATGAATAACTTCAGGAGGTTTGAATCCAACAGGTTCAACTGAAATAGGCTTTGGAATTTTATCCATTACCACCATGTACATGTTTACATTTGAACTCTGTGGTACTTCCTGAGATTTAGCTTCATTCTGAGGTGCCTCTTCTTCTTCAGCAACCTTTTGCTCTTCTTCTACTCTAGGCTTCTTTACACTTTTCTTTCTTTTAGACATCATTTTGGTTCTTTTCAAAGTTTTTTGAACCTGCACTAAAGTAGTTTCCTTCTTCTTTTCTTCCTTGTTCTCTGCCCTTTCTTTGATAGGAGTTCCCTCTTCACTTTCAGGAAATGGTTGATTGATATTCACATCATGACTCTCCTTGGCCTTCTTTTCAAACTCCATTCTATCATTTTCATTGCCCTTCAGCTTCCCCATTTCTTTTTCATAAAGATCCTTGATTTGATCAAAAGTCATCTTCACAAACATTTCTTTCTTTACCCCAATTGCACTCCTCAAGAAAGTTATCATTTTGTTTCTTTCCTGAGTGGCAAGGTAAGTTTGTGAAGGTCTTCTTTTCTTTGCACTTGTTCTGTTCATCATAGCCTTTCTTAAGACCAATGCTCTTTGTTTTGCCTTTTCTGTTTCCAACCCTTTCTGGAATACTTGATTTAACTCATTTGCAAGTGCTCTGGCCATTTCTTTGTCTTTTTCAACCTGCTCCTTTTCTGCTTGTTCTAACTCTTCTTGCATTTTCTTTACTAATGCTTCATCTGACTCAATCATCTTTTGCTTTTTAGATGATTGATCAGATTCTATCATTTTTGCTTTTCCCTTATTCTTTGCTTCTGCAGCCATGTCTTTCTGTTCTGATTTCTTATCTCCCCCTTCATTTATGACCACTCCCTTTGCTTTGGGAGTATCATTCTTTGCTTTGATGAGCATTTCAGCTACTTCAATTTCTGTTGGAGACAACTCTGTTACTACTGCTTGTGAAGTTTCAGCAGTACTAACAGTTTCTGCTTCTAGCTCCCCCTCAATACTGTTCTTCTCCCCATCATGCTCCCCCTCCACCTTTTCGTTTTCCTCATCCAGGTTTACTTCAGCCTCTGACTCCCCCTTTTTGGGAGCATCAGACACTGGTTCCCTTCTTTTTAGCACAAACTGTTTCCTTTTCTTCTTTTGAATCAGCCTGATCACCATCTTCTTTAGTTTTGCAATCTGGGCTTGTTGTGATAGGATCACCAGCTTCATCTCCTCTATGTCTTTTCCTTGTTTCAGAACATCTAGGTTGATGTTTCCCATTGTATCCATCAATTCCTGGTAGTTATATCTGTCCTCACCTTCTCTAGAAGTGTTACCCTCTTTTGAAGGATCATTGGATCTTTTAGTATTGGAAGTCTTCTGCCTAGCAGAAGCACTATCCACCCCCGTGGTTTCTTGGCACCAGGGACCTTCAAATGATTGCTCATTCAAAGTTGCCATGGGGGAGGTCTTATTGATGTTACCACTTTCCTCCTCTGTGCTAGCAGGAGTAGTGGCAGCCTCATCACCCATATGCTCAACCTCCTCCTCAGAGAGCACCTCCTTGGGGTTGGGAGACACCCCTGTGGTTTCCCTATGGATATTCCCTAAAGTAGAATTCTCCTTTAGAGGGCTTAAAGGCTTGGGGGTTGATGGTACAAGAAGGGAAGGAGCCTTCTTTACCTGTTTCCTCTTGTAAGTTTGGGTGATAGGAGAGGTTGATTTTTCAAGAAGGGACTGGGGGATAGATTTTGAGTGGGAAGGTTGGGATTGGCTAGCAGTAGGATGGTCTAATAGGGGCCTTGACCCTGCTGCCATACCTTCAGTGGTTTGGGACACCACCATCATTGTAGAGAACAATGGGGTGTCAACTCCTTCCGAGTCCCCAGCAGATCTTCTCATATTTGAGAAAACCTTGCCTTTGGGGGGTTTAGGTACATATACCCCAACAGGTTGAGGTATATCCGTCAATACATGAGTAATAACTTCTTGAACAAACCTGGGGTACATAAAGAAACTCTTTTTGTTTCCCATGTTTGATACAAGATCACTGAAAATCATTTGTGAAAAATTGTACCTTCTAGCAGTGGCCAAACAGACCAAAGCATAAGCAATGGGACTGCTGAACTCACTCCATCCAGTAGTCTTTTTATAGATGCAATGCATCAAGGTATGAACAAAAAATCGCCATTGGGGTGAGAATTTAGCTTTTGAAAACTTAAACACACCCAACGGGCCTCCATACCCCATTCTTGCAAGGGAAGAGAACAGTTCATCATTTGGGATAGAAGTTATACCAGAGGCATCGTCTAGACGTAGACTGATGCGAATAACTTCTTCAGTAACTGTTAAGGGTTGGTCACACACCCTTGTCTTGATCATCTGCACACCATTCTCAGCAACAATGGTGGCATTAGCCCAGAACTGCCTTTGATGCTCGATATAGATTGTAGGAGCAACCGTAAGAGCATGAGCAATATGGCTTGACTTGAGGAAATCCACAATCTGGTGGAACCCTGCGGCCTGTTTGGGCTTCTGTAGCATCGCGATTTCATTGTGTTCATCTATGAATGCCATTGATGCCATTGATCCTTGGAAAAAGCTTGCCTGAAAACTTTTAACTTGAGAGAGAAAGGGTTTAGAGCGCAAGTGAGCAGTATGCAAAGAGTCGTTATGAACTTTTAGGCGGGCAAAAGGTATTTATAGTATTCGGGACATAAGCAGTATTAACCTAGAGCAGTAGTAACGGACAAGCAGTATTAACCGCGAGCAATATTAACTACTAGCAGTATTAACTAACTAGTAGTATTAACCGCGAGCAGTATTAACTACTAGCAGTATTAACTACTAGCAGTATTAACTAACTAGCAGTATTAACTGAGAGCAGTATTAACTACTAGCAGTATTAACTAACTAGCAGTATTAACTGCAAGCAGTATTAACCGCGAGCAGTAGTAACGGACAAGCAGTATTAACCGCGAGCAGTATTAACTACTAGCAGTATTAACTAACTAGCAGTATTAACCACGAGCAGTATTAACTACTAGCAGTATTAACTAACTAGCAGTATTAACTACTAGCAGTATTAACTAACTAGCAGTATTAACTGCAAGCAGTATTAACCGCGAGCAGTATTAACTATTAGCAGTATTAACCACTAGCAGTATTAACTGAGAGCAGTATTAACTGCGAGCAGTATTAACTATTAGCAGTATTAACCACTAGCAGTATTAACTGAGAGCAGTATTAACTGCTAGCAGTATTAACTAACTAGCAGTATTAACTGCGAGCAGTATTAACTGACTAGCAGTATTAACCACTAGCAGTATTAACCATACTTACTCTTTGAAGCTTAGCCGAATTGAGTACTGCTTTGTATGCCCTACAAAGGAAGATTAGTAACACCAAGAATCTATAAAATTCAGATATTTAACCACTGTTTGAGAGGATGCTTATTCAGAGTTGATCATTCCCACACTTGTTACCAAGAAAGTGAATCTACCCACATCAAAAGCTTTGGTGAATAGATCAGCAAACTGATTGTCAGTATGAACTTTTACAACTTGAACAAGTTTCTTTTCATTACAGTCTCTTATGAAGTGATACCTGATCTCAATATGCTTTGTCTTAGAGTGCTTGACAGGATTATTTACAATGCTGATAGCACTGCTATTATCAATAAAAATGGGAGTGTGTAGAAAGGTTACCCCATAGTCCAGCATTTGATTCTGAATCCATAAGACTTGAGAACAGCAACTTGCAGCTGCTATGTACTCTGCCTCTGTTGTAGATGTGGACACTGTGGTTTGTTTCTTGCACTGCCATGAAACTAGTCTAGCACCCAAAAACTGACATCCTCCAGAAGTAGATTTTCTGTCCAAGTTTGCCCCACCTAGATCACTGTCTGAGTATGCTATTAGGTCAAAGGGTGAGTCATGAGGATACCAAAGTCCCAATCTGGGTTGCCCTTTGAGATATCTGAATATCCTCTTAACAGCTTGAAAGTGAGATTGTTTTGGCCTAACTTGGAATCTTGCACATACACAGACTGGAAACATTATATCTGGCCTTGATGCTGTGAGATACATGAGAGAGCCAATCATGGATCTGTAGTGATGCACATCCATATCCTCCCCCTCAAGATCTGTTGTTATCTGCTTGTGTGTCTCCATAGGTGTGCTGGCAGGTTTTGAATCTGAGAAACCAAACTTGGTTAGAATGTCCTGCACATACTTGGATTGACAGATGAAGATGCCATCTGACTTCTGTTGAACTTGGAGTCCAAGAAAGAAAGTAAGTTCCCCCATTGAACTCATTTTGAATCTTTGATGCATTAGATCCTCAAACTCCTTGCACATGTTGTCTCTTGTAGATCCAAAGATAATGTCATCAACATAGATTTGGACCAGCAAGATATCCTTCTTCTTTCTCTTGATAAATAGAGTCTTATCAATGACTCCTCTTTCAAAGCCATTTTCCAAGATATAGGATGACAGAGTGTCATACCATGCTCTTGGAGCTTGATGCAGTCCATAAAGAGTTTTCTTCAATTTGTATACTCTGTCTGGTTAGTTTGGGTTTTCAAACCCTGGAGGTTGACAGACATATACCTCTTCTTCAATTGAGTCATAGAGAAAAGCACTTTTTACATCCATTTGATAGACTTTGAAGTTCATGTAAGAAGCATAGGCTAGGAATAATCTGATTGCTTCTATCCTAGCCACAGGTGCAAAGACTTCTTCATAATCTATACCCTCTTCTTGAGTATACCCTTGAGCCACCAGCCTTGCTTTGTTCCTTATGACAATTCCTCTTTCATCTCTCTTGTTCCTGAAAATCCACTTTGTGCCAATTGCTCTGTGACCTTTAGGAAGGTCTACTAGATCCCATACATCTTGTAGCTTGAACTGTAACAGTTCTTCTTGCATTGCTTCTATCCAGCTAGATTCTTTCATAGCATCATGTGCCTTTTTAGGCTCAAGCTGGGATAGAAAACAAGACAGCACTGTATGCTGTTGATCTTGCATTTCTTGAAGTCTGCTTTGATGTCTAGTCATCATAGGAGAAGATATATCTCCTATTACCAGCTGTGGAGGATGATTCTTTTGAACTCTGGTGTTATGACTAGGTTCTTCAGTAAGTCCTACCTCTAGATTAGAGTCATTCAACTCAACTGAAGTGTTCTCAGCAGCTACTTCTGATTCTTTATTCTCTTGGGTCTCCTCATCTCTACTTTCTTCTTCACTCTGACTTGATCCAGCAGATGGTTCCTTGTCATAGTTTTCAACAGAATCCACTGTGGGTATGGGAAAGATCATAGATTTAGACATAGTTTCTTGAACTTGTGTAGTCCCTGATCCTCCACATCCTGAACTTGCATAATCATCACTACTGAAACCAAAGGAGTTAGTTAGTGAATCAATGTCAAATAGCCACTGAGGACCAGACCCAATAGGATTTGGTGTGTTCTCATTGCATTTGACATTGTCACTTTCTTCAATTATTCTAGAAGATGTGTTAAAAACTCTGTAGGCCTTACTCTGAGATGAATACCCAACAAGAAATCCATCATCTGCTTTGCTATCAAACTTACCTAAGTGAGATTTTGTATTGAGAATTGTACAAGGACACCCAAAAGGTTTGAAAAATCCAATGAAAGGTTTTCTTTTATTTAAAAGCTCATATGGTGTCTTGTTCTTTGGCTTAACTACTAGAACTCTGTTTTGGACATAACAGGCAGAATTAACTGCTTCAGCCCAGAAGGTAATTGGCAGTTTTGAATCAGCCAACAGAGATCTAGCAGCCTCTATTAGTGTCCTATTTCTCCTTTCAGCAACACCATTCTGTTGAGGAGTCCTAGGAGCACTATACTGTCTCTCAATGCCTTTTTCTTCACAAAAGGTGTTTAGATCCAGATTTTTGAATTCAGTCCCATTATCTGATCTAATGACTTTTACTTTTTGATTAGTTTGGTTTTCAATTCTTAGGATAAAGGATTTGATCAGTCCACTTGTCTCATCCTTAGTCCTTAGAAAATATACCCAGGTAAATCTAGAGTAATCATCAACAATAACCAAGAAGTAAGATTTCTTGCCTATACTCATAACATTTGTAGGACCAAACAGATCCATGTGCAATAACTGGAATCAAGAAGAAATTGAATTTATCTCTTTGGTCTTATGAGAAGTTTTATGTTGTTTGCCTTTAAGACAAGCAACACAATGATCATCACATGAAAAGACTTTAGATGGTAAACCTCTTACAAGGTTGTTTTTAACAAGTTTGTTCATAGTCTTAAAATTCATGTGACACATCCTTCTGTGCCAAAGAGAGGATTCATCTACAGAAGCTTTTGAAACAAGACAATTTAGAGATGAATCACTATTAACATTGTCCATATCTAGACAGTAAACATTGTCCTTTCTTGGAGTTCTAAGTAGTATCATGCTTTCATCAACTACCTTGAACCCTGGAGCAAGGATCATACACTCAGTATTTGTAAATAATATACTATGTTGTTTGTCACAAACCTGTGATACACTTAACAAGTTGTATTTCAATTGATCAACATAGTAGACATCCTCAAATGTCATCTTACCTTTGGTGACATTACCTTTTCCACTTATCTTACCACCAGTAAGAGTATCTCCAAATGCAACATGTCCTCCATTGATATGCTTGAAATCCTGTAGGCATGACATGTTACCTGTCATGTGCCTAGAGCAACCACTATCAACATGCCATATGCTCTTTCCCTTTAGCTGTTGGTTGCCCTGCACATATGATAGATCAGTTAGTATGAATTAGGAACCCAAGCCAAAGTAGTCTTGGGTACCCCTTTCTCATCAAAATACTTGCATTCTTTCTTGATAAGATTTTTGAATTTTAACTCCTCATTCTTGGAGTACTTTGTCACAATAATAGGCTTGGAAACATTTGTGCTAGAAACAGTACTGGTTTTAGAGGTACTAACTGTATTAGCAGCATTAATGTTTTCAGCAGTACTAACACAGGTAGCAGCAGTAATACTTCTAGCAGCACTAACCCTGTCAGCAGTACTAACAGTTTTAGTGCTTTTGGGCACCCACATTTTAATACTTTCTTTTAAAATCCTTTTCTTCATGGGGCCTTTCTTTTCACCATGTTTCTTTCCAGCCTTCCTATAACCAACAGGTTTTTGCACAAATCTATGAAAGGTCATCTGTTGATTAATAGGGTTAAAGAAGCAATATTTAGCCAAATGATTTAACTTGCCACATATGAAGCAAGGTTTTGGTCTATTGATTTTACTCAGATCAACTCCTTGCTTCTGAGCCCATTGATTATTCCAGTTTCTTTGATTTCCTCTTTTTAAACCAGAATTTAGGCTCTTGGCTTTACTGCAATCACACTGTTTACAAGATCCAGGATTCACAACCGTGGTTTGTTTGTATTGAACCTTGTTATCTTTTCCTTTGGTCTTCTCTATCTCCTTGGACTTGACCCAGATTTTCCCACATCCCTCATTGGTGATAATGTTGTTTTCAAATGGGATCTCTTTACTCACATCATTATCCCTATACTCACTGGCTTCTTTCTCAGTTAAATCCTTAATTACTACTTCATCCAAAGGATCTATCTTAAAGGCTTTCTCAGATAAGTCCTTTTTCTCCTTGGTTTCTAACAAGTCTGAAGTAGGAGAGATATAATTGTTGTTGTAAGGAGGAGGTGTATTGTTGTATCCAATACCAGGCTTCATCTTGTCATGAATCTGAGCCTTTAGAAGAGAATCCATTGCTTTTGAAGCACATTGATACGAAATGTTTGCACACCTCTATGACATGTGATAATTGAATTCTAAAGCAAGTATACAATAGGATCCAATATCGTCTTTCAAGTAATAAAATGGTAGGATACCAGATATCGTCCCACAGAGATTGTTGTAAAAGCGCAATAAAAGTGTAATAAAAGAAGAGATTTCAGAAGGCGAGTTTGAAGACTTTGTTTGGTTTGAGTTGGTTATCACAATGAGATGATTAACAAGATATATAAAGATAGAATGGGTGCAAGACTTAAAGTGAGGAGTAAACACAAATTCTGGAGGTCAATGCTATAGGAATGCTATAGCATTAGTTCAGCAACGACAAGTTCCACCATGTACTTTAAAGAGTATCCTTCCGGATATTTACCATTGCACTGTTGTTTAGCCTTCCATCAACATATGCCTATGCAAATGTCCGGACCAGTGTGAGTGTCAAATGGTTTCTTTAAAATATATGGAAAAACAAATGCCTTTGTTTAGAAATCACTCTTCCGAGTCGATTCCCATATCATTCAAGTTGACGTGTTCTTAGTAGCTCATTCCTGAGTCCACTACACTTTAACACTTTGACTAGTGATCAACCCGTCAAGAATCAATCGGTTTGAAAAACAAAGATAGCAAGTTCCCTTGCTAGTAACTCTTCCAAGTATACTTCCCGTATCATTCAAACTGACGTGCTTTTTCATGGCTTATTCCTAAGTCCATGGCACTTTCACACTTTAAGAAGTGATCAATTCGTCAAGAAGTGCGTTTGGATTTATAAAACTTAAAATGACATAGTGGAACAATGTTATTGAAGAACAAAGTCCACTAGTTTTTGGTTTACAACCTCCCTTTTTGTCTCACACCCAAACTATAAAATTAGCTACTCATTACGTAAAAATAAATTGCAAGAAATGTAAATGACATAAAGTAAAGACATAATGTAAATGACGGAAATTAAATGACGGAAATGTAAATGACGGAAATTAAATGACGGAAATGTAAATGACGGAAACTAAATTACTAAATATAAATGACGAAAAGTAAAGAGCATAAAGTAAATGAGATAAAACAAGAAATTAAACTAGAAGAATCTGCCATGCAATGCTGCAGCAACCCACAAGTAAGAACAAGATTTCCAAAAAGAAATTCAAAACTAATATTAAATTCAAATCTTCAACTACAAGATTTTTACTACCAATATTTTCAGTAATATTAGCTACCAAGTTACCTTCAAAATACAACCCCTCCCCTCTTTTTATATGGACCAAGAGGGGACAAAAGGTACAAAAGCATAAAGTAAATAAATATAAAAACAATTAAAAGTACAACTATGGTTACAAAAGCTAACTAGAGGTACACAACCATAGTTACAATCTGATTTAAATCAAAAGAGCAATTGATCAGCGTCTTGACTAAACATGGTTGGCATCCAACTCTATCTTTGGCCGATTTTCTCCATCAAGCTTGCAAAAAGGCTCCAACCTCAATCTGCGATCAATGTTGTGGCATCAGATTTCAGCATTGCTGCCTGCACATTTTTAGACTAAATTAACCTACCTATTAAGTAAAAGCAAGCAAACCACAATCTTAGCTCCATGTAACAGAAAAGGAAAAATAAGATAAGAAAATAGGACTCAAAGTTGGGATTTAAACAAAATGATCTATCTAAAAAGGAAGAAAAACGTAACTATGCATTGAATTCTCAACGCATATCACACATGAAAACTTTTCTATGTCAAGTTTAACTTTAGACAGTTCCTCTTTCAGCCTATCACTCTCTTCTAGGGATTTAGACAGTTTGGTCTCTAGCACATTCTTTTCCCACTTCTAATAGTTTGTGTCATAAGAGTGTTGAAGTTCATTAGCTTGAAAGCCTTTGATTTGCTCTTCAAATCTCTCTACTATTAACACATAATCTCTTCTATCCTTTTCTAATCTTTTGAGGTCATCACACATACTTTGATTGTGATCCCTGTATCTTTTGACAGTGTCAATGCAAGATTTAGTGCAAAGATTATAAATTACCTCAGAGGGGAGATCAGACACTTCTGCCATAAGAGCTTGATTCTGAATGGCTTCCTCAGCTTGATCACTCCAGTCAAATCCCATTCCTTGTTGAGAAACAAGGGCTTGAGCAGGATTCTTGTTCTGATTGTAGCCTCCATTCTGAGCTTGTTGGTGGTTGTTGTTTGGAACCGCACTCCTGCATTCTCTAGCAAAGTGTCCTTTCATGTGACACTTATAACATTCCACCTTGGTCTTGTCAAAACCAGCTCCATCTTCTCTTCTTTGAGAGAAGTTATTCCTACCTGTTCTTTTAATGAACTTCTTCACCCTCATGGATAACATGGCCATTTGCCATTTAATATCCATCTCCTCCAGGTCATCAGGGTGAAGTTGATCCAGATCATCATTAATCAATGAAGTGTTACTATGACTGGACAAAAAGGCTTCAAAGATAGTTTCAGTGCCTTTTTCTGAACTTACTCCACTGGCAGTACTAACTGCTTCAGGGTTGGCAGTAGTATCAGTGGATGCTGAAAGAAGTGCAGCATTGT
Organism: Arctium lappa; assembly: GCA_023525745.1. Taxonomy (NCBI): domain Eukaryota; kingdom Viridiplantae; phylum Streptophyta; class Magnoliopsida; order Asterales; family Asteraceae; genus Arctium; species Arctium lappa. The sequence continues at coordinate 57,070,488 of CM042062.1, read as the reverse complement.
GGACATAACCAATGGGCTTCTTCTTGATCTCTACCTCAGTTTCAAAAACTCTTAGATCATTGTATAGATCATCAAGTTCTTTCTCTTCCAGATTGTCACTCTGTCTATATGAGACAGTGTACATAGTCCATTCATCCCCAAGAGATCTGAGGAACTTTCTGTTGATGTCATCTTGATCCATCTTTACTCCTACAGTAGCCAATTCACCAATGAGCTTGTTGAACCTATCAAAAGTTTGAGTCATAGACTCATTCTTTGAGGAAGTAAAGTTCTCATACTGCTGCTTTAGAACATCTCTTTGATTTCTTTTGATGCTCTTAGTTCCAGCAAATATTTTCTCTAGAGCATTCCAAAGAATCTGAGCATCGGTGCAGTTGCAAAATTGATGATGATATTCATTGGGGATGGCCAAGAGCAGAGTGCTCAAGGCCTTCATCTCTGTCTGTCTGATCTTCCTTTCACCATCTGTCTTTGGTGGAGGTCTTTTCCCATCTGGTCCTATCCTTCCAGCTTCAGAAGGACCATTCTCAATGATATCCCACATTGAGTAGTCAGTGAGAAGAATATATTGTCTGATTCTGATCTTCCACATGTCAAACTCACTGGGTTTGAGCATTGGAACCTTGGAGACCAAAGTACTGCTTGATTCTGTAAGATTTTCCATGATGAATAGATGTTTCTGAGAGAGATTGGCTCTGATACCACTTGTCAGGATCGAATTCTCAACAAGAATTAATTCTCAGAAACAATATCAAAGAACTTTGCGGAATAACACTTTGATATTCAATGAAATAGTAAATCAACACAGTAAATATGAAGAACAAACTGTAAACTTGTATTGAATGCTTTAAAGTTACAAGATTACACACTCAACCTCAATATTGATGAACAGGCTCACCAATACGAATTCTACTTCTCTAGAATTAGGATCTATGCCTTGAGGTTGATTTCTCTCTATAACTTAGAATAAATTCTGTATCAAAAGTTATCTATCTATTCTATACATTCTATACATATACTGAAAGAAAAAGATAATTACAATAAATAAACAAATCTTCAATATATCTTCCATGTATATCTCTAAGCTTCCATGTATATCCTTTCATGCGAATCTTCATCATATAAGCAGTATTAATCTTCAGCGGCATTAAATTTCTTCTAGCAGCATTAACTACCAAGCAGCACTAACTACTAGCAGTACTAACTAGCTAAGCAGTACTAACTTTGTTCAAGCAGCACTAACTTTGACTAGCAGTATTAATTCTACTAGCAGTAGTAATACTCAGCAGCATTAACCATACTTAAGTTTTTCTTCAGTTCCCAACAATATATAACTTAGCCAACTTTTCCAACTGATACGTCTCCTTAATCGGTAGGAAGTGAGTCGATTTTGTAAGTCGATCCACTATCACCCAAATCACGTCGTGACCTTTAGGTGATCGCGGTAGTCCGGTGACAAAGTCCATAGCGATTTCATCCCACTTCCATACCGATATTTCCAACGGTTGAAGCTCCTCGTAAGGCCTTTGATGTTCTGTTTTCACCTTCAAACACTTTAGGCATCACTCAACGAAATATGCGATATCTTTCTTTAAACCCGACCACCAGTAACTTTGCTTCAGGTCTCGATACATTTTGTTGGTTCCCGGATGAACAAAATAACAGGACTTATGCGCTTCCTCTAATACTTTCTTCCGAAGGTCTCCTCGTTCTGGAATCCATATACGGTCACCAAGACATTTCACTCCACGATTGTCTACCGTTAGCGTATTTACAATTCCGACTATTCTTTCGCTCTTCACGTTCTCCTCTAAGAGTGCTTCCTTTTGCAAACTCTTGACTTCCTCCAAGAAAGTGGGAGTTGTCTCAACTCAAAATGCCACTATTCTGGTTGCATCTCCACGCTCTTTCCGGCTCAGAGCGTCGTCCACTACATTGGCTTTACTCGGATGGTAAAGAATCTCACAATCATAATCGCTTAACAGCTCCATCCATCTTCGTTGCCTCATATTCAATTCTTTCTGATTGAACAATTGCTGAAGGCTCTTGTGGTCGCTATAAATTCGACACTTAACCCCATACAAATAATTTCTCCATAACTTTAACGCGAAGACTACTGCTGCCTACTCCAGATCATGCGTCGGGTAGTTCTTCTCATGCTCTTTTAACTGTCGAGATGCATAAGCGATCACCCTCCCCTCTTGCATCAATACACACCCTAGCCCTAATTTTGAGGCATCGTTGTAGATCACAAATCCTTCTGTTCCGTTGGGTAGAGATAATATCGGTGCGCTACTCAAGCTTTCCTTCAATTTGTTGAATGCATCTTCTTGAGCCTCCATCCACACAAATTTAACATTTTTCGTTGTTAGCGTTGTTAACGGAGTGGCTATCCTTGAAAAGTCCTGAATAAACTTTCTATAATAGCCTGCTAACCCAAGGAAACTTCTTACTTCTGTCGGTGATTTCAGCGCTTCCCATCCTTTAATAGCTTCGATCTTAGTTGGATCAACCTTAATTCCATGCTCCGATACTACGTGCCCTAAAAATTGCACCTTCCTTAACCAAAATTCACATTTTGAGAATTTGGCGTACAATTTCTCGCGCTTGAGTAGTTCTAACACTGCTCTCCAGTGTGACTCATGCTCACTCATGGATCGTGAATAAATCAGTATGTCATCAATAAAGACGATGACACACTTGTCCAAAAGTGGACTACACACCCTATTCATCAAGTTCATGAATACTGCTGGAGCATTAGTCAATCCGAAGGGCATCACTAAAAATTCATAGTGCCTATACCTTGTACGGAAAACCGTCTTTGGCACATCCTCTTCTCTCACTTTCAATTGATGGTAGCCCGATCGCAAGTCTATCTTCGAGAAGTAACTCGCTCCTTGCAATTGATCGAAAAGATCATCAATTCTGGGGAACGGGTACTTATTCTTGATGGTTACTTTGTTGAGTTCGCGATAGTCTATACACATTCACATAGACCCATCCTTCTTCTTAACGAATAACACTGGCGCTGATAGGTCGGGTTTACACCCTTCCCTCACGGACCGCAAGTGTACGGTGTCGACTCAAGTAATATGTACGTAAGTACGAGTATCGAACCGTGGGAACTTGGTATTAATTACCACAAATCTATATCAATTATTAACTAAACTTAACATAAAAGGTTGTTGGCAGATTATCTTTAAGAGAATTGACTTATGCGATTAACAAGACTACTGACGAATGACTAAATTACGATTTCAGAAAAATAAGTTGAGGGTTGGTTTCATAAAAGGGTTTGTACTCCAAACCTGGTTTGAATTGAATAAGATGTTCACATAGTTCAATGAAAATTTAATAGAATGACTGTTACCCTTTTTCAAGCAATAACAATACTAGCAATCAACAATGACATTTCTTTTCTCAAGCTCAAAGATCAAGTTGAGTTGCTTATAAAGAATAAATTAAAGATCTATGGAGGAAATGGTATATCTCTATCCTATTTTCTCCATAGGCATACAACAAACACATCTAATCACTTTACTCTTCTCTCGAAGAGTTAAGTAATCAAGAGATATCCACATAGCTGATCAGACTATAAAGATTCTATTCAAAATTAGTCATATGCTTCATTGAAATTAAAATAAAAGTCATCGGTCTACAACTCAAACCATAAGTTTAAAGAACAACACCCATTAATCCACCAACCCCCAACATGAGAAGTTTAGCTCATGTTGGGGTTTACTAGAATGAAAACTGGAAGTGAAAGAAAGATAGATCTAAACATCGTTCGTAATTGAAGAAAGCTTGAAAAGTATAAACACTCCCTGAAATCTTTGAATCTTGAAGTAAAAGATTGTAACAAGACCAAGAATCTCTTTCCACCAAGTCTTCCCACCTTATTTTCTTACTTCTCCTTTGAATCTGTTCCTCCTAATAGTCTCCAGCCGCCGCCGTCAGTTCTATGCTATCCGATAATACCTAATTCTGATTGAAACAGGTGATAAGACAGATCCAAGCAATTACGCGACTTATGCCGCGGGTTGGATTCGCGACACAAGTCACCCGTGTCTTCATAACTCGCGCAATAATGGGTAAGCCGCGACAGACTCGCGAAACCCACTGTTTTCCACCAAACTTTTTCAGTTCTCTCCCAGCAACTTAATTGAGTTGTCACGTTTGGCCCCTTTAGACTCCTTTCTACTTTGCATTACTTTTCTTCTACTAAATTTGTCCTTTTCCTGTAAATTACTCAATATTCCATTAAAACTACCACTATTTCACTCGAAGTCATGCAATTTCTACTCAATTTAGTGTATAAATAATGTCAAGAATTGACATTATCAGGCGCTCCCCACGACGAGGTACTGGGACGGATGAAACCCTTGTTAAGTAGCTCTTGCAGTTGCGTCATCATCTCCTTCATCTCGGTCGGTGCCAACCGGTAGGGTACTCTTGCAATGGGTGCCGCTCCAGGTATCAGGTCTATTCGGAAATCCACTTGTCGATCTGGGGGCAAAGCAGTTAAGTCGTCCGGAAATACCTCCGGGTATTCATTTACCACCGGAACATACTCTAACCCCTTTTTCTCCTTCTTAGCGTCTAGGACATACGCTAGGAACCCCTCACACCCCTTCACTAAACACAACCTAACTTTGATCATTGAGATCAAATATGACTTCCTATCCCGCCGATCACCATAAACCACTACCTCATCCTCCCCAGGATGAGCTATACGAATCAACTTCTTATTGCACACTATGCTGGCATCAATGGACGCCAACCAGTCCATCCCCACAATGACGTCAAATTCCCCCATACCCATCGGGTTATAAGCGCAATGGGAAGGAATGACCGTCAATATCAATTCTACATCCCTCATAAACTTCCCCCACTAAAACTCGACTATCATCCGCTACTTCTACTTCGAACCCCCGATTAAGCTTCTTAGGTTTCACATGCAAATTATGAACAAAATTCGGTGACACAAACGAACGGTTTGCATCTGAATCAAACAACACCTTAGCATAAGTCGAGTCTATAGGGAAAGTACCTGTAACTACATCAGGTGTTTCCACCGCCTTTTCCGCCGTCATATTGAATTCTCTAGGCCTCGCCCGAGCTGGCTCCATCTTCCTTTCTCCTTCCTTTCCTCCAATCCCTCCGACCGTTCCCCTCTTCAGCTGAGGACAGTCGGTTTTGAGATGGTCTGGAGACCCACATTGATAACAAGACCTCGACCCTTGACAATCCCGAGCCAAATGCCCCGCCTTTCCACACTTGAAACAACCATCACGGTTCATAGCACATTCCCCTTTATGCACTCGATTACACTTGCTGCACGATTTGCTCTCCAACCTTGGCATTGCCCTCTGGTCAGCTCTGCCACTCTTGAACTTCTTTGGATTACGAACCGACCCTTCCCACTTCCTCTTCTCACCGTCCCTCTCAGACGTTTGACGCACTTTATCCTTTTCAGTCATCTCAGCCGCGTTAACAACCGCCAGAAAGTAGTAAGTTCTCGTGCGGCCGCTAATTCCCTGATACTACTTCTCAACCCGAATAAGTACCTCTCCACTCGACATTCTTCGTTCAGCACATAGACCTCAGCAAAACGAGTCCTCTCGAGAACATCGTTGTATATTCCCGAACTGTCATTTCCCCTTGCTCTAAACTCAGAAATTCCTCTTCCAATTTTTTAACAGTTGCTAACGGACAGAACTGTCGCTTGAATTTGACAACAAAAGTTTCCCAATTCATACCTTTCGTCGCTTTTGAACCCTTACCTCCGGTTTCTACTTCCCACCAGAACACAACATCGTCTCTCAGCATAGACAACGCAAACACAACCTTATCTTCTTCAGCACACTTGCAGGTATCGAAAGTCAGTTCCATGTTCCCAATCCACTTGATCACAACTATCGGGTCGCATTCTCCCTTGAAGGTAGGAGGATTGCAAGTGGTGAATGCTTTCTAGCTACATCCTTTCCCCGCAACCGCTTTAGCTTCCAGACCCGGAGTCGATTGTGAGTGACTACCCACCACAGTAATTGGCGAGTTGGTCAACTCTGTCGTCTCCTTTTCCTCGCTCCTTTCCCGACTTACCGATGCTTCCCTGGTCTGATGGACCAATAAAGCTTGCAAAGTTGCTTGAAGTTTTCCCATTTCAGTGGAAAAAGTCTCCTGAGTTACAAAAGCCAAAGCCCGACCTCCACCACGGTTCCTTGTCGGGCCCTTTCCCCTCACAGCAGATGAACTCCCCTGAAGAGAGGGTTCTTGATCAGCCATTGGTTCCATATTTCTTGCTTTACGAGCGACCCACACCGTCTTCCTTCCTTGATGTACCTGTAAATTCACAATTACACTGGCCAGATGTAATTACAAATTTACCTTACATACTAGTGTAACACCCTGATTTCGGAGTACGTACATATTACCCCAAAATGTATGCTTCGTTTGCTATTTAGTATTTAGGTTTAACCGAGCTTTGAATTATAGTCTTATCTAAGGAGCTTTCGTTTTAGCTGAAATTCGAATGTGGAACAACAGTGTTCCGCGCGGTTTCCCACGCGGCTTGGACCGCGCCACGAACCGCGCGGGGCACTGCCATCTTGCTTCTCCGGTGCTTGACGCGGCTGCCCGCGCGGGTCTAGTCGTGCAGTAACCCGCGCACGACCGCAGGTTGGATTAAATGGGGGAAATCGGCCAAATCTTATTTTGACACCAAAATCTTTTCCCAATAACACACTTTTCCTCTCCCTCTTCATTAAATCGACCTAGGTGTATTTATTGCTTATTCCTCTTCAAATCTTCAAGTTTTGAGCCTAGAAAGCTAGAGTTTAAGGAGCTATCATCTACTCCTCTTCATCTTCAACCTCAAGATTTCACCTCCAGTTTTAGGGTTTTACTTACAAACCCTAGATAGTGAGTTTACTACTCCTTAAATGCTTTATTACTTAATTGCTACTTGTATTAGACCTACATTATGCATGTGTGTTGATTGATTGGGATTTGTGACCTAAATTGTAGAGTACTCAATTTTATGAACTCTAAAGGGGTGAGCATGACTAGTAAACTCTAATATCTTATTTTATGAGTTCTAAATGAATATGGATCTTGGATTTTATGCTTGTATGATGAGTCCATAAGGAAACCCTATTTCCATGGTTTTGATCCAACTGCTGATAACTTTATTAACCTTTAGTATGAGTAAAATAAACCTTGGTGATTACATATATGAGATTATGAGGAATGTGGTACCATGGGATGTAAAGGTGGACGGATATTTGCATGTAGAAAAGGAGAATATAAGTTATTTTAAATGCTTAATAATTGTTGATCACCTGATAAGAATGTGAATGCTACCCCTTGTGCACAAGGAGGTAGTAGCGTAATGTATGAACCTTGTAATAATCATGGTGTATTACTAGCGAGTAGGCAATAAGAGGTCATGGATCCTTGAGGTATAACTCGTCTAGATATGGATAGGCAATAATGTCCGTAAGACCTTGAGGTGTAACTCGACGGAGTAGGCAATAAGGGCAGTAAATACGGTCTGAGGTTGTGATGTCGTTATGGCATGGGAACTAAGATCGGGGCATGAGGTGTAATCCATTAACATCGCGGGTGACCCCACTTTCGTGTAAATGTCAATCCGATGGAAACGGGTCTCCCCCGTATTTCAAAAGGTATCTCTTGTATATTTGCATTCAGGTACGAGTTTAAGGTTGCAGCGGAAACAATAATTGGGAGACGATAGAGTTCGATAACCCAAATCTGGCTCTATTAAATTATGATGCTAATGTTTATCAATTGCATAATTTATGAAATCTCACTTGGCGTTCGTCCTAACACTTGTGTGGTTGTTGTTTCCTCACAGATGCCACTCGGGGAGGAAACTAGGATGTCAGGCTTGTCAACTGGGCACGTAGGGGATTTTTAAAGTGCCGGTCTTTTGGGGAATATGTATGAAGAGAGATTTTGGTGGATTAGCAACAGTCAATTTAATCTAGTAGTAACTTGTTCTAGATTAAGTAGGTTGTTGTGTTTTGATGTTCCATTCCTTGTCACAAACTTCAAGGTGCAAATTAACCCAATTATTATGGGGTTTTAGTTGTCAAAGAATTTGGGATTCATTCTCTTGGAATTTTATTTTATCAGGGTATTTTGGGCCTTCGTATTTTAGACTTTATATTGAATTTTTTCGAATTTTATTCGTCTATTTTTTAGAGTGTTACAAGTTGGTATCAGAGCTCTAGTTTATGTGAACTAGGTATGTGATCTAGATGCCTAGACTTAAGCTGAGACTTTTTAGGCAATAAAGTGAGAGATTTGGGTAAAGAATACTAAGATGGGATAGTCTTAGAGTCAACGGAAAACCACTTTGTTGAGAATTATGAAAGTGGTAACGAGAATCTTTATGTAGTGTACGTTCATAATTTCAATTAGTTACTGCTATTATGAATGTACTTATATGTGAGCATGCTTGAATTACTATGATTGTAGTGATCGATGAACTGTATTAGTACGTTTCTTGGGTGTAATCTTGTGTAGCCCATCTCTCACCCTCTTTTGATTTGATGACAGACGAAAATGGTAAATACTCGGAGTCATCTTCAGTCATCGTCGGAGGGTCAAGCGGTAAATGAATCCACGGCCGATAGGCCGAATACAACTGTAACGGAAGGACCTCCAATTCCACCTATGCTTGCCGGAAGGGTGGAACAGATTCCGAGGACCAATATTGTAACTACTGGGTCGATCCTGACCGAGGTAACCCATCAGACGCAAATGATGGACATGATGAGAGCCATGAATGTAACCATGGCAAAACAACAAGAATTGTTCATGAAGCTGCTAGGGGATTTTTGAAGTGCCGGTCTTTTGGGAAATACGTGTGAAGAGAGATTTTGGTGGATTAGCAACACTCAATTTAATCTAGTAGTAACTTGTTCTAGATTAAGTAGGTTGTTGTATTTTGATGTTCCATTCTTTGTCACAAACTTCAAGGTGCAAACTAACCCAATTATTATGGGGTTTAAGTTGTCAAAGAATTTAGGATTCATTCTCTTGGAATTTTATTTTATCAGGATATTTTGGGCCTTCGTATTTTAGATTTTATATTGAAATTTTTCGAATTTTATTCGTCTATTTTTTAGAGTGTTACAACTAGTCCTCACTACCCTATCACTCGTCTTCCTATGGTCATCCTAATTCTCAGTTATGCTTCTACTCCCCTAGTTTAAGTCCAGGCCCGTCCGGTCACCCAGATCCCTTAAACTATGGCTCTGATACCAAATGTAACATCTCAATATCTCCCAGGCAATAGATATAACCGAAAATAACAAAATCATATCAAACGGTCCCAGGCCAACAATAAAACACCAAGTTTTACTACAAGGCAACCTATTACATAACTGAGAATAACAGAAACAGCTACAAAGGAGTCTTCTAATATCAGATGTTGCTCACACCTTCTCTTTACCCTTAGCAGATCCTTCTACTTCCCGTCTACCTGAAAAGGTTTTAGTTTTGAAAGAGCGAGGGTTAGACCAAAGGTCTAGTGAGTCCCCTCTAACATTTATCAACAACCAGAATGTAAAGAAGAAATACTTCATATAAATAACCCATTCAGATAAAAGGAAACAGTGCTGAAGTTATTACACATGTCTAACACACACTAACATTACCTATCGCTAACGGTGTAGCCAACTCATACTACCTTAACTGGGACACACCCCCATCTGGCATATACGGGACACACCCCCCGATATGAGTTTAGACGGGGCACACCCCCATTATTACCACAAGCGGGACACACCCTCGATAATTACCACAAGCGGGATACCCCCCGATAATTGCGCAATTTCCCACAAATAATGTATGCACACATTTAGTATAGCAACATTTATGAGCACCCAACAGATAACTTCATAAGTGTTAAACAACATAACTAGTAGTACATTAAATGACATTCACAAGTCTTTAACTACTTAATCACAAAAGCATTTAGTTTAGAAAAACTCACCTGATGTCCTGATCAAAGCCTCTCACTTGCTATTGTCCAAATCACAGATTCCTAATGCACAAAGATATCGTTGGTAAATCTCACGTTTAATATCAAAACAAGGGAACTATATAAATCAAAACTACTAGAGGAAGGTTGGGTTAAATTTGGAAACTCTCAAACCCAAACTACCCAGAGGATAATCGGGTCACCCACCGACCGGGATCGCCCGGACCGTCTCCGCCCGGGGTCAACCGGTGCCTCAGTGCCCGGTATCGACCGAGACTCTTCCTCCAAGGGTCGCCCGACACCTGACCCCGGTCCCCCAAACCCGGGGTCGCCCGGTACCTCAACGCCCGAGGTCCCCCTATCCCTGCGACAACCCAACACCGATCCTACGAACTCGCCTTTCGCAATTCTTGAAACCAAAATCAACACATAAGGGAATTACATTCTCAATCCATCATTAGAACTCTAACCTTCCCTCCCCCAAAGGTCGATTAACAAACATTGATGGTAATAAAACCCCCATCACCAACGATTCCAAATAAACCCCATAACTAAAACTTCCAGTAAGGGATTTTTCATGAATTTCTCAATAATAACAAAAACTTTACACAACTAACCAAATCCTACTAATCCAAATAACATTAGGAGGTAACAAGGGACATACCTTCACGAAGATGACGAGGGAATCCTTTCCTCCTTCAAGCTTTTCTCTCTACGCCAAGAACACGCACACACAGACACCAATTTCTTGCTATTCTTACTAAATTGATTTAACTCTAATTCCTTTATTTGTCATCTAGCCCCCTCATAAAAGAAGACACACAAAACACCCCACTCTTTATAAAAGTTACACGGTCGTTACATTTTTTCTCTAAATCCTCAAGTCTTAGGGGTCGTTTACCCAATTACTTACCCGGTAAGCGTTTACCGGTAAATTCGACACTTTCACTTATCTTACCTGTTAAGATTTTAGTCCATGAAAAACGGCATCGTACGCAATAAATCATCTGCTAAGCGCTAACCGGGTAAGGGTCGTAACCATCACTTACCGGGTAAGACTCTTGGACATTGCCATAGTTCTTACCGGGTAAGATTCATAGTCCTTGCCATGTCTATCGATAAGGTAATGTGACTTGGTAAGCACTTACCGGGTAAGCATTAGGTAAACGGCCCCTTACTATCTTAGCCCTAGTTTAGATCACTACACGAGACCACGCCGATTAAAATCACATGAATCTAACCTTGAAATCTTCAAAAACCTTCAACATCGATCGGATTATGAGGCAAGGGGTATTTTTTTCTACTCTTCTCTCGTTAGCCTTATTTTTATATTTCCATTTAGATTTTAATTTCCTTAAACACAATCACTTCGTTAGATTGTAAAATGATGCATTAAAGTTTTAATCCGACCAACCCAACCTAATCTACATGGTTTGGGTTGGGTTGGGTTACACTTTTGATTAGGTTTGGTTGGGTTGTTCAAGTACATTCAACCCAACTCATGAACACCCCTAGTTTCGCAAGTAAACTAAGGTGATTTTGCAAGCCGATCCCACCATAATCATATTTAATTCAGAAAAAATATATGCGAAATAAACAATTTTGAAATCTTAACTATTTATATACAATATAAAAAAATTAATTTGCAAAGTAGACACCTATGAAATCTGAACACTTCCCACCAACTTTTTTAACATACTTTTTTTTTCAAATTCCACAATTCAATATCATAGTTACTTTGCATTATCTATGCAACTTCTCCATCATTTCAAATTCTATTTTTTACAAATATAACCAGATCATTTAATTGTAATTAAATGTAATATAGGAAAAAAATGTTTTCTGAATTTTGATTGTTTAGAATCTAGTGGATAAAAAAAAGTTAAATAAATATAAATAAGTAATTACATTTTTACCTATTAATAATTATTTTTATTACATTAGTATCAAACTGATTATTTGGACCTTAAATATTCATATATAACTGTGAGGCTTTGATATAAGTTACTAACAACCATAATATTATATATATATATATATATATATATATAGGGTTGGGTTCCGATGAGAAGTTGAGTTAACGGTGAGAAGCGTGAGAAGTGGTTATCGACCGTTGGATGAGAAATGGACACATATTAGGATGAGATGCACCAAATCAATTCTCTTCTAAGCCGCAATTCGTGGGAGGACTTGAGATTAAAAGAGATCAACGGTTTATATCCACTTCTCACGCTTTTCACCATTAATTCAACTTCTCACACGATCCTTCGCCTATATATATAGAGAGAGGCCCATTCATTTACTAACCATGACATTGGTGCTAACCAATCTCAACCGTAGATTGATGAGATCAATTGTCCACAATTAATTGATTTTTTATTAAAATAAAATATAAAAAACGGTTTATAAAAATAATATGCATGTATGCACAGGGGTATTCCGGTCAAAATACATTTCCTTTTATATTTTAATTGAAATTTATTTTAATTAATTTTGAAGATAATCACGGCATGAAATCAGGGAGAATCTTAAATTTAAATTATGCAGTTAGTTATTTTTGGGAGTTATCATTTTTATTTGAAATTATCCTTTTTAATTTTAATTTCAATTTCATCATCATCTCCATATAACTCTCCGTTTCTAATATTGTCGCCGTCTACCACCTTCGTCTACGTCCTGCAGTCACCTTACATATCTCCGAGAGCCACCGGAGATGACCCGAATCCGCCCTCGACCACCACCATACCGACTTCATTTACTCACCATCGACTCCGGTATCCTACTGTGGGTCCCCCAAAGACGATATCCCGAGCACTTCCTACACTCCCACGCCAGAAAGATGCGATTTTTCCGACGATACAAAGCTCAAAATCGTCATCTGTGTTCCTCTACCGTCTTCCGATAACAATCCGATAGTACTGCGTATCTCGTTTTCATTTCCGGTACCTCGGATTTCTTTCGCGAAAGGGTCGGTATCGCCTGCGAATGCGAAACTCAGGAGCTGCTATGTTTACGTAGGATATCACGGCCAAAACCCGAACTTGATACGGTTCTGTAAATGGCTAAAATCCGAGCTCGAGGTTCAGGGGATTACTTGCTTTGTAGCAAATAGATCGAGATACGCGAATTCGCAGAGCCACGAGGTTGCCGATAGGGTCATTTAGAACAGTGAATCTGTGCATATATGCATTCTGTGCATATATGCATATGCAACCTGTGCATATATGCAGTCTGTGCATATATGCAGTTCGATGTAAATTGTATATTCATATATGCAACCTGTGCATACATGCATTTGTGCATCTTTTAAGATTGCATATGTGCATATGGTTATATGTTAAGTTTTAAACTTTAATGTTTAAAATGTTTTTGTTTTCTGTGCATGTGTGCATTGTTCAAATTATTAAGCCTTGATGTGCATATATGCATTTTGAAAACGCTATAAACAATAAATTATTATATTACAAAATAAAGATAACTACCAATTTAAAAAAAATTGAACTATGGAAACAAGATAAATGTGGCGTGAATTAGGAAATTACCAAGTTTAATTTAAAAATATTATATTTAATATTAAGATAACTACCAAATTAAAATCTTCTTAAAATATGGAGAAAATTTAAATGGCCGATAATTTAAAAATATTATATTTAAAAATTGGATAACTATCGATTTTAAAATTTAAAAATATTACCATTTAAAAATATGGAAAATTTTTAAAATTTAAAAATATGGAAAATTTTTAAAATTTAAAAATATTACCATTTAATAATATTATATTTAAAAATTGGATAACTACCAATTTTAAAAAAATTTAAAATATTATATTAAAATGGCCGAAAATTTAAAAATATTATATTTAAAAATTGGATAACTGCCAAATTAAAAATCTCCTTAAAATATGAAAAAAAAATTAATGACCGAAAATTGTAAAATTCCAATAATACCCTTTGAGATTTAATAGCATTGAGTGAATGACATAAACTCTAGGAAGCTTTTGATTGGTCGAAAATTGGTTAGCACGGTTAGCACCAATGTTGTGGTTAGCAAATGAAGATATATATATATATATATATATATATATATATATATATATATATATATATATATAGAGAGAGAGAGAGAGGGGGGGGGTGTTCAAATGCAACCCTTTTTAATGGTGCAACCTCATGTAACTCACCTATCTACCACTCATTTTGTTTTCACCTTTTTAATTAAAAAAAAGTAAATAAAATGAGTGGGTGGTAGCTAAATAACGTGCACTTAAAGCGTGGACACTGAGTTTTTCAGCGTAGACACAAGTATATATCAACATTGGGATCGCTACAAGTAATAAAATGGTACAAGTACCGAGTATCGTACCCACAGGGACTGGACTTACTGAGAATTGCTGACTTTCATGAACTTCTTGCACAAGTTTCGAGTTGGGAAAAATATTTGTTTGGTTGGTGAATTAATTCTAAAAATGTGAAATGAACTTTTTATAATTAAAGAATGGGTATGGGTGTAAGCATTCCTTGAGACAAATGTAGTAACAAAATGGTTGGGCGCTTTGTAGTACGGAAAGTCTATAAAAAGCTTGATCTCTCGAAAGTGGATTTTTAAAGACCGGTCCTACAAAATGCTCGTAAAGTGTCCATCGTTACCAACTCTTAATCTTGCCGATTTAACTAAGTTGATAAAAATCAAGTTCTACCGGTACGGAGATTTATACCCAAATCTCTTTGTGATATAAATCTCCTCCGACGTTTGAACCTTAGTAAATCATACAAAACCCGTATCTCTACGTGGTTATCAAAGACTCTCTCAAATCTTTGTGCATCACTTAAGCCGTATTTCGAATCCGCCCCTCTCGAGGTCAAGATATAATATTAACACTTCAAAGTGATCGGTTTATCTGCATTGATTTTAAGTCCCGACTCAAGTGACCAAGCTTAAGAGTTAGTAATAATGACTACACCCAAGTGTTGCCTACTAGTCTTAAGTTAGCTCACACCCACACCCAAGAGATGCTTAGCTTATAGTAATAATAGAAGACATAATAATATAAGAGAAATAAAAGTTAACTAATTGCATGAATATAAATGAAGTAAAAGCAAAGCAAGAAAGTAAACTACGGAATTTAAAATGCTAAAATTAAAGACAAAGAAATTATAGTACTAGAATTAAAGAGCAAGAAATTAAAATATTTAAAGTTAAACTTGCAATAAATTAAAAGACTAGGAAGTTTAATACATAAAAGTAAGAACAAGAAATTAAAGACAAAAACTAAACTAATCTTCAAAGCTAAGTTCTCTCTTTTTGGAGAGAAGAACTTAGGAAGATGAGAGAGTGATAGAATTGTTGTTGGTGGAATGATGGATTAATGGATGCTTGAACCCAAGGCCTCTTTATATAGGAATGAGAAGAAGAATTCCCAATAGGATATTCCAAAGAATATTCCTTTTGTTCCCATGGATCTTCGGGTGTCCACCGCAGGCACTCACTGCCCTCCCCGACAGTTTTCCATATTTCTGCACAAAAAATTATTTTTGATGTTATTATCATAACTTGCTTTAATTATAGACCAAAAGAAGATAGAAAGGAACAAAAATGGGTATAAATGAGAAATAAGATACGGAAAAAAGTGATAAATAACACTCAGGATTGAAGGTTATCAGTGGATTGCACCATTAAAAAGATTGCACAATAACTCACCTATATATATATATATATATATATATGTATATGTATATATATTCGTTGTCTTTGTAATTTAAATCATCTTTAGTTCTATTAACTTTTTTTTGCACCTTTTTAATTCAGTAAAAGTAATGTATAAAATAACATTATCTCATGAATACATGTTATCTTGTTTGTTTATTTATTTGTAAAATTATTTGAAACCAATAAATAATGATATCATTTTGTGGTTGTTAATCTTGGACTATATGTAGTTATAGACCTGTTTATATATCCAACCTTTCAAATTGAAATCAGTGTCCCTTTAACTTACTCTTAACTCCACATCTCATAAATATTTGTACCAAATTTTTGTTTAATCATAGTTTAATGCATATGAATTGGTTTGGTATTCTTTTTGTACCTATTATTAATTTTTTAATTTAAAAAATCAAATCATAAAACGATATCTTATGGGTGCGATTATACGAGCACTAATGCATAAGATCCCATCAGAATTCCACAGTTAAGCATGTTTGGACGATAATAGTATTAGGATGAGTGACCCTTTGGAAAATACTCGTGTTGCACCCCTTTTTAAGGCCAAGATCGTATA
Source organism: Arctium lappa (assembly GCA_023525745.1). Classification (NCBI taxonomy): domain Eukaryota; kingdom Viridiplantae; phylum Streptophyta; class Magnoliopsida; order Asterales; family Asteraceae; genus Arctium; species Arctium lappa. The sequence goes on along the minus strand of CM042062.1, from coordinate 57,054,199 downwards.
AAACGGTATCTTATTTTATTTATTTTGGTATACTTACTGATATATATATATATATATATATGTGTGTGTGTGTGTGTATTGTTTTTACTTTTTAATAGGAAAAAGACAAAAAATAAATAGGCTAAAAACATAACATTAACCATAATTTAAGTGAATTAACGGATTTAGTTTAACAGTATTAGTTTGAGGAACCCACAACCAATACAAATTAAATATCATAGGGACGGAAACCTTAATAACCATACCATAGGTACCACAGGCATAGACAATAAAAATATCAAAACACAAGAACCAAATCCATAATTCACTCACTGTTTAATTAAAAAATTACTTATATTTAATATAATTTATTTTTTAATAACTAGAAGCATACTCGCGCAATGCAGCGAGATATATCAAGATTTTAATCTTTCATTTTATTTTTTTGTCGATTTACAGTACGGTTTTGGATGGTTTTGAGAAAGTGATAATGTTTTTTTATAAATTTGTTTAATTTAGGCTTAATAGCATAATTTTTTTATATAAAAAAATTAAGTATTTTGTTAGAATTCAATGATTATCTTATATATTATAATGACATCTAGAAAAAATAACCAATTACATATTTAATAATATAATTAAAACAAAATTATAGTAATATAATATATTAATTAATAGTGATACATGGAAAGATCTGTAATAAAGGAAGGTCCTACACATACCAAATTGATGGGTGTTAGAAGTCTGCAGTAGTAATATGTATCTTGTGTTTTGATACTTGTAAATTAAAAGATTTTTAAAATCTTGCAAAAAATGATGGTACCTTATGCCTAATAATTTGTATTTAAGAGTTTTTTATCCGTGCTTTATAATATAGTATTGATATAGATTAAGATAAATAAGTAGTTTACAAAACTTGATTCGTTCATAACTTCATATGGAAATGATAATATGAATTTTCTAAAACCATTCAAATTTTCATTCTTAACGTTTACAAAAAAATAAATATTGAGATTAATATTAATAAAAAAAAATATAGGGATTTTATATGCATTGTACATAAAGTTTAATAGTTGTATTTTTTGAAAAATAAAAAATTGTGAAAAAAAATCTTATTTAAATGCTATAAATCATGATGAAAGTCCATAAATAAAATATTTACATGTCACTAGCGGTGTAGTCGTTGAAATTCCTAAGTCTACTCTTAATAATATTCAAAACACGACAATTATATTACATATTCTTTAATTTTGGGTTTTAGATTAATAACTTTTTAAATTATATAATTAAGAGTAAACTACAAGTTTGGTCCTTGTGGTTTGTCGAAAATCACACTTTTCATTCTTACAGTTTCAAAATTACAAGATGGTCATTGTAGTTTGAAAAAACGTCGAATTTGACCTTTCTAACGACCATTAAAAAATTATGTTAAATGAGAAACATTTTCGTCTTTTTATCGATTTTTTTGTATTTACCCCAATAAAAAACCGTAGGAACCAAAGTCACAAAATCGATTTTGATGGGGTGTAAGACAAAACATCAATAAAATGATGAAAATGTTCCTCATTTAACGAAATCGTTTAACAGTTGTTAGAGGGAAGGACCATATTCGGACGTTTTTGCTGATGGCGATGCCATCTTGTAATTTCAATATTGCAAAGGACAAAAAGTATTATTTTTGACAAACCATAAGAACCCAATTTGTAGTGTACTATATAATGAAATAAATGTATTTCGTCTTATTATTTGCAATTTATTATTATTATTCTAATTTATGCTTGTAAAAGTATTTAACTATTGAGAAAATTGCAAATTTGGTTCCCGTGGTTTGTTGTTTTTCTTACTTTTGGTCCCTACAAAGTTTTTATTGCAAGAAAAACTGTGTGATATGCAAAAGTTCTCAGTTTTGGTTCCTGAGGACTAACACTGTTGGGTTGCCTCCGTTAAAACCCTCCATATGACTTGTACTGAGGGCATTTTAGTCCTTTTACTTACTTTATTTGTTTTTCACTAAAAAAACAAAAAAAACATAGGAACCAAATTTGCAAATTACCTAAACAACCAACCCTAAATACGTACGCCCTTCTCTCTCTCTCTCTACCTCCCTCCCCATCACCACCCACTTTATCTCCTTCCCTCATGAGTCACGACCTCCATCTTAGAAGTCCAGTAAAAGCTTCATTCGTCAAGGCCTTCACCGGCAAAAGCTTTAATGATGGCGAGGTCCGGTAATGGCGAAGCCTGATGCTCTCTTCTCCTGATCCTCTTTTCTCTCAAGACTTCTCTTCTCCAAACCTACATCGCCGACAATACCTTTTTTCTTTTCGATTTCCTCTTAATCTGCTATTCGTTATCGACTGCGATGTTCATTCTCCACCACCGATTGCATCGTCGACCTTTTTGGGGGCAATTTGTTCTCTATCAGTGATCCATCCGAGTTACTTATTTTGGGGCGGTTTGTTCTCCAAGGTTTCAGTTCCAGAATCGGACATCACAATCAAAACCAAAATCTGATGTTTCGTCTTCTTCATCATCTTGGTTTTGGTTTGGTTTTTGGTTTTGGGGTTTGATTTAGGGAAGATTTTAGGGTTTAATTTGAGGTATGATTTTATGGTTTGTATAAGTATATAATGTTCTTGAGACACATGTTAATATATTATATTTTGATTTTGATTTTGATTCGATTTTATTAATTTCATTGTGATGCTTATTGTTCAATGTCCGTATTTTGCTTTGAGCCGAGATATTTATGGTGGTAGTGAGCCGATATATGGTGGTTGTCCTGATTTGATAATGAATAGTTGTGATGGTGATTGGTTGTGTTAAAAATTATAATTGAAAAGAAAAAAAATAGAATCCAATAAAATAAAAAAACAAAAAAAAAGTAAGTGAAAGGACCAAAATGCCCTCATGTGCAAGTCACATGGGGGGTTTTAACGGAGGCAACCTAACGGTGTTAGTCCTCGAGGACCAAAACCGAGCACTTTTGCATACCACAAGGTTAAAAATTTTGTAGGAACCAAAAGTGAGAAATCAACAAACCATGGGGACCAAAATTGCAATTTACTCTTAACTATTTAAAGTAATTTCTACCTCTTTACATCCATTCCCTTGACTTGGAAAATGAAAGCATTGAAGTACTATCGACTATGGCTTTCTAAATATAGAAAAGTGTGACGTGTCAATTTTGAAGTGGTCAAATATTCTAGTAAGGCTAGGTTTGACAAACTAGTTGATAAGCTAGCTAATAGCTGATAAGCTAGCTGATGAAAAAAATCATATTTGACAAAAATTAACTTGTAATAATGTAAATTACCAAAAAGAACATTTAGAAAAAATAATCAATTACAATATTTAATAACATAATTAAAACAATTTTATAGTAATATAGTATATTAATTAGTACAAATAAAGTAGGAAATAATATAATATGTTAATAAAAAATTTTAAAATTTATTATTATATATTTTATAAATTTTGAATTTTAAACCAAATTTTAAAAAAAAATCTACATTAACTTATAATTTTAAATAACCGTTACATATTATATGAAAAAAAAAATTTGATAACTAAAATATATTGATCACTATTGAAAAAAATTGATATAATTATCAATAATTCTAAATAATTAAAAATTGATATCAATATATAATTAAAATTTATGTTATAATTTTCAGATAATATTAATTAGTTAATAATAATTAATTTTAATAATTAATATTTATTTATAATTAATAGTTAATATATAATAATGAATATTAATGAAGACATAATTGGAATAATCACAAAAAAACTCCTCATAAGCTACTACAAATAGCTTATCAAAAAGCTAGTTTATAAGTTAGATTATGTTCATCCAAACATGTACCCAGGAAATAAGCTAGCATATTTTTGTCAAACTATTTCTAATAACTCATTGATCATTTATAAAAGGACATGTCTTCAGTTTTAAATAAATAGTTTTTTATTGATTCAACAACAAGAAACGTCATTTATGAATCATAAATGAAAGAAAGGGATCATGGTTAACAAGGTATACACGATATCCAAGGTGGTTGATTATCTTGTGCCATTATAGTATTTTAATCGGTCAAGATTTCGAGTGTTAAGTGAAACATCGTGGAATGAAGCATGAAATTGGTCATTGTCATAGTGTTGGTCAAGAGTGCTATACTTTCATAAATTGTTGTGTATATTTTTTCCATTGCTTATATTTATTGTTTAAAAAATTAAGTAAACGACAAAATGTATTTATTTAGAAAATTGAACTTAATCTGAAGGTTAACACATTGAGTTGGAAGAGATATGAGTTTGATCTTTTGCCTTGATGAAGTTATTATGAATGAGTTGCATCTATCATCTGAAAGAAAAATAATTGCAATCATTTTCAAAAACAAATTCTAACAATGATAGAAAAAAAAAACTAATGATGTTGAATACCACAAATCCCAAACTAGTTCGAATAATGATGACAATCGATAACAACATGCACAAAGCAATATGGATTAAGGTTTTTCTCTCGGTTCTTAACAAACTGAATTCTTGTGAGGTCAAAGCGACATTGTTTCAAACCACACGGATTTGTCTAGTCTCCATCTCAAGTCCAACTTCGATGTAAACTTGGTTGGAAGGGTTTATGTCTTGGCTACGCCCTAGGGTTGTTCCTAGGGATGGCGGTATAATGTATAAAAGGTTTTTTCTTACTAAATACTTATTGTTGCTTGCTAGATAACTAAGCATTTATTGTCTCTTACTAGGTAAAAGATGTTTACCTGGTCAGAGATAATGGTCTTTACGTACCCTCTTATTGTGCCAATTTGCTAACTAAAATTTTACCCAATCAGTAAGAGTGGTGATATTTACCCGATCAACACTTATCGAATAGAAGACACTTTTAATTTGCGGGAATCTTACCCTCGGGTAAGTAAACGTGGTGACTCTTACCCTATAAATAAGAACAAAAACCTTTGATGGGATTTTGGCAAATGAAAGAAACAAAAATAAAATATATAGTTAAGTTTGCTATCCTTGAACATAAATTGTATATCCTTGGCCTAAACATAATATTTTTAATAATTGAAATTTGAAGTTTTAATTCATTTCCAACTAAAATCATAATCAATAAGACTGTTTGTTTTTAAATCTGACAAATGACTGAATGTTTGTAATTGTCAATTAGGAAAAGTTCAAAAAAACTCAACGAGTTTTTTTTATTTTGAATGACTAGTTGTGTACCTGTACGATACAACAGGATGTAAAACATTAGCGTTAACGGAAGGGAAAATTGATGTTGCTTATCATAAAAATTTTGTAATTTATGTTTGAACAAAACATACATTAAAAATGGTAGTTTAACATAATTTGCTAATTCCAAGATTTGGTAAAAAATTCCAAAAAAATATACCACCATCCATGTCAAATTAAAGATTATAAATTTATTGTTTTTTATATAATTTTTAAATCAAAATTTTATTATAATTTAAATATTTTAAATTAAAAATAAAACTGAGAAAACAATTTATTTTACTTTTATTGATGGCAAGCAAGCTAGGGGTGCTCACGGGTTGGGTTGATCGGGTTGAAGGCGTTTCAACAACCCAACCCAATGTTGGCGGTTTGAGAATTTTCAACCCAACCCAACCCAAACAAAAGTGCAACCCAGCCCAACCCAACCCGTTCGGGTTGGTCGGGTTGATCGGGTTGTGTTTAAACAAAATAAAATTAGTATTGAAAACATAAAAATAATGAATTTTTTTCTTTGAAATACGATCCATCATTCAAAAAAATATACGAGTTCGTCAAATATTTAGGTATTACCTATAACTTTCCAATAATGTCCTCTTATGAGTTTCATTTCTCGTTATTGCCGAGTTGTTTTTGGTAACTTATACATATTAAAGATAAATATAAATAATTTTAGAGAAGTCACTTAAACGTTTATCGGGTTATCGGGTTGGTCGGGTTACTTTGAGCCTAACCCAATATCAACCCAATAGCTTCGAGTTGTCCTAATTATGTATCGATTATATGTCGGGTTACCTCAGGTTGATTTTTTTCCAGAGTTGGTCGGGTTAGGTTGATCGGGTTGGTCGGTTTTTTGAGCACCCCTAAAACAAGCCCTCCAACTTTTTGATTCTATGTTCCATAACATAAGTTATATCACTAAATGATTTGTACTCAATGTTTTATAAATATTATATACTTAAAATTTAAGAAAAATTTAAAGTTTTAACTAAAAAGTGGACTCTATTTCACTATTAGATGTATATCTATCTATTTCCGTTTTAATGCCAAATAGAGGTTAATATTGTATGCAAAGTTAGAAATTTCTATCGTGTAGCTTTTAACAAATGAAAGACTGAAACCACCAACCAAATAATCACCAACAAATTTTGACATACCAAACAATTAACCACAGTATCCTCGATTAGATCCCATTAATTATACAGTCCCATCCCCACCCGTAGTGCATATGCATTAAACACTTAGAGCATTAATTACCATAATTACCCAGTGAAAACTAGGGTATTTTGAAAAATATTATAGCATGTAGAAATGAGGATCTACAACATATGTGATCATGTTACAAGATTTACTACTTCAAACTCTCCTCCTCTGATCTTTGTTATGACCTATGTTTGAATTTTCACTCGATTTCTGTTTATTTGTCTCACTTTTTTTTTGCTAGCAGATCTAAAAAGTCCTTCAACTATGTGTGTGTGTGTGTGTGTGTAAGAGAGAGAGAGGTCTGTTAAAGTGGAACAAAAACTTTCTAATAAATAGAAATTAACGAGAGCTTAAATAGATCCTCAAAATATCATGTAATTATCTTGCTAGCCAACTGATCTGCTAGTTTAAGAATGCACTTCTAATTTGACAGTCTCATAAAAGTTGTATTATTTTCTTTTTTGGACATCCCGTCTAGATTCAAAAGTTTTTTTTTCCTTCCAAATTCGAAGCTAAAAATTAAGGATTAAAAAGTAATTGAATATCCAAACATTGCTTTTGTTTCATTTCACATCTCTAACCAATTTTTTTGTCCCTCTATTTTGAGGCCCAATAATGACTCTTTATTAACGTAAAAACTTGGATAACGTATTATTGAGGCCCAATAAATGTAACCAAATATAAATTAATATATAACATAACTTTTTTTTTGATGTTTTCCAAACTTTTTTTATTCTTAAAAACCAACAATATTAAAAAAAATTAGCACAAGCTCTTACAAAACTTACTTTTTTAATTAATCATTTTCGTAAGTTAATTTATTTTATTAATTATTTAAATAAGTTCTAGTAACATATTAAAAATAAGAAATGTAATATAAAATTTCAAATAAACATGAATACAATTTTTTTGTAAAAATATAAATAAAAAAATTAATAATTAAGCTAAGAGTTTCTCCAATGAAAAGGTCTTCCAAAGACTTGCTCAAATGCGATTTCATTTGCGGGAAAATCTTTTTTTTTAGTTGATTTTGAGAGATTCTTCAAGTTTTTTTTGACTGATTTGAAATGGAAGGCTGCAAAATAAGACGAGTAAAAGTTTTTGTTATAGTTGATATATGTTAAGGTTTTTGGCTGTTGAGCTGGTATTGATGTGACAAATAAAAAACTGTAAAAAAATGTCCAATAAAAAATACAGTCGCCCCGTATACATGAATGTAAAGGATGGCAAAGGCTTTGGTTTGCTTAGAATTTCATATAGATTGTATTGAGCTTGAATCCAAAAAGATTAAGATGATTAATACAATTGATTATGTCGATCGATTAACCGAGCCCGACCCGACTGAAAACCTGGCCCGGCCCGGTGTCAAACCGGTTTGAAGCCCGAAAACCTAGACCGGTTTGGTTTTTTGGCGGCCCGGCCCGGCCCTAAACCGGTTCCCGACCCGGTTTTTGGCCCGACCCGGTTTTCACATTAAAAAAATATAGCCGTTTTCTAGCCGTTGGTATGCATTTTTTGACCGTTTTTTTGGTGTTTTTTACCCCTCCAAACCCATATAAATACTTGTGTTGGTTATGGATAGTGACACCAACTTACAAAACGCAAAAAACGCATAAAATTCTCATTTATCGGCTCTCGCTATATTCGTTTCTTGCAAGTTCTAGTCTAATATCTCTAGTTCTCTACTCTCTAGTCTCTACTCTCAAGTCTCTACTCTCAAAATGGCCTAACAAAATTACCAAGTTATTGCCGATCATGGACGAAAAGCACCAATTTGGAACCATTTCAACTTGGTGATCTCCCCGACGGTACAAAAAAAGCAAAATGCAAACGGTGTAGAGATCTCCTTGCGGCGGCCGCAAATACCCCGTTAAAGCGCCACTACGAGTCTTCGTGCAAGAAGTTGAAATCGGGTGACGATCCAAGTCAACCCATACTTGACAATTCCGGTCAAGTATGGTCGTATGATGCCGCGTTGGCCCGAGAAATGCAAATGAAATGTGTCATTCAAGTGGGGTTGCCGTTCGGACATTTCGACAATCCTCACATTTCGAACATGATCAAACTCTCGCTCCAACCACGCTACGTGGGTTCGGTAAGTCGTCAAATTCTTAGACGTGATGCTATAAAACTTTGGAAAATGGCCAAAAAAGATACGCGACAAACGTTTTTATCATTACCCAACAACATTTTTTTAACGTGTGATATATGGAGCACACCATTCGGATTGCCACAATCTTATAAATGCATAACGGCACATTGGATTGTGCCACAATTGTGGCAATTATGCAAACGTGTAATCACGTTTGAGCACTTTGGTTCGCCACATTCGGGTGAGCGTCAATTTAATATAATTATGAGAAATATTGAATATTATAATTTAACTAATAAGGTTATTAGTATTTCGTTTGATAATGCTAGTAATAATACGTTATGTGTGGAGAAATTAAAGTTGGCTTTATCCCCTATTTTAAATGGAAAGTTATTTCACACACGTTGTTGCGCACACATAATAAATCTAGCCATTCAAGACGGCTTAGTGGTATGTAAACATTCTTTAACTAAGTTTAGGCTTATGTTACGCCGGATTTTCACAAAAGGTAAAAGCATGCAACAAGCATATATAAAATATTGCAAAGATGTCGGTTTTAAAGCTTTGGGACCGGCACACGATATGGCGGTCCGATGGAATTCGACTTACAAAATGATGGATAATTTATTAAGACAAAAACCATATATTCACACATTTTATAACATTCAATACCCGGATAACACGATATTTGAATATGATTGGCAAATGCTTGAAGGCTTACATGATATTTTGGGCGATTTCAAAACGACAACAACTTTGTTATCCGGTATTTATTATCCAACAAACCCTTTACTTTTAAATAAAATATATATTTTGGTAAGTAAAATTTCTCAATACGAAGAACATTTCAACTTTCAAAACGTGGTAGCACCAATGAAAGCAAAATTGTTAAAATATTTTAAAGAGATCCCCTTCAGTTTTCTTTGTGCCGCAGCATTAAATCTGTATTTAAATGTTACGGGTGTCGAAGTTTTAATACAATCAATAGGTGTAGCGTTTGGTTTGGATACGACTACAAATTCTTCTTTTTCAAGGAACCGCATACTACAATTTAATAATGATTTTCATCAATTATTTGATATTTATAGAATTAATTATGGGGGAGGAAGCCAACAAATCCCTACAACTCAAATGTTTTCACCGGGTTCTAGTTTTCGTGGGCGAAACCGGTCCGACTTAATGGCAAATTTAATGAACTCGGTTTTAAATGAATCTAGTAAAAAATCTAGATTTGATGGAGATAATTTGAGTGAAGTCAATATGTACATACATACTAATTTTATAGCGGCATCCTCCACAACTGTCAGCGATGTTGAATCACTAGATTTATTAGAATGGTGGAAAGGTAAACAACCTCAATACCCGGTTTTGGCATCTATTGCCCTTGATATACTAACAATCCAAGATAGTGCCGTAGCTTCGGAGTCTGCTTTTTCTCTTAGTGGCAGAATCATATCGGAGCGTCGGTCAAGATTAACCTCGGAGTCGGTAGAGTGCTGCATATGTTTGAAGGATTACTTGGATGGCCAACAAAGAATTCAACATAAAACAAGCCTGGAGGCGGATATAGACGATGTAGAATTAAACTTAGCCGAAAACGAAGTCGACGAAGGATTAAGTACTCCGGGAACCGTAACCGAGGACGATGCTAGTAGTGTCGGTAGCGTCTCACGTTACAACGATGAAGAAGAAGAACCAGACACCGACCGCCTTGATGATAATACGGCTGTTGATCGACTGGAAAAGTACGGAACTCTTGAAGACTACAATCCAGAGTATAATCCATACTATAATCCATACAATTACAATCCATGGGGATGGGGTGAGGGTGGGAGTTCGAGAGCGGGACCTTCGGGTTCGGGTTATTAGAATTTATGTATTGTAAGTTTGTAACTTAAAATTATAAATAAAATGTATTTTTAAAGTGTATTTTAGAGATTTATTATAAATAAAACGTATTTTTAAAGTGTATTTTAGTGATCCAATCCAATTTTTATTTTTTAAAGTTTAGTAATTAATTATTATATAAAGGAAATTATTAAAAAATAAAAAAAACGTAGCCTGATCTTGGCCCGGTTTTGGGCCCGGCTCGGCCCGGTTTTTGTTAAACCGGTTTACCCCAAGACTAACCGGGCCACCCCTTTTCGGTTGAAGCCCGGCCCGAAGCCCGTTTGGGCCCGGTTTTTGCTTTCACTGTAGCGGCCCGAAGCCCGTTTTGGCCTGACCCGGCCCGTCTCGGCCCGAGCCCGATTTTTGGCCATCACTAGATGGTGGTCCACGGTGGTGGACAGTGGTCAATGGTGGTCCACGGTGGTGGACAGTGGTCAATGTTGGTCAACGGTGGTGGATGGTGGTCAATGATGATAGTTGGTAGTGATTTGGGATTTATATTATATAATATATTTTAAACTTTAATAGAAAACTAAAAAACATAGAAAATGACCATAATACCCCTTATTTAATTGGAGTTAACGAAAATAATTAACGTCCATTAGTGGGAGAGACCAAAACCAAAGTCAAATGACAAACGTGAGGGACCAAATCCGAGTTTCAATAGTTTAGGGACAATATCCGTTAAAACTGACAAATGTTAAGGACCAAAAGTGAAGTTTATTCTTTTATTTATTATTTTTATTTGCACAACATAAATACATCAACAATTATTTTTTATCGGGTTAGCCATACACTTCACATATTTCTAGCGATTCACATGATATCATCAAATGATACAAATATTTGAAAGAGGTAGTTAGTATATGAAATGAGAGGGTATACCTTAAAGATTAAAAAAGTTGGTTGGCTAAAAATGTGACACTTGTCATTTGGATTAAATGACAATTTTGAAGTCATGTGATAAAAACATTTTATTTAAAAAATAACAGTTTTCACTTCTGATTTCATTAAATATAAAATGTTCATTAGAATCGAATAAATACAATCATGAATATAAATATAAATACAATAAAAATCAATATGAAATAAATGTTGGCTAGAAAGTATTGATATGATACAATGAGAATTTTGTATGTTCTTAAATAATGAATTGTAGTTGAGTTTTTGTAACGATCGTTATCTCCATTTCACACTAGTGTAAGTTGAGTAGTGTGGAATGTGTAAGAATTAGAAAGTTCGAGGGTCTTTTCGAAATTTTGCCATAAAGGGGAGTAAAACCCTAGACTCGCCCTCATTTTTCTCTCAGTGTTGATGGGTGCGGCTAGAGAGGAAGAGATGAGAAAAGAGAGGGGAGAAGCCATTGTTGGAGATCGATAAGCTAGAAGGGGTCGTTGCCAAGGAATCAAAGCAAACTATTAGGGGAATTTCTTCTTCAAGAAGTAAGTAATCTAGCCCTTATCTTATTTTAGAAATCTTAGCCCTAGAAGAAGGCTCTCTATGAGAAATCCCATTCTGGGAGTGGGAAGGATTGAAATTTTGTTTAGGAATTTGGGTGATGTTTGGATTTAAAATCCGATATGAGATTGTTGAGAGAAAACCATTATTTGGAGTATAGAAATCGGACTTTAAGTTAGGAAGGAATTGAGGGGTTTCGTACCCGTTTATCGTTGTTGTTTGTCGCCCACGCCCGGTCCGGTCGACCGGGGTCACTTCATCCGGGGTCCGGGGTCGCTCGGTGTTTGTTGACCGGGTCCGCCCGGTAGCTTGTTGACCGGGTCCGCCCGAGGTCCTTCGACCGGCGTCTCCCGGGGAGCTTTCGACCGAGTGTTTTTATGAGACTCCAGTGTCGTAGTCTTAGTAGGTCATAAGCATTATCAAAAAGTATAATTTCTTGCTTTATTAAATTTGGAATGTAGGAGTCGATCTATCCGAGACTAGTGTTCGTGTGTGTGCCGAGTTCCCACCAACAGGTGAGTTCCCCTGTCACTTTTTCTGTTCTCATGAAAATGTGTTTAATTATCAAAAGCTCGAATTGTGTCGGAGTAGTTAATGATCGAAGCGTGATCTATGGTCCACCTGATCTTATAATTAAATGTTAACCGTTTTATCTATGATTATTATGTTTATTCATTTCAAATTACCGATTGATTGTGGAGTCGAATATTATCGTTGTGTGGAGAAGTCTCGAGGATCCGATTGGAGCCGTGTGCCTTGAATCCGTTTCTCGCGCACACGAAAATGGCATCTACTGGGGGGGGGGGGCAAATGAAAATAGGGATCTACTGGGGGCCCCGAGTGTGGACATCACGAAGTGACGAAGTTGGTTCGTTGTGAAATCCTATCTGTGTAAATTTGATTCTGGTATTATCGTTTGTTATATAGCTTTATTAATTGCTTTGGTTGTGAAATAAGTTTTATACATCATTTAATTCATAATTGGGAGGGAATTCACTAGACCTCAAGGTCTAACCCTCACTTTTCAAAACTAAAACCTTTTCAGGTAATGGCCTAGTAAGAAGTTCGATTACGAGACGTTGGAGAGCGCGTCGTGGTAGAGATTTGGAAGGAACCCGGTACCGGTAGTCTTAGACTATCTCAGTTGATGTCATACCTTTCTGTAAGAAATTTTCCAGTACGGGATTTGTTGTAACCTGTTATTTTGGGACATCATCGGCTGTAATATTATCTTTATGTTTTGTTGGTTTTTGGGTCGTTACACTTTTGTTTATCACATTGATAAATATATGGAGGAGAGATGCCTTGATATATTAGAAGAGTATTGAGAAATGTATGACGAGAAATTGGTATTCTCAAGTTTTGGTTGATGTAGCATCATAACATTTTTATATTTTTATTTGACATGTGTTTTGATCCTTGCGCAATGCGCAATATTGAAGACTAATTAAATATAAATGCCGAAAATGTACTCTTCTCACAACCTCAACTACAACAGATCTAGGCGAACAATATCCATTGCCATACATCTACGACCAAGGGAAAAAGAACACCAAATATCACCTTATTGATCATTGATTATGCAGCCAATCTATAAGCAGGTAGACACCATTGCAAAATGAGTCAAAGGTATGAGATTCGAATTCAAGCACCACTCATTTGCCCATGAGACACAATTTATCTCCCTATGATGATTGTGGGACCGATAAGGTGAAAATGCTCTAGTAGTTGACGACATATCATTTTGCAAAATCATTAATTGCAATGTTGTGCGATCAACAAATACGATAAAATAATTATATTAAAAGGTAAAAGTTCTTAAAGTTAACAAAACTTCAATACGAGACCCCACTTACTCAGTAGTAAAACAGTCACAATTCAACATCTACAAAAACAACAAAATACAATGACAAAATTTTAACCAAATACACACAAAACATAATGATACAAAATAAGCAAAAATTTACATAGAAATTGAGGCAAAGAGACATGATGGGGTTCACATCATCATTATCATCAAATCAAGAAAAATATCTGAAAGAAATCAAACATAGATATGATTTGGTTGGGTTGGGTTGGGTCTCAACTCTCATTTTAACTACAGTCATGAGTTTACTTGATCTAACCATGGTTGCCTTTGCTTTTATATTCATTTGCTTTTTATGATGATGATGATGATGATGTTGTTGTTGTTGTTGTTGTTGATAGCCGAACCGAACAAGCGACAACTTGTGCCCATTGTCTCAATCTTGTCTTCACCGTAAGTGGATTATCACCTTCATCCATAAACGCAAATCAGATTTACAACAATTTAGAAATCGAATGATGAAATTATTATGAAAATCATGAAAAACTCGACAAATTTTAACTGGAATTTATCGAAAATTTGAGGCAATCAATGTGTAGAACAGAATTTTGGTCTCCTGATGAAATTTGTGGATCGTAATTTGAAATCGGTAACTTTAATTTCGTGTATTGTAAATGAAATTGTTATAAAAATCATAAAAACGCAACAAATTTTAACTCGAATGTATCAAAAATTTGAAGCAATATCAAGGTGTAGAACACAAACACAATTCTGGTCTCCTGATGAACTTTCTGGACCGAAATTTGAAATCGGTAACTTTAATTTCGTGTTTTGTAAATGAAATTATTATAAAATTCGTAAAAAGTCGCAACAAAGTTTAACTCGAATGTATCGAAAATTTGAAGCAATCATGGTGTAGAACACGATTCTGGTACATCAATTTCAGATCCAAAACTTCGAAGATCCAGATCCAGATCCAGAACATGATCGAAAATCAATTACAGTTAGAAGGAAGACTTACCGCGATTGATTATATTGTGAGGACTTCCCCATGGAGAAGATAAATCTGGCTCCGATACGGCAGATGAGTACGAAATCGATGAAGAAGACGATGACGACATCGATGAAGATTTGGAGATCGTATCGTGATACTGCTTGTTGACGGCGTAATAGAAACCTAACGCCGGTAAAGTAGTTGAAAGTCGATCATCGAGTTCCGGAGAACGATCGAATCCAAATCCTAGTTCGATACAAGCTTTGAGTTCATCAATATCTTCGTCGGTGACGCTTTGACTTTTCCGGCGGCGACGGTGGAGGTGCTTCCCCTTCCGTCTCATCCATTCCTCGTCTCGGTGGAGGTCCGGCGACCATGATTTCTGTTTGTAGAGCGGGGAGGCGCAGGGCGGCATAGATGGAGATGGAGCGGCGGCGTAAGGCGGAGGCGGAGGCATGCCCAACCCCGTCAGGGCGGGGGACCTGCCGGGTACGGGTTGGAGAGCCCAATTCGGGTCCTGGAATCGGAGCTGCTTAGTTGGACAAGGAAATGGGTTATAAAGGAAAGAAGGACGTTGGGATGGCCCACTCAATTGATTGGTTTGGTTGATCCGAATTAAATACTTGTATTTTTATTAAATTTTACTTGATACATAAATTGTTGATAGTATTAACTTCTAAATAAATTTATCTAATATTTGAGAAAAAGAATAATTATCGGCAACCTTAACCGATTCCACATGAAACCCGTACCTTAGGAACCACATGTGAATAGACATTTCAAAATTGACTCATAGGCTGAGACTAGCACCCATAGTAGGTTGGGTTGGGTTGGGTTGGGTTGGGTTGGGGGGGGGGAGGGGGGTTCAAAGTCATCTCCCACATGATTCGAACTTGAACCCAGAGCAAAACTATGAAGTCCCAACAGGGTATGTGCATCCGCTTAACTGGATTTCATAAGTATAAATTATTTGGGGGTATGAAAAATGCACACACTAAATTATGAGGATTCCAGGATATTTGAAAATACGAGAGACATCAACCGAAAAAAGTCCATCAAAATCAACAAAAAAACAGAAAAAGTATCTCAAAATCAATGAAACGTAAAAAGATCTCTTGAAAATGTGGAATTCTGCTAAAAGGATATCTAACGACTTTGCGGACCTTTGATCCACTTTAAAGTTGCATCTGCTCAGCAAAATCCTGGGCCTGCTGCCGCTTGAACCTGTTATGCAATTGAGTGAAATCGATCCACCAATTTGACAACTGAATTACACGCTCGAGGGTTAAATTATCTAATATTATTTATAAAAACTAAATAATTTAAATCCATTCACATCTTATCCTAATATATTGCTTTATTTGTGTTTGGACAAATTGTATTAAAGTGTAACGTATTTTGATGCGACCTTTTTTATATAACCCATTTTTAAATTTGACGTGTCATGTGTGATATCTCCAAGTATTTAGATACTTGATTTACATATAAGAATGTCTAAATTCAACGTACTTTCATCTTATTCATATTTTGTTAACATACATTGATATGAACCTTTGAGATATAAAAATAGAAGTATTGAAACTACGTTATATAAAATGCAAATCAGATTAAAATATTTATGTTCGTACAACTTGTCATTCGTATTTTTGTTATATTATATTTATGAAAATTACAAAAAAAATGTTAATAAAATAATAATATATATTTTTTATTCCCATTACATTAAAAAGTTTGTGGTTATACGGTTGCTATCACAAATTAAATACATAATAATATAAATAAAATAAAATAAATTGATATTTAAAAGGAAAAAAGGTCAATAAATGGATATCCGAAACTAAAAGGTAAAAAAATCCATACCCGGATATTCCGGGAATATTGAGGATGCTTTTCTCTTCGACCAACCCGATATTTAATTTAATGGCTATTTTCATCAACTTGTGAAAATAAATGATAGATTTAGTTAATTAATAAACCAAAAATTATTATTTTATCTTAAATTATGGAGGTTATTTTATCTTCATTATCGTCATTCTCGACCTTATTGGTTTTCATTACATAATATATGGATCGAATTAAGGGTATTGTTGTCTATTTACCCCATTTTTTGGCATCCTTCTATTGAAACTTTTTATGTTTTTTTTGAACGACAATTAACATACACGTTTTCGTGGTATCCAGGCATCCGAGGACAACACCGACTAATCCACGGCGACCCGCCCCAGCCCTATGGACTGGACCCGTCCAGGCGCCGACTAAAGCCCAACAAACAAAGAAAATACATGATGCATGCCACATTGGAAAACAAGAACACCCCTTCAGATTATTCCACCCATTCTCATTGATGATCCCATGAGCAATATACCAGTGGATCCTTAAGAATGAGTTAGATTGTACCTTGTGGGCTTTGCCACAAGCTGTGGCAATTACCTCTGAAGCATGTAAGGTCGGTTTTGTTTCCTTGTTTTTATGTGCATGTAAAATTTTGGGGCTGGATCATGAGATTTGAATGTTATTCGTTTCCGATGTTGCTGAAGATGGAGGTCAAATGATGTCGAAGATGGAGGCAATATGCTACCACGACGATCAGGTGAGATGTCAGGGAAGAGAAAGGATGGGGTGTTCACCAACAACATGCAATGGAGGCTAGATGCCGATAACGGAGGCCAGATATGTTGGTCTCCGTAAATTTAAAACCAAAAAAAGTTCGATGAATAAATTATCATCGATCTGTTACCGGAGAATATGTGGTCATAGAAGATGTGGAGTTATATATATATTATTTATAATATTTAATTTTTTATATAACGTTTATTGAAAAGATGGAATGGAAATCAACAAAAATGTCCCTCGTTTAACATAAAAAAGAACTTAACGGTTGTTAACATAAAGGACAAAAATCAAAAGATTTTGTAAATGTCAGTGACAAATGTGGAATAAATGAAGTTTAGGAACCAAATTCGTTACAAGTGACAAACATGGTGTACCAATTTTGTTATTTTGTTATTTTTATACTTTTATAAAATATTTTAATAATTGATTTTTGTATTTAATTTAATATAATAAGTCAATTATAGGTGGATCACCCATGAGGGAAGAAAGTGGTGAAGTATGGAGTAGCAATTAAGGTTATGGGCCCTTTTCTTCCGCGTGCCATTCGATTGTTTCTCAACTTTTAAAAGCATTTAATGTATATTAATTATCATTATTATTATTATTATTTTGTTATATTTTCCTAAAAACTAGTAACTTAAATGTATTTTATTAGAAAATTCAAAATTAGCGTTAACTAATTATTGTTATTAGAAACGTACTCGTGTAATGTAGTGAGATATATCACGATTTTAATGTTTTTTTATATTTTTTTGTTTTTTTATCGATTTACAATACGATTTTTGATGGTTTTGAGAGTGTGATAAGTTTTTTTTATAAATTTGTTTAATTTAGGCTTAATAATATGATATTTTTCATATAAAAAATTAAGTATTTTTATAATTCAATGATTATCTTATATATTTTAAATTCTTTTTATTTAATTTGAGATGTTTATTCTGTTTTGATTATGTTTATCAGTTAGTTATGAAATCAACATATAACTTTAGAAATTTGTACCCATGCATCATGACTTGTAATCTTAAACTTTAAGTAATGTGTATCAATAAACAATATTTAATGCATAAATGTTTTTTTTTTTGAAAAGCAATTTATTATACCATCAACCAAATACAAAGAGTTAACCACTGATACAAAAGGTTTGCAAAAACAAACCAAACTAAGCTCACAAATTACAACACCTACGACCCAAAACAGAAAGCAAGACTTAAAGCAACAAACCTCGGCAGCCTACCAGACCAGAAGCCGACTGCTAACTATCGAGCAACCACAGTCCCGAAGTCTTCTCAGATCACACCAGAACCACATCCGCACCTTACTTATCACTTCCGTTACAATCAGCAACCCACCATGATGTTTCTTCATTTTTTCTCCAACGATTGAGGATGCGTAATCCATACAGACCATTCCAACTTCCGACCTCAATGCCTCCGTGATATCCATTCGAAGCTTTTCCGCTGGAATTCGATAAATAAATCCGCTACCCGTCTTTTATCCTCTTTGAATATAACCCGATTCCTGTGATCCCAAATTAAATAAAGTATCCTCCATACCGTTTCTTTCCAGATCAAGGATGTATCGTTGCTTTCCACCAATCCGTTTAAAGATCCGTTCGTCCCATTGTGCACATTCCACCATCTTGAAACAGCCTCCCAAATCTTTGCAACCTCTTCACATTCGACCAAAGCGTGGTTAATCGTCTCGACCGAATTTTGGCATCTCGGACATAAAATTGATGGTATATCCAGCCCCATCTTATCCAACACTGCTTTACACGGGAGTCTTCCTAGCCTTGCCCTCCACATAAAAATGTTCACCTTTTTAGGTACCTCTTTTAGCCACATCGTTTCCTTTGTATTTTCGCCATCCTCCACCACTCCTTCCTCAATTAATTTTTTTAATTCATATACCGTGAACTCTCCACTAACATCTCCCATCCATTTATATTTATCTATCGAATTCAGTTTTGGTGCCCAATCCCCCACAAGACCTATTAACGTCTCCAATTCTCCCTCGACCCTCCCCCTAGGTTCCCTCATCCAATCCCACTTCCACACCCACTTGCCTTCTACCCATGCCTCCAACCTCCATAGTCTCTCAAACTTTGTCTTTAACACTTCATTCCCTAACCATCTATCCGACCAAAAAAGTGTCTCACTTCCACTCCCCACCTCCTTTCCAAAGGACTCGGCTAAATTAACACACACCTTATCTAGATCGTCCTTTATCCTAATAATGTTACTCCACACCGACCCCCTCCCTCTTTTAACTCGCCTACACTCTTCTTTTATACCACCCCTTTCCCGTATATACTCTCTACCACTTTTACCCACAACGCATCTCTCTCACAAAGAAATCACCACCACCATTTGGCCAATAAACTCCAATTTGAAACACGAAGACTTCCCACCCCAAGACCCCCCCCCCCCCTTTGAAACCCCGAATTACGTTTGCCCATTTAACCCATGCCATTCCTTTCGAGGTTGACCCATTTACCCCTCCCCAAAAAAAAGAACTTCTCACTCGCTCTAATTCTTTGATCACTCCACTCGGGGCACGAAAAAGCGAAAAAAAAAATACAAAGATAGGCTACAGTGAACGGATTTTACCAATGTATGTCGACCACCGAATGAAATCAATCTTGCTTTCCACAACGCCAACATGTTTTTCATTTTTTCCACCACCGCTTTCCAACTTTCTATTTTGCCCATTACCGCACCTACCGGAAGTCCAAGATACATAAAAGGTAGAACTCCGTGCCCACACCCAATTCCACACGCCCATGCTTGTGTCTCTTCTTTCTCCACACCGATACCATAAAGTTTGCTTTTGCTAATATTAATCTTTAAGCCGGATGCCTCATAGAAACAATTAAGGATCTTCATTAGGTTTTTTAAATTCCTTGTGCTCCACTTGCCAAAGAAGATGGCGGCGTCTGCGTATTGAAGATGAGAGATTTCCACTCCTTCCTTCCCTACTTTAACCCCTTTAAAAATGCCTTCGTCAATTGCTTCCTTCATCATCGTGTTTAGACTTTCCGCTACAATTAGGAATAAAAAAGGAGCTAATGGGTCTCCTTGCCTAAGGCTCTTTTCCATCAAGAATTCCTTTGTTGGTGACCCGTTGACCAACACCGAGATGGTAGATGATTCTAGGCAAGCCTTAACCCACTTGCACCATTTGGACCCAAACCCCATCCCACCCATCGTATGAAGAAGAAACTCCCATTCAACACTATCATAAGCTTTTTCAAAGTCCACCTTAAACACCAAAGCTTTCTTCTTTGTTGTCCTAATATTCTCCACCACTTCGTTCGCAATAAGAACCCCATCAAGAATTAACCGTCCCTTTATAAAAGCCGTTTGAGTTTCTCCGATTATCCCCCCCAAGACTTTTTTCATTCTCTCCGAAAGAACCTTCGAAAGAATTTTATAAACAATGCCAATCAAACTTATCGGTCTAAAATCGTTGAGACCGATTGGATTTTGTTTCTTCGGAACGAGAGCTAGGAATGAGGCGTTGCACCCCCGGCTAATCTCGGCCTTTTCCCAAAAATCGTCTAAAACCAACATCAAATCTTCTTTTATCAACCACCAAAATTTCTTTATAACTGCTATCGTGATACCATCCGGACCGGGAGATTTATTACTCCCACATGCTTTAATCGCCTCCCAAATCTCCTCTTCCGTGAATCTCCTTTCCAAGTTCTCCGCCTCCTCCGTCGATATTTTTTTTGTCTTTCCGCTTTTTAATTTCGGCCCCTCCGTTTTTCTCGACGTAAACTTCCTCTTAAAGAATTCAAAGACAACCTCTTTAATCTTTTCCGGATCTTCCGTCCATTGAGAATTAATATTCAATCCCCGAATTCCGTTTTTCCTTTCTTTCTTTCATATCATCGCATGAAAAAACCTTGAGTTTTCATCTCCATCTTTCACCCATTTTACTTTTGCCTTTTGCCAAGCTATTTCCACTTTTCTTTTCTCCGCATTTAACCAATTGTTTCGAGCCTCCAGCCATCTTTTTCTTTCGTCTTCAACGAAGCTTCTATTCTCCAATATGCCTTCCAAATTCTTTGTCTCTTCCTTGTATTTCTCCAAGTCCTCTTCCAATTTCCCGAATTTATCCATACTTAATTTCTTAAAAGCTAATTTAACATTTTTTAACTTATCCCGGAAGATGCAATCCGGGGACTTTGAGGTCACACCAACATTCCAAGCTTCTTTAACCGCCTCGTCCACCCCATCTTCTTCTAGCCATCTTCTTCTAGCCACGTGT
This sequence comes from Arctium lappa, assembly GCA_023525745.1. NCBI lineage: Eukaryota > Viridiplantae > Streptophyta > Magnoliopsida > Asterales > Asteraceae > Arctium > Arctium lappa. The sequence continues at coordinate 57,032,644 of CM042062.1, read as the reverse complement.
CGAATATTTTGAATGGCTTCGGACCAAACCCACACTTAGATTCGTGAAGCATGATCGGGTGGTGATCCGACCATTTTCGGTCTAACGCCTTCACCCCTAGATTTTTCCATGACATGTAAAGATCGTTAGACATTAGGAAACGATCCAATCTGCTACACTTCTTCCCATCGTCACTAATTCTTGTGAATTTTTGGCCCCCCATCGGTATTTCTACCAATTGACTATTTCGAATAAACTCATTGAACTCCTCCGCTCCCTTCTCATTTGTGATCGAATTCAATCTTTCATGGCAACCCCTAACCTCGTTGAAGTCCCCAAACACACACCATTTGATTTCCTCCTTGTTGCATAAATTCTCTATGGACTTCCATAATTCTAGCCTCTTCTTTTGATCTCTCGGACCATAAATATTGATAACACCCACTTGCCCACTTACCCCTTTCCATTTGCCTACTACCGCAATGAAGTTATTTTCGATCGCCACTTCCTCACAAAAAAAATCGTTTTTGTCCCATATCAATATAAGACCACCCGAATTCCCAATGGGATCGGCTTGAACAAAATCTACATCTTCACTTCCCCACAATTTTATAATTTGCGATTCCTCCCAACCCTTATGTTTCGTCTCTTGAATTCCTAGCATGTTTATTTTTTCTTTGACACAAATATCTCGAATCCAATTTCTTTTTTCCATCGATCCTAACCCTCTTATGTTAATTGAGACAACTTTCATTTGGCTTTTAAAATCGATCTAAACTTACCGGTCTTACGCATCTCAACGCGGTGCCTCCTTTTCCCAAGATAGCCCGATTCTCCTTCCAAATTTCTTTAGATTGCTCGTTCCATCTGAACTTTTTAAATCATCCGAAGCCGCCGCAAAGCCCCCCGACGAAGTCCTTGATCTGATTTTCCTTTTGCTCCTCTCTATGAGTCGTTGCCCTTGCTGGTGCCCACTTGACCTTGCCAATTGCTTCAGAATATGAAAACTTACCTTACCCCTACCGAAACCCACGTTTTCCATCTTTTTCAATTTTTTTCTCTTCCCGTCGCTATTCTTCGGTCTGTTAATTTATTGCTTACTGCCTCGCCTTTCTTAAGATGATCTCCTTCAATGTCTGTCCTTTCCACGTTTTCTTGCCTCATCATCGAATCACCCTCCGTCTCTTTGTGACCTGGGCCCCCACTTACTTGCCCAAATTCTTTTACACCTTGGGCTGGAATTTGCTTTGCATATTGATTGATACTAATTTGTGGGCCTCCTTCACATTCCACCTCATGGACTGTCTTTACCTTACTGTCTTTACCTTATTTACTTTTTGGACCATTTCATTAATAGGAACATACTCAGCACTATCTTCCAATAATCTCTCTTCACTATCCAAGACATGGTTGACTTCCTTTATTATTTCACTTTTTTCTTCAATTAATTGACATCTGTCATTGATATTTGTGAAGCCATCATTTGGTTCTTCTTTTCTAGACAAATTTGAATTTGAATTCTCCCCAAACGTCCTTTCATCTTCTTCCCGGCGAATCGGCGCCGACTCCTCTTTTCCGGCCGATTCAATTTCCGGTGTATCCTCTTTACCGTTGAATTTGTTACCGTTTTCTTCTTTGCTTTCGCCGACTGTTCTTTGAGAACGTGGTTCCGGGATATCTTCTACGTTTCTTCTTTCATTAAATACACTCTCCTCCACACACCACTCCTCATCGTCATCCCCTCTTCTGTCCATTCCGATGGAACGGAAAGACCATCTGTCTCCTCTTCGCTACTGATATCCAGGTTCCCCCAGTAAACCGATTGGCCCGAGTCCTCCTCCGTTACCCATATTCGATAGAATAATGATCCGACCATGATGCTTCTTAGTTCGTCTATACGTAAACGAATCGATGTCGCTACTTGTACTCTACCATATTCTAAGATTGAACTTGTTTCCCAATCACAATTGATTAACTTCATTCTACTACCCCAATTACTTGCAATTTCTTGAAACAATTTCTCATTCCACACGTGTAGCGGGACACCATATATCCTAAGCCACACTAATCTTTCCGCCGAACAAAATCCATCGGACCACCGTCGTAAATCAGTAATCCAAAAATGAAGACCATGTTCTTTATTGTTTAGAATTTTCATCGCGACTTCCTCTTGTTCGAAGTCTAACATCACATTTCTTCCCCCCAGGTATTTCAATAAAACATCCCCGATATTTCCCATTTTACACACATTATGAATCTGTTCAATATTATCCATAGATTTCACGTACCCTATCAGACATTTTCTTAATCTCGTTTTCGTGTTTTCGCACGCCTGCCAGCTCCCAATCACTTCCTTGTTCTCTACCTCTTTTAAATTGAGCTGAGTTTTTTTGTCCCGTGATCACTTCTTCTTCCATGATTCGACCCTGCTTTACGACCTCGCTGAAAGATCTCTTAACTTTTTTGTCTTTCCAATTTTTCGAGTTCCGTACTAAGTGGTATGGTCCGTTTGATTTAATCGACATCCTCCTTTCCCCGTCCTCCTTTCTTGTCCCAATTTCTTTGTTTGCCATAAATACTCTCATCCTGTAAGTTCCAATCCATATATCGTTTAATATTTTCTCCAATTCCTTACAATCTCTAACTTGCTTGAATCTAACGAAACCAAATTTCTTCCCATTCCTCATTCTTCTTCTCTCCATGTACATATTAGCTACTGCTCCATATCGCTTGAATGTTTTCCATAGATGGGGAACTTCCCAATCTTCAGGGAAGTTGAAGAACATATACGACGTTAAGTTCCTAGTATCAATATTCCATTGGTAACTTCTCGTTCGATCGCTTTCTTTGTATCTCGGTTCGCCTAATCCTGCCCCTGCTCTCACGTACTCACGCTTCACTCCCCTCTCCTCACCGACTCTCGCTATCTCTCTCCTCACACTCTCCGGCAGCCACTCACCTCCCCGGCGTTCACTCTCTCTCATTCTCACTCTCTCTCTCATTTTTTTAATCAATTTAATCATAGATTTGTTACACCCATAAAAGTTTGTTGTTAAATGTTTCTTCTATAGTTTAATAATAATGTAATTTATTTTAGGTTTAAGAATATAATGTTTTTTATAAAATAAACATTAAATATTTTGTTAGATTTCTTAATTATATTTTAGATTTTTTATATTTAAAATTTAATTTTTATCATGTATTTAATTATACGGGAAGTGATTTTAGAGGAGTTGAAATGGTTATAGATAAGGATTGAAAGTTAATAAATAACATTAAATGTAGTACATAAAGTTTTAATGGTTGTTTCTAAGAGATTTTAAGTAATTAGCATTAAATAGCGATACATTAAGCTTTAACAATTGTTTTTAAGAGTTTTTTTTTTTATAGATGCTTTATAATATAGTATAAATTAGATAGAAAAATAGTTGATTAAGAATTGTTTCATAAGGGATGCATAAATAGATCCAGAACCGAAATTAGCTTTAAAAACCTGATTTAAAAACATTGGCCTAAAAATTCAATTTGTATCAGTATTTTGTACTGATTGGAATAGATTTAGACCTTATTTAAAAACCAGTTGGTTCCTATTTTGACAACAAATTTGTTCGTTTTTTTTTTAATTTTAATTTTTAATTATGTGGCTATGTAGTCGATTGTTTTTACTAAAGATAAAAATATTTTGCAGCATTATAGAAAATAAAACTATATAAATTCTGAAATTATTAGTTTAAGCTTATCAATATACCATTCTATGGTAAAACCTAAAAGGAAAATTGTTTAAATGAATTTATTAGTTCAAAATATTAATAAGGGACTTAACTATTGGACAAAAAAAATATATAGAAAAAATCGGGCAATAAAGAGGTAGGTGTAACGGTAGGGTGACATAGAGATAGAGATTGTTCAGTATACGTCTTACGTAAATAATAATGTATCAAATATAAAAGTATACATCTTATGACAGTTAAATTGACATTTTTCTATTGTATGATATAGAAAGTTATATTTATTTCTATGTTATATTATAAGACTATACATTGTTCTTTGTCTTAGTATGTAACAAAAAAAAAAAAAAAAAAAACTCTTGGACATATATTTTGTTGGTCTTAAAAAACAATTAGTGGAACAAAATAGTTTTACGAATGCATAAAATCATTATCGAAAACGTCAATGCACAATGACAAAATAGATAGTTTTGCAGATACAAACGATAATAATTATTCAATTAATGATTATAAATAAATAAGGGACTGTTTACTATAGAAATTGGGTAAACGTTATGAAAATTGTTTGGATAAGATGTTAAGGGGCCGTTTATTAAACGCTTACCCGGTAAGTGCTTACCAAGGTATTTACCTTACCGGATCGGCATGGTAAGAGCATAAAATCTTACCCAGTAAGAGCGGTAATAAGGATGAAGAGTCTTACCCGGTAAGTGAGAGTGACAACTCTTACCCAGGTAAGAGCTTACCAGGAAATTGTTATATACGATACCATTGTGATGATTACAATTTTACCCGGTAAAGTAAGTTAATGTGTCGAGTTATATCGATAAGCGCTTACCGGGTAAGCAATTGGGTAAATAACCCCTAAGTCTAGGTATGCACTGCTGGAAAATAGTTGTTTACCATGTGTTTAGTAGCAAGTATTTACCGAGAAAAATTATCTTTAGAACCATGTTTATAATTAAATGTCAAATATATGCTTTATTGTTGGATGAAAAAAAAAACTATTTTTATACTTTAAACAATTAAACGAACTTGTGAATTACCAAAAAATTATCAAATATCAAATCTTAATTATTATCGTAAAAATTAACCTTGAATCATAAACCTACTAAACAAATTGTTGTACTCTTTGTGTTCTAAAATAAATGCCTATATTTTTATTTTAGTTTATCACAAAATAAGTGTCCAATTGTCTACTTTTAAAAAAGGGATAAATGCAAGAAATAACAATGCATCTCCCAGAAAATTCTTATTATAGCATTGTATTTTTAAATTATTTGTTTTATTATGACATTGTATTTGAAAAAATTATCTATTATAGCAATTGGTAACATACTGAAAGACGTTACACAAGCTATCAAGATTGGGTAAAAGAGATCAAGGTAGATGGTGGTTAGCTATGGATGGAACGTTTTCAGTCCAAAATCTTCGCAACTTAATAGAGGAAATCCAAGGAGCGGAGGGGGAAATTAGAGAGGAGACCAAATGGAGCAAGTTAGTACCCAAGAAAGTATGTATCTTCATGTGGAGAGCCATGCTTGGAAGACTCCCGAGCAGCTCGGTGCTGGAAAAGATGGGAGTAGATCTTCACTCGACTCTATGCCCATGGTGTGAAAGCTCGATAAAGACGGTGGATCACGTGCTAGTATGATGTCAGGAGGTAAGAAAGATTTGGCAAGAGGTCTATAAATTAGGGGTGTTCGCGGTGCGGTTTGGTGCGGTTTAGGGTAAAACCACAAACCGCACCGCATATGCGGTTTGAGCATTTTTTTCAAACCGCACCGCATATATCTCAAACCGCACCGCAAAATGCGGTGCGGTGCGGTTTATGCAGTTTGTACCTTACGCATTTTACACCTACAATTAAATAATTATAAGATTAAAACTTAATTTTAAAATCAAGGATAACGTAATTGTAGTCCCTAAAAGTAAAAATAAAAATCAACGATAACGTGATAGTTGTACCTAAAAGTAAAAATATTCAATACGTCCGAATCTAAAATACATATTATATAAATATTGCAATTATTCTATATATACATACTAGACATATACCCGCGCGATGCAGCGGAATGTGAGTAAAGAATGAACAATTAATACTACTTCCTTATAGACATGTCATTAACAACAAACCATGACTTAAGAATCACAACTTATGAAACCCTAAACCCATAAAGATATTCAATAATTAGTTTATATTACAATTATTGACGAAAAAAATTATAATGATATAATTTATAATAAGAATGAAAGGTATTTTACGATTATGTATTTTTAATGTGCTAACGGTGGAAAAAAATAAAACGTATGAATAGAAAACAAATTAATTCGTAGATATTCATGATATTTAATAGTACGGTTAAATTAAAAAAACATTCAATATTGGGTTTGTTTTGAAGGTATTGACGAGATGATTATTATGGTATAATTTGTAGAAAAATGAATGTATTTTTTCATTGCATTTTTGTTCATATACGATTATTTGTGTTAATATGATAATGGTGTAAAATGAAAAATAAAAAAACAAGGGATATAAAGTAAATTAAATAAGTAAATGTAAGGTGGTAAATGTTATTGTACAAAATATTGTACAATAACCGTTTTGTCATTTTGATTTCGAGATGTTTCGCGAGCGGATGCATACCTTTGTCAATTGTTCATTCGACTTCACGATTTTTCGCGTCACATCGTGTGCGGGTATATGCCTAGTTTATAATAATAATGAAATGTATTTTTAATATATTTTAGTTGATTTACGATTATGTATTTTTAATATGCTAAAGGTGGAAAAAAACCCGTATGGATATAAAATAAATTAGTTCATAAATATTTATGATATTTAATAGTACGGTTACATTAAAAAAGTATTCAATATTGAGCTCGTTTTTAAGATATTGACGAGACGATTATAATGGTATAATTTGTAAAAAAAGAAACATATTTTTTCATTGCATTTTGTTCATATACCATTATTTGTGTTAATATAACAAATGTGTAAAATTAAAAATGAAAAAGTAAGGGATATAAAGTAAATTAAATAACAAATTGTAAAAATGTTAAATGTAACATTGAATTTTGAAAATAACCGTTTACAATTTTAATATAATATAATAGTATAGATATAGATAGTATATATATAATGTTACATATTTATGCTACCAATAAAAATATTAAATAATTAGTTTATATTAAAATTATTGATCAAAAAATTATAATATTAGAATTTATAATACTAATGAAACATACTATTAATATATTTTAGTTGATCTACAATTATGTATTTTTAATATGCTAACGGTGAAAAAAATAAAACGTATGGATAGAAAACAAATTAATTCACAGATATTCATAATTTTTAATAGTATGGTTAAATTAAAAAATATTCAATATTTGGCTCGTTTTGAAGGTATTGACGAGACGATTATAATGATATAATTTGTAAAAAAAGAAACGTATTTTTTCATTGCATTTTTAATAATATTCGATTATTTGTGTTAACATTATAAGGGTGTAAAATAAAAAATGAAAAAACAAGGGATATAAAGTAAATTAAATAATTAATTATAAGGGTGGTAAATGTAAGGTTTAATTTTAATGGATTTTCAATTATTTTATTTTTAATTCATAGTTACAGTTTTTGTCCCTGAACTATTTTGATAGATTTACTTTTTACCTTTTAGTTTTATATTTTATATTTTACATTTTCATTATATTAACACATATAAGCATATATTAACTAAAATACGTTAAAAAAATAATTTTTAGTTTTAACAAGTTACACCATTATAATCGTCTCGTCGATACCTTCGAAATGATCCCAATGTTGAATATTTTTTTTATTTAATTATATTATTATATGTCATATATTATACCTTGGTTAATCGATTTTTTTAAAAGAGAAAATGCATTACATCAAACGTAAGTTTTAACATCAAGATAATAAACATAACAAATACATTGCGTATTTTTTTATTCCAACAGATTCCAACTTTGATAATTCATTTAAATCAACATATTCACGAGTACGAGTACGCTCTATATATTCTTCATTCACATCTAATCTACGCTTGTATGGGATAATCCACGACATTGCATCTGGAAGTGCATGACGTGTCCAATGGTGTATGAGTGTGAGCATTGGATAATCTCCTTTTAATACTCAGTTAGTTCACCCATTTACTCTATACGGATAGTGTCCCATGCATCTTCATGACCACCAAAACAAGTAGATGTGACTCGAAATTCACAATTTCTATCGCCTAATACATTTTGTACTTGTGCGATGTATGGATGAAATAAACTCGGGATTTGATCAAGATATGGAGGGGGGTTGTCGTTGGAAGTAGGAGTTATGTCTCGTTGATTCTTTATGACCAAAATCTTTGGAGTTGATAAATGTTGGCGCGTCAGAATAACTGCGTCTACGAGGGTCTTCAATAATATTTTTATTTATTTCAAATCAATTACTTTACTTTATTTTAAATAATATATTATATATATGTCGAATGATTCTGTTTTCATTGATCGACATGTGATATCCCAAAATAATCGAAATTTGTGATATCCACAATTAATCACATGTGATATCCACAAAATACAGCGTAATTATATATGTTAATGTGATATGTTAAAACGTATTTTTTAACATATAATAAAATAAAAAATAAAAAAATATTCAATATTGGACTTATTTCGAAGGTATCGAAGAAACGACTATAATGGTGTAACTTGTTAAAATTAAATATTATTTTTTAACGTATTTTAGTTAATATATGCTTATATGTGTTAATATAATGAAAATGTAAAATATAAAATGTAAAACTAAAAGATATAAAGTAAATCTATCAAAAGAGTTAATGGACCAAAACTGTAACTATATATATAATAACTACTTTCAAGAAACCGTTTAAGCCCTTTTATATGATAGTATAGATATGTGTGTTAATATATAAAATTAAAAATATATAATGTGCAATGCGGTGCGGTTTGAACCGCGGTTTGATAACTCAAAACCACAAACCGCACCACATAGTGCGGTTTGGTAAAATGCAAACTGCAAACCGCACCACGGACGTTCTAAACCGTGCTTTGCGGTGTGGGCAGTTTGTGCGGTTTGGCGGTTTAGATGAACACCCCTACTATAAATGGTGGAACTTCAGCGCCAGTCGGGAGTCTTAACGTTAGTGACCTGTTGTCTTCACCTTCTGCTCGTTGCTACTTCATGTTGTGGTGGTTACGGGTCTGAGGTTTGAAGTGTGTTTTGTTTCAGTAAGTTTGCTTGAATAGTTTTTTTCTTCGTTTTGGTCAGACGGAGCTGTGGTCTCCCTGTTTTTTTTTTTTTGACGCTGGTTTACTGCTTGCAAGCCATGGCCTGTATGTTTCTGTTTTGTTGTTGCAGCCTTGGATGAACTCTCTGTTTTGTGGTCGGTGGTTTTTGGTAATAAAAGTTTGGGTGATGTTGCCTTTCAAAAAAAAACAAGCTATCAAGTTTTTATGACATGTCGTCGTCTACGATGAATGTCAATGTCGAATATATTGTTAATATGATATTTTTTATTATGACATTGTACTTTTAAAACTGTTTTACTATAGGTTTATAGCATCATAATTTCTTATTAAAACATTGTATATTAAATAAACATATTTACAAAAAATTCATCATTTTCATAAATTGAGCGTATTTATAGAAAATCACAATTTTATAAATTAAAATCATTCACAAAATATCACAATTAGTATTTTTCCACATTAGTTTAATAGAGTTCATTTTTATCCAATGGGTATAAGAAACCTTGCACAAGCATGTGACCTATGTTAATGGAAATTCCACTTTACCTTGTTCTTTGTTTGACCAATGTGTACATATTGGTAAAATATATTTGAAGAGGTAAAATCACTAAATTCTTTGTGGTTGTCGTTTTATCAGGAGTTTATAGCTTTAACCACTTGTCTGACATTCGATTTGAAAACTACAATTGTAATCCTAAGGGTCTGTTTGTTAGCAGCTTAATGACACACAATTTATTTGGTTAGTTATACATAATTGTTTGGTAGTGGTTTGATGATATCGAAAGTGGCTTATTCAGTAAGCTTCTGGGAGGGAGCTTTATGCAGAAAGCAACCAAACCAAGTAAATAACACGCTCATTCCATCTATGGAAAAAAACTCACCCAAACAAAACTTTCCTAATCTATACAGACACAGACAACCTTATTCATAAAGGACTTAGTGGAAAATCAATCAAATAGCCCCTAAGTTAACTTCCCAAAGACATAGCTCCAGAGAGCAAAAGTGCCTCACACTCTTTTGTCAACTATTACTTACCTATTTCATGTGTGACAACTTATAATAACTAAATAAATTAATGTGAAAGTTATTTGGATTATTTTCTTTATTCCTAGACAACAACGACAACATCTTCCGCAGTTGGCCAAGAATGAGAGAGCAGGGCAAGGACGAGAGTCGAGAGCCAATGGTTGGAAAAGATTTAAAATGGTTATTTACTTATTTATCTCATATAAGCAAAACACATTTGTCATCCATGTCATATTAACATGCCTACCCACATAAGCAAAGAAAATAAAGAGATAACTGGCTTAAACGATAGCTTGTTACACTATTGCGATAATGGTAAAATTTTCCAAAGTACAATGTTGTAATAAGTTTTTTTTTTTTGGAAAGTACATTGTTATTTCTTGCATTTAACTCTTTAAAAAATAAGTGCATTTTTTTCTATTATACTGTAACACCCTCAATTCAGAAAGAGCAACTAATTTAAAAACTTTAAATTAAACATCCAATAAGGATAAAAATCTATTCTACAATTCATCACTTGAGTCACTTCCAACAAAACACTAGATTTAACTTCAACAAATAATAGGTCAAGTCTCGTATAAAGACTAATCAAGGTCGGGTGTTACTAAAACCCAAAAGAAACAGTTGCTCTTCTCAACGACTAAGCGGAAGACTTCATCAAGCCACTCACCCATGCACATGCTCCTAGCACTCAACACTTCACCAAGACGCTAGAACCTCTTCCCCCATCCGGAACCTGATGCACATGACGACATATAAAAAGGTTAGGCTAATGCCTAGTGAGTTCAAGAGTTTACAACATGAAATAGATACATTTGCTAAAGGGAGAGAAAGTAGTTTAAATCACAGACCTTCAGAAAGGTTTACTTTAAATAACAAACGACATTATTTTCCGAAAGTACATCTTTTAAACAAGGAACCCACCATGAATCTTCTTTCGAAAAACCACTTTAATCCCAAACTCACCCAAAATGTGAATAGTAAGCAGAACTCCCAATTTATAACAATACGAAATAAGATTTTACTTCTCGAAGCACCCCAAACGTGGGCGGGTATAAACACAACCCATAGATCTTGAGTAAACAAACCCGTATAAGTAACACACCACCGAAAATATGGATAATAAAATAATACCCTTTAATACCCAATTAACACCTTTCGATGATGGGGGAGACCCGATTCCATTGTACGTGGCGGAACACAAAGTTAAGCCACATAACCATGTTGTTGAACTACACCTCAGATCGTGACCGTATTGCCTACTCTACCGAGCTACACCTCCAGTCATGGTTGTATTGCCTGCTCCGTCGAGCTACACCTCCAGCCGGACTTTATTTCAAGTCCCAAACATCGTATCCCTTATTGTCTGCTCCGCCGAGCTACACCTCAAGGATACACGATCTTATTGCCTGTTCGGTTTCTAGCGGAGTTTCATCCTCAAGGTACTCATTCAACCCTTAGTGCCTACTCCCTAGCATTCAAGATAGGAGCCTCAGCTCTTTACTTGATAAGTCCCGATGTCTAACCTCGTGCACAAGAATTAGACATCCAACACAAGACCCATGGTCCCGAAGTACAACCCACAAAAGTTCCTCTTCGCCAAACAACCGGGACGACACCAATGCCAACACGGCATATTTTCCCAAAGTGAGAATCCCAAGAGTCCTCACCATTAACACGACTGATTTACATGCCTATGGACCCAGTGCATTACAGTCTAAAATACATGACTCCAATTGAATGACACACACACTCAAAACATGTATTCTCCAAAATAAATTGCAATAGATGCAACTCACACCCAAAGCTCCACTTTAAGTTATTAAAACCGGACAAAAGTCCCCATTACCCGACAAAGCCGAAACCTGAGCCTTAAGCTCAACCAATTAAACGACCATATGTTAGAATCCACAAAATGCAATAAAATGCAACGACCACATTTATGCAAACACATGCTTCAACTACATGAATAAACTCCAACATAAATCGTTTTTCAAACAAGTTTATAATCTCATTTACTCTTTCCAAAACGTCCCATGACATACATTTAAATGACAGTTATTCAAGAAATTTATACCCATACGATAAATCATTTAAATACCAATATCACCGGTTTACTCAATAAAATACTTGAGTTACATCTTTCCCCAAAACCAAATGTTCATAAGTTCATAAACGTTTGCAAGATTGGGAATGACCAAGCACCCATGATTCACACGATGGTATTTTTAAACATTTCACGATACCAAATGCACGTAATACCAACAATCATAAAAATGCATTCTTACCCAACACTCTCCATTTAGGTAAATAAGTCATCAAATCATTTTCATTTCGATGCATTTAACATCATACTCAAAAAGCCTCAAGATTGGGTGTTATATAAGTTTACAAAGTTAGAAACTTCCAAATAACCAAACCTATCAGCAGTTAACATTTTAATGCAAAACACAAATACTCTAAAATAAACATTTTGGCATGCACACCGTTTTCGTAAATCAACTTGAACTCACCTTGCTAGATTTAGGCTAAATCTAGATTTTACCCCAACTTGAGCTTCCTTGAAGAACTCTGAATCCACAAGCAAAATCCTTCCAAAACCTAGATCCACAATTTCCACCCATAAATAAATATAGTCAACCATTTAGAATCGATCTTCAAACATTTTACATCAAAATCTCCAACTTGACAAAAACCCAAAATTTTGACCTAATTTCTCCAAAACCATCAAATACGAAATTTGAGAAGCCAAACACTTGGAAATCATGAAGAGAACATTTCTATCTTATATTAGGGTTTAGAAATGGAAGGGGGTACACTTACCACTTAGGTTTTGATGAAAACCTAGAAACCCTAGCCACAACCTTGGAGAAATGGGTGAAGATGATGAACCCTTGCCTCTAGCTTCCAATCTTTACCACTTGATGATGGAATACTTTGAGAACTCAAGGAATGAACCCAAAATGAGTTAGGGTTTGAGGGGAAAGAGGGAGAAACGATTTGGGAGAGAATGGGAAAAGTTTGGAGAAGAGAAATGAGGAAGAAGGCTGAATTTTCGCACTTAACAGCAGTCTGGCCTCTTTGTGCGACATTGACCAGCGTCGGGCAATGTCTCCAACTCCCCCTTGGCTTCTGACTTTAGCTGCGACAATGACAGGTGTGACTATGACACTGTCATAGTCGCCGGGCATTGTGGTTGTGCCCGTACTAGGCCCCGAAACTCGATTTTTTCACCGCCAACACCCCCGATACTCTAAGGAACTTTAAATAGTGAATTTCCCCCCAAAAATCCCACCATTTATAAATTACAAAAACGTCTGGGTGGCCTTTACTTACCGAAAATTACGGGTGTTACATATACTCCTATTATGAGACGGAAAAATTATTACTCCATTAACTATCAGAGTCGGTCCTGAGGTTTCAGATGCCCATGGCGAAAGGCAAAAAAAATACCCCTTATATACGCATATAAAATCCAGATAAACTATTTGAAGGGGTTTGGAGAGTAATCTAGGGTTCCATATATTCGTATATGGTATCAACGCCAAGGTCTACCACTCTAGACTCTAGGGACTCGATACTTTGGGCAATCAATACCCCTCTAGCCCCCTCATGACACTGGGAAATTCTGATACTGTCTAGCCTCCGTTGGAGGGGGCATGTTGGAGACCCACATTGGCGAGACTCAGATCATTTCTCCGCAATATATGTCGGAACCTTTTCTCCTCAAAATCTCTTCAGAGAGTAATCAGGGTTCCACATATCATCACATCTCAAATACTTGAAATCTGAGAAATGTTCATTGTTATTCTTGGTTTATGCAGAGGATGGGTTTGTTGTTGGTTGCAGACAATGGAAGATCAAAAAGGCTTATTCTTGGAGGTTCAAAAAGGAGGAAAATCCATATCTAGTACTACTTATTAACGAGTATTCCACTGAGAGCTACCGGCTTCCTATCGAGCCAACTGATTTGGTCAGAACTCTACTAGACAAAGGGCACGAAACCTGGCTTCTCCAACCAAGGTTACATCCTCTTAATTCTTCACACTCCTTCACAATTGAAGACATCGGCAAATTCGATAGCAGGTAAAAAAATACAGAAGAGTGCATTTTAGTTCCACTCATTTCATTCCAAAATAAACAAGTTATTTATTCTAAAGTGCATATGGACTTTGAACAAGTAGTCATCACAAGACATATATATTATTCAACAAACTATTCTTAGAACTTAGTAGTTAGAAAGAAAACACTTGAATTTGGTTAACAAACCAGTGCCCACTGAAGCTGGTAGTCGATTTAAGGGCACCAAGTCAACAAGACAGCAACAATCAGTCTATTAATCGACTTAGGGCAACAAACATCAGTTAGTAGTCGTTTTAGGTTAGAACTCGTTTTAGCCTTTAAGGCAGCAACCACGACTCCAGTTGTCGTCTTGTCGATTTAGTGTAGAGGCAGATGCAAGATGACAAAAAGCTAATCGATTTGGTTGAGAGATAGATTGGATTACTGTATTCAATGAATGCTTGATTTTGAGTCTGTCGATCGTCATGAGAGTGAGAGACGCAAGAAAACGGTAGTATTTTTCTCGATCGATGGCTGAATTGTGATTGGATTATTGTACGCGTACGCTGTATTCAAAAATCAAAAGTCAAAAGTCAAAACAGTGGTATTTATCTTGGGTCCTCAATTGTGCCTACCAAACTAAAATTACAATATAATTGTGATGCCCCTTATGGGCTGCTCCACATGGCCAAAGCCACGATAGCCATGAGCTAGGGTCGGGGATGTCTACTATTAGGGATAAAATGTAGTTTATTAGAAGTGTAGTGATTAAATTTTTCTAAAAAATTACTTTTTTCATTGTGAATACTTCTTTTAAGATAAAAAAAAATATACTTTTAGCCACTTAAAAAGATATACCATTATCTTATACAATAAAAATCAATCAATTAGTTTTTTTTATTAATATCGTTTGTGAATATTATAAATATTCAAATTAAAATTAAGTGAAGGAAAAAATTGTCATATGCAGAATTTTTTTAGAGTAAATTACGGATTTGGGTTCTTGTGGTTCTTTGAAATTTTGGATTGGGTCCCTAAAAAAAGTTAATTACAGTCATGGTCAACGTGGTTTCACTTTTGTTGCAAATTGGGACCCTCATCTAACTCCGTCTAAAAAACTACCGTTAACCCCCCTCACATGCCCCCCATGTGAGGGGCATTTATGTCATTTCAAATATACCTTAAAAAAACTATATGCATACATGATTACGATCCAGATACGCTATACCCTACATGAATGCAATCTTCATCAAGCAATCTGCATCAACGCTAAACCCTACATGATTGTGATCTTCATCACGCAATCTTCATCAAACATATCGTATACTTAACCCAATCGAACAGTAATATTCATCAAGTGATCCTTCAATGCAATCGTTCATCTAAAATTCAAGAAAATGGGGCGTACATCGTGGCTACTTCGAAGAACATGCAAGGGACAGACAATTGGGAGTCAAGTTGAAATCAAATTTTGATAAACTATAGAATTTAACTCAAAGATATTCTCTATTTTATATGTTGTCCATGTTTCTGAAGGAAATATTGTCTATTTTCTTCTAGAGATAAACCAAGTCAATTCTACTACAGAAGATCACGAGGTGCTTCAGTTATACAAGTTTGAAGGTATTCCAACATTAAAATGAGAATTTTACAAAACATTGAACAAAACATTCAAAATGAGAATTTTCATTAAAGAAATACCAACATTACATAATTCCCAAATATTTTCACTAAACAAAAACTAACTTAAACCTAACCCAAAATCACCTATAGGACCATTTTAGGTCATATAAGAATCTTACATATATGAAGTTTTTTCTTCATGGCTTTGATTGATGCTTCAAGTTCTTGGCTGCAACCTGTAGATTTGTTGATTTGTTGTTGCCTGCGACCTAGGTTTGTTGATTTATTGTTGCTTGCGACCCAGATTTGTTGATTTGTCGATGAACCACACTTACAGATTGTTTTTTAAACCTCTTAATGGCTCTTAAGTCTGAATCATCCAGACATTTTTACATACCACCTCTTATTAATCATAACTAAAATAAGACTTCAGACTTTAGATCTTTTAAAAAACAAACGGCACCTTACAGTATATCATAGTCCTTTTTAGAGGGGAAGAAGATGAATAAAAATGGAAGGAGCTGTGGTTTGATGGGAAATTTCTTGAGGGGAGAGGGATCGAATAAGATGAATCAAATGGAAGCATTTCTTGATCTCTGGATGTTGTGAATCGGAAGAATGGAAGGAGGCTATTGACTGTGCGATTTCAATTAGGCTATGTTTGGCAAAAAAAAAAAACTAGCTTATAAGCTAGTTTTTTTTTCCTGGTATATGTTTGGATGACCATAAGCTAACTTATTGAAAAACTACTCATAGTAGCGTTTTGAAAAGCTAGTTTATCAGCTACCAACTAGCTTATAAGCTAGTTTGCCAAACAATGCCTTGGAGATAATGATTAAAAATCAAGATCGTAAAAAAAATAAAGGTTTTTAAAATGACATAAACGCCCCTCACGTGAGGGGCATGTGACGGGGGTTAACGACAGTTTTTATACAGAGTTAGCTGAGGGACCCAATCCGCAACAAAAGTGAAACCACGATAACCATGACCGTAATTAATTTCTTTGGGGGACCCAATCCAAAATTTTAAAGAACCATAGGGACCAAATCCGTAATTTACTCTTTTTTTTAATAAAAATAGAGTAAACTACAAATTTCGTCCCTGAGGTTTACAAAAAACTATGAAAGTGATCCCTGAACTTCAATAAGTGCAGATTTCATCCTTGAGGTTTCGATTTTGCTATGAAAATGGTCCCTCGTCCGTTAGCTCCGTTAGATTTCTCTGTTAAGTCAAGGGTATTTTTGTCTTTTTATTACACAAGGATAAGTTTTTCAATTTTGCTTGAACTTGAGGGATCAAATTGTAATTTAGTCTAATTATATTAATATTATATTTATATATATTATATATATGGTATACATATATACACGAACACATGCAGGGCACTCCACACCCTCCTCCGGCGACCACTCCGACATCCTCCTCCGGCGACCAACTCCGACCGGCGACCCCCAACCTCTCCCCTTTGTGTGTGTGTGATATATATATATATATATATATATATATATGTGTGTGTGTGTGTGTGTTAATTATATAGGTGAAGTCGCCGGAGATGGTGACCGGCGACCCCAACCTCTCCCCTTTTGCGTGTGTGTGATATATATATATATGTATATATATATGTGTGTGTGATATATACATGTATATATATGTGTGTGTGTTAATTATATAGGTGAGGTCGCCGGAGATGGTGACTGGCGACCCCAACCTCTCCCCTTTTGTGTGTGTGATATATATATATATTGTGATATATATATATGTATATATATATGTGTGTGTGTGTGTGATATATATATGTATATATATGTGTGTGTGTTAAATATATAGGTGAGGTCGTCGGCGACCCCAACCTCTCCCCTTTTGTGTGTGTGTGATATATATATATATATATATATATATGTGTGTGTGTGTGTGAGATATATATATATATATATATATATATATGTATATATGTGTGTGTGTTAATTATATAGGTGAGGTCGCCGGAGATGGTGACCGGAGACGGTGACCGGAGTGTGTGTGTGTATATATATATATATATATATATATATATATATATATATATATATATGTATGTATGTATGTATGTAGGTGTCATGTACAAGAGAGAGAGAATAAGACAAAAAGAAGTAAAGACAAAAAAACGTATAAAATGACGAAATTACCCTTGACTTAACGGACACTTTAACGGACTAACGCCACGAGGGACTACTTTCATAGCAAAATCGAAACCTCGGGGATGAAATCTGCACTTATTGAAGTTCAGGGACCACTTTCATAGTTTTTTGTAAACCTCAGGGACCAATTTTGTAGTTTACTCTTAAAAATAAGAAAAAGAAAAAGAAAAAGATAAAAATTGTCATGAGTAGGATTTGAACCATGGCCACATAGTTAATAATCTATTATCCGGTAAGAGGCGTAGTAAACATCCCCTAAATTGGAACTCATTTCATCCCAAAATGGAAGCAACCATTTTCCTTTTCTTTTATACAAAGTTAAATGCAACATTTATTTTTATGTAAAGTTTTGTGATGATTAGAAAATACAGACAACATTTTCTTGAATGCATATTCCATCACTTTATCATTGGTAAAGGTCATTTCATGGATTATGTACACGGTCAAACATTTTTATTATTAAATTATATGTCGACCACAAACCTTGTATTTATTTTAATCATATTTTATTCAAAAACAACATTTTAAGAGTAAATTCGACCTGCTATATTAAATGTATTATAGTTTGGATCCGTAAAAATGAAATGATTACGGATTTAAATCGTATTTTATTACGATGTTGGTCCCTTACTCTTAACTCTATCTCTTTTCCCTCTAATGGTCAGCCCACGTGTTCTTACATGAAGGTTATTTTTGTCCTTTTACCTCTCTCTCTCAACCATAAGCTAAGTGCCCCCACTTTATCGTCATCACCACCACCACCACTAAATACACCCATTGAAAGAAAACCTAAATAAATAAACCAGTAAATGTGAGAGAAAGGCTTATCTGCTTCTTATCCTTCTTCATCTCTCTCTAATATATGAATAAAGAGTTCTTGAAGATGGCAAGGCCTGTGGTGGCGGTGGATTTAGCGTTTTGATCTACATATTTTTTTGTATATAAATTTTTTTACTTCGAGTTATTGTTCTTTATTTTTCGTATGCTTTGTATTATAAATTTTTATATGAATTGGCATACATTTATTGTATGTTTTCTTGTTTTCTTAGGTTTGATGTTATCCTTGTCCATGATGGATGTTTGATGTTCATGGTGGGAGGCTCAAATGGAATGGGAAAGGGATAAAATGACAAATTTACCCCTCATACGTGGGGTGCCTAATGAAGAGAAAAGAGAGGGAGTTAGGGTAAGGAACCTAATTCATAATTTTGTATAATGTATACGATCAAACGTGTAATTCGTTTTTTTTTCCAAAAAACCATCAAATGGGCTGAGTCAAAATAGTAGGCCCAAGTTGAGAAGCCCACTTTATATTAGTTCCTGACCCAAGTCCAAAAATAGTTACATATACATATACTAATAAAAACAAAAACAAAATACTTTATTTAAACCTAAATCTATTATCTATATCTATACTATATAATGAAAATTCTAAAACGGTTATACGATTATTGTACAAACTATTGTACAATTACATTTACCACTCTTAATCTTTTATACAATAACATTTACTACCCTTATAATGTTACATTTACCACTCTTACAATTACTTATTTAATTTATTTTGTATCCCTTACTTTTTCATTTTACATTTTACACCGTTATCATATTAACACAAATAATTGTATATGAACAAAAATGCAATGAAAAAATACGTTCATTTTTTTACAAATTATACCATTATAATCGTCTCGTCAATACCTTCAAAACGAGCCCAATATTGAATATTTTTTAATTTAACCATACTATTAAATATCAGAATATATACGAATTATCTATACTACTAAAACGGTTATTGTACAAACTTTTGTACAATTACATTTACCACCCTTATAATTACTTATTTAATTTACTTTATATCCCTTATTTTTTTCATTTTTCATTTTACACCATTATCATATTAACACAAATAATTATATATTAACAAAAATGCAATGAAAAAATACGTTCATTTTTCTACAAATTATATCATTATAAGCGTCTCCTCAATATCTTCAAAACGAGCCAAATATTGAATATTTTTTAATTTAACCGTACTATTAAATATCATGAATATCTACGAAATAATTTGTTTTTCTGTCCATACATTTTATTTTATTTTTCCACCGTTAGCACGTTAAAAATACATAATCGTAAAATATGTTTCATTCTTATTATAAATAATATCATTATAATTTTTTTCGTCAATAATTGTAATATA
Organism: Arctium lappa; assembly: GCA_023525745.1. Classification (NCBI taxonomy): domain Eukaryota; kingdom Viridiplantae; phylum Streptophyta; class Magnoliopsida; order Asterales; family Asteraceae; genus Arctium; species Arctium lappa. Next base: position 57,012,557 of record CM042062.1, on the reverse strand, counting down.
AACTAATTATTGAATATCTTTATGGGTTTAGGTTTCATAAGTTGTGATTTTTAGGTCATGGTTGATTATTGATGAAATGTATATAAGGAAATAGCATTAATTGTTCGTTCTTTACTTACATTTCGCTGCATCGCGCGGTTATATGCCTAGTATATATTAAAGGAATAACCGTCGATGATGAGGTGACATCTTCTAAACATCTAAATCTTATTTTTCTTTTTTTCTCAATTTTTGATTTTTTAATAATGTAATTATTAGCAAATAATTAATTAGTTAGACTATTCATATTTTTCTGTTACATCCATTTTTTTTATTTCACATTACTCTATTTTTTAATTTGCATAACAATAAATGAAATATAATAAATACTTAAGAAACTTATTATATAAATGAAATTACAATAAAAATATAAAATCAATATATTTAAAAACTCATTAAATAAATGAAATTAATTAATATGTGTATTTTTATTTACATGACAATTGAATATAATTAATATAAATAAATAAAATGAAGATGACTATTAATCATGTCAATATAATACATTTTATATCATTTATACATATATAAAAGGCAGAACCACATGTAATGATGTGGTACATTATGAAAACATGAACGCTTTTAAAAGGTTTCTAAATTTTTTGATTTTAAAAAATGATCATTTTATTAGACTTTTAGGTCCCTATATAAAAAACTTTATGTTATATTATGTGTTGAGATTTTTTTTTGTAATTTTACTAACATTATGTAACTCTCCAACCTATTCATCTTTATCTCCGACACCCTCTCAAATTCCCTTTATCCTATTATACATCTCTAAATTTCTTCATCTCAATTTATTTCTTTCTCTTTGGTTTCTCTTCTATTTTACTTTTGATATTTTTTATTTCTTCATTGTTTTTTTTTTGTGTTTTACTTCTCCCATAATTTTATATATGTTCGTATCGTTATTTAGATTGCATTATAGTTTTTATGTATTAGGTGATGAAGATTTGAAGGTCAATATGTGATTTCTTGGTTGCAATATTATGTAAGAATTTTATATATGTTGGTTTCGTCATTTTGATCACATTATAGTTTTATATATGTTTGTATCGTGATTTTGTTTGCATTATAACTATTATGTATTAGGTGAAGATTTAAAGTCTTTAAGTTAAGTATGTGAAATTTTTACTTATGTTGAACGCTTGTTGGTTTGCAGGCTCTTGGGTTCTTTAACTTTTATGTATTAATTCGTGAAGATTTGAAGGTTTGAAGTTTAGGTTGTGGGAGTTTGTGGTTATGATTTAATGCAAGGATTTTTTTTGTAAGTTTGTTTTGTGATTTAGACTGTATTACAATGGTATGTATTTTTGTATCATGATTTTGATTCCCTTATATTTTTAAGTATGTTCGTATCCTAATATTGATCGCATGATAATTTTATGTATGTTCATGTTGTGATTTTATAACTTTTTTTTATCTATCAGGTCATGAAGATTTGAAGACTGCAGATTTGGTATGTGATTTTTATTTATTTATAGCGATATGGTTGGTCCACTATATTGTTTTTAAATTCCAAGTGTGTGTTATGGATGACTAATGGTACATGTACACCATCCTTCTTGGTCCTTTTAAATCGTAAGCGTCATCATACAAAACTAAGTTTTTGTCGCCCAAACTATGACAATAATGATGACCCTGTCTGCGGTAAATCCAATTTAATTTTTAATTGAAGTTCTTCGATTTTTCGCTAACCATGATTAGGTATTGCTTATAACAACCGGTATATCTATAATATAACACATATTATTACTTATATACCTTGCATTGTACAATTCCTTAAGATTAGAGGATATTACCTTTCACTTCAATAATTAATAAAATGCTCTTATTTTATTTCGTATTGTTAAATTTGTATTATAAAATTTAGTTATATCACTTCTTTTATAGTCATTGCACATCTAATTATTCAGATGACCATATGTTTTGCACAAACACGCCATAATGCTAAATTGAAAATATTAATTTCACATACATACACCACCATAATGCTTAATATTAAGGATACGCTTGCGGCTAATGTAACGACCCAACTCCCACGACAAGAGACAGAACCAACTTTATTAAATAATAATGCCAAGCGGCCCAATATAACATCTAAAATACATGGTTTGTGGAAAGACAACCTAGTACACAACTGAGAATACATTGACAGGAATCTATAATGGAGGTCCTCTAATTCAACTCCAGCTCGAATCTTCTCTTAAATACTTATCCGCTACTCCTACTGCCACTCTTTACCTGAAAAGGGTTTTAGATTTGAAAAGAGCGAGGGTTAGACCGAAAGGTCTAGTGAGTCCCCTTTTGCAACAGTTTTTAACTCAACAAAACATTCAAGAATTTATCATAAAATAATCATTTTCAGCTTCAAGGAAAACCTTTAACTTTTAGCAAACTTCTCCGCTCACACTACCGCCATCCTAAGGTGACAGCGTGTCTGTGACTCACACTGCCTTTGTTGGGACACACCCCCAACGGCATAAACGGAACACCCCCCCCCCCCGACTTTGAGCCTTCACACTTAGGACCATGTATGCATACATTTCCACTTTGACAACAATAAAAAAAATCATCTTTAACACTTAAATAAATCTCGCAAGTAAATATTAAAGCGATATCATTTCGAAGCTTGCACATAAATTCACATACATATAAACATAACTTAATCGACATGAGAGGCTTTAGTTCAGAAAAACTCACATGTACAAATAGCCTTTGAAATCGTAAACAGATTTAGTTTGAAATACTCACCTGCCGTCCTTAGCTCAAATCTCGCGTCTACTTCTATAATTCGGTCCAAAACCTATAAAGGAAACATTGACCGATGAACACTCGATTCTTTCTATTTTATAGTAAGGTTGACCTTAAAATCAAAATTCCCATTTCACCAATTCTCTAAATGTGTAATATTCCACTAGAACATCGTCTCAATACAAGGTACCTTGGAATAAATTGGAAATGGGCTAATATAATACAAAACTAACAAAGCCTAACACCTTAAAAACCAAACTAAACTTAAACTTAATTTTACTTAAATTAAACTTGGGCTTCAACCCTAAACATAACTTAATTCAAGATTGGGCTTCAGCCCACTCTTCGCAGCTCGGGGACCGGGGCGCCGCCCGGTGTGGACGCCGACCGGGGCCTCACCCCCTGGTGATCGGTGTTCAATCTGAGGACCGAAACCCCTTTATCAACTGGTACCCATCTGATAGAACAGAAACCCACCGCAGGCTCGATACAGATACCACCGAACCATCTTTTACACCAAAAATTTATAATAATCTAAATCCCAAAATCCATTAATCAGATACAGAAACTCGATTTCATCAAACATTCCAATAACCTCATATATTTCTATAACAATATCCAATTATCTCAAACCCAGAAACTCCAACTTCAGATTTATAAAACAATCCCAAACCAAAACTATTAGGATTACCATCTAGTAAATAGAGATTTCTGATAAAAAGATTTACCTTGAAGATCACAACTTAGAGATGTCGATCCTTTCTTGCCTTCTCCAAAATCGCACTCCGATACCCCTTTCCTTCTTAGCCGCCGTATGAAACTAACAAGAGATCTTTAGGGTTAAAATCCCCTTTATTCAAATGTTACATCTTTCCTCCTTTCAACTTTGAGTCTTGATTATTTGGGCCCCAAACTTTAAACTTTAAGACCTAGCCCGGTTATTACAGCTAACAATGTTTATACAAATTGAACTTAATATCGAATCATTATTTTGCATCCAAAAAATATCAAAATGTATGAAGTTCTTTGTAATTAGTTACAGGAAAAAATATCAATGAAAATAATTTGCATCAAAAACACCCAATATAATCATCGTTATATATTACAGTTTATTATGAACTTACGTTTCATCTTAACTTAATTACGTATTTCCTGACAAAATAAATTTCGTCACCGCGCAACGCGCGGTGCCAAACACTAGTTTAATATATATATATATATATATATATATATATATATATATATATATATATATATACCTGCGCGATGCAGCAGAATGTAAGTAAAGAACGAACAATTAATGTTATTTTCTTATATACATTTCATCAATAATCAACCATGACCTAAGAATCACAACTTATGAAACCTAAACCCATAAAGATATTCAATAATTAGTTTATATTACAATTATTGACGAAAAAAATTATAATGATATTATTTATAATAAGAATGAAACGTATTTTACGATTATGTATTTTTAACGTGCTAACGGTGGAAAAAAAAATAAAACGTATGGATAGAAAAACAAATTATTTCGTAGATATTCATGATATTTAATAGTATGGTTAAATTAAAAAATATTCAATATTGGGCTCGTTTTGAAGATATTGAGGAAACACTTATAATGATATAATTTGTAGAAAAATGAACGTATTTTTTCATTGCATTTTTGTTAATATATGATTATTTGTGTTAATATGATAATGGTGTAAAATGAAAAATGAAAAAATAAGGGATATAAAGTAAATTAAATAAGTAATTGTAAGGATGATAAATGTAACATTGTAAGGGTGATAAATGTAATTGTACAAAAGTTTGTACAATAATCGTTTTAGTTTTTTCATTATATAGTATAGATTAATAGTACGGTTAAATTAAAAAATATTCAATATTGAGCTCGTTTTAAAGGTATTGACGAGACGATTATAATGGTATAATTTGTAAAAAAATGAACGTATTTTTTCATTGCATTTTTGTTCATATACGATTATTTGTGTTAATATGATAACGGTGTAAAATGAAAAATGAAAAAGTAAGGGATATAAAGTAAATTAAATAAGTAATTGTAAGTGTGGTAAATGTAACATTGTAAGGGTAGTAAATGTTATTGTACAAAAGATTAAGGGTGGTAAATATTATTGTACAAAAGATTGTACAATAACCGTATTAGAATTTTCATTATATAGTATAGATATATATAGAGTGAGGATGGATAATTTGCAACCCATAAAAAGGTTCCAACCCTTGCAACCCACATCATAGCCATCGATCTCATCTGGATTTAAATTCATTTTCATTTAATTAAAATTGATGCGATAGGGGTGGTTTAGTCATTTACAAAATCCGATTTTCTTTTAATAATTGGGATAATTTTCAGCAAGCATTATCCCTTCCATAATTATAGCGGTTATTTGTAGATGAATATCTCAAAACCGTAATTGATGCAGATGAATATTGTCGATGAGGTTCAATCTTGAATTCGATTTTCATGACTTTTATATATTGTACGATGATTAGCCGTTGGTAGTGTTTCTTCCTCGGATAGTTTTTTTCCTGCAATTTCGATTTTTACAATGAATATAGATGCTCATGAGGACGGGGACTGTGCCGAAGGAGAAGCACTACAACTCGTCGGCGGCACCTCGACCAACGATAATATACCATATGAAGTTTCAGCCGGCGGTGTTGCCGGGGAAGTTGAATCGACGCCTGATTTGCTGACTAATAGTAGAGACGTTGTAATGGCGTTTGATTCACTGCAGTGCGACTCCATCGAAGTAGCCGAAGGAGGTTCGAAATTAGTCGAGTTTTATGAGTTGACGGCTGTTTTGTCCCGGATGAAGACGATGGAGATGAAGGTTGGGTAATTGTTAAAAAAAAAAAATTCATACCAGAATGTGATTCATGTATATTCGAAGTAAATTTTGGTAAAGAGATTTGATTTTCATTTGAATGTTGCTGTAATTTGTTGCTAGGTTTGTAATGATGAATATTGTTTTCCTTCAATTAAATTGTTATACAAAAATTATGTTTGTTGCATGCACTGCTTTGCATGCATGAATGATATTTTCATGTTGTTTAACGTTGATGAACCGTTCATTACCTTCTTCACAAATCACAGGAATCATTCGCCTAGCAAATATGATAATCTGTGATTAGGCTATGGATAAGTGTTGGGAATTCGAATTTTTTACCCAAAGGGTTGATGTAGTCATCATGAATATGCTTTCATGTGCTGAAAATGTTAACAAATAAACAGGAATTCCAATCCATGTATATACTTTCATGTACACACATTCATTCCAGATAACAGAAACTCTTTTTAGTTTCTAATTGATGAACAATGAAGTCAGAATCATGTTCAAGATATACTAACCTCGAATCCTCTCCGACATTGTAGATGCTTTTGTTGATGGTTTTTCAAGATTTTTCCGAAGCGGTTGGGAAGAAACTGTATCAGTAATCGCGATTTCCTTTTTTGATACACACGATTCATCCCATTTTTTTCTTGTTATTCCAATTTTACCCTTAAGCGGCTTTATTTTCCAATTAAAAAAAAAAGGAAAATCAATTTTTTTAATTTAAAAAGCATCTGATGATCTCAACCGTTTGTTTTTTGATCAATGGTTGGTAATAGGTTGCAAAGGTTGCAACTTTTATAAAGTGTTATATATATATATATATATATATATATAGGGTCAGGTTCAAAAAAAACTCTAGATAAATGGAAAACCGAAAAACCACGAAAAAATGAATGAAAAAATATATGAATATGGATGTCAAATTAACGAGAAAAATATGATCGTTTATTTGGTGTAATTTATTTCGCTCGAATTTTGTTCATTTTTCGTATTTTTTCGAATAAAAAATAGGGGGTGGAGGTTTTATATATATATATATATATATAAAACCCAACAAAATTCAAAATTCGATTTCATTGGTTTAATATAGAATTAATAGTAAAAGATGAATACGAATTGGATATCGTTTTAAATTTGAATTATAAAAACAGTAAATCGAATGAACTGAAAACCCAAGCTGATGAAGTCCACTGGTCTCGAAGGTGATACTAAAATATGTGAGTACTGACGCTACGATTGAAAGTCGGGGAAAAAAATAACTATGTTTTGTATGTTAATTACGAAAAGAGAAAAGTTCATAAAAACCCAACGAATTCTCGTATTCTGATGATTAAGTTACAGAACTATTTTATGAATGAATAAACAATTAAACTTTCTCATTTTGAACGATTAAGGGGTCGTTTACCAATTTTTTACCCGGCAAGAGCTTACCGGCAATAGATTCGCCTTCATTTAACTATCGTGTAACATCATTGGCCATGAAAATATGTTGTTTAAGCATTTTAAACTCGATAAGCATTTACCGAGTTTGAGTCGTTTCCCATACTTACCGGTAAGAGTCTTGGTCCATGCCTTATCTCTTACCAGGTAACATTTTCGATCATTTCCATGCTCAATTAATAAGGTAAATGATATTGGTAAGCGCTTATCTGGTAAACATTGAGTAAACAACCCTAAGTCCCTTAATGTTTTTTTTTTAAATAAACTATCAAACTTTTAGAAAGTGGTTATTTACATCCATTTTACTCAAAAACATGACTGTAACCGGTTAGGAATGTTCTAAAGTAGAAAAAAAAAATTAAAATCAATTTTATCTTTTTACAAACCATACGTCATTCAAACAATTCGCACTCAACGCCATCGCTTCCCTTCGCCATCCCCTCTCTATCACTGGCTTCACTGCCCATCACCACCATTGGCCCCTGCCACAAATTTTCTTCTTTTTTATCGGGTTTTTTTTGTTTGTTTTATTCTCCCTCTTTTTTAATCTATCTATATTCACTCCATTAAATTGTTGTGTAAGAGACAGAACCGAAAGACAAAAAAAAACATTAAAAATCCTTCAGAATCGAAATATTCCAAATCCTTCACAATCCTACAAATCAAACACACCAAATACTCCAAATCTTTCACAATCCAAATCCCTTCAATTCCAAATCATTCCATAAAATTCAAATTCTTCAAAACCATTCCATTAAACCAAAGACTCCCTTAAAAATTCTACGTTTAATCATTGATCCTGTCTAAAATAATAGCAATAATTAATTTGAAAAATAATAAATTCATAAATTGGTTATAAATAATAATTTAGTTACATAAATAATCAACAACAATAAAATAGTTATTTACTTTGTAAATTAGATAAAGGTTGTTGTCACGTGGCTTTCAACGCACTAGGCCTCAATTAAAGTCCACTAAAAGAAAATGGGCTTCAAACAAGTAATGGACCAGCAGGCAGTCACGGCCCAGCCTTGATGGGTCTAAATTTAATCGGGTTTGACCCGTTTCTAACTTATGTTTTTTAGGTTTTTTTTTTTCAATAAATCACTAGATAGAAATATATACTAATAATTAAAAAAAAAAACTTTAGTGCAATAACTAATAATATATCATGAATACAAATGTTATTGCGTTTTCGTAAAAGTTTGGTGTTCTCGTTTGAACCTCTATGTATACACAGTGGCGGATGAGAAACCGAATAACTTATTCGAATCAAAACGGTTTCGGGTTATTCGGTTTGCGGGTTAAACATTTAGTTAACCAAATAAGGTAAGTTTGGGTTTCGGTTTTTTTTTACCATATCGATTACCTAGATAGCAAATTATAATGTTATTTTATATAATTTCCTTCTTATGAATTGGTTTGAACATATAAAGTTAATATTAGGTGAATTGATTTATCTTTTACCTAAAAGAACAAAGAGATATATTTAACAAAACCATCAACCAATTTCCACATTGTAGCATGATTGCAAGAACTTGTAGTGACAAAACAATCAATGAGCGCGGGGAACGACTGTGAAGCAAGGGAGTGAGGGTTTCGTCAAAACAGACTGTGAAGAACCATAGTAAGTGACTGGGAGGAACCAAGCATATAAGAGTAAAAAAGTTAAACTTGAATGGGGCCTTTCCCCCACACTCTTTCATATAAGTCCCCCCCCCCCCCTACACACACCCACACCCACGCACACACTCACACGCACGTATACACACGCACACACACATGAGAACCTCATATATTCTTCTGAGAACCATGAAAACTTTGATCTTAAGATATTGTTTCATATGATTTTTTCCATCTAATACTTGAATTTAAGGTGTAGGTCAACATATATTTGTTTCACATTGTGTTCGTATCATATGAATGTGGTTCACAATGTCAAACTTTGTATGTGTATTTTTTGTTTCACAAATACGTAAAAAAAAGGTTTAAACTGTAAAACAAATACATGTGAAATATACACACTGTGAAACACATATATGTTAACTAACACATTTAATCATAGCCTTAAATGGAAAAAAATGTGTGAAATATCACATAATGCACTGGTTCTCAACACTCTCACAATTTTGTCATTTCAAACGATTAGCCCCATACACATACATGCATACATACGTATATACATACATACATGCACACACACACATATATATATATATATATATATATTTGTGTGTGAGAGATAGAGAGATAGAGAGAGAGAGAGAGAGAGAAATCTATTTATTTTTATAAGATATTTAAAAGATAAGAATATAAAAGATAAAGATGGGAAGGAAAGGAATGATCCTTGAAGTGAAAAGGCATAAAGAGGCAGCACTCAAAGTATATGCAAAGTAAAAAGGTCCCATATAACACGGAATTCTTTTTAAATTAATAAAATTGTATAAATAATATAACAATAATATTTATAAAAAAAATATTAATATAATATGTTGTAATATATCAGTTAGTTAGTTATTTGATTTAAGTTAAATAATTTAGAAATAAATATCTTTAAACTAAAATGTTATATTTTTCAAATAAATATAAAAATGTTGTGTTTATTTATTTCTTTTTAATTTAGTTGATTATGGAGATGCTCTAAATGAGAAGGGAATGGAAGATGGAAGTTGCAAGTTGCAAGAAATTCTTATTCCATATTCCATTTTTCAATCACAACCACTCTTTCATGCTAATCTATTTTACTAAGTTTTTACAATATATATATATAAATATTTTGATACAAAATTATTATTCCAAAAAATTAATTTAATAGTTCAATTATATATGGTTGATTAGAATTACTTTTGAACAAATAATTCACTTAATTTATCTGGTTAAGATGAAGCATTTCGAATTTTCAGTCTGATAATTTCTTTACTCGTCACAAGTTATTTATTTCTAATATTTCTCATGGTTGCTCGTATACTACCAAACGTCTCATCAAAACAATAATCGGAGGTTGTACTTGACTTCTTATCTATTGTATTATACCTTAGCATTTGTGTAGATATACAGTTGATGAATAACATATGAGTCAAATATTTCGTTGATCCTTACTTACGTTACATATTTCAACCTTAAAACTTTGCTACTAAATTCACATATCTGACCTTTCAAATCGTTCTTTTTCATATGGTTCTTAACAATGATCAATCAAATCGTTCATTTCATATGGCTCTTAATAATGACAAATCAAATCGTTCTTTCCTTTGGTTCAGTCACCACCCCTTTGGCATTACATACTTCATTTTGGAGGAATATATATATATTCCACAATCACGTCCACTTGGAAATTGTGACACCCCAAAGCCCAAATAAACATGTTGGGCCAATAACTTTGAATCAAACTTAAAACCATGATGGAAGTTATTGGTATCACGTAACTTGAGGCTTATAAGGAGCTCACAAATCCCATATTCTATCTGGCTCTGATAACATTTGTAACACACCAAAGCCCAAAGAAACAGGTTGACCCAATAACTTTGAATCTAACTTAAAACCAGTGGAAGTTAGAAATAGCCAATATTTTATCCATGTGGGACGAATTGCTACATAAAGTTTAACAATATAATATTATCTACCCAAATGTCTCCACCCATTGTATCATCTATGATTTACTTTACCATTCTCTTTTGAATATTTCATACCAGACATCTTAACTAATCTCTTGTCATTAAATTACTTGATTTTTAATCATCTAAGTGTAAAGATTTGGTTTCAAATACCTAATTCACTTAAACCAGTTTCCTACAACAACAAATGCTTATATGTATCAATCTCATATAACACCTCTATAAGAACTACCATGTGTTGCATCTATTTTATGCTTAGACTAACAATAACTTAGTTCGTTTAAACTATTACCTGATATCACTTGTAAAAAAAATCCAAATTTCAGTATAACTCCAATAAAAAAAAGTTATCATACCACTATCACCTCAATTATATTGTACTTAAAACCAAAACCTATCTCACTAAGATTATTTCAAAAATCTAACATGAAATGCTCAAAATGTGATTTATCAATCTAATCATCATCTCAAAACAGTAAACAAGATCCTAAGGGTTTTTTTTTTTTTTTTTTTTTTAAATCTCTTAGGTGTCGTTTGTTTTTTAAGAGGTCTAAAGTCTTAAGTCTTAATTTAGTTATAATTAATAAGAGGTGGTGTGTAAAAAGGTCTGAACGATTTAGACTTAAGAGATTAAGGGATTTTTTTTTAAAAAACAAACAACCCCTTAATGTCTCTTAAGTCTGAATCATTCAGACCTTTTTACACATCACCTCTTATTAATCATAACTAAATTAAGACTTCAGACTTTAGACCTCTTAAAAAACAAACGACACCTAAATTATACTTTTACAATTGTCATGTAACATTGACATCAACTATAAAAACAACAACTTTCAGAACTAGTTGAACTGACAATTAAAGGTTAAACCTTAACCTCCTCCCCGTAGGTAGCTAATTCAAGTCTTCTCAAGACTAGTGGGATTTTCCTAACCATTATTTTCAGGGCCTCATGAAATTCGTCAAAGGACGCATAAGTTAGTCCAAACACCACTGATTAAGGGAAAAAACGTGGTATTCAGTAGTGGTAGGCTAAGAACATCTCCAACAACATTGCTAAAATAGAAAAAAATAAGTTTTTGTTCTCTAAACCTCTCCAACAGCTTTGCTATCTTGTTTGCTATAATGGAAAAAACTTGAAAATTTTATAAGTTTAGAGAATTCTCTAAAACTTGATGGTAGGAGAGAGAAATGATTATTTTATTCAATCCTACCAATGATAATATAAGTTGTTTTAAAATCTCTAAAATAGCAAATCTGTTGAAGTTGAATGTAATACTTTTTAGAGATTTTCACTTTTGGTTCTCTATTTTAGAGAAATTATAAGAAAGTTGCTGAAGATGCTCTAAGTATACTCCTAACTATTAATTTTATCATCACATATATCAATATCAAAACCTATTTTTTACAGTTTCAATACATAATTTGATTCTCGGTGTGTATAAACTGATATCTCACGATTAAAAAAAGAGAAAAAGGGGTAGGGGAGCTGGGGAGGATAAGGTAACCTAAACCTAGTCCTAGTTTTAGGTATCAACATCATAAAAGCACTCAACTCACACCACACGAGCGGCCATCATCCTCCTTTATTATTATTATTATTATTATTATTATTATTATATACTTATAATATTATTACTTCTTTTATTATTTTATTTTCACTTTAAATCTGAATTTATTATTAATATATATTACTCAATCTTTTATGGTTAAACTCCAACTTTTTTGAGCTTATAAATATTATTTGTCCTTCTAATTATTGATTTATCTGTAAGAATACTATATATTATATCAGATTTAAGTAAAAATAATTAACATTCAAAATTATACAACAAAATTAATTAAATTAAATTTAATCTCAAGATCAACCAAGAACCACCGTAAATTTATCATTCGACTTGTAAAAATATTTTCTTAAAAAATTATTAGTTGATATAAGTTTTTATATTTATTTTGTTTTAGATTTCATAAAGTTAATAAAAGACTTGTGAATTTAATTTAATTGATAAATAAATATACTTTTTAGTAATGACAAAATTCAAAACAATTTAAAGCACAAGGACTACTCAAAACCCATCCCATATGCGTTTTTGCTTTTTCATACCATGATGTAATTTAATATTTTTTTATTTTAATAAATATTCTAGTTAATATAAAACTCGCTGAATTATGAATAAATACAAAAATGATGGATTATTAAAGCTTTGTAGGGATCTCTCTACGCATAAACAATGAGACATTACATTATGAAGGCAATTTTTTATTTGCAAAAAATAAAATAAAATAATTCAATAAAATGATTATTTGATTAATAAAACAAAAATATTGAATAAAATGATTATTTGGTTTTAAAAAAATATATTATATTTAGAGGGTGAGATGCCAAACCTAGCTAAGTTTCTATTTAAAAATGTACGGAGCACATGGGTGAGAATATGAATATGATCGTTACTCCATTAATTATTTGCAATTATTTACTTGAAGATATTTGTTAATGTCAAGTATTAATTATGATTATGCGGCTAGCTAATAAAACACTTTTAAGTTTTTAATACACAAAAAAGTTGCAAAGTTCTAACTCAGTTAAAGCATGTTCAATAGATACTGTAAAATTTCTGTAAAACGAAGTATCAAAATTAATATTTTAAAAAAATGATTATATTATGTAAGATTCCACATTGATTAAGGATGGGAACTAAAGTTTGCCTTATAAGAGATTGTATACCTTTTTTACTAAACGTATTTTAAAACCGTAAATACAAGTATGAACAAAATGAACAATATCTAGTACGGTTTTTTTTTGGTAACCGTGGGTTTTCGGGCCAGCTTACGTGCACCGACTAATCCTCGGGTGACCACGAATGGCCTGGAGTCATCGCAGGTGAACCTCCATGGCCACAAGGGCTTTGACAACGCTTGGATTTGAACCCTGGGTAGATAAGATTTTCCACTACATCCCTCAAAGGTTTTACCAGTGCGCCACAACCCATGTGGTTTACTACGGTTGGTCTGGGTGTTACACATTCAGTTTTAACAAATTTCTTTTAAAGATTTCAACATTATTGTATTCTTATAATATTCAATAAAACTAAATATTTTCGGGTTTCCGGTTAAATGGTGCGGTTAACTGAATAAGAATCCTTATTCCGTTCGGTTTTCATTTATTTTTTTTCTAATTCGGTTAAACCGAATAACACATTTTACTAATATTTTATATATTTCATGTTTATAAGAAATAAACCAAATACATGTTATAATATTATTATTTTACATATTTTATTGTTATATAATGTTTTTTATTGATCACGAATGTTGTAACATATTTATCATGAATGTGTGATTCAGGATAAAGAACATGTCCATATTTATCATGAGCGTGTTATTAATGATGAATATTCATCATGGAGAAGGGCATGTAGCACGTTGTAGGCGGATACCAAATTCCTAATCAATTTTGGGTTTCTAACGGAACTTCCGTCTATGTGTGTGTGTGTGTGTATAAACAAAGGATCGTGTGAGAATAAAAGTTAAGGTGAGAAGCTATTGTAACAACCGTAATGTTAAATTTCGGTCATGTTATTTTTGGTAGGTGGTAAATTATTAATTAAAGCTATATTGATGGGCCTTTTTGGGCAAAAGTTGAAAGTTATGGAGATGGACTCATATTACCCAAAGCCCTTCTCATTTTCTTTTGTTGGTGTGGCTGAGAGAGAAAAGGATGATCAAGAGAGTAATCTAAATTTTGGTGTGTGAGTCGAAAGAATTGAAGAGGAATCAAGCTTGGTAGATTTCTACATTAAAGGTATGCATCCTCTAATCTCCTTTTGTTTCAAATTGATTCAATCTAGGTTAGAATAGAGTTTCTTGCAGTTAACGTGTAATAAGAACTTTGGGTCTTATTGTTTTTGTGAAAACCTTGGGTGTTCATTGGAGTAATCAGATTTGGGGTATATCTGAGTAGTGTAATTGATTTTTTTGGTTAAGCTTGGATTAAAAAGGGGAAAGGTCTCACTGTTCTTCTTTTTATCGAGGGGTCGAAGTCACCCAACCTAGGACTTGTGATTGTCGAGTGGTGAAACCAACCGGGAGCCCCCTCCCCGGGCGGCGTAACCTCGATCGACAGATAAGTTTCCACTTGGGAAACTCTTTTACTTGCTTAAAGTTTTGTATCTGTTTGAAACTCTGAAATGGGAAAACGAGAAATTATGGTTTTATTCTGCAAATACTTATATGTACATTTTACATATGATGTCAATTTTGATTATAACTGTATATGGGCTTATATGGATTATGCTTATGTGGAATGGGTCGCACAGGGAAAGTAATTATCGAGGGATCTTCTTGATTCCTCGGGAGTATATGAATAACCGCATGTGCGTTGAAATCCGTTTTCTGCACATGTGAGAATGGGGAGTCTGCTTGGGCCTCGATGCGAGAGGGGAGTCTGCCTGGGTCCCGATCGTAGTTGTTCTCGATTGTGAAGTGTTGGAAATTATCCCTGTGCAATACCCAAATTGGTTATGTATCGTTGTTGTTAACTTGATCTTATGTAATTTGGACACAATATTGTTTATATCTGCTTTCGTCTGGAATTCGCTGGACCTTATGGTCTAACCCTCGCTTTTCAACTTAAAAACCCCTTTTCAGGAAGGAACGCTACTGATGCTTCCAGTGAAGGAAAGGAAAAGGTGTGAAAGTATAGGAGTGGGCTCGAGTAGAGGCATTGGTTCTTGCATTAGAAGTTTGTCTTGTCCTAGAGATTCTCGGTTGTAGTTGAGACTTCCGCTGTTAAACCTCAATTATTCTATTTTGATCTGATTGTATTGGGACCCGTTTTTGAATTTTTATTATATGTTTTCCTATTAAAATTTGGTTGTTACAGCTATCAAGGGATCTGGACCTTGATCACTTTTTATCTTCAAACCCACCCATAAAATTATGTTTGGTAAAAAGGATGAAGACCCATTTTTACCTTTATCGGTATAACTTTCGTTCTCAACGAAACACAACTCTAAATGTATATATATATTCTCACAAAAACCTATACCATTGAAAATGCTAAACTCTCTTTTATCGTTTTTATTAATCATGCCTACATACATCTACATGCTAATTATAAATCATCCACTTGCCTTCAACCTTTATTTTATGATGATGTCATGTTGGTGTATTATTGTTATTCATATTTGTTAAATATTTTAGTCGGAGTATATTGATAGACATATAAGAGCATCTTCAACAACTTTGCTAAAATAGAAAAATTTAGGTTTTTGTTCTCTAAACCTCTCTAACAGCTTTGCTATCTTATTTGTTAAAATAGAGAAAACATGAAATTTTTCTGAGTTCAGAGAATTCTCTAAAACTTGATGATTGGAGAGAGAAATAATTATTTTATTCAATCTAACCAATAAGATTCAATTTTTATCATTTTATATTAAGTTTTTTTTAAAAGTGTATTGGGATGATAAATTAGAGAATATTATAATAATATAAGTTGTTTTAAAGTTTCTAAAATAGTAAATCTGTTGGAGTTGAATGTAATATTTTTTAGAGATTTTCACTTTTGATTCTCTATTATAACAAACAAGATAGCAATGCTGTTGGAGATGCTCTAATAAAACGTTTTCTCAGTATAAATGTAGCTTTTTAGAACATTTAGCAGAAAAATGCAATAATTAGAGCTTGTATTAATCATGTCATTTTAACACAAAGTTCAAGTACATTTCATAAAAACCCAACTATTTGATTAATTAGGAGTTTTTGTAAATTCATCTGTCGTATACTTAAAACATCAATATTGAAAAAATTATTGTCATGCCAAATGAGTAAATTATGTTTCTTACATAGAAATTTATAAGCTAATTACAATAGTGAGACATTTTCGCTCTTAAAATTTTAAATGTTTAAATCTAAATTAATTAACGCATAATTGTTAAATATTATACAAATTATTACATGTATGTCATACAAGTACTTTTATCTTATTTTATAAAAATAAAAAAGTGAAGATTTAATTTATTTTAATAAGATAACAACTAGAATCGTACTCGCGCAATGCAGCGAGATACATCATGATTTTAATGTTTATTTTTATTTTTTGTTTTTTATTGATTTACAGTACGATTTTGAATGGTTTTTATTGAGTGATAATGATTTTTTTTATATATAAATTTGTTTAATTTAGGCTTAACAATATAATCTTTTTTATATAAAAAAATTAAGTAGTTTGTTAAAATTCATTAATTATCTTATATATTTTAAATTTTTTATATTTAAATTGAGATGTTTATCCTGTTTTGATTATGTTTATCAGAATTCAAATTTCATAATTTTAGGGTTTGGGGATTAGAGATAAGAATTTTGGGGGATAAGGATGAAATATATTAATTAGGGTTAAAAGCTTTACAGGTAGTACATTAGGCTTTAATAGATATTTTTAAGAAATTTTAAGTAGATAGTTTTAAATGATAATACATAAAGCTTACTGAGTTATAATTAAGAGTTTTTTATGTCATCTTTATAATATGGTATAGATGAAACAAATTCACCAAATAAAATAAATAATTAGAAATAAAAAATAAAGTTAAAAGCAATCATGAACGTGCATGAAATCGAATGGACGGTTTTATTTTTAGAAAGTGGAAGATTTTCCTTCTATTGCCATTTGATTAATGATGAATAAAGTTTCTCCAAACCTTCTAAAAATATAAAAATGAATAAATAAACAATAGCCAAAAGTTATGTAGCTTGCTTATTAATCAAATTAATGTATATATTTAAAAAACAGTCATTCTTCCAATATCTATATTATTATAATAAATATATTAAATACAGTTTTTTATGTAATTATTAACATGACCATAAGTAATATAGTAAAATATATTTTAAGTTGATCTAGATATGTAAAGGCGAAATATTTATTTCCGGTGAATAAAAACTTGTTACGGAAAATTAAATCTCAAATTTATGTTTGGATAGATAATTAAAATAAAAATTGGTTAAACAAATCAATTTTGAATATCCGGTAAATAAAAACTTTGAAATAAATATGCGTGTCAAATTATAAATTTATCAATTTTTATATAATTTGTTTAATTTAATTTATTTTTATTAAAATATTCTCGATTTAAAAATAAATATATAGTTTATTTTAGTTTTATTGATGCAATTTTGGATTAAAAAGGTAGAGTTTTAGTAGGGACGAGAGCATCTCCAACAAAATTTTGATTCCTTTTTTAAATTGAGAATTAAAAATCATCTCGTCGTCATCTTTGTCGCACATCGATGAATCGACATATATAAAAAGCGTTGGAGGTCTTTCTGACTGGGCTGCAAATTGCATAAAACCAGAGACATCTCCATCGTCGATTAACTCCAAGATTGAACCATCATTTTTGTACATTAACTTGCAAACAGCAGAACGTTCGACTCCACATTTTTGCATGGCGTAAGCAAGAAACTTCTTATGTGTAATGTTTACTGTCAATTTTACATCATGCTGAGATTTATAATTAAAATCCCACTCAATGTTGTTTTGCACCCATTCACCATCGCAACAGAATTATAACTTAGGTTTTTCAACAGCTGAACTCACTTTTTCAGTAGTATCTCAGAAAGAAAAAATTGAAATGATGGAGAAAAAAACAAGAAAGAACAATAGAATGAATGTGATGAACGATCATGAATTATTACATTTTGCTGCTATTTATAGACGAAAGATGGATGGAGAAGATGAATTGCAACCACAAATTCAATGACAATAGTACAATAATGTAACAATCAGACAAAAGTGTGGAAAAAACAGTAAAACCATGCAAAAAAAAACATGAAAACTCATAAAACATGAAATCATAGGCCAAAATCGCGAACCCTAATAAAAATCGCGAACTCAAGAATAAAAATTGCGGACTCAGGGACCAACATCGCGAACCCTAATGAAATCATACCCCTCGATCGTGGATTCCGCGGACACAAATCGTGGACTCTAGGGGTTAAAAATGAAAAAAAAAGTTAGTCCGCGATCAAGGGGTATTTCACAAGATTTTTGAGTACTTTAGTTAAATTAGAGAGAGATGGGTATATCTGAGTCAATTTTTCATTTAAGGTAAACTAATTAATTTCCCTAGAAAATTATGGAAAAATGGAAATGTAGAAATGACTTTACTTAGTTTACTTTATTCAAAGTTGAAAAGTGTTCGGTCAACGTGAGAGTTACTGCTCAACAATAACTACATTGTACGTAATTTTAATAGAACTAGGCTTGTCATTGACCCAAAATTTACCGTATTACCCTAGGTTATCTTTTGAAAAATTTACTGTTGCAAGAAAAATTAGTTGTTGTTTGATATATTGAAAAATTAAATTGTTGGTTGTAAACTGATTATATTTTGATAAAAATGTATTAGGTAATACGTTAGGTCATTTTTAACAATTATAAATCAAAAAACACTGATTTGGATGATTATTAAACTAGCTTAGGTACCGTTTGTTTTTTAAGAGGTATAAAGTCTGAAATCTTATTTTAGTTATGATTAATAAGAGGTGGTGTGTAAAAATGTCTGAACGATTCAGACTTAAGAGTCATTAAGAAGTTTTAAAAAACAAACAAACAACCCCTTAGTGAAACATTTTTTCGAGTACTGATTACTTTCTTCCAATTATGTCCCCGGTTATTACTGATTAGTGATGGCAAAAAATCGGGCTCGGGCCGGGCCAAAACGGGCTTCAGGCCTCTACAGTGAAAGCAAAAACCGGGCCCAAATGGGCTTCGGGCCGGGCCGGGCCGGGTTTCACCCGAAAAGGCGTGGCCCGGTTAGGCTTGGGGTAAACCGGTTTAACCAAAACCGGGTCGGGCCGTGATCGGGCCGATGATTTTTTCGTATTTTTTAAAAAATAATTTATTTATATAATGGATCACTAAAATACACTTTAAAAATACGTTTTATTTATAATAAATCACTAAAATACACTTTAAAAATACATTTTATGTATAATTTTAAGTTACAAACTTACAATACAAGTATTTATAGGGGTTTGGGGGGTAAAAAATACAAAAAAAGGTCAAAAAAACGTATATAAACGGTAACATAACATATTTTTTTTTTAAAAGTACGAATCGGCCAGGTTGGGCCAAAAACCGGGCCGTGAACCGGGCTCGGGCCGAGCCGGACCGCCAAAAACGACAAAAACCCAAACCGGTCCATGATTTCGGGCTTCAAACCGGTTTGGCATCGGGTCGGGCCGGGCCTTCAGGCGGGTTGGACTCGGTTAACCGATCAGGCCGGATCGGTCCGGGCCAAGATCGCCATCACTACTAGCAATTATTACTAATTATAAATTATTAATTAATATTTTTAATTTTTATTAACAGTTAAGAGTAAGCTACAAATTTGTCCCCGTAGTTTCTCGGTTACAATACTTTTCATCCCTACAGTTTCAAGAATACAAAATGGAGTTATTATTGTCAACAACCTGATTTGATTATGTTTTAAGTGGAGCAAAGAGTTAAGGGGGAATGCTTTACTGTAAATCATAAATTTTCTTGATATTTGATTTTGAAGTCATCAAATTTATCATATACCTTCTATTTTCTTGACATTAAACATTAATCTTAGCACGTCTTCTCCCATGCACATAATTGTACGCGTGACGTCAAACATAAACTCATGTTTGAATGTATGAATAAACATATGAATTATGAGTATTTTAAATCGAACTAACATAACCACTATATTTTCCTTGATCATTAGAACATACGATTTTCAAAAATAAGACATAGGCTATGTTTGACAAGATAGTTGATAAGCCAATATTTGATGAAAAACTAGTGGTTAACTAATAGCCAATATTTGATGAAAAACTAGTGGTTAAGCCAATATGGTTTGGCCGAAACCATTTAAATTCTTCGATTCGTGGATGACAGAGGACGGATTAGAAGAGTTGGTGAAAGCAACTTGGGGAAAAAACGTTCAATCTAACCGGCCGGATTGTGTATTTAGAGATAAGCTAAAAAGTGTGAAGGAAGTCGTTAAAGTTTGGGCAAAAACGAATCTCGGAAATCTAGATAGAGAGTTGGGGATGTGGAAATTGGAGGCAATAAAGAGGGAAGAAGAGGCGGCAAAAAGTGGATGGGTTGAAGGAAATAGAGAAAGTTGGCGTCATGCTCGAAAAATGTGGCTAGAATTAGAAGAAAAGAAGATAGGAATGGTAAGACAAAAAGCAAAAATAAAGTGGATTGTGGACGGGGATGAGAATTCTAAATTGTTCCATATGGCCGTGAAACAAAGAGAGAGGAAAAATACAATTAGAGGGTTAACCACAAATTCGGGGTGGACGGAGGAACCTAGTGAAATTATGAACTTTACATTCGAGTTTTTCAAAGAAAAATTTGAGTCGAGAGAGATAAGGGGGCCGGTTCTTCATGATGACATGTTCAAAAGGTTGTCAAAAGAGGAAACCAAGGACTTGGAACGACCGTTTGGGGAAGAAGAAGTGTACAAGGCGATTCAATCTTGCGGAGCCAATAAAGCACCGGGTCCGGATGGTTTTACTATGGGATTTATAAAAAGGTTTTGGGAAACGATCAAAGTTGATCTTATGGAGGCGGTAAGATGGTTCGGGGAAAAGGGAGAAATTAGCCGGGGTTGCAATAATTCCTTCCTCACATTGATACCTAAAGTATCAAACCCGGCTAATTTAGGGGAATTTATGCCAATTAGCTTGATTGGTATCTATTACAAGATTATCTCAAAGGTTTTAGCGGAGAGACTAAAAAAGGTGATGGCAAAAATTATTAGCGAAAATCAAAGCGCGTTTGTGAAAGGCCGATCCATTCTTGATGGGATTCTCATTGCTAATGAGGTGATAGATTTCGTGCGGAAGAGAAAAAGAAGAGGGATGATTCTTAAGGTGGACTTCGAAAAAGCGTATGATAGTGTGGAGTGGAACTTTTTACTCGATAGCTTGAAAAAATGGGTTTTGGAGATAAATGGGTCAAGTGGATAAAAGCTTGTCTCCAATCGGCGTTGATGTCAATTCTAGTTAACGGAAGCCCGACAAAGGAATTTAAGATGGGTAAAGGTTTGCGACAAGGCGACCCATTGGCACCGTTCCTATTTCTTATTGTGGCCGAAAGCCTACACTTGTTAATGATTGAGGCGGAAAAAAAGGATTATTCGAAAGCATCAAAGTGGGAATTAATGATGTCCCAATCTCGCACCTTCAATATGCGGACGATGCCATATTTTTCGGTAGGTGGAGCCTAACTGTAATATCCGGACCCAAAATTTAATTAATTTTGGAGTTGGGTGAAAAGTTGACCTTTACCCAGAGTTCAAGGGGTCAAATGTAACTTGGGTTATATAAATATAAATCAACTCTAGATATTTTCACAATATCTCAGTATTGATATTTTGAGATCTGAGAGAGAGAGAGAGAGAAGGAAGCAGGGAGAAGAAAAGAGGATCGACCGTTTTCTTCATTCAAGGTACGAATCTAGCTTAATGCTTTGATCTGAGTGTTATCTACCGTATAGAATCTCGTTGTTAAGGTTTTTAACCGTTTCATTTCGAGATTTACGTATTTTGAGTTTTGGATCTGGGTTCTGAGAATGTCTCCGGCGTGTTCTTGGTAACCATCGTTTAGGACCGGGAAGAAGGTCTCGACCGGTACGTTGTGTCGACCGGTATGACTCGACCGGTACGTATCGACCGGTACGACTCGACCGGTACGTATCGACCGGTATGTTGTCGACCGGTATGTGTCGACCGGTATGTCTTCGACCGGTATGTGTCGACCGGTATGTGTCGACCGATATGTTGTCGACCGGTATGTTGATTTACCAGTATGTCGACCGGAGAGGGTCGGGCGATCGGGGAATTCTTCCCCATCGCACAGGGTTCTTCTGTTCTGATGTTTTAAACTTTAGTCAGAGGGATTTTCTGCGTTTAGCTTATCGATTTTATCGATGCTATCGTAGGTAACGATCGTTAGAAACCGGGCCTTTAAGCAGGAAGAATTCTGAGGTGAGTCTTTTAAAATAAATCCGTCTATATTATAAAAGTTATGTGATAAATGTATTTGTTGAACTATGGAGAATCACGATTTTGGTATGGTATATTGTTGTCGGATAATGTTTTCTAAATTCCATCATTTACAACCTTCTTTACAAAAATCAAGATTTAATGAATTGAACCATTGTTCATATGAATTGCTTATATGCTTGATTTAATGCCAGTATGATATAAAATGACATGCTTTGGCTTTGAGTCTTAGTGCAATGGATTCATAGGCACAGTGTTCCTATGTCCCCGTTTTGGGCATTTGGTTCACGTTTTGGCATGGAATAGGCATCGGGTTGCCATGATAAGTAAGGTGTGGGCCTATACGGTCGGGCAGCGTCTCATGGTGCAGTAAGGTGTAATTCCATTATGTGCGTGACTTCCCCTTGTTTTGGGAACTCTCAAGAATAGATCCAGAGGGGTTGACTTGGTGTTTTGAGCAATAGATCTAGAGGGGTTGAGCTCGTTATGTGATTTGGTGTTATTTGTACCATGTTTAATCACTAATGGTTTATTTGATTTCTTGACTTAGCTCATGGCTATACTCACCGCGTGACATCGATTTGGGTTTAGTACTCCCTTTTTAATTGGCTTGTTCTCACTAGGCTTTAGCCTAACACTTGCTCTTGGTTGTCATATTGGCAGGTCATCTTAGCAGTGGGGCACGCCGGGACTGAGGGAACGACCTTGGGGTCGTGAGTGGTCTTTTGAGGATATCTAGTGACCATCATACAGTGATTTTTTGAAGATACACATTTTGGAAGGATAGCGACACCCGACCCTAATCTAGTTATTCTAATTGTAGATTAGTAGGTTGTCGTCTTATGCTTCATTTATTGACCGTGTTTATGTCTAACCTATACTCCGTTTGGGATAATAATGTATGTTAGGATTGTAATACCTTATTCCGCAAGTTTAGTCTATTGCAAAATTTCGATTTTTTATTTCCGCTAATTTCTAGGGTGTTACAAGTTGGTATCAGAGCCTTGGTTTAAGTGAACTAAGTATGGCTGTAAGATGCCTAGACTTAAGCCGAGACTATTAAACTATGACTCGTGAGATGGGGTAGACCTTCTAAGATAGGACGGTCTTAGGGTCAACAGAAACTTGCACAAATTAAAAGTTGTGATGATGGTAGTAAGAACTCTTACGTATTATGTGTTCATAATTTCACTTAGCTAACGTTATTATGAAAATGTTTTACGTGGGCATACTTAAATTACTGTTGTTATAATAATTGATAAGTGTAGTAGTACGTTCTTTGTGTTTTCCGTAATCCTTATCCCGTTCTTTTGCATGATTGCGTTCAACAGAGCCATGGTTAATACCAGGAATCGTCCGGAAGGTCATGAGTCCGAAATACCTACGGTTGACCAGCCGCTGGTGACTGTCGTGGGGGAAGCCGCACGTGCGGGTAATGTGCTGGGTGGAGGACCTGAGCACATTCCTCGACGCAATTTGGAGGCTGAAGAGCCTATTATTGAGGAAGTGACGGCAGAAACGAGAATGATGGATCGTATGATTTTGGCCATGAACAGGGCCGTGGCGCAACAGCAGGAAGTGTTCTTGAAACTTATAGAGGAGCGAGACGCCAACAACCGTAGGCACGAAACGGTTGGCGAGAATGTAATTGTTGCAGGATCTGGGGGTATTGGACCTGTAATTCCCCCTGTGGTGACTGCAGCTCTGGGTGTTAGGCGAACGACGCGAACTTGCACGTTCAAGGCTTTTCTGGGTTGCCGACCGCCAGAATTTAAGGTCTCGGACAATCCCCTAGATTGTATGGGCTGGGTTCGAGAGATGGAGCAAGCTTTTCGCTCAAGTGAATGTGGGGAGGAGCAGGGGGTTATTTTTGGTTCCCGAATGTTACGGGGTATGGCTCTTACTTAGTGGGACGTGTACTCTGCTTCGCTTGAGCCGACTATTCTAGATCAACTGTCTTGGTCTACCTTCAAAGAAAAACTGCTAGAGGAGTACTGTAACGAGAGGTCGTTGGACCGAATCACGGAGGAATTTCAGAACTTAAAGAAAGGTGGTATGTCTGTGAGGGAGTACAACCGTATCTTCATGGGCAAGCTGGGTTTTGTGGGACGCTTGGTCCCGACAGAGAAAGATAAGATCAAGGCTTACATCAAGGGCCTCCCATCGAACATGATGTCGATGGTGCGCGTAACAAAGACCTCCACTCTTCGGGAGGCGATGGAAGAAGCTCAACTCATGGAGGATGCTTACAGTCTCGGCAGGGATCAAAGTGGTCACCAAGTCGAGAAGAGGAAATGGGAGGGAAGCTCAATGCCGTCAAAGAAACCTTTTTATGCCAACAGCAGCGCTCAGCGGGGAGCCGATCCTAGACGTGATGCCAAGTGGTGCTCCAAGTGCCGAAGAAAACATTTTGGCCCATGCAACTTTGTTCCCAGAATGTGCTACAAGTGCGGAAAGACGGGTCACACGTTCCGAGATTGCCCTCTTAAGGGGCAAATATGTTTCGAATGTAAGGAACCGGGGCACGTAAGGGCGGAATGCCCGAAACTCAAGACCGGGGGATTTGGCGGGAAGAAGATGGAACCTCCGCGGTCGACTGGAAGGGCTTTTCATATGACTTCAAAAGAAGCTAAAGCATCGACCGATGTGGTGTCAGGTACGTTAATTCTAAATTCCGTACCTACACGTGTATTATTTGATTCTGGTGCTAGCTACTCATTCGTATCCGAATTGTTCTGTCAAAGGCTTGCTATGTCTAAGAGTATGCTAAAGAATGCTATTGTTGTAGAAATAGCAAATGGAGGCCAAGTTCTAATCCATAATATCCTTAGAGATTGCATCTTAGAGCTTAAAGGGAAGGAATTCCCCATTAACTTATTGCCTATGCAAATTGGCGGGTTCGATGTGGTTGTGGGTATGGATTGGTTATCAAAGAACCAAGCCGAAATTGTATGTTCCAAGAAAATGATTCGATTACCCGTGGCAAACGGAGAAGCGACAATAATCTACGGCGAAAGAAGGAAAGGCGACGTGGCGATTATTTAAGTGATCAAAGCTAGGAAGTGTTTGGAGAAAGGATGTTCATCTTTCCTGGCTTATGCTATCGATACCAAACTCAACCAACGGAAACTAGAAGATGTTAGGGTGGTGCGCGAGTTTCCCGATGTGTTTCCGGAAGACTTGTCCGGTTTGCCACCCGATCGTGTAGTGGACTTCCGTATCGACCTCATTCCTGGAGCGGCTCCAATTGCTCGAGCTCCTTATCGTTTGGCTCCTACCGAAATGCAAGAAATGATGGCTCAATGTTGGGAAATTCAGAAATGCTTAAGTATGGTTAATGCTGCTACAACAGAATTACTACTGCCAGTACATCATGATTACTACTGCTAGTAGATTTTAATACTGCTTGACAAGTTAAACTGCTACTTAAATAGTTAGTACTGCTTGAAGAGTTAGTACTGCTAGTAGTTAGTACTGCTGGAGTTAGTACTGCTAAAGAATTAATGTTGCTGGATCAACTTAATGCTGCTGAATGTTATTAGTACTGCTTATGAGATGATGAAGAATTCGCATGGCAAGGATGACAGCTAGATTATTTGAAGATAATATGGAAAACTTTAAGATAAATATGGAAGACTATTTTGAAGATCTTTTATTATTTGTAATTATCTTTTATCTTTAGTATATATAGAATTAGTCAGAATAGTTTAAAGAGAACTTTTAGAATTCTGAATTTTTGTTTTCATAGAGAGAATCAACCTCAAGGTTTGTAATCCTAATTCTAGAGAAGTAGAATTCGTATTGGTGAGCCTGTTCATTAATATTGAGGTTGAGTGTTGAATCTTGTAACTTTATAATCATTCAATAAAGTTTGCAAGTTGTTCTTTTGATTCACTGTTCCATTAATTATTGAATATCAAAGTGTTATTCCGCAAACTCCTTTGATATTGTTTCTGAGTGTTTATTCTTGTTTAGAATTAAGATCCTGACAAGTGGTATCAGAGAAAGTATTCTCAGAAATCTTATTCATCATGGAAAACACAGCTGAATCAAACAGTACTCTGGTCTCAAAGGTTCCAATGCTCAGATCCAATGAATTTGACATGTGGAAGATCAGAATCAAGCAATATATTCTCCTCACAGATTACTCTATGTGGGACATCATTGAGAATGGGCCATCTGATGCAGGAAAGATTGGTGAAGATGGCAAAAGAACCCCTCCAAGGACGGATGCTGAAAGAAAGACAAGGCAGACAGAGATGAAAGCCTTGAGCACACTGCTCTTGGCCATTCCCAATGAATATCAGCACCAATTCTGCAATTGTACTGATGCACAGATGCTCTGGAATGCTCTAGAGAAGAGATTCTCTGCTACCAAAAGTACCAAGAGAAATCAAAAGGCAATCTTGAAGCAACAGTATGAAAACTTCATGTCAACTAAGAATGAGTCCATGACTCAAACTTTTGACAGGTTTAATAAACTAATTGGTGAACTAGCTACTATGGGAGTACAGATTGATCAAGATGATGTAAACAGAAAGTTCTTAAGGTCCCTTGGAGATGAATGGACCATGTACACTGTTTCATTCAGACAGAATGATCAGTTGGAAGAGAAAGAACTTGATGATCTGTACAATGATCTTAGAGTATTTGAAGCTGAGGTGGAGGCAAAGAAAAAGCCTTCTGGATATATTCATAATGTTGCACTCCTTTCAGCATCAATTGATTCTACTGCTAACCCTGAATCAGTTAATGTTGCTAATGGAGCAAATCAAGATAAAGGCACTGATTCTGTGTTTGAAGCCTTTCTTGCCAGTCATGGGAATTCCTCCTTAATTAATGATGATCTGGAACAACTTCATCCTGATGATTTGGAAGAGATGGATATTAAATGGCAGATGGCCATGCTTTCCATGAGGGTGAAGAAGTTTATAAAGAGGACTGGGAGGAACAACTTCTCCCAAAGAAGAGAAGATGGAGCAGGGTTTGATAAATCAAAGGTGGAGTGCTACAAATGCCATCTGAAGGGATACTTTGCCAGGGAATGCAGAAGTGGAGTGTCTCACAACAACAACCACCAACAAGCACAATCTGGAAACCTCAATCATAACAGAAACTCTGCTCAAGCTATTGTTTCTCAACAAGGAATGGGGTTTGATTGGAGTGATCAAGCAGAAGAAGCTATTCAGAATCAAGCTCTTATGGCTGAAGTATCTGATCTCCCATCTGAGGTAAGTTCTAATCTCTGTTCTAAAACTTGCATAGGCACTGTTAAAAGGTACAGGGATCACAATCAGAAGATGAGTGATGACCTTAAGAGATTAGAAAAGGATATAAAAGACCATGTGAGGATTGTAGAGAGGTTTGAAGATCAGATCAAAGGTTTTCAAGCCAATGAACTCCAACACTCATATGACACCAATTACTGGCAGTGGGAGAAAAAGGATCTAGAACTTAAACTAACCAAATCTAAAGAGGAGAGTGAAAAACTGAGAGAGGAGCTAACCAAGGTTAAGCTTGATGTAGAAAAGTTTTCCAATGCTTCTAAAGCAATGGACTCTTTACTACAAAATCAGATTCATGATAAGTTGAGAAGAGGAATTGGGTATAATGCCACACCACCTCCATATAACAACAATTACATCCCTCCTACCTCAGACTTGCTAGAAACCAAAGATAGGAAGGACTTGCTTGAGGGAGCCACTGAGATAGATCCCTTAGATGAGGTAGTTGTTGAGGATAAGACTGAGAAAGAAGTTAGTAAGAGTAAGGAGAACAAAGTGAGTGGTGAGATTCCTCTAGAGAATAACATTATCACTAATGAGGACTGTGGAAGGGCTTGGATCAAATCCAAGGACATAGAGAAGACAGAGGGAAAGTCTGGTAAGGTCCATTACAAACAGACCACAGTTGTGAATCCAGGTCCTTGCAAACAGTGTGCATGTAAGAAGAATGAGCCCCAAAAACAGGATAAAAAGAGGGGAAATCAAAGAAACTGGAATAATCAGTGGGCACAAAAACAAGGGGTTGATCTGAGTAAAATCAATAGACCAAAACCTTGTTTTATCTGTGGCAAATTGAATCATCTTGCCAAATACTGTTATTTCAATCCTATAAACCAAAGGATGAATTTTTAAAGACCTATGCAAAAACCCTTGGGGTATAGGAAAATTGAAAAGAACCATGTGGCTAAGAAATCTATCAAATCTAAAAGCCACATGAAGAAAAAGTCTGTTAAAGAAAGTGTCAATATGTGGGTTCCTAAAAACACTAAAACTGTTAGTACTGCTACCACAAATAGTGCTGCTAACAATGATAGTGCTGCTAGAAGTAATACTACTGCTAGCAATGTTTGTGCTGGTGACATTGTTAGTACTTCTTCAAAAGTTAATATTGCTAAATCTGTTAGTGCTGCTAACAAGGTTAGTACTGCTAAACCTGTTAGTACTGCTAACTCTGTTAGTACTTCTAAGGTTAGTACTGCTTCTAGTGTTGGTTCTGCTAAGCCAATCATATTGACAAAGTACTATAATAAAGAGTGCTCTGAGTTTAAAAACCTCATAAAAAAGGAATGTAAATACTTTGATGAGAAAGGGAGACCCAAGACCACTTTGGCTTGGGTCCCCAATCAATACTAATTGTTTAATCTTATGTGCAGGGCAACCAACAGCTCAAGGGGAAGAGCATCTGGCATGTTGATAGTGGTTGCTCTAGGCACATGACAGGGAACATGTCATGCCTCAAGAATTTCAAGAAAATTGATGGTGGACATGTTGCCTTTGGCAATACTCCAGATGGAGGTAAGATAAGTGGTAAGGGGGATGTAACCAAAGGTAAAATGACCTTTGAAGATGTATTCTATGTTGAGCAGTTAAGGTAGAACCTGTTAAGTGTATCACAGGTTTGTGACACACAACATAGTATATTATTTACAGATTCTGAATGCATTATCCTTGCTCCTGGATTCAAGGTAGTTGATGAAAAGATGATACTACTAAGAACTCCTAGAAAGGATAATGTATATTGCTTAGATATGGAAAGTGTTTCAACTGATTCATCCCTAAACTGTCTTGTTTCAAAAGCTTCTTTGGATGAATCATCACTTTGGCACAGGAGGATGTGTCACATGAACTTTAAAACAATGAATAAACTTGTTAAAAACAACCTTGTAAGAGGTTTACCTTCCAAAGTCTTTTCATGTGATGATCATTGTGTTGCCTGTCTCAAAGGCAAACAACACAAAACTTCTCATAAGTCCAAAGAGTTGAACACAATCTCTAATTCTCTTCAGTTGTTGCATATGGATCTGTTTGGTCCTACAAATGTTATGAGTATTGGTAAGAAATCATACTGCCTAGTTATTGTTGATGATTACTCTAGATTTACTTGGATATATTTTCTAAGGACTAAGGATGAGACAAGTGGACTGATCAAATCCTTTATTCTAAGAATTGAAAACCAAACTAATCAAAAGGTAAAAGACATTAGGTCAGACAATGGTACTGAATTTAAAAATCATGACCTAAACACCTTTTGTGAGGAAAAAGGAATTGAGAGGCAATACAGTGCTCCTAGGACTCCACAACAAAATGGTGTTGCTGAGAGAAGGAATAAGACACTGATTGAGGCTGCTAGATCTTTGTTAGCTGATTCAAAACTTCCAATTACTTTCTGGGCTGAAGCAGTTAATACTGCTTGCTATGTCCAAAACAGAGTTCTAGTAGTCAAGCCTAAAAACAAGACACCTTATGATCTTTTATATAACAGAAAACCATTCATTGGATTTTTCAAACCATTTGGGTGTCCTTGTACCATTCTCAATACCAAAACTCACTTAGGAAAGTTTGATAGCAAGGCAGATGATGGTTTTCTTGTTGGTTACTCATCTCAGAGTAAGGCTTACAGAGTTTTTAATACTTCTTCTAGAATAATTGAGGAAAGTGACAATGTCAAGTGCAATGAGAACACACCAAATCCTATTGGGTCTGGTCCTCAGTGGCTATTTGACATTGATTCACTAACTAACTCTTTGGGTTTCAGAAGTGATGACAATGCAGGTTCAGGAAATGGAGGATCAGGGGATGCTCAAGTACAAGATACTATTCCTCAGTCTGTAATATTTCCCATTACTACAATAGAGCCTGTTGAGTTCTGTGAAAAAGAGACTGCTACTGAACCAAGTCATAGTGAAGAAGAAAGAAGAGATGAGGAGAATCAAGTGAATGAAGTACAAGAAGTAGCTGATGAGATCCCCTCAGCTGACTTAAATGATTCCAATCCAGAGGTGGGAATCAATGAAGAACCTAGTCATCAGACTAGAACTCAAAAGAATCATCATCCAGAGCTGGTCATAGGATACATCTCTTCTCCTATGATAACAAGGAATCAAAGCAGACTTCAAGAGCTGCATGATCAGCAACACACAGT
Source organism: Arctium lappa (assembly GCA_023525745.1). Classification (NCBI taxonomy): domain Eukaryota; kingdom Viridiplantae; phylum Streptophyta; class Magnoliopsida; order Asterales; family Asteraceae; genus Arctium; species Arctium lappa. Next base: position 56,981,384 of record CM042062.1, on the reverse strand, counting down.
ACTCTCCTGCTTTCTCTCTCAAATTGAGCCTAAGAAGGTTTATGATGCTATGAAAGATTCCAGCTGGATAAAAGCTATGCAAGAAGAGTTACTGCAGTTCAAGTTGCAAGAAGTTTGGGACTTGGTGGACCTTCCAAAAGGTCATAGAGCTATAGGCACCAAGTGGATTTTCAGGAACAAAAAGGATGATAGAGGCATTGTGATAAGAAACAAAGCAAGACTGGTGGCACAAGGGTACACTCAAGAAGAAGGCATTGACTATGAAGAAGTGTTTGCTCCAGTGGCAAGGGTAGAGGCAATTAGGCTATTTCTAGCCTATGCCTCATACATGAAGTTCAAGGTATACCAAATGGATGTGAAGAGTGCCTTTCTGTATGGTACAATTGATGAAGAAGTATATGTCTGTCAGCCCTCTGGATTTGAGAATCCATCATATCCTGACAGAGTATACAAACCGAAGAAAGCACTTTATGGTCTGCATCAAGCCCCAAGAGCATGGTATGCTACTCTGTCTACCTATCTCTTGGAGAATGGATTTGAAAGAGGAATAATTGACAAGACCCTCTTCATTAAAAGAAGTAAGAAGGACATCCTATTGGTTCAGATTTATGTGGATGATATCATCTTTGGATCCACAAAAGATCAGATGTGCAGAGACTTTGAAAAGTTGATGCACAAGAGCCTCAAAATGAGTTCAATGGGTGAACTTACCTTCTTCCTTGGGCTTCAAGTGAAACAGAAGAAATATGGGATCTTCATAAGCCAATCAAAATATGTGAAAGATATCCTGGACAAATATGGATTATCAGACTCAAAGCCAGGAAGCACACCTATGGAAACTCATAAACAGATCACTGCTGATCTTGAGGGGGAGGATGTGGATGTCCATATATATAGAACAATGATTGGATCACTCATGTATCTCACAGCCTCAAGACCAGACATCATGTTTCCTGTGTGTTTGTGTGCCAGATTCCAAGTCAAGCCAAAGCAATCACATCTGCAAGCTGTTAAAAGGATTTTCAGATATTTAAGAGGGTAACCTAGATTAGGTCTTTGGTATCCGTATGAATCCAACTTTGACTTGATTGCTTATTCAGATAGTGACTTGGGTGGTGCTAACATAGACAGAAAGTCTACTTCAGGAGGATGTCAACTTTTGGGTGCGAGACTAGTATCTTGGCAGTGCAAGAAACAAACCACAGTGTCCTTATCAACAACAGAAGCTGAGTATATTGCTGCTGCAAGTTGCTGCTCTCAGGTTCTATGGATTCAGAATCAGATGCTGGACTATGGGGTAACCTTTCTTCACACTCCAATCTTCATTGACAATAGCAGTGCTATAAGCATTGTTAACAATCCAGTCAAGCACTCCAAAACCAAACACATTGAGATCAGGTATCACTTTATCAGAGATTGTAATGAAAAGAAGCTAATTCAAGTTGCCAAAGTTCATACTGACAACCAGTTTGCTGATCTATTCACAAAAGCTTTTGATGTGGGTAGATTCACTTTCTTGGTCACAAGTGTGGGTATGATCAACTCTGAATAAGCTCATTTTTCTTAAAAGTGTTTTCATACCTGTTATTGGTTTATTCTTTGGTGCTACTAACATCTTTTTCAGGAAGTTATTACCTTGCTCAGAGTACCTTAAAGCTTCAAAAAGTGTAAGTATAGTTAATGCTGCCAGTGCAGTTTTAATACTGCCAGTGCTCAGTTAATACTGCTAGTTAGTTAATACTACTAATGGTTAATACTGCTCTCAGTTAATACTGCTAGTTAAGTTAATACTTCTAGTAGTTAATACTGCTCTCAGTTAATACTGCTAGTTAGTTAATACTGCTAGTGGTTAATACTGCTCTCAGTTAATACTGCTAGTTAAGTTAATACTTCTAGTGGTTAATACTGCTCTCAGTTAATACTACTAGTTATTTAATACTGTTAGTGGTTAATACTGCTCTCAGTTAATACTGCTAGTTAGTTAATACTGCTAGGAGTTAATACTGCTTTTGTCCCGAATCGTATAAATACCCTTTTTGCCCACCCAAAAGTTCATAACGACTCTTTGCTTTCTATTCATCTGCACTCTAACCCTTTTTCTCTCAAGCACCAAGTGTTTCAGTACAGATTACTCAAGCTAACATGGCGTCTATGGCATTTATTGACGAGCACAATGAAATCGCGATGCTACAAAAGCCAAAGCAAGCTGGAGGATTTCATCAGATAGTGGATTTTCTGAAGTCTAGCCATATCGCCTATGCTCTGATAGTGTCTCCAACTATCTACATTGAGCATCAACAACAATTCTGGGCAAATGTCACCATAGTCACAACGAATGGTGTGCAGATTCTGAAGACAAGGGTGGGTGACAAACCCTTGTCAGTTACTGAAGAGGTGATACGCATCTGTCTACGTCTAGACGATGCTGAAGGTATTACTTCTCTTCCTAATGAGGACTTGTTCTCAAATTTGTCAAGAATGGGGTATGGAGGCCAAATGGGTGGTTTTAAATTCTCAAAAGCAAAATTTTATACCCAATGACGTTTTCTTGTTCATACCCTGATGCACTGCAATTCCAAAAAGACTACTGGATGGAGTGAGTTTAGCAGTACCATTGCTTATGCTTTGGTCTGCTTGGCCACTGCTAGAAAGTACAATTTTTCTAGAATGATTTTCAGTGATCTTGTATCAAACTTGGGAAGCAAAAAGAGTTTTTATATGTACCCCAGGTTTGTACAAGAAGTTATAACCCACGATTGACGGATATGCCTCACTTTGATGAGGTATATGTACCAAAAATCCGCAAAGGTAAGGTCTTTTCAAACATGAAAAGATCTCCATTGGACTTGGAAGGAGTTGACACCCCATTGTTCTCTACAATGGTGGTGGTGTCCCAAACTGAAGAAGGTATGGCAGAAGGGTCAATGCCCTCATTAGACCATCCCACTGCTAGCCAATCCCAACCTTCCATCTCTATATCAATCCCTCAGTCCCTGATTCATAAGCCAATTTCACCAATCACCCAAACTTATACAAGGAAAAAGGTAAAGAAGGCTCCTTCCCTTCTTGTACCATCACCCACTGAGCCTTTAAGCCATCTAATGGAGAATTCTCCATTAGAGAATATCCACAGGGAAAACATAGGGGGTGTCTCCCAACTCCAAGGAGGTGCTCACTGAGGAGATGTTTGAGTATATTGGTGCCAAGGCTGCCACTACTCCTGCTAGCACAGAGGAGGTCAGTGGTAACATAAATAAGACCTTCCCCATGGCAACTTTGGGTGAGCAATCATCCAAAGGTCCCTGGTGCCAAGAACCCACAGGGGTGGGGAGTGCTTCTGTTAGGCAGAAGGCTCCCACCACAAAAAGATCCAATGATCCTTCAAAAGAGGGTAACACTTCTGGAGAAGGTGAGGACAAATATAACTACCAAGAATTGATGGATGCTATGGGAAATATCAACTTGGATGTCATCAAACAAGGAGTTGACATTGAAGAAATGAAATTGGTAATCTTATCCCAACAAGTACAGATTACCAAACTCAAGAAATTGGTAATGAGGCTAGTATAGAAAAAGAAGAAGAAACAGTTTGTGCTAAGGAGAAAGAAATCAGGGGATGATGCTCCCAAAAAGGGGGAGTCAGAAGCTGAGTTCACTATGGAAGAAGCTACAGATAAGGGGGAGAAACAAGGAGTTGAGGGGGAGCTTGATGGGGTCAATACAGAAAGGGTACAAGTAGTGGAAAAAGATTCAGAGGTTGTACAAGAAGCAAAAATAGAATATCAAGCAGCAGCAGTAACATCAATAGCAGCAGAAACTGTTAATGCTGCTGAACTGAGTGAAGCAGCAGAAATGGTGAAAGAAGTACTAATTGATCTTCAGAGCAGAAATAAGGAAGAGCTTGAGACAGCTGAAGCATTAATCAAAGCCAAGCATGATACTCCCAAGGTCACTTCAAAGGCCAAAGGAGTTGTCATCAAAGAAAATGTTGAAGTTGTCAAGAAAGTCAGTGTTGATAAAGCAAAAAAGCAAGGACAAAGGCAAAGCTAAGATGGTGGAATCTGATCAACCAATCAAAAAGCAAAAATTGGTTGAGTCAGATGAAGCTTTGTCCAGAAAGATACAAGCTGAGATTGAGCAAGAAGAAAGAGTTTAAGTAGACAAAGACAGGGAGATGGCAAAGGCTTTAGCTGCTGAATTAAATGAGGCTTATCAACAAAGTCTGGCAACTGAAATGGCTCAGAAGAAAGCTGCAACCCTGAAGAAATATGTGGTGGTCAAAACAGCTGCAAAGAAGAGACAACCCTCAAAGACTTTCCTTGGTACTCAAGAGAGAAACAAGATGATAACTTTTCTCAAGGGTGCTGTATGAGTCAGAAAGGAGATGTTCTCCAAGATGACATTTGAGCAGATCAAAGAGTTGTACAATTCTGAAATGACCAAGCTTCAAGGGAATGAAACTGCCAAGGTGGAAATGGAGAAGAGAATGAAAGAAAGCAATGATTATTTGATACAAAAGCCATTCCCTGATGAGCAAGAAACACCAGAGAAGGAAGCCACTTTAGGTGAAAGTCTAAGGACTTTAAAAAGAACTAAGATGATGGCCAGAAGAAAATCAGCAAAGAAGCCTAGAGTGGATAAAGAAGAAAGTAAGAAAGTTGCTGAAGAAGAAGGGGCATCTGAATCAGTTGATCAGGTAGAACCATCAAGAACTGATGATGTGAATCTATACATGGTTGTGATGGACAAAGTGCCTGAACCTATAGCAGCAGAACCTGTTGGTGTAAAACCTCCAGAAGTCATTCACTGGGATGTAATGAAGGTTGTTGGAAAAGAGTACATAAGGCTGAAAAGACAAGATGAGAAGTATGAAGTCTACAGTACTTGGCCCAAGATTGTCAGAACATGCTCCTGGTCAGATATAGAAGAAATGTTTGAAATAGGAATGAGATTGTATGCAGATCAACTAAAAGCTCCAGAGATTTCAATTACAAAATTAGTAATGGAGTATCTGTGTATGATGTTCAAACCTAATGAAGTGGAGGGAGTGATAAGGAATGTGTTTCAAACTGTCAACAATTGGACTCTATATGAAACTAGTGGAGTATATGCAGTGACTTTGGATATAAATCACATAGAATACTTCCTAGTGGATAGAGTGTACAATCACAGCAGACTGAAGCTTCATGCAATGTTGAAGAAGAAGCTAGGATGTGTTCCAGATTCAGAGATGGCTAAGTATTTGATTCAAAGAACCATCAATCAGAGTTTAGGGTTGGATGTAAATACAGGTGTAAACTGAAGTTTTGGGAGCATCTAAGAAGATCATATGAAGAACTTGACTTCTCTTCCTAAAAGTCAAGTTAGGGGGAGATTGTTGGGAAATTCAGAAATGCTTAAGTATGGTTAATGCTGCTACAACAGAATTACTACTGCCAGTACATCATGATTACTACTGCTAGTAGATTTTAATACTGCTTGACAAGTTAGTACTGCTACTTAAGTAGTTAGTCCTGCTTGAAGAGTTAGTACTGCTAGTAGTTAGTACTGCTGGAGTTAGTACTGCTAATGAATTAATGCTGCTGGATCAACTTAATGCTGCTGAATGTTATTAGTACTGCTCTTGAACTTAATGCTTCTTATGAGATGATGAAGACTTCGCATGGCAAGGATGACAGCTAGATTATTTGAAGATAATATGGAAAGCTTGAAGATAAATATGGAAGACTATTTTGAAGATCTTTTATTATTTGTAATTATCTTTTATCTTTAGTATATATAGAATTAGTCAGAATAGTTTAAAGAGAACTTTTAGAATTCTGAATTTTTGTTTTCATAGAGAGAATCAACCACAAGGTTTGTAATCCTAATTCTAGAGAAGTAGAATTCGTATTGGTGAGCCTGTTCATCAATATTGAGGTTGAGTGTTGAATCTTGTAAATTTATAATCATTCAATAAAGTTTGCAAGTTGTTCTTTTGATTCACTGTTCCATTAATTATTGAATATCAAAGTGTTATTCCGCAAACTCCTTTGATATTGTTTCTGAGGGTTTATTCTTTTTTAGAATTAAGATCCTGACACTCAACTCCAAGACCTTCTTGAGAAAGGTTTCATTCGACCGAGCTCGTCACCTTGGGGAGCTCCGGTTCTGTTCGTCAAGAAGAAGGACGGTGCAATGAGAATATGTATCGACTACATAGAACTGAACAAAGTGACGGTGAAGAACAAGTAACCACTTCCGAGAATCGACGATCTGTTCGATCAACTCCAGGGAGCAGGTTGTTTCTAAAAAATCGACCTTCGATCGGGGTATCACCAAGTGAAGGTAGCAAAGAGCGACATCCCAAAGATGGCATTTAGAACACGCTATGGACACTACGAGTTTCTGGTGATGCCATTCGGCCTAACCAACGCACCGACAATATTTATGGACTTGATGAACCGAGTGTGCTGACCGTTCCTTGACAAATCGGTAATCGTGTTCATCGACGACATCCTAGTTTACTCCAAGAATGAAGAAGAGCATGATCAAAATCTCCGTGAAGTGTTGGATGTGTTAAGGCGAGAAAGACTTTACGCGAAGTTTTCAAAGTACGACTTTTGGCTCCCAGAGGTACAGTTTTTGGGGCATGTGGTTTCAAAGGAAGGAGTAAAAGTGGATCCCGCAAAGATTGAGGCGATGACGAATTGGGAACCTCCCAAGAGTCCGTCTGAAATCCGAAGTTTCCTAGGCTTGGCAGGATACTACCGGAGATTCATACAAGACTTCTCGAAGATAGCCTCGTCACTGACGGCCTTGACCCGAAAGAACGTGAAATTTGTGTGGACCGAGAGGCAAGAAGAGGCGTTCCGCACCTTACAAAAGAAGCTTTGCGAAGCTCCTATCCTATCCTTACCCGACGGGACGGAAGATTTTGTGGTGTACAACGATGCATCAAAGATGGGGTTGGGTTGTGTCCTGATGCAAAGAGGGAAGGTGATCGCTTACTGATGCGAAATGTTTGCACTCCTCTAAGACATGATAAATTAAATCTCACCGCAAGTATACGATGGGATCTAATATCGTCTCTCAAGTAATAAAGTGGTAAAATACCGAATATCATCCCACAGAGATTGTCGTAAAAGATTAATAAAAGTGTAATAAAAGAGATGATTTCAGATGGCGAATTTGAAGACTTTGATTGGTTGGTTTGGTTAACAGTTGATTAATATGCAAGATAATAAAGGTAGCAAGGGTGCAAGACTTTTAGGTGAGATTCAAACACAAATTCCAGCAGACTATGCTGCAGGGATGTTGCAACATGAGTTCAGCATCACTAGATCCACCATCTATTTTGAGGGTATTCCTCTCGGACTTCAAGACTCCAACTATTGTTTAGATTCAACTGAACATATCTCTATGCAGTTTCCAACTATTGATAATGTAAAGTAGAGTCCTCAAAATATATGGATTTACAAATCTCTTTGTATAAAAACTACTCTCTCGAGTTAATTCCCATATCATCCAAGTTGGAGTGTTTGAAGGGGTTCATCTCTGAATCCTCTACACTTTAACACTTTTAACAAGCGACCAACCCGTCAAGAATAAATCAAGATGAAAAATAGAGGTGATAAATCTCTTTATCAGTCACTCTCTCAAGTCGGATTCTCATATCATTCAAGTTGACATGCATATTATGGTTTATCTCTAGACCATATCCCTTTCACACTTTTAAAGCGATCAACTCGTCAAGAAGTGTCGTTGGATTTTATAAAACTTGAATGAAATGGTGGAACATTGTTATTGCGAAACAATGTCCACCTTTCTTTGGTTTGAAATCTCACCCATCCGTCTTACACCCAAGCTAATGGATTTAGCTACTCATACTAAAATGTAAAGACATAAAGCGATAAATTACATAAATTAAATACATGAATTTAAATGACGGAAATATAAATTGCAAGAAATAAAATTACGGAAATGTAAATGACGGAAATGTAAATTGCAATAATATAAAGACTAATTAAAGAAAGCTAAGAATAATAAAGCATAAACTAAAGAACAAGAGAAGGTAACCAAAAGTTTACTTGGAATTGCAAAATGAAAGTACAAAATCACAAGGTTTAATGGTTCAACCTTTGATTTATTAGCTAAGATGAGATAAATATGGAATAATGGATGATCAAACTAAACCCCAAGCTCCCTTTTTATACTAAAAGGGACTGGCAAAAAGGGTAATTAACCACTAACAAAGTACTTAAAGTACAAAGACACATTATCCAAAAGTTAATATCCTAAGGACAATAAGGATTTAAAGTTTGATCCACGTACATCAACCATGAATTGGTCTAGAAGGTTCCCAAAAATCAGATACAATAATCCCAAAAAGTTTTTCCATAAAGCTCCTTCTAGCTTATCCATTAAGCTCCTCCATCGACATGATGCAGGAATGCTGCAGACTGCTGCACTTATAAATATGCCCAAAAATACACCAATTAGCTACCCAATGCAATAAAATAAGTCATTCACATCTTTAGCTCCAAGAAACAAGAAAAGAGAAAATAATGAACTAAAATGACTCAAAGGTTGGGATTAGAAGGTAAAAACTATTCTAAAATTGAGTTAAAAAGAGTATAATGGCACTAAATAACTAGTGCCATCACAACCCCAAACTTGAAATAATGCTTTTCCCCAAGCAATTAAGACACATAAATAAGAAAAGAAAGAAAAAAATGACTCAAGCGGTAAGATTTGCAAGATGGATACATTAAGTGCACACATGTAGATGATCAATCCAAGAATGCATGACATAACCCTTCATAAATCCAAAGTATCCATGATTTCTATCTACCATGAGTATGAACCATATGCTAGCAAGATTTTCTTTTTGTTATGGTACTCACATCTCACGACTAAGATCAAAGGGACTTTTAAAGAACTGGATCACTCTTTATGGCTTTTTCTTTCTCACTTTGCCTCTTATTTTCACCCTTTGTATCTTTTTCAAATTTTTTTTTTCAGATTTGGCACTTTTTGTGCTCTTTTCTTTGGTGAATGCAATGCACTTAGCCCCTATGGGACTTTTTTTAGTGCCTAAGTCCAAACATGGCAGATTTGAAGAGCTATGCTCTTTTTCTGTTTTTAAGCTTTTTGCCATGGTGGACTTTCCCAACCCCAAACTTTGAGATTTACAATGTCCTCATTGTAACTGTGTGAAAGTGTATAGATCATATGGAGTGGGTGCAAGTGGCTAATGTAGAGTATCAAAAGATGGCCTAAATCATTTCTCGTATGAGATGTGGACCAAATTGCTTCCCAAGTAAAACAATCCTAGTTCTAGCAAGAACTACACAGTGAGATATAGACCATAACTGTATGAATTTATTATGGATATGTATGCATGCTCAAACTGATCACCAATGCCCATTTGCAAGAAAATAAATCCTAAAATTAGAAAAGACACATCCCAGACTAAAAAATAAAAAATAAACAAGAAAATGGAGCTAAATGGTAATGAATAGAACCTGTCCTACTCCATTGGAGTAGGTTGTGGATCCTGTGGTGGTGGTGCAGCAGCAGAAGTGCCTTCCATGCCATCTCTGTATGCCTTCAACAACTGCCTCATTTCTTCATTTTCAGCACACAACCTGATGTTCTCCTCTTTGATTGCCTTCAACTTCCTTCCAAGCTTCTTGATCTTCTTGTTATACTTCTCAACCAACTCAGTTTCAACCCTCTTAAAGTCATCTCTCCCCTTCTGGCATTCTTCCTTCACCTTTTCAGCTAACTCTATCCTCAAGCTGTCAATTTTTGCCAATAAATTCATGCCTTGATGAAATAGCCCATCCATGAGAGAACTGTTTTGAGACAACAAGTCTTGAATCATGGCTGGAATGTCACCAACTTGTGACCCTCTTTCTCTTCCTTTCTATGATCAAGGATGCAAAACTACACAAATGATTAAAATAAAAGTCCTAAAAAGCAATAAAAGAAAAGATAACATATTTACAAACAAATTGGGACTTCAAGAAGTCCACATCATTCTTGAAGCTTGTTTAGCACAATGTGACCAAATCCATAGAACAGGGTTCTGGGATGGTCACAGGAGTATGGTATGCCTTAACTCTTTGTCCATTGACTTTGAAAACAGTGTTGTCCTCCGGGTTAACTAGATCAATTGCTCCATATGGGTATACATGATGAATGAGGAAAGGTCCTGACCATCTGGACTTTAGCTTTCCTGGAAACAATTTTAACCTAGAGTTAAATAAAAGGACTTGCTGACCTGCTTTTAAGTCTTTGTGTTGTATCTTTTTGTCATGCCATTTTTTGGTTTTCTCCTTATAGAGTTTGGCATTCTCATAGTACATGTTCCTATGTTCTTCTAGCTCACACAGTTGGAGTTTTCTTTTAATTCCAGCAGCATCTGGGCGCATATTTAAAGCTTTGATTGCCCAGTATGCTTTGTGTTCTAATTCCAAGGGGAGGTGACAAGCTTTGCCAAAGACTAGCTTGTATGGGGACATACCAATTGGTGTTTTGAAAGCTGTTCTGTATGCCCATAAAACGTCATCTAACTTAAAAGGCCCAATCTTTTCTATTTGGCTTGACTGCCTTCTCCAAAATTCCTTTAATCTCTCTGTTTGAAAGTTCGGCTAACCCATTGGTTTGTGGGTGGTATGCAGTGGCAATCCTGTGATTAATGTTGTACTTTTAAAGAACTTCACGTAACAGATTGTTTACAAAGTGAGTGCCCTCATCGCTGATTAGAGCCCTGGGGTACCAAACCTTGTAAAAATCTGTTTCTGAAGAAATTTAACCACTGTTTTTGCATCATTTGAAACACATGCCACTGCCTCCACCCACTTTGAGACATAATCCACAGCAACTAAAATGTATTGACATTTGTTTGATGGGGGGAATGGTCCCATAAAATATATTCCCCAAACATCAAATAACTCAACTTCAAGGATCCCATTTGTTTGATGGGGGGAATGGTTATTTAACTTTTGTACTTGATGGTACTTGTGGTACTTTGTTAGTGGTTTATTACTCTTTTTGCCTCTCCCTTTTAGTATAAAAAGGGAGCTTAGGGTTGTAGTTTCATCATCTAATCTATTACCTATCATCTTAGTTAAAAATCAAAGGTTGGAATCTTTAAACCTTGTGATTTTAGTTTGTTTTATAAATCCAATAAATCTTTAAGTTACCATCTTTTGTTCTTTACTTTTATGCTTTATTATTTCTAGTCTTCTTTAATTAGTTCTTTATATTATTGCAATTTACATTCAAGTCATTTATATTTATTGTAATTTATATTTCCGTCATTTACATTCATGTCTTTAGTTTATGTAATTTATTGCTTTATGTCTTTATGTTTAAGTATGAGTAGCTAAATCCATTAGCTTGGGTGTGAGATGGATGGGTGAGATTTCAAACCAAAGAAAGGTGGACATTGTTTCGCAATAACAATGTTCCACCATTTCATTCAAGTTTTATAAATCCAATGACACTTCTTGACGAGTTGATCGCTTTAAAAGTGTGAAAGTGCTATGGCCTAGAGATAAGCCATAATACGCACGTCAACTTGAATGATATGAGAAGCCGACTTGAGAGAGTGACTGATAAATAGATTTATCGCCTCTATTTTTCATCTTGATTTATTCTTGACGGGTTGGTCGCTTGTCAAAGTGTTAAAGTGTAGAGGATTCAGAGATGAACCCCTTCGAACACTCAAACTTGAATGATATGGGAATTAACTCGAGAGAGTAATTTTTATGCAAAGAGATTTGTAAATCCATATATTTTGAGGACTCTACTCTACACTATCAATGGTTGGAAACTGCATAGAGATATGTTCAGTCAAATCTAAACAGTAGTGGGAGTATTGAAGTCCGAGAGGAATACCCTCAAAATAAATGGTGGATCTGGTTATGCTGAACTCATGTTGCAGCATACCTGCATCATAGTCTGCTGGAATTTGTGTTTGAGTCTCACCTAAAAATCTTACACCCTTGCTACCTTTATTATTTTGTATCTTAATCAACTATTAACCAAACCAAATCAAAGTCTTCACATTCGCCATCTGAAGTTAGTTTTTCATCTCGAGATCTTGCAATTTAAGATACATATCCCCGTGGAATACGATACTTGGTTCTTACCATTTTATTACTTGAAAGACGATATTGGGCCACATTGTATACTTGCTTTGGGGTCTAATTTTCACATGTCTATAGGTGTGTAAAAAGCACTACCAAGTTTTTGGCGCCGTTGTCGGGGATAGGCGTAAATCTATGGTTGTTGAGAAATTGTGTCTTGCTAAGCTAATTTTTCTACCATCTTTGTTGCTTGCCATACGTTTCCATGTGTGTGCAAGTAACAACTTTTTAAGTTTATCTTTATGTGAATATGGATTCAATGGGTCACTCGTTTGAGCCGTATGAAACTGTTTTCTGTGACTATTGTGGAGGAAATCATTTCTCGTACAGTTGTCCTTCGATCCCCGAATCCCATTATTTCACGGGAGATAATAATTGGGATACCTCACACTTCAATGGATACACTCAATCATGGGAGGATCATCCTAATTTGTTTTTAAATGGTCAAGATCATTGCACTTTCACATCACCAATACCTCCCTACCAAGATTGGAGTAACACTTATTCAAATAATTTTGACCAATCTTGGGAGGAACAAGTTGATTTTTCTAGGAGTTTTCAAGGGGATGATTTTAACAACTCATTTTTACCCCCTAAACCCTCTTTAGAACAAACTGAAAACTTCGGATCTCTTAAAGCTTTGATGAATGATTTTTTACATAACATAAATGGAGCTGTTATTAACATAACGACCTGTGTTGGAGAGATCATTAGTGAGAGTAAAAGATAAAGCCAAATCTCAATACTAAGTGATATTGAAAAATCTGAGTGTGTTGGTAAGGATGCAGGTGAGGCTATTACTTTGAAGAGTAGTCAAGGGATAGAGAGTTCTGAGGAAGTACAAGAGCATTTGAGCAACCCCTCTTCACTTCAAAATAGTGAAGGGGTGCAAAAAAATGCCAAGATTGTCATTAACCCATGCTTTGAATTTGTGCAGGAAAAACACATCATTGCAGATGCTGCATCATCCTTGCAGCAAAGTTGTGCAGAAAATGTTCAAGTCGTTTTTAAAAAGGGACATGATGATCAATCCAAGGACTCAGAAAATTTCATAAAAACATGTTCTACTGTTGGTGAGGTGATGTGGAAAAATCTTTGTGGGATGAAATATTCCCCTAATTGTGCCATTAAAATCTTGTGTCGTAATCAAGGAGTGAATGAGGTAATAAGGAAAGTATATAAGCATAAGTGGAAGGAGAAACACCACGATGAGTTGGTGAGGACCGTTAGGGCTGGGGAGCATACTGATATGCTCCAATAAATTCCACCATTCCTCAAGAAGTTGTCAACAAGAAATCCAACAGTTGAAAAAGGAGAACACCTTGCTAAAAGAAGGAAATGCAAATCGGGTGTCGCAACATGCACCACCACCACAACCTACTCATTGGAGTAGGGCAGGTTTAATCGTGACCCTTTAGCTCCAAACTTTATTCTTTATTTTTTTTATTTTTTTTCTCCATTTATTTGAGTCTGGGAAAAGTCTTTTATTTTAAAATTTTATTTTTGCAAGTCAAGTAAATTGTTCATATTATCTTAAATGTGTTTATAGCCCTAATAAATTGTTAGTTTTTTTAACCGTCATTTAACCTACTTTGATTTTTTTGCTAGAACTAGCCACTCTATTTTTTGGGACACAATTTGGTCTAGACTTGCTCTAACATCTAGGAAGGGATATAGGCCATTCGTTCTTTTCATCATAGCCCTTTGAAACCCTTGTTCTCAATAATTCATCCAAAAACAATATGTTGTTTCAAATGAGTTTGGGGAGGAAATCCAAAAAGGCCAAAAAAAAATGAACACAAAAGGGGCAAAGCTCTAAAAAGATGCCTTGTTTTGGATTTATCATTAGCACTAAAAATGTTCCATAAGGACAAAGTGCATGTTGTCAACAAAAGAGCAAAAATGCTAAAAAGTGAAAAAATTCTAACGTTGAAGCAAAAATGAGAGAAAAGGCTTGGTGAGAAAAAATGTGCCAAATGAGAACCCGTGTTGGGAAAGTCCTATTGATCCTTGAATAGGCAAGTTTTTGACCTAACAAAAAGAAATGTGGGGCTAGCATATGGTTTATACAAGTGGGTTAACATAGGTGTGTTTTCACTAATGATTTATGAAAGGCTATGAATAAGAAGAGGATAGAACAATTTTACTTTTATATGCACTTATTGCTATGACTTGCATTTTCCTTAAATTGAGTCATTTTCAGTTGTGTTTTGGTTGCTTGGAGACAAGCAACATTTTAAGTTTGGGGATGTGATATGCATTGGGAAATCAGTGCATTATCACTCTTCTAGATAGGTTATTTTACCTTTTATATCCCAATCTTGAGTCATTTATTTACTTATTTTCTATTTATTTATTTCTTGGAGCTAAGAGTTGTGATTTACCAGTTTTTATACTTTGGAGGGTTGATATGGTATTTTTGGGCAGATTTGGATTAGTGCAAACTCATGCTACAACATTCTTGCAGCATACGCACCTGATGGATCTTTTTGGATTAAGACGTAGGGACTTATTGTGGGAGGACATGAGCTGGATTTTGGACTGTCATGGAAAGCTTCTAGATGCAGAAAAAGATGGATAATTAGCCTTTGGTTTTTACCTTTTGGTTATTTTAGCTTTTGGTTATTAACCTATGGTTATTTAACTTTTGTACTTGATGGTACTTGTGGTACTTTGTTAGTGGTTTATTACTCTTTTTGCCACTCCCTTTTAGCATAAAAAGGGAGCTTAGGGTTGTAGTTTCATCATCTAATCTATTACCTATCATAGTTAAAAATCAAAGGTTGGAATCTTTAAACCTTGTGATTTTAGTTTGTTTTATAAATCCAATAAATCTTTAAGTTACCATCTTTTGTTCTTTACTTTTATGCTTTATTATTTCTAGTCTTCTTTAATTAGTTCTTTATATTATTGCAATTTACATTCAAGTCATTTATATTTATTGTAATTTATATTTCCGTCATTTACATTCATGTCTTTAGTTTATGTAATTTATTGCTTTATGTCTTTATGTTTAAGTATGAGTAGCTAAATCCATTAGCTTGGGTGTGAGATGGATGGGTGAGATTTCAAACCAAAGAAAGGTGGACATTGTTTCACAATAACAATGTTCCACCATTTCATTCAAGTTTTATAAATCCAATGACACTTCTTGACGAGTTGATCGCTTTAAAAGTGTGAAAGTGCTATGGCCTAGAGATAAGCCATAATACGCACGTCAACTTGAATGATATGAGAAGCCGACTTGAGAGAGTGACTGATAAAGAGATTTATCGCCTCTATTTTTCATCTTGATTTATTCTTGACGGGTTGGTCGCTTGTCAAAGTGTTAAAGTGTAGAGGATTCAGAGATGAACCCCTTCGAACACTCAAACTTGAATGATATGGGAATTAACTCGAGAGAGTAATTTTTATGCAAAGATATTTGTAAATCCATATATATTGAAGACTCTACTCTACACTATCAATGGTTGGAAACTGCATAGAGATATGTTCAGTCGAATCTAAACAGTAGTGGGAGTATTGAAGTCCGAGAGGAATACCCTCAAAACAAATGGTGGATCTGGTTATGCTGAACTCATGCTGCAACATACCTGCAGCAGCATAGTCTGCTGGAATTTGTGTTTGAGTCTCACCTAAAAATCTTACACCCTTGCTACCTTTATTATTTTGTATCTTAATCAACTGTTAACCAAACCAAATCAAAGTCTTCACATTCGCCATCTGAAGTTAGTTTTTCATCTCGAGATCTTGCAATTTAAGATACCTATCCCTGTGGAATACGATACTTGGTTCTTACCATTTTATTACTTGAAAGACGATATTGGGCCACATTGTATACTTGCTTTGGGGTCTAATTTTCACATGTTTATAGGTGTGTAAAAAGCACTACCATTTACAAAGTGAGTGCCATCATCGTTGATTAGAGCCCTGGGGGTACCAAACCTTGTAAAAATCTGTTTCTGAATAAATTTAACCACTATTTTTGCATCATTTGAAACACATGCCACTGCCTCCACCCACTTTGAGACATAATCCACAACAACTAAGATGTATTGACATTTGTTTGATGGGGGGAATGGTCCCATAAAATCTATTCCCCAAACATCAAATAACTCAACTTCAAGGATCCCATTTAGTGGCATTTCATTCCTTTGAGAAATGGAACCACTTCTTTGGCATTCATTGCATCTTTGTGCAAATGTGTGGGAATCCTTAAAGAGAGTTGGCCAATAGAATCCAGATTGTAATGCTTTAGCTTTTGTCTTTTGTCCTCCAAAATGTCCTCCATAAGGTGCTTGGTGACAATGTTGCAGGATTGCTGCAACATCAGTATCTAGGACACACCTTCTTAGGATCTGATCTGTACCTAGTTTAAACAAGAAAGGGTCATCCCACAGATACATTTTGGTGTCGTGGAGAAATTTTTTAAACATTTGGATAGTATAACCAGAGGGTTTTATGCCACAAGCCAAGTAGTTTGCAATATCAGCAAACCATGGAGAATCCTTATGTTGAAGCATAAGAATCTTCTCATCCGGGAAAGTCTCAATGATGTCTCCTAGGTCCTCACTAGGTCTCTCTAATCTAGAAAGATGATCTGCAACTTGATTATCTACCCCTTTTCTATCCACAATCTCTAAGTCAAACTCTTGTAACAACAGAACACATAACTTCTAATCTTTGTACTCAAAATTGCATTAACACTGTTAAAAGGTACAGGGATCACAATCAGAACATGAGTGATGACCTTAAGAGATTAGAAAAGGACATAAAAGATTATGTGAGGATTGTTGAGAGGTTTGAAGAGCAGATTAAGAGTTTTCAAGCCAATGAGCTTCAACATTCTTATGACACAAACTACTGGAAGTGGGAGAAGAATGACCTAGAACTTCAACTGACGAAATCCAAAGAGGAGAGTGAAAAGTTAAGAGAAGAGCTAGCTAATGTCAAGCTAGATGTAGAAAAGTTTTCCAATGCTTCTAAAGCAATGGATTCTTTACTACAAACTCAGATTCATGATAAACTAAGAAGAGGAATAGGGTACATTACCACACTACCACCCTACAACAACAACTACATCCCTCCTAGTTCAGACTTGTTAGAGACAAAGGATAGGAAGGACCTGCCTGAGGGAGCCACTGAGATAGATCCCTTAGATGAAGTAGTTATTGAGGATAAAACTGAGAAAGAAACTGTCAAGAATAAGGACAACACTGTGAGTGGTGAGATTCCTATAGAAAACCACATCACTACCAATGAGGGATGTGGAAAGCATTGGGTCAAGTCCAATGAGATAGAGAAGACTGAGGGAAAGATCAAGAAGGTTCATTATAAGCAGACCACTGTTGTGAACCCTATCCCTTGCAAGCAGTGTGCATGCAATAAATTTGAGCCCCAAAAACATGATAAACCAAGGGGAAATCAGAGAAACTAGAACAATCAGTGGGCACAAAAACAAGGGATTGATGTGAGTAAAATCAATAGACCAAAACCCTGTTTTATTTGTGGAAAGCTTAATCACATTGCCAAATATTGCTATTTCAATCCTATGAACCAAAGGCTGACCTTTCAGAGACCTACTCGAAAACCCTTTGGTTATAGGAAGAAAGAAAAGAAACATGGGGCTAAGAAAGTTGTTAAATCTAAAAGCCACATGAAGAAAAAGAATGTGGAAGACAGTGTCAAGATCTGGATACCTAAAAGCATTAAAGCTGTTAGTACTGCTACCACAAATAGTACTGCTGACAGTGATAGTGCTGCTAGAAGCAATACTACTGCTACCAATGTTAGTGCTGCTAACATTGTTAGTACTTCTGCAAATGTTAATACTGCTAACTCTGTTAGTGTTGCCAACAAGGTTAATACTGCCAAACCTGTTAGTACTGCTAACTTTGTTAGTACTTCTAAAGATAGTGCTGCTTCTAGTATTCGTGCTGCTAGACCAATAATCTTGACAAAGTACTCAAATAATAAGTGTTCTGATTTTAAAAACCTCATCAAAAAAGAATGTAAGTATTTTGATGAGAAAGGGAGACCCAAGACCACTCTGGCTTGGGTTCCCAATCAATACTAATTGTCTAATCTTATGTGCAGGGCAACCAACAGCTCAAGGGGAAGAGCATCTGGCATGTTGATAGTGGTTGCTCTAGGCACATGACAGGGAACATGTCTTGCCTCAAGAACTTCAAGAAGATTGATGGTGGACATGTTGCCTTTGATAATACTCCAGATGGAGGTAAGATAAGTGGTAAGGGAGATGTAACCAAAGGTAAAATGACCTTTGAAGATGTATTATATGTTGAGCAGTTAAGGTACAACCTGTTAAGTGTATCACAGGTCTGTGACAAACAACATAGTATATTATTTACAGATTCTGAATGTATTATCCTTGCTCCTGGATTCAAGGTAGTTGATGAACAGATGATACTACTAAGAACCCCCAGAAAGGACAATGTATATTGTTTAGATATGGAAAGTGTTTCATCTGATTCATCCCTAAATTGTCTTGTTTCAAAAGCTTCTCTGGATGAATCATTACTTTGGCACAGAAGGATGTGTCACATGAATTTTAAAACAATAAATAAACTTGTTAAAAACAACCTTGTAAGAGGTTTGCCTTCTAAAGTCTATTCATGTGATGATCATTGTGTTGCTTGTCTTAAAGTCAAACAACACAAAACTTCTCATAAGTCCAAGGAGGTGAACACAATCTCTAATTCTCTTCAGCTATTGCATATGGATCTATTTGGCCCTACAAATGTTATGAGTATAGGTAAGAAATCATACTGCCTAGTTATTGTTGATGATTACTCTAGATTTACTTGGGTATATTTTCTAAGGACTAAGGATGAGACAAGTGAACTGATCAAATCCTTTATTGTTGGTCCCGAAGGTGCTAAACAAGTTTGTAGAAGGGGGGGGGGGTCGAATACAAACACAGAATTTAAAGTTTAATAAATTGTTTATTGATAAATCAAAATACAATTTACAAGTTTGTTGCGGAATAAGATTAAGACAGACTCAATCTAAACAAACTTAAGAAACACTAAGATAATTGCACAAGAAATTCAGAGAGAGGGGATTAAGAGATATAGAAAACAAGGGTTTCTATATTGAGTTCAAGGATGAAGCACACCTTCAGATGAAGGGGTGAACTTCCTATTTATACCCTATGCATTAAATGCATGGCAGGATACTTTACACGTGGCGTTCACTGATTGGCTTTGGGAGTCTGACTTTTGGGAGACATGATTTCGGCCGGGTCATGAACAGTGTAGTTGACAGAGTTGTTGTACGAATGGTTGCAGAGACTTGTCCGTTCTGACACATCGTACTAGGTTGTGCAAGGATAGACAAAAGGAAACTTGAGGCATAAGCTTTGTGATCGATTGATCGCTGAGTATCTCTATGTTCAGAGATAAAGAGGTTCAGCTATCGCTGAAGCTTTTTCTCATGTTCCTTCGCGTATAAGTAGAGTTGTCTTTGCTTCACTGATATCCGCATCAGGTCACTAGTAGACTTATCTTTGTTCAGCAGCTTCGTCTTTGATTCAGCTATGAACATCTGTTGACGCGAGACTTGTCTTCAGTGATTACGTTGGCTGTTTACTTTAGGAACTATCAGTGATAACTGAACAGACTCAGTCTAATCATTGATAGTGAAACACATACATAGAAATGTTTATAAGAAAGACTATCAGCGATAACTGAACAGACTCAGTCTGATCGCTGATGGTGAAACACTAATACATATTAAAACGTAATTTTCACTAAGTATAGAAGAGGGTCGTTATCAAATCACTGAGAGAGTTTGGATCAACAATCTCCCCCTATTTGATAATGACAAAGTAACTGAAGAAAATTACTTTATGATTCAAAATGATGGAATAATCAGGACTCGTAACATACATGTCCCAATTACTATTTTGAGGGATATTTTACAGCACTGATGAAGTTAAGTACTTTACTGAAATTTCATTAATTCAAGAAGAGAATTACAAGGAATGAAAATTACAAGTAAATAACTAACTACTGTAAGTACAACTAATAGATTACAGAAGAGAAAACTAATCTATCAGCTATAAGAAGATTTAGGAGGATTTATCATATACTCAGGTATTTTTTCTCCTTTCTGTCTTCGTTCCAAGGATTCTTGGCTGATAATTTCTTTGATTTTCTCAGCAGCAGGGAAGAAGTCACACCATAAGCATAAGAGATCCTTGAGATGATTCAGAGGACAGATAGGAATCTCAGAGACTCTTTGAAATCTGAGTTCCTCATCATCATCTCTGAAGAATATTCCATAAGGATTGTCAATTACTTGACCAGCTTGGAAAGGACCACCAGGAGGCAGAGATAAATCCAGAACTGAAAGATCAGGAGGAGGACCAAACAGTGCATCTCTTGAAAATTTGATAGAAGTTTCATTCCTGATGATGGCGACGTCTTCAGAGGAGGAGGACCCAATTCTTCTCTTGAGTTTCTTGGGATTGGGAGGGATAGGAGATGGCAGATTCAGTACAGAAGTGACTCTGTTGATGAGAGATTTAAGAAGTCCTTCAACGTAGCCTCTGTATGTAGATTTCGATTTCTTCAGCGCATCCCAGAATTCTATCCACTCTGTAAACCCGAAACCTTCAAGTTTGGAAACGTACATAGCTTTTTGAGTTCCATCCTCTCTGGTAATCTCCATGGTCACTGAGAGTTGATCCTTCTTCTTGCGACCAGAGATAGTCACGGTTGTTATTGGAAGAAGATCAGAGCGATAATCCATCTTCTGTTTACACCATTCGATAGACTTATCGTTGATCTCTTGTTCTTTGGAGCGTTCCTCTTCAATTTCTTTCAGCAGTGCAGCTTGAACTTCCACAGGCTTTCTTTTCAGCTTCTTGTCCTTGACTTGAGAAGATTGAATCTTTAAAGCGAGTTGAGCATCTCGTCTGCATTCAGCGAACAGTTTCTCAGCTTTGGCAGATTCTTCTCGTTCAGCATCAGTGAGGAAGTCGAGCTCTGAGAAGGATGTTTGAAGAGGAATTTTCAGCCGTTGACTTTCTAGTTGAGTGATCATTTCACCTCTTTTCTTTACCACTTCCTCTGACCAACGAGATGGTTGAGAGGGCCTTCCTGGATGGAGCAGGGAATCTTCTTCTTCTTCTTCATCAATCTCAGCGATAGAGATTGGGATTATTTCTTCAGCGATAGTAGCTGGAATTATTTGTAGTTCAGAACCCTTAAGCAGGGGTGAGAACTGTATGGATAGAAAATGAAGGAAAGAAGGGATAAGTGTATATTTTTAGAAAAAGAGAGAGAAAGGCTAGAAGGAAATAGGGGTTTGGAAAGAGTAGGAGAGTGGTACAATAGAAAGACATACCTGAGAAGGATGCTCCCCCTCAGATTGTGATCCAGTCCTCAAGCATTCTTCAGCGATTGGTTGCTTGTCTTTGCTCTGCGAAGGAGCGCTTGAAGATGTATCACCTCTCACCCCTGCTTTGACAACCTCTTGCGAAGTTGTCCCTGATACGTTCGGCTTGGAGAACCACATAGATTGGTCTTCTTCATCGTCGTCGTCATCATTGGAGGGTTGATCCTTTTCTTGATCAACAAGATCTAGATCATCTTCCTCTTCATCTTCATCTTCAAAGAGAAGAGAATGAATAGAAGAGGGTTCTTTTGCCTTCTCCCCCTCTTTGTCATTATCAACGACAGGGGGTTGGTCAGCTGCTGGAGTAGCTGTTGAAGCTTTCAGCACTTGAACGTCAGCCTCCAGACGCTTGACCCGTTCTTCAACTGCAGGGATGTCGCATGTGGCATCATGGATGAATTCCACAGCGATGTTGAGATTTGTCCGATCATCTTCAGTGAAGGAGGGGGGCAGCGCTGGAGCTGGTGCAGTTACCTTTTGGAGAAGTTGCTGAAGAAGGGACGTGCAGAGATCAACCTTAGAAGAGAGATCTCTAACTTCAGTGGTAAGAGACTCAAATCGCCCCTGAAAGAGTTGAGAGGACTCTCTGAGTTGGACGACTTGTTCTTCTACAGCTGAAAGTTGGGAGTTCTCAGCTTTGGATGAGCAGGTGGCTGTCAGCCTCTTCAGCTCCTCACCAGCCTGATTGACGGCGCTGGTGGTGTTGTTGATGGTGTTGGTGAGAGCGTCCACCTTTTCTCCCAGACTGTTGACATGCGTGTCAACAGACGCCAAACTAGGACCTGAAAATGATATCAGTTCAGATACGGGCTTATTTGGAGAGGTGGGGAAAGAAGTGTTTAGGATAATAGGTTTACCTGACGTATCAAACATTTTGTAGAACTGTAAAGATTCCTCAAACGTTTGATTTTCAGGTCCTATAGGTAAAGAGAAGGTAGCAGGTTCAGAGACCAAAGAAGGAGAGAGAAGATTTATGGGGATAGAAGTAGGGTTGGGGTTAATCTCAGCGAATGAGATAGTAGGTGGGGTCACTGATGATGTGACAGCGATTGAAATCGCTGACACGGTAGGTTGAGTGACTTCTGGAGTTGTGGAGGAAAGACCCACAAATGCATCTAAGGTAGCTTGTTGAGAAGCTCCCTCAGGTATAGTGCTAGAGGGTGTACTTTCCTTAGTCTTTTTGGCCTTCTTAGAAGGACCAATCAGACTAGCTGATGGTCGTTTGGAAGTAGTGGTAGCGACAGGGATAGCAGACGAAGGAACCGTCTGTGTGGTCGCTGAAAAAGAAGAATGGAGAGAGAGACGAGAGCGAAGGAGAGAGATACTTACCTCGTTGGCGAGTGGCTTTACCTCCAGTGATCGTTGACCTATCCTGGCAAAAGTGCCATCATCTTTGGTGGGATAGGTGTTGGGATAGAGGAACTTGATGTACGTACATATGAAACGTACGTACGAAATCTTGGGATCTCGTTCAGGCTTTTCTAATCTCGACCTTAGGTCTTCAAAGATGGCAGTGGCGTAGTCAAAGTTTTGACCAGCGATAACTGAGTAGGCCATATGCAGTTGTGTTTTGCTGGCTTGATCCAGCGAACCACTCTTCCCGCTCATGCACTGAATTATGTGCGAGAAGATGAAGTTCAGTTGTGAAGGCATCTGAGCTTTGAGAATCTTGGTGAGCTTTTTGTTGGGAATAGAAGATCTCGGTTTGTTTTCCCAACAATAACCCATTGCATCCAGAAAGGATATCAGCTCAGCATCAGTGGGGAGTGAGTCGAACCCACTCTTTGGTTTGTCAGGGAATCTCAAAGATTTCCTGAGGCTAAGAGCGGTCATGCTCCCTGGACCCAAATCCGTGCTGAAGGAGATTGCAGGGACTCGTTCACCCTTTTTGTTGGTGAGTTCAGTTGCATCAGCAGTGAACCAGAATTGCTGGAGTAGAGTCTTTGAAGGCTTAGGATCCACAGTGATCGCGTAAGCTATGCATGATTGTTTGAGAAATTCAGCAGCTTCCACCAGATGTGGGTATTTGTCAGCTTTAAAGTCAAGTCTTCCCAAGTGATTACATTTAGTAATCTCAACTTCAGTGATAGCGAATCGTACATGCTTGGAAGCAACGATTGAAGATTGTGCCATTTCTGTTATGGAAAGAAGCATAATAGAAGAAATGATTATGATTAAAAAATAATATGATTACCAGTTTCCATAGAAGAAGGGAAACTGGAAAAATATCAAGTTATTTTTAGGAAGAGAAAAATAGTGTTCTGGGTAGAAAGAATGAAGAACACTTTAAAAACCAAAAGGTTTTTATTTTAAAAAAAACATAAAATCAGAAAGAATGATTTTTAGTTTTTAAATAAGAACGTTTTATAAAATCCATGAAGAACAAGAACGAGTAGGATTTTAAAAAGAAAAGAAAGCATACGAACAATGCACATAAACATGAAATAAACCTGTTTATTCTGAAGAAGAAGAGTTGCAGATTCAATATTCTGGGTTTACTTGCTTGAGTGTTCTTGAGAAGGATTGTTTCTTGCTATGAAAGTTTTGAAAGCGTAAACCGTATAAAGGAGAGAAGAATTCCTTTTATACAAAGAGATAGAGGAGAGAGAAGGAATGAAGCGGGAAAAAATCATCATGACATTGACACGTTCCACAAAGTTGATTGGATAGAAGAGCAACGGACGAACGTGTCAGAAAAGGCGTGTCGTGAATTATCCGCTCAAATGACGTCATAGGAGAGATAGACGTTTCATTTTTCTGTTTTGAAATTTATCACTGAAGAGAAAATATCAGCAATAGAATTTTCTTTTTGAAAGTATCCCTGATGAAAAGATGGGGATAGATTTTCTTTTAAAAGGATCACTGAATATAAATATCAGTGATAAATTTAATTAAAAAGCTTTTAATCATTTGAAGAAAGATTCAGTGATTAAGATTTATATTTTAAAAAAATCTCAACTGAATGAAGATTCAGTTGTAGGGATTGAGAAAACATACCTGAGAGTCAGAATATTTATCAGAGAATGATGAAAGGGGAACTTTTGATTACTGACGCAATACATGAACGCTGAAGAATTATTCTTCAAGGTTCAGCATTCCAAGCTCACTGATGAGAAAGTTGAACCTTGTCTCATCAAGAGGTTTGGTGAATATATCAGCAAGCTGAAAGTCAGTAGGAATAAAGTGAAGTTCAATATCACCATTCATCACATGATCTCTGATAAAGTGATATCTGATCTCTATGTGTTTTGTCTTTGAATGTAGCACTGGATTATTTGCTATAGCGATAGCACTAGTGCTGTCGCAATAGATAGGAATCTTTGATAACTGAAGGTCATAATCTAACAGTTGATTTCTCATCCATAAGATTTGAGAACAACAGCTTCCAGCGGCTACGTATTCAGCTTCAGCTGTGGAAGTGGACACAGAATTTTGCTTCTTGCTTGTCCAACTTACCAGCTTTCCTCCCAAGAGTTGACATCCACCAGTGGTACTCTTTCTGTCAAGTTTACATCCTGCAAAATCACTATTAGAATAACCAGTTAGATCGAACCCTGAGTCTTTGGGATACCAAAGACCGAGGTTAGGAGTTCCTTTCAGATATCTGAAAATTCGCTTTACAGCGATCAGATGGGATTCCTTGGGTTCAGATTGATAGCGTGCACATAAACAAGTAGAGTACATGATGTCAGGTCGGCTTGCTGTGAGATACAACAGAGAGCCTATCATTCCTCTATAGGCAGTGACATTAACAGGTTTTCCAGAAGGATCTTTGTTAAGTGTCAGGGCTGATAAAAGTACCTTTGTCAGATTGTTTAATCTGAAGACCAAGAAAATATGTCAGCTCACCCATCATACTCATTTTATATTCTTTCTTCATTCTTTCAGCGAAGCGAGTGCACAGAGATGGGTTAGTAGAACCAAATATTATGTCATCGACATATATTTGTACAAGAATTATATGACCTTTTATCTTTCTAAAAAATAACGTATTATCAATCTTGCCACGTTCAAAATTTTCAGAGATAAGAAAAGATGAGAGAGTGTCATACCAAGCACGAGGGGCTTGTTTTAGACCATAGAGAGCCTTATCCAATTTATAAACATAATTTGGATGCTTAGGGTCATAGAACCCTGGTGGTTGTTCTACATAGACTTCTTCATTCAGCTTTCCATTTAGAAACGCTGATTTTACATCCATTTGATACACGATGAAGTCTTTATAGACTGCATAAGCTAAGAATAGTCGAATTGCTTCGAGCCTGGCCACAGGGGCAAAGGTTTCATCATAGTCTATGCCTTCCTCTTGTCTGTATCCCTGAGCAACAAGTCAAGCCTTGTTGCGGGTTACAGTTCCATGTTCATCTAACTTGTTTCTAAACACCCATTTGGTGCCTATTACAGTTTTATCAGATGGTCTAGGAATGAGATTCCAAACTTTGTTTCGAGAAAATTCAGTCAGCTCTTCTTGCATAGCGCTGACCCAGTTTGGATCTCTGAGGGCATCATCAGTCTTCTTTGGTTCTATTAAGGAGAGAAAGTTTACAAAGAGACAGATATTACCTGAGCTTCGTCGTGTCTGAATACCTGCATCTGGATCACCAAGAATTTGATCTATTGGGTGATCTTTGGTCCATCGCTGAGCAGGAGAATTATTGCTTAACTCAGAGGTTGGATCAACAATTTGAATGTTTACTGATGAGGACGATTGAGGTTCATCAGCGATTAACTGTTGAGTAGATTCACTGGAGAGGTTTTCAGACGAAGGCAGATTTGATGGTAGGAGTGTGTTTAGAGGTTCAGCTGAAACCCATGATTTGGATTCAGCGGTAGGATGTATAATGTTTGGATCATCATCAGCGACTGGAGGATCTGAATGCTGATGGTTTGAGAAGAAAGGTTCAGTTTCTCTGTAGTGAGAAAACATCCAAGCATTTAACTCTTCATTGTCAGCGATTGGTTTGGAGTTCGCTGAGCGAGTTTCATCAAAAGTGACGTGAATTGTTTCTTCTACGGTTTGTCTTCTCTTGTTGAAAACTCTGTAGGCTTTGGAGATGGAGGAATATCCTAGAAATATTCCATCATCAGCTTTTGGGTCGAACTTTCCAAGTTGATCTCTGTTGTTTAAGATAAAGCACTGACAACCAAAGATATGAAGAAAGCTGATAGAAGGCTTCCTTCCAACAAAAAGTTCATAAGTTGTCTTCCCAAATCGCTTTATTATCAGCGATCTGTTTTGAGTAAAACATGCAGTGTTTACAGCTTCAGCCCAAAATTGAGTAGGGAGATGAGAATCGCTGAGCATTGATCTAGCAGCTTCTATGATCGTTATGTTTCTTCTTTCAGCGACTCCGTTTTGCTGAGGTGTTCTTACTGAAGAGAAGTTGTGAGAGATTCCCTTGTTCTCAAAGAAATTGTTCAGGGAACTATTTTTGAATCCAGTTCCATGATCACTTCTTATTGAACGAGCAGTAAGATTGTTCAGCACTTCCATCTTTTTTACAAAAGATATTAGTTCTTCTGGAGTATCACTCTTACAGCGAAGAAAGATAACCCAGGTGTAGCGAGAATATTCATCTACAATGACAAGTGTATATTTCTTTCCAGCTATTGATTGGATGTTGACAGGGCCAAACAGATCCATATGCAAGAGCTGAAGAGGACTTGTCACTGAGGAAACTTGTTTCGATTTGAAACTTGCTTTTGTTTGTTTTCCTTTTTCACATGCTGAGCAGAGAGATTCTTTAGCATATGAGTGCTGAGGAAGACCAGAAACCAGTTCCTTAGATGAGAGAGAATTCAGGGTTTTGAAGTTTAGATGAGAGAGCCTTTTATGCCATAGCCAATTGACATCAGAAGAGGCTTTAGATAGAAAACATAAGTTTTCAGTGATAGTAGAGTCCATATCTATTACATAGACATTTTCTCTGCGATGACCACTGAGAGCAAGTTTTCCTTTCTCATTTAACACTGAACATGCTTTCTTAGTAAAGCGTACTTCATAGTATTTATCACATAGCTGACTGATGCTTAGAAGATTGTGCTTCAGTCCATCTACGTAAGCGACTCTTCGAAAGGTAGTTGTCCCATTGCTGAGGACACCAAACCCTCGGGTATATCCTTTACCATTTCCACCAAAGGTCACAGAGGGACCTTTCTCTTCCTTGTATTCAGTGAGCAGGTCTCTTTGTCCAGTCATATGACGAGAACATCCACTATCAAGATACCAGATGCCCTTTGATCCCTGCACACATAAGGAAGATTAAGCGTTGTTTGGTACCCACTTTTCAATGGGTCCTTCAGAGTTAGTGGATAAGGTAAGTTCAGTAGTATTCTCAGCTGATGAAGATTCAGCTTCAGTGGTAATCTTCACTTTGGTTAATTTCTTAACCTTAGTGGTATTTTTCACCTTGGTTGATTTTTCAGCCTTGGTGACCTTCTTAGCTTTAGAAACATTTTTCTTCACTTTAGCTATTTTATCAGCTTCAGTGGCAGTTGGACATTTACTTGCAATATGATCAGTAAAACCACAGTGATAACATTTTCTATATCTGAAAATGGTTTTAGGATCAGAAGTAGAAGGTTTTGCAAGTTTAAGATGAGCAGGGCCAGGTCCAAGAAGACTTTTCTCTTGAGATCTGGGAGGAATTTTCATTTCTTCAGATCTCGAGGTTTTAAGATCAATCTTCAGCTTTGGAGCACAGAGATCAAAGATTTCTATCACCGAGCTAGAGGATTGCTTAGCTGAAGGTTTAGAAGGAACTTTCAGCTTTGCTTTCCTGGTTGCCTTCTGAGGAAGGAGAATGGTCTTTCCTTTATCCGTAGACTTAGTGTCTTTGGAATTTTCCCCAGGGATGTGATTTGAAGAAGAACAGGGATAGAATTGATTATAAGAAGTGTCAAAGAAAGAGGTGACAAAAGTTCCAAACTTAAGCGAGGAACTTTCTTCCTTAGGATCGTCCTGAGGTGTCCAAAAACCAAGACCAGTTTTATCACTATCAGGAGTTTGAGCATTTATTATCTCAGAGATCTTTGTTGATGATTTGCACCATTTTTCAACATGAGCCTTTTCTGTTTTTAGAGCAGCGATGGCTTGTTCGCGTTCAATACTGATGATTTCATTTATAATGACTTGATCTTTCAACTTTTCTTCTAAAAGATTTAGTTCTTTGATCTTTTCATGACATTTCTCCAGCTCTTGAGTTAAATGAACATTTTTATTCTCAGCTTGAGTTTTGTTGTTTAGGGCATTATAAAGGTCAATCGTCAGCACATCAACAGCGTGACTTCTCTCAGCTTCAGGTAGAGAGGGTTTTGTAGAGATAGATACCTGAGATGATATGTAGCTCATAGAAGGTTCAGATGGTTCTTCCACTTCTTCTTTAATCTCAGCCATGAGGCAAAGATTAGCGACTTCTTCTTCATCAGAAGATGATTCTTCTGATTCAGCCCAGTCGTGTTCTTCAGCGATGAGACCTTTACCTTTTCGCTGATAGCTTTTCAGCTTTTGATATTTGTTCTTCAGCTTATGGTATTTGTCATCACTGGATCTTCTTGAGGTAGAAGGTTTGAAGACTTTTTTCGACCTGCACTCACTAGCAAAATGTCCAATCTTTTCACAGTTATAGCAAGTGGCAGTAGCCTTATCAACCGGAGTTGATTTTGGCTTTTCAGTAAGAGAGAGAGGTTTACTTCTTCGGAAGTTACTCTTTCTTGCAAATCTCTTAAAAGAGTTTGTCAAGAGTGCTAAGGACTCATCAAACTCTGAAAGATCAGGGTCTGATAGATCCTCAGATTCAGAATCTAACTCAGTGATGGTGAGAGTAGATCGCTGAGATGGAATTATCTCTAAAGAGACTAAAGCAACAGGAGTACTTTTGGAGTCTTTAAAATCTTTTACAAGATTTTTCTTCAGAAGATTTGATTGCTCATAGTTGAGCAATATTCCATACATAGTGCTTAAAGAGAGAGTATGTAAGTCTTTTGTCAGCTTAAGACATATTGAATAACTGTCCCAGCTTTCAGGAAGACATTCCAAGAATTTTGTTAGGACCTCAGAATTAGAATAGGTCCTACCAACAGTTCTTAGGTCAATGATTAGGCAGTTAAACCGCTGATGGACGTCAGAAAGAGATTCATTCTTACCAGCGATGAAACTTTCATACTGTCTTACCAAGTTAATCTTTCGAGTCTCTTGGATTTCAGTGGTGCCCTCATATTGAACACATATGGTTTCCCACATTTCTTTAGAAGTTTTCAGATGCATGATGGAATGGAAAACTTCATCAGGCAGAGCCATTGAAATAATGGTCTTTGCTTTTGCATCTATGCCTACCTTCTTTTTATCTTCATCACTCCACTGTCTTATTTCCTTAACGACATATCGTTCAGGGACAGCTTCAGTGGTGGCAGTAGCGGGAACCGCAGCTATAATTCTAACAGGTTCATAGGGTCCGTTTTCTATATATTCAGGTATAGTAGGATCCGCACCTTCAAGAAATAGCATCATTCGATTTTTCCATAGAGAAAAGTTATCTCTGCTAAATCGAGGAGGCTTAGAAAGTGAACCATTATCATAGTAGTTTGTGTTTGTGTTTAATGCCATTTTAGAATAGCAAGGAAGAGTATACAGCAAGATCTTGTTTATTAGATTTAAACAAACTGCTCTGATACCACTTGTTGGTCCCGAAGGTGCTAAACAAGTTTGTAGAAGGGGGGGGGGTTGAATACAAACACAGAATTTAAAGTTTAATAAATTGTTTATTGATAAATCAAAATACAATTTACAAGTTTGTTGCGGAATAAGATTAAGACAGACTCAATCTAAACAAACTTAAGAAACACTAAGATAATTGCACAAGAAATTCAGAGAGAGGGGATTAAGAGATATAGAAAACAAGGGTTTCTATATTGAGTTCAAGGATAAAGCACACCTTCAGATGAAGGGGTGAACTTCCTATTTATACCCTATGCATTAAATGCATGGCAGGATACTTTACACGTGGCGTTCACTGATTGGCTTTGGGAGTCTGACTTTTGGGAGACATGCTTTCGGCCGGGTCATGAACAGTGTAGTTGACAGAGTTGTTGTACGAATGGTTGCAGAGACTTGTCTGTTCTGACACATCGTACTACGTTGTGCAAGGATAGACAAAAGAAAACTTGAGGCATAAGCTTTGTGATCGATTGATCGCTGAGTATCTCTAAGTTCAGAGATAAAGAGGTTCAGCTATCGCTGAAGCTTTTTCTCATGTTCCTTCGCGTATAAGTAGAGTTGTCTTTGCTTCACTGATATCCGCATCAGGTCACTAGTATACTTATCTTTGTTCAGCAGCTTCGTCTTTGATTCAGCTATGAACATCTGTTGACGCGAGACTTGTCTTCAGGGATTACGTTGGCTGTTTACTTTAGGAACTATCAGTGATAACTGAACAGACTCAGTCTGATCATTGATAGTGAAACACATACATATAAATGTTTATAAGAAAGATATCAGCGATAACTGAACAGGCTCAGTCTGATCGCTGATGGTGAAACACTAATACATATTAAAACGTAATTTTCACTAAGTATAGAAGAGGGTCGTTATCAAATCACTGAGAGAGTTTGGATCAACATTTATTCTAAGAATTGAAAACCAAACTAATCAAAAAGTAAAAGTCATTAGGTCAGACAATGGTACTGAATTTAAAAATCATGATCTAAACACCTTTTGTGAAGAAAAAGGAATTGAGAGGCAATACAGTGCTCCTAGGACTCCATAACAAAATGGTGTTGCTGAGAGAAGGAATAGGACACTGATTGAGGCTGCTAGATCTCTGTTAGCTGATTCTAAACTGCCAATAACTTTCTGGGCAGAAGAAGTTAATACTGCTTGCTATGTCCAAAACAGAGTACTAGTAGTCAAGCATAAGAACAAGACACCTTATGAGCTTTTTAATAAAAGAAAACCCTTTATTGGATTTTTTAAACCTTTTGGGTGTCCTTGTACAATTCTTAATACCAAATCTCACTTAGGAAAATTTGATAGCAAGGCAGATGATGGATTTCTTGTTGGTTACTCATCTCAGAGTAAGGCTTACAGAGTTTTTAATACTTCTTCTAGAATAATTGAGGAAAGTGACAATGTCAAATGCAATGAGAACACATCAAATCCTATTGGGTCTGGTCCTCAGTGGCTGTTTGACATTGATTCACTAACTAACTCTTTTGGTTTCAGTAGTGATGATTATGCAGGTTCTGGAAGTGGAGGATCAGGGGACACACAAGTTCAAGACAGTATACCTCAATCTGTGATCTTTCCTATGCCTATAAAAGAACCTGTTGAATTCTGTGAAAAAGAAACTATATCTGAGCCAATTCAGAGTGAGGAAGAAAGAAGAGAAGAGGAATCTTCAGTGCATAAAGAGCTAGAAGTAACTGAGGTGATCCCCTCAGCTGACTTAAATGATTCCAATCTAGAGGTGAGAATTCATGAAGAACCTAGTTTTCAGACTAGAACTCAAAAGAATCATCCTCCAGAACTGGTAATAGGAGACATCTCTTCTCCTATGATTACAAGGGATCAAAGCAGACTTCAAAAGCTGCAGGATCAACAACACACAGTACTCTCCTGCTTTCTATCCCAGATTGAGCCTAAGAAGGCCTATGATGCAATGAAGGATTCAAGTTGGATAGAAGCCATGCAAGAAGAGTTACTTCAATTCAAACTACAAGAAGTTTGGGACTTAGTGGACCTTCCAAAAGTTCATAGAGCTATAGGCACCAAGTGGATTTTCAGGAACAAAAAGGATGAGAGAGGCATTGTGATAAGGAACAAAGCAAGGCTGGTGGCACAAGGGTACACTCAAGAAGAGGGCATAGACTATGATGAAGTGTTTGCTCCAGTGGCAAGGGTAGAGGCAATTAGGCTGTTCCTAGCCTATGCCTCATACATGAAGTTCAAGGTCTATCAAATGGATGTAAAGAGTGCCTTTCTATATGGTACAATTGATCAAGAAGTATATGTCTGTTAGCCACCTGGTTTTGAAAATCCTACATATCCTGACAGAGTATACAAGCTAAAGAAAGCACTCTATGGTTTACATCAAGCCCCCAGAGCATGGTATGACACTCTGTCTACCTATCTCTTGGAAAATGGGTTTGAAAGGGGCATAATTGACAAGACCCTGTTCATTAAAAGAAGTAAGAAGGACATCCTACTAGTTCAGATCTATGTGGATGATATCATTTTTGGATCCACAAAAGATCAGATGTGTAGAGACTTTGAAGAGTTGATGCACAAGAGCTTTAAAATGAGTTCAATGGGTGAACTTAACTTCTTCCTTGGACTTCAGGTGAAACAGATTACAGATGAAATCTTCATTAGTCAATCAAAATATGTGCAAGACATCCTGGAGAAATATGGTTTAAAAGACTCAAAGCCAACAAGTACACCAATGGAAACTCACAAACATATCACTGCTGATCTTGAGGGGGAGGATGTTGATGTCCATCTATACAGATCAATGATTGGATCTCTCATGTATCTCACAGCCTCAAGACCAGACATCATGTTTCCAGTATGTGTATGTGCCAGATTCCAAGTCAAGCCAAAACAATCACATCTTCAAGCTGTGAAGAGGATTTTTAGATACTTAAAAGGGCAACCTAGATTAGGTCTTTGGTATCCATATGAATCTTCATTTGACTTGATTACATATTCAGATAGTGACTTGGGTGGTGCTAACATGGACAGAACGTCTACTTCAGGGGTTTGTCAACTTTTAGGTGCAAGACTAGTATCTTGGCAGTGTAAGAAACAAACCATAGTGTCCTTATCAACAACAGAAGCTGAGTATATTGCTGTTGCAAGTTGCTGCTCTCATGTTCTATGGATTCAGAATCAGATGCTAGACTATGGGGTAACCTTTCTTCACACTCCAATCTTTATTGACAATAGCAGTGCTATAAGCATTGTTAACAATCCAGTCAAGCACTCCAAAACAAAGCACATTGAGATCAGGTATCACTTTATCAGAGATTGCAATGAAAAGAAGCTCATTCAAGTTGCTAAAGTTCATATTGACAACCAGTTTGCCGATCTATTCACTAAAGCCTTTGATGTGGGTAGATTCACTTTCTTGGTCTCAAATGTGGGCATGATCAACTCTGAATGAGCTCATGTTTTAAAAAGTGTTCCTATACCTGCTATTTTGGTTATTTGTGTGCTGCTAATCATCTTTCACAGAAAGTTATTACCTTGATCAGACCTTCATAAGCTTCAAAAAGAGTAAGTATAGTTAATACTGCCAGTGCAGTTTTAATACTGCCAGTGCACAGTTAATACTGCTAGTGGTTAATACTGCTCTCAGTTAATACTGGTAGTTAGTTAATACTGCTAGTAGTTAATACTGCTCTCAGTTAATACTGCTAGTTAGTTAATACTGCTAGTAGTTAATACTGCTTATGTCCCGTATACTATAAATACCCTTTTCCCGCCTAAAAGATCATAATGACTCTTTGAATACTGTTCATCATTTCTCTAATCCTTCTCTCTCAAGCTCCTTAGTAGGTTTCAGGCAAGAACAATCAAGAATCAATGGCGTCCATGGCATTCATAGATAAGCATAACGAGATTGCAATGCTACAGAAGCCCAAACAGGTCGCTGGATTCCACCAGATTGTGGATTTTATCAAGACAAGCCACATTGCCCATGCTCTTACAGTCTCGCCAACAATCTACATAGAGCATCAAAGGCAATTCTGGGCTAATGCCACCATAGTTACAGAGAATGGAGTGCAGATTCTGAAAACAAGGGTGTGTGACAAACCCTTGTCAGTTACTGAAGAGGTGATACGCATCTGTCTACGTCTAGACGATGCTGAAGGTATTACTTCTCTTCCTAATGAGGAGTTGTTCTCCAATTTATCTAGAATGGGGTATGGAGGCCAATTGGGCGGTTTTAAATTCTCAAAAGCAAAATTTTATACCCAATGGAGTTTTCTTGTTCATACCTTAATGCATTGTATCTCTAAAAAGACTACTGGATGGAGTGAGTTTAGCAGTACCATTGCTTATGCTTTGGTCTGCCTGGCCACTGCCAGAAAGTATAATTTTTCTAAAATGATTTTCAGTGATCTTGTCTCAAACCTGGGAAGTAAAAAAAGTTTTTATATGTACCCCAGGTTTGTACAAGAAGTTATAACCCATGAATTGACGGATATGCCTCCCTTTGATGAGGTATATGTACCAAAAATTCCCAAAGGTAAGGTCTTTTCAAACATGAAGAGATCCCCTCTGGACTCGGAAGGAGTTGACACCCCATTGTTCTCTACAATGATGGTGGTGTCCCACACTGAAGAAGGTATGGCAGCAGGGTCAAGGCCCTCATTAGACCATCCCACTGCTAGCCAATCCCAACCTTCCCACTCTATATCAATCCCCCAGTCTCTACTTCATAAGCCAACTTCTCCAATCACCCAAACTTATACAAGGAAACAGGTAAAGAAGGCTCCTTCCCTTCTTGTACTATCACCCACTGAGCCTTTAAGCCCTCTAAGGGAGAATTCTCCTTTAGAGAATTTCTACAGGGAAACCACAGGGGTGTCTCCCAACCCCAAGAAGGTGCTCACTGAGGAGATGGTTGAGCATATGGGTGCTAAGGCTGCCACTACTCCTGCTAGCACAGAGGAGGTCAGTGGTAATATAACTAAGACCTTCCCCATGGAAACTTTGGGTGAGCAATCATCCAAAGGTCCCTGGGGCCAAGAACCCACGGGGGTGGATAGCGCTTCTACTAGGCAGAAGACTTTCACTACAAAAAGATCCAATGATCCTTCAAAAGAGGGTAACACTTCTGGAGAAGGTGAGGACAGATATAACTACCAAGAATTGATGGAAACCATAGGAAACATCAACATGGATGTGATCAAACAGGGCAAAGATATAGAAGAGCTTAAAATGATAGTTCTGTCACAACAAGAACAGATTGTCAACCTGAAGCAAATGGTGAGGAATTGATTCTGCAAAAGAAGAAGAAACAATTTGTACTAAGAAGGAGGAAACCAGTGACTGATGCTCCCAAAAAGGGGGAGTCAGAAGTTGATGTCAATATGGAAGATGCCAAAGCTAAGGGGGAGCAAGAGAAAGTTGAGTTTGAGGGGGAGCAAGTAACTGCAGAAATTGTTGCACAAGAAACAGACATAGAAACACAAGCAGCAGCAGTAACAAAAGAGAATGCAGCAGTAAAAGAGCAAGCAACAAAAACCATTAATACTGTTGGTACAAGCAAAGCAGCAGAAATGGTTAATACTGCTGACATAAGTGAAGCAGAAACAGTGAAAGAAGTACTTACAGATCTTGAGATTGCAGAAACACTAATCAAAGCCAAGCATGATACTCCCAAGGTCATCTCAAAGGCCAAAGGAGTTGTCATAAAAGAAAGAGGTGAGGCTGCAAAGAAATCAAGCACTGAGAAGGTGATGAGTAAAGAGAAAGGCAAAGCAAACCTAGTGGAATCTAATCAACCAATGAAAAAGCAAAATTTGATTAAATCAGATGAAGCTCTGGCTAGAAAGATACAAGCTGAACTTGAAGAAGCAGAAACTGTACAAGTGGAAAAGGATAGAGAGATAGCAAAAGCAATGGCTGCAGAACTGAATAAAGCCTATCAACAAAGTCTTGCAACAGAATTAGCCAAGAAGAAAGCCACATCTCTGAGGAAGCCTGGAAAGATCAAGATGGCTGCAAAGAAAAGACAACCTTCAAAGACATAACTTGGTGCTCAAGAGAGAAAGAAAATGATTACTTTCCTCAAGGGTGCTGTAGGTGTCAAAGTGGAAATGTTCTCAAAGATGTCTTTTGAGCAAATCAAAGGACTGTATGATGCAGAAATGATCAAGCTTCAAGGGGATGAAATAGCAAAGGTTGAAATGGAGAAAAGGATGAAAGAGAGTAATGACTTCTTACAAAAACCTTTTCCAGATGAGCAAGAAACTCCAAAGAAGGAGGCCACTATTGGTGAAAGTCTAAGGACTTTAAAAAGAACAAAGATGATTGCAAGGAGAAAGTCAACAAAGAAGCCTAGAATAGCTGAAACAGAGGATGAGAAGGTTGCTGAAGAAGAAGAGGCACCCGAGTCATCAGAAAAGAAAGAGCCTTCAAGCACTGATGATGTCATCAGAAAAGAAAGAACCAATTTCAGCAGAACCTGTTGGTGTAAAGCCTCCTGAGGTTATTTTCTGGGATACATTGACAGTGGATGGAAAAGAGTACATAAGGCTGAAAAGACAAGATGAAAAGTATGAAGTCTACAGTACTTGGGCAAAGATTGTCAGAACATGCTCCAGGTCAGATATAGATAAATGTTTGAAATAGGAATGAGATTGTATGCAGATCAACTAAAAGCTCCAGAGATTTCAATTACAAAGTTAGTGATGGAGTATCTGTGTATGATGTTCAAACCTGATGAAGTGGAGGAGATCATAAGGAATGTTTTTTAAACAGTCAACAATTGGACTCTATACGAAACTAGTGGTGTATATGCAGTGACTTTGGATTTAAATCACACAGAGTACTTCCTAGTGAATAGAGTGTACAATCACAGCAGACTGCAGCTTCATGCAATGTTGAAGAAGAAGCTAGGATGTGTTCCAGATTTAGAAATGGCTAAGTATTTGATCCAAAGAACAATCAATCAGAGTTTGGGGTTGGATGCAAACACAGAAATATAAGCCATGATGAAGTTTTGGGAGCATCTAAGAAGATTAGATGAAGAACTTGACTTCTCTTCCTAAAAGTCAAGTTAGGGGGAGATTGTTGGAAACTGAATAAGTGCTAAGTACAGTTAATGCTGCTAGAAGAACAGGGTTACTACTTCTGTAATTACTACTTATGAGGTTAATACTGCCAGTTGAAGATTAATACTGCTAGTTCAAAGTTAGTACTACTTGAGGAGATTAATACTGCTGAGCATGGTTAGTACTGCTGAACTTAGTACTGCTCAGAGTATTAATGCTGCTGAAGAATAATGTTGCTTATATGATGAAGACTCTGTATGGCAAGGATGACAGCTGGATTAAAGGTTATGGAAAGCTTGAAGATAATGATTGAAGATTATACTGAAGATCTTTTATTATTTTGTAATTATTGTTTATCTTCAGTATATATAGAATTAGTCAGAATAGTTTAGAGATAACAATTCTGAGTTTTAGCTTTTGATAGAGAGAATCAACCTCAAGGTTAGAACCCTAATTCTAGAGAAGTAGAATTCGTATTGGTGAGCCTGTTCATCAATATTGAGGTTGTGTGTTTAATCCTGTAACTTCAATCTGTCAATACAAGTTTACAAGTTGTGACTTTGATTCACTGTTTCATTGTTTTTCTGAATATTAAAGTGCTATTCCGCAACTTCTTTAATATTGTTTTCTGAGAGTTCATTCTTGTTAAGAATTTAAGATCCTGACAAAGCTATCGTCTCATATTCGTTCAACTTCTTCTTTTTGCTTAGGATGTCTTTAAGGAATTTGGCATAACTAGGCATTTGCTCGATTGCTTCAACAAGTGGTATGTTGATGTGCAATTCTTTGAACACATCCAAGAATTTTTTAAATTGCAGTTCTTCCTTCTGATTCCTTAACCTTTGAGGGTAAGGAACATAAGGAGGAATTGGTTTTATGAAAGCTTTACTTGAATGTGTGGAGCAAGATGTGTCTTTTGTGCCTTTGGTCTCACTCTCTTTTGGTAAGGTTGGGATTTCATCTACTATAGGCTGAACAGGACTGGCTACCTCGGGCTCTAGATTCTTTGTGGGGGCTTAGGTTGTGGTTCAAGAACATGAGCTAAAACAGTAGTTTCGGGTTCTGACTTTTTGGTATTTTCAAATTCTATTTGAGTCATTGGTCCAAACTTGTTTTGTACTGTTTCATTCAATTCTTTACCACACCTAAGGGTCACAACTTTTACATGTTCTTTTCCAGGAGCCTTTGGGAACTCTGTGTCACTGGGCAAGGTACCAGCGGCCCTGTTATTCTGATTTTGTGCAATCTGACTAACTTGAGTTTCTAAGTTCCGGAGTGCAGTCTGAGTTTGGGTCATAAAACCCCTCATCATAGCTTCCAAGGAAGATGATGATTCAGCCTGTGGAGGAGATTTTTGAAAATGCTGTTGGTTATTTTGAAAATTCTTGTTCTGATGATGCTGTGAACTTTGGTTATGATGGTGTTGAGAACCTTGCCTTTGATGATGTGAACCTTGGTTTTGATGTTGTGAACTACTAGCATGATGTTGCGTCTGAAAGTTTGATGTTTCTTGTGGCTTAGGAGCTGGCTGATTTAGACATTGACTGTTCCAAGAAAAATTTGGATGTTGTCTCCAACTAGCATTGTAGTTGTTGTCGTAGGGAGCATTCCTGTTTTGAACATAATTTACAGATTCAGAGTTTTGAGGACAATGTTCATAGGAATGTTCCCCACCACAACAAACACATTGCACATAAAGGACTGACTGGGTAGATGTAGCAGCAACTGGTTGCATTCCTTGGTTTGAAGATAAGTTTTTAAGCATTGTGGCCATGGAAGCAAGTTGTGCTGTTAATGCAGTATATGCATCGACATCATGAATCCCAGCAGTTTTCTTTTGAGGTTGAGCACGTGGATGCCCAATGTCCGTTATTTGTTGAAATTTTTTCAAGAATTTCATACCCGTTATTGTAGGTGTTGGCTATAAAGGCCCCTCCTGATGTCGCATCGAGCATTTGTTTTGCCATGGGGTTTAATCCATTGTAAAACGTCTCGAGTTGAATACAGTAGGGAATGCCATGATGAGGGCATTTCCTTAACAACTCTTTAAACCTTTCCCAAGCATCGGGAATTGCTTCATCGTCCATTTGTTTAAACATGCAAATTTCGTTTCTAGACTTAGCATTACGGGTAGGTGGAAAATATTTTCTAAAATTTTTTTTAGCCATGTTGCTCCATGATGGTACGGAACCAGGAGCCCTTAGAGAAAAAGGAAACAAAGTGAGTCTCAAGGCATCGTTAGATACCCCAGGTGTTAGGGTGAATTTAATGTTAAATAGAAGTTCAGGGTGTAAATTGTATTAGTTTGAAAGTGTTATTAGCTTGTTGGGCCTAAAAGCCCATAAGCCCATTATCTTGTAATACCTGGATATATAAAGGCTATTTTTCTTTCATTTACAGTTTAGTCTCATTATTTACAAACAACTAGTTTATAGGTTTACTCTCTCTGATCAGAAATTCTTTCTGTAAACCTGTAACCCTTTGATTCAACATCAATCATATGACTAGTTGTTGTGACTCATATTCTGTTCATCTTTGATATAACTTGTTGCTGATTACACTGTACTGGGATCTACAATTGGTATCAGAGCGAAGAGACTAAAGGTTTGATCCATAAAAAGGTTTGTCTAAAACCCTATAATCAAGTGTATGTGTTAATCGCTTTTATATGTTTCTGTGTTTTATCGATCTATGTGATTTCTGTCGATCTATCTTGATTGTTTATCAATCTTTTGTTATCTGAAAAGGTTCTTATCGATAGAAGGATTCTGATTTACAAAAGTTTTTTTTATCGGTCGAAGTTTTCAAAGGTTATAATTCTGATTGTTTTTCTGGAAAAGTTTTTTATCGGTCGTTTGAATATATCTGGGTTGATTATCGGTCTGTTTGGTTTATATGCATAATTGATTGAATCTGCTTGTTGCTCATCGAATTTGATTTCTGGGTTTGATTACGATCAAATCCCAGAATTCATCGTGTTCTTCGGTGTTCTTCGTATTTTTCGTTGGTTCTATCTGTTCGATTTTATCGGTCTAATCTGCTAGTTTGTTATTTGACCGATAGACATCCTTCGACCGGGAAGTTTTAATTCCCGGTCATTGTGTTCGACCGGTGCCTTGCATTTTCCGGTCCTTTGTTTACTATCACTATCGGTCATTGTGTTCGACCTGCACCTAGCTTCGACCAGTACCCTGCTTTACCGGTCCTTCTGTTTGACCGATATAATAATTGTCCTTTGATCGGTACATTGTGTTTATCGGTCTTTTGGATTCGACCGATAGTCTGTCTATACCGGTCCTTTGCTTGACCGGTACGTTGGTTACATCGGTCTTTTGGTTCGACCGGTATATTGTCTATACCGGTCCTTTGATTCGACCGGTACGTTGTCAATACCGGTCCTTTGCTCGACCGGTACGTTGTCTATATCGGTCTTTTGCTTGACCGATACTTAGCTCGACCGGACCCTTGTCCTATACTGCTTATTTTTTTGTTTTGTGTATTATTGTGTTTGGATCATCCTGCTTGTCTCACGATCGTTACAGTGTTTTTGAGTTAAGAGATTTAAGATGAATTCAAGAGATGCTTTAGCTATTGGCTCGGATCAGAAGCCCCCGGTGCTCTACCGGGGAGAATATCCTCAGTGGCACGATCACTTCATGAACTTTATTGAAGCGAAATCGAACTATGAAGCAATATACAAGTGTCTGACAGAGGGGCCACAAGAATGGCCAACGAAGGTTGACCGGAGCGTACAGTTCCCAAAACTATCGGTGACCTTACAAATCCAAAAAAGGCTATGTATGAGGCTGAGAAGCAAGCAAAGTCATATCTTCTCCAAAGTCTACCAAATGACATATATGCCTGCATCGACAGTTATAAAGAGTCTGCAAAGAAAATGTGGGACCAGATTGAGAAAATGATGATGGGAAGCCACATCAACAATCAGCTGAATGGGACAAACTACATCACCAGATATGATGGCTTCAAAGCAAGAAAAGGCGAGACACTGACAGAAACCTATGAAAGGTTCAACTTGCTTCTGAATGATCTCCAGAAGAATAAGATCACAAAGACGAATACCGAGAACAACATCAAGTTCATGAACAACCTCCAACCTGAATGGAAGTCGTTCGTCTCTCATATTCGTCATACTCAAACCCTGGAGAAGCTTTATCTGCACGAGCTTTATGACATGCTGCTCCAGGATGAAGAAGAAGTTATGGAACTAATGGGGAATCATAAAGCTGAAGAAAAGTCGGTAATTGACCCGCTAGCACTCGTGTCTGAGAAAAGAGGTAAGCCTGTCAGCCGTTCGTCTGAAAAAAGGCCAGTGCAAAGTGATTCTGAATCCGAAGATCCTGACAGTGATTCGGATCCAGAATACACTAAGATGAAAGAAGCTATGGTGTACCTGACTCAAGCTTTTCAAAAGAGAAAGTTTTTTAATAAGTCGTCTAACAAGTAAAGATTCTCCACTCGCCGAGATCATCAAGAGAAGTTTGAAGGTAAGAGATGTGTAGAAGATGGGAAGAAGTCTGACAAGCGACATGAAGAAAAGCCAAAAGAGGAGCCGATCAAATGCTACAACTGTGGTCGGTTGGGACATTTTGCCAAGGATTGTCGCAAGCCAGTTGTGCACAACGCTGATTATTATAGAGCCAAGCTACTACTGGCCAAAGAAAAGGAAGCTGGTAAGGCTCTCATGGTTGAAGATGACTACTGGCTACAAGTATCTGATGAAGAACCTGAAGATGCCGAAGCACACTTGTGTTTCATGGGGAAGCATTCATCATCGTCTGACAGTGATAATGAAGATCGCAATTCTCCATGTCAGGTATGTGCTCCTTACCAAGAAGCTTTAA
Organism: Arctium lappa; assembly: GCA_023525745.1. Classification (NCBI taxonomy): domain Eukaryota; kingdom Viridiplantae; phylum Streptophyta; class Magnoliopsida; order Asterales; family Asteraceae; genus Arctium; species Arctium lappa. The sequence goes on along the minus strand of CM042062.1, from coordinate 56,939,179 downwards.
TTGATCAGATGCAACTTTCTATGAATAAACTAGACTCCTTCAAGATACTCTTAAAAGAAAAAGAACAACTCGTCTCATCTCTAGAAAAACGAGTTGCTACACAGTCTGAATGCATTGAAAATCAAAGTTTTGAAATCTCAAGCAACTTGTGCACAATTTCTAATTTAAAAGACGAGTGGGAGAGTTGTTCAAAAGATTCAAAAGATTCAAAAGAGCTTAAGACCAAAGTAGATGATCTGACCAATGAGCTACGCATGTCCGAAAATGAGAAAATTGATATTGTGTCTCAAAACGTGGCTTATTCAAATGAAAAACAAAGATTATCTAATCAGTTAAAGGAGATGGAAAAGAAGCTTTATAGACTTGGTCAATCTCAACAAACGTTAAATCTAATTGTACCAAAAGAACCCAAGTATGCGAATAGGGGTATCGGTTACGATAACCCATATTATCTGAAAAAGGCCTTATCCAAAGTTCCTACGATGTATGCGTCCGAATTTCTTGGATTAGACAAGACCTATCCAGAATACAAAATCAATTGCACCAAACCAATTGAGGATGAGGAATGGGAAGAGGATAAGTTAAGAAGGGAGACCTCTACTAAAATGAAACTTCCTTTTGTTTATGATTCTTTAAATGCCTCTTACAACGACGAAAAACCTTGTTTTCTATCAAATGACTATTTTAGAAGCTACATTCAAGCTGAACTAGATGCTAAAACCGTTCAAACTGAGGAGGAACAACCAGATCATAAAGTCTATGTTCCACCTCTGATTTTAGAAAAGAAAATTGTTCAGCTAGAAGAGTCGTTTGAACAAGAAAGAGACAGATTTCAAAAGGAAAAACAAGAGTTTTTATCCCAAATTGAGTGCCTTCATTCCACTAAAGAGGAAAATGTGTCAGTTAAGGAGAAAGAATACTTTCAGACAGAAATAAAGAAGTTAAATTCACAACTGGCTGCTTTGGCAGCAGATCGCCTGAAAGAGCAACTTCACAAGGCTGAGCATCAAGCTAAGCCGTCAAATCTCCAAAGTGAGAATACTCATCTGTTTGAAAATTCTTATCCTGCTTCCGATACATCTTCTTGCAAAGCATTTTTGGGTGACACGTCACCATTTCTTTCAAACAAAGGAAAAGAGCCTCAAGTTTTAGAAACGGATCACTGTTCTGATTTTCAAAATGCTTCCGCCTATGATCCGCTTCAAACTAATTCTTCCGATGTCCTCAATTCCTCAAGCGATAAGGTCCATTCTGATGAGGAAATGGAATTTTCTGCATTCTTGAATTCTGAGGTGTGTCTAGATAGTGATTTGAACCAATTTGATTTTAATCCATCTCTACCAAGTCACGTTGATTTTCTAGATAATTCTTGTGAGCCTCCGGTACAATTTCATAAGGGTGAATGTTCCACATCCGCCCCACAAAAATCTTCTGTGAACAATTCTTTAAAGTCTAAATCTAAAAAGCGTTCGCAAAAGAAGAAAAAGACCGGTCGTTCCAAAAGACAACAATCTTCAAGTTTCACATCTTCTGACTATCAGTTTAACGGTCTTTCAGATACTTTCGGTCGGCGCAAAGAGGTTAAATATGCTTGGGTAGCTAAGAAGTCAAAGGAAAGCTCGGAGACACCAGAATTAGTTGATCCAGTTTTAAAGTCTAGGAAGAACAAGAACAATCATGATATTTTTAATTCTAAACCTTTAGTTGAATGTAATGGAATTTTGCCGTTAAAAGTTTATTCTATTCCGCCTTTACTTCAACTGTCTCATGATATCTAGTTATTCTAATTGTAGATTAGTAGGTTGTCGTCTTATGCTTCATTTATTGACCGTGTTTATGTCTAACCTATACTCCGTTTGGGATAATAATGTATGTTGGGATTGTAATACCTTATTCCGCAAGTTTAGTCTATGCAGAATTTCGATTTTTTATTTCCGCTAATTTCTAGGGTGTTACACTAACCAATCTCAAAAACCTTCTAAAAATTCTCAAGTGTTTTCATTTGATGTCGGGAATGAAAATCAATGTAAGTAAAAGTAAAATATTTGGATTGGGGTGACGGAGGAAGAAGTTCAAAGTTGGGCAAGATGTTTAGGATGTGGAACGGGATCCTTACCGTTCACATATCTAGGACTCCCGGTAGGTGCATCAATGAGGCGTTTGGAAAATTGGGAACCGGCGATTGAGAAAACGAAAAAAAGACTAGCATCGTGGAAAACAAAGATGATCTCATATGGTGGTCGATTGAATTTGGTTAAGTCGGAATTGGGAAGTCTTCCATTGTATTTCTTTTCGTTATATCGAGCCCCGAGTGGAGTGTTAAAAGTGATGGAAAGGTTGAGGTGTAGATTTTTTTTTGGGGGGGGGGGTCGGTGAGAGCGAAAAGAAAGGGTTGGTGTGGGTGAAATGGGAGAATTCGTTAGTGAGTTTCAATAAAGGGGGTCTAAATATCGGAAGCTTGAAATCGGCAAATTTGGCTCTTTTAGGAAAATGGTGGTGGCGTTTCCGTAACGAAAAAAACGCGTTTTGGATAAAAATAATTAAAAGTATATATGGGGAAGGGGGCTGGTGGATAAGTACGATGTTGATGCAGGTACGGTATGGAGCAGAATAGCTCGAATCGGAGTGGAGATAGACAACATCGACGTGCCGTTGACAACATCATTCCGTAAGAAAATTGGAGACGGGAAGAACACAAGTTTTTGGAAAGAAAGATGGATGGGTACAAGGACACTACAAGAAGAATTCGCAAGATTGTACCGTTTGGAGTTGGATCAAGATGCAAAGATCGCGGAAAAAGGAAAGTGGTCGGAATCGTCGTGGATTTGGGAATGGAATTAGAGAAGACCACCGAGAGGGAGGGAAATCGGAGAGTTGGAGGCCCTTAACCGAAGATTAGAAGAAACTCATCTTGTGAGAGATCGAGAAGATAAGACGGTATGGTCACTTGACGAAACTAATGGATTTTCAGTCAAGAAGCTAAGAGAGATTATGGAAGAGGGAGGATCAACGCCCAACACATCGACGAAACCTACGAAGTGGATGAAAATAATCCCAAAAAAGGTATGTTTTTCATTTGGAGAGTTATGAGAGAATGAATACCATGTCGAACGGTCTTGGATCGAATGGGCATAGATTTACATTCGGTTTTGTGTCCAAGATGTGATGATTCGGTCGAAACGATAGATCATGCTCTAGTAAAGTGTCCGGAGGTTAAACCCTTATGGACATCAATCGGTAGATGGTGGTGTAAAAATTTGGAAGCAATAAATTCGGTTCGCGAAATACTCCAAGAAGGAGCGAGTTCGGTATATAATAACCCTACTGAATCGCTTTGGAATGGAGTGGTTTGGGCGGTCCTATATTTGATTTGGGAGCATAGAAATAGGGTGGTATTTCATAATGATAAGAGGAAACTCGTGGATCTTTTGTATGAACATCAAACGATCATTTTGGAATGGATCACAAGGCGAAAAATGAATGGGTTACTAGATGGTGCAAGGTGGTTCGCGAAGCTACCGTTGGATGAAAACGATGGAAGAAGAAGCTAGTTTGATCCTCGCAAACTGACTAGCATCGTAATGACTTTGTTGTGTATGTTCTCAGTTTCGATTGTCGTCTGAGTCAATCGGCTTTCTGCCGTGACTACACTGTTTTGTAACGTTGGGTTGCTCCCTGGGTTTTTATAAATTATGCCTTAAAAAAACTAATAGCCATGCTTGGTAAAGTTATATGATAAGTTAGATACAATATAAAATCATGTAAAAGAATATATATATATATATATATATATATATATAAAGGTCATTTATGTAAAATATTAAAACATAACTAGAAAACGTAAAGAAAAAGCCCCTCAAAAAGCTACCTAAAGTAACTTTGTAAAAAGTTAGCTTATTAACTTGTGAAACAGATATTTTTCAATAAGTTAAAAAACAAGTTTAGGGGTGTGTTTGGTTGGGGGTATTGAGGGGTGAGGAATGATAATTATAATGAAAAATATGGTTTGGTTTGATATAATATAATAGACCCATTATACCAAACCAATTAATTTTCATTCCTGACCTAATAGGAGGGAATGAAAATTTCATTCCCACTTAAGCCTCTATTCCATACTGTCGCTCCATCTCTCGATGTAATATCTCGATCTTGACAAAGGAAAGGAAGAAAATCGGTTCTTCAAATCAAAATTGAAGGCGAGTTCTACCGTTTTTCTTCTTATCAAAATTGTGGGTGAGTTCTAATTTTCTTCTCCAAGTTGTTTTTTTCTTCTCGATTTCTAGAAATCGGTTTTTTCTTCTTCAATCGAATCGAATGTTCTTCTCCAAATCGTGAACCCTTTACCAAAATCTCTCATACTGGAAACCGTTTACTGGAAATCGAATGTTGTTCAAGACGATTGTTCCAAAGTCGATTGAAACCAGGAAGACGATCCTTTATTTTTCCTTTGATGTGCTTAAATGTGATTTAAATTTTTTTATTTTATATGTGCAATGGTGCTTCTGAAGTTGAGTTACTCATTCCTATTCCCATTCTCCTGTATTCCCATTCCCATTTTCATTCTCATTCCTTAAAATGAACCAAACGAATTCTTCAAACTTTCTTCAAAATGGAGAATCAAATATCTATAAAAAATATATATATTCAACTCCAATAACTTCTTCAATCTAGAGATTCCAGCATTAATTATGTTATTGAAATATACAATAAATCTAGTGTAATAACCAAGTTCATTTGTAAATAATTTTTTTGCAAGTTTGGTGGGTGTAGTGTAAAAAGTGGAAATTGAAAGACCTTTGTGTAGAAATGGAAAGAAGGGTTAAAACCTCTAAATCCCTCAATTTTTATCCCTAGTGTGTGGCAGAGGCGGCTAGAGAAGGAGAGAGAGGTTATTGGCGATTTCTTGCTAAACTCTTGAAGAAATTGGAACTTAGGAAGCAATTAGTGGTGTGAATTCTCACCTCTTTTAAGGTATGTATCATCTCCTTTGTTTTCTCCAAGCTTTTGGGGATTTTAGAATGGTTTGTAGTGTTTTGGGGTGAGCGATAACCTCAAATTGTTTGGGTTTATGGTTTAATTGTTGGTCTGGTGTTTAATCATTGTGGAGTAAGGTTAAGAGTGTCGTGTATATGCTTTAGTGGTTCAAAATCATTTTAGGAGGATCTGAGTTTAAGTTGAAACGTTCCCAATGGGATTTTCGTGTGCAGAATGTCGTATCCCCGAGAATCACCCAAATACGGATAGGGAGAAATCCGGATAAAGCTTAAACCCGGACCCGAGTGAGTTGGTGTCCGGGAAGGTAAATTCCCGGAAAGAGGGGGACCAGGTGAGTAAAACCCGAGTATTGTGAGAACCCGGGTAAAAGCTTCGACCAGGTGTTGTATGATCCCGGGTGTGACCTAAACCCGGAGGTGTCGTGACCAGAACCCGGACTTGGCCCAGAGCCCGGATTCAGGTGGTCCCGTTTCCCGGCCGTAACCTAGACACGGGTGTTCACCGTTTCCTGGATGTGGGAACCCGAATACGGGTGGTCACCATTTTCCAATCATGGGAACCCGGACGCGAGGTGTCCGACGGGTGCAATTTGATCTAGGCAGGGTCGGAGGATATGTCGGAGAAGCGGATTTTATTGAGGTGTCAATTAGGGAATCTCGGGAGTCGAGAGTAAATCTTTGTGGGATGTTAGGGTGAATTATCATTCTTGCGTGTAAATTTAATGTAGGTACAAGGATTAAAGGGTAATTAGCTCAAGCGAGAAAAGGGCTTAGCGTGGACGACAGGTGAGTTCTCCTAATCCGGTTTGTTGACGTATAAACTTCAATATATGCTTTGATGCTTGAACATTATGATTTTGCGTCGTTTCTAATGTGCATGTTAAAGTGTGTCGTTTAAAAGTGAGTCTTGTGGGTGTGTGTATTCGATGGCATATATTGTACATATGGGGAGTGTGTCCCATACTGAATATATGAATTCGTTTCATATGTTTAACCTCTAGGGGCGGGTGTGTGAGCAACACGTTGTCACAAGTGTGTTCGTGACCATAACGTGTGCCGTCATTATATGTGATGTGCGTAATTATCTTGCTTATTGTGCAAATGTTTTAAATGCATATAAACCCTTTTTCTGTTGATATTTGTGGTGCGATATGGTAAAAGAGGGATCTCATTAGACCACATGGTATAACCCTCGTTTTTCAAAACTAAAACCTTTTCAGGTAAGCATGTAATTGAGGGCTCGAGTAAGAGCAAAGGCAGGATGTGAGCTTGGAGCTTGTGTTTAGTCGAGGCTATATCTTGATAGAATTTGTTAAACTTCCTAGTTAGTTTTAGGTTTATGTTTCTCAGCTGTAATTCAGTTATTTCCGCAAACCTTGGCGTTGTAACTCATTTGTGTGATTTGTCACTTTTACAGTTGTTTTGGCGTTTATCTATCAATTTAGTAGCTCTTGGTGTGTTACTGTTATCAAGTGTGAGTTGTTACATCTAGTTAGAAAAGTAAATTATCTCTTCTAAAAATTTAACTTTAAAGATTCTTGTTGGTGGGAAAAAAAATCTTTCTCTATTTTAAACATTTAAAATAACGGGGTTCTCTAGATTTAGAGAATTTAACAATGTCTCACCTATTTTATCCATTTTGGAAATTTGTTGTCAAAAAAAGATAGCTTTTGACATAAAATCCCTCAAATCCTCTTTTTCTTTAGTTTATGTGGTATGTGTATTTTTATAGAATTGGTTCCTATACTTTATTTATTACGTTGATGGCTTTGTGGTATGCACTTTTTAACATATCGTTCTTTACCATTTGAATATTATAGGACAAAATGACTTAATATATGAAAATTATAGGATAAAAAGACAAAAATGTCTTCAAACTTAATTGAAATAATAAACACGCATTAGAGCAAAGGGTCAAAGCCCATAAAAAGTACATACCATCAAGTAATCTACGTAATAAAATAAATCTAATGACCACTTTTATAAATACCCGCACACCCACAATGACAAAACTATAATTTATTATTTTGTTTATTTTAAAGAATTTGTTGCTCTTATAAACCACTGTAGTTTTATGGTTGCAAAACATAATCATAACAAGATTATTGTCTGTTCAAATATATCATTTTCACTTTATAAAAGCGGCTTGCCATCAAAATAGTCGTTTACGACAACAAAAATGAAAAAAACAACCCTTTTTTCAATTTTTTGTAGAAAAATAGTCAGGACTCCATCAATTGACGGAATCCACTTTTTTAGTTAGTGGATCCAAATCATCAAATAAATCAAACAAGTCATATCCAGAAGTCAAAAACATTTCACAAGATCCACTTTTTGACGAAGGCATTTGACGAAATCCATGTGTTAACACTTAAAACACATGATTGGTTGACGAAATCAGAAATAACCTCACAACTGAGGTTGACGGAATTAGTGATGGCCATCTTGGCCCGGCCCGACCAGTTAACCGAGCCTGACCCGCCTCAAAACCCGGCCCGTTAACCGAGCCCGACCCGCCTAAAAAAAAAGACGTTATGTTACCGTTTATATACGTTTTTTGTATTTTTACCCCCCCAAATCCCTATAAATACTTGTATTGTAAGTTTGTAACTTAAAATTATATATAAAACGTATTTTTAAAGTGTATTTTATTGATTTATTATAAATAAAACGTATTTTTAAAGTGTATTCTAGTGATTTATTATAAATAAAACGTATTTTTAAAGTGTATTTTAGTGATCCATTATATAAAGAAATTATTTTAAAAAAATACAAGAAAATCATCGGCCCGATCACGGCCCGGTTTTTATATAACCGGTTTATTCCCACCTTAAACGGGCCGAACATTTTTGGGTGAAGCCCGGCCCGGCCCGAAGCCCGATTGGCCCGGTTTTTAAAATCGCTGTTTGGGCCCGAAACCCGTTTTGGCCCGTCCCGGCCCGAGCCCGATTTTTTGCCATCACTAGACGGAATCACTTAGCAGAATTCATGACTATTTTTTAAAAACCATTAAAAACTAGAAGCGTACTCGCGCAATGCAGCGAGATACATCACGATTTTAATGTTTATTTTTATTTTTTGTTTTTTTTTATTGATTTACAGTACGATTTTGGATGGTTTTTATTGAGTGATAATGGTTTTTTTATATATAAATTTGTTTAATTTAGGCTTAACAATATAATGTTTTTTATATAAAAAAAATTAAGTAGTTTGTTAAAATTCATTAACTATCTTATATATTTTAAATTTTTTATATTTAAATTGAGATGTTTATCCTGTTTTGATTATGTTTATCAGAATTCAAATTTCATAATTTTAGGATTTGGGGATTAGAGATAAGGATTTTGGGGATAAGGATGAAATATATTAATTAGGGTTAAAAGCTTTACAGGTAGTACATTAGGCTTTAGTAGTTATTTTTAAGAGATCTTAAGTAGATAGCTTTAAATGATAATACATAAAGTTTAGTGAGTTGTAATTAAGAGTTTTTTATGTTATCTTTATAATATAGTATAGATATGACCATTTTTTTTCAATTTTACAATTTTTTTTGAAAAGAAATTTTATAATTATAAATAGCTATTTATAAATAATTTATAAAAAAATTAACAAGTTGAAGTGAACGTAAAAGAGGGAAAAGGTGAATGAAATGAAGGGGTTGGGTGTGGTGAGTGGTCATGTTACTCCCGTTGTGGCGGTAGCTTTTGACGATAAAAATCTACATGTGACAACGTTAATTCACCGTCACGTCGGTTACCTGCTTTTCCATTTTTTTTAATTATCTATACTATATTATAAAGATGATATAAAAAACTCTTTAAAACAAGTCTTAAAGCTTAATATACCGTTATTTAATGTTAATTACTTAAAAAACAATCATAAAGGCTGTATGTACTACATTTAATGTTATTCATTAATTTTCAATCATTATCTCTAACCATTTTAACTCCCCTAAAATCATTTCCCACTTTAACTCCCCTAAAATAACTCTCAGGATATTTTAGATATAAAAAATCTAAAATATAATTAAAAAATCTTACAGAATATTTTATAAAAAAAATTATATTATTAAACCAAAATAAATTACATTATATTATTTAGTCTAAATTAAACAAATTTATATAAAAAAATCATTATCACTCTCTCACAACCATCCAAAATCGTAATGTAAATCGACAAAAAACAGAAAATAAAATGAAACATTAAAATCGTGATGTATCTAGCTGCATTGCACGAGTACACTTCTAGTCTTTTAATTATTAAAATAAACCGATTCATAAGGACATTTCCAACCCAACTACTAAAAAAAACACTAAAAACATTAAAAATAGTGGGTCCCTTGAATACTAAAAAAAATCAACTCCAATCATACACTAAAAAAATCATTAAAAACATCTTTAATATTATAATAATAATAATAAAATATTTTTTTTAAAACGCAAGACGTTTTATTACCAAATTAAACCAATCAATACAAACGATTCACATCAATCGCAATGTTCAAGAAAACACGAATCCAAGACCAAAACACAATCAATCGCAACAGCCCATTTGGAAGTTCACAAGGGGCGGACGACGAACAAAATACGACCAATATGGAAACTCGGCGTGCACAAGTCTCGCCGCAACTGATAGCTAGAAGCCACCGAGCTTTACCACCTCAACGAAGCCGGGTCCGACAGCCAATTGCACCAATATATATTCCTCCCTCTTCCTCGAAATGCAATCCATTCAAAACACTTACGCTGAAATTCGAAGAACAGGTCCTCCATCTTTCTTTTGTCTCCTTTGAACACGATTTGGTTCTGATTTACCCAAATAAGATAGCCGAAACTCCACACCGTCTCCAACCATAACTTCGGCCGAGAAGAGTTACCTGTCATGTTAGAAGATAAATCCAAGAGATCCTTTAACGAATTGAAATTGTCTTTTCTGATTTTCCACCACCAAAGCACCGAACACCACAAGTTGTACACTTCTTGACATTTTACCAAAGCGTGGTCTACAGTTCCCAATTCCAAATTGCATCTTGGACAAAGCATAGACTCTACATCTACACCGAGCTTTACCATAATAAAATAATATTACTTAATGTATTAAACTATGGTTGGGTTCCTGTGAGAAGTAAGGTTAACGTGAGAAATATTATCAACCGTTAGATGAGATGCAACAAGATAAGATGTACCGAGATGTACCGAATTAATTCCTTTATAAGACGCAATTCATGGGAGACATGAGATTAAAAATGATCAACGGTTAAGATCCACTTATCACGTTAATTTCATCTTTTCACACGATCCTTCGCCTTAAACTATTAATCTATATATATAATTATAAAAGTTGAATAAAATAGTTATCTAATTTTAGAGGCCTACTATAATGGCTTTCAAATGTAGAGACTTACTTTATTAACCTCCATATTTTTATAGTGTTGGATTGAAGATGAAAACACCTCCATTTATATGTTTTTAGTGTTGGGTTGAAGATGGTCTTAGAGATAAAAAAAAAACACTTTTATTTTTGTGTTTTTGTTTTTAGTGTTGGCTTGGAGATGGTTTAAAAGGATCTCCAACATATTCTCCAAAAACTTTCTGAAATTGAGAATCAAAGTTCCAAATCTCTAAAAAAATTACATTTAACTCCAACATATTTTCAATTTTAAATATTACATAATTAATTATATTGTTAAAATATTCTATATATTTAATAAGATATAATTTCTTTCTATTAAACATTTCATTTCAAAGTTTCTTATTGGTAGAATACAATAAAAAATCATTTATTTCTCATCGTAATCATTTATCTCTCCCCTATTTTCTACATTTTACTTACAGTTTTGGAAAATCTGTTAAGCTTAGAATTGTTGGATATCTTTGTTGAGGTCGGGTTTATCACACTCTTAAAAATACTTGGTTTTGTTTGGTAATATAAATGTTGATTTAAGTATTTTCTAAAATAAAAAACGATATTAAAAGCGTCTTTTTGTATTTTTGAACGCCCTCTAAAATAATCCATCAATAATAGCTATGTAGTTCTCTTTACCTAAAAGTGGTCAATTTAAAATTAATTCCAACCACTAAACTACTCTCCTCATCACATCCACGACACTCGATCAACTTTCGTTTATTCTATTGGTTTTCTTCTTAACCAAAAAATTGTTATTATCGTGATTAAGGGTTAATTAGCGATGCTGACTTCTGTCAACTTTTCTTCAATGATGTAGACTGACGATTGCTTTTATTTGTTTCGATTTAAGGCAAGGAAATGATGGAAAGACGGTTTAGGCGATGAGTGTGACAAATTGGCGTTGGTGAAATTATGGTGGAGCATTAGGGTCTAGATAAGCGGTTACTGTCTTGACAATTTCAACATTTTGCAAGTTTTAGTCTATTTGTTGTCGTATTACTTTTCTTTTGTCTCGAACTGTTATATTACATTAATTATCCCAAATGCATCTTTATTTTTTTAAATGTGTGTATGTAGTTTGAATTAAGGGAAATTGACTCAAATAGCTAAAGTAGACAGAGAAATTGGTTTTCTAACCATTTCTCTCCCGGTTTTGCATTCAAATCACTAGGTCCGCAATATCCAGGTCCGTAACAAAAGAAAATACTAAAATACCCCTAATTTAATCGGACTTAACAGAAAAAGTTAACGGATGTTAGGAGAAGCGACCACAACCAAAGTGAAACGACAAATATGATGAACTAAATCCGAGTTTTGATAATTTAGGAACGATATTCATTGAAAATAACAAACGTTATGAACCAAAAATAAAATTTACTCTTATTTGGAGGAAAGGTACAAAAACGGTCGAAAGAGCACATGGGAGGCGCCTCCTTGCATTGTGTGAATGTGAAAGTAATAATTTCATTATTTGGTACAAGTTTATTAAATAGAAGCAGGTTATCTTTGACTAAAAAATCCATTTTTCTCTTCCACCAAAAAATAAAATAAAAATGAAATATTTATAGTTAAATAAGTAATTTTATTAGTTACGAAGTAATTTACTTATTTTTAAATTATATATGCGTTGGTACAACTGGTGTGGATATAAAGTTTAGGGGGGTTGACTCAAATAACATTTTTTTTAAAAAGGTTGACAAACTAGTACGTTTTTAGAAAAATTGTCCAAATAGCACCCTATTACGCCTCCTTCCGGCGTAAATTGTGTATGGGTCCCACAACTGACAAACCAATAAATAACATGTCATTCATGTCCCTCCTTTTTCAGACAACTCTTTATAGTGGACCCGGCGTAACACCCCTCACCCTAGTCCGGCGTAAAACCACCCCCACCCACCCTAGCTCGGCGTAAAACCTCCCTCTCCCCTTGAGTTGACATAATATTCTCAATTATTTTTTATAATTAATAATGCTTTGACATCATGTTGCTGACATCATCCCCAAAGTTTTTTTTTTTATGATTTGTATTATTTTTTATATTTTGTATTATTTAAAAAAAATTGAAGTGTATTTTTTTGTTTTGTATTAATTATAAAAAAATTGAAGTGTATTTATTTTTATGTTTTGAATTAAATAAAACCCGTTTTTTTTTATTTTGTAAAAAAAAAGTATTTTTTTTGTAAAATAAAACCCGTTTTTTTTTCAATTTTTTGGCACAAAATTATTTATAATTAACATCAATTTTTTTGAGTTGACATATTATTCTTATCTTCTCCCTTCCCAAAAAAAATTACCTTCCCAAGATATATATCGATTTGACAACACAATAACAATAATCAGATATATTTTGACCAACTTTAGACCCGAAAATAGGATTGCCACGAAACCGCTTGGCAGGTGGACAATTATGTCGTCCGGTTTTATAGACCTTTTGGAAACGGCACGCCATGAAACACAAGTCCGTTGGGCCAACGGGATGGAAAAAGATTATCCATCATGGAACACCGTCGATCGGGTCGGGATAACTATTTGGAATTAATTGGAAATTTTAATGTATACAAATAATATATTTGTTAACTTTTACTTTTTTTTTCCCAGGTATTCTTCCCGATCAATTTGCGACATACACATTGGGTTTTATGCGTCCTAGACCTGACTGTCTGGCGATTGACCATCTATGACTCTGGCGGTGTAGGGGTGTTCACAAGCTGGGTTAAAGATAGGGTGCAAATGCTACAAACACACCTACACGATTATCTAAAAGTTTTAGGGTGGTATAATGACGTGTACAGATTCACCACAGAATACTTTACGCCTTTTGAGGTCAGCATTCCCACCGACGTGCTTAAGCAAAAGGGTTTACTTGGCGACTGTGGCCCATATTATTGTATGTTTGTCGAGCAGCTGATCAATGGAGAACCGGTACACGGTGAAGAGCCGGCAGCGAAATATGCTATGGCATTCCGCCGTCGCTTTGCCTCAATTTGTAATTCCGCACGTATACCATGATGTATATTTGTCAGCTCATGTTTCTTGGCACCCCAATTTTTTTTTAAGTTTAATTTTTATTTTGACACAAATAATATTGTAAAAATAACTAAATAATATTGGATTTTTTTTTCTATTTCGTACATAGAGATACCAATAACTAAAAATGTTTATTAGTCTACATTATAAGCCGAAAATACTACAATTGATAAGGCAATACCTTCTCAGAACTGAGAGATAAACACCAAATTCGAGGACACATGGTTTATAAACACCTTAAAAAATAACATTTAAGGTAAATAAATTAGAAATTAATCAACAAATTCGTGTAGTTGATAGAGTACGAAAAAACCGGTTCAACATGAAAACTAAGATGGAAACGACAACATTAAAAATGACAATGTGGTTCAACAGGAACATACAGATAAACAAAAACAAGTACAACAAAACAACGTAACAACAACATTCACTCTAGCGATAGAGTGATTTCAACTGTTCGAGCAGTGTCATTTTCTCTTGATACTGCTGCCAAAATTTTGGAATTTCTTTGTTCATCTCTTTGACATGGGCGTCATCTTTTTCAATCTCCTTGTACAACTTCACAACAACTGGCAAGAACCGCATCCCTTGCTGCAGGAGCATTTGTCCACTTCAATTTTTTTTAAATAATACAAAACATAAAAATTATGAAGATTTTTTGTTCAAAATTTATCTGATATTTATTTTCAGTGTTTAAAAATTAGGAAGATTTTTTGGAATAACTTGGTATTCATGTCACAATGAAGGTAAAATAACAAAAACCGGGTATTGAGTAAAAAAATCGGGTCTAAAGTTGGTCAAAATATATCTGATTATTGTCATTGTGTTGTCAAATTGATATATATTTTGGGAAGGTAAATTTCTTTGGGGAAGGGAGGAAGATTTTTTGGTCAAAATTTATCTGATATTTATTTTCAGTGTTTAAAAATTAGGAAACTTTTTTGGAATAAATTGGTATCTATATCACAATGAATGTAAAATAACAAAACCCGGGTATTGAGTAAAAAAAATCGGATCTAAAGTTGGTCAAAATATATCTGATTATTGTCATTGTGTTGTCAAATCAATATATATCTTGTGAAAGTAATTTTTTTTGGGAAGGGAGGAAGATTTTTTGGTAAAAATTTATCTGATATTTATTTTCAGTGTTTAAAAATTTGGAAGATTTTTTGGAATAACTTGGTATGTATGTAACAACGAAGGTAAAATAACAAAAATCGGGTATTGAGTAAAAACAATTGGGTCTAAAGTTGGTCAAAATATATCTGATTATTGTCTTTGTGTTGTCAAATCGATATATATATCTTGGGAAGGTAAATTTTTTTGGGAAGGTAGGAAGATTTTTTTGTCAAAATTTATCTGATATTTATTTTCAGTATTTAAAAATTAAGAAGGTTTTTTGAAATAAATTGGTATATATGTCACAATGAAGGTAAAATAACAAAAACGAGTATTGAATAAAAAAAATTGGGTCTAAAATTGGTCAAAATATATCTGATTATTGTCATTGTGTTGTCAAATCGATATATATCTTGGGAAGATAATTTTTTTGGGAAGGGAGAAAGATAGGAATAATATGTCAACTCAAAAAAAAATGATGTTAATTATAAATAATTTTGTGCCAAAAAAATTGAAAAAAAAAAGGGTTTTATTTTACAAAAAAAAAATCAATTTTTTTACAAAATAAAAAAACGGGTTTTATTTAATACAAATAATAATAAAAAAATACTCTTCAAATTTTTTATAATTAATACATAACATAAAAATAAACAAAAAAATATACTTCAAATTTTTTTTAAATAATACAAAACATAAAAAAACCCTTTAGGGCTGATGTCAGCAACATGATGTCAAAGCATTAATAATTATAAAAAATGATTGGGAATATTATGTCAACTCAAGGGGGGAGGGGGGGGGGGGTTTACGCCGGGCTAGGGTGGGGGAGGGGGTTTACGTCGGACCCACTATAAAGAGTTATCTGAAAAAGGAGGGACATGAATGACACGTGTCATTTATTTATTGGTTTGTCAGCTGTGGGGCCCATACACAATTTACGCCGGAAGGAGGCGTAATGGATCTGGCGTAATAGGGTGTTATTTGGGCAATTTTTCTGAAAACGTGCTAGTTTGTCAACTTTTTTGAAGAAAAGTGCCATTTGAGCCAATCTCCCTAAAGTTTATATTGGTTGCGTTTTTAATTTCACATTGTTGTGATTATAATCATTTTTTGGTGAACGTGTGTATCCAAACTAGTTTAGCACATCAACCAATCTATCTAGTGACCATGAATGGCCTGTTGTTATCGTAGGTGAACCTTCATTACAGTAATTATACTATGTTTTGTGGGTTATAAAAGTTGGAGAATATAGACCACACGATTTAAAATATAACCTTCAGACTTCATCCCAAAGAAAAAGATGGTATATTAAATTTGAGTCATGTCTGACAACCATAAGGTCACTTAGGGTGTGTTTGGTTTGCAGACTGGGTGGGACAGGACGGTACAAAAACTCATTGTCCCACGTTTGGTGTGACATGGGACAGGACAAAAATTCACTGTCCCACGTTTGGCACGGCATGGGACAGGGACAAAGAATGGACAGAGTGGGACAAGATGGGACAAAAAAAATGTATTTTTCTTGTTCCACCAAAATAGGTGGAACAACATGGGACAAAAGTGAGACATAAACTAAAAACATTGATCTACCGCCATTTGATATATAATCCTAACATAGTATTAGTCTTAAGGGTAACCACTACTCATCATCGGCACAACCACCATCGACGGCCACCAGTAACCACCGCCAACCACCATCGGCCACCTTTATCTATTTCTTCACCATAACAACCTCCTCCACCACTTCCACAGCCATCGGCCACTTCCACCACCACTACCATCGTCGACCACTTCCACTAACACCGATCACCACCCCCTATGGCCGCCACCACCATCAATGGCCACCGGTAGCAACCACCAACCATCGTCGACCACTTCTACCTCTTCTTTGACTACTACCTCCACCTCCTCCACCTCCTCCACAACCACTGCCTATCGCTACCTCCACCGATCACCACCCCCTATTCCTTTGGCGAAGCTTTATATCGATGAGGTGGTCTCGAGGCATGGGGTACCTTTGTCGATCGTGTCGGATCGCGACAGTCGGTTCACTTCGAACTTCTGGGATGGGTTTCAGAAAGAGCTTGGTACGCGAGTAAAGTTGAGTACGACTTACCATCCACAGACCGACGGGCAGAGCGAACGAACAATCCAAACCTTGGAAGACATGTTGAGGTTTTGTGTCATCGATTTCGGGGGTAGTTGGGACTCTCACCTGCCTTTGATGGAGTTTGCTTACAACAATAGCTACCACTCGAGTATTGGGATGGCACCTTTTGAAGCCTTGTATGGGCGAAAGTGTCGGACTCCCGTGTGTTGGCTTGAAGCGGGAGAGAAGCAGTTCGCCGGACCTGAAATCGTGCAAGAGACTGCCGATAAGGTCAAGTGCATTCGTGAAAGAATGAAAGCGGCTCAGGATCGTCAGAAAAGCTATGCCGATAAGAAGAGGCGACCGATGGAATTCCAAGTAGGCGATCGCGTTATGCTTAAGGTATCGCCATGGAAGGGCATTATACGGTTCGGAAAACGTGGGAAGCTGAGTCCCCGTTTCCTCGGACCTTTCAAAGTACTTAAGCGAGTGGGTTTGCAAGCCTACCAGTTGGAACTACCACCGAAATTGAGCAGAATACACAACACGTTTCATGTTTGTTATCTCCAGAAATGTTTGGCGGTAGAAGACAACGTCATTCCCCTTACAGAGTTAAGGGTAGACGAAGGAAACCGTTGTGTGGAGTACCCCGACGCCATCTTAGAGAGAAAGTCTAAGAACTTGCGTCACAAAGAAGTCACTTTGGTCAAGGTGCAGTGGAAGCATCACCGGGGAGAAAATGTGACTTGGGAAGCCGAAGAGGATATGAAGCGTAGATATCCTCATCTCTTTGTGTAGCTGGATTTCGGGGACGAAATCATTTCCAAGTTGGGAGGTTTGTAACACCCGCATTTTTTAACTTCGGGTAAAAAGTTCTACTTTTCCCAAAGTTCGGGGAGGTTAAATGTAACTTGGATTTATTTAAATACAAAATTTTGAGATATTTTGTAAATATCTCTCATTCTTGTTTTAGATCCAGTGGGTTTGTTTTGTGAAGAAAAGCTTGAGAAAAGCTTTGCAAGTGGGGTTCTTTCTTTTGATCTTTAAGGTATGTTTCATATCTTAATCTTTGGTTTCGTTATGATTTAGCCGTATATATTCGTAATAGGAAGCTTTTCATCCGATTAGAATCTCTGTTTTTCCGTTTTGAGTTTGGCCGGAATCTGGGCCGGAGCTCCGGCGAGATTCTGGTTGAACAGTTTGACCGGAAAAGAGATGTCCGGTTGGTGCTTTGCGTTCCCAGTGGGAAACGCAAAGTGGAGTTTGCGTTCCCTTTGGGAAGCGCAAAGTAGACTTTGCGTTCCCAGTGGGAAACGCAAAGTGGAGTTTGCGTTCCCTTTGAGAAGCGCAAAGTAGACTTTGCGTTCCAAGTGGGAAACGCAAAGTGGAGTTTGCGTACCCTTCTGTTCGTGCTCAAGTCTTCTTTGCTCCGTCTGTGAACTTCTGTTGTCGATGCTTTAGTCAGGTAGATGAGAGTGTTATCTGTGCTTCGACTTACCGATTCTTTCGGTGTTGTCATAGGTAGCATTATATAAGAAGAAGGAAACTGAGGTGAGTTCCTACCATCATTTTAAACTTTACACATATCAAAAGTTACCTTTTCGATCTTATCCTTTTAAAGTAACATGATGTTTTACTTACACGTTATGCGATTATGCGAAAAGAATATTTAAGAGCTTCTTTTAATAATTTTCATTCTTATCAGAAGTTGAACTGGAAATAACATTTTGTTTATAAAATGTATTTATACCATATGTTTATTTATGGTTGGTCACATATGTTGTTGTGACGAGTCTGTACCATTACTAGCGGATCCCTAGGTTTTGAGTCAACTGTATTATTGGGATGTTGCATTCCCCAAATTTGTAGCTATGGATCACATGTTCCTCGGGGAAAACTTGGTACGGTTATGTGAGGCCGGATACTAGCCATGGTTCATAGTGATCCTAGCGAAGGAGTATACATTGGTTTTGCGCTTGGGGCTTGATCTCACGTTGAAGCACGGACTTTTGTGTTCGTAACCGCGGATTCCAATTGTTTAGCTCGTAACTCGGATTTTGGCCTAATTTGTGTTACGCCACAATCCTTGGTAAGATGTTTTATTGACGGTTCTTTTATAAATGTTTATAACGGAAAAGTCCGGTTGTGGCAAGAACTTAAATTGTAGATTTAACCTCTTTGGAAATATTATCTTGATACAAATGTTTTTATCATTTGAGCTTTATAAGCTGTATGTTCTCACCAGGCTTTAAGTCTGACACTTTTTCTCAAATGGTATGTGTAACAGGTTTCCATTAGCGGTGGGTTGCCGGGGTTTTTGGAGAGACGAGTTTTGAGTCTCGAGGTTTTTGGAGATATCTAGTATTGTATCTGGGCATTTGTTAAGTCCCATTCTTTTGATGAATTGTGGTCTATCAACTGATGAAATCTTGATATAGGGATCTAGATTAGTTTGTTGATGAACCCTTTATCTGTGCAGGTTTTGTAAAGTCTTAAGGTCTGATCCCATTTATGGGAAGTTATTTGAAATACTCCCGTCTTGTTGCCAGGATTCCAAGTTTTATTTTACTCATATTTTGAGGTGTTACAAGTTGGTATCAGAGCCCTAGTTTAAGCGAACTAGGCATGATTGTAAGATGTTTAGACTTAGACTGAGTATACTAAGAATTGATCCGCGAGATTTGGGTAGAGCTTCTAAGTTGGGTTAGTCTTAGAGTCGACGGAAAGTACGTTTATCAAGCGTTGTAGTGGTGGTGACAAGAACCATTATGTGTTATATGTTCATAATTTCACTTAGCTAATGTTATTATGAGGATATTGTACGTAAGAGTGCTTGATTTGTTGTTAATATGACAATTTTGTAACGTGGTAGTACGTTTTCCTTTCGTGTTTTCCTATCTCTCTCTTATCTCTTCCTCTGCTCTGTGTAGCAGTTCAGTATGGTAGGTACGCGGGGAAGACCGCGTACTCGTGTCTTGAAACGACAACCTCTACAGCGGGTCAGCCGGAAGGTGTTGAGGTTGTTGTACGATCACCCGTTCAGCAAAGGCAAGGTGGGGGGCCAGAGGTCATTCCACGAGTAGACCAGGCTTCGTCTCACCCAGTCATCGGGGATGCTAATCCTCAGTCCGAGTTGTTGGCCAGCGTGATGTTGGTAATGAGAGAAGAGATGGCAAAGCAGCAAGAGTTTCTGCTGAAAGCGATGGAGGACCGCGACGTAAACAATCGGAGAAGCGAGACGGTTGTGGAGAACGTCGTAGCAAATTCTGGAGGCGATGGTATAAGGGTCACGACGGAAGAGCGCAGGATTCCTGGTGCTCCGGGGAATAGGAAGAGTTGTTTCTATAACTCCTTTCTGGGTTGCGGACCGCCAGAATTCTTCGGTTCTGATGACCCGGCAGTGTGTGTAAAGTGGATCCGAGCGGTCGAGCAAGCTTTTGGCTCTTCCGAATGCGGAGATGATCAGAGGGTGCGGTTCGGTACCCAACTGCTGAGGGACACTGCACTCATCTGGTGGAATATCGTCCAATCCACTCTTTCTCCTGAAGTGTTGGCTCAGTTGTCTTGGGCCGAGTTCAAGAAGAAGTTGCTAGAAGAATTCTGCAACGAGAGAACAATGGACTGAATTGAGAAAGAATTCCGGTCTCTGGTGAAGGGAAACCTGACGGTGAGAGAGTACCCCCGTCAGTTTATGGAGAAACTTGGTCTGGTGGGGCACGCTGCCCTAACAGAGAAAGACAAGATGAAAGCATATCTCAACGGTTTGCCAGCGGACATGCAATCTATGGTCCACAATTTCAAAGCTTCTAACCTCCGAGAGATGGTTGAGGAGGCTCAGTTCATGGAGGAGATGTTCGTAAAAAGCAAATCTGAGAAATCGGTGGTAGTATCTGATAAGAGAAAGTGGGAGACCAGTTCAATACCTCCCAAGCGGGCCCGACCTTTTGTTGGAAACCGCAACTTCAGCAGTTACCAGGAAGCAAAGTGGTGCCCGAAGTGTCGAACCAAGCATCACGGTAACTGTAACACCAATTCTCAAACTTTTTATAAGTGTGGGAAGCCTGGTCACACTGTCAGAGATTGCCCGGTCAGAGGACTCGTCTGTTATGAGTGCAAGGCACCGAGGCACGTGAGAAGAGATTGCCCGAAGCTTGTGTCGGGAAGCACCCCAGCAAAGAAGGAGAACCCTTCTAAGGTTCAGGGTCGAGCTTTTCAGATGACGGCCGAAGAGGCCAGAGCATCCGCTGATGTGGTATCGGGTACTTTTCTTATAAACTATGTACCTGCTCGTATTTTATTCGATACGAGTGCTAGTTTCTTTTTCGTATCTGAATTGTTCCGTCAGAAAATTGCTATGCCCACTACTAGTCTTGAGGATGCGTTAGTAGTAGAAATAGCTGATGGTAGACAAGTTCTGATCCACGAAGTTCTGAAGCAGTGTACTTTTAGTATCGAAAGGAAAGAATTTCCGATCGATCTTCTACCGATGTCAATCGGGGGTTTTGATGTTGTGGTCGGTATGGATTGGTTGTCAAACAATCAGGCCGAGATCGTGTGTTCCGAGAAGTTGATTCAACTTCCCAATCCCTCTGGCGAAGTTGTTGTCATCTATGGTGAAAAGAGAAAGGGTGAAGTGGCAATAATCATAATGGCAAGAGCACGAAAGTGTTTAGTAAAAGGATGTTCGTCTTTCCTAGCCTATGTGATCGATGCCAAGTTAGAGAAGTCAAAATTGGAAGATGTGAAGATCGTACGTGAGTATCCAGATGTCTTTCCGGATGACTTGCCCGGGTTGCCGCCCGATCGTCAGGTAGAGTTTCGGATTGATCTTGTACCTGGCGCTGCACCGATCGCTAAAGCACCTTATCATTTAGCGCCATCGGAGATGCAAGAGATGGTAGCACAACTCCAAGAGCTATTGGAGAAAGGTTTTATAAGACCGAGTTCGTCACCTTGGGGAGCTCCGGTCTTATTTGTCAAGAAGAAGGATGGCACAATGAGAATGTACATTGACTATCGTGAGTTGAACAAAGCTACAGTGAAGAACAGGTATCCGCTTCCGAGAATAGACGACTTGTTCGATCAACTTCAAGGAGCGGGTTGTTTTTCCAAAATCGACTTACGTTCAGGTTATCACCAAGTGAAGGTAAGAGAAGAAGATGTTCCGAAGACAGCTTTCAGAACGCGTTACGGCCATTACGAGTTTCTTGTAATGCCTTTTGGCCTGACGAATGCACCAGCAGTGTTTATGGACTTGATGAATAGAATGTGCCGACTATTCCTCGACAAGTCGGTCATTGTGTTCATTGATGACATACTCGTATACTCCAGAAGTGAGTCAGAGCACGAGCAACATCTACGTGAAGTTCTGGAAGTGTTGAGAAAAGAGAGGTTGTACGCCAAGTTTTCCAAGTGCGACTTTTGGCTTAAAGAAGTACAATTTCTGGGGCACGTAGTCACTCGGGACGGAGTGAAAGTAGACCCCTCCAAGATTGAAGCTATGAAGAATTGGGAGCCTCCTAAGAGTCCGTCAGAGATCCGAAGTTTCTTGGGTCTGGCAGGATACTACCGGAGATTTATTCAAGACTTTTCAAAGATCGCTTCCTCCTTGACAGTTCTGACTCGGAAGAATGTGAAGTTTGAATGGACCGAAACCCAAGAGAAGGCGTTCCGGATTCTTCAAAAGAAGTTGTGTGAAGCTCCGATCTTGACTTTGCCTGAAGGGTCAGAAGATTTCGTGGTTTACAGCGACGCTTCAAAAATGGGGCTGGGTTGTGTGTTGATGCAACGAGTCAAGGTAATCGCTTATGCCTCGAGGCAGCTTAAAATACACGAGCAGAATTACCCAACTCATGATTTGGAGTTAGGGGCGGTGGTATTCGCTTTGAAGCTTTGGCGACATTACCTGTATGGCACGAAATGTACTCTTTACACGGATCACAAGAGCTTGAAGTATGTCTTTGATCAAAAAGAGCTGAATATGAGGCAAAGGCGGTGGCTCGAGTTGCTTAAAGATTACGACTGTGAATTGCTTTACCATCCCGGTAAGGCGAACGTGGTGGCCGTTGCGCTAAGTCGGAAGGACTATAGCGGGAGTATTCGGGCTACCCATTCAAGAATCGAGTTAGTGTCTAGTCTTGTTGAGAAGATCAAGACATCACAGATGGAAGCATTGTTGGAAGAGAATCTCAAAGAGGAAGTCATGACAAAACAGCGTTTGCTCTTGACGGAAGATAACCGTGGAGTGAAACTGTTCAACGGTCGTGTGTGGGTGCCCAAGATTGGGGGAAACCGTGAGCTGTTGCTAGAAGATGCACATAAGTCCAAGTATTCCATTCATCCGGGAAGTACAAAGATGTACAGGGACTTGAAGTTGCACTATTAGTGGCCGGTAATGAAGCTTGATGTGGCACGTTACGTTGAGCGTTGTGTGACGTGTTCGCAAGTTAAAGCCGAACATCAGCGACCGTATGGGAGTCTTCAGTCCTTAGAGATTCCTGAGTGTAAGTGGGAGCATATCACCATGGACTTCGTGACGAAGTTTCCTACAACTATTCGGGGACACGATACCATCTGGGTGATAGTGGATAGATTGACAAAGAGCGCTCACTTTTTGCCTATGCGCGAGACTTTACCGATAGATAAGTTGGCGAAGCTTTATATCGATGAGGTGGTCTCGAGGCATGGGGTACCTTTGTCGATCGTGTCGGATCGCGACAGTCGGTTCACTTCGAACTTCTGGGATGGGTTTCAGAAAGAGCTTGGTACGCGAGTAAAGTTGAGTACGGCTTACCATCCACAGACCGACGGGCAGAGCGAACGAACAATCCAAACCTTGGAAGACATGTTAAGTTTTTGTGTCATTTATTTCAGGGGTAGTTGGGACTCTCACCTGCCTTTGGTGGAGTTTGCTTACAACAATAGCTACCACTCGAGTATTGGGATGGCACCTTTTGAAGCCTTGTATGGGCGAAAGTGTTGGACTCCCGTGTGTTGGCTTGAAGCGGGAGAGAAGCAGTTCGCCGGACCTGAAATCGTGCAAGAGACTGCCGATAAGGTCAAGTGCATTCGTGAAAGAATGAAAGCGGCTCAGGATCGTCAGAAAAGCTATGCCGATAAGAAGAGGCGACCGATGGAATTCCAAGTAGGCGACCGCGTTATGCTTAAGGTATCGCCATGGAAGGGCATTATACGGTTCGGAAAACGTGGGAAGCTGAGTCCCCGTTTCCTCGGACCTTTCAAAGTACGGGTGGAGAGAACACGTGAATGGGGCCAACCGTGATGTTTTTGGATTTCACCACATATCCCGGACCTAGTTCCCATGCCACCACCGACATCATAATCCTCGAACATTTGACATCAAAATCTTCAATTTATTCAAAACCCTAATTTGACCAAATTTCTCCAAAGCCATCAAACCCGAAATTTGATAAACCAATCACTAGGAAATCATCAAGAGAACATTTATATCTTATAACAAGGGTTAGAAATGGGAAAGATACACTTACCACTTAGGTTTTGACGAAAACCTATAAAACCCTAAAATGAGCTTAAGGTTGAAGATAACAATGGTGAACTCTTTGCCATGGCTCCCAAACTACCACTTGATGATGGAACACTTTAAGAACTCAAGAAATGAACCCAAATGAGTTAGGGTTTGAGGGGAATGAAGAAGGAACGATTTGAGAGAGAATGGGAAAAGTTTGGAGAAGAGAATTGAGGAAGAAGGTTGAGTTTTCGCACTTAAAAGCAGTTTGGACCACTCATGCGACATTGACCAGCCGACTTTTGTTCCTTCTCTACGACTGTGACAGTGCGACTATGACACTGTCATAGTCGTCGGGCATTGTAGCGGGACCTTTCCGAGGTCCCGAAGCTCAACTTTTTCAATGCCAACACCTCCAATGCTCTAAGGAACTTCAAATAATGATTTCCCACCAAAACCTCACCATTTACAAAATACAAAAACGTCTGGGTGGTCTTTACTTACCAAAAATTACGGGTGTTACATATACACATAAAATATACCGAGCTTAACTACTCCAAATCTATTGCTCGAAAGCATCAAGTCAACTCCCCTGAGTCTATTCTTGATAGTTCCAAAACGGGGAACCCAGTTCAAAAACGGGAACTTATGCACAATGGAATTACACCTTACTGTCCATAGGACGCTGCCCGACCGTATAGGTCCACACCTTACTTACCATGGTGTCCCGATGCCTATTCCGTGCCAAAGTGGTGAAGTTGTTCAAAATGGGACATAAAGAACACCGTGCCTATGGATCCATTGCACTAACTAAAACATTACATGACTCAAAACGAATGAACTAACGCATTCAAAACATGTAATTCTCAAATAAGATGCAGTAGATGAAAATCATGACCAAATGCTCTACATTGAGCTATTAAAGTCGGACAAGTGTCCCCAAAACCCAACAAAATCCAAACCGAGCCATAAGCTCAACAAATCCAAAGACCCATCGTTGAAAATCATGAAATGAAATCAAACGTATACAACCCGAATTTTTGTAACTCATACTCCAAAATATATAATTAACTCCAATATAGTTTAGATTAGGACAACTCATTTTCCAAGTGAATTATATCATTTACTCTTTCAAAACGTCCCATGACACAAAATCAAACACTTATCTAAAACACACAATAAAATGCATTTATACTCCAACTTTACTTCATGAAATAAATCATCAAAATACCAACGTGTATAATTTAGTTGTCAAAATGCTCAAAATCCCAAACGTGGGTGTTTTACAAAGTTTTAAAACCAAACACTTCAATTAATCAAGATTCGTCAAATAACTCAACAGTTAATAATTTAATGTAAAATATATAAACACTTTAAAATAGACATTTTGGCATGTACACCGTTTTCCCAAATTAACTTGAACTCACCTTGCTAAATTTAGTCTAAATCTAGGTTTTATCCCAACTTGAGCTTCCTTGAATAAACTTGAATCCACAAGCAAAACCTTCCAAAACCTATATTCACAAGTCTCTAACCATGAGTATACTCATTCAACCATTATGAATTGACCCCAAAACATTTTACATCAAAATCCCCAACTTGACCAAAACCCTAATTTTTGACCTAATTTCTCCAAAACCATCAAATCCGAAATTTGAGAAACCAATCACTAGGAAATCATCAAGAGAGCATTTATATCTTATAATAAGGTTTAGAAATAGAAGGGATACACTTACCACTTAGGTTTTGATGAAAACTTAGAAAAATTTACCATGGAGCTTGAGGTTGAAGATGACAATGGTGAACTCTTTGCCATAGCTCCTAATCAACCACTTGATGATGGAACATCTTAAGAACTCAAGTAATTAACCCAAAATGAGTTCGGGTTTGAGGGGAAAGAAGGAGAAATGATTTGGGAGAGAATGGGAAAAGTTTGGAGAAGAGAAGTGAGGAAGAAGGCTGAATTCTCGCACTTAATAGAATCTGGTCCCTTTGTGCGACATTGACTGGAAATGTCGCCAGACTCCCCCTGGCTTCTGTCTTTTGCTGCGACAATGACAGGTGCGACTATGACACGGTCATAGTCGTCGGGCATTGTAGTCGTGCCCGTACTAAGCCCCGAAACTCGACTTTTTCAACGCCAAAACCCCCGATACTATAAGGGACTTTAAATAATGATTTCCCACCAAAATCCCGCCATTTATAAATTACAAAAAACGTCCCGGTGGCCTTTATTTACCAAAAATTATGGGTGTTACAATGGAACTGAACCGATCCAATCATCCATTGGATTGGAAAAATCCAACATCCAAGGATCGGTTCAATTGGAAAAATTCAACATCCAATGGATGATGGGATCGGTTTTGTTCCCTCACATCCATTGGATGTCAACCGATGAACACCCTGTAACATCCTAAAATTTAGACAATTAAAGTGGGGGAATTCTGGAAAAATTGGTAAAATAAAACTTCCAATTTACGTGAACTAAAACCCAATTACGGTTGGGATAGTTTGCACAACTCCTAAAGTAGCGAATAACGAGACATAAAAATACAACAACCTATTTAATCTAAAACAATTTATAACTAGATTAATGTGGGTGTCGTTATGTCTCCAAAAATCTCTCTTTTATCCCAAAAAGCTCGGTCCTTCAAGTACTCCTAGGTCCACGGCCGGCGAATCAAGGTACCCTATGCGCATCGCTAGTAGGACATGTGAACCAACAAGACACCATGACAAGTGTTAGACCAAAAGTCTAATTAGATCCTAAAGATTAATCAATTCATTAATAACATAATAGCATCATAATTAAATGTTACCGATAATTCACAATGGTTGAACAAATACGAACACTCAACTTCGTAATGATGTTCCACGCCTGAATATGAACACGCGAGAGACGCCTCTTGAAATATGGGGGAGACCCGTTTCCATCGGGGTGACAAGAACACGTGAATGGAGTCACTCGTGATGTTATTGGATTACACCTCATGTACCGGTTCTAATTCCCATGCCATCAAGATATCACAACCTCAAACCATTATTTATCTTTATTGCCTACTCCGTCGAGTTACACCTCAAGGACTTACGGGACATTATTGCAAATCCAATCTAGACGAGTTACACCTCAAGGACTATTAAGCCCCCATTGCCAACTCGCTAGTGATCCAACGTGGCCAACAATTATATCCACATATATCATACGATATAAATCCTCGTGCATAAGGACATAGACTTCAACTATCCCAATATGATCATGAACCAGTAAGGATGTCATTACCGACGTAGGAATCATTACTATTCTAGAAACATGATATCTACATATAACGTTTGTTGCTCATAACATTGCATAACTCACAATCATATTAATGTAACACATTCTCAACGCTAACGAATGAATTAATAAGCTAAAAGGATGAGACTAGTTACAAGTATATATTCACTTGAGCCAAAACTTCCCTTTTATTGGGATGTATAAAATCACTTATCATAATTAAATGCATATAATGAGGACCAAGGGTTCATATTTAGCAAAATCCACAAAACCCTAATTTTAGGTCAAAACCCAATATACCTACAAATCACATATAAGCAAATAATAGCATTTATGCTAGTGTAAGGGTTGAGAAACTCACCAAATGGGTTTGTAATGTAAAAACCCTAAAAATGGCAAAACCCTAGAAATAATGTGGATGGCTTGGAGCTCCCAAGTAGAATTAGTTGACACACTTGAAGTCTAACACCAAAGAGGAAACATAAATGTCTCTAGATGAGGTTGGATTGGCATTCAATGAGGGGAGATGATGAGAAATGGATGAAAGCTTACCTATTCTTGAGAGAAAATTGTATTCCTGAAACCCTTCAATGTTAACAAATGAGACTCACCCAATTAAAAGAAGCATTTAAGCCCCTGCTCCAGTCAGCTTTCATGCCCAACAAAAATAGGAACAACAACTAATCATAATTTAATTATATGATGCCCAAAAATCGGGGTGTTACACACCCCTATCCAATATATTTGGTTTTGATTATATTTTCCCCTGTTTTAAAGCAATAGATGTGCCCAAAATGTGATTTCTGTGACCGAAACTTTATTTTTTACATCCGTCGTTTATCAAATGGACCCTGATCTAACTTAAATGTAAAAAAATTTGTTTGCAAATGTGTGAAATTTAAAATCTAATTTATTTCTGTGGGCGTCAAAAATAAATTTTGATTAAAGTAAATTACATATTTTTTTAAATATATAATATTTATATACGACAAATTAAACTCACACACATCTCACTACTAGGTTGGAACTCTTGACCTCTAGAAATGTTGAGTTCTCAGATACCATTGAACTAAAGGCCCTTTTTAACAATTTATAGATTTTAGCCATTTGCTTTATGAGGTTTTATTGGTTTTCATCCCTACAAATCATTTATTACCAAAAAAAGACACACTCAAGGTAACATTTTCGTTTTGGTTTTCATTCACATTGCTAACTCACTTGAATTAGTTTAAGCTTCTTAATCATTGCTTGAGTACAATCTACACAAACACTATTCTCGTGTTTAATATTTGTACCATTTGCTCAATACTTGTAAAACTTGACTATGCACAACATTCTACTCAAATATTCCTTTATGGGCCAAGCCTAGGTCTACACAACTGACACTAGCTACCTGGGCTTGCATCCTGTAGTCGGGACAACCTGGTGTACAAGATGCACCTGACGACCAAAATGACCTACCTCATAACCTACACTAGCGGCCAAAGGTGATGTCCTAAGTTGAGACGTCCTACAAGAAACCAATGGCTTGCTGGCTACTTCGTCTTTGTGACTCACATGTTGCATGTGGCTTGCCTAAGTCGTGTACAACGCACAAATGAAGCACCATGATTGATTATCACTTTGTTCATGAAAGTGTTCAAAATCGAACCTTTCGTATGTCATATACTCTAGAAAGACCAACTTGTTGATACACTTACAAAACCGTTACATCCTGTCACTTTTCGGACATTAGTATCCAAGATTGGCCTTCATGTTCAATCATCTTTTAAGGGCTAGGATGACAAAGTTTATAATGATACTTCCAGATGTTTCACATATGTGTATACTTAGTTAAATACTTGTTCTTTGTATTTTGAATCTGGTAGTTTATCATTCATCTTGTATATAAATACTTCTACAAATGTTATTAATGAATCAAGCTTGTTCCTAATCAGTTCCTATACTACAACCCTTTGTTGATAAGCATTATGGTAGGTCTAACAACAGTACGTGTGAAAGATAGATTTATATAATGTAACACCCCAAAAATGGGATAACAAAAATTTCCGAAAATGGAAATGTAGTATATGGAATTGCCATAGCATGAGCCTCCCAAAAATGGGGAAAATACAAACGTCTGTTTAATTACAGTTTGTAATTTAACGGAATTAAATAACAATCTATTAATCTAATTACTTAAACACAAATAAGATTACAAAAGGGGTATCGCCTATAGTCCAATGAAAGTCTTCACAAAAAGTGTGCCCACTTGCACTCCCCAAGATTACAAGGGTCCGTCTAAACCTTATTAGATGCTGCGGCGCTAGAACCTGAGATACACATAGACATCAAGCAAGTGTTAGACCAAAAAGCCTAGTGATGTTGGACGATAATAATAAATGCCTAGATGACAATTACATAGCCTTTTACCAATGAACATGTCCATAAATTGAATTAATGAAGGAGACCCATAACACCAAACAAATTCCACCAAATAGATGAGATACCTTAGTGTCAACTTCCATGAGCGACACCACAAGGCCCGACACATCCGAGGGTACAACACAGACATTGCCCCTAAATGGTGGGGGTCTAGACACATGATGTGCACTCATTTGTAGTGCCATCTAGACCTTTTTAATAGCTTTTTATAGTTCTTTTTCTTCCATATCCCTACATTTGAGTCGTTTTATTACTTGTTTTAGTATTTATCTGTTTCTTGGAGCTAGAGCTAGTGGATAATCTGTTTTATTTCTTCGAATGGCTAATTTTATGTGTTTTGGCAGTTTTTGAGTAAAACAGACCCAGTGCTGCAGCATTTCTGTA
This sequence comes from Arctium lappa, assembly GCA_023525745.1. Classification (NCBI taxonomy): domain Eukaryota; kingdom Viridiplantae; phylum Streptophyta; class Magnoliopsida; order Asterales; family Asteraceae; genus Arctium; species Arctium lappa. The sequence goes on along the minus strand of CM042062.1, from coordinate 56,908,979 downwards.
GCATCTGCAGCTGTCAGTATTTTTTTGAAGAACGATGGGAAGCTGGATGATGAACAGTTTTTGGCAGGACTTTTGACAGCAAAAGAAGCCTCCACCTGCAGTATTTTAAGAATGGACATCATCTTTTTGATAGCTTGTAACCTTTTTTTGGTACTAATTGTACCTTAAGTACTTTGTGTAGGTTTTATTACTCTTTTGCCACTCCCTTTTTGTATATAAAGGGAGGTTGGGGGTTTAGTTTAGTGTCCTAATTTTAACACTTAAGTACATCTCTTTGAAGTGAAAATCAAAGATTGGCACCAATAACCTTTGATTTTAATGTACTTTTGAATTCTAAGTTAATCTTTGAAGTTACCATCCTTGTTTTGTTACTTATGCTTTATTACTTCTAGTGTTCTTAATTTAGTTGTTTACTTTCCTTGCAATTTACATTTAAGTCATTTATATTTGTTGTAATTTATATTTCCGTCATTTACATTCATGTCTTTAATTTATGTAATTTATTGCTTTATGTATTTATATTTTAGTATGAGTAGCTAAATCCATTAGCTTGGGTGTAAGATAAAAGGGTGAGATTTCAAACCAAAAGAAGGTGGACATTGTTTCGCAATAACAATGTTCCATCATTTCATTCAAGTTTTATAAAGCCAATGACACTTCTTGACAAGTTGATCACTTTGAAAGTGTGAAAGTGCTATGGCCTAGAGATAAGCCATAATATGCACGTCAACTTGGATGATATGAGAAGCCGACTTGAGAGAGTGACTGATAAAGAGATTTATCACCTCTATTTTTCATCTTGATTTATTCTTGACGAGTTGGTCGCTTGTTTAAAGTGTTAAAGTGTAGAGGATTCAGAGATGAACCCCTTCGAACACTCCAACTTGAATGATATGGGAATTAACTCGAGAGAGTAGTTTTATACAAAGAGATTTGTAAATTCGTATATTTTGAGGACTCTACCTCTTGCTATCAAATGTTAAAACTGCATAGAGATATGTTCAGTTGGATCTAAACGGTAGCAGGAGTATTGAAGTCCGAGAGGAATACCCTCAAAATAGATGGTGGATCTGTTTATGCTGAACTCATGCTGCAGCATACCTGCAGCATAGTCTGCTGGAATTTGTGTTTGAATCTCACCTAAAAGTCTTACACCCTTGCTACCTTTATTATTTTGTATCGTTATCAATTGTTAACCAACCAAACCAAATCAAAGTCTTCAAATTCGCCATCTGAAATCATCTCTTTTATTACACTTTTATTAATCTTTTACGACAATCTCTGTGGGACGATATTCGGTATTTTACCACTTTATTACTTGAGAGGCGATATTAGATCCCATTGTATACTTGCTTTGAGGTTTAATTAGCACACGTCTATAGGTGTATTCCAAGCACTATCAACACACACCAACAAGGTGGCACCCAAGACTATGTCCTCCTAGTGTCTATTTGACTTGGTTCATCCATTTAACTCAATTGTGACCAAAGAAACATAGTAGCTTTCATAAGATGTATGTATTACCAATGTAGGTCGCTTGGTCCAAATAATAATACCCATTAGACATAAAAAGCAAGAGACATGATATTAAGCACATCACACCTATTTATGCATATGGCCATAAAGAAAGGCTTACCCCAATGGAGTATTTCATCAACACTTTGGGATAACCTTAACATAGAGTTGTTTTTGAGTAATTACTACATATCAAATTGTTCACATTCCAAATCATAGATATATTTCCACTTCTGAAGAGTAGCCCTTCATACCCCAAAACACCATTATTTCAAATACACAAGTATGTACAAAACCCTAGTTTCACATAATAAGAGAAGATCAATAATGATGCAAGCAATAACATGTATCTCATTTATAAACGGTTTAGAACACTCACTATCTATGTTTTTTTATTAAAACTTAGAAAATAGCAAACCCTAAGTGGAAGAGAGTGAAAGCTTGGAAATGAAGGCTTGATGACTTGGTGAACTTCAATAAATACTCCTTAATGTACCCTTGAATGCTAAAGCAACTTCCCAACAACCCCAAGATCAATATTTACGAGGATGGAAGTTTAGAAGGAAGAAAAATCGCACCCTAGGTCTCAAAATCGCCCAACAAAACGAATTTGGGAGAAAAGTGAAGTCAAAATCGGTTAAGGGTCCATTTGACTGTGCCCGGCGATAGTGCCAATGGCACAATCGCTTGGCACTATCGCGACCAACTCCCCACTCTCGGTACAATACCGGCGAGAGTGACACGCGAGAATGCCCTTGGACACTATCTTTGTCACAATCGTGCGGTATGTACCGCGACTCAATTGCCCTCTGCGACAATGACGTGCGACTGTGACAAATGTCATAGTCGTCTGGCACTCTCGCCCAACACCTGTTCGGGTTTGAATTTTCGTTCGATCTTTCGTTCTAAGCCTTAAGTTTAGGGGTTCATCTTAATCAAGCGTGTTCCCCAACTAATCGACTCGACCGAGAAAGAAAATTTAGGAAAAAGGAATACAATATTTTAATATGACTTACTAGGATTTTCGGATGTTACAAATTCTTTAAGACCACTATTTAGAGCATCTTCAACAGATTCTATAAAAAAAATTGTTTTCGTTTCTATAGAATTTTCATATTATAAAAAATATGTTACAAATGTAAGGTGGCGTTTGTTTTTTAAGAGGTCTGAAGTCTTATTTCACTTCATATTAATAAGAGGTAGTGCTGAAGTCTGAAATCTAAAATAATAAGAGTGTTTGTTTTTGTAACGTCTGGAGGTATCTTGAGAGAAATGAGAGCATATGAACTGAGACGACGCTAAGATGTTTTAAGAAGTTAGGTCACCACTTCTTATTTTAGATGAATTTAATATTTAATAGGTTCTGAAAACTTTGAAGAAAAAAAAACAATTTGAATGTAAAAAGGTATGACCGATTAAGGGGTTGTTTACCAAATCTTCCATTAAGTCATGTATGGATAAATGTGTCTTAGTGGATAAATGTGTCTATCTGAATAAATTGATGTTGTTGTTTACTTTTTTATCTGAATAACAAAAAATGACCAATTTACCCCTGAATATGAATTATAAGTTGTTCTATAAATTGTTGTTTAGTTTTTAAGCCATATATTCATAAATTCATTGATATAATTGTTAGGTCTGATTTTATAGTAATCATTGTATTTATAGGTCTTGGTCAATACTGTGTTTAGAGTTGATCATTATTGTATCTGACCAAGGGTATTTAAGTCCCTTTGGTCTTGTGTCTTGTAAGAAGTTTAACACGCACATTCAATACAATTCCTATCTTGCGCTCCTATTGTCTCTCTCTCTCTACTTTCTCTCTCTAGAAGTTCTAGTGATCTTGGACTTTCAATTGGTATCAGAGCAAGCTAGATCTTGAGAGAATTGAGAGATTGCATTCTTCTAATCTGAATTGGTGATCGAAATCGAAAATTTGATCGATTTTCTTGAATTTTTCATGAAAATCTCGTTTTCTTGATTTCTCATCAAATTTGGATGTGTTTGTGATCGTTTTTGTTTGAATTTGATCTCATTAGTTTTGTTTTTGATAATCGATCACATTTGTTTCAGGTTGTTTTTCAAGAAAAACAGTGTTGGATCATCGATTTTGAGTTTTAAAATTTTCTGGAAAAACGAGTTTGGTTACTGTTCTTTCATCGAAATCTCATTTTTATGGTTTTTAATTGAAATTGTTGGTTGATTTAAGTGGAAAAGGTGTTTTCGATCTTATTTGTAAAAGGAAAGTTCATCAAATTTGGTGTTGAAATCGAGTTTTTTAGAAGTTTTTGTGTTTTGCGTTCGGTTTATTCAAGATCCACACTTTGCGTTTCATTCAAAACAATTTGCGTTTCATTCATGTTGCTTTGCGTTTCCCTCTACAAACGCAAAGTTTGATTTGTGTTCCTGCCTTCGACCGTAAAATTCTTGGTTCGCGTTTCAAGTTCAACCCGCAAAGTTTACTTTGCGTTTCCCACTACACCCGCAAAGTTTACTTTGCGTTTCCTTCTTCACCCGCAAAGCTCAACTTTGCGTTTCCATCTTCACCCGCGAAGCTCAACTTTGCGTTTCCTTCTTCACCCGCGAAGCTCAACTTTGCGTTTCCTTCCACACCCGCAAAGCTCAACTTTGCGTTTCCTTCTAGACCCGCAAAACTCTTGTTTCCTGTCTTAGTTTTAAAAAAAAAAAAAGTCTGGAATTTTTTTTTAGTGTGTCATCTAAATTTTTTTCCTTTTTAATCTTTGTGTCATTTCAAGTGTTTTTCAAATTGTCAATTTTTAATATTTTTTTTCTTCGAAAATTTTCAATTTCTGATTTTGTTTTGCAGATACATCAGCAATGGATTCTGCCAAGTTCGATTTCCAAGCTAGGTTCTACTCAAATGATCTAATGATGCAATTGGGAACAGATACTCGTCCACCAGTCTTAATCAACGAAGATGAGTTTACACAGTGGCAAGACAGGTTCATAAATTTCATTGAGCGTCAGAGTAACGGAGAGTACATGATGAAATCTTTGTCTGAAGGACCATTTGTCAAGCCAAAAGGTGACATTCCTTTGACAGATGATGAAATCAAACGTGAAAAAGACGATAGAGAAGCAAAGTCCAATTTGATGCTAGCTCTACCTAACACGATCTACAATCGAATTGACTGTTTCAAACATAATCCGAATATGATGTGGACTCAGTTAGAAAAGATCATGCTTGGGTTATCAGTTGCTACTCAGATTCGCCAGACACGCTTCATGAACAACTTTGAGGAATTTAAGGCGAAGGACAATGAATCTCTGAAGGCTATCTTTGACCGGTTTTGCGCTGTGATTAATGATCTTAGAAAGATTAAAGTGGAAAAGACTGCTCTGGAGACGAATCTGAAGTTCCTTAATTCTCTTCAGCCTGAATGGAATAAATCATGTCATAGACTGAGGAACGATGTTAGAATTTCCACGATGTAGATTCAAGAGCTGTATGAGATTATGCTAACTGATGAGAGCTTGGTGATAGAGAAAAAGGCCAAGTTAGACAAAAAGAACAAGAAGACAGTTGATCCGGTTGCTCTTCTCACGAAGCAACTGAATGAACAAGCGTTGTCTGATAACGCTTACACCGGATCAATTGATGATGATGGAGAGGCCTTACAGAAAGTTATGATCCTTCTCTCCCAACACTATCAGAAGAAGTTCCAACCTAGATCGGGTTCCAACTCTTCTCGCTTCACTTCCGGTCTTAAAGTAAAGTACCCGAGCCAAAGACTGTTGCTTGCTACAACTGCGGAAAGCCGGGTCACATCTCAAAGGAGTGTAGAGCAAAGAAAGTTAAGGACTCAGCTTATTACAGAAGGAAATTGGAACTGGCTGAGAAAAGAGAGAATGGAACAGCTTTGCAGGCAGAAGAAGAATTCTGGCTGGATTATTCCGATGATGAAGCATCGAACGTCGAGATCGCCCATTTGTGCTTAGTCGGAGATGACCAGTCAGATGACTCTGACACTGATGAGGATGAGGTATATTCTGAATTTCACTACAACTTTATTACCTCTCAGTTTGATATCATGATTAATGCTTTGTCTGATTTGCGCTCTAAATTTTTATCTGAAAGAGTTTTAAATTCTGAAAAGTCAGATTTAATTGAAAAGCTGAAACTTTCTTTGAAGGATGAAAAATCTATTTTAGAAAATACTAAACACATCTTTCAAAAGAAATTGGATGCTTTGGAAAATTTAAACAAAACTTATCTTGAATCTTTGACATCGATGACTACTTTAAAAGATGAATTTTTTGATAAAATAATTAAGTTAGAAGAAAAGCTTTATCGAAGAGACCAATCTGAACAAACAATCTATATGAACAAGCCGAGGAGTGAAGAGGTTTTAAAACAGAGATGGGGACTTGGTTTTGATAATCCTCAATTTTTAAACAAAGTAATAGACAAAGTTCCCACCTTATATAAATACGATTATCTGACACTTGCTCATTATGCTCCTCAGTTCAAATTTCATTGGACTAGTGAAAAGGAAGTGTTAGATCTTGAAAATGAGAAAAGAATATATAAAAAGAAAAATGAAATTCCTTTTCTTTATACGTCCGAAAATGCCAAATATTTTCCGGAAAAATCAAGAAGAGGAAGAAGAGTTTTAAATGATATATCTTCTGTTAAATCTTCAGTGTCTAATGATTTTATTCCTTCTTATGCCCCTGATTTTAATGATATATCTTCTTATGATTCTGATAAGGAAAATATTTCTCCAAGCATTTATGATTCAAAGAAATATACTCCTCCGTTAATATTAGAAGGAAAAATCATAGATATTGAAGATCAGATAGAAGATCAAAATATTTTGAAGAAAATTGAATCTGACATTATTCTTTCTTTTATGACTTCTAGTCTTGAAGAAAATTTATTTTCTCAAAAATCAGATTCTATTTCTAGCCTATCTTCTGATCCTAAGGAAAATAAAAAGGAAGTTTCAAATTTTAAAATCCTTTCTCAAAATAATTCAGACTCCGAGGTGAATTCAAATTTATTAGTTGATCAGATTGGTTGCTTGGATAAATTTATTTCTTCTGATTTAAATATTTCTTCTAAAATTCTTGATAATAAACCCAAGCGTAAAATAAGACGGTCAAAGAAGTCGAAGAAACGAGATACAGTTTTTACTGGCAATTCTAATTCTTCCGATACTATTATTTCAGATAGGACTGTGAGCCAGTCAAAGAAGCAGATCTGGAGAGCTAGACGGACATCAACTGATTATATGTTTGATGGAGATCGATGTGTAGACAAATTTTATAATATTGATTCATTTGCTGTTTGTAATAAAGTTTCAAAATATTCTATAAAGCAAATGTTTCAAATTTCCAAAAATGTCTCACATTCGTCTTCTGATTCTATTTCAGATGATCATGCTTTCTCTTCTGATGGTTGTGATTATTTTTCTGATAATATTCCTCATGCTTCTAATGTCAATTCTGTCAATTATTGTTTCCCCGTAAGAACTGCAACTAACAAACAAGGGCCCAAATTCAAGTGGGTACCCAAATCTTTATCTGATTCAAAGTTGCAGGCATCACATGTTAAGGGGGAGTAAGGGAATTTTGGCTTCTAAGTATTTCAGCTTAGAACCCGTGCTTCAACGACATTGACTTCTAAACACATACAGTTTAGAACTCGTTCTTCATAGTTAAGCTTCTGACTAATGAGATACTGTGAGTACATCAATTTTATTTCCGCTGCATATATCTCTGATTATGATGTGTTCCAGTTTTTCTCAATTTTTCAAGAATCTTAGTTTGTTTATCTATCTCATGAATTTGTATTACCCAAAATTTTCTTTTAATATGAGACACAGATTATTTTTATAATGTAAAAGATGAAATAGTTTAATTTTATTTTGTTCCAACTAAATATTAATTAAAAGTTTAAATCTTTACAAATTTTATTCTATAAAGTAAAGTTTTACATTTTTTCTTTCCTTTGAATAAAATATGTGTCTAGGATAAATTTTCAAGTTCTTTTGTTTATATTAAAGTTTTTATATGGTCAAATTTCAAGTCTTACAAAAGTCGAAAAGTCAGCAACATGTTTGAAACTTTTATTTCTGCTTTAAATATATGTGAGTCGGAATTTTTATAGTTTACTTTGCTTAGACTACCTAAACGATCACAATTTTAGATTGGAATGAAAATATGGGCTAAGCATTTAGACGTTGATCTGAGTGATTGAGATGAATATTAAATTCTTAAAATACAGAAATCTCTAAGTTTAAAAGTTTGTACCTGTGACCTTTCTGGTTTGGGAAAGTAAGTTCCGTGGGATGCTTGTCATCTGGTCCCCTAAGATTATTTGGTCTGGGAGTGATCGAACAGAAATCCTTCTATAGAATCAGATCGAAAGTCATGTTCTACTGGTATGAATGGGTTTAGGATATGTCGATGTAGCCTTTCTGATCTGGGAGAGTAAGTTCCAAGGGGTGCTTGACACCTAGTCCCCTAAGGCCAACTGGTCTGGGAGTGGCTGACCCAAATCCTGCAATAAGGTCAGATAGAAAATTACGTTTACGGCATGTTCTTTACTTAATAAACTTTTTGATCAAAAGATGCCAAAGTGCACGCGCTTAAAAGATGCCAAAGAGCACACTCATGTTAAGATGCCAATGAGCACAATGCTAAAAGATGCCAATGAGCACACATCTCAAGATACTTGGTGATATGTTTCAGTTGCGATAAATCTGTAAATTTATGAATATCTTAATTCTTGATGGCTTAGTGGTAGTACATGCAAAGTTCTCTATAATATTTTTAGAATTACATTTTCTTGAAGCTAATCGAAGATTCGCATGTGAACACACTGAATAGATTGCTGGAAGTTTTGAAACTGAACATGTTTTAACTTGATATGCAATTAAACTCGTTCTTTTATCTTACAACATATGTTTGATTTCAAATGATTGATAAATTTGTGATATTTTACTCTGTAAAATTTAATTTGTTTAGTATTTAAAATTTTATATGTCTAGTTGTTTCAAAATTTACATTCAATACATTTTTCTTTCTACATTAATTTCTGATCACTGTGTTCTCATAAATATATTTTAATGGGTTTATGCATTATTCAAGGGGGAGTGAACAAAGAGATGTATTTCAAAGATTATATCTGTTTTTGAGGGGGAGTGTCTGATTTTCTTTACATGAATGTTATCTCGAATTGTCTTATCTAATGCATTTGTGTAGGGGGAGTCAAAGAGCTTTCAAAGGTAAAAATTTTCTAAGGCAGCTTTGCGCTTCACACATGGCCTGCAAAGCTTGTTTTGCGCATCAAGCATTACACGCAAACCTTGCTTTGCGTATCAAGCATGGCACGCAAACCTTGCTTTGCGTCTCCCATGTGGAACGCAAACCTTAGTTTGCGTTTCCTGCATGGAACGCAAACCTCCTCTCTTTTCTCTGTTTCTTTGATTTTGCAGATCTTAAGCTGTCTCGTCTCCAACATTTGCATGACCAAGTTGATCAAGATCATCAAGGTCATGAGGGGGAGAAGTCAAGGAGAAGTTAAAGAGACAAAGAGCTTAAATGTTTATCTGCTGATCAAGATTCGCTCAAAGATTCTATTCTCTCAGCTACAACAAAATCTTTTGCTGTTCCTGCTCCGAACACCACAGTTCATTCAAGATCATTCAAAAGAGGTGTATCGTCTTGAGCTTAAGCAGCAAAGAAAATTTTCAATCTGCAAGATGCTGAGTAGTAATTTTTTCTTAAAAGTCAGAAAGCTTCTGAAAGTCGCTTTGTTGGTCTGTGTTGTTATAGAAGATAATTTTTGAAGACCAAAACGCCAATGATTACTAAGGGGGAGATTGTTAGGTCTAATTTTATAGTAATCATTGTATTTATAGGTCTTGGTCAATACTGTGTTTAGAGCTGATCATTATTGTATCTGACCAAGGGTATTTAAGTCCCTTTGGTATTGTGTCTTGTAAGAAGTTTAACACGCACATTCAATACAATTCCTATCTTGCGCTCCTATTGTCTCTCTCTACTTTCTCTCTCTAGAAGTTCTAGTGATCTTGGACTTTCTATAATCCAAAAATCAAAGCCATAAATTCATAGATACATCGATTTCAAGACTCAACAAATACATAGATTATAAACAATAATCAAACAACCAAATTGGTGGTTGTTTCAAGAATCAACAGATACATAGTTTATAAACAATAATCAAAAAAACCAAATTGGTGGTTGTTTCAAGACTCAACAGATACATAGATTATAAACAATAATCAACAGATACATAGATTATAAACAGAGATTAATTGATCGTACAAAGTGGGAGGGTACTGGTCAATTGAGTGATTAATCGATGGTAGTACCAACTGGAGGTGATGGCCGATTTCAAGTGGTAGTACCAACCGGAGGCGATGGTCGATTTCAGTGACAAAGAAACGATGGTCGATTTCAGTGAGTGATTAATCGATGGTCGATTTCAGTGAGTGATTAATCGATTTCAGTGAGTGACAAAGAAACGATGGAGGTTTAACATACCTGGAAGGTCGCCAGTGATGGAGGCGATGGCCGGTGGTTGCCAGTGTGTGATGGAGGCAATGAAAGTGGGAGGGCTCGATGGATGGAGGCGATGAAAGGGATAAATCGATTAGGTTAGGACGTGGTTATATCGAGCTGATGTTTATTTATTTTTTATTTTTTTGTGGAGGGTAGAATTGTCAAGATTGTGACTTAATGGGGACAACATCCCTTTTCTCACTGCGCGAATAAGCCGGAAATGTCTGTACAAATAAGCCATTAAGCCCCACGTAAACACTTCAGACGTCTGCACGAATAAGTCTGTTTTATCATTAAGCTCATTAAGCCCTAAGTAAACACCCCCTAAAACTTAAGAGTTGTTAAGATGTTTTTTGAAAAAACAAGCGGTCACTAGATATTATAAAAGTTCTCAATTGCTTTGTAGATTCCCATAGACTGGGTGCAAGTATTCAGCTATAGAAGTTTGAATAGTTAAAAAGGTGTCGTACGTCTAGTATTTCACTAGTGTTATGTTAGAGTATATTCAACAAGTGTTTGAATTTTCTTTATTGGAAAGCAAACAAAAATTTTCAAAAATAATTTAATTTTTGGACAAATACAAAAAGTTAGATGTCGTTTGTTTTTTATAAGATATAAAGTCTGAAGTCTTATTTTAGTTATGATTAATAAGAGTTGGTGTATAAAAAGGTTTAAACGATTCATAATTAAGAACCATTAATAGGGTTTTTTTTTTAAACAAACGCCCCTTATTGTCATAATATTTAAAGGTTTTCCGTTCAAAAAATATATATTTAAAGGTTTTCTTTCTTCTTATTTTTAATCTTATTATAATATACTAGAAATGTATTCGCGCAATGCAGCTAGATATATCACGATTTTAATGTTTCATTTTATTTTCTGTTTTTTGTCGATTTACATTACGATTTTGGATGGTTGTGAGAGAGTGATAATGATTTTTTTATATAAATTTGTTTAATTTAGACTTAATAATATAATGTAATTTATTTTGGTTTAATAATATAATTTTTTTTATAAAATATTCTGTAAGATTTTTTAATTATATTTTAGATTTTTTATATCTAAAATATGGTGAGAGTTATTTTAGGGGAGTTAAAGTGGGAAATGATTTTAATTTTTAGGAGAGTTAAAATGGTTAGAGATAATGATTGAAAATTAATGAATAACATTAAATGTAGTACATACATCTTTTATGGTTATTTTTTAAGTAATTAGCATTAAATAGCGGTACATTAAGCTTTAAAACTTGTTTTTAAGAGTTTTTTATACCATCTTTATAATATAGTATAGATAACATTTACCAGGAAGTCAAGTTTTAGTTATTTACAGATTTGATTTTTGAGGTTTTATCTTCCTTTTAGATTTAGTCCTATGTTTTTAGAGTTACAGATTTGGTCCCTATAGTTTTATTTTTCTCTTGGATTTAGTCCCCATAATTTGTTTATTCGTTATATACCAGGAAGTGAACTTTTATTTATTTACAGATTTGGTCCTTGAGGTTTTATCTCCCTTTTAGATTTAGTCCTCTGTTTTTAGAGTTACAGATTTGGTCCCTATAGTTTTATTTTTCTTTTGGATTTAGTCCCCATAATTTGTTTATTCCAAAATAGCCTTTCGATTTTGCATTTTCGTAACGTTTTGGTCCTCGAAACTAAAAGTTGTTAGCTCCTGACCGTTAAGTAAATGACATTTCGATCATTTATAACTTTTTCATTTTCTAATTTAAATAAATAAAAGTTATATTATAAAAATTATTTTTATTATATAAGCATAAAATAAATATCCCTTAACATGCATCGCATCTCAATGACTGTGTCTTCTCCAACCCAAAACCTTCCGTCTTCCTCATCAATCCAAGCACATAGTCGTAGGTGATTCACGCACAAATTTTTTATTTATTAATAAAGTAATTTATCATAATTTATTTTATGTTTAATAATGATGTAAAATTTATTTAATTCATATTTTTATTATAATTTAATATAGGTTTAATAACAATGTAACTTTTTTTAGGTTTAATGATGTAATGTATCATTTGCCAATTTATTTTCGCTTTCTATCATACACACACACACATCCCTGGTTTTATTTTTTCTTGAATTTAATTCTCATAGGACATTTTGTAAATTATAGTCATGCTGCTAACAGACACAAAATGTTTTGTTCTCATAATTGGTCATGCTCAAATTTATGGTCTTAATATTTCTTTCCATCAACGCACACGATAACTCGCAGCAACGCGCGGACATTAAGCCCACCTCATTTTTAACATGATGGGGTCTAATTTCACCAAAAAATATATATCTATTCAACATCTACAATTTATTTCTTTATTTATTACAGCAAATACGTTGAAAATGTTCACAAATGTAATGGTTGTATACTAAATTTTACCGTGTAAGCATTACAAGGGTCGAGAATTTTAACCGATAAGAAAATAGCAAGGACCGAGAATAGTACTCGGTAAATAAGAGAGAAGACTCTTACCCGGTAAACGCTTATCGGGTAAAAAACGTTTACCAACTATTCATTTTGATGACCAAAAATATTATCTAATAATGTAATTAAGGATAATAACTCTTATCAATAAACATTTATACAATGAAAATTTCGGGTGCGTTTGGTAAACATACAAGATATAATAGGACAGGACGGGACATGATATAACAGTTGTTCATCGTTTGGTAAAACAGAACAAAACTGGACAGAAAAGAACAAATAATATGACCAATTTACCCCTAATAAGTTGTTTGTATTATATATATAGAGATTAATTATGTAATTTATTAAATTATTATGAAATAAAATTTTTTTATAACAAAATATAGTATTAGAAAGTTCTCTTCAAATTAAATTAAAGTGACACCAAAATAAAAAGTTTATATAGTTTTCAATTTTTATTTTTTCATCTTTTTCTATACTTTTTACTATTAATATTTAATAATTTAAATAAGTTAATCAAAACACAGTAACTATATAAATATAATATTTGAGGACAATAAAGTGAAAATTTAAAGAACATAAAATAAAATAGAATAAATAAAATTTAAATAATGAATAAAATATTAAAAAAAATACGTAATTAATGTTTTAGAAAAGAATTAGATTTTATTTTTGAGATTATATTGGTAAAACATAAGTCTGTTCCATCTTGTTCAATGAGGTGGGCCGTGGGGGTGGAACATACATGTTTCATTTTTGTTTCACTTTGTTCCTGTCTGTTCCACCTAACAGTCTTGCCAAACGTGAGACAGTGATCCCTGTTCTGTTTTGTTTTGTCCAATTCAGTGTCCAAAAGGCACCCTTGGTAAGAGCATCTCGAACAGCTTCTCCAAAATGGAGAAAATAAAGATTTTAGGCATTTTTGTGCTTCAACAGATTCTCTAAATGTTTCTCTAAATTTGAGAAAGTAGGAGAGATAGTGTAATTTTCTCTAAATATAAAGAACTCTCCAAAATCTCCAAAAAATTATTACCATGAGAGAGAAATTGTTTGTATTATATTCTACCAATAAGATTTCTTTTCTTACCATGAGAGATAAATAATATTTTATTAGATTTATACAATATTTTAATATTATAAGAATTGATTTCATGTCCAAAATGAAGAATCTGTTGAAGATTGATGTAATTTTTATGTACATTTTGACTTTTAATTTTCCATTTTAAAAAAATTTTGAAATGCTGTTGGAGATGCTCTAAATAGTTCGGATGATTGTAAATTTTGATGGATTCAAATAAAATTTTCAATTGTCTGAAAAAACAGCCATAATTAAGGTTAAATGCATGCAAATTGCAAAATAATAACAATAATCGAAAATCACAAATTCCTAGGTAACTCGCACGTGTTGTTCTTCTCCACATGATATACGTATATTAAGAAAAGAAAACAAATTGTTTATTTATCAGTCTTCAATTTCAAATTGAATTATTATTAATTAGGCTTTGTTTGGCAAACTAGCTTATAAGCTAGCTTGTAGCTGATACGCTAAATTTTCAAAACGCTACTTTAAGTAGCGGTTCAATAAGCTAGATTATAAGCTAGCTTATGGTCATCCAAACATGTACACTAGCTTATGGTCATACAAACATGTTCAATAACCACTAAGTCTTTGGCCTAGTGGCCAGCGCCCTTCCGTAAAAGCTCCTTCCTAGCGTCCCGAATGTGGGTTCGAATTCAGGGGAAGACAGGTTGTCTTTTCCGGTGCAGCCTTATGGTGCTACGGCTGTAGGGTCTCCAAAAGGGGACCACGGGGCCTTGGGTCCCTGCCAATAAACCTGAAACATGTACACTAACTGATAAGCTAGCTGAAGCTAGTTTTTTTTTTTGTCAAACATAGCCTTAGTAAACTCATAAACTAATATTTCCAAATTATTAAATATTAATAAATAGTCGTATCATTTTCTTGCTTCAGATTTTAAAAATCTTGCCGTTAGAAATTACGTCAAAAATTAAGATAAAGTTTGATTTAATATTTATTTAGTGTAAGAAAGATTTTTTTTAACTAATACTATAAGTGTACTCGCGCAATTCAGCTAGATACATCACGATTTTAATGTTTTATTTTATTTTCTGTTTTTTGTCGATTTACATTACGATTTTGGATGGTTGTGAGAGAGTGATAATGATTTTTTTATATAAATTTGTTTAATTTAGACTTAATAATATAATGTAATTTATTTTAGTTTAATAATATAATTTTTTTATAAAATATTCTGTAAGATTTTTTAATTATATTTTAGATTTTTTATATCTAAAATATGCTGAGAGTTATTTTAGGGGAGTTAAAGTGGGAAATGATTTTAGGGGAGTTAAAATGGTTAGAGATAATGATTGAAAATTAATGAATATCATTAAATGTAATACATACAGCTTTTATGGTTGTTTTTTAAGGATGCGTACGGGACAAAAAAAATAGTCTCATGTTTGACATGTCATGGGACAAAAATCACATGGGACAACACGGGACAAAAATCAAATTTCATGAGACAAAACTTAAGTTTTTTAGTTCCACCAAAATAGGTGGAACAACATGGGACTAAATGTAAAATTATAATATTACCCTATTTCAAACATATGATTTTAAACCTAAACTAAAAGTGGGACAGACAGTTAGTCTCATCCCGTCCCGTCCCATCCCATCTAGTCTGCGTACCAAACGCTACCTAACTAATTAGCATTAAATAACGGTACATTAAGCTTTAAAACTTGTTTTTAAGAGTTTTTTATGTCATCTTTATAATATAGTATAGATTTATTTTGGTTTAATAATATAATTTTTTTATAAAATATTCTGTAAGATTTTTTAATTATATTTTAGATTTTTTATATCTAAAATATGCTGAGATTTATTTTAGGGGAGTTAAAGTGTGAAATGATTTTAGGGGAGTTAAAATGGTTAAAGATAATGATTGAAAATTAATGAATAACATTAAATGTAGTACATACAACTTTTATGGTTGTTTTTTAAGTAATTAGCATTAAATAGCGGTACATTAAGCTTTAAGACTTGTTTTTAAGAGTTTTTTATGTCATCTTTATAATATAGTATAGATAATATAATTTAGAGCTTTTCTATTTATTGAAATAAAATTTTAAAATTTTCATTCAATGTAATAGAATTTTAAAATTTTAGAGGCTAAAGTTATGATGGAGCAAGCAATATGTATGTGTGGCCAATTCAATGGTTTGAAAGCTTTAATCTTGAGAGAAAATAGCTCAGCATATTATGTCCATTGTTTTGCTGACCAACTGCGGTTATATTTTCTGTCATTTGATAGTGTGTTTTATTTGCATATGATGTTGCATATTTTAGGGGTCACAAAATCATTGTCAGATGCTCTCTAGAAAAAAAAAAGATCAAGACATCTTGAATGTTGTTTCATTGGTGAAATCAACCAAGCGACAATTGCCACAATTTAGAGTTGCTGGATTTTGTTGGCTTCTTGAGAAGATCTCTTCTTTTTGCAAAAAAACATGATATCGAGACGGTAAACATGGACGAAGTTTATGTCAATCCAAAAAATCGAAGACACAAGACAAATATCACATACCGACATTATTACGAGTACACATGTTTTAACACGGTTATTGATATGCAAATTCAAGAGTTTTGTGACAGATTTGATGAGGTAAGTTCCGAATTACTCACGTGCATGGCCGCTTTGAATCCTCATTACTTATTTTGTCACTTTGACTCATCAAAGTTACTAAGGTTGACAGAGTTCTATCCTGATGATTTTAACAATGATGAAAGGACGACTCTTGAGCACCAACCTGAACTCTACATTAACAATGTCCAACATGAATTATTTGCTAACTTGAAAGGTATATATAAGCTTGGTAGAGTGATGATCGAAACAAGGAAATATCTTGTGTTTCCTTTGGTTTATCGATTATTGAAGCTTGCATTGGTTTTGCCTGTTGCAATCGCGACAATTGAGAGAGGTTTTGCACAATCGAATCTGTGACGATTTTTTGAATTCGTGTGTAATTTGTGCCGTAGAAAAAGAAGTATTTGCTAAGGTTACAAATCAAGATGTAATGGCTCATTTTCAGATGATGAAAATTCGTAGAAATCAACTTATGTAATCACTTATTATTAAGTATAATGATAAGGTACATTAGCATGTACTTGTTAGTTTAATTACTTAAGTGCCCCCACTCTATAAATTTTCTGGATCTGCCATTGCATGTGAATGTCAAGTTTTTTGTCTACTTAGTTGTAACTCTTTCGTAAACATCTCTTAAACATGTATCTACGTAATCAAATGTTTCAAGATTAATCGGTTACATGTCAAAATTGGTATAAAATAGAAAATTTTAGAACTTTTTATATTGATTGAAAAAAAGTGTTTTACCAAACAAACATTGGAGCAATCCCGTAGGTTCTCGACCCAAGTCAACTTTCTCATATAAGCATTTGATGACCAAAACTTTATTACATCTTCATAATGTTTTTCTTTTCATTACTTCAACTGATTATACAAAAAATATGTAAGTTGGAGGGTTTGGGGATAGGAAAAATTAAAAACAACAGTTGGTGTGTCCAATTTTTTCAACTTTCTCATTATAATTTTTTTCTTTTTCGTTACTTCACTTGATTATACAAAAAATACGACTTACATTCAGTCAAGTGTCCAATTTGTGAGGAAACAAACAAATATGTTGATCATGGCATCGTCGAGTGCACGTTTGCCGCCAAAATCCGGACTTTAATTCGGGAATGGTGGGGTCTGGACTCGGAACTGCAGTTCACAGCAGGTAATCTTCTTCTTCACAATAGACTGACACAATTATCACCGTGGGTGCAGCGCCTCTAAAAAGCTACCGTCTGGGTTCCATGTTACATGGTTAGGAATCATCGAAATGATATCGTTTTCAGTCAGAAGTCGCTCATTGTGGATCTTTTGTTTGTTGATACACAAGTCCGTTCCTTCACGTATGTTTCAAGTAGACTCCGTAAGGGATCTATTTCATGGGACTTGTGGTTTAATTCACCCCAACTTACACGGTTATGCCTACCTTCCATTAATCGCTTCAAGTTCCGTTTTGTGTCCCCCACAATGGGAAGGTCTGGCTTCCTGTTTTTTTTGTTCTGTAATCCTTTGTTTCTTTACTGCACTTTCCAGTTTTGTTCGTGTTTGGGCTCTTTGGTATTCGGCTTTGTATCTTTTGTTCGGTTGGTTTTCAATAAATTGTTATCTTTCAAAAAAAAATATAAGATACGATTTTTATGCATAAAATGAAAAATAGAGTGAATTGTGGATTTGGTCCCTGTGTTTTGTTACTTTCTTTTACTACGGTCCCTATAGTATGTTTATTGTGGATTTGGCCCATGTGGTATTCAATTTACCTTGGTCATTGTTCCTCTGACTAACGCATCCGTTAACTCTATTAAATCAATGATCATTTTAGTCATTTTGCCTAATTTGTGTCTTTTTATGATAAGAAAAATAAAAAAAAATATATTTTTAACAAACAGACACACATACACACACACACATATATAGGGGGTCATTCAAGGGAGAACTGTGTATTTTGTGATAACTGTGAGATCCAATCTCATCCGCACATCAAAGAATAAATTAGGAAATAAATATATTTGGTAATTTGACTTTAAATTTTAATTAAAGGGTATTTTAGGTATTATGATTTTTTTTTCTCTCCTCTCTCTCTCTCTCTCTCTCTCTCTCTCAAATATGACATTCAAGACCCACATACAAACCTTCATCAGTGTGATACCCAGAGTAAATATAAGACGCACTGTGATACAACTATAATACACAATGTAATATCTCAAAATACATACAAGATACACTGTGATACCTACTACGATACCACATATGATACCCACTGTGATACATTGTGACACCACTATGGAGAGGCGTGAGTTATCATCCGTTTCAAAATGATAAAATATGGTAAATTGTAATCAATTAGGTAATTATGAATTGAGTAATTAATGATTTCATTTATAATAAAAAATACAAATTATTAAATTACCAAATTATCCTTTTACTTTATTTTTAAATAACATTAATTATATGGAATGAGTGACTCATATTGAATCTCACGGTTACCACATACTACCTAGTTCTCATTTGATTAGGTCCATATATATATATATATCAAAATAAATAAAATAAGATGTTATTGATTCTTTAAATTTTAAAAAAAATTAATTATATTAAATATGATTTAATTTTATTATTTTATGTAATGGTAAAAAAAGTTATGGTTTTATTGTTTTAATGTAATTAAATTTTAATTTAAATAAACTAGATCATAAAATTATATCTTATTTTATTTAGAGCGAATAAAATAAAATATGTTTTTTGATTTGATTTATTAAATTAAAACTTTAATTATGCTAAAGGCGATACAATTTTACAGTTCTTTATATCATTGAAACAAACAAACTTATTATCGATATTTTAACACCAAAATCATTGAAAACCATTGAGAAATAAACTCTAATTTTATCATCTTAAAATTAGAGGTTCCAATTTTCATATTGTTTTTCAATAAAAAAAAACTCAAAACAAACCGTTTAGATTTTAACGAAATAAAATATTTAAGTTATGAATATTTTAACTCACAGCCACAAGACAAAACATAGAGCATCATATGTCAGGTAACACCAACATTAAAACATGTTAGCATTTAGAAAATAGCGAAGATCAACTACAACATCCATCAATAGAAACATACGACATGGTCTTATCATTATTCGATACTTCTTCCGTCCCAAAATAAATGTTCATAATAAAAAAGGCACACGGTTTTAGAAATGTGTAATTATTAGTTTATTACACTTGTTAATTTTATTGTAGGTTAAAATATTCGTAACTTAAATATTTTATTTCGTTAAAATCTAAATAGTTGATTTTTAGTTTTTGACTGAAAAACAATATGAAAATTGGAACCTCTAATTTTAAGATGATAAAATTAGAGTTCATTTATCAGGTTTTCAATGATTTTGGTATCAAAATATCGATAATAAGTTTGTTTGTTGTGATGATAGTTAAAGAACTATAAAATTATATCACCTTTAACATAATTAAAGTTGTAATTTAATAAATCAAATCAAAAAAACATGTCTTATTTTATTCGTTCTGAATAAAATAAGATATAATTTTATAAGCTAGTTTGTTTAAATTAAAATTTTAATTACATTAAAACAATAAAACTATATTTTTTTCCACCATTACAATAAAATAATAAAATTAAATCATATTTAATATAATTAATATAATTAATTTTTTAAAAAATTTAAATAATCAAGTCATACAATAACATCCTATTTTATTTATTTTGATCTATATATGGGGGGGGCATGTTCAAACGAGAAGGTAGTCAATTTGCGAGAATGCGAGAAGGAATAAGAGTCACATAATTTATTAATTAAAAAATAACAAAAATAAATTAATTTTTAAAAAATTAGGATAATTACAATTTGATTTGGATAAATCTTTAAAAATCTCATAATATCTTTTAAATTTATTTATTTTTTAATTTTAATAAATTCATAAATTTTTTTATCAAATTTAAATTAATATTTCCTAGATAAAATCATAATTTTTATCAAATATCACAAGTGATATCCATAACTAATACATTATTTATTTCACCATTTTTTTCTTCATTTTTTAGATTTACGTTTTGAATCACATGTGATTAACTTCGTTTAACATGTGATATATTATAATGTATCACATATGATCCTACTACGTGGATTTTTGTAAATATCACATATGATAATATATGTCTGAATATAAATGACGCATAATCACATGTGATAATATTTACATCACAAAAAGATCTATAAATATAAATATACAAAATTACATATGATTAACTAAAATATATACAATTATCACATGTGATAATATTTACATCACAAAAAGATCTATAAATAGAACTATACATAATCACATATGATTAACTAAAATATATACAATTATTACATATAATAATATGATATGTGATATGCATAAATATTCATATAATGATATCACGTGTGATATTTGGTTAAAATTGTGAATTTTTTTTATTAAAAGTATATTTAGAAAAAAAAATTAATAAACAATTGAAATTACAAAATAAATAAATCTAAAAGATATAATGAGAATTTTAAGAATTTATTCAATTTAAAATGATAATTATCCTAATTTCTAAAACTATTTTTTATTTTTTATTTTTTTAATTAATAAATTATGTGGCCCACATTCCTTCTCGTCTTCTCGCAAATTAGTTTGTTTCTCGCATGATCCTCCCTCTATATGTATGTGTGTGTTAAAAATATGTTTTTTTATTTTTCTTATCATAATAAGATACAAGTTAGGCAAAATGACTAAAATGGTCCTTGATTTAACGGAGTTAACGGATGCGTTAGTCAGATGGACCATGACTAAGATAAATTGAATACAACATAGACCAAATCCATAATAAACATACTATAGGGACCGTAGTCAAAGAAAATTACAAAGCACGAGGACCAAATCCACAATTCACTCTAAAAAATATTTGAAGTTTTACATACATCTGGTGATGAGAAAACTTATGTTACAATTAAGAACCTTTAACGTTGGTTCAAATGATAAATAAATATGTGTTTTAGGGTTGAGTTACGTTGAAAAGTTGAGTTAACGTGAGAAATGACTATCAATTGTTGGATGCACATTACGATGAAATGCATCGAGATAAGATGCACCAGATCAATCCCTGTATGAATCACGATTCATGGGTAGGGTTGAGATTAAAAGTGATCAAGGTTCAGATTCACTTTTCACGCTTCTTACGTTAACTCAACTTTTCACACGATCATTCGTCTAGTATTTTAACTATTATCCTTGGATCTAATAATATTAGTCAAGGTACATATCAACCGGTTTAAATTGAAAAAAAAATACAATAAATCGAGTGAGCCCAAAGGTCAAAGAAATCAGGTGGCGAAAGGTCAACGCACAAGGGTGCGCCAAGCGGTTCCGGTGAGTCCCAATGTGCGGTCGCTTTTGACAATGTACAACATGAGACCACATGTGACTGTGACTGACTCAACTCGTCCATTCACAATTAAAAATTATAATTAAAAAAAGAGAAAATTACTTTTTTAGTCCCTATGTTTTGTTAAAAAATACAGATTTCGTCCCTGTAATTTTGAAATTTATGTTTTCATCCCTATGGTTTGCAATTTTGTCCCTAAATCCAAAACACTATTTTTAAACATGAAAGACTAAAATAGAAATGAATTGTAAACAATAGAGATGAAAAAATCAATAAAATTTAAATCTTAAGGACAAAAATGATAACGAATTATAAACCATATGGATGAAAATCATAATTTCAAAATTATAAGAATGAAAATAGAAACTTTTAACAAACTATAGGGACTAAAAACGTAATTTACTCTAAGTTTTTTTATTAATTGTGCTGTAATTAAAGATACTATTTTTTTTTTAATTTTTTCTACATTTTACTTCTTAATAAACTTTCAAAAATGTCTCTTTTTATAATATTTATTTAAATTTTGTCATGTGTTACATCTTATTACACTATAAATGTGTAACATGGTATCTCGAAAATGCCAAGTATACAGATAAAGATGTATCCCACAAATAAAGTAAGACGATTCAATAAAAGTGGAATCGGTGTTAATTTGTTATGTCTATCAATGGAGATGTACTTGAAAAATGAGACAAGACGATTCAGTAAAAGAGGAATCGGTTTTGATTTGTTACGTGTGTCAATTGATATGTATCCGACAAATGAGACAAGACGATTCAGTAAAAGGGGAGTCGGTTTTTAATTTCATATGTGCAACAATGGTGATGTATCTGACAAATGAGACGAGACGATTAGTTAAAAGGGAATCGGTCTTGTTTTGTTATGCTCGTCAATGGCTATATCGCTAAAAGCAACAAAACAATCTTTGACAACGATTGAGGATTAAAATATTAATTCGATAAGGGACGTAACAAATGGCTATTTGTAACGATTGTGGTAAGTGAACGTTGAGTTATCACAAGGATATGAAAGGA
The DNA here is from genome assembly GCA_023525745.1 of Arctium lappa. Lineage (NCBI taxonomy): Eukaryota > Viridiplantae > Streptophyta > Magnoliopsida > Asterales > Asteraceae > Arctium > Arctium lappa. Next base: position 56,886,369 of record CM042062.1, on the reverse strand, counting down.
TTATTCCAACACGTACACGACACTTAAACTCATATGTTTTCCCAAAAACTTCCAAAGGGTGTGCTCTAGAGTATTTTTGCCGTAACTTTATAATAAAACATCGTTTTTACAATGTTAGATTCGGAAAATCTGCGATTAACTTTATTTATTATCGGTGGTCATTCATTTACAAACAATAATCCATTGCTCAAAAGTCAAGCCTCTACTTTCAGTCTCATTTTCTGAAGTTTACTGTAATGTTTATGACATGTTATCTACCAAAGTTTCTAAATTAATATAATTTTAAATTATATTTATGTGTAATTAAGTTTTAAGGTTTATAAAAAGACAAGTGGCTACTTTATGCTATGATCTATTGAGACCTCAAATAAGATTAAAATAAAGTATTAGGTGTCGTTTGTTTTTTTAAGAGGTCTAAAGTCTGAAGTCTAATTTTAGTTATGATTAATAAAAGGTGGTGTGTAAAAAGGTCTGAACGATTCAAACTTAAGAGTCATTAAGAGATTTTCTTTAAAAAACAAACAACCCCTTACTTTCACATCAAAATCTTAATCAGCAACAACTTTATATATACTAATAAGTGATTAGAGTTGCATGTTTAATAATTAATCAACACAAAATTTAATCATGATGCAAAATGAAGCATGAACAAATATGGCTGATTTTATAGAGATATAGATATAGAGAGAGTTGATTTATTATACAACCTATTCTATTTGTACAATTATTGTAAGTCAATCTTAATCATTCATTTAATCTAGTACGTGATATGTGGTTTCATAAATATCATTATTGATTCCTAATATAAAAAGTTGATCATAATTAATGAACTCTAATAATCTTTCCGTAAATATCTTAATTGATTGGGTTGCATTGGTTGTACAAATGGAATATGTTGCATTTGAATCTCTCTCTCTCTCTCTCTCTCTCTCTCTCTCTATATATATATATATATATATAATGGTTTTTGTAATAGTTAAAAATATTAACAATGAAATGTAAAATAAAGCAGTATTAGTTTGTTTTAAATTTCTATTTTTGAGTTTTATTTAATAGCATATGAAAACGTTTCTTTATACATGGTTATGTCTCAGAATCTTTCACAAGTTGGAAAGAAGTCATTCTTGTTTGATAAGATGGAATTTTATCTGAAATACCCATGAATTCCTACACTTATTGGAAATGACATAAAGCGCAAACCAAGATTCGTGATATGAAAAAAACCCAAAACATGGGTTAAACTTGCAAAACCAAGAACCACCTTATTTTTTTATGTTGGTATTCTTCTTTTTGGTTTTCATCCCTACAATTCATATATTACAAAAAAAAAAAAAATACTCAAGGTAGCGTTTTCGTTTTGATTTTCATCCATATTGCTAACTCACTTGAATTAATTTAAGCTTCTTAATCATCACTTGTGTACAACCTACACAAAACTATTCTCGTGTTTAATACATGTATTATTTACTCAATAATTGTTAAACTTGACTATGCACAACACTTTAATCAAATACTCCGTTATGGGCCAAACCTAGGTGAAGATGACAGACACCAACTACTTGGGCTTGACTCGTGTAGTCGAGACAACATGATGTGCAAGTTGCAACTCACGACCAAAATGACCTACCTCATAACCTGCACTAGCAATCGAAGGTGATGTCCTAAGTTGAGACGTCATACAAGTGACCAATGGCTTGTTGGCCACTACGTATTAATGAAGCACCCATGCTTGATCATCACTTTGTTCATGAAAGTTTTTGAAAATGGCACTCTTCGTATGCACTTACGAAACTGTTACCTCATGATATTGTTCAAACATTAGTATCCAAGATTGGCCTTCATGTTCGATTATCTTGTAGAGGTTGGGATGACAAAGTTGATAATGGTACTTCAAGATATTTCACATATGTATATAGTTAGTTAAATACTTATTCTTTGTATTTTGAATCTTTTAGTTTAGCATTCAACTTGTATATAAATACATCTTCAAATGTTATTACTGAATCAAGTTCATTCCTTGTCATTTCCTATACTACAACCCTTTGTTGATAAACAATGTGTTATGTTTAACAATATTATGTGTGGAAGACAAATTCATATAAGTAGATGAGTTTTATGAAAGGAACACCACCCTTTCTAGAAAAAGTAGAAGATTACTCTCAATTCATAGCCTACGATTTTAGAACATCTTCAACAAATTTTCTAAAACAATGAAAATCTTATTCTTTATTATGCTTCAACAAAGATTCTCTTAAAAGATGTAAAAGTCATGGGTTTTCTCATTTGCTTTTTAGATTCCCATAGAGCGGTGGGTTGCATTCAGCTATAACTGAAAGTTTGAATGGCTAAAAGGTGTCGTACATCTAGCATTTCACCAGTGTTAGGGTATATATTTGATAGATCCTCTACATATATATATATATATATATATATATATATTTTAAGTAAGAATCTAAATTTCAAGAAAAATTACACCCAAAGTCCATAATTTCTCTATATTTGGAACTTTCTACTATTCTAGCATCGATTATAATGTTATGATATTTAATTTAATGCACTTAATATCACAATAAATTTAAGTATTCATCAAGTGTTTGAATTTCCTTTATTGGAAAGCAAACAAATATATTTAAAAAGAATATGTAGTTTTTGGACAAATAAAAAAAGTTATGGTCATAAAATTAAGGGTTTTCTTTCTTCTTATTAACATGATATATAGCAGTCTAATTTCATCAAAAAAATATTCAAATACAAATACATTATAGAAGTTGTCATGCATATTGCTTTAAAAAGATTTTTTTTTATAGTATATCAGTTTTGGTATTAAGTATAAGGGATCGTTTATCAAACTCTTACTGGATTATAAGCGCTTATCGGGTGTTATTACCTTACCGAGTAAATATTACAATGACAGAAAATCATCCCAGGTAATAAAATAGCATGGATCGAGAATCTAACTCAGTATCTGAGAGAGAAGGTTTTTACCCAATAAATATTTATAGGATAAAAGACAATTACCAACGATTCATTTTGATGGTCAAAAATATTACTCGATAATGTATTGATTCTTCCCAATGAACGTTTATCCAATAATATTTGTGATAGATATTTGGTAAAAGATAATTACCAAAATTTTATGGATTCAAATATAATTTCCAGTTGTCTGAAGAACCAGTCACAAGGTTAAATGCATGGAAAATAATAATAATAATAATCGAAAATCACAAATTCCTAGGTAACTCGCACGTGTTGTTCTTCTCCACATAATATACGTATTAAAAAAACAATTTTTTTACTTTTAAAAACAAGGCAATAATATTAATTAAAAAAAAAAACAAGTTGTTTATTTATCAGTCTTCCATTTCAAATTGAATTAATTATTAATTAGTAAACTTATAAATTAATACTTTCAAATAATTAAAATATATAAATAGTCGTATCATGTTCTTGCTTCAGACTTTAAAAATATTACCGTTATTTAAGTCAAAAAAATTAACATAAATAAATCTTAACTGTATGTAATGTTTTTTTATTTCGGTAAAATAAATAAAAAATGTAATAAAGTTTAATTTAATGTAAGGAATTTCTTTTAATTATATAATTAAACTTGACTTTCTTTATTTATTGTAACAAAATTTCAAAATTTTCCAATCAATATCATAAAATTTTAAAATTACATACTTAATGTAACATTTTCTGATAACATGAATATTAAGTTTTTTGTCTACTTAATTGTAACTTTTTTCATAAACGTATATCTACGTAATGAAATGTTTCAAGATCAACCACTTAGACGTTATAACTGGTACAAAATATAAACTTTTAAAACATTTTATATCAATTGAAAAAGATTCGTCATTAAGAAAAACACCGGAGCAACCCGCCAGGTTCCAAACCCAAGAGTCAACTTTCTCGTATAAGCATTTGTTAACGAACTTTATTACACCTTCATAAATTATCCCTTTTTTGTTTTTTCAACTGATTATAGAAAAAAAATTATGTAAGACATGGCTTTTATGCATAAAAAATATAAATTACTTGAAGTTTCATATGAAAAAAAACAAAAATCCTTTAACAACTGAAATTACTTGAAGTTTCATATGAAGAAAAATAAAAATCCTTTAACAACTGAAAACGACTGCTAAATCCTCGTAGGCTGAGTAGCAAAATGAGGAATTCGTCTGACAAGGGATTCAGAGACATGAACCATTGGAGATACTAAAGAAACAAGTGATAAATGAATATATATATATACTAGAAGCGTACTCGCGCAATGCAACGAGATACATCACGATTTTAATGTTTCCTTTTATTTTTTTGGTTTTTTGTCGATTTACAGTACGATTTTGGATGGTTTTGAGAAAGTGATAATGTTTTTTTATAAATTTGTTTAATTTGGGCTTAATAATATAATTTTTTTATATAAAAAAAATAAATATTTTGTTAGAATCCAATGATTATCTTATATATTTTAATGACAACTAGAAAAAATAATCAATTACAAATTTAATAATATAATTAAAACAAATTTATAGTAATATAATATATTAATTAATAGTGATACATGGAAATGTCTGCATAAAAAGAAGACTCTGCACATACCAAATTGGTGAGTATTAGAAGTCTGCAGTAGTAATATGTATCTTGTGCTTTGATACTTGTATATTAAGAGATTTTTAAAATTTTGCATAAAATGATGGTACCTTATGCTTAATAATTTGTGTTTAAAAGTTTTTTATCCTTGTTTTATAATATAGTATATATATATATATATATTTTAATTATTATTCTTAAATTAAAAATTAAGAAAAACATAAAATCAAGTGAGCCCAAAAGTCAAAGAAAGCAGGTGGGGAAGGTCAACGCATGAGGGTGCGGTGCGGCAAGCGGTTCCGGTGAGTCCCAATGTGCGGTCGCTTTTGACAATGTATAACATGAGACCACATGTGACTGCGACCGACTCAAGTCCCCCATTTCACTATTAAAAATTCAAAATTTTATTAATTGTGTTGTTATTAAAAAAATATATACATTTTTTAAATTTTTTTCTACATGTTTTTTCTTAATAAAATTTCAGGAATATCTTTGTTTTATAATTATGCATTTATTTATTTTTTGTCACATGTTATCGTCTTATTATATTGGGGATTTTAAATGTTATTTTTGAAATTAACACAGTATCTAAAAAATGCTAAGGATACAGAAATAGATGTATCTCACAAGTAAAGTAAGACGATTCCGTAAAAGGATATTTGGTTTTGATTTGTTGTGTTATGTTTTCAGTGGAGAGGTATCTGACAAATGAGACGAGACGTTTCAGTAAAAGGAGAACCGGTTTTGATTTGTTTCGTTTGTCAATTGGAGATGTATCTGACAAATGAGACAATACGATTCAGTAAATGGGGAATCGGTTTTTGACTTCTTATGTGCAACAACGGTGAACTATCTGACAAGCTAGACAAGACGATTTGATAAAAGGTGAATCTGTTTTGTTTTATTATGTGCATCAATGGGTATATCGTTAAAAGCAAGCAAACAATATTTGACAACGATTGACGATTAAAGTATCATCATTCGATAAGGGACATAACAAATGGCTATCTGTAATGATTGTGTTAAGTGAATGTTGAGTTTCGGCAACGATATGAAAGGATTATCCCAACACGTACACGACGCTTTTACTCGTATTTTCTTTTTCCAAAAATTTACAAAGGGTATGCTCTAGTGTATTTTATTTGCAACTTTACAATCAAGCATCGTTTTTACAATAGCAGATTCAGAAAATTTACAATTATTTTTTATATACAATCCACGGTCATTCATTTAAAAATAATAACCATTGTTCAAAAATGAATGCCTCTACTTTCGGTCTTGCTTTCTAAAGTTTAATACAATGTTTATGACATGTAACATGTTATCTTTCAACGTTTTCAATTTAATACAGATTTAAATGATATTTATGTCTCATTAAATTTGTAAGGTTTATAAAAAAACAAGTGGCTACTTTATGCTATGATTTATTGTGACCTCAAATAAGATTAAAATAAAGTATTACTTTCACATCAAAATCTTAATGGGCAACAACTTTATACTAATAAGTAATTAGAGTTGCATGTTTTATAATTAATCATCACAAAATTTAATCATGATGCAAAATGAAGCATGACCAAATTTGGCTGGTGACACTTGTGGTATAAATTATATATATATATATATATATAAAGAGAGAGAGGGAGGATCATGTGAGAAAAATTAAACATTTTGCGAGAATACGAGAAGTGTTTAATCATATATGATTACATGACTTGTAGGTGTGTTTAATTATGTATGATTAAACGTCTATGTATTGTCAATATAACATGTGTTTAATCATATACGATTAAGTTTGTGTATCATATATGATTAAACACTTCTCGCCTTCTCGCAAAATGTTTAACTTCTCGTTTATATATATATATATATATATATATATATATATATATATATATATATATATATATATATATATATATATATAGGGGTTGTTTAATTTGCAACCCTTAAAAAGGTTGCAAACTTTGCAACCCACATTTTAACCGTCGGATTCATGATCGGCGGTTACAATAGATATGGGGCCCATTATTTTTAATTAAAAAAAAAAAAATAACCGTCGATCATTGATCCAACGGTTAAGATGTGGGTTGCAACCTTTTTAAGGGTTGCAAAATATCCTTCCACTATATATATATATATATATAGTGGAAGGATATATTGCAACCCTGAAAAATGTTGCAACTCTTACAACCCACATCTTAACCGTTGGATTCATGATCGACGGTTATTTTATTTTTATTTTTCTGTTTTTTTAATTAAAAATATTGGACCCTAAATCTATTGTAACCGCCGATCATGAATCCGACGGTTAAAATGTGAGTTGTAAGGTTTGCAAATAAAACAACCCCTGTATATATAATAAATCAAAACGTAATAGTAAATAATATTAACAATGAAATGTAAAATAATTAGAATTAGTTTGTTTTAAATATCTATATTTAAGTCTTATTAATAACATATGAAAACTTTTCTTCATACATGGTCCAGCCTCAGATTCGCAAGTTGGTAAGAAGTCAGTCTTGTTTGCTAAGACGAAATTTTATCTTAGATACCCAAATATTCCTACACTTTTTTTTCAATAATTATATTTCGCCTGTATAACTGATTTACAGGGGGATTAAATGTTTTTTAAAATGCAGTCTTCTCATGTCAATATCATTTTCTTCTTTGTGGTTTCCATCTTAGTGCATCTTTAACAACTTTTCTATAATTTTTTTAAAATAGAAAAACAAAAGTGAAAATTTATAAAAGGTATTACATTTAACTCTAACAAATTTGCTATTTTTAAGATTATAATATAATTATATTATTATAATATTCTCTAATTTATCATCCTAATACACCTAAAAAAAACTTAATATACAATGATAAAAATTGAATCTAATTTGGTGGAATTAAATAAAATAATCATTTCTTTCTCCTATCATGAAGTTTTAGAGAATGCTATAAACTTGGAAAAATTTCAAGTTTTTTCTATTACAGCAAATAAGATAGCAAAACAGTTGAGAGGTTTAGAGAAAAAAAAACCCAGTTTTTTCTATTTTAACAAAGTTGTTGGAGATACTCTTAATCCCCAGCTAATACACTAGTCAAGAATAAATGCATAATCTTTCGAAAGTGCGGATTTCCATGATGGTTAGGGGTTCCCATGAAATCGTTTAACTATACTGATGTAACATAATTAAATTAAATGTTTTAATGATGTCACCATTATACGATTTTAAGTATTTTTAAAAAAAAAATTTTGATCCGTCTTTAATTTTCACTCTTAATAATATGAAAAAAAAAACTAAATCTTCTTTATGACGACATCCGTTTTAAATGTATTAAAAAAGGAAAAAGAAAAGAAAATGGAAAACGACTTTCCATTGTGTTCGGCTGCCGTTGAGGATGCGAATACGGCGTTCATGAAATCTTAGTTTGATAACGTGAGGGCCCCACAACACAATATGGGGTCCATTTTCAAATTAACGGTAACCCATCTTTACGTTGCTATTATGCCACTAAGCATATGTTGTCTCTCCCAATAAAATGACAAAAAAAAAACATTTAAAATTTTATATTCTTAAGTATCGTTTGTTATTTTGGTAAAAAGTTGATTACCGTCAACATCAACAGTTTTTACATCAAATTCGTCTCTAAGGGAGTGTTTGATTCATTGATTTTGAATGAATTGGAATAGATAATTCATTTGACCAAAATTCAATTTCTTTGTTTGGTTCACATATTGATAATGATGGAATTCTTTGAATTCCACAAATCAAGAAATTCATTATTCTTTGACTAAAGTGAAATAATTGAATTTTATCTAATTCCTACCAACCAAATGTGTGGTCTAATTACATCAAATTCTATTCCAATTTCTTCAAAGTCATATTCCTTCGATGGATTATAATTCCATCAAATTTCATTCTTCGAACCAAACGCCCCCCAACTCTCTAAGGACATGAGAGGACACGTTTTTAACTTACTTAAATGTTAAGGTTAGTGGGGGCCCAGGATCGAACTTCAGTCATGTCTTATATCCGGACAAAATCACCTAACCCTTTTGGAGTCCAAGCTATATTTTTTTATAAAATGGAGTAGCAAAGCAAAATCTCTAAAAAAAATCACTTTTAACTCCAACAACTATTATATTTTAGAAATTGTAGCAAATTAGCATTGATTATATTATTAAAATAACTAATACATTAATAAAATATTATTTCTCTCACCTAAACATTTACTCCAATGTCCTTTATTGGTGGAAATATTATAATATTATTTTGGTTATGTTTGGCAAACTAGCTGATAAGCTAATTGGTAACTGATAAACTAGCTTTTTAAAACACTACTATGAGTAACTTTTCAATAAGCTAGTTTATGGTCATCCAAACATGTATAAAAAAACTAGTTTTTTTTTTTGCCAAACAATGCCTTTTTCTTTCTTAAAAAGTGAGTTTTATAGATTTATCCAAACTTGAAGATTTTTATTTTCTCTATCCTCTTTTATCTATTTTAGCATACAAGATAACATAGTTGTTAGAGTAAACAATTGCTAAAATTCTTTTTTTTTTTTTCCTATTATTGCATAGCTGTTGGAGATGCTTTTATTAACTAACTTACATTTCATAGACTATGTATCATTTGTTATTGGTTCTAAAAACAATCACCATTAATTGATATATTGTAAACTTTTAAGGAATTATAGTTAGAAATGAACGTATAGGTTTAATTTGTAAGATCTAAGCAAATAACATAAAAACAGATAAAATCAACTAATTTTCTAACCAAGATTTTGAGCAGTAAAAAATAACTATATTGAACCATAAACAAAAGAAGTTCATAAATCAACCAATCTTTAATTTATTAACTATCACTGGACCTGATTATGATAATAAATAAACAAGTCAAACTTCAGTTAACCAAAAAATAATTTAACCCTTAAAAAAATACAAAATTAATCCAAACTTTTAACAAACTAGTTTATAAGCTAGCTGGTAGCTGATAAGCTAGTTTTTCAAAACGTTACTATGAGTAACTTTTCAATAAGCTAGTTTATGGTCATTCAAACATGTAAAAAAAAGTTAGTTTTTTTTTGTCAAACAATGTCTTAGCCACAACATTTCGTTGATTCAACTAAGCCCACGTCAAATAAACCTTTAAATCTTTAATTAACATTTGTCATCAAATTTATGAATGTTCATTTTCTTCCCATCGACTTATATTCATTCAACACTTATCTATACTATATTATAAAGATGACATAAAAAACTCTTAATTACAACTCATTAAGCTTTATGTACTATCATTTAAAGCTATCTACTTAAAATCTTTTAAAAATAACTACTAAAGTCTAATGTACTACCTGTAAAGCTTTTAACCCTAATTAATATATTTCATCCTTATCCCCCAAAATCCTTATCTCTAATCCCCAAACCCAGGATAAACATCTCAATTTAAATATAAAAAATTTAAAATATATAAGATAATTAATTAATTTTAACAAACTACTTAATTTTTTTATATAAAAAACATTATATTGTTAAGCCTAAATTAAACAAATTTATATATAAAAAACCATTATCACTCAATAAAAACCATCCAAAATCGTACTGTAAATCAATAAAAAACAAAAAATAAAAATAAACATTAAAATTGTGATGTATCTCGCTGCATTGCGCGAGTACGCTTCTAGTATACAAATAATCAGATGAAAAAAAGTTTGAAAAATATTCAAAAAAAATCAGTGACCTGGATAAGTTAGGTGTCGTTTGTTTTTTAAGAGGTCTAAAGTCTGAAGTCTTATTTTAGTTATGATTAATAAGAGGTGGTGTGTAAAAATGTCTGAAAGATTCAGACTTAAGAGTCATTAAGAGGTTTAAAAAAAAAAAAAAACAACCCCTTAATGTACGCTGACTAATTCTTTATATAACCAAAAACAATAACCTAAAGTTATCGTAAATAAGCCTATTGCCGTTCAAAATAAAAAAGTTATCGTAAACAAACCTTTATGATCCTAAGGATTTTAAGGGTCTGTTTGTTAGCAGCTTAATGAGCTTAATGAGACTCACAGCTTATTCAGTCAGCTATATATGATTGTTTGGTAGTGGCTTAATGATATAGAAAGTGGCTTATTCAGTAAGATTTCAAGGGGAGCTTTATGCAGAAAACCAAGTTTTTTCCAAACCAGTCCCTCCCATTAAAAAGCACGTTTCTTCCATTTATGAAAAAGCTCTCTCAAATAAAAATCTTCTAAATCTATACAGACAACTTTCATACAGAACTTAATGGAAAACCAAACAAACAGCCCCTAAGAGTATCTCCAACAACTTCTCTAAAATAAAATAAAAAATAGGGCTTTTTTTTTGTAAACATCTCCAGCAACTTAGTTATCTTGTTCTCTATAAAAAAAAAACTTGAAAATTTTCTAAATTTAGAAAATATAACAACCCAACCAAAACTAAACAAGCGGATCAACTCTTAAAATAAAAACTAATCACTTAATAATACTCCATGCCAAACGGTCTCAAACTTACAATAGATAAATCGAGGTTTGTTATAAACAACTTACACACAACTAAGATAAAAAGAATAAACTAAGTGCTGGTTTTCTATCCGCCCTTCTAGACCTTCTCTTTGCCCTTAGTTGCTTTGTCTAAATCACGACGGCCTGAAAAGAATTTTAGTTTTGAAATAGCGAGGGTTAGACCATAGGTCTAGTGAGTTCCCTCTAACAGTTAAGTAACAAAATATACCTTCCAGGATTTAAAACAACATTTAATAATGACACATAAATAAAACACGCTACAGACCACACGACCGTCAAAGACGATGTGTTTAACTCGCGCTGCCTTAATGTTGGGACACGCCCCCAACGACATAAACGGACCACACTCCCCGGCACGAGTAGGCGGGCCACACTCCCCGACTTAGGTCACGTAACCCACAAATAATGTATGCATAGATTTAAACATCAACAATTTATAACACACTTGGACAAGTTAATAAAATCATGCCATCATAAATAAATCAAAGTTTGAAATGAACTTCACATGCTTTCGTCATCAAAAGAGTTAGTTTAGAAAAACTCACCTGACGTCCCTTAGTTCAAACTCTTCGTCTACCTCTAAGATTCAAACTGGAACCTATCAAGAAAATACTGAATAGTGAACTCTCACGTCTTTCTAATTTAACAAGGTTGGCTTAGACATCGACTCCCCATCCACACTTAATCTCTAAATAATTTAACTCACCACAATACGCTCGAGACTAACCACTTAAATTTATCGAATCTAAATAAAACATATTGGGCCGCCAAAAACTAAAATCCCACAAACAATTATGTCATTACCACATGGATCTGGGCTTCGGCCCACATGCCCCTCTCATGGACCGGGGCCAATTAGACCGACCGGTATGGTTTATTGCCGACCGATACCATGAAGACCGAAGTCCTCACACAACATCGACCGGTAAGCATGACCGGTATTGGATTGGACCGGGATGGCGACTGGTGGCTACGCTCACCCCTTCGACCGGGGCTTACCAAACTATCACGACCGAGGTCTCCCTCGGTCCTTTGAACGGGGATTGATTCAACCAACGACCGGATTTGAGGAGCGACCGAGACTTAAGACAACCGATGTTTGAACATCGACCGGAGTAACAATTGTTCGAACAAAACCCCAAAATTACCAGATGCAGAAATCTCAAAACAGCTTTCCCAAATTCAGATCCATCATTCTTCCTCCAAAAACAAACTGATAAAAGATATCAACCAGAAGCATTTATGATATTTCAAGACAAGAGAAAGTTTACCTTGCAAAACCGATTGAAACTCAATTTGGAGTGCTTGAATAATTGCCTCTCAACCCGATTTCTTCATAATCGCCTCAAGAGCTCCCTTCACCAAAATAGTAGCCGCACTCCTCCACAAGACTGACTCTAGGGTTTTAAATCCCTCTTTTCTCATTTCACAAAAATAGACCCTTCAATTATAACCTTTCCATTTTCTCACCCTAGCTTTAATTTTCTTTACTTTTAACCCGGTTATTACATAGAATTCTCGTCAGGAAGAAAAAATGATTATTTTATTCAATCTCACAAATGAGATTAGACTTTTATCATTTTATTTTAACTTTTTTAAAATGTATTGTGAGATGACAAGTTATAAAATAATATATTAATATAATTTGTGTTAAAATCTATAAAATAAATAATCTGTTAAAGTAATGTATTTTTTTTCAAGATTTTAACTTTTATTTCGTTATTTAAAAAAACTATAGAGAAACTATTGAAAATGTTTTTTTAACCATCCAAAATATAGTCTTTCATATTGTAGCCCAGTGGTAAGGTAACATCCTGGGGGGGTCAGTGGATGATATCCTTGACTACCCAGGTTTGAACCCCGTGGTGAGCATCCTGTGACATTCATGATCATGTGTCAGTCACATAGTGGTACCCTTAATTGGGCTGGGTCGTGGTCGATGGGGATTAGTCGGGTGACACCCTTAAGTGGAAGCTCGGATACTCAAGAACATGTACATGTGTTAACTTGCCGTTAAAAAAAACCCATTCAAAATATAACCCAATTCATTTTGTTACTAAAAGGGGATGGAATTAGCGTAAAGTCATAATTCCTTCGATCATTAAAAAAAAAAAAAAAAACAATAAAAAACAATTCATAAGTATCAAGATCTAATTAAAAAAAATGGGTCCCACCATTATATAGCATCTACAAATACCCAACCCCTTCTTTCCCCTATTCTCACTTAACCATTATCATCACTTGTTTTCTTTTTTTTCTCTCTTTTCTTGGAAATTAACACACCATCAAAACACTCAAAAAAACCACCTCTTTTTTCCATCTTTCATACAACCCAAGATTTCTTTAAAATTTTCACAATACACAAATAAATCCAACAAAAGAAAAAACAATGGTGGACGTTGATCGGAGAATGACCGGTCTCAACCCCGCCCACCTCGCCGGACTCCGCCGTCTCTCCGCCCGAGCTGCCGCCTCCTCCCCCTCTACCCCACTTCCGGCTCGCAACAGCCTCATCTCCTTCACTTCACTCGCTGATAAAGTTTTGACCCACCTCAAAAACTCCGGCGTGCAAGTCCAACAAGGGTTGTCTGATAAGGAGTTCGCTCGAGCGGAAGCGGAATTTGGATTCGTGTTTCCGCCCGATCTTAAAGCGCTTCTCTCCGCCGGGCTGCCGGTGGGTCCCGGTTTCCCCGACTGGCGCTCCGCCGGATCGGCGCGACAGCAGTTGCGCGCCACCCTGGACCTCCCAATTGCAGCGATCTCGTTCCACATCGCACGGAACGCGTTGTGGTCGAAAACGTGGGGGGTCCGGCCGGCGGAGCCGGAGAGGGCGATGAAGATAGCGCGGAACGCGCTCAGACGGGCACCACTTCTGGTGCCCATATTTAACCATTGCTACATTCCGTGTAACCCGTCGTTGGCAGGGAACCCGGTTTTTTACGTCGACGAGAACCAGATTTTTTGCTGCGGTTTTGACCTGTCGGACTTCTTCGACAGGGAGAAATCAACGGCCCTGTTCGGGAAGTCCGACACGCAGAACCTCAGCAGACAACGTTCCGCTGGCGGGAAATCCAGCGGAACGTTGTCGAACATCTCGCGACGGAGTCTGGATGCCGTCGCGGGAGGGAGGACGCCGAGGTGGGTCGAGTTTTGGAGCGATGCCGCCGTGGACCGGCGGAAAAGAAACTCCAACTCCTCGAACTCATCCTCGTCGTCCCCGGATCGGTACTTTGAGATCCCAAGATCCGGGATCCCGAAATGGGTCGATACGTACGTACAACAGATCGGGTCGGTTTTGAAAGAAGGCGGGTGGGCGGATTCCGACGTGTCGGAAATCGTGGATGTTTCGTCATCCGGGTTTTTCGACGGCGAGATGGTGTTGCTCGACAACCAAGCCGTTCTCGATGCACTTCTTTTGAAAGCGGATCGGTTATCGGAATCGCTTCAGAAAGCCGGGTGGAGCTCCGAAGAGGTTTCGGATGCGTTCGGGTTTGATTTCAGACAGGTTAAACAACGTAAACCGGCGAAGAAAATATCGCCGGAGTTAGTGGAGAAGATCGGAAAACTTGCTGAATCTGTCTCGAAACGTTAACGGAGTTAACGCCGGAGTTACCGGTAACCGACAAACACGTAGATTCTTTTTTTAATTTTTTCTTGAAAATACAAAAATACGAAATGTGTAATAAATTTCGTATAAAGAGAAAAAGAAATTATGACTGTTTACCACTAATTTTTTTAATTATTAAATCCATTTACCCATACTTATACTTACCCCAGAAATAGAGAAAATCTTGATGCTATAATATTATTTTTAAATTTTATTGGATATTTTGTGTAAAATGGGTTGTACGTTATGTATTGTAAATTGTACAATTTATTTATGGAGCGGTAATAAATAATAGTAAATAGTTGTAATTAAGAAAATAATGGCACAGGTTTCGTAATGAAAGAATGCACGTGTGGGGGGGTTTTAAAAAGACGTTAACGTATGGAAATCGAAAAAAGCAAACGGTGGGACACAAACGATGTCGTTTCATCATGATGTTGCTTCGGGATCCATGTTTGATACCTAAGGCGAAGGTAAGAAGTGGATCTGAATCTTTACCACTCATATCTTTCCATGAATTACGCTTTAAAAGAGAATTGACCAACTGTATTTTGATGCTTTTTATCTGTAAATCTCATTGTAATGTTCATTCATTTTTTTATCAAACGGTTGATTAACTACTTCTCATAGGAACCAACCCTGATACGCAAACCATAATTAAATTTACGCCCGTTTGGCGGATTTTAAAATATATTAGTATATTACTTATAATAAGAGCATCTTTAAAATCGAGAAAATGAAGATTCTTGGTATTTTTTTACTACAATAGATTTTTTAAAACTTTCACTAAAATTGAAAAAGTAGGAGATGAACTGTAAATATCTCAAAATAAATGATACTATATGAGAATTTTTTTTATTATATTCTATCAATAAAAACATTGAAATAAAATGTTTAGATGAAAGAAATAATATTCTATTTATATCATTAACGATATAATCTCCAAATGAGAATCTATTGGCGTTAAATACATTTATTTTTAACTTTGGACTTTGATTCTCAGGTTTGGAAAACTTTTGGTGAATCTATTACTAAAGCGTTCTATTTTTAAACGATTATCAACAAAATGCTTATCAGTTGATACTTTTTCTTGACAAGAATGATAAGGACCCAAAACCCTGCATGGTAAGACTTATCAAGGATATACAATTTTATCTGATAAGTATGATAGAAGATTCTTATAGAGTGAAAACCGTTTACCAACAATTTATTCTGATGGTATAAAATTTTATCTAATAAAATAAATAAAGGTTTTTCTTTAAGATGGAATAATCATTCTTTTAGTATATGTTAATATCAAAGTTGCCCTTTTTTATATTTTAATTGATTTAATTTTGATTTAAAGAAGGTTCAAATAACAATATATTTATAAATTTTATGTGTTATTTGTTGGGAAGGATGCCCATTTGGTAGGGTTGTGTGTTATCTTTCTCGTAGCACGTTATTTTGGAGTGATGGGATACTCCATAGTCCACATTCATACTTTCCTCTATTCACATTCTCTTTTCACTTCTTTTTCCACCATTTTTTTAAAATTGTTTCATTAAATCTAAATATTTTATAGCGTACATTAAAACATTGTTTGACAAAAAAAAAAGCTAGCTTATTGAAAAGCTACTCATAGTAGCGTTTTGAAAAACTAGCTTATCAATTAGTTTGTCAAACAAAGCCTAAGTTTTCGGGTTGGTTATTGTCAAGTTAGCCGTTGAATTTATAGACATGATCAATTGGACTATGAACCCGGTTGACTTAATCAACCATAAACCAAGTAAAAAAAACAGACCTTAATTGATAAGACTTTAAGTCGTTACAATCTAAACTGCACCTTTATGGTTATCAACAGAAAAGCTTGAACGTCTTTGACAAAATCTGTAAAATAGAAAATTGAAATCGGAGATTTTTGATTTTTTTTTTTTTGATTTTCTTGTTCTAATAATATCTCAAAAATAAAAGAAAATTTCATATTTTATAGAAGAAGAAAGAAATATTTATGGTTTTTTATTTCATCCCAACAAAGATAAGCATACAAGCACACTAAAAAGTAAAAACTCTCCCCTCCCCTTTGTGGGCATGTTGCTATTTTATTTGTTAATCCATGATGAAATCTAACCAGATATTTATTTATTTTTTTCAAAATCAAGCAAAGTTATTGTTTTTCTCATTTCATTCCATCCAAATTACAACTTGGCTTTCATTGATTTTCGCACTTTTTTGTTTCTTTGTTATTGAATTGATTGAAAATTAGTATTTTATAAAGTGTTTGTTGGGTATGAAATAAATTAAATATCTTTTAAAATTTGAAAATAAAAAACTATTTGAATGGAAAGTAAATTTTTTTAGATATTTACTTCTTTTTATATAATTATTAAAATACATGCATAAAGAACCGGTTAACTGATTTTGGACCAATCTAAGGTCCAGTTAAAAAAAGTTCGGACCAAGGACCAGTTATAGGTGAAAGCCCGTTTTGATCCTGAATTTTGAACTTGAGACTACTTTTTAACCAATTAAAAAAACTTTGATAAAACTAAAAAAGGGGTCCTTGGTTAACCAAAAACCGGTCCAATCAAGGATTAGTTAAAAACTTAAGGCCTGAAAAAACCGGTCAAGTCCCTTTGCTTTTACCGCAACTTTTTTTTTCCTAGCAAAATAAAGTAAAAACAATATAAAAACAATAATTTGTGATCATCCATAGTAAAATTAATGCAAAAAAAATTATAAAATATTTCAAAGATACGTCCTCCGTTTTCATGTGTGTCGATGGTTTACTACAAAGAATTCCGAATGTTTTATATTTAAATTCTACTCGATTTGATCACTTAAAAAAAAAGAGGCTAAAAGCGGTGAGAATGTGAAAAATATTCATGACCAAAATATAAAAAACAAAGATGTCAACAAAATTAATTAGTTTACAATCTCATTTTTTAACTTAATTTCTTAAATGAAAAATCGAGATATTTTTTAAAATAATTGTTCACTTCATTATTTTATAATTATATTTGTTATTTTTTTTGAAAAATTAAACATCGGTTAAGGACCATTGGTCCAATTTTGGTCATAAACTTTGGCCAATGACCGGTTAACGACCCGCCTCGGTCTTTTTCTTTTGGCTAAAAAGGACGCGTCTTTTTAAGACCCGTTAAGGCTCGGTCCGTATGCACCTCTACCTAAAAATCAATATGTCAGACGAGTCTTTTTGATGTTCAGATTTGGCCAGGAAATATTCGAGATTAAATCATACCTATGTATAATAAAGCTCGACTCATTTGTTTGGATGTTGTAACTGAAGCTCGACGTTTATCAACAAAACCAACATGCTAATCATCGTAAGGTTTTTGGGATTTTTTGGTTGTTCACCAATGCACCATAATATCAGTCGAGATACGTATAATCTAATCCGGACACCTACAACAGGGGTGGACCATTCTTTGAAGGGTGGGGGGGATGGGCCCCAACAAAAAAAAATCTCTCATTTTCTTAGTTGAAAAACATTTTTTTTTTAACTTTCTACTATAGGATCCCCAGTCATTTCTACCTATGTCCCCACCATCCAAAAAAGGTACCCGAAAATCAATCAAAAAACCAAAAAATTCTCTCGAAATCAACAAAAAAGCAGAAAAAGTCCATCGAAATCGACAAAATAAACTTAAAAATCACTCTAAATCAACCAAAAAAACTTTAAAAATCCCTCAAAAAAAAGGAATTAGGCTAAAACCACATCGGTCAACATTGCGGGACTTTAATCTACATTAAAGGTGCCCCCACCAGGCAAAATTCTGGATCCATCACTAACCTACATTTACCAAAAATTGTCAATGTTTCGTTTATGTAAAAGTTTTGAAAGAGTCGAGTTCAAATAAAAATTGATAGGTACAGGATAATAATTAATTAATGTTAAAGAAATAACAAAATAGAACAACGGTAAGAGAGAATGAAATCTGTAGTTTTCTCATTAATTATAAGTCCTTTATATAGGGATGAGTTACAAGTAGATAGCTATGAGATATTTCAGTTCTAATCTATCTCTACTCTATCTCTATCGTCATATTCTTTAGACGATGACACACTTATCCTACAACACTCCCCTTGTGCCGAGTCAAAGGAGCGGTGATGCAAAATGTTGCCTCGTTAAAACTTTACGCCAAAATAAAACCCTGTGCGAGAAGAATAGGACGAAGGAAAGAGTACAACGCACCAATTTGTTTACAATACATAGACTTTTCCTTTAGTCTAATTTTCTCTTAGATTCATACATTAATCATGAGAGTTAAGAAAACATGATGATATATAAATTGTTGCATCACTAAAACCTTACACCAAGGAACAAAACCCAATGGGAAAAATAAAACATTGGTTGAAGGAAAGAACACAACATACAAATATCATACATATAGTAGACTCCCCCTTTTGTCTACTACTATCCTTGATTCGTGCATTAATCAAGGGAGTTTGGAAAACATTTGCATTTACTTTCTACATGTTTCCCAATATATGGTTTTAGGTAATAATTTGGTAAAATGTGTCATGTTCTCCTAACATTCAATTGAATCTCGAGGAGAGTTTTTTTTATTGCTGATTGTATAAAACTTAAGCAGAATATGCTTTGTCTTATCACCCTTGATGTATCTTAAGTTCATTTTCTTCGATATATGATGCAATATTTTCATATATGCAAGTAGGATACTGGTTGAACCCAAAATTACTAGCTCCTCTAATATATGTAATGATAGTTCTTAATCATATACATTATTTAATTATCTCATAGAGATTAATATTGTTGGATTAGTTCAAGGATGTAGTTACAAGGGTTTTCTTAGCTTACTTCCAAGTAATCGGCGTGTTCCCAGTGGTAATTCCTTATCTAGTTTGGGAACAACCTTTGTATGAGTCAGACAGATACCTAATATCAGCAAAGACATACCAAAAGATTGTTTGGTGTTTTTCTATAAGAGCTACTAGTTTTGCTGCTTACATTCTAAATAGGTATTGAATTTCCATTATCAAACTCATTATTCTTTCTACAGGGAAAGTATAAGACCATGTCAATGGTTCTAAAAGATTAACTTGATATCATTCCAATGACGTTGCGATGGCGCTAAGCTAAATCTAGCTAACAAGTTCACTGAGAAGTACAATATACGGTCAAATGTATTGTGCTAAGTATGATAATGCGCATATTGTACTTAGATAGGGAATTCCAACTCCCAACACTTTTTCATCACAACCTTTAGACGAAATGGATCTTTCCTTATATCCAACACTTTGACTGATTATGGGAGTGCTAGCCGGATGCGCTTTGTCCATGTTAAATCACCTGATCATTTTCTAGACATATGCAAATCAGTGGATTAATATTTCACAAACTCGGTGTCCTAGCTTAAATATCTAGGCAAAACCAAGTTTTCCCAAGATCTTTCATCTCAAATTTAGATTTCAAGTAGCTTGTGGTTTCTCTTATTTCATCAAGAGTGTCTATTATGTTAATAACATCGACATATAAGCTACGATTGAAAATCTGGAACTCGTTTTCTTTATAAATACGCAAGGGCACACTTCGTCGTTCTTATATGTCCTTTCCCAATCAAATATTCACTTAGGCAGGTATACCATATCTGCATAGATAACTTTAATCTATAAAGTGAGCGTTTCAATTTTATTGCAAACGCATTTCGTGGTTTAGAGTTACTTGATTTTGGTAATGTAATATTATCAAACACTTTTATATATCTCTGAATCTAGATCCCCATAAAGATATGTAGTAACCACATCCATGAGCTGCATTTCCAGTTCTTCGAAAACTACTAGGTTAATAAATTATTTGGATGTCATCACATCCATCATGGGAGAGTAAGTCTCCTCATGGTCAATCCAGAACATTGTGAGAAACCTTGCGCCAAATTCGGACTTCATTATTCTCGTTACGCTTTCTGACAAAGACTCAGTTATGTCCAACGGGATTTACACTTGCTAGGTTAGCATTACTGGACCAAATACCCGATCATTTGTTAAAGAATATATTTCTTTCTGGATTGTTTCTTTACATTTAGGCCAATATGCTCTTTGTTGATATTATTCAACTGAGCCTGGTTCGATATCGTCGTGCTCGATCATCTTATGATCTATAATATATGCGAATAAATCATCAATGATTATATATGATCTGTCCATCGACTCATATGTACTGTCATAGTTCATTTGAGATTAATATTCATCTCTAGAATCAATATTAACTTCGGAGCGTCCTCTAGTGATGGTTCATAGACATAAATATAATTAGAGACAATCTCATGTGAGTTTTGTGTATTGATGATAAATGGATGTGCCTCACTATTCTCTTCCTTTAGAATAGTATCCATCGAACCAAGTAGCTTCCACCACTTCCATTTGGTAGCTACGACCTCAACCACACTTCCACTATTTGTGATTGCAACGCATTTTCCAATTGCGTTGTGCCCCTGTTGGGGACTTTTTTTTCTTAACCTTGCGAGAATATTTGCAGCTCGTATATGTGATATTGTCACTTTTTGAATAACATTAAACGTATTAGGTATCAAGTCTGATTCGTTTGACTTCAACATTACGTTGTGAAGTTTTGGGGATCAAAGTGGGAATATTGAATGACAATTCCTGTCGTTCCCATGGAAAATCCTTTTTCCTATCTCCCCCTAACAACAGGAAGACTGTCTCATGAAAGTGACAACCCGCAAATCTAGCGGTAAAGAGATCACTAGTCAAATATTCTAATTAGCGGATAATTGTTGGGAATTCATATCCAACATATACCAAATCGTCTTTAAGGACCCATTTCGATGCGCTGTGGGGGTGCAATTGGCATATATACTACAAAACCAAACATGCGTAAATGTAAAATATCATGCTTATATCAAGTTACCAACTGGTACACATGGGGTTGGTTAACTAGTAGTGGGTCTAAAAACGAAAAAAAACTGAATATAATAATTGCATAACCCCAGGTAGATGTGGGTAAATTGGTACGTATTGTAACATCCGTAAATTTATAAGGTAAGTATTTGTTCCCTAATACTTTAATTGTGATTATCTGAAAATATGAGTTTTTATATATGCATATGATATTTATTATGGGACTAAGATGCTATCTGATTAATATAATAATTGCATGTGTTTAGACCTCATGATCATTTTCGAAATTTGCTAAGTTTTCGGGTTGGGATGAGCTTGACGCGATAATGACATTGTCACTATCGTCGGGCACAATCGCCAGGATTGTACCGAGAGGGGGGGGGGGAGTCTCGCGATAGTGACACGCGATAGTGACAATTGTCACTATCGCCGAGCATACTCGCGGAAGATGTACCGTAAATGTGTGTGTGCTCGCGATAGTGCCAAGGGCACTATCGCCGTCGGGGTGTAGTGCCTTAAATGAACCCTTATCAGATTTTAACCTCATTTCTCTCAAAACCTATCTTTTGGTTGCGATTTTTGGAGCTCCCATTTCAGTCTCCATTCTTCACCTACCAAACCCTAGCTCTCATAAATACTATCTTTTGGTGGTTGGGTTTTGATTCAAGCATTAAACTCATCTCAAGGAAGATTCTAGGGTTTCTCAAAGTGCATCTCCTCATCTCCAAGTCTCATCTCCTCAAATCTAGGGTTTTCATCTTTTCTAGGTTTTGTACCAAAACCTAGATTGTGAGTTTACGAAACTTTTGTTAAAACTAGATACACATCATAATCTTCTAATTGTAATTTCATTCTTTATGTGTTCAAGTATTTGGGATTAATTGATGAAAATGATTGGAAATATGAATGTTGGTGATATGCTATGGTTTAGGTTATGTGTACCATTATTTGGGGCTTTTCCATGGATATGTATGATGGATACCTTGATATGTTAAATGTATGCACATATGTGTGTTGTGATGGTTTTAGTTGGAATATCACTTTGGTGACATATTTATATGCATGATGAATATAATTGTCATTTGGGACTTTTGTTGGATTTCATGAGGATAGGATGGTAATATTATACCCATGGGCGGTATGGAAATATGTTGGGGTTGAAATACACCTAAAGGACCTCCTATATGCATTATGATGGACGAACCAAGCTAGTTCACAAGGAGGATGTAGTCTTGGGCGCCACTGTGATGGTATGTGCCTAGACCTCCTCCATTCGGGGAATTTTCCTTTGGAGTAGTCTCCGGGTGTGTCGGGCCTTGGGATGTTCCTTGTTAAGGGCATCAAGGTATATCGACTCTTGGGGTGGGCTCGATTGGTTCTTTGGGTCTCCCCTAATGACTCCACATATATTGAACACTGGTTAACTGCTGATAAGAATTGTAACTATTCATGCATGCTTATTATTGTTCGACTCACTAGGTTTTTTGGCCTAACACTTGTTTGGTGTCGATGTGTATCTCAGGTATTAGCTGCGCGACTCCTAGGCAAGTTTAGATGATTTGGGCAAGAGCTTGGGAATTTTGGCACTTGAACTATTTTTGGAAGATTTGGGTTTATAGATGACACCCCTTTTGTAATCTCTTTTCTAGATGTAGAAATTAGATTTAGTTGGTTGTTGTTTATTTATCCGTTAAATTACAGATTTGTGATTAAACATGTTATTTGTATATTTCCTCTTTTTGGGAGGCTCTTGCTATGGCAAACTTATTACCACTTCTCCATTTATGGAAAGTTTTTGTTATCCCTATTTTTAGGGTGTTACACGTATTACCAATACCCTAGATATCATCATATTCTTTTGATAACAACTTCTATGAGACCATTTTATATATACACATGGGGTATAGGAAACTCTACATTGATCCCAATACATATGCAATAATCATCAAATCCTTATGATGTAAATTCTCCAGTATTCCAAGTCCTTATAGAAAACTGATGGTCCCAAGTAAGCAAAACACGTATTGTAGAAGGGGGGGGGGTTGAATACAATACACAAAAAATTCACTTAATTTTAATTCTTTATTGATATAAATATCAAGAATTACACATAGAAAACTTTTAAGATTGTTGCGGAAAAGAACAGATAAATCTATTCTAACAATCTTTTACTTAGAAACTAGAAAGCTAAACACAACTTGAAAATACAAAGATCAAAGCTATGAAGTTCTTGAGAGAGAGAGAGAGATAGGTTGCCAACTTTTCTTGAGCACTTAGAAATCTCTTCAAAAAGGGTTGGCTTGGAAGGAGACGTTCTTCACCCTTAAATACCATCATGTGCAATAATGCAAAGGACACTTGTCATCTTGGTATTGGATACCAAATATATTCTTGCAAAACCAATAAGATCTTGATGTGACTTATCATAAAGCAAAGTAGACTTTTGTACCTTGACAAGACAACACCTCAATAAAGTATATTTGATACATGTCCTTTTTCTGATCTTTTGGAGAAAGTCTCCATCATTTCAGAACTTGGGTGAATATCTTCTAAGAGAAGGAAGCTTCCATTCCCATTGTTAGAAGAACATTGGGAATGATGAAGTATGTCAAATCGAGAGGGTTTGACATAAAGGGGTGTTGCCGACACAGAGAGGATCGACAAGAAAGAGATTTTCCGAAAGGTGGCAAGGGGTATGCCGAACATGTGAAGGTTCGGCAGAAGAGAGTTCTGCCGAACATGAGAGGATTCGGCATAGGGGTAAGCTGCCGAAGAGGGTTCGACTGATAAGACTTAGTTCCTTGAAGTTCACCTCAATCCGCAAAGTAGACTTCTTTCATGTTGATTTCGATAGGTCTTCGACTCACAGATCTTTTCATGCGTACTAAGCTATTACAAAGAACCATACTAATTCTAAGATGTACAATCATTTACAGAAGAGTAAACACAAACTAAAGGAGAGGTCATTTTCAAATCTTAGATGACCCAACAATCTTCCCCTATTTGATGATGACATCTCATACTTAGAAATAAAGAGATAAAAAAGGAATAATGCATTTTGACCCTTATTCATACTCTTTTGGGTTCTTTTTCACATAGACCATTATTTTTGTATTTTTTTTAAAGTATAAAAGACATTTACAAAAGAATAAAAGAATGAGTATAACTATACAAACGAATAAATAAATACAAAGAATAAAGAAAGAGAAGAAAAAATATATACATATATTCAAAAGACAATATCGGGAATTGTTTGAACTTGAGTGGGTGGTAGCTCCCCCTCAACTCATACTCCCCCTCAACTCATACTCCCCTTCAACTAATTCTCGGTGTAAGAAATTACGAAGTCAGAAAGTTTTTGGGATCCTCCGAACCTGCTCCAGGAAAAGCATATTCATCCTTGTATCGTGCAGAAACATCGGGACTGAAATCCTGGGTGATAGGATGTAAGGTGGAGAAGAGGCACCTTGGATTGGGGAGGAGTCCAAGTCATCCTTATCAACCAAAGAAAAGGTTGATGAGGGAATAATAGGGGTCCACGATTTTACAATTGTATCCTTTTCTGAGGATACAAAGGAGGTGGATTTGGGTTTAACAGAGTTCTCGGGCCCAGATGGGAAAATTTCAACACCTGTCGATTGTGGAGAATCGGTGGATGGAGTAAGTGGCTTGGCCCTTGAAACCTTCCTCAGCCTTTTGAGAGGAGAGGGAGGGGAAGAAAAGTGCCTCCGCTTTTGAGAGTGGTGGGAGACGAGGGCAGCTACCGAAGGCTTTTTCGGTGGCATAGTCTCAAAAGAGGTTGCGGAGGTATCGGTGGCTTTTGATTTATTCTTTTTGGCCACCAATTTCACTTAGGTAAGGGAATCAGGGGTCACTGAAGTGAGTGATACAGAGAGAGCCACCGATTCTGAGAAGGATGGTTCCTCAATATCTTCTTACTTCAGATTAGAAGAATGAAAGAAATCGTACCTGGGGTTGCGAGCTCGATTGAAGAGAGAGTCCTTGATCAGAGTGGTCTTCATGACTTTTGGTAGTGCTTGGAATACACCTATAGACGTGTGCTAATTAAACCTCGAAGCAAGTATACAATGAGATCTAATATCGTCTTTCAAGTAATAAAACGGTAAAGTACCAGATATCGTCCCACAGAGATTGGAGTAAAAGTTGATTAAAAAGTAAGAGAAAGAAATGACTTCAGATGGCGATTTTGATGAATTGATTTGGTTTGGTTTGTCACTTGATTAGATTAACAGAATAATAAAGCAAGCACGGGTGTAAGACATTTAGGTGAGATTTAAACACAAATTCCAGCAGACTTATGCTACAGACATGCTGCAGCATGAGTTGGCCATAACTAGATCCACCATCAATTTTGAGGGTATTCCTCTCGGACTTCAATATTCACACTACTGTTTAGATTTGTCCAAACACATCTCTGTGCAGCCTCCAGCTATTTATAGTGTAGAACAAAGTCCTCAAAATATATGGACGATCAAATCTCTTTGTATCTAAAACCGCTCTCTCGAGCCGATTCCCATATCATTCAAGTTGACGTGTTCGAAGGGGCTTATCTCTAAGTCCTCTACACTTTAACACTAATGACTAGCGATCAACTTGTCGAGAATAAATCAGTTTATAAATAATAAGTAACTCTCTCAAGTCTACTTCTTATATCATTCAAACTGACGTGCTTTTGGTAGCTTATCTCTAAGTCAACCGCACTTTAACACTTTAGCAAGTGATCAGTTCGTCAAGAAGTGTCATTGAACTTTATAAAACTTGAAATGAAATGATGGAACATTGTTATTGCGAAACAATGTCCACCTTTCTTTGGTTTAAAATCTCACCATTTTATCTCACACCCGAGCTAAATAAAATTAGCTACTCATATTTAAAGACATAAAGCGATAAATGACGGAAAATAAAGACATAAATGTAAATGACATAAAGTAAATGACGGAATATAAATGACGGAATATAAATGACGGAATGTAAATTGCGTAATGTAAATAAAGCTTAATAAAGAAAGCAAAATTACAAGAATTAAAGGAAGACAAGAAAGTAACTTCAAAAGATTAAGTAATAACTATGGAATAAGACTTCTTTCTACATGGAAATGAAAGTTTACTTGGAACTTAAAGACTCCTTAATACTACCACCAACCACTCCTATTTATACTACCAAAAAGAGGAGGGCAAAATGGTCAAAAGAAACTAATCTTGGAGCCTAAGCTAAAGAAAGTACAATTAAAGTAAAGTAAACAAGTACTAATGGTTAATACCCAAAAGATAATAAGGACAAGTGTTTTATCCAAAGTACACCAACCAAAATTACTCTAGAATGTTCCTAAAAAAATCAGATCCATAAATCAAAAAGGTCTTCCCACAAAAAGCTCCTCCTAGCTTATCCATTAAGCTCCCCATACGGCTGCTGTAAGGATGCTGCAGCATGCTGCAGCTTGCTGCACTTATAAATCTGCCCAAAAATACACCAATTAGCTTATCCAAGTGCAATAAAACAATTTCTTCATATCTTTAGCTCCAAGAAACAAGAAAAGAGAAAATAATGAACTAAAATGACTCAAAGGTTGGGATTAGAAGGTAAAATGCTATCCTAAAATAAAGAGAAAAAAAGCATAATGGCACTAAATAATTAGTGCCATCACAACCCCAAACTTGAAATATTGCTTGTCCCCAAGCAATTAAGACACAAAAAGAGATTAAAAGAAAAGAAAAAATGACTCAAGTGATAAGATTTGCAAGATGGATGCATTAAGTGCACACATATAGATGATCAACCCAAGAATACATGGCATAGCCCTTCATAAATCCAAAATGTCCACGATTTCAATCTACCATGAGTATGAACCATATGCTAGTAAGATTTTCTTTTTGTTATGGTACTCACATCTCACAATTAAGATCAAAAGGACTTTTAATGAGCTGGATCACTCTTTTTGGCCTTTTCTTTTGCTCACTTTGCCTCTTATTTTCACCTTTTGCATCATTTTTCAATTTTTTTTTTCAGATTTGGCACTTTTGTGCTTTTTTCTTTGGTGAATGCAATGCACTTAGCCTCTATGGGACTTTTTTTGTGCCTAAGTCCAAACATGGCATATTTGAAGAGCTATGCTCTTTTTCTATTTTTAAGCTTTTGCCATGGTGGACTTTCCCAACCCCAAACTTTGAAATTTACAATGCCCTCATTGTAATAGTGTGAAAGTGTATGGATATTATGGAGTTGGTGGAAGTGGCTAATGTTGAGTATCAAAAGATGGCCTAAATCATTTCCTATGTGAGATGTAGACCAAACTGCTTCCCAAGTAAAACAATCCTAGTTCTAGCAAGAACTACACAGTGAGATATAGACCAAGATTGTATGTATTTATTATGGATATATATGCATGCTTAAACTGATCACCAATGCCCATTTTGCAAGAAAATAAATCCTAAAATCGGCAAAGACACATCCCAGACTCAAAAATTAAAAAAGAATAATGAAAATGGAGCTAAAGGGTAATGAATAGAACCTGTCCTACTCCATTGGAGTAGGCTGTGGATCCTGTGGTGGTGGTGTAGCAGCAGAAGTAGTCATCTTCTGTTTGAGAGCCTTCAATTCTTCTTTGGCCTCCTATTTTTCTTTTGCCAATTGGATGTTCTTTTTCTTCAGAACTTTCAACTTCCTCCCCACTTTCCTGATCTTGAACTCATACCTCTCCACCAGCACAACCTTGATTTTCTTCACATTTGTTTTGACTTTCTTTTGCCCTTTGTCCACCAATTCAGTCTTCATTATCTCTACTTTGTCCCTGAGCTCTCCTTTTTGATCAAGCAACCTATTCATGTACCTGCTGTTTTGCACAAACAAATCTTGCATCATGGTCATCACACCTTGGTTAGTGGTGGTCCCTCCTAAAGCTTTTATGTGCAACATCAACTTATCCACCAATTTCTTTTCTTGATAAAAATCTAGGGTAGATGGTATGATGACAGGAAATTTGCCTTCTTGTTTTAGAAAAACATATTTCAACTGAGAGGGGAGTTGTTTTAACTCCAGGTCATGTAATGAAACGATGGATGATGTGAAAGGTTTTTGCTCAGTATTTTCCAACAGCTCAAATGCTGCTGCATGCAGTGGGACAATCTCCTTTGTTCTTAAGGCAAAATCCTCAACCTCATATTTTTCTCCTAAGGCTAATTCCTCATCATCCTCATCCTCCAACTTACAGGCTTTTTTAACTCCCTCCTTATGACACAATGATTTAATCACACTTAAGTTTGAACAATCCTCAACATCATAAGGGTATTTTAAGGAATTGAAAACATTAAATGTGACTTTTTGGTCTTGGAGTCTCATGGTCAACTCTCCTTTTTGAACATCTATCAAAGTTCTTCCGGTGGCTAAGAATGGTCTTCCTAAAATGATAGGAATATCATTATCACCCTCAAAGTCTAAAATGATGAAATCTGCCGGAAAAATGAACTTATCAACCTGAACTAAGACATCCTCAATTTTTCCTTTTGGGTAGGCAATGGTCTTGTCGGCCAATTGGAGTGTAACAGTGGTGGGTCTAGCCTGTCCTATTCCTAAGTTGTTGAAGACGGATAAAGGCATGAGATTGATGCTAGCTCCCAAATCACACAAGGCCTTCCCAATATCCTTCCCACCTATTGAACAAGGAATGGTAAAACTCCCTGGATCTTTCAGCTTAGGGGGTATTCTATTGGTCAAGAGGGCACTACATCCTTCAGTAAGAGAAAACGTTTCATATTCATTCAACCTTTTCTTCTTACTTAAAATGTCTTTGAGGAATTTAGCATAACTGGGCATCTGCTTAATTGCTTCAACAAGGGGTATGTTGATATGCCATTCTTTAAACACATCCAAAATTTTCTTAAAGTGCAATTCTTCCTTCTGGTTCCTTAACCTCTGGGGAAAAGGTACATAGGGAAGAACTGGTTTTATGATAACATTGCTTGACTATGTTGGGCAAGATGGGTCCTTTATGCCTTTAGGTGTACTCTCTTGTGGGATGGTTGGAACACTACTCTCTAATGTCTTTCTTCTAGGGTCTTCTTCTGGAAATAATAAAGGGTAATCATTACTAAGAGGGATATGATTGGTGATATCAGGCCCTTGGTCTCCTAGTGGCTTGGGGGGTATTTCATCAATAGGGGTAAATGTTGTAGCATTGGGTTCTGACCTCATGTCTTTTTCAAAATCTGATTTAGTCATTGGTCCAAATTCTTTTTGCACAACCCATTTCAGTTTCTTACCACTCCTAAGGGCCACTGCTTTCACATGCTCCTTTCCTAAGGCTCTTGGGACTTCCGTGTTACTGGGCAAAGTGCCTATGGCCCTATTGGTCTGGTTGAGTGCGAGTTGACTGATCTGGGTTTCCAAGTTCCTAAGAATTGCACTGTGTTGATTAAACATAGATTGACTTTGTTGTTATTGAGCTTGATTTTGGGATTGTTGTTGGGTTAAGAAAGCTTGTGTTTGGGTCATAAACCCTTTCATCATTGCTTCCAAAGAAGATGATGAATCAGCTTGTGAAGGCGGGTTGTTTTGAAAAAATGGTTGAGTAGTTTGAAAACTTTGATGTTGATTCTGAGAGCTACTTGCTTGATGTTGTGGTTAATAATTTGAAATTCCTTGTCTTTGCACGGGTAGATTTAAACATGGACTGTTCGAAGAAAAGTTCGGGTGTTGTTTCCAACTGGCATTGTAAGTGTTGTTGTAAGGACCAGATCTGTTATGAACATAGTTTACAGATTCAGAATTATGAGGACAATGTTCATAAGAGTGTTCCCCACCACAACAAACACATTGCACTGAGAGTACTGCTGCAATAGGTGTAGTAGCAGCTGATTGTGCTCCTTGGCCCGAAGTTATGTTTTTAAGCATAGTGGCCATAGAAGTGAGCTGAGCTGTTAAAGCAGTATATGCGTCTACATCATGAAATCCAGTAGTCCTCTTTTGCATTTGGGCACGTGGATCAACCCAATGTCCATGGTTTGCTGAAATCTTTTCAAGAATTTCATACCCGTCATTATAGGTAATAGCTGTAAAGGCCCCTCTTGATGTCGCATCGAGCATTTGTTTAGCCATGGGGTTTAACCCATTGTAAAACGTCTCGAGTTGAATACAGTAGGGAATGCCATGGTGAGGGCATTTCCTTAACAACTCCTTAAACCTTTCTCATGCATCGGGAATTGCTTCATCGTCCAATTGTTTAAACATGCAAATTTCGTTTCTGGACTTAGCATTATGGGTAGGTGGAAAATATTTTCGCAAAAACTTTTCAGCCATGTTGCTCCATGATGGCACAGAGCCAGGTGCCAAAGAATTAAACCAAGATTTTGCCCGATCCCTTAGAGAAAAAGGAAATAAAGTGAGTCTCAGAGCATCGTTAGATACCCTAGGGATCAGGAATGCATCAGTGATCTCCATAAAAGATTTTAAATGAGAATGTGGATCCTCTGATGGCATTCCGGCAAATTGTCCGTTTGTTTGCAACATTTGAAACATGATGGGTTTTAGCTCAAAATGGAATGTGTTAATAAGGGGTCTAACTATCCCTGAATTTAATTGCTCAAAATCGGGGATAGCATAGTCCATAATTTTTCCCTCTTTGGAATTTGCAAGATTAATTATGTTCGGAGCTCCATTTCTTTGTTCATTGGTACCTTGTGATTCCACATCATCATCAACACGGTTATGATTATGATTATGATTGTTCCCTTGATTTGGTGGATTTTGTTGAAAACGGTGCTCAGGTGGGTTTCCAAAAATTAGAGGTGCATCATGAAATATTGGTGGTTGTCTTGGATTCTCTAAAAGTGGAGGTGGTCTAGGTCCTCTATTTTCAAATCCGGGCGGTGGTTCGTCCATGATTGGAGGTTCTAAAAATAATGCAATCCTTTGGGCTCTCCTTCTAGTTCGAAAAGTTCTTTCAATGTCCGGGTCAAGTTCAAACAACTCCCGACGTGGTACTCTTGGCATACACCAAACAAAATGTGATTCAAACAGTGTTAGAAAAATCAAATCTTTTTAAAACTTTTTACAACTTTTAGCGTGCCAATCCTCGGCAACGGCGCCAAAAACTTGGTAGTGCTTGGAATACATCTATAGATGTGTGCTAATTAAACCTCAAAGCAAGTATACAATGAGATCTAATATCGCCTTTCAAGTAATAAAACGGTAAAGTACCGGATATCGTCCCACAGAGATTGGAGTAAAAGTTGATTAAAAAGTAAGAGAAAGAAATGACTTCAGATGGCGATTTTGAAGAATTGATTTGGTTTGGTTTGTCACTTGATTAGATTAACAGAATAATAAAGCAAGCACGGGTGTAAGACATTTAGGTGAGATTTAAACACAAATTCCAGCAGACTTATGCTACAGACATGCTGCAGCATGAGTTGGCCATAACTAGATCCACCATCAATTTTGAGGGTATTCCTCTCGGACTTCAATATTCACACTACTGTTTAGATTTGTCCAAACACATCTCTGTGCAGCCTCCAGCTATTTATAGTGTAGAACAAAGTCCTCAAAATATATGGACGATCAAATCTCTTTGTATCTAAAACCGCTCTCTCGAGCCGATTCCCATATCATTCAAGTTGACGTGTTCGAAGGGGCTTATCTCTAAGTCCTCTACACTTTAACACTAATGACTAGCGATCAACTTGTCGAGAATAAATCAGTTTATAAATAATAAGTAACTCTCTCAAGTCTACTTCTTATATCATTCAAACTGACGTGCTTTTGGTAGCTTATCTCTAAGTCAACCGCACTTTAACACTTTAGCAAGTGATCAGTTCGTCAAGAAGTGTCATTGAACTTTATAAAACTTGAAATGAAATGATGGAACATTGTTATTGCGAAACAATGTCCACCTTTCTTTGGTTTAAAATCTCACCATTTTATCTCACACCCGAGCTAAATAAAATTAGCTACTCATATTTAAAGACATAAAGCGATAAATGACGGAAAATAAAGACATAAATGTAAATGACATAAAGTAAATGACGGAATATAAATGACGGAATGTAAATTGCGTAATGTAAATAAAGCTTAATAAAGAAAGCAAAATTACAAGAATTAAAGGAAGACAAGAAAGTAACTTCAAAAGATTAAGTAATAACTATGGAATAAGACTTCTTTCTACATGGAAATGAAAGTTTACTTGGAACTTAAAGACTCCTTAATACTACCACCAACCACTCCTATTTATACTACCAAAAAGAGGAGGGCAAAATGGTCAAAAGAAACTAATCTTGGAGCCTAAGCTAAAGAAAGTACAATTAAAGTAAAGTAAACAAGTACTAATGGTTAATACCCAAAAGATAATAAGGACAAGTGTTTTATCCAAAGTACACCAACCAAAATTACTCTAGAATGTTCCTAAAAAAATCAGATCCATAAATCAAAAAGGTCTTCCCACAAAAAGCTCCTCCTAGCTTATCCATTAAGCTCCCCATACGGCTGCTGTAAGGATGTTGCAGCATGTTGCAGCTTGCTGCACTTATAAATCTGCCCCAAAATACACCAATTAGCTTATCCAAGTGCAATAAAACAAGTTCTTCACATCTTTAGCTCCAATAAACAAGAAAAGAGAAAATAATGAACTAAAATAACTCAAAGGTTGGGATTAGAAGGTAAAATGCTATCCTAAAATAAAGAGAAAAAAGCATAATGTCACTAAATAATTAGTGCCATCAACTTTCTAAATGTTGGTAGGATAGTCATCACCAAATCAATTAGTGACCCAATAATTTATCTCCCCCTATTTGATGACGACACCAACACTTAGAAAAAAAGAGTACTGATACTTAGGAAAAAAATAGTACTGACACTCAGAAAAGGGAGAAGAACTAGAACGCATAAATGCAGTGACCCATTTTTTTTTTATAATTTTTTAAAGGCTCTTTTTCGTTTTTTTTAAGGGCTCTTTTCTTTTAATTTTTTTTTACGGGAAAAAAAAAACGGGAAGAGAGAATTGGGGGGAAAAGGAAGAAATTTTGGGTAAAAAAGTCAGATATAAATCGGGGTGAAATGTTGGGGATTTATAGTGTGAGGGATAAGAGAAAATGTGAAAAGGTAGGAGTGAGGGGCGCTGAAGTTATTCGGGTAGTGGGAAATAATGGGGGGAAATGATATTAAGGATATAAGAGGTGACTAACGGAGTATGTGAGAAAGGGTTCGGCTAGTGGCTTAGCGTAGTGAAATGAGGGATGAGTTAGTGGGCTTGAAATGACAACTAATAGTCACACATTATCACATAGTTCCAAAGTTTTCAAATAAATGAAACACATAGGATTGAAGAAAAAAGAAGTCATCATAAATTCGGGGAGAATCAATGAGAGAATTTTTGGGAAGAAAATTTCGGGAAGAAATTTCCGGTAGAAAGGAATTTCGGCTAAAGAGAAATTTCGAAAATTTCGGCAAAGAAAATTTCGAAGAGAAGTTTTCGGTAAGGAAGTTCGGGAGAAACTTCGGTAAGAGATTTTGGTATGAAATTTAGGAGATAAATTTCGGTACGCAATTTCGGGAAAAATTGCGGGGAAAAAGAAGTGGAGAAAAATAGGGAAAAAAAAGTGAAGATAAAACAATTGCCATCGGCTTGTTAAAAAAACAATTGGATTTTTTTTTAAATATCAAAAGCCTTCGGCAACTTTTTTTTTTTTAAATTAAAAAACTTTAAACAAAAACAAACCGATTGTGTCAAAGTGGGGAGTCAATTTTTTTTTTTTTTACAAAACTAATTACCGAATAAGAAAGAAAAAAAAACTTAATAACTTTTTTTTTAATTCTCTAAAATTAAGCTACCGACTCCAAACCCATTTTTTTTTTAAGAAAACAAAGTTTTTTTTTTCTTTTTTAAATCAAACCTACCGATTGTGAAAAAGAAAAAAGAAATTATTATTATTATTTTTTTAAAGCAAAGCCACCGATTGAACAAAAATTAACAATATTTTTATTATTATTATTATTATTTTAAAACCAAACCAAATTTAAATCAGTTAGTGATTTAAACTGTTTTTTTTAACAAAAATTTAACATACCTAAGTATCCAACGAGGAAGTTGAATTGAGCCTCATCCAGTGGTTTTGTGAAGAGGTCTGCAAGTTGAAGAACTGTAGGAATGAAGTGAAGTTCAATATCACATTTAGAGATACGATCCACAAGATCTGAGCACAACAGCTTCCAGCTGCTACATATTCAGCTTCGGCAGTAGAGGTAGATACCAACTTCTGTTTCTTGCTGGACCAGCTGACCAAATTTTCACCTAGTAATTGACAGCTGCCGGTTGTACTTTTCCTGTCTACTTTAGACCCTGCAAAATCAGAATCTGAATAGCCAATGAGATCAAAACTCGAGTCCTTGGGATACCAAAAACCCAGATTCATAGTACCTTTAGGTACCGAAAAATACGTTTCACAACTGCCAAGTGAGATTCATTGGGATTGGCATGATAACGCGCACACAGACACGTAGCATACATAATATCAGGTCTATTAGCAGTGAGATAAAGAAGAGACCCTATCATCCCTCTATAATTCGTGATATCAACTGACTTGCCAGCTGAATCAGCATGAATCTTAAGAGGAGGTGTCATTGGAGTTTTCATGGGAGAGCAATTTTCAAAATCAAACTTTTCAAAAGATCACGAATATATTTACTCTGATTTATGAAAATATCTTCAAAAGATTGTTTAATTTGAAGACCAAGAAAGAAGGTAAGTTTACCCATAATACTCATCTCATATTTACTTTTCATGAGAGAGGCAAACTCCTGACAAAGAGCTTCATCAGTGGCACCAAAAATGATATCATCCACATAGATTTGAACAAGAATGATATTACCTCTAGTTTTCTTGAGAAATAGAGTATTATCAATTTTACCTCTGGTATATTGGTTGGATAGAAGAAATTCAGACAAGGTGTCATACCAAGCACGAGGAGCTTGCTTTAGACCATAGAGAGCCTTGTCAAGTCTGAACACATAGTAAGGATGAGCTGGATCTTCAAAACCAGACGGTTGTTTCACATAGACTTCTTCAGCAAGTTCTCCATTGAGAAATGCACTCTTAACATCCATTTGAAAGACCCGGAAGTTTTTGTGAGCAGCATGGGTAAGAAAAATTCTTATTGCTTTAAGTCTAGCAACAGGAGCAAAAGTTTCATCATAATCGATACCTTCCTCCTGCCTATATCCTTGAGCAACAAGTCTGACTTTGTTTCGGATAACAGTACCGACTTCATCCATCTTATTTTGGAAAACCCACTTAGTACCGATAATGGTCTTACTGAAAGGTCGAGGCACAAGTCTCCAGACTTTGTTTCTTTCGAATTGAGACAACTCTTCTTGCATGGAAGTGACCCAACAAGAATCTGCTAGAGCTTCCTCAATTTTCTTAGGTTCAATAATGGAGAGAAAATTCACATAGAGACAAATATCTCCAATACCTCTTCTCATTTGGACACCTGCTTGTTGATCACCTATAATTTGATTAATTGGATGATCTTTGGTCCATTTGAGAGTTGGGGGAAGAGGTGCAGGAAATGTGTTTGGAGAATATGAAGGAGAAGGATCGGTAGGTATAGGATGATTTTGAGGAAGAGGATAAGTATGAAGGGTGGGTTAGGTAGGAGCTATGGATTCGGTAGGAGTTGTGGGTTTGGTAGTTGGTAGAGGTTCTGCCGAATCATGATGGAGAGAAGTAGAGGGTACTGAGAATGGGACATATGGAGGTCCTGAAGACAGAAGATTTGGAGAATCTTCTCCAACATACGAAGTGATCCATTCATGAAGCTCAGTATCATCACAAGATAAGGAAGATGTCTTGTGATCATCGAACTTCACATGTATTGATTCATCAATACATTTTATCCTTAGATTGCATACTCTGTAGGCTTTAGAAGTGAGAGAATAGCCCATAAATATACCTTCATCAGCCTTGGGATCAAATTTCCCAAGATGCTCTCGATCATTCAAGATAAACACACAGACAGCCGAAAACATGAAGAAAACCAATGTTTGGTTTTCGGCCATAGAAGACTTCATAGGAAGTCTTGTTGTGTCTTTTCACAATGATAGACCGATTTTGAGTGAAACAGACTGTATTGACAGCCTCAACCCAAAAATAGGTTGGAAGATTTGATTCACTTAGCATAGATCTTGTAGCTTCATATAGCGTACGATTCTTCCTTTCCACAACACCATTTTGTTGTGGAGATCTTACTGCTGCAAAGTTTTGAGAAATACCTTTGTCACATAGAAAGGCATCCAAGGTAGCCTTTCTGAATTCGGTCCCGTTGTCACTTCTGATAGATCTAACTAGTTGGCCGTTTAGAACTTCAGATTTCTTGACAAAGTTGATGATTTCTTCAGGTGTATCACTTTTGTACCTGAGAAAGAATACCCAAGTGTAACGTGTGTATTCATCAATAATTACAAGAATGTACCTTTTTCCACCTAGGTTGGGTGTGCTGACAGACCCACAAAGATCCATATGCAGCATCTGTAGAGGGGTAGAGATAGAAAAACTCTGTTTTGATTTGAAAGAAGATTTTGCAGTTTGCCTTTCTCACAAGCAACACATAGTTTCTCTTTTGAGAAAGAGTTTTTCGGCAAGCCGACAACAAGCTCCTTGTTAGAGAGAGCATTCAACGGATGATCTTTTGATCACTTAGTAGCTGGTGGAAGAGGTGGTGGCAACATTTTATGAGGTTGAGAGGAATATGGGAATTATGGAGGGAGGAGAAGTGATATGATGAGAAAAGGGATCGACTGGTGTGAATAGGAATGATGGAGGAAGGTTCAAGTTGAGTGAAATGGGGAAGAATATGATAGGAAGAATCTTGATCTTCATAGATGACTATCTGAAGATCAAGGATTGAAGATGAGAAGATAGGTAGGTCACCATTTTGAGGAATGGTATCTGAAGAGAATGGAACAAAAAGATTAGAGTTGGTTGAAGAATTTTGATAACCTTCATCAACACATGATGAAATCCGCCGATTTAACTCATCACCATCACATGAAAGAGAAAATGATTCGTGATCATCAAACTTCACATTAATAGATTCATCAATGCAATATCTCCGAAGATTGTAGACTCGGTAGGACTTTGAAGAGAGAGAGAACATCCCATTAAGATTCCTTCATAAGATTTGTTGATGCTCAAACACCTGCAATCACAGAGAAATCATTTATTTGGTACCCATTTTGAAGTGGGTCCTTTAGGGTTAGAAGAAGAAGAAGAGTTATCAAGATTCTTTCTTTCAATGCGATATTTTGGACAAACCTTTGCTAGATGAAAGGTGTCACCACAGTTATAGCATTTTTATAAATAAAAGTTTCTTTGATTTCTGACCCAGATCTTTGTCTTTGCCCTTAACATTGACTTTGAAAGATTTAGAGGTGGAAGGTGGAAGTCAAGGTTTTGGTCCAAATATTCCTTTTTCAGAGGAAGAGAGAGGAAAGGTAGAGATATCTTTGGATTTGGACTTCTTTAAGTGCACATATCTGGGAATGAACTTTGTAGGAAGAAGAGGTTCATTTTTGGAAGAAGAAAGTAGTTTTCTTTTTAAAGGTAGGTTAGTAATTACTGATTTTCCTTTATCAAAGATAGAAAACTTCTTTGAGGC
This sequence comes from Arctium lappa, assembly GCA_023525745.1. Lineage (NCBI taxonomy): Eukaryota > Viridiplantae > Streptophyta > Magnoliopsida > Asterales > Asteraceae > Arctium > Arctium lappa. The sequence continues at coordinate 56,848,097 of CM042062.1, read as the reverse complement.
AAGTTGGAAAATTTTCTTAGGAAAATTTGAAGGTTTAGGAGAAGAAGGGGTAGCTTCATCAAGATTCAAAGATTTAAAAGGTAATGAATTTGCTTAGGAATATCATTTGAACTTTGAGCCTCCTCATTTTCAATATGAGGAGTAGAATCGTTGGCCTTGATGAACATGCCAAATTTTGGAGCGTTAAAAAAAATTAGAAGAGTCCAAGAATGGAAGTCACTAGAGTAAGAATTGGTAGACTCATAGAAGGAAGAAAGTTTTGAAAAAGAAGAAGAAGCTTGAACAACACTTAGAACAAAAGAGGGATCAATATCCATTTTTTAAATCCAAGACCAGAAAATTGATGATTTTCAAATCTTCAAGTTCAACTTTGATTTATCAAAATGTTTCAGTTAAGAAAGACACATTTGAAGTTGAGAGGAGAAAGATTTAAAACCTTTTTCTTAATATCATTTTCATTATAAAAGACAATGGTTAAGGAGTCAAAGGCCTTAAAAATTTTAGAAACAATAAGAGAATGAAAGGAATATACCAGAGAGGAAAAAAGATGAGCACTCAGCAGAGACTAAAGTGGTAGAGGATGCATGTCCTTCAGGATCTTCCATATCATTTATTTTTGCCATAAGGCAAATGTTGGAGATGTCATTCTCGCTTTCTGAAGTTGATTCATCTACCCAGTCATGGGTTTCAGTTATTTGACCTTTTCCCTTTCTGAGCAAAGATTCATTTATCTTCTTCTCTCCCTCTCTTGTATTTGGCCTTGTATTTTTCAGCACGATCGGTACTCTCTTTGAAAGAAGATGAGGAAAAACTTCGAGAGTGAGACCTGTTGGCAAAGTCAGGTCTCATTCTTCTTAACTTAGAGGAATTTTGGTTGGAAAAGGTAGTTTTAGATCTTCCTGAAGAATTGCTCCTACACTTAGAGGCAAAGTGGCCTTTCTTGCCACAAGCATAACATTCCTCATTTGCTTTATCGGAGGGAGAGAGTTTTGAGATAGAAGAAGATTTTCGGCCAAACTTAGATTTTCTAGAAGAAAAATGAAGGTCACTGGAAGTTTCCTCACCTTCATCACCAGCCTCACTAAGATAGGCTTCTGAAGGATCATTAGGTTCCTCTTGACTATTATGGTCAGAATCGGAGGGATAGGTTATTCTAGGAATACACACAGATTTCTTGAAAGAGTCACTGATAAGAGCCATAGATAAGCTTCTTATCTCTTTGATGACAATCTTCCTTTGGATCATAGTTTGTTCATAGTTAAAGAGAGATCCATATAGAACAGTAAGAGACATATGATCAAGATCCTTGGTTGTCTTGATGCAGGTACAGATGTTTTCCCAAAAGTCAGGAAGACCATCCATAAACTTGCATAAAACTTCCTCATTGTCATACACTCTACCCAAAAGCTTAAGGTCATTAAGAAGGTTGTTAAAACGGTTGTAGTAATCAGAAAGATACTCTCCCTTTTCATGAGAAAAGAGCTCGTACTTTCTGACAAGAGCAATTTTTTGCTCTTTTTAACCTCATCTGTTCCCTCATACAAAATGCATAAGGTAGACCATATTTCCTCGGCAGTAGAAAGATTCACCAAGGAGTGATACACCTCATCAGGGAGGGAGAGAGCAATGATGGCTCTGACTCTAGAGTCAAGAGCAAAGAGACACTTGTCATCATCATTGTATTTTCTGGGATTTTTGAGGATGTACCTCCCAGTAGCAAAAGTTCGTTCTTCATCCGAAAAATCATCAGAATTACCAAAAACAACATCTTTATCTCTTAAGTCAGAACGAGGTTTTTGGGTCTCAAAGCGAGTCCAAACTTTAGGAACAATAGGTCCCTCACGAAGAACAGCCAGATAATGGATGTCAGCTCCTTCTAGGAAAAACATCATTCTACTTTTCCAAAGAGAAAAGTTGTTAGCATTAAACCAAGGAGGTTTGACCATAGAGCCATTATCAGTTTGAGAAGAAAAAAGAAGAAGGATCAACTTTTGACGAAGATGCCATCACGGGTCTGATTTATCAAGTTAAATCAACCGCTCTGATACCACTTGTTGGTCCCAAGTAAGCAAAACACGTATTGTAGAAGGGGGGGGGATTTAATACAATACACAAAAAATTCACTTAATTTTAATTCTTTATTGATATAAATATCAAGAATTACACATAGAAAACTTTTAGGATTGTTGCGGAAAAGAACAGATAAATCTATTCTAACAATCTTTCACTTAGAAACTAGAAAATAAACACAACTTGAAAATACAAAGATCAAAGCTATGAAGTTCTTGAGAGAGAGAGAGAGAGAGAGAGGTTGCCAACTTTTCTTGAGCACTTAGAAATCTCTTCAAAAAGGGTTGGCTTGGAAGGAGACGTTCTTCACCCTTAAATACCATCATGTGCAATAATGCAAAGGACACTTGTCATCTTGGTATTGGATACCAAATATCTTCTTGCAAATGCAATAAGATCTTGATGTGACTTATCATAAAGCAAAGTAGACTTTTGTACCTTGATAAGACAACACCTCAATAAAGTATATTTGGTACATGTCCTTTTTCTGATCTTTCGGAGAAAGTCTCCATCATTTCAGAACTTGGGTGAATATCTTCTAAGAGAAGGAAGCTTCCATTCCCATTGTTAGAAGAACATTGGGAATGATGAAGTATGTCAAATCGAGATGGTTTGACATAAAGGGGTGTTACCGACACAGAGAGGATCGACAAGAAAGAGATTTGCCGAAAGGTGGCAAGGGGTATGCCGAACATGTGAAGGTTCGGCAGAAAAGAGTTCTGCCGAACATGAGAGGATTCGACACATGGGTAAGCTGCCGAAGAGGGTTCGACTGATAAGACTTAGTTCCTTGAAATTCACCTCAATCCGCAAAGTAGACTTCTTTCATGTTGATTTCGGTAGGTCTTCGACTCACAGATCTTTTCATGTGTAACTAAGCTATTACAAAGAACCATACTAATTCTAAGATGTACAATCATTTACAGAAGAGTAAACACAAACTAAAGGAGAGGTCATCTTCAAATCTTAGATGACCCAACAAAAACTCTACATTTGGTAGCTACGACCTCAACTACACTTCCACTATGTGTGATTGCAACGCACTTTCCAATGGCGTTGTGCCCCAGTTGGGGACTTTTTAACCTTGCGAGTATATTTGCAGCTCGTATATGTGATATTGTCACTTTTTGAATAACATTAAACGTATAACCAAGATGTACTGTGTTACCTTGTGATACCGACTGTGATACCTTTTGATACCCACTGTGATACCTTGTGATACCCACTGTGATACCTTGTGATACCTTTTGATATATGTGATACCTTGTGATACCCACTGTGATACCCATGATAGTTTTATATGATACACTTGAACCCTAAAAATCAAAATCAACCCCACAATGATATGATACGGATTGTGATACACCCAAATTCTAAATCAAAATCAAACCCACAATGATACACATTGTGATACCATTGGGTTATCACATTGGATCTCACAGTTGTCACAAAATATCTAGTTCTCACAAAGTATAAGGCACAAACCAACAATGAGGTGGATACATTATAATATATATTAGGTAATCAATATATTAGGTAATTAAATTAAATTAATTTTTTTCCACTAAATTAATTAAGTGTCTTAATGAGTTGTAATAAAAAAATTACTAAATTACCCTTTTTACCTTATTTAAGAAATATCCTTAAATATCTCAAATGTATGGTTCATATTAGATTTCCCGGTTACCACAAACTATGTAGTTTTCATTTGATTAGGCCCCTATATAGGGGTGAGCGAAACCCGCCCAACCTGAAAACCCCGACCCGACCCGACCCGAAAAGAGGGAAACAGCTGAACCCAAAAAACCCGAACCCGATATGGTCTGAACCGAAATATATGTTCGGATAATATAGGATCGGGTTGGGTACCCAAAACCCAAACCCGACCCGACCCGAATATCCGAAAGGTATCTGATTCCATTTGAATTCCATTTTTTATTTATAATTAATTCTAAATACCTAAATTAAATGATATCTCATATCTGCTTCCATTTTATTTTCCAATTTCCATCGCCATCGACCTAAATACCTAAATTGAATCGACCGTCTTCTCCAATCTCCAATCCATCGATCGTCGTTCCATTCCATCGCCACCATCGACCATCGTCCATCGACTCGCCCATCCCCATCGTCGTCCATTCCATCAACCATCGACGACTGCTCACTAAATCACCACCGCACACGATTGACGCCACGACGGACCGACGACCTCTCTCTCGATTACTCTCCAGCCACTGGCGTCTGGCAGCCTCTCTCTCGACCCCAACCACTTCTTTATCGCTTCTTGATTTCTGTAAGTTCTACTTCTGAGTTTTCGGGTTTTAAGCTTTTGATAATTTATAGTATGAAAAATCTATTGAGTTATTTTTTATGGGTTTTAAGTTTTTGATGAAAAATCACTAATGGGTTTTAAACTTATGAGTTTTCTAGGTTTTAATTTTAAGCTTATGAGTTTTCTGGGTTTTAAGCTTCTGATGAGAATGAGATATCAAACAAATGATTTCCAGTTTTTGTTTCCCTCCCACCCGAATACCCAACCCGAGCCACCCGAACCCGAGCCACCCCGAACCCGATATATCCGAAGTTCAAACGGACGAATTTCGGAGGTTCCACACACAACCCGATATCCGATCGGGTTTGGGGTTTAGGGCCCCGACCCGACCCGACCGATGCACACCCCTACCCCTATATATATATATATATATATATATATATATAGAGAGAGAGAGAGAGAGAGAGAGAGAGAGAGAGAGAGAACAAAGATCATTTCTTAACCAAGTATTTCTTGTTAACTATGTGAACTTTGCTCAACCAATAGGAATGCAAGGTTATTTGATGTTTAATTAATTAATTAATTTATTTCAATAGGGCATACGTCATAACAATAGTAATATTTTGTCATTAATTTCATGGAAGTTACAAAAAATGAAGATTCCAAAATTACTTTGTAGGTTACGATTTTTGAAGACCATTCTTTTTCATATTACTTTTTTGAATCATTTCAATATTATTATAATAGTTTTGGTTCATGATTGGATAAAACCGTATATTGTATAGTCATTCTTCTCGAAAAGGTAAACAGATGTGAACTTATATGCATAACACTAACAAATGTGAAGTTATATGCTTGGTGTTAAAAGATATGAACATATATGCATATCATGAACAAATATGTTAACATATTTGCACATGAACGTTGCTGTTAAAACATATTTTAATTTCACATAAAGATGAACAATCATCAACTACTAAAAGGTGAAATTAAAATTTAAATTAGATGAACATATGGAATTTAAATCTTCATCCACTCCTAATGTTGCTAGTCAAATTGGAATATAAATTAGATGAACATATGTGATCTAAGAGTTGATATTTAAATTGAAAGTAATTTAAGTTGATATTGAATGCAATTAATGATGAATTAGGCGTTTCATTTGGTTTTTTTTTTTTACTCATAATACCCTTACCGGTCATGTTCATCTTAATTAACAATAAATGAGACATTTTTTTAATAAAAATTGACTATTAATCTCAACCATCCAATATCAAGATGGATGGTTTGGATGAGTTCACAAAGTTAACAAGAATATCAAAGTTAACAAAAGAACTCAACCCTATATATATATATATATATATATATATATATATATATATATATAAAGGGAATATGCATCTTTTTTTCTTCACATTAAAGGTATGGGTTAGGGGTTATTTGTTTAAAAAAAACCTATTAATGACCTTTAAGTCTAAATCGTTCAGATTTTTTTTAGATTTAAACTGCTTTTTTTCTTTCCAGTTTTAGAACCTCTTAACTCTTAAATACGTCTGAAAGAAGAAATGGTGACCTAACTTCTTAAAACCTCTTATCGCCACCTTAGTTCATATGTTATTTTTTCTCTCAAGACACCTTCAGACGTTACAGAAACATACAGTCTTGTTGATTCATATTTTAAACTTCTGCACCACCTCTTATTAATTAGAAGTAAAATAAGACTTCAAGCTTTTTAAAAAACAAACGACACCTTAGTTACTTAATAGTTAATTTTGGAGTATTATTTTAATTTATATCCAAATAAGCAATTTCAATTGATACGGTTTACAACATTTCAAGAAAAACCAATTAAATTTTAGTTAGTTTAATAAAATATAGTCTTTTTTTTTTTTAATTTGTTGTGTGAGACCAACAATAACCATGAAGCAAAAGATGCTTTTTTTTATGTCCTTATTTACGAAGCAACAAAACAATAAAGAAAACCTTTTTTTTAATTTTAAATGTACATAAAAAAGGTGGTAGAAAACTTACAAAAATTCATGAAGTGGCATGAACAATGACGCAGGTAAGTATCGTATCCCAATTGAACCGTCGATTGCTCAAATCAACACTATATTCGTATGAACCTTAATAGCTTTTGGTAGCTCGTGTTATTGAAATAACAAAATAGAACAACAGTAAGAGATAATGAAATCTATAATTCTCATTAATCATAAACCCTTTATATAGGGATGAGTTACAAATTAATAACTATGAAATATTTCAGTTATAATCTAACTCTGTTATATTTATCTCTATCTCTATCGTCATATTCTTTACTTTTTAGGTCCAGGATACTTTTTCCAAAAAAAATAATTAATTTATTTTTATAAAAAAAAAAGAGCATGGGTAGATCCGTCCAAGAAATAATAAATGCTCCAACGGTTGAATAGGAGTAGTTAGCAACTGAAGCGACCGTTGGCTGTGAGTCACGTGCATTACTCTTGTCTTCACGTGCTTCTTTCACCTCCCCATCCCTTTCCCCATTTAATTCATTCTCTTTTCTGACCATCCGATCACTTCCATATCTCAAAACACTATAATTATTAACATTTCATCATACAAATCATACATTAAAAGATTAAAAACAAAAAACAAAAAACAAAAAACAAGATGATCAACTCGAAGAAAGGTTAGTAGATTTGTTCGTGTTTGTTCTTTTTTATATTTTCGGTAGTTTGTGGATGTGTTAGTATGCACTAAAGACTATTCAGGCAAATGTTTACTGAGTCACTTAGAAATTGTTTGGTTGGTTTTTCCATTAAGTACTGTATGTATAAAGGTTGGTTGTGCAGATTAATCTGTTTGTATAGATAAGGAGGTTTTTTCCCCTCATAGATGGGAAGAAGGGTGTTTTTTTTAATTGGGAGAAATATGTTCAGATTTTTTTGAATTTATGTATAAAGCTCATCTTAAAAGTTTACCGAATAAATTATTTTTTATATCATTAAGTCACTAACAAAATAGTCATTTATAACTGACCAAATAAACTGAGTTCTATTAAGTTCATTAAACTATTAATAAATATGTCCTTACTTTACCAGATGTGCATGACAAATACTGTGAATTTTATTCGGTTAGTGCTTACTGTGTTAAGAGATGTTTAATAACAATTTTACAATTTATTTTGATAGTTGAGAATTTTTCATGGTAAAGGTAAGTGAGGATGGTAATTATTACCTTAGCATTTGGTAAAGGATCCCTTTACTATAAAAATTATAGTATATTACTGATTTTGTAAAAACTTATTTCTAAAATGCGTCACTCAAGAAGAGTAATATTCATGTTAGTTTCAGGTTATGTTTGTCAAAGTAGGTGGTATGTTAGATATCGGCTGAGACGAAGAATCGTGTGAGAAAAAGAGTTAAGACGAGAAACGTAACAAAGAGATCTCCACCATTGATCACTTTTAATCTCCTGCCCACCCGTGGATTACGCTTTTCACGGGAACTGATCCGAAGCATTTCGATACGAGTCATTAGTGTTGATTTTCAATTAGGATTGATCCAAGGGTGAAGATCCATTCTCACCCTTCTCATCATAAATTCCTTTCTCACGGAAGTCAACCTTATTGGCCGATAAGGTAAATGTCATGTAAGAACCTACATGTTCACTAATAAACAAGTTGTTAGCTAATTAGATAGTCATATTTGATAAAACTACCTGATATGAAAGGTACAATATAAAAATATTTAAAAAGAAATGTTAAATAATCACTCAATTTTAACATAAAGGGTGTAACCGAAAGCAAGTGAAAAAGATGCTTTAAAAGTTTGTGAAAAATTATCTCTTATAGTTTTACCTACATGTATTTTCAATAAACTTAAAAAATAAACCAGGTTTGACAATAATTTACACGAAAATATCGTATCAACAAATCACATTTTCTATTTGTTTATTCTACGGGGTGTTTGGAAATCTCATAATAATAATGAATATCATTGTCTACATTTTGAGGATAAGTAAAAGAAAATATTTAACTTTTACTTTTGTTATATCATTTCCTTTCGATTTTCGATCAAATTTTTGTGGTTTCTATGATTATATATTTAATTTTCATATTAGCTATATATGAGTTAGAATCAAATTCTTATTTATTATATTGTAAAATTATAATCTCCAGAACACATTATTATTGATATACTCCTTTTGTATAAATATAATTATGTTCATAAAAAAAAAAGCATTTACATAATAATCGAATATTAAAAAAGTTGTGAAAAATCAATATTATTAGTATTTTATAATGATTGTAAATTGAAAAATAAGTATATTTAAATTAAAAACTTATTAAAACGTTGCATTTTGTGAGAATAACTTAACATGCAATATTCTTTTCAAACAACATATGATATATAATAATTGTATGAAGAAAAATAAATTTTAATGCAAAATTATCAAAAAAAAAAAAAAAAATCTTTTTCTTTGTGTGATTTTCACTAATAATTTAAATAACATAATGATATAAACATCCTCATCACACATGACTCATAATTTGTCTCTTTGGATTAATACGTTAAATAATAATAACAATACCAATAATGAAAAATAATAATAATAATAATAGTGCTCCGACCCGGTGAATAGATGGTGAGTTGGGTCGGACCCATCTTGGTTTGGAACTAATCTTCTCATGGTTTCCTACCCTTGTGACCAAATGACAACTTGTACCAAAATGTTTATACATTTATTTAATTTCGTAATCAAAATAATAATCATATACCATATCATTGGTTGGGACCCATATTTTCATTAAATATAAAATGCATTATAACTATAAAAAAAATCACACTATAGCATGGCTCTTTTTTAAAAAAAAAATTATTAACAGAAAAACCATTATACTATATTTGACGCAGCGTAGGTTTGCGGAATGATCGACAAGCGTCTAAACCCTTTTGATAACGAGAATTACAGATCGTAAAACTCAAAATTAAGAGAAAACTCTCTAAAAGACTAAACTTTTATTGATTGAAACTTGATTGAATTGATTAACAATGAAACCTAGCTACCCTATTTATAGCTAAACTAACTCAAAGATAACTATGGAAATAAATCTATCCTAATTCTAAACCAACTATAAAAGTAATTAAATAATTAATAAAAGGAAACTAAATAATAATCCTAATAATAATAATTATAAAGATGATAAATAATTACTAAAACTAAATAATTATCCTAAACTAATTAAGAAATAAAATAATCAAATAAACAAATAAATGCAATTCGTTCGGGACCCGTTAAGACACGCCCCCGACCCGGCACGCGACCCATGCCGCGGGAGAAGTCGCGTAAGAGAATGGTTTTCCGTTTCCAATTATTTTCGAGAATTCTTATTAACTCCCGAATTCTCCCTGTATCAATATTGTACCATTTTTTATAAAAAAAATTGTTTTCATGATTTAAAAGGTTGATATCTAACAATCGTCCAAATCTTATATAAAATAGTTATATAATATATTCAGTACGTTTTCCGGTATGTATAACATATATCAACTACAGAATATAGAAATGTTTATTTTTTGGGAAATTAATAAAAATAACTATTTTTCTCTAGTGGTTTGACCTATTATCCACTTCTCTCTGAGTTTTACCAAAATAGCCATATATCTGCAAAAACTAGGTCCGTTATGCAATAGCAGACATAGCTCAAAAACACCAAAAAATACGATCAGATTTTCCTAATTTTTTTTTTTTGCTAACCCGAGTCAAATTTTTAAAGGAAAATCGATTAGATTCCTACGTTTTTTTGATGTTTTTGAGTTAGGTACGTAATTGCGGACCTATATATTACAGACTACGACTATTTTGGTAAACTTAGAGATAAGTGGCTAAGAGGTCAAACCACTAGTGAAAAATAACTATTGATATTAATATTAATTTCCCTTATTTTTGTTAAAGAAAAGCAGAAGAGCATGAAAAGACAAGTCCACCCCTAGGATTAGAGGTAGGGGTGGTGATATCTCAAATGTATTGTCTAGTTAGGTGATGGGGTGGGGGGTCCCTAGTGTGTTTGGGTGTTTCCAAATGGTAAAGGTTTTGTAATGTGGGGTTGCTTCTTATTGTCATGCCAAGAGAGACATAACCACAAGGTTTTGGATTGAAATATTGGGTCAAGTGTGACCTGTCAAAGCATGGGGAGATGATATATGTTGACAATGAAATCTTTCATTAGTCAAACTTTTTGACATTTTGAATTCAATGCAAAGACAAATCAAAAGGGTATTATTGTCATTTTATTTTGAAACAACGGGTGTTCGGTTAGTTTGCATGTAAATATAGCATAGGGGTTTTGAAGATAATTGTCGGAAAAATCTTCAGTAGCACTAAGAAGACTCGACCTGATAATCGATGGAAGAAGCCTCAAAGTTTTCTGTATGACATGCATTCTCTAGAAAACAAAAGAGAAGGGTGTTTAAACATTTGGGTGTAGCTTAACATGCGAGACATTAGATCTGCTCTCCATTGGTCACTACTTCGAGTCCCACTAAAAGCCACCAAAGCATTTGGTTAATTTCATGCCTCCATGAAACTAGTTGAGATGTATGGGAATTAACAGGTGCACACACGATTATCAAAAGAGAAGGGTATTTATGTAATTTTGTGACCACTTACTGGTAATTAATGGAGTATTTGAACCTTCTGCCAACATGGTACATAGTAGATTTTCAAGGAAAAAAAACTTTAATTATCCTTGTTAATTTCGGCTCATGGAAAAAAATTTGATTTATGACAATTGAAACGATTGATTTGAACAAAAAATAAGCCATGTGGGGTTGGTGTCGTGGTTTATGTCTACAAAGATATCAGTGACCCAATTTGTCAAGTTATTTGACATTTATTTAACACAGCAAAGGTCGTTTTTTGTCCAAGTTGCTTTCATGTAGAAAATGTGTATTCGTCCATTGAATCTTGGCCTCAATTACTATCTATCGGGCTATAACGATAAGATAATTGCTCTCGTGGTCAACAAGAGTTATATAAAATTAATTCTACAATCATATATACGTTGTTATTTTGTTTTATATGCCAGATTAATCACAAAATATTTATATTGTTTTTAATCGTGAATGAATTATTTAATACATTTTCCTTTTTAACATATGGGATGGGGAAACCCACGATTCAACTTTAGAGAGTGTCCTACTTGTCAGGTTATCTCCAATTATGAGTGTCTCCTAAATTGTAATTAAAATCAAAAGGAAAACCAAAATTACAAACTTAAATCATGAAGGAAATTATGGAGAAAAAAAAACCATTAATGCTAATTATATGTAATTAAATTATTTATTAAAAATGCATGTCTTAAAATATTATTTAAAAATTGTTTTATAGTTTTCCAACGTATGCTTTTCGAGTATTGAATAATCATTTCTAAATATAAAATTTATTAATGTAATATTTTTAAAGAAAATTTGTTGTTAGAATGATGTTAAAATTATCCATATTAACTTTAGATTTTGAAAGTTGAAAACTTTGAAGTTTTATTATTAACAAAGAAAACATTGAAAAAACACATACATATTCGTAAAGCAAGAAACTACAATGTCTTTTTTTTTTTTTTCCTTTTCTGATCAGCATAAAAAAGACAGCAAAAACTTAAGAGTATGCACCTATCAAATTTTCGGCAACCATTTAGTTTAAACCAGTGTAGTGATGTGGTGCATGTCAGAATGCGTGTCGTGCGAATTGTATGAGGGGTGGGGTCTTATGGTGACGAGGCTCGGGGGGCAATATGTTCGTGTATTTGTGTTTGCATTAATGCAAACAGCCAAACACAATTATGATTTTCTAAGTCTCCCTGTAGAAATTTTTTTTTAAACTACTCTTAGTATGATAGAGCTTAGAAATGGGTAAACATAACCCGATAATTAGGGATCGTTCAAAGTTAATTGAATACGACCTGACTGTTAAACTGGTTATGAAATAACTAAATTAGACCAATTAAGGATCGGTTAGGCCCATTTGGTTTAAAAAAAACTGAATTTTACATTGGGCTTTTTGGTACTAGGTGAAGGCCCGGTCCAAGTTTAAGTTGTATTTAATTTAAGTATATAACATTTTAATTAAAAACTTGGATAGTTAAAAATGCATAATTAAAATGTTATATATTTGATCAAACATTTTATTTTATTTTGGTTATATTTAATTTATAGTTTAATTATAAATAAAGAAAAATTAAAACAAAAATGGAAATAGCTAAGCCAACCCTACCTGTTAAGTGTTAACTACCAATTATAATTTTTTTTACCTAACTACTGGTTATAACCAATGCTTTAAATTGTGTGATGAGTACCGTGACGGTGAGATCAAACTTTAGCCATGGTGAAGCCACAATGTTTTTCAAGACGTAAATTATGACGACATATCTGTGTATAATATAAAATTATATATACATTAGAAATGTACCCTTACAATGCAGCGAGTTTCTGAAATCTAGAACTCGAACCCTCGATCATCATTCATACTTTTTGTTAGTCTTTTTTGATTTTATTTTACGATTTTGAGAAACCTAGATTTAAAACAAAAATATATTTTAGTTTAGTTTAATTATGGTTTTTTATAAAAAATAATAATAAAGAATTTTGTTACGGGTCAAAAAATGTTTAATTTAAATGATAACTATATTTAAGATATATTATATTTAAAATTAAAAAGATAACATACTTCATGTAATACCCTCAAATCTGGAAATAACAACTTATTTGAAATTTTCTAAATACATCCATAAATGAATCATCTACAACCACAAATTCAGATTTTGCTACAATACACACCTTCTATCTATACATACAGTAAACAATAAGGACCGGTGCTACTAAAACCCAAAACATGTCACTATCTCCAACTCGCAGAAGACTTCACCAATTACTTACGTTTGTAAGGCTAAGGCTCAACTCTTCATAGCACCGCTAGAACTGAACCCCCCCTAGGAATCTGATGCACATGCCGACAAATAAAAATGTTAGGCTTAACGCCTAGTGAGCTCAAGAGTATTAACATGAACGAATATATCTTTAAAAGAAAGGAAATCAGTTTAAATCAAGATCCTTCGAAATATTATACTTCAAAATGGAAACGACACATTTTCCCATAATATACACTTTTAAAGACAATGCTCCCAAAACACACGTTTCTTATAAAATGGTGCAACACATAACTCACCCAAACATGATCATAGTTTCGGCACTTATTTGGTAAAAACATGAATAACCATTTATACCCCAAAGTACCCAAAACATGGTCGGGATAGAGTTCCCGACCCTTAAATCGCTATCAAAACCACATATACCGTACGTCCGAAAACATGGACACTTGGTCCAATATTCACGCGACCGTAAGGAACCAATGACAATAAAATAAGACGTTCTTATATTTAACATACTGATAGCCAACAACGGGGGAAACCCGTATCCGTTGAGGGTGGAGGGAACACAAAAGTATACCACCCAAACAACGTTAATCGCATGACACCTCCCGACATTCCAGCCCGGTGTCCCTACGACTTCTTTACAAGTGTCACCCCAAGTCAGTTGACCTTGATGGATCATTCCGAAGAACTCCATCCTGAAGGCCCGACACACTTAAAGACTACCTCCCAGGCATTACTTCAAGCGGCGGAGGTCCTAGCACCTACTACTCCGGTAGCACTAGCCGACTAAACCCTCCTAGCGATCACTTGTAAAGTTTTCGGTCATAAAACATGGTACCGAAGTTTAACCCCGCAATACCTAATTGACCATCCCAAAACAGACTGACTCACGTGCCTATGGATCCATTACACACTGTCTAACGTTACCGGACTACACACGAATGACCAGAGCACCCGAGCCCGTAACCAACCTCAATACGCAACACAGCGCATTAGTACGTACGTCATAAACGGACTCTACATTGAGCCGTCTAAAACCGAACAAGTGTCCTCAAAACTCCTTTAAACGATATCGAGCCAAAATGCGCAAAACCTCTTTTGACCCACGATCACATTTTTCAATATAATAAACACACTCGACCCATACCGTGAAATTACATGCTCCCAAAATGCTTGGATGGATTCCAACACAGTTTAAGTCGGGACAAAAAGGTTTTCCAAACTAGACTTGTGAACTCAAATACACCGATTTACGTATGTCATGAATAAGACCTCATTTGTACAAAATCACCAAGAATGCATAAGTCATGAAATGGACTCTGTTTGTACCAAATCCCCAAAATGCACAAATAATGCTATTACTTATCAAGATGTCCAAATCCCAAATATAAGCATTTTATGGAACTAAAATAAACCAAGTTCATCAAATATGAAAACTCATTAAAATACTCACACTTTGACAAATACCAAGTAAAATACGTTCTTACTTCAAAATACTCCAAACTTATCAGCAGTTAACCATTTCACGTATAACACTTTAAAATAACCATTTTGGCATGTACACCGTTTTCACAAATCAACTTGAACTCACCTTGCTAGATTTAGGCTAAATCTAGATTTTACCCAACGAGCTCTTTTGAAGGCCGCTTGAATCCTCAAGCCGAAAACTTCCAAAACCTAGATCCAACATTCCAACCCAAAAATAACCATAAGTAATCATACCCAACCATAAGGAAACATTCTCCAATCATAAAATACCAAGATCCCAAACAAGATCAAAACCCTAATTTCTCTAAAACCAACAAATCCAAGATTGGAGATATCAAACCTTAAGAAACCACCAATGGAGCATTTATAACCTTATTACAAGAAAACTTACCCTTGAAGGCAAAGAGGCTTCCGAGAACACCCAATCCAACACTTCAACCCGAGCTCCCGACCGTTGCACTTGACGATGAAGATGAAGATGGAGGTTTTGTGGTTCAAGGTTCCAACTAGTTAGATGGTGAAGTAACATGTGGTTTGAGGAGGAAAAACCCCCAAAATAGGTTTGGGTTCAGTTTTGGTGTTTGGGAGAGAAAAGGGAAGGAGATAGAAGTGAGAGTGAGGGAAATGGTTGAGAATCGCGACTCTTAAAAAACCCTGGGGCCGACCGCGATTGTGCCCGGCGATTGTGCCAGGGCACTATCGCCCAAAACGTACCGCAGGCACACCCCCGCTGGCGATTGTGCCCAGGGCACTATCGCCAGGGCATTATCGCCCAGAGTGTACCGAGGCTCGTTTCTTCTCATTTTCCGCACAGACCACTCATGACGCGATAAAGCTTAATAGGTAAGATATAAGGGATGAAATTCTACGATAAGAAACAAGAATTTCTCAAAAGGGTTGACTTTCACAGACAGGAATTTACGAGTGTTACAATCCTCCCAACCTTAGAATGATTTCGTCCTCGAAATCTAGGTTCCCATGAAATCTCGCCCACAGGGAGATTGACCTTAACCCGTTGCTAGCACCACCAACACGTCCCTTACACCGATACTAACATTGCTGCCCCTTTTGGGCACAATATACTCATAACCGAGCGTACACTTAACTCTCCACGAATTCAAACATTGAGCTTTTATAAGTTGTACTTATGTTTAATCAATTTATACTTTTGGATTTTAATTAATATGCATTAATAAGTGGTACCTAATGCATAAAAATTAGTTTTTAAGAGTTTAGCTTAAATGCTTTACTAGAAGCGTACTCGCTCAATGCAGCGAGATACATCACGATTTTAATTTTAATTTTAATTTTTTGCTTTTTATTGATTTACAGTACGATTTTAGATGGTTTTTATTGAGTGATAATGTTTTTTTATATATAAATTTGTTTAATTTAGGCTTAACAATATAATGTTTTTTATATAAAAAAAATTAAGTAATTTGTTAAAATTCATTAATTATCATATATATTTTAAATTTTTTATATTTAAATTGAGATGTTTATTCTGTTTTGATTATGTTTATCAGAATTCAAATTTCATAATTTTAAAATTTGGGGATTAGAGATAAGGATTTTGGGGGATAAAGATGAAATTTATTAATTAAGGTTAAAAGCTTTACAGGTAGTACATTAGGCTTTAGTAGTTATTTTTAAGAGATTTTAAGTAAATAACTTTAAATGATAGTACATAAAGCTTAGTGAATTGTAATTAAGAGTTTTTTATGCCATCTTTATAATATAGTATAGATATATTAGTTAAAATTCAAAATTAGAAGTTAATGAAACATAATTATAACTTATTAAAGTCCCATGTTTTTATTTGTATAACTAACTGCAAATAAACATATTAAATACAAGATAAACACTATGAGATAAACTAGCTGTTTTATTTTTTATTAAAATATATTTATTAGATCAATGCATGTTTTTATAATATAGTATAGATATATTAGTTATGAGATTATAACTAATATAGATATTGATGAAATCGTCCAATAAATATAAAAAATAAATATTGATAATAGTAGATAATATTGATCAAATCGTCTATTAAATATAAAAAACAAATATTTATATTAATAAATGAATATCCATTCCACAAATAGATGATGATGTAATATTGATCAAATCGTCCATTAAATATAAAAAACAAATATTTATATTAATAAACGAGTATCCATTCCACAAATAGATGAGATATTGTGCTTGGATAAGTTGTACCAAGGCATTATGAAATTGTAAATTAAGTAATTGGATAAGTTGTATTTTGTGCTTAAAATGTTGTAATTAAGAGTTTTTTATGTCTCTTTTATAATATAGTATAGATAGATATGTTTATCACTATTATTAAACATGTTGATAATTTTGAACAAAGGTAAATTAGATTATATATTAAAACCTAAAAAGTAAGACGATAAAAAGATTAAAATAAATCAAATATAACGCCTTAAAAACTGCACATTGTACTAAGGCATGGCATGAGCTTTATTTGGCGTTGGCCGTCGGAAACAAGCCCCGAGCCATAGCTACAAGAGAAAGGAGCCTACTCATCCATAATCAAGGAGCCTCATTGATAAATGCAAATTTTATACATTTTTATGTCAATTTTACCCTAAAAATATGTGGTAATTAAGTGCTTAAAATGCCCCTATTGGTTTGAGTTTTACATTTTATTATTAGTGTTTAAAAGTCAAAAAAAATAAATTTTAATTAAGTAGTGTGTGTTTTATAATTAAAGAAAATATATATATATATATATATATATATATATATATATATATATATATTTTGGTCCTTG
Source organism: Arctium lappa (assembly GCA_023525745.1). NCBI lineage: Eukaryota > Viridiplantae > Streptophyta > Magnoliopsida > Asterales > Asteraceae > Arctium > Arctium lappa. The sequence goes on along the minus strand of CM042062.1, from coordinate 56,830,559 downwards.
TGTACGTGTAGTAGATAAGAAAACAAAAGAAAAAAAAATAATAATATATATTTAGTTTATATGGTCTTTGTGTTGTACGCAGTACCAAAGAAAAAAAAAGAGAAAGAAACATGTGCAGCCCAAAATCAGCAGCCCAAGTTCAGAAGAAAGAAAAAAGAACGTCCAGGTCTCTTTCACGTACGCCTCCTTCGATTCATCAGTGACGAACGCGACTTTCTGCAATAGTGAACCCGCGCCCCAAGCTGCACCAAACACTGTGTTCGACTCCAATCTTACACGGGCGAGTTTCCAAACGGGTTTAACCCGCGCCCTAAGTCGCGAGGGTCTAAAATCGGTGGCCACGTTCTTTTTCATGCGGTTTTCAATCGGGGGTTTAAAAAGGGCTGAGGGTAACCGTCGTGAGGAGAGGGGGAACATTTGGAGAAGTCGATTTTGAGGAGCAAAAACGCAGCAGGAGGTCGATTTTGGAGAGATTTCATCATTGCAATATCTTCAATTTCATAAATTAGGTTAACTTTTCTTCCCAATTTCTTAGTTTTTGTTTCAAATTAGCCATGTGTGGCTAATTTTCTTTAGAATTCGACTTTGGGTTGTTAACTTTTGCAATTTCTAATTCATATGGTTGTTTGAGATGGTGCAATCCAACTTTATTTTGATTATTCATCCAATTTCTAAGATTTATGGTTTATAAAATTAGTTTTCATGCTTTTTGATCAATTGTGTGGAAATTGATTGTTGTTAGTTTGTTTACTAAATCCGTAATTGTTTAGTTAACAATTGTTAGTGGCAAACAACGAAGTGGGTTTTGTCAAAGATTCCTACTTTTTGTTGTGAGATTGGATGAGACGGAAAGGTTGAATTAACCGAGCTTATGTGTTAATTTATCCGGATTCGGGTTCCATAAATTTTCATGCTAGTATAAGTTAAGCTTTCAAGAGCTTGTTTGAGGCTAATTATATATTAAGGTTTGGTAGGAGAGCTTATTCCTTTCAAATGCTAATTATGATGGAATTGATTGTGAGATCTTTTTAACAATTATAACCGGGTTAATCGAAATAGTTGCGATAATCGTATACATTATCTATGATACAACTTTTGAATGGAATTGCATTAGTGTTTGCTACCCAAAGTTGAGTTCATTTTCGCTTTATTTGTTTTTAAACTTGTTTTTAACTTTCGTATGTTAATTTCTTGCACAAACAAACCCCCCTTTTTCATAGTTACTTTTAAGTAAATAATTTTGTACTTGTTGATTCGGTATAGAAGGGGTTAGAATCGAGTCTCTGTGGATTCGACCCAACTTACCACTTTTGCAATTTTTATTGTAAAATCGTGTGCTAGTTTGGAATTATTATTTGGTGGACTCGGCATCCGTCAAATTTTTGGCGCCGTTGCCGGGGACTCGGTATTTATAACGGTTTATGCCAAGATCTTCACGTACAGGTACACCCATTCCAATAAATTCTGAAATCGAACGGACCACCAAAAGACTAAGGAAACAAGCTGAACTTCGGAAGAAGTTAGGCGAGGGACCTTCGTCACCAGGGGTAAATATCTGGAAAGATATTAACCTATCGAGTGATTCAGACGAAGAAAAAGAAGAAAACCCAAAAATAGAAGTCGAGGAGCCGAAGACAGAATCTGAAGAAGAAGAGGAGAAAGAGCCGAAGGTCAACATGGGTGATGTGGAGCAGACGCTACGTCAACTAGCGACCCAAGATGTTGCTCAGACTCCCATTTGTATCAGGTATCCAACAGGTAATCAAAATTTCGTTCTTAAGACTGGCTTGGTCCATCTCTTACCCACGTATCACGGGTTAGAAAATGAGGACCCCAACAAGCACTTAAAGCAATTTCACATAGTTTGCCTTAGCATGAAACCAAGTGAGGTTACGGAGGACCTTATAAAGTTAAAGGCATTCCCTTTTTCTTTAAAGGACTGTGCTACGGATTGGTTGTACTCGTTACCCCCCGATTCGGTAACGACGTGGAACCAAATGGCGAGGCTATTTTTAGATAAATTTTTTCCCGCCTCCCGAGCCGCTAACCTCCGTAGAGAGATCTGTAGTATTAAGCAACGAGATGTTGAAACTCTCCACGAGTATTGGGGGAGATTCAAACATCTCTGTGTGAGTTGTCCACAACACGGAATCTCGGAGCAATTGCTTTTGCAATATTTCTATGAGGGTCTCCTCCCGATGGATAGAAAGATGGTCGACGCCGCAAGTGGCGGTGCCATGTTTAACAAGACCCCGACCGAGGTTAGAGCTCTAATCACTACTATGGCCGAAAACTCCCAACACTTTAGTGTGAGGAGTGACATGAGGAGAGAGCCACAAAGAGCCAATGAGGTAAATGTAGCGAGCATTGAGAGTCGTTTATTTGATCTTACTAACTTGGTTAAACAGCTTGTAGTTAGCAAAGAACAGGTGAAAGCTTGTGGGATATGTTTAGCAACAAGCCATCCAACTGATGCGTGCCCACAACTTCAAGAAGATGTGTTGGTGACGGCCGAAGATGTGAACGCCATAGGAGGTTTTCAAGGTCAGCCACAACAGCAACAAAGGTATTTCAACAACAACTTTGGCAACCAAAGACCCCCTCAATTTCAGAATTTTGTGCAAAGGCCGCCACAACAACCATTTCAGCAAAGAGCACCCTTCAATCCAAATCAAGCTACTTCTAGTGGCTCAGGTATGTCTCTTGAAGACATTGTTAAAAACTTAGCCACTAACACTCTTCAATTCCAACAGAAAACGGAAGCGAGTATCCAAAATTTGGGAGCTCAAATGACACAACTTGCTACTTCCGTGAGCCGGTTGGAATCTCAAGGAAAGTTGCCTTCCCAAACGGAAACGAACCCGAAGCAAAATGTGAGTGCAATCGTCTTGAGGAGTGGAAAAGAGCTTGAAGAACCAAAGTTGACGAAGAGTAGAGAAGTGGAGAAAGAGAAGGAGGTGAGTCCAAAACCGGTTCAAAGTGAGAAACAACCGGAACCCACCGTTGAGGTAAGCGAAAAAGCAAAGGTAATTCCACCACCCTTTCCTACACGTTTTCAAATGTCTAGCAAGGCTAGAGAAGAAAAAGAGATTTTAGAAACTTTTAGGAAAGTTGAGGTGAATATCCCTCTTTTAGATGCAATCAAGCAAGTCCCTCGTTACGCTAAGTTTTTGAAAGAATTGTGCACAAATAAAAGAAAACTTAGGGGTAACGAGACGGTCAATATGAGTGAAAACGTGTCGGCCGTGCTTCAAAAGAAACTACCCCCAAAGTGCAAAGATCCCGGTGTTTTCACCATTCCTTGCAAATTGGGGAATGTCACGGTTAATAGGGCTATGCTTGATTTAGGTGCATCTATCAATGTGATGCCATATTCTATCTTTAAGACTTTAAATGTAGGCCCCTTACAAGAAACCGGGGTGGTCATTAAATTGGCCAATAGATCCGTAGTACACCCAAAAGGTGTATTAGAGGACTTATTGGTTCAAGTGAATGAGCTTGTTTTCCCCGCTGATTTTTATGTTATTGATATGGAGGAGGATTCTCATCCGAAATCCACATCCATTTTGTTAGGGAGGCCATTTTTGAAAACTTCGAAAACAAAGATAGATGTTCATAATGGCACACTTTCTATGGAATTCGATGGTAACACCATTCATTTTAATATCTATGAAGCCATGCGTTTTCCAAGTGATGTATCCTCTCTTTGTGCCATTGACATTCTTGAACCCATTTGTCAAGAATTATTTGAACTAACCCATTTTGATGCTTTAGACACAACTTTGAGTAGGTCTTTAGATGAAACGGGGGTGACTAAACTCATGAAGAGGATTGAGCTCGGACCCGAGTTTCACGAGCTAGTAGCTTCTATGGATCACAAGAAGACTGTAAGGTATGATATTGCTCAAATTTCTTTACCACCATCTAACAAAAAGCTACTTCCTTCTATTTTGTAGGCACCCGAATTAGAGCTAAAGCAACTCCCGGATCACCTCAAGTATGCCTATCTAGGAGAAGGAGAGAAACTACCGGTGATCATTTCAAGTAGCTTAGACACATCCGAGGAGAAGAAGCTTATATCTGTGCTCAAACGGTACAAGGAAGCCATTGGGTGGATGATAGCCGACATCAAAGGTTTGAGTCCATCAACTTGCATGCATAAAATCTTGATGGAGGATGATTTCAAGCCGTTTCGTGAGGCTCAAAGACGTTTGAATCCGCCCATGATGGAGGTTGTGAAGAAAGAGATTCAAAAGTTACTTGATGCGAACATGATCTTTGCTATTTCTGATAGCAAATGGGTGAGCCCGGTGCAAGTTGTTCCGAAGAAGGCCGGAGTAACGGTAGTGGAGAATGCCGAGGGAGTGATGGTTCCAACGAGAGTACAAAGTGGTTGGAGGGTATGCATCGATTACCGGCGGTTGAACGCTTCAACCCGAAAGGATCACTTCCCCCTACCTTTTATCGATCAGATGCTCGAGAGACTAGCAGGTAAGTCCCATTATTGTTGTTTAGACGGTTTTTCTGGTTTTCATCAAATTCCGGTTGCACCGGAAGATCAAGAGAAAACCACATTTACATGTCCTTTCGGCAATTTTGCTTATCGCCGAATGCCCTTTGGCCTATGCAATGCACCAGCTACTTTTCAGCGGTGTATGATGAGTATTTTCTCTGAATTTGTTGAAAACATCATTGAAGTTTTCATGGATGATTTTACCGTCTATGGAAACTCCTTTGATGAATGTTTAGAAAATCTCACTAAAATACTTCAAAGATGCATAGAGACCAACTTGGTTTTGAATTATGAAAAATGTCACTTTATGGTAAACCAAGGGGTAATCTTAGGACATATCATTTCTAGCAAGGGGATTGAAGTAGATAAAGCTAAAATAGATGTGATTAAAAGCTTACCCTACCCCACTTCGGTGAGGGAAGTCCGGTCATTTTTGGGTCATGCAGGTTTCTATAGGCGCTTCATCAAGGATTTCTCACGCATTACCCGACCGATGTGCATCTACTTCAAAAGGATGTGGAGTTCGATTTTGATGAGAAGTGCAAGGAAGCTTTTGATAAGCTTAAGGAGATGCTCACATCCGCCCCAATCATGAAACCACCAAATTGGGAACTTCCCTTTGAGATTATGTGTGATGCAAGCAACTATGCTATTGGAGCGGTACTCGGGCAAAGGGTTGGAAGGAACCCACATGTTATTTATTATGCCTCGAGGACCCTCGATAGCGCGCAAGCAAACTACTCCACCACGGAGAAGGAATTGCTTGCGGTTGTCTTTGCTTTGGAAAAATTTCGTCAATATCTCTTAGGTACTAAAGTCATTGTTTTTACAGATCATGCGGCGTTGCGGTATTTGATGACGAAGAAGGATGCTAAGCCAAGGCTCATCCGATGGATTTTGTTGCTCCAAGAGTTCAACTTGGAGATTAGAGACAAGAGTGGGGCACAAAATCTAGTGGCGGATCACTTGAGCCGAATAGTTTCCAACGAAGAGCCGCTACCATTAAAGGATAAGTTCCCGGATGAGCATCTTTTTGAAGTGAAGACCGCGGTTCCTTGGTACGCCGACATAGTCAACTACCTAGTCACCGGGACCACACCTAAGGAGCTACCAAGATCGAAGAGAGACAAGATAAAGAGTGACTCTAAGTACTACATGTGGGATGATCCTTATTTGTGGAAGCAAGGATCCGATCAAATCATAAGGCGATGTGTAAGTGACGATGAGGTAACTTCTATTCTAGAATTTTGTCATTCTTATGCATGTGGTGGCCATTTTGGCCCAACAAGGACAACACGTAAGGTTCTCGAGAGTGGTCTCTTTTGGCCACATATTCATCGAGACGCATACATGTTTTGTAAAGCTTGTCCTCGTTGCCAACACACCGGAAATCTTAGCTGTAGGGATCAAATGCCTTTGACTCCCATTCATGCTTGTGAGATTTTTGATATTTGGGGCATTGATTTCATGGGCCCTTTTCCATGTTCTTTTGGGTTTTATTACATCTTACTTGCTGTCGATTACGTCTCTAAATGGGTAGAGGCGAAAGCGACAAGGACTGACAGTGCTAAAGATGTTTCAGATTTTGTGAAGGATAATATTTTCTGCAGATTTGGAGTTCCGAAGGTGGTTATAAGCGATAGGGGCACCCATTTTGTGAATGGAATGATGGCGGCTTTGTTCAAAAAGTATGGTGTAAAGCACCGTATATCTACCGCCTACCATCCACAAACAAATGGGCAAGCGGAAGTGTCAAATCGGGAGATAAAGCAAATTTTGGAAAAAACGGTCAACCCGAGTAGGAAAGATTGGAGCTTGAGGCTCAATGATGCATTATGGGCCTACCGGACCGCCTACAAATCCCCGATAGGTATGTCCCCTTTTCATTTAGTTTACGGGAAAGCTTGTCATCTTCCCGTTGAGTTGGAACATAAGGCCTTTTGGGCCGTGAAAAATATCAACTTGGACATTGATAAAGCCGGTACTCACCGAAAACTCCAACTCCAAGAATTGGAAGAGATACGCAATGATGCGTACGAGAGTAGTTACTTATATAAAGAAAAGACCAAAGCTTTTCATGACAAAATGTCTTCCCGTAAGACATTTGTTTTAGGTCAAAAGGTCTTACTATTTCACTCTCGTCTCAAATTGTTTCCCGGTAAACTTAGGTCCCGATGGGTGGGACCATTTGTTGTTACTAATGTGTTTGGTCATGGTGCAATAGAGATAAAAAGTGAGAAAACAGGAAAAGTGTTCAAGGTTAACGGTCATCGTCTAAAGCCGTTTTATGAAGGTTTCAAACCTCTCGATGTCGAGGTTTTCGAGATGGGGGTGCCGGAAGGAGGAGCACCTTAGACCATGAAGGTGTCTAGCCAAAGACGTTAAAGAAAGGCGCTGCATGGGAGGCAACCCATGGATTTCCATTTAATTGCTTTCGTATTTGTTTTAGTTTGTTAGATTCTCCTCTTTCACTCTCGCGTTTCCCTTGATTATTTTCAGGATTCACCCCGGAGTTGGAGCTAAAAGGACGCATCTACCTTCACGGACTCATACATTAGAGGACTATTCACCAAATCAGGGGAGTTTACTGTTACCCCTCGTTCTTTAATTGCTTTGAATGTCCTTTGTATTATTTGAATACATTGAGGACAATGTATGGTCTAAGTGTGGGGTGGGCTGTAAATTTTGAGTTTGCATGATTTGGGTAGATAAATGTTTTTAGGGTGTTTTTAGGGGTAATTTTTTGCAAAAGTATGTGCTTAAATGTGGATTTTTGTCCGTTTTAACAATGTGTTAGCATGTTTTTATGGCTTAAATTGTTGATGATGATGAGTTCGGATGTATGTATAGCATGATTGAGTTTGATTGATAGCACTTAAAGTCGACTAGTGATAGTATACCGGTTAAAGTTAGACCCTTGCTAATCTCTTGAACAACTTGAACATCATGAGACTTTGAGCCTACTAGACTAAACATTTTGATATTAGTCTCAATTTCATTTCTTGTGTGAATATGTCATGCCTAGTCACGTGCTTCTAGAACTTGATTTGCCTCTCCTTAAGACTACATGATATTTACATGCTAATAAATATGACAAAGGCCATCGTTTGCTTATTTTCATGTTAACCCAATAGCCTTAAGCCTACCCTTATGTTATTATTACCATTTTGTGCACCATCTTGAGCCTTAGCCTATTTTCTTTGTCACCCACATCATGAACCAATCCAAACACAACTCACCCGACCAATCACCAATGGAGTGTTTCGGTATGATCCCTATGTGCTTGAAAGAAGTTATATGTTGGGAAAGAAAGAAAAAAATGAAAAATGAAAAAAAAGAATCAAAAAGAAAAATCGATAAAAAAAAATGTGTCGTCAATAAATAAAATGAATAAGACGACGGAAAATGATGATAAGGTTGATTATAAGTGTTTTATCTCTATGCCTTATCGGAAAAAAAGGGAGTTATGCTTCAAAAATAGAAATATAGAAACCCCTTTGTGAAAAGAAAGTTTCGTGCTTGAATAATCGTTTTCTCCGTTGGTGTGAGGTCCTTAGCCACCTTTCCCAAATATATCTCCACCTTACCCAAAGCCTTGGTTTACATTACAACCCTTACAAAGTCCTTTTGATTTATATGCATGTATTTTATCCAAGTAGTGTAGGGTGAGAGGCGTTTCAAGCTTATGGTAAGTTCATACTAGTGTATTGACGGTTTGAGTGATATACATTAACCCAAGAGCGAATCGAGTGATTGTTCTATTTTTCCCATTCGTGAGGGTTTTCGTGATTAGCTTGTGTCTACTTGATTGTGTGTTCTAACTTTTTGGTGCTAAGTTGCAAATCTCCAACTCATGGTATGCTATACGTGTTGACTTTCTCGTTTGATTCCCTTATATCACTACGAGCTAACTTAAGTCATTACCGGGACGGACAATGATCTAAGTGTGGGGTGATTTGATAAATGCAAATTTTATACATTTTTATGTCAATTTTACCCTAAAAATATGTGGTAATTAAGTGCTTAAAATGCCCCTATTGGTTTGAGTTTTACATTTTATTATTAGTGTTTAAAAGTCAAAAAAAAAAAAAAAATTAATTAAGTAGTGTGTGTTTTATAATTAAAGAATATATATATATATATATATATATAGGGTTGGGTTCACGTGAGACCAACTTGTTTTCGTGAGACCGGTGAGATCAAAAATTTACACTTGAAACTTCACAGCAAAACACTGTGAAGGTAAAAAAATCCTAAACTTCACAGTTTTTTGCTGTGAAGGTTTTTACCTTCACAGTGTTTGTTGTGAAGGTTCAAGTGTAAATTTTTGGTCTCACGGGTCTCACGAAAACAGGTTGGTCTCACGTGATCCCAAGTCTATATATATATATTTTGGTCCTTATGTACGTGTAGTAGATAAGAAAACAAAAGAAAAAAAAAAATAATATATATTTAGTTTACATGGTCTTTGTGTTGTACGCAATACCAAAGAAAAAAAAAGAGAAAGAAACATGTGCAGCCCAAAATCAGCAGCCCAAGTTCAGAAGAAAGAAAAAAGAACGTCCAGGTCTCTTTCACGTACGCCTCCTTCGATTCATCAGTGACGAACGCGACTTTCTGCAATAGTGAACCCGCGCCCCAAGCTGCACCAAACACTGTGTTCGACTCCAATCTTACACGGGCGAGTTTCCAAACGGGTTTAACCCGCGCCCTAAGTCGCGAGGGTCCAAAATCGGTGGCCACGTTCTTTTTCATGCGGTTTTCAATCGGGGGTTTAAAAAGGGCTGAGGGTAACCGTCGTGAGGAGAGGGGGAACATTTGGAGAAGTCGATTTTGAGGAGCAAAAACGCAGCAGGAGGTCGATTTTGGAGAGATTTCATCATTGCAATATCTTCAATTTCATAAATTAGGTTAACTTTTCTTCCCAATTTCTTAGTTTTTGTTTCAAATTAGCCACGTGTGGCTAATTTTCTTTAGAATTCGACTTTGGGTTGTTAACTTTTGCAATTTCTAATTCATATGGTTGTTTGAGATGGTGCAATCCAACTTTATTTTGATTATTCATCCAATTTCTAAGATTTATGGTTTATAAAATTAGTTTTCATGCTTTTTGATCAATTGTGTGGAAATTGATTGTTGTTAGTTTGTTTACTAAATCCGTAATTGTTTAGTTAAAAATTGTTAGTGGCAAACAACGAAGTGGGTTTTGTCAAAGATTCCTACTTTTTGTTGTGAGATTGGATGAGACGGAAAGGTTGAATTAACCGAGCTTATGTGTTAATTTATCCGGATTCGGGTTCCATAAATTTTCATGCTAGTATAAGTTAAGCTTTCAAGAGCTTGTTTGAGGCTAATTATATATTAAGGTTTGGTAGAAGAGCTTATTCCTTTCAAATGCTAATTATGATGGAATTGATTGTGAGATCTTTTTAACAATTATAACCGGGTTAATCGAAATAGTTGCGATAATCGTATACATTATCTATGATACAACTTTTGAATGGAATTGCATTAGTGTTTGCTACCCAAAGTTGAGTTCATTTTCGCTTTATTTGTTTTTAAACTTGTTTTTAACTTTCGTATGTTAATTTCTTGCACAAACAAACCCCCCTTTTTCATAGTTACTTTTAAGTAAATAATTTTGTACTTGTTGATTCGGTATAAAAGGGGTTAGAATCGAGTCTCTGTGGATTCGACCCAACTTACCACTTTTGCAATTTTTATTGTAAAATCGTGTGCTAGTTTGGAATTATTATTTGGTGGACTCGGCATCCGTCACTCATGCTACTACTTCAACTAGTGGTACACTATCACAGGGAAATCAGTTTGTTCCTGTAGGTTCTTTCAAATTTGTTTTTTTTTTTGTCAACTATTAGTCATACATGTATGCCATATAATTTACAATCTTAATAGTTGTTTCTGATCCTTTGGTGCTCCATAACGTCCACCACATCATTTTATTATACTCGCATACTCACAATCTCTCTACTAAATTAGACTATTCAAACTTTTCTCGCATATATATCCATATCAGATTTGCAATATTATGGCTACCACCTCTGCAAACACACCTCACAGTCAGATGGTGCTTCATCGTCCTTGAAAAGTAACAAACGAAGGCATGGCATGTATTTGGCGTTGGCCGTCGGAAACAAGCCCTGAGCCATAGCTCGTGACGGTGACTGGCGTGGTGAGCCTTTTAACACGACGGTTATAACCAACATCGGCTTAACCATTTACGACTCAAGACGATAGGGACTAGAGCCAGTTAAGGGCTCTAATGATAAACCAGTTTGCCCACATCTCTTTAAGACTTATGGAAAATAAAAAGAACGTTTGTGTTACCCACTAGGGTGTGTCCACCATAAACAGTCTCACGACTGTCATTGGACCGGTAAATTACGGTGTCCTAATACAGGCGGGATTTGAACTGATACGTTGTTGTGAAAACTCCACCTCCTTTCCACTGGGACAATTCAAGTGATGGGAATGCAACAAGTAACATCAAATAAGCAACCAAGCAAGATTTATCCATGGACACACCATTGCATTTCATACTTCCGGTTTACATGTTAAAGCATACAATAATTTTAACATCTAGTACTTTCTGTTCACATCTATATATTTGCAAGATTTCACCATAAAATAAAACCAGTATATCTCACATGAAGGTGGGATCTTGATGATAGGTATGATGTACACTGATCTATCTTCTACCCCAAAAGGTACACACAATTCCACTATAAAAGTCCATGAAAACTGCGGGGGATATTCAACAGAACTTGGTCAACCGTAGTTGACCATTTGTTGGTGATTTAAACGGACAGAGGTTTCGAGGGATTTTCGACGGCCAAAGGTTTCGAGTGACTTTCGGCGGACCCAGTTTTCAAGGGATTTTCGACAAGTTTTTTTGTTAACCATAGTCGATCATCTTCAGCGGATTTTCAAGGAATTCTAGACGGAATAACGTAAAAAAATTGTTGAAAATTGTATGTATTTTTTTTAAATACATGTTTTCTTGTATTTCACCGTATGTGTAACTAAAAAAAATCTATAATAGAGAAATCAAAAACTAAATCATGCATATAAAGAAAATACCAATTATGATTACAAATGTGTACACGTAATCTAAATTTCATCACAATTTGCCTAGCTAATTGATTTATAACGGTTCATGATGGTCATTAATGGCTCGTTAACGTGTCGTTTTGGTCTAAGTGGATAAAATGTGTCTTATTCACCTTTAACAAGTCCAAGGGGTCGTTTACCAAAAGTTTACCAGGTAAGCGCTTGGCAAGAGTCATTACCCTCAATTACTTAATTGGGTAATATTCTCGGCCATTAAAATGGATTATGGTAAACGTCTTTTACCCGGTAATCAATTACCGGGTAAAAATTTTTACCCTCACTTATCTAAAAATATAAGTGCATTTTTAAATTTTGAATGGATCTTCGACGGCAACTAAGGATTCCATCGAAAATAAATCCTTTTAAATTTAGAAATAAATACATTTATTGACGAATATTCGATGGAATCCCAAAAATTAACTTTTTTTTTTTCTGGATTTTCGATGCATTTTCGACGGAATTGTTACATTATTTTAAAAATCTATTTAAAACTTTTTTATGTTTGAAATGCTTTCGACGGAGACACATTCTTATCGGTGATCCATTGAAAATATTAGATCGGTTTTTTGTCGTCTAAAAGTCATTGATAAACCGTCTAGAATCCGTCAAAGAAACTTATACGATTCTTCCTTAAAAATTCATCAAAATAATTCCATCAAAGATACAAAGTATTCTAGTAGTGGTGGTCAATAACACAAAACTACTATGTTTTTGACGTCTTAGGGGGCGTTTGATTCACAAAATGGAATTTGATGGAATTGGAATCCATCGAAGGAATTTGACTTTGAAGGAGTTGGAATGGAATTTGACCAAGCGTTTGGTTAGTAGGAATTCAATTCCTTCACTTAAGCCAACGAATAATGAATTCCTTAAATCGTGGAATTCAATGGAATTTGAAGGATTCCATCGCTTTCATTCCCCGAACCAAACGTAAGAATGAAATTTGGTCAATGGAATTGGCCATTCCAATTCCTTCAAATTCCTCCAATTCTATGAACCAAACAACCCATTAGTCTCTATCTTGTGAGTAGATCCACTTCATACTTCCATTTTGTGGGCATATATATGCACAAAATTTGTGAATTTGTTGACTATCTCCTTTGTTATTGTAGATTGGAACCAATGCGTTTTTATAATATAGTATAGATTATTCAAAATGCTAAATGATATAAACAAATTGAGACAATTGAAAAAAGAGTGGTATGGTGTAATTTCCAAAATATAGTGATAATTGATAATTTTGTACACATTACATGAACGATTGGTATAATATACTCAAAGAATAGAAAATAGTACAATAATTTAGAAAATACACAAAAATAATATATTTTCAACATGAAGAAAAGCTGCAATATTTGAGTTGATTAATTAATTTGTAATTGTTTTCTAAATTTTATTAGTGGCAAGTAAACATACCCTTTGTCATGCACCATGACATCATTTAAATGGAACCTAATGACACATTCAACACCAAACATGCTATAATTAAAACAAAAACCTTCTACAACTATTATTATTTTAAGGAAGGGTACACGTCATATACTTTGAACACTATTACCTAATTTTATATTAGAGTAAATTACGGATTTGGTCCCTATGGTTCTTTGAAATTTTAGATTAGGTCCCTCATAGGAATTAATTACAGACAACATCACCATGGTTTCGGTTTTGTTGCGGATCAAGTCCCTCCATCTAACCCTGTTTAACCATGAGCCGTTAAACCCCTCACATGCATCCCATGTGAGGGGCATTCCTATCAATTTAAATAATTAACCCTTATTTGTAATATAACTCCGGTGGTTGCATCATCTTCGACGGTGTCGACAATGCAATCGAGAGAGTTGCAGAATGTTTCGTTTGGATCGTTGGCGGACGGATCGTCTAGGATTTATGCGTCTGGTTCAGTTTAGCCACAACTGGCAATGCAACGGCCTCCGGTATAGGTTCCGACGAGTAGTAGTGTTGGTCATGGACAAGGACGAGGCGGTGCACAACCGTCCCCGCTGGAGGAATTGCCGGCGGATTTACTACGGTTCCATAAGTTGCGTCGTCTTCGACGGATCTGACGCTATCGAGAGAATTGAAGAATCTCTCACTTGGTTCGCCGGCACCAGCAACTGTTAGTATTACTGTTGCGTCTGATCCGGTTCAACCACAACAGTCCATGCAACAACGTACGACTCTGCCAGATTTTTCGGTCTCTACGCAACAATCGAATGTGGGATTAGGTTCTGAGGTCGTACCATTAGTTCCTTCTTCATATAAGCTTCATAAGGCTCCTGTTAGACCAGGTTACGGTACCGCCGGAAAGAAATGTGTGATCAAGGCTAGCCACTTCTCTGTTGAGTTTGGTGATAAAGACCCCTATCAATACGACGTAAGTTCGTAGATCTCTATGTTCTTATATCTTTTTCTATCACGAGTGTATGTGTATACATGCGAAATTGACAGGAATGCCCCTCACATGGGAGGCATGTGAAGGGTTTAAAGGCTCATGGTTAACCAAGGTTAGATGGAGGGACCGATCCGCAACAAAACCGAAACCATGGTGATGTTATTTGTAATTAATTCCTATGGGGGACTTAATCCAAAATTTCAAAGAACCACATGGACCAAATCCATAATTTACTCTTTATATTATGTATTCGTTGATAAATATATACTATAATTATTCAGGGATGTATATTGTATTTGTATCTTGTTAATGAGTATATTTAACAATTGATGTACACTAAAAAAATAGCAATCTTGATTATAAGGGGGTGTTTGGTTCATGAAGTTTGAAGGAGTTGGAATGGATAATTCATTTGACCAAATTTCAAATCTCATTTTGGTTCACATAATGAAAATGATGGAGTCATTTGAATTCCATTGAATTTCACAAATTAAGGAATTCATCATTCTTTGACTTAAGTAAAAGACATTGAATTCCATCCAATTCCTACCAACCAAAAGCATGGTCAAATTTCATTACAATTCTTTTAAAGTCAATTTCCTTCAATGGATTCCAATTCTATCAAATTCCATTCTGTGAACCAAACACACCCTAAGAAATTAAATATAGGGCATTACGGGTATTTTGCTGATCTTCTCTTCCCCATATCCTCTTTTTTTTTTTTTTAATCTTTCTTAACTAAAATGATATGGTGAACGCTTTGAAGAATCTAACGAACACATTTTGAATATATGTTTTACATATACATCGTGAACACTGCCGCTCTCTTCTAGAACCACATGCTTTTCATTGTGAACCATTGTGAACACCTTATGAAATCTAGGGTTTTATGACACAAAATTTTCTTTCGAAAAAATTCTAATTCAAGAAAACGACAAGAACACTATCAAAAATTTGAAAAACATAAACAAGAATTTTAATAGCATAATAGGAAAATAAATTTAATTAAACAAGTTTCCTAAAATAATAGGAAAATAAATTTAATTAAATACTTTGATGAATTATCAGAAAAACAAATTACGAGTTTTTATTTATTTGTTAAAAAAATAACATTAATCATCTCAAAGGATTGAGTTACAGGAGATCTCATAGATCTCATAATTTATAGTGTTCTCATTTGATTATTGCCCCCATATATATATATATATAGGGTCCCATTCATTTGCTAACCAACCTATTGGTGCTAACCGTGCTAACTAATCTAGACCGTTGATTATTTAGATCAGTGGTTAACAATTAATTACAATTTCATTTTTATTATAATAAATAAAAACGTTATTGAAATAATGTGCATAACCGCATAGGGGTAAACTGGTAAAATTGCATTTGCATTAATTAACCATCACTAATCCGCTCACCAAAAACTCAGGTGGAAAGTTAGGACTTAATGAAGATTGAGATTTCATTAATTGAGAAAGGGATTTCACACACGAGAATAGGCATTGCTTATCGTAATCGATCTTCGGCGAAAAACATGGAAACGAAGTCGTGAAGAGGAAGGAAACTTACGATTCAACATTCGATTGCTTCAAAACTCCGAAAAAAGGGAAACAAAATATCAATCGTCTTTGAAATAGGCGCCAAATGGATGAAATCGAAGGCGGGAATCGACGATTAAGAGGTAAAACCCTAAATTTGCACGGTTTATAAATGAGGTTTATACTTATATATGCATTGTTCTTTCTCACGATTCCAGTAAGGAAGCCTAGTGAGAGGATATTCAAGAAGGGGGGACTTTCAAAATTCAAAAACACCATGGACACACCAGTTGAAGTTGACCTTCAAGAAACACACGCACTGAACGATTTGGTGCAAAGGATTTCAAGCAATACAGAGCTTCCAACAGATGGGTCGATTCAAGAAGCAGAATACGAAAGCAATGTTCCAGAAACAGAAGATGAAGGTACTATTAAAATTGTGCGATATGTTTTTTCTGCTCTATGTTGAAATTCCTATGATAAAGTGTAAATTTTTTTGTGATATTTGTTTGGAGCACTGTTTTTTTGACTATGTGCATATTAGCATTGACAATAATTTGAGATATTTGTGCAATGTATGCACTTATAATGTACTGTGTTTTTTTTTACTATGAAGGTACTATTTTTTTGGGATATTTGTGTATATATGCATTGGAAATAATTTGAGGATCGAATATGTGCATATTAGCATGATAAAATTGAAACTTGTAAGTGCATTAATGCATTTTTAAGGATTCGTGTATATGTATGTCTATGGAGTAATTGTTAGCGAACAATACATGAAGGGTTTACCTAAACTTTTTGAAATTGGAGAAAGCAAAACAATGAACACTTACAGCCCTATTAAAAAGTACATATATTTGCCTAAATAGCATGTATTTAATAAGATATAGTGTGAATTGTGGATTTATAATGAATCTGTGCATATGAGCATATTTGAATTTAAACTTGTAAGTGCATGTATGCATTGTTATGGACTTGTACATACATGCATTGTTAATGATTTGATGAACGAATCTGAGCATATGAGCATGTTTAAATTGAAACTTGTAAGGGCATTAATGCATTGTTATGTAGTTGTGCATATATGAATTGTTAATGATATGATGATGGCATATAACAATACGATCATGTTTAAATTGAAACTTTTAAATGGATGTATGCATTGATATGGATTTGTGCATATATGAATTACATATGTATTTGTGCATATATGCATTGTTAAATAAATGTGGATGCAATCCGTGCATATAAGCATCTTTAAATAAATTTTGTGATTTCATGTAGAAATTGTTTATGGATTGGTGCATATAAGCATTGTTGTTGATTTGCACATATAGGCATTGTTGAGGGTTTGAGGAATGAATCTGTGCATATAAGCATGTTTAAATGTGTCAGGATCTAATTCTTAACAAGAATAATGAACTCAGAAAACAATATTAAAGGAGTTGCGGAATAACACTTTAATATTCAACAATCAATGTAACAGTGAATCAGAAATCACAATCTTGTAAACTTTATTGAATGATTAAAGCTACAAGATTTCAAACAAAACCTCAATATTGATGAACAGTCTCACCAATACGAATTCTACTTCTCTAGAACTTGGGTTCTAAACCTTGAGGTTAATTCTCTCTATGAAAACAACAATTTAGAATTATCAAAAATTAATTCTATCAAAAACTTCTATACTATTTATACAAGACATATTAAAAGATAATTATCAAAATACAATTGATCTTCAGTCCATAATTATCTTCTTTACTTTAGCAAGTCTTCTATACAGTTGTCTTCCTTCCATACTGAGTCTTCATCTCATAAGCAACATTAATCTTCTTCAGCAGTATTAAACACCTCAGCAGTATTAATGATGTTAGCAGTAATAATCCCTTAGCAGTACTAACTACTAGTAGTACTAACTACTAGCAGTACTAACCCCTTCAAGTAGTACTAACTATTAGCAGTAGTAATCATGATGTACTAGCAGCATTAACCATACTTGAACAAATTCTAAATTCCCAACAATCTCCCCCTAACTTGACTTTTAGGAAGAGAAGTCAAGTTCTTCAATTATGGTCTTCAAGATGCTTTCAACACTACAACTTAGTTGCCCAAATTTGGATTTAGACCCAGACTTTGATTGATTGTCCTTCTTACCACAATTCTGGCCATTTCTGATTCCTTTGCACACACTAGCTTAGCTTTCAACATCCCTTCTAGCTTCTCCTTGCTGTGATCATACACTTTGTCTACTAGAAAATACTCATGATAACAATTATATATGGTGATCATATAGACACCACAATTTTCAAAGAGTATCCACTTATCAATCCTCTTAAACACATACTCATGATGTAGATCCTTTATCCTGTGCACCACTTTTTCTGGTTCAAACATCATACACAAGTATTCCATTGCAATCTTGAGTAGACTTTCTTTAGTTCCTTTCATCACAGGCTCATATAATTTGATTCCCACCTTGTGCATTTCTTCTAGATCAGCCCTTGAACAACTTCTGATCACTTTACCCCAAGTTGAGTAGACTTCAAACACATCACCAACTCTTTTGAGTCTGAAGTACTCCTTTCTGTTGTTCCTCAGAATATCCCAAAAGATGACTTCTGGTGCCTTCACAGAAATGGGAACAGCCTGTACTGGTTCTATTACAGTCATGAATAAATCAATCTGCTCATTTGATTGCATATTGGATGGTTCTGGATTCTGCTCTGGTTCTGTTGAAGGTGGAACAGAAGATTCTGCCTCTTTTTCTGCTTCTTCAATCCTTGGCTTCTTGGATTGTTTCTTGGAGGCTATGGTCTTTACTCTCTTTGTAGATTTCATTTCCATTCCAACATTCTATTGCTCTTCCTTCTTTTCTTCAACCTTTTCCTTTGAAGGTGTGGTTTCCTCAGGGAATGGTTGTTGGATGTTGAGATCATGCCTCTCTTTCATCCTTCTTTATGCTTCTTCCCTTTGAGAGGAATCTCCTTGAAGCTTTGTCATTTCCTTCTTATACAACTCCTCAACTTTGCTGTATGCCATGTTAGTAAACATTTCTCCCTTTACACCAATTGAGCCTTTCAGAAAGTTGATCATTTTTCTCCTTTCTTGATTGGCCAAAAAGGTCTTGGAAGGTTGTCTTTTCTGCTTCTTGACTGGCATTCTTTGCTTGGATGCTTTCACTGGTATTTTCTTGGCCTCAACTGCAGTTTTCTTGCTCTTTTGATACTCTTCATTGAGCTTTCTGGCCATCTCCAGTGCAAGCTCTCTGTCCTTTTCTGATTGGAGTTGTTCTTCCTTTTCCATCTCAGCTTGAAGCTGTTTTGCCACTTCTTCATCTAACTCCAACTGGTTCTTCTTCTTTAAGGGTTGTTCAGATTCAACCATCTTAGCTTTTCCCTTTGTATCCTTCAAATCTGCCTCACTCATTTCTTTTCTTTTCTTTTCAAGGCCTCCTTCTTTTATGACCACTCCCTTGGCCTTTTGAGTAGCCTTAGGAGTGTCATTCTTGGCTTTTACCAACGTTTCTGCAATTTCCAATTCTTCAACAGATAGCCTTGTTACTGCTGCTACCTGTTCTGTTACTGCTGCTTGTGATTCTGTTTCTACTGCTGTTTGAACCTCATCTGTTTCTGCTGCTTGTGGTTCTGTTTCTGCTTATTTCTCCCCCTCAAAATCAAATCCCATCTCAGATGTACTTTCCTTTTCTGCTTTAGCCTCTTGATTCTCCCCCTTGTTGAAAGCATCATTAGCACTTGTTCTCTTCTTCAAAACAAACTGTCGTCTCCTCTTCTTGTGCACCAATCTTGTCACCATTTTCTTCAATTTGGTAATCTGTACTTGTTGAGACAGAATTACCAATTTCATCTCTTCTATGTCTTTGCCTTGTTTGATGACATCCAGATTAATGTTGCCCATAGTTTCCATCAATTCATTGTAGTCATATCTGTCCTCACCTCCTTTGGGTGTGTTTACCACCTTTGGAGAATCATTGGATCTTTTTGTAGTGGAAGTCTTCTGCCTAGCAGAAGCACCCTCCACCCCCTTGGTTTCTTGGCACCTGAGACCTTTGGATGATTGCTCATCCAAAGTTGCCATGGGGGAGGTCTTATTGATGTTACCACTGTCCTCCTCTGTGCTAGCAGGAGTAGTGGCAACCTTCTCACCCATATGCTCATGTATCTCCTTAGTGAGCACCTCCTTGGGGTTGGGAGACACCCCTGTGGTTTCCCTATAGATATTCTCTAATGGAGAATTCTCCATTAGAGGGCTTAAAGGCTTTGTGGGTGAAGGTACAAGAAGGGAAAGAGCCTTCTTTACCTTTTTCCTCATGTAAGTATTGGTGATTGGTGAAGTTGGTTTTTGAAGAAGGGACTGAGGGATTGATATACTGATTGAAGGTTGGGATTGGCTTTCAGTGGGATGGTCTAATGAGGGCCTTGACCCTGAAGCCATACCTTCTTGATTGTGGGACACCACCATCATTGTAGAGAACAATGGGGTGTCAACTCCTTCCGAGTCCATGGCAGATCTCTTCATATTTGAAAAGACCTTGCCCTTGGGGATTTAAGGTACATATACCTCATCAAAGTGATGCATATCCGTCAATTCAGTGGTTATAACTGCCTAGACAAATCTTGGGTACATATAAAAACTCTTTTTGTTTCCCAAGTTTGACACAAGGTCATTGAAAATCATTTTTGAAAAATTATACTTTCTGGCAGTGGCCAAGCAGACCAAAGCATAAGCAATGGTACTGCTGAACTCACTCCATCTAGTAGTTTTTCTAGAGATACAATGCATAAGGGTATGGACAAAGAAACGCCATTGGGGAGAAAATTTGGCTTTTGAGAACTTGAAAACACCCAATGGGCCTCCATACCCCATTCTAGTTAGAGTGGAAAACAGATCATCATTAGAGATAGATGAGATACCTGAGGCATCGTCTAGACGTAGACTGATGTGAATTACCTCTTCAGAAACTGTCAAGGGTTTGTCACACACCCTTGTTTTAATTACCTTAACACTATTTTCAGTAATAGCGGTGACATTGGCTCAGAATTGCTTCTGGTGCTCGATGTAGATTGAGGGTGACACAGTAAGAGCATGAGCGATATGGCTGGACTTGAGAAAATCCACTATTTGATGGAATCCAGCAGCTTGCTTTGGCTTTTGAAGCATCGCGATTTCATTGTGTTCATCAATAAAAGCCATTGATGCCATTGAGCTTGAGTAGTCTTGACTAAAACTCACTAGGTGCTTGAGAGAAAACAATTAGAGAGAAGATGAATAGTATTCAAAGAGTCGTTATGAGCTTTTAGGCGGGCAAAAGGGTATTTATATACTTCGGGAAAGAAGCAGTATTAACTCAGAGCAGTATTAACGAACTGGCAGTATTAACTGAGAGCAGTATTAACCACTAGCAGTATTAACTGAGAGCAGTATTAACCACTAGCAGTATTAACGAACTAGCAGTATTAACTAACTAGCAGTACTAACTGAGAGCAGTATTAACCACCAGCAGTATTAGCTAACTAGCAGTATTAACTGAGAGCAGTATTAACCACTAGCAGTATTAACTAATACCTGAAGTAGTAACTTTGCCCTGGCAACATTAAAACTACACTGGCAGTAGTAACTATACTTACACTTTTTGAAGCTTGTGTTAGTCTGAGCAAGGCAATACACTTCCTGAGAAAGATGTTTAGTAGCACCAAAAATAACCAAATAACAGGTATACAATCACTTTTTAAACATGAGTTTATTCAGAGTTGATCATGCCCACACTTGTGACCAAGAAAGTGAATCTACCCACATCAAAAGCTTTAGTGAATAGATCAACAAACTGGTTATCAGTATGTACTTTAGCAACTTGAATAAGCTTCTTTTCATTACAGTCTCTAATAAAGTGATACCTGATTTCAATGTGCTTTGTTTTGGAGTGCTTGACTGGATTGTTAACAATGCTGATAGCACTGCTATTGTCAATGAAGATTGGAGTGTGAAGAAAGGTTACCCCATAGTCCAGCATTTGATTCTGAATCCATAGAACCTGAGAGCAGCAACTTGCAGCAACAATGTACTCAGCTTCTGTTGTTGATAAGGACACTGTGGTTTGCTTCTTACACTGCCAAGATACTAGTCTTGCACCCAAAAGCTGACATCCCCCTGAAGTAGACTTTCTATCCATATTAGCACCACCCAAGTCACTGTCTGAATATGAAATCAAGTCAAAGTTGGATTCATAAGGATACCAAAGACCTAATCTAGGTTTCCCTCTTAAGTATCTAAAAATCCTTTTAACTGCTTGAAGATGTGACTGCTTTGGCTTGACTTGGAATCTGGCACAGACACACACTGGAAACATGATATATGGTCTTGAGGCAGTGAGATACATGAGAGATCCAATCATTGATCTATATAGATGGACATCAACATCCTCCCCCTCAAGATCAACAGTGATCTGTTTGTGTGTTTCCATTGGTGTGCTTGCTGGCTTTGAGTCTGATAAACCATATTTGTCCAAGATGTCTTTCACATACTTTGATTGACTGATGAAAATCCCATCTTTCTGCTGTTTCACTTGAATCCCAAGGAAGAAAGTAAGTTCACCCATTGAACTCATTTTGAATCTCTTGTGCATCAACTCTTCAAAGTCTCTACACATCTGATCTTTTGTGGATCCAAAGATGATATCATCCACATAGATCTGCACAAGTAGGATGTCCTTCTTACTTCTTCTAATGAAAAGGGTTTTGTCAATAATTCCTCTTTCAAACCCATTTTCCAAGAGATAGGTAGACAGCGTATCATACCACGCTCTTGGGGCTTGATGTAGACCATAGAGAGCTTTCTTCAGTTTGTATACTCTGTCAGGATATGATGTATTTTCAAATCCAGGGGGCTGACAGACATATACTTCTTCATCAATTGTTCCATATAGAAAGACACTCTTTACATCCATCTGATATACCTTGAACTGCATAAATGAAGCATAGGCTAGAAACAGCCTAATTGCCTCTACCATTGCAACTGGAGCAAAGACTTCCTCATAGTCTATGCCTTCTTCCTGAGTGTACCCTTGTGCCACTAGCCTTGCTTTGTTTCTGATTACTATTCCTCTCTCATCCTTTTTATTCCTGAAAATCCACTTGGTGCCAATAGCTCTATGACCTTTTGGAAGGTCCACCAAGTCCCAAACATCTTGCAATTTAAACTGAAGTAACTCTTCTTGCATGGCTTATATCCAACTTGAATATTTCATTGCATCATAAGCCTTCTTAGGCTCAATCTGAGATAGAAAGCAAGAGAGTACTGTATGTTGCTGATCCTGCATCTCTTGAAGTCTGCTTTGATTCCCAGTTACCATAGGAGAAGATATGTCTTCTATTACCAGCTCTGGAGGATGATTCTTTTGAGTTCTTGTCTGGTGACTAGGTTCTTCATTAATTCCAACATCTAGATTGGAATCATTTAAGTCAGCTGAGGGGGTCTCAACAGCTGCTTCTGGTTCTTCATGCTATGAATTCTCCTTATCTCTTCTTTCTTCTTCACTCTGAATTGGTTCAGTAACAGTCTCCTTTTCACAGATTTCAACAGGTTCCATTGTAGGTATGGGAAAGATCACAGACTGAGGAATAATGTCTTGTACTTGTACATCCCCTGATCCTCCACTTCCTGAACCTGCATGATCATCACTACTGAAACCCAAAGAGTTAGTTAGTGAATCAATGTCAAACAACCACTGAGGACCAGAACCAATAGGGCTTGGTGTGTTCTCATTGCATTTGACATTGTCACTTTCCTCAATTATTCTAGAAGAAGAATTAAATACTCTGTAGGCCTTACTTTGAGATGAGTAACCAATAAGAAAACCATCATCTGCCTTGCTATCAAACTTTCCTAAGTGAGTTTTGGTATTGAGAATGGTACAAGGACACCCAAAAGGTTTGAAAAATCCAATAAATGGTTTTCTTTTATTTAAAAGCTCATATGGTGTCTTGTTTTTAGGCTTGACTACTAAAACTCTGTTTTGGACATAACAAACTGTATTAACTGCTTCAGCCCAGAAAGTAATTGGAAGTTTTGAATCAGCTAACAGAGATCTAGCAGCTTCAATCAGTGTCCTATTCCTTCTCTCAGCAACACCATTTTGTTGTGGAGTCCTAGGAGCACTGTATTTCCTCTCAATTCCTTTATCCTCACAAAAGGTGTTTAGGTCAAGATTTTTAAATTCAGTACCATTGTCTGACCTAATGACTTTTACTTTTTGATTTGTTTGTTTTTCAATTCTTAGAATAAAGAATTTGATCAGTCCACTTGTCTCATCCTTAGTCCTTAGAAAATATACCCAAGTAAATCTAGAGTAATCATCAACAATAACTAAGCAGTATGATTTCTTACCTATACTCATAACATTTGTAGGTCCAAACAGATCCATATGCAACAACTGAAGAGAAGAAGAAATTGTGTTCACTTCTTTGGACTTATGAGAAGTTTTGTGTTGTTTGCCTTTGAGACAAGCAACACAATTATCATCACATGAAAAGACTTTTGAAGGCAAACCTCTTACAAGGTTGTTTTTAACAAGTTTATTCATTGTTTTAAAGTTCATGTGACACATCCTTCTGTGCCAAAGTGATGATTCATCCAAGGATGCTTTTGAAACAAGACAGTTTTGGGATGAATCAGTTGACACATTTTCCATATCCAAACAATAGACATTATCCTTTCTGGGATTTCTTAGTAGTATCAACTTTTCATCAACTACCTTGAATCCAGGAGCAAGGATAATGCATTCAGAATTAGTGAATAATATACTATGCTGTTTGTCACAAACCTGTGATACACTTAACAGGTTGTACCTTAACTGCTCAACATAGAAAACATCTTCAAAGGTCATTTTACCTTTAGTTACATCTCCCTTACCACTGATCTTACCTCCATCTGGAGTATTACCAATGGCAACATGTCCTCCATCAATTTTCTTGAAATTCTTGAGGCAAGCCATGTTCCCTGTCATGTGCCTGGAGCAACCACTATCAACATGCCAGATGCTCTTTCCCTTGAGCTGCTGATTGCCCTGCACATATGATAAATCAATTAGTATTGATTGGGAACCCAAGCCAAAGTGGTCTTGGGTCTCCCTTTCTCATCAAAGTATTTATATTCCTTTTTGATGAGATTTTTAAAATCAGAGCACTCTTTACAGGAGTACTTTGTCAAGATAATAGGCCTAGCAGCACAAACACTAGAAGCAATACTAATTTTGGAAGTACTAACAGAGTTAGCAGCACTAATAGGTTTAGTAGTACTAACCTTGTTAGAAGTACTAACAGAGTTAGCAGTATTAACATTTGGAGAAGTACTAACAATGTTAATTTTAGAAATATTAATACTCTCAGCAGCACTAACATTGGTAGCAGTAGTATTGCTTCTAGCAGCACTAACTTTGTCAGCAGTACTATTTGTAGTAGCAGTACTAACATTTTTAGTGCTTTTAGGAATCCACATCTTGACACTTTCTTTCACAGTCTTTTTCTTGATGTGGCTTTTAGATTTATCAGGTTTCTTAGACACATGGTTCCTTTCATCCTTCCTATAACCAAAGGGGGTTTTGCATAGATCTTTGAAAATTTGTCCTTTGATTAATGGGATTAAAGTAACAGTGCTTGGCAAGATGGTTTACTTTGCCACATATGAAACAAGGTTTTGGTCTGATAATTCTACTCTGATCAACTCCTTGTTTCTGAGCCCACTGATTATTCCAATTCCTTTGATTGCCCCTTCTTTTATCATGTTTTAGAGGCTCAGACTTATTACATGCACACTGTTTGCAAGGAACAGGATTCACAACTGTAGTCTGTTTGTAATGGACCTTATTAGACTTTCCCTCAGTCTTCTCTATGTCCTTATATTTGACCTAGTTCCTTCCACAATCCTCATTGGTGATAATATTATTCTCTAAAGGAATCTCACCACTCACAGTATTATCATTACTCTTACTAGCCTCTTTCTCAGTCTTGTCCTCAACAACTACTTCATCTAAGGGATCTATCTTAGTGGCTCCCTCATTCAAGTCTTTCCTATCCTTGGTCTCTAGTAAGTTTGATGTAGGAGGGATGTAGTTGTTGTTGTATGGTGGTGGTGTGGTATTGTACCCAATTCCTCTTCTCAGTTTGTCATGAAACTAGGTTTGTAGTAAAGAGTCCATTGTTTTAGAAGCATTGGAAAACTTTTCCACATCTAGCTTAACTTTGGCTAGCTCTCCTCTCAACTTTTCATTCTCCTCTTTAGACTTTGTCAGTTGGATTTTTAGATCATTTTTCTCCCACTTCCAGTAATTTGTATCATATGTGTGTTGTAGTTCATTGGCTTGGAAACTTTTAATTTGTTCCTCAAACCTCTCAACAATTTTCACATAGTCTTTTATATCCTTTTCTAATCTCTTAAGGTCATCACTCATCTTCTGGTTGTGATCCCTGTACCTTTTAACATTGTCTATGCAAGTTTGAGAACAGAGATTAGAAAGTACCTCAGTTGGGAGATCTGATACTTCTGCCATGAGAGCTTGATTTTGAATGGCCACTTCAGCTTGATCACTCCAGTCAAACCCCATTCCTTGTTGAGAAACAAGAGCTTGAGCAGAGTTTCTGTTCTGGTTAAAGCTTCCAGTCTGTGCTTGTTGGTGGTTGTTGTGAGACACTCCACTTCTGCATTACCTGGCAAAGTGTCCCTTCAGATGACATTTATAGCACTCCACTTTTGACTTATCAAAGCCTACACCATCTTCTCTTCTTTGGGAGAAGTTGTTCCTCCCAGTCCTTTTGATGAACTTCTTCACCCTCATAGAAAGCATGACCATCTGCCATTTAATATCAATCTCTTCAAGATCATCAGAATGAAGCTGTTCCAAGTCATCATTGATTAAAGAGGAGTTTCCATGGCTGGAAAGAAAGGCTTCAAAAACAGATTCAGTGCCTTTTTCTTTATTTGCTCCATTAGCAGCATTAACTGATTCAGGGTTAGCAGTATAATCAATTGATGCTGATAGGAGTGCAGCATTATGAACAAATCCAATTGGCTTCTTCTTTGCTTCCACCTCAGATTCAAAAACTCTCAGATCATTGTACAGATCATCCAGTTCCTTTTCTTCCAATTGTTCATTCTGTCTGAATGAAACAGTATACATGGTCCATTCATCTCCAAGGGACCTTAAGAACTTTCTGTTTACATCATCTTGATCAATCTGTACTCCCATAGTAGCTAGTTCACCAATCAACTTGTTAAACCTGTCAAAAGTTTGAGTCATGGACTCATTCTTAGTTGACATAAAGTTTTCATACAGTTGCTTCAATATTGCCTTCTGATTTCTCTTGGTACTTTTGGTACCAGAGAATCTCTTCTCTAGAGCATTCCAAAGCATCTGTGCATCAGTGCAATTGCAGAATTGGTGTTGATACTCATTGGGAATAGCCAAGAGCAGTGTGCTCAAGGCTTTCATCTCTGTCTGCCTTGTCTTCCTTTCTGCATCCGTCTTTGGTGGGATTCTTTTTCCATCTGCACCAATCTTTCCTTCATCATATGGGCCATTCTCAATGATGTCCCACATAGAGTAATCTGTGAGGAGAATGTATTGCTTGATCCTAATCTTCCACATGTCAAACTCATTAGATCTGAGCATTGGAACCTTTGAGACAAGAGTACTGTTTGATTCAACTGTCTTTTCCATGATGAATGAAGGTTTCTGAGAATACTTGCTCTGATACCACTTGTCAAGATCTAATTCTTAACAAGAATAATGAACTCAGAAAACAATATTAAAGGAGTTGCGGAATAACACATTAATATTCAACAATCAATGTAACAGTGAATCGAAAATCACAATCTTGTAAACTTTATTGAATGATTAAAGCTACAAGATTTCAAACAAAACCTCAATATTGATGAACAGGCTCACCAATACGAATTCTACTTCTCTAGAACTAGGGTTCTAAACCTTGAGGTTAATTCTCTCTATGAAAACAACAATTCAGAATTATCAAAAATTAATTCTATCAAAAACTTCTATACTATTTATACAAGATATATTAAAAGATAATTATCAAAATACAATTGATCTTCAGTCCATAATTATCTTCTTTACTTTAGCAAGTCTTCTATACAACTGTCTTCCTTCCATACTGAGTCTTCATCTCATAAGCAGCATTAATCTTCTTCAGCAGTATTAATGATGTTAGCAGTAATAATCCCTTAGCAGTACTAACTACTAGCAGTACTAACCCCTTCAAGTAGTACTAACTATTAGCAGTAGTAATCATGATGTACTAGCAGCATTAACCATACTTGGACAAATTCTAAATTCCCAACAAAATGAATTTTGTAATTGCAAGGAGGCATTGTTATGGGTTGGTGCAAATGAGCATTATTGTTTATTTGTACATATAAGCATTATTATTGATTTGTGCATATAGGCATTGTTATTGATTTGATGATTGAATATAAACAACTTGAAATTTATATGTATATATGCATTCGTCATCTTTTTAACTACAATCATATTGTCATTCTTTAAGTGTTTATTATTTCTACGTATGAGTACAACAATGCATGTAGGTACACCATTGAAGAGAAGAAAGAAAATACAAACATCCAAACCAGCTACTGTTTGTAAAGCTGGAAAAGGTACTGTCTGGGAAAACTAATTTGTCATCTGATGATTGGCATTATGACATGTATAGCATACTTAAAACAATGCAAACATGTATGGTTAATTTGCATAAATTATTGATAAAATCTTGCAGAAAAAGAACCGATGGTTGACAATAGAAAGGGAGTTACAAGATCCAATGCACAAAACAAATCAAACCAAGAAAGACAGGTCGAAACATCATCGAAAGCAAGTGAGTACCAATACCAGCATCCTTGTATAATTCACAATGAACATAAAAATAACAGTTTTCATTAAACAGGGCTATATCCAGACAGTGATTTCGAGGAACAACCTGTGTTGAATATAAGGGAAAAAAATAAGAATGAAGTGCAGGGTCAAGGAAAAAGCAAAACAAACATAGATTGCACGAAGGTTAAAAAGCCAAAAGATCCGCGAGGAGTGTCTGAAATACGCACAAGGACATCACCTAAGGCGTTGTACAAGACAATTAAAAGCTTCAATGACAAACAAAAAAGGGCAGTAAGGGGAATAGGGATGGAATCATTGCTAGGTATGACAATAGATGAAGTACCATTAAAGTTAGGTTACTACGTGGTGGAAGCATTGAACACAACACAGATGAATTTGAAAGTTCATACAGGGGTGATACCAATTACAGTGGAATCAGTACATCAAATTCTAGGACTTCCAACAGGGGGGATAGACTTGGCGAATGAAGATTCATCGGATGCGGAAGATAACCTTGCTTTGTTCTGGAAGAGACAGTTTATAAAATCTCTGATTACACCACAAGACGTCATTAACGAGATAAACAGAACAAAAGAAGGTGACATTAAGTTTATGCTGAATTTCCTGGTGCTTGTGGTGAACACACTAGGAGAATGTAGTCGTACAGGTCAGTGCAAGACTGACTTCCTGACAAAGATAACTGGGGTTCATATGATACCTGATGTTGATTGGTCAAAGTACATATATGACTGTATACCGAATAGTAAGAAAAACTGGAAGAGAGAGAGAGAGAGCTCCCGGGCTTTTTATGCTGGTCCATTGACATTTCTTACTGTAAGTATATCTGAACAATTTCTTACATCAATATATACAAATCAATATTTCTTTATCACACAGTAATAACTTAACGCAAACGTGTCAGTTCCTATATGTTGAATCAACATGGGTTCCGGGAATTGAATTACATCAAGCAGAATTACCGACGAAGAGATGGACCATGGACAGGTTAAGGCATAGACAAGATCTAGAGTTACGCGAAGGGGGATTTGGTCATTTAGACTTGAAGCTTGTTGGAGGTGGATCTGAACAAAGTGAAAGCGCAACCCGACGACTTGCTGAAATCAATCAAGAGGTTGCAAGATTAGAACGGAAGAAGGTAATGGCATGCATACATTAAAATATGAATTAACTATTAATTCTTAATCGATCTTATGGATTTCACCAACATCATCTTATTGTTCAACATCCAGACTGTCATAAGAAGAATTGATGACATTATATTCAACATTCAAGGTTCGCGATGGGAAGCAGACAGCGAGATCACTGCAGCTATAGAAGAATTCGACGGTAAATAATATTCACATATGTATTAAAATAAATATCTACGTATAAATGTTTTTGCACACATGCATTGCACTTATCACTTAACATGCAGATGTCTTTGCACATATGCACTTTACATGTAAAAGACTTTTTTAAAATATGCACGCTATCAAGTTAAGCATAATAGTAGGTGAATGGTGAATATAAAGAAATTATAGTCTGTTACTAACTGTTTTCCTTTTCATAAAATTTGAACTGTGTAAGTGAAAATATTGTAGTACTGGCATATGGATAATTTGGGAACTGTTGTTTAAATGTGTACAGGAGACACAGACTTTGATAGATTCAAGCTAGACTTGGCAAGCATTTTTAAGAATAGCAAGTGGGAGGTGTCCAATAATGAGAGTCGGGACAACGAGCCACCAGTTTCAATTGGCAAGACACATGTTGTTGATCCAAACTCTCTAAGTGATTTGATAATGACCCTTTTCTATACGTAGTGAAAATTACGTTTAATATGTATTAGTGTTTCACTATCAGCGATCAGACTGAGTCTGTTCAGTTATCACTGATAGTCCTTGTAAACATTTTTATGTATTAGTGTTTCACTATCATCAATCAAACTGAGTCTGTTCAGTTATCGCTGATAGTTCTGATGTAAACAGTAACGTAATCCTTGAAGACCAGTCTCGCATCAACAGATGTTCATAGCTGAATCGAAGACGAAGCTGCTGAACAAAGAGAAGTCTACTAGTGACCTGATGCGGATATCAGTGAAGCAAAGACAACTCTACTTATACGCGAAGGAACATGAGTAAATCTTCAGCGATCGCTGAACTCTTGATGTCTCTGCCTAAAGAGATATTCAACGATTGAATGATCACAAAACTATACCTCAAGTTTCCTTTTGTCTCACCTTGCACAACATAGTACGATATGTCAGAACGGACATGTCTCTGCCACAATTCGTACAACAACTCTGTCAACTACACTGTTCATGATCCGGCCGAAATCATGTCTCCAAAAGTCAGACTCCCAAAGCCAATCAGTGAATGCCACGTGTAAAGTGCCCTGCCATGCATTTAATGCATAGGGTATAAATAGGAAGATCATCCCTTCATCTGAAGGGTGTGCTCAATCCTTGAACCCCAAATAGAAACCCTTGTTTTCTATATTCCTTAAATCCCCCATTCTCTGAAAGTCTTGTGCAACCATCTTAGTGTTTCTTTAGTTTGTTTAGATTGACTCTTACTTAATATTTCTCCGCAACAAACTTGTAAATTGTGTTTAATTTATCAATAAAATTTTTATTAAACTTTAATTTCTGTGTTTGTATTCACCCCCCCCCCCTTCTACAAACTTGTTAAGCACCTTCGGGACCAACAAGTGGTATCAGAGCGGTTTGTTTAATGTAATAAACAAGATCTTGCTTTATTCTCTTCTTTGCTATTCTAAATGGCACTTAACACAAACACAAACTACTATGATAATGGCTCACTTTCTAAACCTCCTCAATTTAGCAGAGATAACTTTTCTCTATGGAAAAATCGAATGATGCTATTTCTTGAAGGTGCTGATCCTACTATACCTGAATATATAGAAAATGGACCCTATGAACCTGTTAGAATTATAGCCGTAGTTCCCGCTACTGCCACCACTGAAGTTGTCCCTGAACGCTATGTCGTTAAGGAAATAAGACAGTGGAGTGATGAAGACAAAAAGAAGGTAGGTATAGATGCAAGAGCAAACACCATTATATCAATGGCTCTGCCTGATGAAGTTTTCCATTCCATCATGCATCTGAAAACTTCTAAAGAAATGTGGGAAACCATATGTGTTCAATATGAGGGAACCACTGAAATCCAAGAGACTCGAAAGATTAACTTGGTAAGACAGTATGAAAGTTTCTTCGCTGGTAAGAATGAATCTCTTTCCGACGTTCATCAGCGGTTTAACTGCTTAATCATTGATCTAAGAACAGTTGGTAGGACCTATTCTAATTCTGAGGTCTTAACAAAATTCTTAGAATGTCTTCCTGAAAGCTGGGACAGTTATTCAATATGTCTTAAGCTGACAAAAGACTTAAATTCTCTCTCTATAAGCACTCTGTATGGAATATTGCTCAACTATGAGCAATCGAATCTCCTGAAAAAGAATCTTGTAAAAGATTCTAAAGACTCTAAAAGCACTCCTGTTGCTTTAGTCTCTTCAGAGATAGTTCCATCTCAGCGATCTACTCTCACCATCATTGAGTTAGATTATGAATCTGAGGATCTATCAGACCCTGATCTTTCAGAGTTTGATGAGTCCTTAGCACTCTTGACAAACTCTTTTAAGAGATTTGCAAGAAAGAGCAACTTCCGAAGAAGTAAGCCTCTCTCTCTTACTGAAAAGCCAAAATCAACGCCTGTTGATAAGGCTACTGCCACTTGCTATAACTGTGAAAAGATTGGACACTTTGCTAGTGAGTGCAGGTCGAAAAAGATCTTCAAACCTTCTACCTCAAGAAGATCCAGTGATGACAAATACCTAAAGCTGAAGAACAAATATCAAAAGCTGAAGAACATGACTGGGCTGAATCAGAAGAATCAAGTTCTGATGAAGAAGAAGTTGCTAATCTCTGCCTCATGGCCGAGATTAAAGAAGAAGCGGAAGAACCATCTGAACCTTCTATGAGCTACATATCATCTCAGGTATCTATCTCTACAAATCCCTCTCTACCTGAAGCTGAGAGAAGTCGCGCTATTGATGTGCTGACGATTGACCTTTATAATGCTCTAAACGACAAAACTCAAGCTGAGAATAAAAATGTTCATTTAACTTAAGAGCTAGAGAAATGTCATGAAAAGATCAGAGAACTAAATCTCTTAGAAGAAAAGTTGAAAGGTCAAGTCATTATAAATGAAATCATCAAAATTGAACGTGAACAAGTCATCGC
Source organism: Arctium lappa (assembly GCA_023525745.1). Taxonomy (NCBI): domain Eukaryota; kingdom Viridiplantae; phylum Streptophyta; class Magnoliopsida; order Asterales; family Asteraceae; genus Arctium; species Arctium lappa. The sequence goes on along the minus strand of CM042062.1, from coordinate 56,797,823 downwards.
TGCTCTAAAAGCAGAAAAAGCTCATGTTGAAAAATGGTGCAAATCATCAACAAAGATCTCTGAGATAATAAATGCTCAAACTCTTGAAAGTGATAAAACTGGTCTTGGCTTTTGGACACCACAGGATGAGCCTAAAGAAGAAAGTTCCATGCTTAAGTTTAGAACGTTTGTCACTCCTATCTCTGACACTTCTTATGATCAATTTTATCCTTCTTCTTCTAATTCTATCCCTGAGGAAAAATCCAAAGACACTAAGTCTGCGGATAAAGGAAAATCCATTCTTCTTCCTCAGAAGGCTACCAGGAAAGCAAAGTTGAAGGTTACTTCTAAACCTTCACAAATCAATCCTCTAGCTTTGTGATAGAAATATTTGATCTCTGTCCTCCAAAGCTAAAGATTGATCTTAAATCCACGAGATCTGAAGAAATGAAAATTCCTCCCAGATCTCATGAGAAAAGTCTTCTTGGACCTGGACCTGCTCATCTTAAACTTGCAAAACCTTCTACGTCTGGTACTAAAACCATTTTCAAATACATAAAATGTTATCACTGTGGTTTTACTGACCATATTGCAAGCAAATGTCCAACTGCCACCAAAGCTGATAAAACAGCTAAAGTGAAGATAATTGCCTCAAAGGCTGAGAAAGTCACCAAAGTTGAAAAATCAACCAAGGTGAAGAATACCACTAAGGTTAAGAAATTAACCAAAGTGAAGATTACCACTGAAGCTGAATCTTCATCTGCTATGAAGACTGCTGAATCTTCCTTATGTGTGCAGGGATCAAAGGGCATCTAGTATCTCGATAGTGGATGTTCTCGTCATATGACTGGACAAAAAGACCTGCTCACTGAATACAAGGAAGAGAAAGGTCCCTCTGTGACCTTCGGTGGAAATGGAAAAGGATATACCCGAGGGTTTGGTGTCCTCAGCAATGAGACAACAACCTTTTTGAAGAGTCGCTTATGTAGATGGACTGAAGCACAACCTTCTGAGCATCAGTCATCTATGTGACAAAGACTACGAAGTTCGCTTTTCTAAGAAAGCATGTTTAGTGGTGGATGAGAAAGGAAAACTTGTTCTCAGTGGTTATCGCAGAGAAAATGTCTATGTAATAGATATGGACTCTACTACCACTGAAAACTTATGTTTTCTCTCTAAGGCCTCTTCTGATGTCAACTGGCTATGGCACAAAAGGCTCTCTCATCTAAACTTCAAAACCCTGAATTCTCTCTCATCTAAGGAACTAGTTTCTGGTCTTCCTCAGCACTCATATGCTAAAGAATCTCTCTGCTCAGCATGTGAAAAAGGAAAACAAACAAAAGCTAGTTTCAAGTCTAAACAAATTTCCTCAGTGACAAGTCCTCTTCAGCTCTTGCATATGGATCTGTTTGGCCCTGTCAACATCCAATCAATAGCTGGAAAGAAATATACGCTTGCCATTGTAGATGAATTCTCTCGCTATACCTGGGTTATATTTCTTCGCTGTAAGAGTGATACTCCAGAAGAACTAATATCTTTTGTTAAAAAGATGGAAGTGCTGAATAATCTTACTGTTCGTTCAATAAGAAGTGATCATGGAACTGAATTCAAAAACAGTTCCCTAAACAATTTCTTTGAGAACAAGGGAATTTCTCATAACTTATCTTCAGTAAGAACACCTCAGCAAAACGGAGTCGCTGAAAGAAGAAAAAGAAACGATCATTAAAGCTGCTAGATCAATGCTCAGCGATTCTCATCTCCCTACTCAATTTTGGGCAGAAGCTGTAAACACTGCATGTTTTACTCAAAACAGATCGCTGAGAGTAAAGCGATTTGGGAAGACAACTTATGAACTTTTTTATGGAAGGAAGCCTTCTATCAGGGTTCTTCATATATTTGGTTGTCAATGCTATATCTTAAACAACAAAGATCAACTTGGAAAGTTCGACCCAAAAGCTGATGATGGAATATTTCTAGGATATTCCTCCATCTCCAAAGCCTACATAGTTTTCAACAAAAGAAGACAATATGTGGAAGAAACAATTCATGTCACATTCGATGAAACTCGCTCAGAGAACTCTAAACCAATCACTGACAATGAAGAGTTAAATGTTTGGATGCTTTCTCACTACAGAGAAACAGAACCTTTCTTCTCAAACCATCAGCGGTGGTTTAAGAGCTCTTAACCCCTGTTTTAACAGTTCTCCAATGGGGTCGGATCCTCCAGCCGCTGATGATGATCCAAATATTATACATCCTAACGCTGAATCCACCTCATGGGTTTCAGTTGAACCTCTTAACACACTACTACCATCAGATGTATCTTCGTCTGAAAACCTCTCTGATAACAACAGCATGTCCAGTACTCAACAGTTAATTGCTGATGAACCTCAAACGTCCTCATCAGTAATCATTCCAATTGTTGATCCAACCTCTGAGTTAAGCAATCATGCTCCTGCTCAACGATGGACTAAAGATCACCCAATAGATCAAATTCTTGGTGATCTCGATGCAGGTATTCAGACACGACGAAGCTAAGGTAATATCTGTCTCTTTGTCAACTTTCTTTCTTTAATAGAACCAAAGAAGACTGATGATGCCCTCAGAGATCCAAACTGGGTCAGGGCTATGCAAGAAGAGCTGACTGAGTTTACCCGTAACAAAGTTTGGAATCTCGTTCCTAGGCCATCTGATAAAACTGTTATAGGCACCAAATGGGTGTTTAGAAACAAGTTAGATGAACATGGAATTGTAACCCGCAACAAGGCTCGACTTGTTGCTCAGGGATACAGACAAGAGGAAGACATAGACTATGATGAAACTTTTGCCCCTGTATCTAGGCTCGAAGCAATTCGACTATTCTTAGCCTATGCAGTCTATAAAGACTTCATCGTCTATCAAATGGATGTAAAATCAACGTTCCTAAATGGAAAGCTGAATGAAAAAGTCTATGTAGAACAACCTCAAGGGTTCTATGACCCTAAGTATCCAAATTATGTTTATAAATTGGATAAGGCTCTCTATGGTCTAAAACAAGCCCCTCGTGCTTGGTATGACACTCTCTCATCATTTCTTATCTCTGAAAATTTTGAACGTGACAAGATTGATAATACGTTATTTTTCAGAAAGATAAAAGGTCATATAATTCTTGTACAAATATATGTCGATGACATAATATTTGGGTCTACTAACCCATCTCTATGTACTCGCTTCGCTGAAAGAATGAAGAAAGAATATAAAATGAGTATGATGGGTGAGCTGACATATTTTCTTGGTCTTCAGATTAAACAATCTGACAAAGGTACTTTTATCAGCCAAGGTAAGTATGTTAAAGATATGCTGAAGAAGTTTGATCTTACACAAACTTCAGCGATGAAAACTCCTATGGCACCTCCCTTGACACTTAACAAAGATCCTTCTGGAAAACCTGTTAATGTCACTGCCTATAGAGGAATGATAGGCTCCCTGCTGTATCTTACAGCGAGCCGACCTGACATTATGTACTCTACTTGTTTATGTGCACGCTATCAATCTGAACCCAAGGAATCCCATCTGATCTCTGTTAAGCGAATTTTCAGATATCTGAAGGGAACTCTTAACCTCGGTCTTTGGTATCCCAAAGACTCAGGGTTCGATCTAACTGGTTATTCTGATAGTGATTTTGCAGGCTGTAAACTTGACAGAAAGAGTACCACTGGTGGATGTCAACTCCTGGGAGGAAAGCTGGTAAGTTGGACAAGCAAGAAGCAAAATTCAGTGTCCACTTCCACAGCTGAAGCTGAATACGTAGCCGCTGGAAGCTGTTGTTCTCAGATCTTGTGGATGAGAAATCAACTATTAGACTATGACCTTCAGCTGTCAAAGATTCCTATCTATTGCGACAGCACTAGTGCTATCGCTATAGCAAATAATCCAGTGCTACATTCAAAGACGAAACACATAGAGATCAGATATCACTTTATCAGAGATCATGTGATGAATGGTGATATTGAACTTCACTTTATCCCTACGGACTTTCAGCTTGCTGATTTATTCACCAAACCTCTTGATGAGACAAGGTTCAACTTTCTCATCAGTGAGCTTGGAATGCTGAATCTCGAAGAATAATTTTTCAGCGTTCATGCATTGTGTCAGTAATCATAAGTTCCCCTTTTATCATTCTCTCTGCTAAACATTCTGACTCTCAAGTATGTTCTCTCAATCCCTACAACTGAATCTTCAGTCAGTTAAAATGTTTTCAAAATATAAACTTTAATTACTGAACCTTCTTCAAATGATTAAAAGCTTTTTGAAAAATACATTCATCACTGATATTTCTTGTCAGTGATCCTTAAAAAGAAAATATATCGCTGACTTTTCTTCAGCGATAATTTCAAAACAGACAAATGAACAGTCTCTTTTCTATGACGTCATTTGAACCGACAATCCACGACATGCCTTTTTCTGACACGTTCGTCCGTTGCCCTTCCATCCAATCAACTTCGTGGGACGTGTCCATGTTATGATGAACATTTGTTTTCCCGCCTCTCACACTCTCTCTCCTCTCTCACACGTATAAAAGGAATGTTTTTCCATTTTTATCACTTTACGCTTTCTGAAAATACTTTCAAAGCAAGAATACTCTCTCAAGCATTCTAGCATTCTCAAGCATTTACATCATCCTCTTCAAAGATCAATAGGTTATTCTTGATCTTGTTCTTATTCTTATCTTAAATCTTTTTACATATAACTCCATTTATGGTCTGCCATTATGGGTTTATAAGATTCTTATCACATAAAATCATTTTTTTTGATTTTATTCTTTAAAAACCATTTTATTTTGATTTTCTTCATTCAAAATCTTTGGTTTTTCTTCCTGTTCTTATATCTTGTTCTAAGATAAACTTTTTAATCTGCAAATATGTTGATTTTCTATGTTTCTTTCCTCAAATAGAAACTAGAAAATCTTCTTTATTTTTAGACTAAAACCTTTCTTCTACTCTTTTATCTACTCATACTCAGAATGGCTCAATCTGCACTTGTCGCCTCTAATAACGTCAAGTTCGCCATCACTGACTCGGAGCTTCCGAAGAACAATCATCTCGCTCGCCTCGATTTTGACGGTGTTAACACATCTGAAGGAAGCCGCAATGTTTCTAAAGCAATCCTGCATTGCTTACGCTATCACTGTGGATCCCACACCCTCTAAAGCTCTTCTCCAGCAATTCTGGTTTACCGCTGAAGAAGCCTCTATCACCAACAAAAAGGGCGATCTGGTCCCTGCCATTTCCTGCAGCACCGAACTTGGATCAGGGATGATGACTGCCTTAGGGCTGAGGAAAGCTCTACGTTTTCCTGACAAACCCAGGAATGGATTCGATGCCTTGCCAACTGATGCTGAACTCATCCAATTCCTGGATGCCATGGAATACGCTTGGGAACCCAAGCCAAGGACGACGATTCCCAACAAGAAGCTGACTCTTGTGAAAAAGGCACTGATGCCTTCTCAGCTTAACTACATCTTATCTCACATCATTCAGTGTATGAGTGGAAAGAGTGGGTCACTAGACCAAGCCAGCAAGATTCAGGTCCAGATGGCTTATTCAGTGATAGCTGGAAGAAACTTCGACTACGCAACATCTATCTTTGATGATCTAAAGTCAAAGATAGAGAAGACCGAAAGGGATCCCAAGGTCCCCTACGTACGCTTCATCTTTGCGTACCTGAAGTTCCTCTACCCTGCTACTTACCCCACTAACTCGAATGCTTCTTTTCCAAAAGTGGGTCAGCGCTCCCTGGAGGTCAAGACGCTCCCCAACGAGGTAAGTATCTCTGAACTTCGCTCCCGTCTCTCTCTCCTCACTTCTTCGTCTTCAGCGGCCACGCAGGAGGTTCCTTCTTCTGCTATCCCTGCCGCTACCCCTTCCAAATGACCATCAACTGGCTCCTTTGGTCCTTCAAAGAAGGCCAAGGTGACCAAGGAGAAAGCTACTTCTAGCTCAAGACCTAAGGATGTTTCTCAACAAACCTCCTTAGATGCTTTCGTGGGTCTCTCCTCCACATCCTCAGCGATACCCACGTCAACCGTTCCAGTGACTACGGTCGCTGTCACATCAACAGTGACACCGCCTATCATCTCAGTCCCTCCACCTCCTGAGGTGACCACTACGGTAACTACCCCTATCCCTACTTCTATCCCCATCTCTAGTCCTTCTATTTCTTTGATCTCTAACCCTCCATCTATTTCTACTCAACCATAGTTTGGACCCATAGGACCTGAACATCAATCTTTTGAGGAATCGTTACAATTCTACAAAATGTTTGATAATTCAGGTATCCCAATAACCTTAAACACTTCTCCCAACTCACCATATAAGCCTGTTTCTCAAACACTAACTTATATTTCAGGTCCTAGTTTCGCTACTGTTGAAACCAATGTCAACAATCTGAGTGCAAAGGTGGAATCTCTGACTGCCTCTCTCAACACCACCACCAATGCTGTTCAATCAGCTGGTGAAGCTCTGAAGACGCTGACAGCCAACCGCGCCTCCAAAGCTGACGTCTCTGAAATCGCTACTCTCCAAGAAGCGATTGTCAAAGTCAGGGAAGACTCACAACAACAGTTTGCAGCCCTGGCTACAAAGATTGATTCCTGTGAAGTTCTTCTTCAGCAAATCCTGACTCACCTGAAGGCACCAGCTCCGGCTCATACTCCCTCATTCACAGAGAACGATCGTACATCACTGAACATTGCCGTGGAGTTCATTCATCAGGCGACGTCAGATCTTTCTGCGTTTGAAGGCCGTCTGGACTGTTTGGAGGCTGAAGTTCAGGTGTTGGCCGCTGCAAAAACTTCATCTCCTTCCAAAGACCTCTCCCTCAATGATAATGACAAAGAGGGGGGAGAAGGCAGATGAAGAAAATACGGAGTTTGAAGTTGCTGCTGAGGTCTAACAGAAGGAAACTCCCTCTCAGGTTGAGGGGGAGATAGCTGCTGAAAAAGCCCCTCCTTCTCTCGAAGATTTAATTGATGATGAAGAAGAAGAGGACGATGAAGATGAAGCCCTTGATCTCGAAGATCAAGAGGAAGAACCTCATCAAGATGATGACGATGACGATGAAGAAGATCAATCTCTATGGTGTTCTTCAACCGTCACTTCATCAGCGATAGCTTCGAAAGAAGTTATCAAAGCAGGGGGGAGTCAAGAGACACCTTCAGGAACCCCTTCCCAAAGCAAAGGTGCAACTGCTGAGGGAACCCTGAAGATGATTTCACTACCTGAGGAGAATCCTTCTCAGGTATGCCTTACTCTCGTTCCCTTATCCTTCTATAAAAATACAACCCCTGTTTCTTTCTAGCCTTTATCTCTCTTCTTCCCTAAAAATAAATCTAACCTTTTTCTTTTTCTGACCAGATAATTCTCTCCTCTGCTTAAGGGTAAAGTGTTGGATCAAATAAATTGTATTCAAGATTAAAGTTAAAGTTAAGGGTTTAAACTGTAATTGTTTGATAGTTATAGTTAAAGGGCTTAAAGTGTAATAAGTCAATAGTTATTAAGCTATTGGGCCCAAGCCCATTAGAAAGCCCGTTAAGGTTAAAGCCCATAAGGCTTAGGTATTTAAAGTTATGTTTAGTTTAGTTTTAGAAAGAACTCTGATAATTTTCTAAATAGTCGATATAAGTTTTCTCTGTATTCAAAGGGTATCAAGAACACTCAAGGGTTTCATTGTTTATTCAAGGGATTGGTACGTTATTATTAATCTTTATATCTCTTGATTATTATTGTGTTGCTTGATTACTTGATTGATTGTTTACCAACTAGAATAAATCTGGGATAACAATTGGTATCAGAGCCAAAAGAATCAAGTTTTAGGATTAAATCTATATTTTTTTTCGAATTTACTGTTCATCGAAAAATCACTATTCATGCGAGCACTGTTCATACTATTTAATGAATCTGTATTGCATCCGGTCGATTAATATTTGAGTTTGTGTTTCTTTCGATCGAAGGATTGCTTATTTGTTGGTTTAATTGTGTATCGGTCGAATTAATTTTCTGGGTTTGGTTTCGATCGAACCCCAGAAATTCTTCGTGTTCTTCGGCCATTCATCGTGTTTATCGATATTATTGTTTGATCGATACCTATTCGACCTGAGCCTTCGACCGGATAGTTGTATCTCCGGTCATTCCCTTCGACCGAATAGTTGTGACCTCCGGTCTTTCCTTCGACCGGACCTTAGTATTCCCCGGTCTTTCCTTCGACCGGGTAGGAGCATCGACCGGACCTTAGTGGTTTCCGGTCTAGCACTCGACCGGATACTTGCTACTCCGGTCTTGGCATTCGACCGATACTAGCTGACCCCGGTCTTACCATTCGACCGGATACTTGTTACTCCGGTCTTGCCATTCGACCGGGTACTTGTTTACTCCGGTCTTCCCTTCGACCGGATACCTATTACTCCGGTCTTGCCATTCGACCGGTGTCTTGCATATTCCGATCTTTCCTTCGACCGGAACAGTTCATTCTTCGAAGCATATACCCGGCTAAGTCTGCGAAGGGGGACAAAGATTTGCTCTTGATCAAAATCTTCATAATTTTTTTTAGTATTTTATCCATAGATATCAGTGCTTTATACTGTGTGCGAGGACTGCATTTGATTGTTTTTGGAAATTTATTTTTTCTGAAATTTTTTGAGTGTAGTCTTTACTTTTGATTCTAACGATCTCATCTAGTTGGTTGTCTTGGTACAGAAAAGTCTATTTACTAACCGTACAGCTAAGATGTCGAATCAGCTTCTCTCGATGGGTTCTCAAATCAAACCTCCTATCCTCGTGGCAAACGAGTATCAGCAGTGAAAAACAAGAATGATTCAGTTTCTGAATCACAAGAACAGAGAGTTCATGACAATAATCATTGAAGGTCCCAAAACTCCAATGATCACAGTAAAGGGTCAACCTGCTACAGATTCCTCTCCTGAAATCCCTGACAGAGATATTCCTAAACCTATTGAGTTCTTCACTGAAAAGCAGAAAGACCAGCTCAAGTTAGAAGAAGAAGCTCTAATCTATCTGACGATGGCAATTCCAAACGACATCTACAATCGTGTCGACAGTCAGAGTACTGCTAAAGGAATCTGGGATGAACTAGCAAGGCAGTTTGAAGGAAGTGAAGCTTCTATTCAAGCTAAGCAGAATCTGTGCATAAATGCTTACGAGGGATTTCATGCCAAAGAAGGAGAGTTGCTTTTAGATACCTATAATAGGTACAACATTATTCTCAATGACTTGCGGAGGAACAAAATCGCCAAATCTGCTTCTGAGATAAACTACAAGTTCATCAAGAATCTGAATCCAGAATGGAAGAACTTTGCTATCAACCTCCAGATGTCAAAGAATATGGCTCGAGAAAATGTCACCGATATCTTCTCTACTCTTGCTCAACATGAGGATGAGGTGAGATCTATGAATAATGAGTCTAATCATCTGAAGGATTCTGTGGCCCTCATAGCCGGCAAAGGTTCTGTATCCTCTGCAAGGTCTAAGAAAAAGGCATCTAAAGCTCTAGTTACTGAAATTACTGACTCTGACTCTGATTCGAGTGATGAAGAACTGGAAGTTGATTCAGATCCTAATATTCAAAAGTTCTCTGAAGACTTGGCTCTCATTACGCGACGGTTCAAGAAGAGATTTGGCAAGAAAAGATTTTACTCAAAGCCAAAGTATGATGGATACAAGAAAGAGAAGTCTGAGATACGATACAAGCCGAGGCATGGAAGGAGAGAGGAAGGACGAGAAGATCGAAAGGAAGATAGAAGAGAAGGAAAGAGAGAGGAGAAGCGAGAAGAGCAAAAGGATGAACCAGGAAGATGCTACAACTGTGGCAAATTTGGGCACTTCTCAAGGGACTGCAAATTCAAGAAAGTGAAGAACTCAGAGTACTACTCAAAAAAGTCACTAATTGCCAAGAAAGCTGAAGAAGGAAAAGTACTAATGCTGAAGAAGAGAACTGGCTGTTCCAAAGTTCTGATGACGAGGAGCAAGCACATTTCACCCAAGTTTCTTACATGGCAAAGCTGGAAGGTGACGATGAAGACTCTGAGACACAATCCGAAGAAGCAAACTCTGAGGTAAGTGAAAATTCTGAACTTATTGAATCTTTAATGGCCCAAATACATGGCATGAAAGATGAATTTGCTTTACTGAAAGGCAAACTTAGCTCTGCACATCAATCTGTTTTAAGCTTTCGTGATGAAAATGCTATTTTAAAAGTTGTTGTGGAAGAAAAGGAAAAGGAAAAAGATGATTTAAAAGCTGAAAAAGAGTCTTTAAAAGAAAAAATATCTGGTTTAGAAACAGATCTTGTGAATCTTAATGCTGAAAAGGGTGAGTTTCAAATCAAATTTGAAGTTTGTTATAAAGAAAGAAATGAAGCTTTCACCAAAATAAAGCAACTGGAGGACATTAACATGAAACGAGGTCAGACTGAACAGACATTAAATCTGTTGACCAATAAACTCCAAGACGAAAGGTTTTACAAACTTAAACCAGGTTTGGGTGTGCCAATTAATGAAATTTTGAAAAAGGCACCGGAGCACCTATATAATTTTGATAAATTTGGCTCCACAATAAAACCCATTCCTGACATTCGCGCTACTTTTGTTGGAGCAAGTTCTCCTAAACCTTCTGAAGAGACCAAAGGTCAAGAAGAAATGAGAAAGAACAAGTCTGGTGACACTGATTCTCAAAATCTTTTTAAATCTGTTGGTTTTACATATGGTGATTTGAACGAAAGCTATGCAACTCGAAAGATAGAATTTACTGAGTTTGAATCACTATTTACCACACCTTCTAAAGAACCAGTGAGCACCAACACAGTTCTACCTGAGACTGCATGCAAATTTGATGAGTATGAATTGGATGTTGATCCATCTACTATACCATCAGTCTCAACTCCCATTGCTTCTAAATCTTTACTTCCTGAAAAGGTTGAAAAAGTTACTGCTACCGCGGCTGAATCTTGTGTTCAAAATGATAAAACGGAGTTTATTGAGTCAATGACGGAAGAGATATTCTCTGATATAATGAATGCATCAGACTCTGATCCTGTTTCTGATTTAAAGGGATCAAATTCTGTGGATGGTAATACATATGAATTGATGAAGCAAATTGATTTGTTGCAACAGTCTCTTGATGAGGTTGAAGATGAAAACTTTGATCTCAAACATAAACTTGAAAAGTCTTTAAAAGTAAATCAAGAGCTTTGCATAGAGATCAATGATTTGAAAGTTACTATGTTTAAAAATGCTTCAAGTGATAAACAGATGTTCAATGACCCAAGCTGGAAGGTAAGAACCAATCCAGAATTTGATGCTCCTGCAAAACCTACAGTTGTTTACTCTGATTGTCCTGACTATCCACCGAGTATTTTTGAAAAGGGTGAGACTTCAAAAAGCACTAGAAAAGAACCACCTTCTAAGTTAGAGACTAACAAGGTTCCTGTTTCTGTTTCAGATATAAGAGGAAATGGAGTTGGGAGGAGTAAGAAGAATAAAGATCTTAGTTTGAATAAAAAGAATAGTTTGAATTCTAGTAGTTGTCCTACAGACAGTGTTATTTTGAATAGTACTTCTTTTGATAAACATGAATGTAAGATTTGTTCCGATAAATCTAAGTTTATGAATTTTGCTCGAAAGAACCTTTATTGCAAACACTGTTGGGATAATTCATTCAAATACTACTCCCCTCCTAAGTCCAAAAAGAATAAAAGCAAACCTAAGTTGAACTCTAAGTCTAATTCTGATTCTTCTACGCAACCAAAAGTGTATCGTGCTAAGGTTGCCAATCCTACTTCTAAAAAGCACTTTCAGGAATTGAATGTTAAGATGGTTTGGAAATGGGTTCCAAAACCGCGTTATGAATGGAGAGTGAAAGTCAAACCAGATGATATTCCTGAGTTGCTTGATGCTAACCGCGAAGGACCCATCCTGATATGGGTGCCTAAGCAAAACTAATTGTCTCTTTTGCAGGCCTGTCGATTGTGGGTAATAGACTCCGGATGTTCACGCCACATGACAGGATTCAAGCACCTCTTGCATAACTATGTGGAGGAGCCTGCCGGAGCAGTTAGATTTGCCAATTCTGAAGCCGAAGGCCACGTCAGAGGATATGGAATGCTCGATAACGGTGTTGTGAAGATTCAAAAAGTGTTATATGTTGAAGGACTTGATCACAATCTGTTCAGTACCAGTCACTTCTGTGACATGCAATATCAAGTCCGCTTCACAACCACTCATTGCTATCTAGAAGATCACGATGGTTACGAAGTCTTCAAAGCTGAGCGCCATGGAAATCTATACTATGTAGATTTTCCTACATTATCTGCCACACGTCCAGTATGCCTACTAGCCAAAGCTTCTAAAGCACAATCGTGGACGTGGCATCGACGCTTGTCTCATCAGAATTTCCGATCTATAGCGAAGCTACAAAGACAAGGTCTGGTTAAAGGTCTACCAGAAATGAGGTTCGAAAAAGACTCACTCTGTTCTGCATGTGAGTTGGGCAAAATGAAGCGTAGCTCCTTCAAGTCCAAAGCTGAATCATCGACCTCATCAGCACTGGAACTTCTTCATATGGACCTTTGTGGCCCAATGCGCACAACATCTATCAACGGAAAGAAATATGTGTTGGTAATGATAGATGACTACTCAAGGTATACATGGCTCGAGTTTCTTCGCAACAAGTCAGATGCGCCAGAGTTGATTATCGCTTTCATCAAGCGCATTCAAGTACGCCTTCAACTGCCAGTCAGAACCATTCACAGTGATAATGGCACGGAGTTCAAGAATGACACCCTGAGGAGTTATCTTACTTCCGTGGGTATTTCACATAATTTCTCCGCAACCTACACTCCACAGCAAAACGGCATTGTTGAACGGAAGAACCGCACTCTGGTTGAAGCAGCTCGGACTATGCTTGCTTACTCAGATCTACCCATGTACCTTTGGGCTGAGGCAGTCGCTACAGCGTGTTTTACACAGAACCGTACCATTGTGGTCAAGCGCTTTAATAAGACAGCATATGAGTTAATCAACAATCGTACACCTAACATCAAGTTCCTTCGTGTTTTTGGTTGCAGGTGTTACATTCTAAAAGAGCGTCAAGGATTATCAAAGTTTGATAAGAAAGCGGATGAAGGATATCTCGTTGGATACTCTCTGACATCCAAAGCTTATCGAATTTACATTATTCGAACCAAGACGGTTGTTGAGAGCATGAATGTCTCCTTTGATGAGAATTCTACAAGGACTTCTGGACACAACAGTTCAGAACTCGGTCTTAACGACAAAGCTTCTATTCAAGCAAGAATAGAACCAGCTATAACAGGATCATCTTCTTCAAACTCTAACTCTACTTCATCTGAGTTAGATTTATTGTTTATTGATGTCTTTGATGATATATGTGCAGATTTTGAAAAAGGCATATCAACATCAATAACAAGTGGTACAAGCTCGGAGGTCCCTACTATCTCTGAAGACATGTCTGGACCTTCCGAAGAAGTCACTGACACTTCAACTTCATCAGGTACGACTACAAAGTTAGTTTATGACTCTACTAATGTTGAATCTGTCTCTACAGATAGTTCATCTGGAAACGAAGTCCCGAGCACTTCAACCGCTAGTCCAGAAGCTTCAGTGTCACAAACACCAGTACAAGATGTCCCGAGTACATCTGTGGAGCAACCTGCCGTACAAGATGACAACGATGCATCAAATACGCAACAAACAGTTGATGCACTACCAAGCACACATCGTTGGACTAAGGATCATCCCCTAGAAAACGTGATAGGTGACGTACAATCTGGTGTCACAACAAGATCTGCAACAGCTAACTTCTGCATGTTTTCAAGCTTCCTCAGTTCCTTAGAGCCAAAGAAAGCGGCTGAAGCTCTACGTGATCCATTCTGGATTTCTGCTATGCAAGACGAGCTTCTACAATTTGAAAGGAACAAGGTATGGCGCTTGATCCCACTACCTAAAGGTAAATCCGTTATAGGAACAAAGTGGGTTTTTAGAAATAAGAAAGACGAAGCCGGAGTAGTCGTGAGAAACAAAGCTCGATTGGTCGCAAAAGGGTATTGTCAACAAGAGGGCATTGACTATGATGAAACATTCGCCCCGGTTGCAAGGATCGAAGCCATCAGAATCTTTCTAGCCTATGCAGCGCACAAAAACTTTACAGTCTATCAGATGGATGTAAAGTCGGCTTTCCTGAACGGCGTTCTGCATGAGGAGGTCTACGTGGCTCAACCTGAAGGTTTCGTTGATCCTCATCACCCTGATCATGTCTATGTCTTAGACAAAGCGCTATATGGTCTTAAACAAGCACCGCGGGCCTGGTATGAAACTCTCACTAAATTTCTACTTGTTTCTGGTTTCAAGAAAGGTACAGTAGATACAACCTTATTTCTTAAAAGGCAAGGTGATGACTTGATTCTCATTCAGATTTATGTTGACGACATAATATTTGGGTCGACAAATCCAAAATTTTGTAAGAACTTTTCAAAGATAATGGAAACAAAGTTTGAGATGTCGATGATGGGTGAGTTGAATTTCTTTCTTGGTCTACAAGTAAAGCAATTACCCGACGGCATATTTATTAATCAAGCTAAATATATAAAAGATATTTTGAAAAAGTTCGACATGTCAGATAGTTCAGTCATGAAAACACCAATGGCTACTGGTACACTCTTAGACGCGGATCCCTCCGGGAAGCCTGTTGATCAAAAGGTGTATCGTAGCATGATTGGATCTTTACTTTATTTGACTGCCAGTCGTCCAGATATAATGTTTGCCACATGTTTTTGTGCGAGATATCAGTCTAATCCTAAAGAGTCGCACTTAACTGCTGTTAAGCGAATCCTTAGATATCTCAAAGGTTCTCCTAATCTAGGCCTTTGGTATCCAAAGGATTCTCGTTTTGAACTAACTGCCTTTACAGATGCTGATCATGCAGGTTGTAAGCTAGACCGGAAAAGCACCTCTGGATCATGTCAATTCATAGGTGACAAACTTGTGAGTTGGACTTCAAAGAAACAAAACTGTGTTTCAACATCCACTGCCGAGGCTGAGTATGTAGCTGCTGCTAGCTGTTGTTCTCAAGTCCTCTGGATGACGACACAGTTAAGGGACTTTGGATACAACTACAAGCGCGTTCCGATTTATTGTGATTCCAAGAGTGCAATATCTATAACTGCTAATCCGGTACAACACTCGAAGACTAAGCATATAGACGTACGCTATCATTTCATCAAGGATCATGTAGAAAAAGGTAATATTGAAATGCACTTTGTTCAAACTGACTTCCAGTTAGCCGATCTTTTCACCAAGTCGTTGGATGAAAAGCGTTTTCAATTTCTAATCAGCAAACTTGGTATGTTGAACATGTCTTAAACCTTTCTCATGATTCTAGGGGGAGTATTCTACGTTTTTATCTCGTGTGTTATTTTCCAACTGTTGTTAACGAGAAAGGAATCATTTTCATAAATGATTACCATTGTTTCTTTCACTTATGCAGGTTGGTTCAAGTGACTATGGCTTCTAATCACATCGGATTAGAATCCGCACTTCAGTGCTTTATCTATTTTTATATGCTTTATTCATTTATTAAAAAAAAAAAAAAAAAACCTTATGTTAATTTAAGGGGGAGAATATCTGTGATATTAACAGATTTTTGGATACTTAAATGATTATCTGACCGTGTGTTCTTAAAGATAAATACTTGCGTTTTATCTTGTCAATAAACTTTGTCATGTATTCATACACGTAACGGTTCAGAACATTCTATTTGACTTTGTTATTACCATGTATCAAAAGTTAAATCTTTCTATGGTAATACTCACGTTCATTGTATTCACTGTTGATTGAATCAAACGTCATTTCATGTGCTTTCATTGAAAATATGTTTATATATTGTTCATATAAACAACATTCGTTTTTGATTCTCCAACATATTGTTCTTCATGACAAAACTCCTATGAGCTTAATTGTCAAACTCTTTTAGTTTGAGGGGGAGAATTGCATTGTCAAACATCTTTTGTTTTGACATCTCCGAATATTATATTCTTCATGTAACAAGTGGTATTTGTTCTTACATGTACAAAAAGACTGTTGAACAACATGTTCTTTTAGGAAAATACATGGGATTCAGTGTGAGCTTAACAGAACTTCCATGGATTCACGTTAACCAGTGTTTCCTACCCAGGAAGTATTTCCTGAGTGATTGAGGGGAGAAGGGTCAAAAGAATTGAGTGATGGTGTGTGAAGAGGTAAAATGGAAAAGAGAGATTGGTTAGAAGTGAGCATTAAAAGAAAGAGGGTGAGAGATCAGAGTAAAAGAATATTAAACTCTGCACCAAACTTCTGTCTAAGCCGGGCAGCCACATAATCTGATTGGTTCACATTCTTTGGTGACCATCATTGAAATAGGCACCTAGCCCATGCCATCTCTTGCATACAACCCCACCAGCTACTCATTCTTTTCTCAAAAAGAGAATGTTTCACATTTTCTGGGGACGCAGCACATACACTATTGGTTCTTCATTTGGAAGATACTAATATTGAAAAAGAAGGAAAGTTGCCCCACCTTCGAACTCTTTCTCATGCACATTGAGTCTTTGTATAATTTGTTGTTGTCTCAACAAGTTTACATACTTTGAGCCTAATTTGAAAAGCAATCATATATGCTTAATTTCTTTCATACACATGCACGAGCACACAGAAATTTGTTTTCTGTCAGAACGTTCATAGATAACCATGTGTTATTCGATGATTGAATGGAAGACCTGGGGAGTCTACATCAAACCAGCTCCTTATATAGTAACTTTGTGTTACTCAGTGACTTTGTGTCATTGACAGGCATTCTAACTGAGTCATTTGTTGATTCAGGGTTACACTTATTAACTGTTTGAATTTGAAAAGATTTGAATGGTTACTATTTTCTATTTTAATCTGAAAAGATTGAAATAATCACTCTTTCCATTTGGAGAGACTGCTCTTATTTCCATACAGGGCTCGTTACATGATGAAGACTATGCTTACATGATGATCATACACGATGGGGGAGATTGTCTTGAAAAGGAGGAGCTTGTTTTGCCAAGTTTTGATGATGTTGATTCTCACCACTCATCAAAAAGGGGGAGAAGACAAGGGATAAAAAGGGGGAGAAGATACAAAAAGGAAGAATACAATCTGAAGATCTGAAGATATTCAAATTTTCAAAGATTTTAAAGATTTGAAGATGGTTTAAAGATATCAAGTTTTGAAGTTTTGAAGCGATCAATGACATATTTGAAGAAAAGTGAAGACAAGTGAAAGACCCGAAGATAATTGCAATTTTTTTTAATCTTGAATCCAAAGGGGGAGATTGTTGGATCAAATAAATTGTATTCAAGATTAAAGTTAAAGTTAAGGGTTTAAACTGTAATTGTTTGATAGTTATAGTTAAAGGGCTTAAAGTGTAATAAGTCAATAGTTATTAAGCTATTGGGCCCAAGCCCATTAGAAAGCCCGTTAAGGTTAAAGCCCATAAGGCTTAGGTATTTAAAGTTATGTTTAGTTTAGTTTTAGAAAGAACTCTGATAATTTTCTAAATAGTCGATATAAGTTTTCTCTGTATTCAAAGGGTATCAAGAACACTCAAGGGTTTCATTGTTTATTCAAGAGATTGGTACGTTATTATTAATCTTTATATCTCTTGATTATTATTGTGTTGCTTGATTACTTGATTGATTGTTTACCAACTAGAATAAATCTGGGATAACATAAAGAACTCCAAATAATCCCAGCTGCTGAAGCTGATGACCAAATAATCCCAATGTCTGTAAGAGAGATTGATGAAGAGGATGAAGAAGAAGAAGAGTCCCTGCAACATCATGGAAGGCCCTCTAGACCATCTCATTGGTCAGGGGAAGAGAGAAAGAAAAGAACAGAGATTATCTCTCATCTGGAGAGTCAACGACGAAATATCCCCTCTCAATCATCAGATCTGGAGTTCCTGACTGAAGCTGAAATCGAAGAATCTGTCAGGGCTGAGAAGCTGATTGCTGACTGTAAAAGAGATACCTCTCTGGCTGTCAAAATTCAGTCTTCTCAAGTCAAAGACAAGAAGCTGAAAAGCAAACCAGTGGAAGTCCAGGCAGCTCTTTTGAAAGAAATTGAAGAGGAATGCTCCAAAGAAAAAGCGGTCAGCGATAATTCTGTCGATTGGTGCAAGCACAAAATTGATTATCGCTCTAACCCAATGAAGATCGTAGCTGTTGCTATCTCTGGGAGAAAGAAGAAGGATAAACTTTCTGTCACCATGGAGATTACCAGAGAGGATGGAAGCTGCAAGGCTATGTTTATTTCAAAGCTAGAAGACTTCGGCTACATGGAGTGGCTTGAGTTCAAAGATGCGCTGAAGAAATCAAAGTCAACATACAGAGGCTATGTTGAAAGGGTAAATGATGCCCTCATCAACAGAGTCG
Organism: Arctium lappa; assembly: GCA_023525745.1. Taxonomy (NCBI): domain Eukaryota; kingdom Viridiplantae; phylum Streptophyta; class Magnoliopsida; order Asterales; family Asteraceae; genus Arctium; species Arctium lappa. The sequence continues at coordinate 56,779,340 of CM042062.1, read as the reverse complement.
CTGCTATACTAAAGGTGTCATCTACTCTTCCTTCAAAGTCCAAGCAAATCAAGAGAAAGCCTGTCTCCTCCTCATCTGATAATGTCGCAGTGATCAAAAATGAAACCTCCATCAAATTCTCAAGAGAAGCTCTGTTCGGTCCTTCTCCTGATCTTTCAGTTCTGGATCTATCTCTGCCTCCTGGCGGACCATATGTTGTGGGACAAGTACTTGAAGAACCTTTTGTAATCATCTTCAGAGATGACGAGGAACAACTCAGATTTCAAAGGGTCTCTGAAATCCCTATCTGTCCCCTCGCTCTTCTCAAGGATCTCATGTGCCTATGGTGTATTCTCTCTCCTGCTGCTGAGCCAATCATAGCGATCATCTGCAAATAATCTTTAGAGTGAAGGCAAAAAGGAGAAGAAATACCTGAGTATTTGATAAATCCTCCTAAACCCTCTTTAGATAGCTGATAGATTAGTTTTCTTTCTTGTAATCTATTAGTTTAACTTAGAGTAGTTAGTACATCACTTGTACTTGTAATTTTCATACATTGTAATTCATTTCTTGGATTAATGAGAATTTCAGTGAAGTACTTAGCTCTATCAGTGCTGTAAAAGATCCCTCAAAATAGTAATTGGGACATGTATGTTATGAGTCCTGATTATTCCATCATTTTGAATTATAAAGTAATTTTCTTCAGTTACTTTGTCATTATCAAATAGGGGGAGATTGTTGATCCAAACTCTCTCAGTGATTTGATAACGACCCTTTTCTATACTTAGTGAAAATTACGTTTAATATGTATTAGTGTTTCACTATCAGCGATCAGACTGAGTCTGTTCAGTTATCACTGATAGTCCTTGTAAACATTTTTATGTATTAGTGTTTCACTATCAACAATCAAACTGAGTCTGTTCAGTTGTCGTTGATAGTTCTGATGTAAACAGTAACGTAATCCTTGAAGACAAGTCTCGCGTCAACAGATGTTCATAGCTGAATCGAAGACGAAGCTGCTGAACAAAGAGAAGTCTACTAGTGACCTGATGCGGATATCAGTGAAGCAAAGACAACTCTACTTATACGCGAAGGAACATGAGTAAAGCTTCAGCGATCGCTGAACTCTTGATGTCTCTGCCTAAAGAGATATTCAGCGATTGAATTATCACAAAGCTTATACCTCAAGTTTCCTTTTGTCTCACCTTGCACAACATAGTACGATATGTCAGAACGGACATGTCTCTGCCACAATTCGTACAACAACTCTGTCAACTACACTGTTCATGATCCGGCCGAAAGCATGTCTCCAAAAGTCAGACTCCCAAAGCCAATCAGTGAATGCCACGTGTAAAGTGCCCTGCCATGCATTTAATGCATAAGGTATAAATAGGAAGATCATCCCTTCATCTGAAGGGTGTGCTCAATCCTTGAACCCCAAATAGAAACCCTTGTTTTCTATATTCCTTAAATCCCCCATTCTCTGAAAGTCTTGTGCAACCATCTTAGTGTTTCTTAAGTTTGTTTAGATTGAGTCTTACTTAATATTTCTCCGCAACAAACTTGTAAATTGTGTTAGATTTATCAATAAACAATTTATTAAACTTTAATTTCTGTGTTTGTATTCAACCCCCCCCCCTTCTATAAACTTGTTAAGCACCTTCGGGACCAACACATGTAGCGTTTGATACAATGGGGTCACCTGCACCATCAAAAAATATAAATGAGGAGCAAGCGATAGTGTGCTATCCATGGTCGTTACAAACACCTATAACCGAACAGGATCACAACTCCCCGTTATCGCCTTACTGGGAAAATCCTAGAGTGCATGCAGAGGTGGATATGTTATCAGCTGAAAAGACGGGTAATGGATTGGTGAAAATAAATGCGATAATCGATGAAGCGGACAACGGTAACATGAAATCTATTGAGAATAAGGTAGATAAGGGAAAGCAAATACATATGGTCAGGACAATAAATCAAGATCCGGTTATGTTGCCAAACATATCACCACCAAGATTAGACTTAGTCATAAGCAGACAAAAGTGTCACCCGCGACCATTAGAAGAGAGTAACTGGAAAGGTAAGGTCAATATCCATTGTCAAATATTGCATATATGCACATATTATGGTTATGCATTTACCACACACAAACAAAATCGTAATAGTCTGCATAATTACATACTATTAGAATTGTTTCTATGCACATGGTTACTAACAACCAAGTATAACATATGTAGACAAGGGCAAACAGTCAGAGGTTGGAAGCTCAGAGAATACACCGCTTGTGACGTTCCCAATATTATCAACACCATCTTTCGACTTGGGCATAAGCACAGAAAATAGTCCAGATCATGCATTAAAAGAAGGTGAAGTTGAAGGTATCATCTTATTCACATTCCCACTAATTGATTATATGCATATCAAAACTGTATGAAACCGTATGCACACATGCAAAATGATAAAAGTTTCCAATTGTTTGGGATATTTGTTTGGCTTAAATGTTTTCCAGAGTGTTGGATGCAAATATTAATTATACAGGTGCATATATGCATTGATTGATTTGAGGATGGATTTTTAGCTTATCATCATGTTTAACTTGAATTTTGTATGTGCATGTATGAATCTTTGTTGATTTGTGCAGAGGGTTTGAGGAAGGAATCTGGGTGTATGAGCATATATGCATTGTTACGGATTTGATGATGGAATTTGTGCATATGAGCATGTGTAAATACATTTTGTAAATGCATATATGCACACTTACAATATTTCAACATATGATAAAATCACTCTTGCATGTATGCAAAACGTGGTACGTAGCAGGTGGGGACGCAGTAGAGGACACTTCAAGTCCTGGAAAAAGAGCAAAGAGATTGGGACCCATGTTTCGATCACCTTATGTGTCACGAGCGGTTAATTTTGAAGTAAGAAAGGACGAAACCAATATGAGATCTTGGGTGTTAAAGGGTATTGGTGGGTTTATGTAAGTATCTTAACAATTACTATTTTAAATTGTTGTTAATAGAATATATAAACTACAGTTTGACTTAACATGTTTTACATTAATTTCAGGGAGATAATGTACATAGATAACATGGGTATGAGGATAGAAAGAAGGGATATGCAGTTCCTAGCTGGGGAGACAACCATTCCAAGACGAATCATTGACGTCTGGGCAGCGGTTTTGAATTACGACGAAAGGCGTCGAAGCAATGACTCCCCACACAGATTTTTTTTCAGCACAACAATAACGGTAAACAATATGTACCCTATTATCATACTATTAATGCATTTAGCATTAGTAATACTGCATTAAAGTAAACTGTCAAAACAAAGGTGTGCAAATTCGAACAACAATTAAGATACATATACATGGATAATTATTAACTGTATGTATGGACATGGGTATATGATATTTTAAGTATATATGTTTAACAAAATATTGAATTCATATTAATGATACATTGTTAATTTAGATGGATCCGGTGCTCAATGACCTACAGCTACCTGCGGTCACAAGGTACGAAGCATTCCGACGATATATCAATGATCTGGGAAAATATCATCCGGATTTAATAACGATGAAGGACATTGATCTGGTATGTTAATAAACTTTTTGTTAATGGTTCATGTTTTTCAAATTGTTATAGTTTTATTTATTAACAAACCAGCAACTAATTATAATCTTCGTAGGTCTTCTTCCCGGTGTTAGATGGTTTACACTATTATCTGCTTGTTTTCAACTTGAAAACCCCATACGCTACAATCATAGACAGCGAAGATCGTGATGGTAATTACGAAGATATGTATGAAATGGAGTCAGATGCAATGGTATGTATAATTTGTGGATATATTATTAGAAAACATAATTACATACATATAAATAACAACTTTTATAAATTGAATTCCTTTCAGCAATCAATGATCCTTCATCATCTGCAAACCCACAACCACAAAAACTGGCATGCATTTCGAGAGGTTGGATCGGTTGTTATACAGATGAGATGGAGGGAAAAAAAGAACCAAGATGACAAGGGAATACTCTTGATGCGTTCTATGGAAATGTATTATGGAGAAACGGGAACAAAGTGGGATACCGGATTATATAGGGAAAGCACCAAACAGAAGGGTCAGCTGAAGGCACTTCGTTCAAAATATGTAATGAAAATACTATCGAGCGAGGTGAACATCGGAAACAACGCAATCGGAATTGAAGTTGGAAGGTATATGTCGATGGATGACAACATGAAGATACAAAGGAAACGTCGGTGACATATTGATTGACTGTTGAACCACTTTAATTGATCATCGTCTATGGTTTTTTGAGACTTTTATGGGTAGTTTTTTTTTTATTTTGGTAGTATTAGTTAGTATATTTCATTAAACATGTCTACTGGTTACATTTAGTGCATATAAGCCCAATTTTGATATTAATATTAGTGGACATGATTCACTAGATTATCTTATATATATATTTTCATATGCATATATGCATTCGGGAATTCGTATGTTCAAAAACAGTTTGTGCATATTAATTAGCCTACCTAACAAATCTGAGTACATTAAGTTTTAAAACTCCAGGGATATGTGAATATTAACAATGCATTCATGCCTATATGCACATTAACATTTGAATATATCATCAACATTGGAATGCCAAATAAATTTAACGTACAAACTTACATTACTACAACTGTAACTTCACGATGTACTATGCATAAGAATGAACTGATACAATAAGTTTCATAAACTACCGAATAAGGTCGAGAAAAAGGTAGTACATACACATTGTATTTGAAAACTAAATACGATGCTAAGACATTGATTGCATTCTAAAGAAACATAGAACAATAGATACTTATCATAACTAAACATCATAACAGTACATCTACGTGACTAATGTCTATCGGCATCTACTCCTTGCATGTACATTTAACCTTGTACAACCAAAACTCATTCTCAATGGAGTTCTTATCCCATTAGGCATGGGCAAGCTTCCGCCGAACTTGCCACAACTCTTCCCGAAGATCGGCTATTTCTTCATCCCTTTGATTAAGTTGAAGTTCCTTAAAATCACGCAAGTCAATAACCTGTCCGATTTTATTAAAAGGAAGAAATTATAATAAAAAAATAGAACATAACAAGAACAAAAAAAACATGAGAACCAAAAGAATTAGAACTCTAACAAGGTACCTCCTGTAACTGAATACGGAGCCTACGAATATCGTCAATAAGCTTCTCATACTCTTGAACGATGTGAGATAACGCAGTACCATTACCATGGACATTGTGTTGGTTGTTGTTACTCGCCATCTTTTGACTTAATATTGTTTGATGAACTTGGAGAGAAAACAAAGTAAAAAGTTGTCAAAGATGTATGCATGTAAGTTGTAACCGTGTATATCTATACTCATTGGTTAATGCACACACCAAACCTCAACAAACACTATTAATTACTTCCCAACCAACAAGATATAATTAATACTTGAATAGTTAAAGTAATAAAATATCAATATATATACCATTATTGAAAGGAATAATACTGATTTCCATTTAATAACTAGGAAGAATGTCAGTTGCAAAAATCACCTGAATACTTCATTTCATCATAAACCAAATGATTATCCACAGAAAATAAATAATAACAATTAAAATAAACTAAAAAAAAATCAAATCCAATTATAAATTAGATATTCATAATAAGGGGAAAAAAATCTTCTTGCAAACATTTCATATGCACAAGTGCATATGAACATGTTGATCATATGCACAAACGCATATTACTTTAATCTAACAAAAAATTGAAATTGAATTCACAGTCGATGATCTACGGGACAGTTACGAGAATCATGTCCTGTGCTTTGGCCACATTTCTTACACTTACGCTTTGGCTTTTTACACTAGGATTGTATCCTCTCGGAAATACCAACCAAACGTTTACCGGTACCACATCCCTTGTTCCGAAGACCAGTAGGAGCAAATATATCAACCTCGTCAGGAACAGGAACACCTAAGTACTCATTGATTGCATCGATTTTCTGCTTGCCTGGATCTTCAGGTTCCAACTGACTATCTATCTCTTCTTTAAACTCATCAAGAATTTTCGAAAGTCTAGATAACCACGGTTTCTCATTACGAACCCGACTAATAATTCCATCCATCTTAGAATAGGCGCCATTTATTAACTTCTCCTTCTCAGGGTCGACCTCACCATATCTTACTTTGGTAGTTTGAAGTTGAACGGGTACCAAGTCTGGCAACCATCTTCTGACAATATATTATTCTGGAATAGAATTGACATGTTCATTCATCAACACCTTCAACGCATGTCGACATAGAAACCCATTACGAACAAAGAATTTGCATTCGCAGTCAACGGTGTTATTAGAAGAACTACGAACAACCTAAAAAGAACAGAAAACAAAAAGATTATTCACATAAGAACAAACCGTAGAGAAAATTATAAAAATAATTTAAGATTACCTTATAAAAAATCTTCCCCGTCTCCATCTTACTATTATGTCTAATAATAAAGGTCTTGGTGTCACCAACACTTTCAACAGCTTCGACTCCGCAAGCCAACATAGCCTTCTTTAGCTCTTTCTGAAATTCGAAAAAAATGTTCCTTGTGTATAACTTGGCAGCATACCTTTCGATAGGAAATGCACTAACAAGTTGTGGGTACGTAGTCCTAGTTAAATGCTCATTCTCAGATTGCTTCTCACGTTGCGCCTCGATTGCACAGTCATATTTGCTAAGAAACCGGACAAGATCAGAGTGAAATGCTACATAAATATTAAAAAAAGCATTTGCAGTCTCTGATCTTGAAGTGGTCTTCATAAGACCTGCCATTGGAGCATCGATGTAGAAGGCAGGAATCCATGAATTACGAATTTCAAACATCTCGGTGAACCATGGGTCATCCACAAGGTTGAATTTCACAATCATCGTATGCAACAACCTCTCGAAATCATCAGGAATGATATTCACTTTCCATATGATTTTGTTTATAAATCGATTGAACTCTGGATCATGATTTAGTGCAGCACTAACCTAAAAAAAACATTAACATATAATCAACATACTTATATGCATTTGTGTATATAAAAAATTTAAAGAAACAGTAACATATTTTAAACAGGCTAATATGCATTTGTGATTATATAATAACAGGCTAATGTAATTGTTACAAAAAAAACATATAAAAAAATTTAAAAAAAATACCTTCGAAGGTACTTTCTTCATTATATGTCACATACAAAGGCGATGTCTAGACTCGGTAAACACGAGCGGAACAACTTGTTTCATCGCCGAACATTGGTCAGTAATCACAACCAAGGGTTGCTTCTCATAGCATCTTAAAAAGGCCCTTAACACCCATTTGAAATTCTCAACAGTTTCTCCCGCTATCAACGCGGATCCAACAACAACTGAACATTGGTGGTTATCAACAGCCAAAAACGGAACAAATGCCAGTGCATGCCTAAAAAACAAAAAATTAAATCAAATGATTATATTAGAAAAGAATCATTTTTAGACAAAAACACTTACTCGTTCGTCCTATACGTAGCATCAAACGATATTACATCTCCGAAATGTCGATAATTAATCTGGGCCACTTCATCCGCCCAAAATATCGCATGCAACTCACGTTCATGACACTTGTAATCGAAAAAAAAATCTTTTTTACACTCCTTCCTATTGATCAATTTATTTATAAACATCTTGGCATCCTTGTTTCCCACAAACACATCAACGTCTCGCTTAAAGTTCTGGTAATCGACAACAGTGCAACGAACGTTCTCAGCTCCACCCTTCAAAGCAGTTTGAATACGATGCGCTCTTGTTGCTCCAACCTTATAATTAGCGCTATACAACACATTCCTACAATCATTGTACTGCATCTTTCTGTTTTTACGTGAAAAGCGTCAGTCATTATCATTAAACAACAAATGATTATGAGTTTCGGAAAAATCGTAAACCTCGTATCGAGATTTGTCCTTTGTCAAATGTAACTTCACGTAAGCGTTGCAACCAGAACGTTTGACATTCGAGTTACGAACCCGACGGTCACCGGAACGGAGCTCAAGAGAATCAAAATTCTTTTTCTTCGGAAACCCCTCCTTACTACAAGCTATCCAACGGGTCTGTATCGACCCGTACTTGTTTTCCTTCTTCGCCTTCAAACGAACATCAAAGCCCGCCTTATCGGCATACTTTCTGTACATAGCCTCGGCGTCAATAACAGACGCAAATTAGTCACCCACCTTCGGTTTAAATTCATCAGGTACCCTGGGTATCCATAACTTATTGCCATCATCATTGTTGGGTCTGAAATATGCCAAGGATGGTTCAACATGGTTACTACTTCTAGTTCAACATGGTTACTACTTCTAGTTCAACATGGTTACTACTTCTAGTTCATCATGGTTACTACTTCTGAAGTTAATATTCATCATGGTTACTACTTCTGTGGTTAATGTTGCTAGTTGTAGTTAATGCTGCTGGAACAAAGTTAATGCTGCTAGAAGAAAACAGTTAATACTTCTAGTTAATACTTCTAGTTAATGCTGCTAGAAGAAAACAGTTAATACTTCTAGTTAATATTTCTAGTTAATGCTGCTAGAAGAAAACAGTTAATACTTCTAGTTAATGCTGCTAGAAGAAAACAGTTAATACTTCTAGTTAATGCTGCTAGTTGATGGTTAATATTGCTCAACAAAATTAGTACTGCTAGTTCAAAGTTAGTACTGCTTGAAGATATTAATGCTGCTGAGCATGGTTAGTACTGCTAGAGTTAATACTGCTCAAAGTATTAATGCTGCTTATGATTAATACTGCTTATAATATGGAGATCTGTATGGAAAGGATGACAACTGGATAAACTGAAGATTATGGAAAGCTTGGAGATAATGATGGAAGATATTCTGAAGATATTTTATTAATTGTAATTAGCTTTTATCTTCAGTATATATATAGTATTGTTTAGAATAGTTAGAGATAACTTTTTGAGAATTAGAGATTAATTATTAGAAGTTCTAGAGAGAAATCAACCTCAAGGCAATAGATCCTAATTCTAGAGAAGTAGAATTCGTATTGGTGAGCCTGTTCATCAATATTGAGGTTGAGTGTGTAATCTTGTAACTTCAAAGCATTCAATACAAGTTTACAGTTTGTTCTTCATATTTACTGTTTTGGTTTACTGTTTCATTGAATATCAAAGTGTTATTCCGCAAACTTCTTTGATATTGTTTCTGAGAATTAATTCTTGTTGAGAATTCGATCCTGACAATCATCCTCACCGACCTCGACATCATTCCCATCGACTACACATATGAAACACACAATCAATTAACAATTTTATGTGCATATAAAAATACATGGTCGTTTATCTATGTATATATGCATTAAAATGTCCTTTACCTATAGATAATCCATGTTTGCCTACATGCAAGAGTGAATTGAGCATATTTTGGAATATTGTACGCCCATACGCACATATGTGCATTTACTAAATGTATTTAAACATGCTCATATGCTCATATCCCATCCTCAAATCATTAACATTGTATATACGCCCATACGCACATATTCCTTCATCAAATAATTATATATGCATATATGCACAAATCCATAAGTATGCATACAGGCACATACAAAATGTATTTAAACATGCTAATATGCTCAAAATTCCATCATCAAATCATTAACAATGCATATGTGAACCTGAATAATTACCTTCTGCATCCAAAATTCATGAAACCATGTAATGCATACAAGTATCCCAAAAAATTGACACTTTATCATTTTGCATGTCTGCATATGTTCATACGGTTATGCTATGTATATAATCAATTAGTGGGAATTTTAATAAGATGATACCTACATGGTCGTCTTATTGTAGTGCATATAAAAATACATGGTCGTTTGTCATGTGCATATATGCAATCTAGTTATTCTAAATGTCCTCGATAAAGTGGAATCTGGAAATATGTGAACATATATGGTATATCAATTTTCGACAATAAACATATGGGTAAAAATCTGTGAATCAGCGCAATTTGGGAAGATATATGTACATTATATCAACATGCTCATCTTCAAAATCAATTACAGTTCCTTTTACCGATATTATTTTCCGGATGCATTGAACTAGTAGATGGAATGTTATCAAAATTGGTCTCGACAGAGATGTCATCAAGTCCGGTCGAATTACCGAACTCTTGGGATATTCCGGAATTCAACGGTGGGACAGGAACATCATAACGTGTGCACGCATCAACGTCTTGCCTTTCGAAAATAGATTCCAATAAACTCTCGTTATCAACAACATTCGTGACTCGATTATTATCGCTCATTGTGCTATTATCAAGAAAAATATGAAGTTTGATCCACTAAAAAAGCTTGTTCAATTAATCGAACTGTTTGTCAAAAAAATTCTAGTATCAAACGATAAGACTATAAAATGGGTTTATCGCTTGACTCCCTGAAAATAAGTAACTGAGTATCTTCATATTGAAACAAAATATAAACCAAAAATTGAATTTGAAAATATAATATTTAATTTGTATATCATTACCATAACAAACCTGATATAATTATGGAAAATGTGTGGATAATGGCGTTGAATTGGAATAAGATTGGATTGGTCAACTCTAAGTAAATTCCATTATTGCCCTTAAAATCAAAAGGCATTATCAATATTGAGGGAGCGTTCTGATTGGTCGAAAATCGGTTAGCACCAATAGGATGGTTAGCAAATGAATGACCCTCTCTCTCTCTCTCTCTCTCTCTCTCTCTATATATATATATATATATATATATATATATAGGGTCCCCTTCATTTGCTAACCGTGACATTGGTGTTAACCGTGCTAACCAATCTCAACCGTTAATTACGATGATCAACGGCTCATATTTAATTGAATTTTTATTTAATTAATTATTATAGATAGGAATTGATTAAAAATAATGCACAAGTGCACAGGGTTAATTTGGTAAAATAACAACCCAATGTTATTTACGGTAACACGTTTTTAAATCATATAATCCCTAACATTTAGGGATATCTTCCTTAGAATATTTAGGTAACCATCAAAACTCAATCCTTCAAGAAATCAACAACAAGATTACCATTGTGGTGTCGAATCCGGAGAAAGCAAAGGGAAATCGTAAACTACATCCACATTCATCGGAAAAAAACGGATTAACCATCCACATTATGCACATTAAGGGCTTGTTTGTTTTTTTTAAAAAAACCTCTTAATGGCTCTTAAGTCTGAATCGTTAAGACCTTTTTACACACCACCTCTTATTAATCATAACTAAATTAAGACTTCAGACTTTAAACCTCTTAAAAAACAAACGACACCTAAGTGTGAAATCCATATGCACACAATGCATCTTTTTTTAGTATGAAGTCAATATACACACATTGCATATGTTTTTGTAAGGCATTAAATTTTGTTTGTCGAAATAGAAAATACACGTGCACAATTTATATATTCATATGTGCACATTTTGGAATATACATACATAACATGTAATAACATATGCATATGTGCATATTTGTCATATATGGAAATGGATATAGACATGCATATGTGCACCCTACCAGAAAATGCATATGAGCAGATAATCCAGTATTCAACGATTGAACTGGCTCATTATGACGGGTGCACGGGCGAGCGTCTTGACTTTCAAAAATAGATTCCAAAAATCTATCGTTATCAACAACGGAGGTGATTCCATTGTCGCTCATTATGATTTTCACTAGAAACGAAAATTTTTCTTCAACAGAGATTTCAAACAAAAAAAAAACACTTTATGATAAACAATGTTGGATCCGTTAGAAAACTTATAAAGATATAAACTTGTTTAAAAAAATTTAAAAGATAACTTCCAAAATTAGTTTAAAGTAAATCGAAATTTGATTTTTTATTAATATATTTAAACTCAAGATAAATACCATAATAACAAACACCTTAAAATATGGAAACCTATTAAATGGGTCGAAATTTTGAAAATTCCCATATTACCCTTTAATATTTAAAAGCATTTATCTCATTACCTAAACTCTATGAAGCTTCTGATTGGTCTAAATTCGGTTAGCACGTAGCACCAATGTCACGGTTAGCAAATGAATGGGCCTATATATATATATATATATATATAGAGAGAGAGAGAGAGAGAGAGAGAGGTGGTTTCATTTGCAAACCCCTCTTATGATACAAACTTTGCAACCCTTGTAAATGCCATTGATATTATCAATCAAGGGTTGAGATTAATTTGAGTTATTTATGTTAATAAATTAATTAATTTAATATAATAAATTAATAAAAATAGGACGAAAGGGCATAATGGTACATTCCAATTTCAAATTCAAATAAGGAAATCGGATGATTTCTTTTTTTAAAAAAGGAAACCAATTTATTTTATTATAAATTCTTTTTTAATATATTATAAAATTATCAATATATTATTGAAAAAAATAGTTTAACATAATAAAATCTTAAGTTCATCATTGACATAGTGAAACAGTAGAGAAGCCATAGTGAAACTTTATTGAAACCATAGTGAAACTTTATTGAAACCATTGTGAAACATAGTGAAACCTTATTAAAACCATATTGAAACATAATGAAACAGTTTCACTTCCAATGAAAGCTTTAAAACATATTTCATATTCTAGATGAAACCTTATTGCAACCATAGTGAATCGTAATGAAACCGTATTGAAACCATGATAAAATATAATGAAACTTTTTCGAAACCATAGTGAAACTATAATTAGAAAATAAAACAAAAAATAATAAAATCGATGTTTACTTTTGAAAAAAAAAATCAAAACTTAATCTTCCATGTCAAAACGTCACAATTTGATATATATATATATATCCAAAATTAAAAAAAATTAAAAAAATCATAATAAACAATCTATTCGGCATTTAATATAGGAAAAAAATTAATTTTCAAAAAAAAAAACACATTATATATATATATCGGATACTTTTTAAAAAAAAATAATATTAGTTAAAAACACATTAATATTGGATACTTTTAAAAAAAATACCACAATTAACTGATTCACATTTAAAGCTATCCAAAAATAACCGCTCAATAAAACTACCATATATATACGGATTAAATAGAAAAAGACCTACTTGCCCTTATAATTTAAATAAATTAAAAATCAAAAGAAATTCTCTCATTGGTTGAAAATGGTGTGCAAAGTTTATAATATAATAGTGGTTTTCTCATGATCGCTCCCCTATATATATATAAGGTCAGGTTCATGGGAAAAGCTCAAAAAAACGAAAAACTAAGGAACACCCTGGTGACCCTTTATCTGGACGGTATACACTTGTGCATACAAGTAATTTGTAACATGCACACGTGCATAAAAACCAAAACGCAACTTCATTTACTTGCATGCATATGCACAAGTGCATACTGTCCAGATCAAGGGCTACCCGGGTGTTCCTTATTTTTTCATTTTTTTTAGATTTTCTCTTGAACCCCTCTCTCTATATATAAGGAAAACCGGAAAAAGAACCGAGGAACACCCCACTTTTCCAAAACTAACCCTCAAACATAGAAAAATAACACATAAGCTCCCCCACATTTCTAAAATAAGCATTTAACATTTTAAACCTCTTAAAATTCTACATACTTAAAATATTAACTTACCGAGGGTATTACAATATGTGATTAGGAGTTACTTATATTCAAGCGTATATTATCATATATGATATGTATAAAAATATTATCATAATAGATCATATGTTAAACGAATTTAATCACATGGAATTTAAAACATGATTCCAAAAAGTAAAGAAAAAGTTGTGAAAACGTTGATGAATTGATTGTTGATATGATATGTGATATTTAACGAAAATTATGAATTTAATAAAAGATATAATAAGATTTTTAAGGATTTATCCAATTCAAAATGATAATGATCCTAATTTCTAAAATTATTTTTCATTTTTTAATTAATGAATTATTTAGCCCATATTCTTTCTCGTCTTCTCGCAAATTGACCGTTTTTTAACAACAAAAGGCAAATTTATTAAAACAACTAGAAAACTAGCGACATGTATAGTGTACTGATTGTTTACAAAGTGCAACGGGGAATTTATCCACACATCCAAACAGAGGTCTCTACCAAACTTAGATCTAACTTTTAGCTATAAAAGACGAATTGACCGTATTCTCATTTGAACCTGCCCTATATACATACATACATACACACACACACACACAAATAGAGGACGTTAATTTTACAAACTACACCATTAGTACAAATTGTATAAACCAATCTAACCTATTGATTTCTTTGATCTACGGATGAAATGAAGGAACGATATTTTTTGCAACATATATTTTTTATTTTCAGTTTTAATTATTAAAAAAAGATAATCCAGTCTCTTACATATTTTTAAATGTGTATTTATTTTTTCGGTTCTAATTATCAGTATACGATACTTTTAGTAACAATTTGACGATTGTTTTGAAAAAGGATAATGAGGGATTTTTTCGATTTTACGGTTGTTTTGTTTTACCATTACAAAAATCAAACATTAATTAAAAACCCACGTAAAATCAACAAACATATATATTGTTTATTGAACATAGATCCATTCATTTTCAAAATTTCAACTATATAATGTTTAAATATAGTTGTTAAATAGTCAACTATAATACACTTGTAATTTGTACCTTTTAAATAAAATTCCAAAGACTTTGACATCAAATTTTAATGGGCATGGAGGTCAAAAATGGATATTTACAACACCACATGCTCTTATTGCAACCCAAATTATTTCATTGGCATAGAGGTTATCCAACACAAGAGTCATTTATGCTAGAAAATTATCTAACATGGAAAAGAATGAAGGACTTGCTACAAGAGCTATAGCACCCAACTCCAACAACATGCATAATATGTTAAATTTCTCTTCAAAAGAGTTATTATATATAAATGATCCAAGTCTAATTAAGTTAATGTGAGATTTCAACATGTCTTCTCCAACGGAGGTTAGACGAGCACAAGTTCTTGTAGACCAGAGTGTCGAGTATATGATAATAAGTGAAATCCCATTGGATTATTTTCCAAAAAGAGTCTCAAGAAGAAAATATTGAGGTTACAATAGGATAAATGATCAAAGTCTAGTTGATGTTAGGGGTGCTAAAAAAACCGACGAACCCGACCAACCCAACCCAACCCAAAAAAATCCGAAAAAAAATTCAACCCGAGATAACCCGACATATAGTCGATACGAAATTAAGACAACCCGAATTTGTTGGGTTGATATTGGGTTAGGCCCAAAGTAACCCGACCAACCCGATACCTCGATAAAAGTTTTAACGACTTCTCTAAAATTATTTGTATTTCTCTATAATATGTATAATTTACCAAAAACAACTCGACAATAGAGAGCAATGGAACTCATAAGAGAACATTATTGGAAAGTTAGATGTAATACCTAAATATTTGGTGAATTCGTATATTCACTTGAATGTTTGATTGTATTTCGAAAGAACAGTTTTTCATTTTTATGTTTTCAATGTTGTTTTACTTTGTTCAAATAGCACCCTACAACATTTGTTTGGGTTGGTAGGGTTGGTACTTTTGTTTGGGTTGGGTTGGGTTGGGTTGAAAAATTTCAAACCGTCAACATTGGGTTGGATTGTTAAAATGCATTCAACCTGATCAATCTAACCCGTGAACACCCCTAGTTGATGTGAAACCCCAATATTAAATCAAATAAATAATAAGTTTTAATGAGTAAATAAGTTCTTGTTGGTATATTTCCAATATATAAAATTTCAAGAAAGTAATAACTAAATACAATCAACAAATGATTAGTAAAATCGAATACAAAGGGAATCGACTGAAAGAATTAAAAAGAATAAACCGTAGATGAATTCAACGATGCTGAGACTCGTGTTCAACACGATTCCCTTAAACAGATTCGTCGTCTGTTCCCAGGGTAGAACAACGTAAGCAATATGTACTGCCGGATGTAACACTTGCTTGAAATGGCCGGAGAAGAAACAACGTATGCAGAGAGAATTCAGAGAGCTATGTGTGTTCGGTATTCGTATGGTTCTCGAAAGTGGCGGGGCTCTCCCTTTTATATTGAAAAACCATAATTTGATTTGGGAGTTACAAATCCGGTCAACAGTGCACGGCGCGGGTTACCGCGCGAGTTAGCCCGCCCGGTGCACTGTTTCCCTGCCACACTCCAGTGCTCGGCGCGGGTAAACTCGCGGCATAACCCGCCGCACTGGATAAAAACAAAATTTTCGCAAAAACCAAGCTGTGCGAGCACAAGATTTCGTGTCCACAGGTCGTGTCCACGCACAAGTTTGTCGATTTTAGCCTACGAAAGTATCAAAGTTAATAAAAAAACTACATTTTTACTAAAACTTTCCTAACATTTCTTTCATCTTAAGAAATAAAAGGAAATTAACATGTTTTCCTGCTCATTGACACCTCATGGTTTGGTGTAACTAACAATTATCACATTTCCCACCTTAATTATGCATTTTTTTTTATTTTATAAACGTTGACCTTAATTTCACCCATAAAATTATGCATATATAAATCCATTTCCATGCCTTCAACACTTCATTCCTACTTCAAGTTCAATTGATCGGATAAATCCCATGAGCCAGCACCAGAAGGAAATGGACATTGCGAGACTACCTTGTGGAGATCTAATTGGTAAATTCTTATATCATATAAGGAATTTATAGAGTATACATGACACCCTCATTCAGGGTTGGTTCAAATAAGACTAAATATCTTAAGAAGGTAAGAATAGAAAATTAAAGTAAGGTTCATATGTGAATTATTTTATAAAACCCCGAAAATCTGTATTTGAAGATTCATATGTGAACCGACGTTACAGATTATTCATATGAGTTCGCATATGCATCACATATGAACTTTTCATTCTTACCCTCACACGATATTTAACTTTCTTAATTATTTGAACCTCTCACCCCCTCATATATATACTCTATTTATTAGCGTCAATTAGGCAACATTTTAGGTTCATTGCTAATTTCCTGTAACCCCGTTCTTTACGATTTATTAAAAACATAGCATGCTATAAAAGTTGTTCGATATATGTTTGTATTTAAATTAAGTGGTGCATTACTACTGCTTAGAAAAACTATTAAAAGATGATCAATAGTGAATTAGGTTGATTCACATCTGAAAAAACCAATATATAATCTGCTTAGTGTTCTTGTTTAGAAAAAAAGATCCCTTGTTATATATATAGAGTTGGGTTTAAACGAGAATAATAGTTATTTTAAAAGAACATGAGTACTAACAAAATCATTAGTGATTTTACATTAACACAAGAAAAAGAGACTTTGATTGCGGCTTCAGGTCCGCGTGATTTTTTTGCATGTTAATATAAATTCATTAATGATTTTGTTAGTTCTCGTGTTATTTTAGATAGTTACTATTTTTGTTTGATCCTCTCTCTCTCTCTCTGTATATATATATATATATATATATATAGGGATGGGTTATAGTGCAAAACAAGACATTTGTACAAACCATTATATTAGGAAATAATTAAAATATTTATTGATAATAATCATGATTTATTAAATACGATTGAGATATATATGGAAGAGGATAAAGTTCATTTATTATGATCATGACATTGGTTAAGGAAACAAAATAAAATTATATATTCATTAGACTAAATGGACGACTGAGATTAGTTTGTAAGTTTATACAAATAGAGGTGATTTGTATTTGATCGCTCCTCTCTCTCTCTATATATAGAGGAAGGATTTTGTCTCAAGTCTTAAAAAAAAAGACTATAATGCATCATATATAATCAATTATTGCACATTCTACAACAGAATATAATCATCATCATCTAAAATCTCTCCAATATGTGATTATCCTAACAAAATACCTTCTTACATATCATTATTTTTAGAGTAAATTACGGCTTGCGGCCCCGTGGTTTGTTAAAAACTATGGATTTCGTGCTTGTGGTTTTAAAATTTTGGTTTTAGTTTCTTAAGTTTGCAAATCATTTATATTTCTTCCCTGAGGTCAAAACATTACTTTTAAATATGAATGACTAAAATAGAAATAAATTGTAACCCATATGAATGAAAAAAACAATAAAATTTAAATCATAAGGACGAAAAAAGTAATGAGTTATAAACCATAGCAATGAAAATCATAATTTTAAAACTATAAGGACGAAAATAGAAATTTTCAACAAACCGTAAGGACTAAAAATGTAATTTACTCTTATTCTTATAAGAAAAAACCTTTATCATTAAATTACATATTTATCTTTAAATTTATTAATATCGAATTATAATAAATTTTTTGGACTCAAACAAGTTATAAAAAAAGAGATGTAATCTTTTTGAGTTTTTTTAAGCGAATCTTTAAATTATTCAACCACTTGTAATTTCTAAATTATTCAAACATATATTTTCAATCTTGTTTGTTAGGAAATTGTATTAATTTTCCAACCTCGATTTACAATAAAATATTACATCCAACTCTATTGCATGATTGGTCAATAGTAATTTATTTTAACCATGCTTTTGGAATTACTGTATAGGAAGTAGAGTCGACTACATCAATACTTGTGTCCCTCTCTATAATGCATCTGTCAAAGGTGATTGGGAAGTTGCTGAAGCTATCCTTGACAAACAACCAGAGCTGGTACGATTTGGTATCAGCGAAAATTATGATACTGCACTCCACATTTCAGCATTTGTAAAAACTAGCAAATTGCTGGAAAAATTTGTCAAAAATCTAGTGAATCGTATGACAAATGAAGATTTAGAGCTTCAGAACAAATATCACAACACTGCACTATGTGTAGCTGCAGCAGCTGGAAATGTTAAAATTGCAATGACTATGGTGAATAAGCATCGGGCCCTACTGGAAATCCCGGGTAATCAACAAATGATGCCACTCTACATGGCTTGCTTATTTGGGCGAAATGAGATGGTGAATTATCTCTATGCTAATTCTAACAAGATGGCCGGTGATTTTTGGACATATCAGAATCGTGGTTGGGTTTTCCAAAAATGTATAGAAGCTAATCTCTTTGGTAAGTATGTAGTTGTTAATTTTGTGTTGTTTTATTGTAATCTTTGTGTCGTTATAAAATCTCAATATATATATATATATATATATATATATATATATATATATATATATATATATGCATTAATCCTTAGAATATCTCCAACGTAAAAAATAGAAAATGGAGATTTTGGTTAACTTTTTTTGCTTCTTTAATTTCACATGTTTTTTTATTCATTTTATTTTATAGATGTTGCCTTGAAGATGGTGACTGACCGGGAAGAACTCGCAAGAAATGGGTATGTACTAGGAGTTTTGGCACGAAAGACGGATGCATGTAAAGATATACAACCACATTTTATTTGGAGTATCATTAGTCGAAGTGAATATCTCTACTCCTTTTTTATTTAATCACTTGATCCATCCTTTTGTACATGAACGTATTTGGTGCCCTCTACTTGGTTCCTTACATGCTTAATTATTTTCTATCAGTTTTTGCAATCATTCATGTGAAGGTTGGGCCTGCTATTGATAAACAAAGTGATGCCATGAATTTAGTAAGAATCATTTGGACAAAAATTGTGACGTTGCCCAAGGTTGAAATTGATGTCATTATCAGAGTGCCAGGCGAAATGCAAGACGGCGTGCGAAAGTACGCTTCTCGGATACTGTTTGTTGCTGCCAAAATGGGAAACACTAAATTTGTAGTTGAGCTCATTCGCCAATATCCTGATCTATTATGGAAAACAAATGATAAAAACCAAAGTATATTTCATGTTGCTGTCAAATATCGTCATGAGGGTATCTACAATCTTCTGTATGAGATAGGCTCAATGAAGGATATGATAATTCCGCTCAAGGACATGCAAGGAAATAACATGTTACATTTAGTTGGTAAATGTCCAAAGAGAAGGCGACTCGAGAACGTTTCAGGGGTTGCTTTGCAAACGCAACGTGAATTGCTATGGTTCAAGGTACTTCTTTATCTCCAAAATTCTAGGGAGTTAATTAGCTTTATATGTTGGATCTTTCTTCCTTCCACAATGATTTTTAGTTTCGCACAACTAGAAACTAGTTATAACAAAAATTACTTAGTCTTCTTTAATCGTATATTATGGTTTGGTATATCACTAGTGAGCATAATTAGTTAACCGGGTTATATTTGGGGGTTGTATTAGACTTTTTGTAGTAGTGTGCTTGTTCGATACTTATATTGAATTATTGAAGTAGTTGTTTCATGTGCCTCTCTCATAATTTTTGAAGTCCGGTCTATATGTTTCTTGTGGCATTGCCAACATATGTTTTTTTTTTCAAAATCCATAGATGGTTATAAACAAATTAAGGCCTGTGATTTGCTTTTGCATTCTCAATACAACTTTAACCCAACGAAAAATGATTTAACCTCTTTTTGTGTAGGAAGTAGAAGCTATGCTCCCTCCTTCTTATCGAGAAATGAAGAACAATGCACGTATAACACCACGTAACTTGTTCTCCAAGGAGCACAACCAACTATTGTGTGAAGGTGAGAAGTGGATGAAAGAAACGGCTAGCCAATCTATGGTGGTTTCTGCGCTTATAGCTACCATTGTCTTTGCAGCAGCTTTTACGGTTCCTGGTGGATACAATCAAGAGAACGGTTGATATAGAGAGAATGGCGACGGAAATCGAAGAGCAAATCGTAAATCTAAAACATAATCAAAAGCCTTTTGTTAATTAATTTCCTTATTCCATTACAATTCTAAGTCCTTTTGTTTTTATTAGTTTTAGTTAATTAAATAGCTTCCTAGTTAGTTTATAATTAGGATAGTTCTAATTTCCATATTTATTTCTTAGTTAGTTTAGCTATAAATAGGGTAGCTAGGTTTCATTGTTAATCAATTCAATCAAGTTTCAATTAATAAAGCTTAGCTTTTTAGAGAGTTTTCTCTTAATTTTGAGTTTTACGCATCGTAATTCTCAATTGTTAAAGGGTTTAGACGCTTGTCGATCCTTCCGCAAACCTACGCTGCGTCAGTTGGTATCAGAGCAGGATTCGCCTGTCTTTTCACTAACCATGGCAGATCAACAACCCGCTACCAAAGCAGATTTAGCCGAGATGAACACGGCCTTTACCGCGGCACTCGCTGATCTGACGGCGGTTGTTAACAGGCTTCAACCCGACTTCGCTAACAACAATCGCCGGAGAAGGGACAGGCTTGAAGAACCAGTTATGAGGCCACACAATGGAAATCGTAACCGGGTCAATGTTTTGAGTTCCGAATCCGAAGAGGAGGAGGAGGAAGAAGAACCGGTCAACTTCGGAAGGAATGAGCACGATTATCGGATGAAAGCAGACATCCCGTTCTTCTACGGAACTATGGGAGTTGAAGAGTTCCTAGACTGGCAGATCGAAGTCGATCGATTCTTCGACATAATGGAAGTACCCGAGCATAAACAGATAAAGATGGTTGCTTTTCATCTTAAAAGCACCGCCGCAGTATGGTGGGACAAGCTAGTGGTCCAACGACAACGACAACGAAGAGGTCCGATTCGATCATGGCGTCGGATGAAACAATTGATGATAGAACGGTTTCTACCCGAAGATTACGAACAAATCCTCTACAAGATGTATCTCGGTTGTAACCAAGGTCCAAGATCCGTAACCGACTACACCACCGAGTTCTTACGGTTAACCGATCGTAATGAAATCGGAGAATCTGAAGGCCAAAAAGTAGCCCGGTACATCAGTGGCTTGAAGACCTCGATCCAAGACAAGATCGGACTCCAAAACGTGTGGACCGTAACCGAAGCCTCGAGTTTGGCCTTAAAAGCTGAATTAATGGAGAAGTCCGCTCGCACCTCCAATTCATATCGTCGATTTCAAGGGTCCAACGAGAACTCAAGCACCGCCGTTGATAAAGGAAAAAGTTCCACGCAAGACACTAACCTTCCTCACAAAGTTAATACCGGCAATCCTAGTGGTGGACCGCAAGGAAAGCCTACGCCTTCCAAGACCCCCAATCCGTATGCTAAGCCGATGAGTTCAAAGTGTTACCGATGCGGCCAACCGGGACATCGATCCAACGAGTGCACTAACCGGAGAACGACAACATTAATAGACGGGGAGGAAAGCGTCGAAGACGACGCATATGAGGGGTTCCAATTTGCTGAAGAAGAGTCTGAAGAGAAGATCAATATCGTGCTCCAACGAGTTCTCTTCTCGTCGAAGGAAGAAGGCCAAAGAAAGAACCTTTTCCGATCTCATTGCTCCGTTAATAAAAAGGTATGTAACCTCATCATTGACAACGGGAGTTGTGAAAATCTAGTATCTCGAAAGTTGGTAGAGCATCTTAATCTACCTACTCAACCTCATGAGGCTCCCTATTCTCTCGGATGGGTCAAGAAAGGCCCGCAAGTTAGGGTCACACAAACTTGTCGGGTACCCATATCAATCGGAAAGTATTACCAAGAAGATGTTACATGTGACGTTCTCGATATGGATGCATGCCATATCCTATTGGGCCGGCCTTGGCAATTTGACAACGATGTCACTTATAAAGGGCGAGACAATGTCATGTTGTTCTGTTGGGGCGATCGAAAGATCGCTATGGCACCCGTTAGTAGCTTCGAAAAGACCCCCGACAAGAAAAGCGACAACTTTCTCATCATGACTAATAGTGAGCAAGAGATGGAAGAAGATGCGAAAAAAGTTGAAGTCTTTTGCCCTATCGTTGTCAAAGGACTAATGAGTGCAGAAAAAGTCGAGGCTGAAATTCCGAAAGAAGTGAACGAGATGCTAGAAGATTTCAAAGAATTAGTTGCGGATGATTTGCCTCCCGAATTACCACCCATGAGGGACATTCAGCACCAAATCGATTTGATTCCGGGAGCTAGTCTACCGAACTTACCTCATTATCGGATGAGTCCCAAAGAGAACGAGATTCTAAGAGAGCAAGTTGAAGACTTGCTAAAGAAGGGCTTTATACGAGAAAGCATGAGCCCGTGTGCCGTACCCGTACTCCTAGTGCCAAAAAAGAATAATCAATGGAGGATGTGCATTGATAGTAGGGCCATCAACAAAATCACTATCAAGTACCGGTTCCCCATTCCACGATTGGAAGATATGCTTGATGAATTGTCCGGCTCCACCATATTCTCCAAGATTGATCTTAGAAGCGGCTATCATCAAATTCGTATTCGACCGGGCGATGAATGGAAGACCGCATTCAAAACACCGTTCGGACTCTACGAATGGTTGGTTATGTCTTTCGGCACATCTAACGCACCAAGCACCTTCATGAGGACTATGAATCAGGTATTACGCCCTTTCATTGGAACTTTTGTAGTCGTTTACTTTGACGATATCCTCATCTATAGCCGAGGAAGGGCTGATCACCTCAATCATCTCCGACAAGTCTTAACGGCACTACAAGAAAATAAGCTCTATGTCAATTTGAAAAAGTGCACTTTCTGCACCGACAAGCTTTTATTTCTTGGTTTCATCGTCGGAGAAAACGGTATTGAAGTAGATGAAGAAAAGGTAAAAGCCATTCGAGAGTGGCCAACGCCCAAGACGGTCACCGATGTCCGTAGCTTTCATGGCCTAGCAACCTTTTATCGGAGGTTTGTCCGGAATTTTAGTACCGTCACCGCACCGATCACGGAATGTCTAAAGAAAGGCAAGTTTCAGTGGGGTCCCGAGCAAGACGAAAGTTTTTCCTTAATCAAAGAGAAACTTAGTACCGCGCCCGTTCTAGCATTACCCGATTTCGAGAAAGTTTTTGAAGTTGAATGTGACGCGAGTGGCATTGGAATCGGTGCTGTCCTAAGTCAAGAAAAAAGACCGGTTGCTTATTTTAGCGAAAAACTTAGCGAAGCCCGACAAAAGTGGAGCACATACGACCAAGAATTCTATGCGGTGGTTCGAGCTTTACGGCAATGGGAGCACTATTTGGTTCAAAAGGAGTTCGTTTTGTTTACCGATCATCAAGCCTTAAAATTTATCAACAGTCAGAAAACGATTAACAAGATGCACGCTCGTTGGGTAAGTTTTATGCAAAAATTTCCTTTTGTCATCAAACATAAATCCGGCAATCTCAACAAAGTGGCAGATGCCCTTAGCCGACGAGCCAATTTGCTCATCACTTTATCACACGAAATTGTTGGTTTTGAGGCGTTAAAAGAACTTTATAGTGAAGATGGTGACTTCAAAGATATGTGGGAAAAATGCAATAGCGGCACCCCTAGCGGAGATTTCTATATCCGAGACGGTTACCTTTTTAAGGGCAACCAACTATGCATTCCCGACTCTTCATTACGGGAAAAATTGATTCGAGACATGCACGGGGGAGGATTAAGCGGTCACCTCGGACGGGATAAAACCGTTGCTAGCTTGGAGGAACGATATTATTGGCCACATTTAAAGAGGGACGCAAGTTCGATTGTTAGAAAATGCTATACTTGCCAAACCGCAAAAGGACGGTCTCAAAACACCGGCCTCTACACCCCTCTCCCGATTCCCGAAGACATTTGGCAAGACCTCTCGATGGACTTCGTGTTGGGTCTTCCCCGTACTCAAAGGGGGGTGGACTCTATTTTTGTCGTGGTTGACCGTTTCTCAAAAATGAGCCACTTTATCGCTTGCAAGAAAACCGCCGATGCAAGTAACATCGCAAGACTGTTTTTCAAAGAAGTAGTACGTTTACATGGTGTTCCGAAAACGATCACTTCCGATCGAGACACAAAGTTTCTTAGCCACTTTTGGATCACACTGTGGCGAATGTTCGGAACGACCCTCAATAAAAGTAGCACCGCTCACCCCCAAACCGACGGCCAAACGGAAGTTACTAACCGGACTTTGGGAAATATGCTTCGAAGCGTATGTGGTGACAAACCGAAACAATGGGATGTGGCCTTAGCACAGATCGAGTTCGCTTACAATAGTGCCGTCCACACTGCCACCGGTTGCTCTCCTTTTTCCTTGGTCTATACATCATCCCCGAGACACGTGGTCGATTTAATTAAGCTACCGAGAGATCCGGGAGTTAGCATCGCAGCGGGTAACATGGCTAAAGAATTACAAGCAACGAAAGATGCCGTCAAGTCACGTCTTGAAGCTATCGGTTTAAAGAATAAAGAGGCGGCCGATAAACACCGCCGGAAGAAGGTTTTCAATGAGGGAGATGAAGTAATGGTTTTCCTACGGAAAGAACGATTTCCTATCGGTACTTACGGGAAACTCCAACCCAGGAAATACGGACCGTTCAAGATCACAAAGAAGATTAACGACAATGCTTACGTCGTTGCTCTTCCCGATTCGTTACATATATCGAACACCTTTAACGTGGCCGATATATATGAGTATTACAAAGACGAGTCAATTCCTTTAGAAGAGAACTCGGGGTCGAGTTCTTCAGAAGTGGAGGAGACTGATATAGAGAGAATGGCGACGGAAATCGAAGAGCAAATCGTAAATCTAAAACATAATCAAAAGCCTTTTGTTAATTAATTTCCTTATTCCATTACAATTCTAAGTCCTTTTGTTTTTATTAGTTTTAGTTAATTAAATAATTATATTAGCTAGTAATTTAGGATTATTTAGTTTCCTTTTTTTAGTTATTTAAATAGCTTCCTAGTTAGTTTATAATTAGGATAGTTCTAATTTCCATATTTATTTCTTAGTTAGTTTAGCTATAAATAGGGTAGCTAGGTTTCATTGTTAATCAATTCAATCAAGTTTCAATTAATAAAGCTTAGCTTTTTAGAGAGTTTTCTCTTAATTTTGAGTTTTACGCATCGTAATTCTCAATTGTTAAAGGGTTTTGACGCTTGTCGATCCTTCCGCAAACCTACGCTGCGTCAACGGTATACCTATGTTCCTTCATAAAAGAAATTTCATAGTCTTTGTCGTAGCAGACGCCATTTCTTTGATATTCTCCTCCATTTCGATCCTCATATTCTTATCTGTCTACATAACGTTCTACTCTGAACGTGATTTCTTAGACTCATTGCCCAAAATACAGATGAACGGTCTAGCAACTCTTTCCCTCTCTATCGTGGCCATGATGATCGCTTTTAGTGTCAGCTTCTTTGTTCTTTATTATAACAACTTGATTTGGGTACCAATTGTTATCGGTGTATTTGCTTCTATTCCTGTCATTTTACTTGTTAAACTTCAATATCGTGTTCTAAGAGATGTTTATCTCTCAACATATGCTCGTATGAATCTCTTCAAGCCAAAAAAGCCTATGCTTTACGTACAAAATCCGAAGTTCTAATAAAGTTCTATTTCAAGATGTGATTGTTAATGTTTTCAATCAACTAGAAGTTGGTATGTAGACGATTATGCATAATTTAAAGCCAAATGTACTTTTATCATCATTGTTTATCCAAATAAGCCCTTAGTTATTGTTATTGTTATGAATTTTCCAAAGCCAAGTGTATTTATTTATGACTCACTTTAATGGTTGAATTGTACAAACTTGGTTATTGGGTGATCTATATTGTTAAATGAAAATGTGGTAAAATAGATGGTTATTTTATCATAACTTCTTCCTTGTTTTTGTTAATGGTGTTATTCCATTTCTCTATTTATAAAAGTGTTACGTAAGAGGTTGTTTGGTTCACAAAATATTTTCTAAAGAAATGTAATCTGTCAAATGAATTAAAATTTAAAATTATTTTTAATTAAAAGTTAACATGTTTGATCAAGCGTTTGTTTGGTTTACAAAATGTAGCTTATGTATGAGAAAGAAATAACACTATTAGAAAATTGGGTATCACCAACCAGTTTTACCGATAGGCAGAATCCGTTGGTGATTTTCGGAGGATAACAGCTGGATCACCGACAAAAAAGCCGACTACGACGATAAGTTTTCGTCGTTAATCTGTCGGTGAATTTAATAATTTCAGACGGGTCATCGACAGATCGAAAAATATTTTATTTTTTATTTTTTAAGTATTTATCCGTGAGGTCGTCGGTGATCCTTGGTAATGATCCGACGGAAGTTATTAAATTCATCGGCGAATTTTATTTCTAACCTTTGTTTTTCAATAAACAAACAACATTTTAACATAAAATTGGTTTATCAACTTGAATTTCTTTAAAAAAAGGAAAAAATTGGTTTTTAAACGGTAATCGGTACCGACGGGTATACGTATGAGTTTAAATATGATTGTTTTTATATGTGTATATGTACATGTATATATATCTTTGTAAGTTATTATTATATGCCCACGACACGTGTCACACAGAGATACTGCTGAGGAGTATGTAAACCTATAGGGTCGCACACAAAAAATGCGTTTGTTTCCATTTGTAGAAACCCGGATTTTATGAAAAATATGTGTTAAACTGTAATTATGATAATTACAGGGTGAAAACGTAATTATGTTAATTACGGGGAATTATCTGTAATTATATTTTAAAGTTTAAAAGGATAACTATATATACTTATATAATTATATTTTAAAGTTTAAAAGAATAATTATATATATATACATATATAGACTTAAGTTCGCGTGAGACCAAACAGTTTCCGTGAGACCGGTGAGACCAAGCTTTAAAGTATGAAACTTCACACCAAAAAACTGTGAATGTAAAAAAATCGAACTTTTCATGGGGAAAACACCGTAAATGTTACGTTCACGGTGTTTTTCGCTGTGAATGTTCGTTTTTTTTACCTTCACAGCGTCTTCACTGTGAAGGTTCGGATATACCTTCACAGTCTTTTAGCTGTGAAGGTTTGATTTTTTTTTAAAACTTGGTTTAGGTTTTTTTACCTTCATAGTGTGATTACATTATGAAGGTTCGAATGTTTTTTACCTTCACAGTATTTCGGTGTGAAGTTTCATATTTTAAGGCTTGGTCTCACACGGTATCATGGAAACAACTTGGTCTCACGTGAACCTGACCCTACACACACACACACACACACACACACACACATATATATATATATATATATATTTGAATTTGAATTTGAATATTACAGATAATTATTAAACCTTATTTAATCCTTAATTGAATTATAGTCTAACTATAATTATTCTGATATAAATAAGGGGTTAGGTTAAACAATTTGAAATACAATTGAGTTAGAAAAGCCTTTCAGAAAAATGCAGAAAAGAAACTTTTTTTTTCTGTAAAACACATATAGATCTAGGGTTATTGGGCTAGCACCCGGTGGAATTTCGCGTGTACGTGTGTGGATACCGCTAGAAGAAATCTCGATTGGTTTCTAAGTGCTCAACTAGTTCAACCACAACAGATCTGAAAAGGTACATCTCTAAACACCCTATGGTGTGGTTCTTATTTAATTAAATACATCATTGGATCCAATTGGGTTTTAAGTTTTAGAAAAGTTTTCTATTTAATTTTGTAACCAAAATTCTTTTTAATTTCCGCTGCGTATAACGGTTACAATTTATTTTAAAACCCAACAGTGGTATCAGAGCCACTTTGAACATTTAATTAAAAAAAAAGGAAACATAAGATGTTATATGACAATAAAATTTAGTATATATGTTTATATATTAGACCCATCCTAATAAACAATATACGTTTGTATTTTTGGTTAAATAAAATAAATAAAACAAAATGAAAGGAAAAGATAAGATGGTGTCAATTATTAAAATAAAAGGAAGTAGTCGACTCTTGTTTGATAAATTAAAAGGGTTTTCAAAACCCTAATGTGATATTTTCTATACCAGCAGCCACATCTCCAAAAAGGTTTGAGAAACCTTATCAAACCCCTCTCCTTTTTTTCATGCCTTTTTCGACTTGGTTTGCGTTTGTTGTCGTGTTTTCTTCTCTAAGAGTTCAAATGGTCGTTTTGGATTTTGAGTCAAGACTTTATGTCGTTTGTTTTAAATCGGTTAAAACTTTGATATTAATATAAAGGTCACTTTATTTATGTTATTTATTTCACCAAATTATTTTAATTATGTTTAAAATTATAATTAAATGGTTAGTAACCCACAAATTATAAGATTGGGTCCAATTAAATTTAAATTGCCATATAGTATTTTGTTCCAGTTTTGGCCTTTATATTTATGTTAAATTATATCGGCTAAATATTTATATATGTATAATATATGGTTTGCCCCAAAGACCCGTGGTTGATTTATTTTTATTTTGAAAAATTAAAATGTATTAATTGCATGAGATGTAATTTTAATTTTCTATATAGGTCCAAATGTAAAATAGATTAGGATATGTTATCTTTCTATTGTAAATCATCCGAAGACGAAGTTTCAAGAAATCAAGACGGAGACCCTGGAGTTCACCAAGATGGCGAGGCCAGTGAGAGAAGATTGATGATGTCCTTAGATATTGACCGTGGTTGTTGTGTTGGCTCACAACACCACATTAGGGGCAAATCCATATATTATCTTGTATTTTTATTATGTGTTTGTTTTTTTATTTATTGATTTATTATTATGATGATGATTGCAAACGCTTAAAATAAAAATCAAACGCAAAACAATTTTAAATCGGTAAATAAAATATGATATTTTAAATTGATATGTTTATCAAACTCAAACCGATTTAATAAAATAAACTTTTAAAACAAGATTTTATAGATAAATTCAAACGTTTTAAAAGAATTAGAATGTTTCCTAAAATTAAACATTTTTAAAAATGTAAACTTAACGCCACCCATTTAAGGTACTTGTCAAGCATACAGGATCCCGGTATGGTTAGTGCTCAGCAAATCATGCCGGTTGAATGTAGTGTAAGATAAGGAGCCAAATTAACGAGATTTAAGTGGACAGTTGCTTGGCCATTCACTTAAATAGTCGTATTTTGGACGACTGATCCTAGTAAACCCTAAGACTAGTATTTAGGTGGGATCACGATACCTTAGTATGGTTTGTTTACTTGAGAATATCATAGACAGTTGCTTGACCATTTATCAGTATTTTCAAGGCGTTGAAGTGGGATTAAACGTGCCAATTTCAATATATGATATATTGAATAGGATCCCACGACATCTAAGAGTTATGTTGAACATAATTGGATGGTGCCTACCTAAATAGCCAAATTTCATAGACAGTTGCTTGGCCATTTATGGAAGTAGGTGAAATATGGATCTTAGCTCAAATCAATTTTTTAAAAGGTAAAATTAATTTGAGATTTTAAAAGAATTACTAAAATTGAACTTATTTTGTAGATGGCCGATAACGCCTCCAACCAAACTGTATGCATAAACGGCTTATCCCAATTTACATTACGATCAATCCTTCATAAGGATAAACTGAACGGTACGAACTTCGTGGACTGGTTTCGTTTCTTGAGGGTCGTCCTTAAGCACGAAAAGAAGTTGTACGTTCTCGAAAACCCCCCTCCAAACCCTCCTGCCAGAAATGTTTCAGCCGAGGTCAGGGCTGCTTATGATAAGCATCTCAATGACTCACTAGATGTTAGCTGTCTGATGCTAGCATCCATGACTCCCGATCTACTGAGGGAACATGAAGACATGAATGCTTGGGATATGATATCCTCTCTGAAATCCATGTTTCAGTTACAAGCAAGGCAAGAGAGGTTCGATACAGTCAGGGCATTGCATGGTTGCATGATGACCGAGGGTTCATCAGTCAGTACCCACGTTTTAACAATGAAAGGGTATATTGACCGATTAACCCGTCTTGGCTACCCACTGGGTCAAGAATTGGCAACCGACATGGTTCTCAATTCTTTATCCAAGTCATATGACCAGTTCGTTCTGAACTACAATATGAATGGTTTGGAGAAAACTCTCACGGAGCTTCACGACATGCTTAAAACTGCTGAGAGAAATATGAAATCCAAGTTGGATTTATCCAAACCAAAACAGGTGTTGATGATCAAACCTAAAGGTGGGATAAACAAGAAGAAAAGGGTGGTTACCAAGGGTAAAAGAAAAGTTGGAAGCTCCAACAAGGAAAAGGGCAAGGGAAAGATTCCTGAGGAAGCAGTTTGCTTCAACTGCAACCAGAAGGGACACTGGAAGAGAAACTTCCCCGCCCTGTTGGCAGAAATGAAGAAGCAGAAGGCTAATGGAGCCGGACCTTCTAGTATGTTTACCATTGATTTATTCACTTCTGACTCTGATTCCTAGGTATTGGATACTGGGTGTGGTACTCACATTTGAACTACTTTTCAGGGACTAAGAAGTGAAGAGAAAATGAAACCAGGACAGATGGATCTTCGAATGGGGAATGGAGCTAAGGTAGCTGCTATTGCTCAGGGGACTTATGATATGAAGCTGCCAAATGGTCTTATTTCAGCACTTAGCAAGTGTTTATATGTACCTAGCATTACTAGGAATATCGTTTCTTTTTCTCGTTTGCAACAAACTGGATTTATGTTTACTTTCAGTAATGATTCAATTTCAGCTTATCTTAACAATGTTTTGTATTTTGTGGCCAAACCACACAATGGTATTTATGAAATTGATATGCAAAATAGTTGTAATTATGAATCAATGTATAATGTAAACAATAAACGAATTAAGCGAGGCTTAAATTAGACCTATTAGTGGCATTGTCGTCTTGGACACATAAACAAGAAACGCATAGCCAAACTCCAGGCGGACGGAGTGTTGGAATCATGTGATGATTCATATGATGTATGCGAATCTTGCTTAATGGGCAAGATGACAAAAGCGCCTTTTAAAGGCAAACCCGAAAGGGCAACAGAACTATTAGGGATTATACATACTGATGTGTGTGGACCCTTTAGTTCAACCACAAGAAATGGTCATCGCTACTTCATTACTTTTACTGATGACTTTAGTAGATACGAGTATGTTTACCTAATGAAAAACAAATCTGAAAGCTTTGAGTTTTTAAAGAGTTTCAGAATGAAGTAAAGAATCAACTTGGAAAAAAGATAAAGACACTTCGATCGGACCGGGGTCGGGAATATCTAAGCCAAGAGTTTATTGACCATCTAAGAGATAACGGGATAGTATCCCAATTAACTCCTCCCGGAACACCGCAACATAACGGTGTGTCCGAAAGAAGGAATAGAACCTTGTTGGACATGGTTTGCTCTATGATGAGTCGTACCAATATGCCTAAAAGTTTATGGGGTTATGCCCTAGAAACATCTGCCCGAATACTAAATAGTGCGCCAACCAAAAAGACCGATAAAACCCCTTTCGAACTATGGACTGGGAAGATCCCAAAACTGTCATATATGAGAATATGGGGTTGTGGAGCTTATGTTAAGCGGGAAGCTTGATTCAAGGTCTGAAAAATGCATCTTTGTAGGATATCCAAAAGAGACAGTTGGATATTACTTCTACAAACCCAGCGAGAACAAAGTTTTTGTTGCGCGCCACAGTGAGTTTCTAGAAAATGATTTTCTATCAAGAACCACAACGGGGGATACAATAGATCTTGAAGAAATTCAAGAACCACAAGATGAAACAATGGTTGATACTGACAATCAACATGATGTTGAGCCTCAACAAGTTGTTGAAGGTAATGACGAGATACAAACAATCCGAAGATCGAATAGGAGTCGTCAAGAGCCTGAGAGATATGGTTATCTCATTGGCAATGACGATACGGTTCATGATGAACCCGTAACCTATTAGGAATCCGTATCAGGTTTAGAATCTGATAAATGGCAAGATGCCATGAAGGCTGAAATACAATCCATGTCAGATAACCAAGTTTGGAACTTGGTAGATGCACCTATCGACTGCAAAGTTGTAGGGTGCAAGTGGGTATTCAAAAAGAAAACTGACATGGAGGGGATTGTACATACCTATAAGGCTAGGTTGGTAGCTAAAGGTTTCACTCAGACTCATGGAGTAGATTATGATGAAACTTTTTCTCCAGTAGCCATGATTAAATCCATCAGGATACTTCTTGCCATAGCTGCATTTCATGATTATGAAATATGGCAAATGGATGTTAAAATCACGTTACTTAACAGAACTTTAAGCGAGGACGTGTACATGGTACAACCAGAAGGTTTTAAACATCCAAATTTTCCTGAAAAGGTATGTAAGTTGCAAAAGTCCATTTATGGACTGAAGCAAGCATCTCGTAGTTGGAATCTTCGTTTTGATGAAAAGATTAAAGAATTTGGTTTCTTAAAGAACGAAGATGAACCTTGTGTATACAAGAAAGTCAGTGGGAGCATAGTAGTATTCCTAATCCTATATGTCGATGATATATTGATCATCGGAAATGACATCCCTACCCTTAAAGGTGTAAAAGCTTGGTTAGGGAAGTGTTTCGCGATGAAGGATCTAGGAGAAACAGCTTATATCCTTGGTATAAAGATCTATCGTGATAGATCGAAACGCTTAATTGGATTAAGCCAAAGTACATATATTGACAAGATCTTAAGACGCTTCAATATGGAGGGTTCTAAGAGAGGAAACTTGCCAATGGTACATGGTGTACATCTGAGCAAAACTTAGAGTCCTATGTCTAAAGAGGACATGAACCGCATGAAGGGTGTTCCCTATGCTTCGGCCATCAGTTCAATCATATATGCCATGTTATGTACTAGACCAGATGTCTCGTATGCCCTAAGCATGACGAGCAGGTATCAGTCAAACCCAGGTGATGCTTACTGGGTAGTAGTAAAGAATATTCTAAAGTATCTGAGAAGAACCAAAGAAATGTTCTTACTGTACGACGGTCAAGAAAGAGATTTGTGTATTCAAGGTTACACAGATGCTAGTTTCCAAACCAACCGAGATGACTATAAATCAGTCGGGATACGTGTTTGTGTTAAACGGGGGTGCTGTGAGCTGGAAGAGCTACAAACAAAGCACAATAGCGGACTCAACTACAGAATCGGAGTACATTGCAGTGTCGGACGCCGCAAAGGAAGCTGTTTGGATGAAGAAATTCATCACAGATCTGGGAGTAGTCCCTAGCATATGTGACCCTGTCGAGATATATTGCGACAATGAGGGTGCCATTGCTCAGGCAAAGGAACCAAGGTCACATCAGCGCTCCAAGCATATCATGAGACGATATCACCTAATTCGAGAGATTATTGAAAGAGGTGACATAAAGATATGTAAAGTTCGATCAGAAGACAATCCAGCAGATCCTCTTACCAAACCTTTGAGTCAAAGCAAGCATGATGCTCACATTAGCTCAATAGGCTTGAGGTTTTGTAATAATTTAGTCTGATTTGTAAAATTTTAGTAATCTTTTACTTTGTGAACATTAAAACAGTTATGTTTTATAATTATGGCATATTGGATATGAGTATTTAATTAAAACATCTCTGTGTTCGTTTTAGCATGTTTCACTATCCTTAAATGAATATGATGATCATATTATTTAAAACTGTCCTTGATCACTTATTACTAGGGGACTAGTAATAAATCAAGATCATTATGAAGTCTGGTCATAGTCCAAGTTGGAAGTGCACTAGGTGCAACCAGAGTCACATGCGCTTGTCGGAGCACAAGGCGTTGGACAAGACCCACGGTCAAGATCACCTCATAGATCGGCGTCATAAGGTGAGTCTTGAAATAGTATAACACTATTTATCCTCAGACCTGAGATGTGCATTGGGATCTAATGCACAAAGAGTGTTATACTTTGATATAGTCTAACGTTACCCTTGACCGGGTAATCATAAGGGCTATATTAGGTATAACATGAATTGTGTAGTTAGTTGTGTACATGCAATATGGGATTTGCTCCTCTCAAGATGAGAGAGATATTTCTGGGTCCCTCGATTACATATTATGATTTACATGCATTGGACTAATGACACTTGTATAATCAAATATGTTGGGATCGAGAAACACAATCTTTGAACTATAAATGATGAGATAGATCTATGCCTTAAGTTCAAAATAAAATATCGTGAAGCAAAAGGATAATGAATGATTCTACTATATGATTGATTAAATCAATCAAATTGCTCGAAGGTAAAAGCACATTTACATAGCCTTGGGGGCGGTGATGTGTTGGTAGACGCTTACCATCGTCTGTGTTACTGTGTATCGTGTGCAAGTGGGAGAATGTAAGTTATTATATGCCCACGACACGTGTCACACAGAGATACTGCTGAAGAGTATGTAAACCTATAGGGTCGCACACAAAAAATGCGTTTGTTTCCATTTGTCGAAACCCGGATTTTATGAAAAATATGTGTTAAACTGTAATTATGATAATTACAGGGTGAAAACGTAATTATGTTAATTACGGGGAATTATCTGTAATTATATAATTATATTTTAAAGTTTAAAAGGATAATTACATATATACTTATATAATTATATTTTAAAGTTTAAAAGGATAATTATATATATACATATATATATATATATATTTGAATTTGAATTTGAATATTACATATAATTTCTAAACCTTATTTAATCCTTAATTGAATTATAGTCTAACTATAATTCTTCTGATATAAATAAGGGGTTAGGCTAAACCTTTTGAAATACAATTGAGTTAGAAAAGCCTTTCATAAAAATACAGAAAAGAAACCCTTTTCTTTTCTGTAAAACACATATAGATCTAGGGTTATTGGGCTAGCACCCGGTAGAATTTCGCGTGTTCATGTGTGGATACCGCTAGAGGAAATCTCGATTGGTTTCTAAGTGCTCAGCTAGTTCAACCACAACAGATCTGAAAAGGTACATATCTAAACACCCTATGGTGTGGTTCTTATTTAATTAAATGCATCATTGGATCCGATTGGGTTTAAAGTTTTAGAAAAGTTTTCTATTTAATTTTGTAACCAAAATTCTTTTTAATTTCCGCTGCGTATAACGGTTACAATTTATTTTAAAACCCAACAATCTTTATATATGTGTTTGTATATAAATGCATGTGTATCATATATGTATGGCAATATGTACATGTATGCATGTACATGTGTATACATATGTTAGAACATGTATTTGTGTATATGTATATGTGTATGTCTACATATATGTTTCTATACATATATATGATTACTTCGTGAATGACCGGGTTGGATGAAGCAAGATAACCCTCGGTATAACCTCGGGCCCTTCGTCCAACAATGGCGGTATGGGTGGATGTACAGCGACCTCAACCCTCTCCGGTTGATCAGCCATTGAAGCTAATCGAAAAAAACAACACCTCTCGGTGACGGGGGAGACCCGGATTCTAAGGTTCGTAGCGGAACACAAAAGTAGGTCACATTCCAAGTTATTGAGCTCACCATACTAGGATCAAGGCCACGAGCACGTCGGCTCGTACTAAGATGTGGAGGAGGGCACCCAATGATTTCTAGTCATGCTCATTCACTAGGATTACATTTATGACCCACGGCTAGTATCCGGTCCCACATAACCGTACCAAGTTGCCACCCTAGGGTCAAATGTCTCAACTAGATACAAATGGGAAGTGACTATCCCATAAAAACAAACTCAACAATTACATCACGGGCCCAGGACCAAACGTTAGACTCCACGAGCCCGCACCATAAGGCCCTCGATAATCCCATGACTAATTCTGGTCCCAACATGGAAACAATAGCCCTTTTTCTTAAAGTAATAAAGACCGACTCATATGCCTATGGATCAATTACATTACAGTCTATAACATTACATGACTCCAATTGAATGACCAAAACACCCAAAACATGTAACTCTCAAATGACACGTAATAAACACCATTATACTAAGAACTCCACAACAGGCTATTAAACCGGACAAATGTCCCCAAGACTCATCTTAGTCAAAATCGAGCCAAAGGCTTTACAATTTACTTAAATCTCCAATGAAAGCCATTGTAAACAATAAAACACGTTTGACCAACGGTTATGCAAACACAACGACCAAAAGTATAATTAACTTAAAACACATCATTGGTTGAGGCAAACCATTTTCCAAATGAACTCATACCTTTATATTTCCAAAATGCGTCATCACACAATAATATGCATTTCCAAACGGTTTATAAGATCAAATACACAAAAAGGACATTTACATCAAATGAACTCCATTTATATATAAAATCGTCAAGGAAACATACCAACATGATTTAGTTGTCAAAATGCCCAAAAATCCCAAATGTGGGTGTTTTGCAAAACTTATGAAGTTAAACACTTCATATAATCAAAACTCGTCAAATAACTCAACAGTTAATAATTTCATGGTAAACACGTCAATACTTTAAAATGAATATTTTGGCATGTACAACGTTTTCATAAATCAACTTGAACTCACTTTGCTAGGTTAAGTTAAACCTAGGTTCCAAATCCAACCATTAGTCTCCGATAGAGTAGATTCCACCATTTCCAAATCATCACCAACAATAAGCTAGGGTTTTCAAACAACCCATTTCTTTAAGTCTAGAAATGAACCAACATCAAGTAAGACTTTTAGAACTACAAAGATCCTTATACTAAAGCTTAGATTACTCAAGGAAACTTACCACTTTAGATATTGAGACTTTCCACCCAAAGCTATTCGAGGAACCCATCCAACTCTTCAACTCAAGCTTCTAAATACTGAACCTTTATACTTCTTTATGATAAACCCACCATGTATGCTCCAAATCTGAGATAAGAGCTCTCAAAAGTCGCACCAATGGAGATGAGAGAAATGGAGATGGAGGCTAAATTAGAGAAAACCCTAAAATTTGGGTTTTAAATTGATCAGATCGTCCCCGCGGCCTTGGCCGCGACCTCAAGTAGCGGGCCAAGCCGCGCGTGTCCTCTAGTTGCAAAACTCAGTGACTTACGAGGGCCTAGCCGCGTCTTTGAGGCCGCGGGCCAAATCGCGCGTGTCGCTTGTTGTCTTCTCATATCTTGTGGTAAACCGTTCCCCGACCGTTCCTCTCGGTCAGCCGCTGGTCGTTTCCTTGGCCGATCATTAACTGTTCTTTAGGAAATTACGGGTGTTACATTCCAATTCTTCTAATTCTGATTTCCACATAAGCTACAAGTTATGGAAGCCATGGGATTTTCGTTCCATAGTAGCAGGTCTTTAAGCATAATTAGTTGCATGACTTTATTGATGTTAGAAGAACTCATGATCTAATAGAAGTATCATTGACAATTTTAATTAGGTCGATTAAATTGTTGTTGGTTCAGTGGTTTGTAAATCAATGTAACATGAAAATAACTGGCCATCCCAATGATTTCAAATACCAATTTATCCTTCTCTGCTTCCCATATTACAACCATCCTCACCATTTCTACACATTTAAGAACCCTTTGTCGCCAAAAAAAAACCATACATCAAAATTACCGCAACAATAGAATGGATATCATATTGGCGAGACGAGTTGTGTGAATAGTGGTGGAGCCAAATACGAACTAATGGAGTCTCTTGACCCCAATCAAATATTAAAATAAGTTAGATTTAACCTAGAATTTTTTTTACTCTTAACAAATGACTTAGTTTCATGCTTAAAGAACCCATTCAATTTTTATAAGATCCCATACATTTGGTTTTTTACAACCAAAATCAAAAGAAATAAAATTCATCTCAACATCTAATTTATTGTTTGTTAAATCCGTTTCAATATTAGGTATCTTAATATCTAGTTATTTTGAATTGTTTTATTAAATCCATGTCAATATCTTGTTATTTTAACTTTAATATAAAATGGTTTATCATATATTAATTGTTTTATATGCTCAAAGCCTCAAACCAATTATCTACATATATAATATATAAAACTATGGTACAATTTGCTATTCGATTTAACCGTTATAGAAAAAGAATAACTGAAACTGAACCGTTTAACCAGAAAACCAAATAACACAAAACCATTTCGGAAAATTTTCGACACTCCTAAGTCTGACCCTAGTCACCTGAGTTTCTAGATCCGCCACTGAGTGTTAAACATCCATTCCAATAATTCACGACTGTCATCTTTGGACTTTTGCCTCAACGAAAACCTACAAAAAAAAACACCTATTTCAATTGAAATGTCTTTTTTCACCGGTAAATAGGGCAGAAGGAAAGAGAAAAACATACAACTTCTCATTGCAAGGCTTCACATTTAGGATCTTCAGGATGCACTTTGCCTAACGACAACAAACAAACTTATAGTGAGAAAATGCAAAAGAATTGACATCAGGAAACGATGTTATATATATATATATATATATATATATATATATATATATATATATATATATATATATTAGCTCAACAATTCAAGCAAGATTCCACTATACTTTCTATGTGGGACAAAGCTCACTATGAAAAGTATATATATATATATATATATAGGGGCCTAATCAAATGAGAACTAGGTAGTTTGTGGTAACTGTGAGATCCAATATGAGCCACACATTTAGAATAATTAATATTAATTTTAAATAAATAGAAAATGATATTTTAGTAAATTTGTTTAATTCCTAAATATAACATAATTCCTAATTTTTCTTATTTTTTTACAAAAGGGTATCACAGTGTGCTATCACGTATTTTTTATGTTTACAAAAGGGTATCATAGTGTACTATCATGTATTTTCGATCTTTACAAAGTGTATCACAGTGTGCATCACTTATTTTCGATGTTTTTTCGATCTTTACAAAGTGTATCATGGTGTGCTATCACATATTTTTGATGTTTTTTCGATGTTTACAAAAGGGTATCATAATATGCTATCATGTATTTTCGATCTTTACACAGTGTATCACAGTGTGCATCATGTATTTTCGATGTTTATAAAGTGTATCACAGTGGGCATCATGTATTCACCGTAATAATATTTGCTGGAGAGAGGAGAGAGAAGAGAAGAGAGAGGAGATCTAAAAAATACCTAAAATTCCTTTAATTAAAATTTTTAATCAAAATTACCAAAATTATTGATTTCCTAATTTATTTTCTGATTTGTGGTTAAGATTGGATCTCACAGTTACCATAGATAACTGAGTTCTCCCTTGAA
The DNA here is from genome assembly GCA_023525745.1 of Arctium lappa. Lineage (NCBI taxonomy): Eukaryota > Viridiplantae > Streptophyta > Magnoliopsida > Asterales > Asteraceae > Arctium > Arctium lappa. Next base: position 56,739,426 of record CM042062.1, on the reverse strand, counting down.
TGACCCCCTATATATATGTATATACATATATGCATCTTATGTTAGAGATCGAGGGAAAAGTAGTCGATCAGTTGACCGGATTTCTTGAGAACCGTGTAAGTCACTTTCCGAATTGGTATTTCGACCCTATGCTTGGGTTGCATGAAATCCAATATGGGATAAGACTCAAGAACACTCACGTTTTTAGGCACAAAAACGAGAGCAAATTTGCTGGAGAGTATATATGATTATTTAAAATCGTGAGTCTAAAACATAAGTATATACGGTATATAAATACTAGTCCCATTCGTAAAATATGAAATAACGGAAAATGGAAATGATTGCAAATCACTATCAATTATAGTCGGTTACAATCAATTTAGCTAAAATTAAGGGCATAAAATAACTGAGCATTAAATGTTCAGTAAATGCAGATTTAGTCCAAAATTAGACACCAGAGGTTCTGGTCTAGAGACGCCCATTAGAGGCTCTGATGTGCCTTAAGAGGCTCTGACACCCATCAGAGGCTCTGACGTGCCTAAAGAGGCTCTGAAGTGCCTTAAGAGGCTCTGCCACTTGGATCACCGCTAGGGGCGTTGCCCCTTGACCCCCCGCCATTTCATCGTGTCCGGAATCAAACTCGTCTTATAACAAGTGTGCACTCCGCACCACCTAACTTGTATTAGATCACAGTTTGAAATCCATTAGTACTCGTGTTATAACCAATTACACTTAAATGCCTGGTGACACTAAAATCACCAACAATCCTCCCCCATTTTAGTGTAACCCATGAAATAACACATTTAAATTAAACAAACCAAACTTGCACATAAATGAAAATATTGAAACGATTGAATTTCCACATTAGTATTTTACACATTCCAAATATTCGAGAATCAAGGTGTCCCAAGGATTGAACCCATTAACTCACTTGAATACCTGAAGATAAAATACATACAAATTTCCTATACGTCCAGCAAATTAAAATTTGACACAATTATAAAGTCGTGTGTCCTAATCCTCTCATGATTGTATAAAGGCCAAGTCCCCAACCTTTTGAAATGCGGCTACACTTCACAATCACATAGGTAATTCCTTTACTTCGTGTACCTGCAAATACACTTTATCAAAGGAATTATTAAGAAGATAAACTTCACCCTAACCACTGCAGGACTGAACACATACCTGGGATGATTCAACTTGTGTTCCAATTTATAAGTGTGAGCTTTCCACATTGAATTCAACTTCTAATGTCATATTAGAAGGGAATTGGGTGTCTCACCTTTATAAATTTATGAGGACTTTAATCTCATCCCAATCGCAGACTTGTGCACTAAGTCTCTTGTCAGACCTTTAGTTAATTGATCTGCCAAATTTTGTTGCGTTCTAATAAACTCAACGGAGATTACACCATTCATTATTAATTCTCTAATCATACTATGTCTAACACCCAGGTGTCTAGACTTACCATTGTAAACTTGGCTATAAGACTTAGCCAAAGTAGTCGTACTGTCACAATGGATTGAAATAGGTGCAATCGGCTTTGGCCACAATGGAATCTCATAAATTAAATTCCTTAGCCACTCCGCCTCTTTACCGGCAGCGGCTAGTGCAACAAACTCAGATTCCATTGTTGAGTTTGTAATACAAGTTTTCTTTTTAGATGCCCAAGAGATGACACCTCCTCCAAGAAAAAAAAAACCCAACCACTAGTTGAGGAATGATCCTCCATGTTGGATATCCAACTTGCATCCGAATAACCTTCTAAAACCGAAGGATATCCTAAATAACTCAAACCATAATCCATGGTTCCCTTGAGATATTTGAATACTCTTTGAACTGCTTGCCAATGTTGAGTACTAGGATTACTAGCATACCGGCTCAATCGTCCCACGACATAAGCTATATCGGGCCTGGTGCTTGTCATGGCGTACATCAAGCTACCAATGGCCTTAGATTATTCAAGTTGTGAAATATCCTTGCCCATATTAGGCATTAATTTCACACTTGGATCCATGGGAGTGCTTACGGGAGAACACTCATGGTAATTAAACTTATTGAGAATTTTCTCAATATAATGCGATTGCGTCATAACAATCCCTTTGTTAGCCCGTTTAATCCTTATACCAAGGATTACATCACCCTCTCCCATGTCTTTCATGGAAAATTTAGATGACAATAATTTCTTAGTCTCATCTACATGATTTTGGTCAGTTCCAAAAAATAACATGTCATCTACATACAAGCAGATGATCACACCTGCACCAGTAGTATCAAATCTACTATAAACACATTTGTCACATTGGTTTAAAGCAAAACCACATGACAAAATAACTTCATCAAACTTTTGATGCCATTGTTTAGGTGCTTGTTTCAGCCCATACAAGGATTTCACAAGTTTACACACCTTATGTTCGTTTCCGGGCATAACAAAACCTTCCGGTTGTTTCATGTAAACTTCCTCTTGAAGATCGCCATTCAAGAAGGCTGTTTTCACATCCATTTGATGGATAATAAGATTGTGTATTGCCGCCAAGGCGATTAACAATCTAATAGTCGAAATACGTGCCACCAGAGCATACGTATCGAAATAGTCAATACCGGGTTTTTGCCGAAACCCTTGAATTACTAACCGGGCCTTGAATTTATCAACTGTCCCATCAACTTTTATCTTCCTTTTGAAGATCCATTTGCATCCAAGTGGTTTAGAACCTGGAGGCAAATCCGATAACACCCAAGTGTTATTCTCAAGAATTGATGATATTTCGTCATCAATTGCTTCTTTCCAAAAGGCGACATCTCGAGACTCCATCGCTTCTTTGAAAGTCTTTAGGTCATCCTCAATACTATAACAATAAGAGTATTGAATCCCAAGCTCATCCCTTGAACCTTCCACCAAATACAATTGGAATTCGGGACCGAAATTTTTGGCAATTCGACCTCTTTGCTTCTCCGGACTTGCTGTGTTTCTGGACTTGAAACACCATCCAAACTTTCTGGATTTTGCACTTTATCGGTGCTAGGAAACAAGTCCTTAGGTCTTTGTATTGATGAAAATCTCATCTCATCAAAAATCGCATCACGCGACTCGATTACGGTGTTAATTGACACCAAATCATTAGGTTCGATTACGTAGAACCTATAAGCCTTTGAATTTTCTGCATATCCAATGAATATACAATCAATTCCACGTTCACCCAAAGTTTTCCTTTTGGGTTCGGGTAGTTTTACAACAACCCGAAAACCCCAAATTCGAAAATAATTCAAATTCGGAGTTTTCTTGAACCAAAGTTCATATGGGGTTCTTTTGTTCCTTTTATTTGGAACTCTATTCAAAACATAACAGGTCGTTAACATGGACTCTCCCCAAAATCCCTCACTCAATCCTGAGTAAGAAAGCATCGAGTTTACCATTTCCTTTAAAACTCGATTTTTACGTTCGGAAACCCCGTTTTGTTGAGGTGTGTATGGTGCCGTTGTCTCATGGATGATACCAACTGATTGAAAATATGGGGGATCCATATATTCCCCTCCACGATCAGTTCTAAGACATTTAATCAAATTACCCAATTGTAGTTCGACTTCGGTTTTGTAAATTTTAAACTTTTCTAAGGCTTCATCGTTTGCATGCAAAAGATATACATAACAAAACCGAGTATTGTAGTCAATAAAAGTGACAACATACTTCTTATTTCCCAAGGAAGGAGTGGAGTGAAAATCACATAGATCACTGTGTACAAGCTCCAAAACATCCGTATTTCGTTTAACGTTCGGAAAAAGTTGTTTTGTAACTTTTGTTAGCATGCAAGTTTGGCACCTCTCTGCATTAATGTCAAAGGCTGGAATTAATACATATTTTGACATTTCATACATCCTTCTAAAATTCACATGCCCCAATCTAGCATTGTTAAGACACAGTCTCATTGGATTCAAGATCATACACACTGAAGATCGCAATCTGAAGCTAAAGCCGAAACGTCGACTCTCGATATAAAAGTCTATGTATATTTGTAATAAATGTCAATGTAATTCAATGTATTTGTTTATTATTGTAAAAGTAACTTAGGTAACTTAGCTAGTTAGTTAAAGTTAGTTTTTAGTTATATATATTAACTTAATTAGTCATAATATCTATTTGTTAGATATTATGTAGTTATATTAGTTTTATAATACAACTTGTAAAGTTGTTAGGTAGATTAGATTTAGATAATATCTATTCTAGATATTATCTAAGTGTGTCTCAAGTCTCTCTAGATCAGATCACAATACACACACACAAACACACACTTCAAGGTGTAAAAGAGAGAAAAACATAGAGAACACAAATCCAAGCTTCATAGATCAATCCTGTAATCGTTATTCTATATATCAAACAGGTTGGTAATCTTTATGAGTTGTTGTTTCTATAAAACTTGATAGTATAAGTATTGTTGTAAGGACCGACAATTGGTATTGGAGCCTGATTAAGATCAAAACAAGTTTTATAAAAGAAAAACGTCTCTGTGTTCTTCAAGAAAATTTGAGTTTGTGATTTAAACTGTTTTAGGTGTTAGAATCGATCAGAGTGTGATCGTACTACATGCTAGATCGAGTTGTTGCTATTTAATTTCACTTTTAAGCTTAAATCGAGTTCCAATTTGTGGATTTTGAGTGAAAAGAGTCGAAGTGGGTAAGTCACTGTGCGATCAGATTAAAATCTAAAAAGAGTGTTTTAGTGAGATCGAGTGCTTACATTCAGTTCTAGAAGTGATTCTAGACACATTGGTAGTGTTTGGTTGTGCTAATCGTTACAGGAACAAATTTTAGTCGATTTGTTGAAAAACAGGACGAACACCCGCACAACAGACAAAGAATAGCCCGCATTTCTCAACTTTGCGGCTCCTACATCAAACACATTTCTATTTGTGCGCGTCCCAAAGGAAACGCATTCCTTACTGTGCGGGTACAACTTCACCCGCATACCTCAACTTCTCAGGTCCACTACAAACGCATACCTCAGTGTGCGTTTCCCAAGTGACCCGCTTATCTCATACTTCTCGGTTCCAAGATAGGCCCGCACAACTCAAGACTTAGTGTTCATCTCTGTTCAAAAGAACAAGTCCATCTTGCGCGTCTCAAGTGACCTGTATATCTAAGTGTGCGCCTCACACTAGACCCGCACATCTCAATTGTGCGTTCCTCACTAGACCCGCACATCTCAATTGTGCGTTCCTCACTAGACGCGCACAACTCAATGTGCGCTTCCCACTAGACCCACACAACTCATTGTGCGCTCCTCACTTGAAACGCAAAACTTCTCAAACCAATCTATTCTATACTTAGAATTTTCTTCAGAATGACATCTAGAGAGGCTCTCGCAATAGGAACTGACACCAAGCCACCAGTTCTCTTCAAAGGAGAGTACGAACAGTGGAAGGACCGGTTTCTAAACTTCATTGATAGACACGAGCTGGGTGAGTTTATCAGAACATCTATTGAAGAAGGGGTAATGAAACCACCAATGACCACTAGGGTAGTTGATAATGTGCCGACTCAGGTTGAACTTAAGTTTCATGAGCTACAAGATGATAACCTCAAAAGAGCGAAAGGTGACAAATTATCCAAGTCATACATCTTACAAGGGATCCCAAATGAAATATGCGTAAAGATTGACAGCTACAAGGCTTCAGGCAAAGAAATGTGGGATCAGCTTGAAAAGATGATGCTGGGTTCAAAGGTTGGAAATCAACTGAAAATCTCCAACTGCCTAAATAACTATGAAGAATTTAGAGGCAGGGTGGGAGAAACCTTAGAAGAAACCTATGACAGGTTTGTGACGCTGCTGAATGAACTTAGCAAGAACAAAGTTCACAAATCTCAAATAGAGCTGAACGTCAAATTCCTTAGTATTCTTCAACCTGAATGGAAAATATTTGCTCGTCAGATGAAGCAGATTAAAGATCTGAATGAGATTCCACTTCACGAGGTGTATGGAAACCCTCCGTCAAAATGAAGAAGAGGTGGATGAAATTCTGGATGAGAAGAAACAAAGAGGAAAGGTAGTTGAAGACACAGTCGCCCTTGTAGTCATAAAGAAGAAGAACAAGGCGACTGTATATGAATCAGATGAAGAAGATGAAGGTTGTGCAAACTCAGAATCAGATGAAAATTATCAGCTGAAGCAAGCAATGATGATGCTGACTAGTGCCTTTCAGAAAAGGTTCTACACAAAGCCAACATCAAATTATCAGAGATATTCATCTGGTCCAAACAACTACGTTCACAATGAAAGGATTGAAGGTAGCAGATATGAAGGGAAGAGATTTGAGGGGAGAAGATCAGAGGAGAGGAAACCTGAAGAAAGAAGGTTTCAGTCGGAAGGAAAGAGAATAGAGGAGAGGAGACCGGAAGAAAGAAAATTCAAAGTTGAAGGATCAAGTCAGCCAGAACCACCTACATGCTACAACTGTGACAAACCAGGTCACTTTGCCAAAGACTGTCGTAGATCAAAAGTCAGAAATTCAGACTACTACAAGAACAAGATGCTTCTTGCAAAACAACAAGAGGTAGGCAAGGCACTGATGGCTGAGGACTAATACTGGCTCGATCACTCAGATGAGGAAGAAGAAGATGATGAAGATAGACAAGAAGCCGTCAACATGTGCTTGATGGTCAAGATAGAATCAGATGCTGAAGCTGATTCCGACAATGAAGAAGAGGAGGTATGTAATCTATCTGATTTATAATTCATGAATAAAATGCATGACATAAGTATGAAACAAAGAGAGTTAGAATCTAATCTTAAGAAAGATAATGGTGTCATGACAGACAAAAACCAGTTGATACAGAAACTTAGCAATGAAATTGCTGAGAAGAAAGTATTAATTGAGGTTTTACATAAAGATAATGACACCAACGCTAAGGAAAAGACAATAATTCTAAAAGAGAATTCTGATCTTAAGTCTCAACTTCTAAAGAGTGAGATAGATATTTATGAGCTTAAAAAGTTGCATGCTTCTTGTACAAAAGAAAACTTGTCTTTACTCGGAAAACTAAAAAGTTTGGAAGAGAAGTTGTATAAAATGGGTCAATCTGAACAGACTATTTTTCTGAACAAACCCAAAGAGGAAATAGAGAGATGGGGAATCGGTTATAAGAATCCTCACTGTCTACAAAAGGGGATGTCTGAAGTTCCAGGACTTTATGATCATCTTAATATGCAATTAGCCCGCAGACTCCCAACGTTTAAAACTTTTTGGACTAAGCTGTCAAAAGAGGATGAAGCCAATGAAACGGAAAAACGGATGAAATCAGCTAAAGTTCATCTTCCATTTTATTATGCGAAGTTGAATAATAGTTATAATGAAAACCCAATATATAAAAAGAAGGAAACTCTTTCGAGTGATTTCTTTCCAAGTTATTCTACAAAGGAAATGGAGGCGAAACCTATTAAAGGTAAACTATATGTCCCTCCTCTCGTTTTAGAACGCAAAATTTCTGAACTCGAAACTTCTTTATCAGATGCAAAACTTTTGATAAATATTGAACAAAGCGTTTTTACAACCGTGTTTTCAAATACTGTTCTTTCAAAAGCTTCAAACTCTAAGGAGTTGTCTGGTTCATCAAATAAAGGAATTGATTTTTTGAACTCTGACGGTAGTTTAGATGATGGTTCCAATCTCTTTGACTTTAATACAAAACTTCCCAACCATTCATCATTTGTGAAGAAAACTTTAAGAAAAACCAGTAAGCCTGTGAACAGTGCAAAATCAACGAAAGCTTTCGTTGATAAATCAGTCTCTGTGAACGCTAAGAGTGCTAAAGGTAAGAATTTATCTCAGCATTCACAGAAACCGACCACTACTGGTAATTACAAGAAGAAGCATTCGTTTGTTGCTCCAAGGTCTAACTCACCAGCTTTACATGTTTCAGATCTGAGCAATCAAAGGCCAGAAGCAAATTCTCTGTGGCAACCCAAACGGAACCTTGACAAGACCGTTTTATCGTTTAGTAGTGTTAATTGTAATAAGACTTCGCTTACTAAAGATGTTGTGATTGCTGATATTGCTGTTTTGAACCCAAAACCTGTTGTTTCTCGTAAACACTATACAATGAAGCAATTATTTCAGTTATCTTTATCTGCTGGAAAGTCCTCTATCTATGATAAACATGTTTCTATCACTTGTCAAGATTCTGGAGATTGGTTTGGAAATTACCATGTGCATTCATCTCATACCAACTCTCATGCTTTTCAAAAGAACAAAGGATCCAATTTGAAATGGATACCAAAATCTTGTGCTAACACAGCAGGACCCAAATTCCAGTGGGTACCTAAGGCTAAATCTGTGTTGCAGGCACACAAAGCTTAAAGAGAAAGCGACTTCTGATTATGTACAGATCAGGACTCGTTCTTCAATGTCAAAAATAGGTTTTTGGATAATCCAGTTCAAAACCCGAACATCAAAGTCGAAATAGGCTTTTGAACAAATCAGTTCAAGACCCACACTTCGAGAATCAAAGTGTAAATTCCAATGTTGTCATACGAAAATCTAAATTATGTTATTTTCTCTTATGTAGACTTGTCATACATGGTTCTTGGACAGCGGATGTTCAAAGCACATGACAGGGCAAAAAGAGATATTGTCCAACTTTAAAGACAAATTTTGTGGAACAGTAAGATTCGGCAATGACCAGTTTTCTCCAATCATGGGATATGGTGATGTACAACATGACAATGTCACTATCAAGAAGGTGAGCTATGTAGAAGGCTTAGGACACAACTTGTTCAGTATAGGCCAGTTCTGTGACAAAGACTTAGAGGTCAACTTCAAAGCCAAAAGATGTTCCGTTCGCAATGAAGAAGGCGAAGAACTTTTGGTCGGTAAACGAGAATCAGACATCTACACAATCAATTTATCAGATGTCCAGACTGACAAGCAAGTTTGTCTACTATCGCAAGCTTCGATGAAACAAAGTTGGTTATGGCATCGACGTCTTTCGTACCTCAACTTTCGGTACATCAACGATCTGGTCAATGGAAAGCTCGTCAAAGGACTTCCAGAGCTGAAATATGAAAGAGAGCATCTATGCGCAGCTTGTGAAAAGGGGAAGATGAAGAGGGCACCTCATAAACCGAAGCCTGAACCAAGTACAAAAGCTCCTTTAGAGTTATTGCATATGGATCTATGTGGTCCAATGCGCACTCAAAGCTTAGGTGGCAAGAAGTACATACTCGTGATCGTGGATGATTATTCGCGGTACACATGGGTCAAGTTTCTACGTACAAAGGATGAAACACCAGATGTTATCATTACATTCCTGAAGACGACCCAGGTGAATCTGCAGAAACCGGTCAAGTTTCTACGAACAGATAACGGCACAGAGTTCAAGAACAACAAAGTTGAAGAATATCTCGAATCTGTCGGGATTTCACATCAATACTCTGTTGCTCGTACGCCTCAACAAAATGGAGTGGTTGAAAGAAGAAATCGAACGCTAGTCGAGGCTGCTCGTACTATGCTAAGTCATTCCAACTTACCTCTATTTTTGTGGGCAGAAGCTGTTTCGACCGTGTGCTACACACAGAATCGATCCATGATACATCGGAGATTCAAGAAGACTCTTTACGCGTTAATCAACAACAGAACACCAACAATAAAATATTTCCATATATTTGGATGTAAGTGTTTCGTATTAAACGATAGGGAGAATCTCAACAAATTCAGCGCTAAGGCAGATGAAGGAATCTTCATTGGATATTCCTCGACTTCAACTGCATATCGTGTCTATCTAAAGAAGACAAAGACGGTGATTGAAAGCGTCAACGTCACCTTTGATGAAGAAATGGCTTCCGAACAACACAGTTCAGAACCCACAATAACAGGAATACTAGCTTCTGGGCAACTCAGTTCAGAACCTATGTCTCAACAGAATAAATCAGATGAAGCATCAACTTCTAATAACCATTTATCTGATTTAGATTTATTATTTGAATTGTTTTATGATGAATATCTCGGATCTAATGTAAAGAAATATGTTGTGGTTGACAGGATGGAAGACTTAACGACTACTCATCCAACCAGTTCAGATGTTACAATTGAATCAAACGCCCCGATTCAACAAGAGATAACAATTCAAATGCCGACTCCAACAGTTGAAGAAGTAACAAATCAAAAAGAGACAGAAGTAGCTGAAACAGTAGGATGTTCTGTACAGATCAATCTACAGCCAGAACAAGTTGTACCCGCTGAGCCTTCTGAACCTGCCACTTCAACTGAAATTACTCCTCCTAAACAAACAGAAGAAGGTACAAGTGGATATGTTCATGAAACCTTTGACATACATTCATATAATCCACTACCTCATGAACATAAATGGACCAAAGAGCATCCGATAAGCCAGATCATAGGCGATCCATCAAAACCGGTGCAAACTAGGTCTGCATCAATGAACATTTGCATGCATGACTCCTTTCTGAGCAAGATTGAGCCAAAAAGAGTATCAGAAGCTCTTGCTGATCCAGAATGGGTAATCTCAATGCAAGAAGAGCTAAATCAGTTCGATGCACTTAAAGTCTGGAGACTCGTACCGAAACCTCAAGGTAAAACCATAATAGGTACGAAATGGGTGTTCAAAATAAAGAAAGACGAAGATGGAACCGTCATCAGAAACAAGGCACGACTAGTAGCCAAAGGATACAGACAAGAGGAAGGAATAGACTATGACGAAACATATGCTCCTATGGCGCAATTAGAGGCAATCAGAATGTTTTTAGCCTACGCATCCCACAAGAACTTCACGGTCTTTCAAATGGACGTGAAGACAACATTCCTCAATGGAATTCTGAAGGAGGAAGTCTACGTCTCTCAGCCAGAGGGATTTGTCAATCAAGAGAAGCCAAATCACGTTTACATTCTCGACAAAGCACTCTACGGTTTGAAACAAGCACCTCGAGCCTGGTATGATGTCCTTTCTAATTTTCTAGTCAAGTCTGGGTTTTCAAAAGGTACGGTGGATACCACTTTGTTTATCTAAAAGGAAAAAGGCGATATCATTTTAATTCAAATCTATGTAGATGATATTATCTTTGGTTCTACAAATACTAAGTACTGTAAGAATTTTGCTAACCTTATGGTGTCTAGATTTCAGATGAACTTGATGGGAGAGATGAATTTCTTTCTCGGTTTACAAGTAAAACAATTTTCATCGGGTATTTTTATCAATCAATCAAAATACATTAGGGATATTCTTCGGAAGTTCCAAATGGAAAATTCAAAACCGATTGGTACCCCAATGGCACCAGGTACTAAGATTGGCAGCGATCCTTCGGGAAAGGCTGTTGATATTAGGACTTATCGAGGGATGATAGGTTCTTTAATGTATCTTACGTCGAGTAGGCCAGATATAGTGTTTTCAACATGCTTATGTGCACGATATCAGGCCAATCCTAAAGAAATCCATTTGTCTGCTGTGAAGCGCATTTTTAGGTATCTAAAGGGGACTGCAGATCTTGGTCTGTGGTATCCTAAAGATACTAGTTTTGAACTAACAGCCTACACAGATGCAGATCATGCAGGTTGTATGTTAGACAGGAAGAGCACGTCAGGACATGTGCAACTCCTCGGTGAAAATTAGTAAGTTGGGGATCAAAGAAGCAACTTTGTGTTTCAACTTCCACGGCAGAAGCAGAATTTGTAGCTGCTGGTAGCTGCTGTTCTCAGGTCTTGTGGATGAGAACTCAATTACGCGACTACGGTTTCCACTTCAACAAGATCCTGATCTACTGTGATTCCAAGAGCGCCATCGCAATTACAGCGAATCCTGTTCAGCACACGAAGACAAAGCATATAGACGTCAGGTATCACTTTATTAAAGATCATGTTGAAAAAGGAACAATTGAACTTTTCTTTGTAAAGACTGATTATCAACTTGCCGATTTGTTCACCAAACCCTTAGATGAAAAAGGGTTCAACTTTCTTATCTCTAAGCTTGGTATGCTAAATCTTAAGATATAATCGGTAATTACCTAACAAAGTTTTCTATTGTATACTTTTTCATTCTTAACTCTGATTGATATCTGTCATTCTATCATATGTTCATAATCCAAGGGGGAGAATGAGAAGAAATTGACATCTGGTCAATACTACTTCGAGGGGGAGCTCATAAAATTTGTGCATGTATTTTTTAATGTCAAATTTGTTTTGTAATGCAAGATTTTAGGGGGAGCTCTTCAAGTCAAAAAGGGAGTACGAATATGACTTCTGATTATTTCAAATCAGGACTCATACTTTAAAAAGTTTTACTGCTTTTTTCTTTTCAATTTAAGTGAATAAATTTTTACTTTGACTTGACATTAGACTTTTGCAGAATTTTTGAGAGAAGCTTACAAGTTCATATTTCTATGACTTAAAGCTTAGCTTCATGAGATGGGAGATCATACGTAAAGGTATAATTCTATATCTTTCATCTCAAATATGGTTGAAAGAGGGACAACTTTCAATCATCGAAAACATTGTTTTTAATGTTCAAAACACTTCCCGATTTTTCAACAGATTTTATATTTTGGGAGTGTATTTTAAATGTTTTCATGATCTAAATTGTGCTTTAACTGAAATAGTTAAACCAATCTGAGCATCACGTGCATCATAGGAAAACAAGAATCATTGTGCTAGGACTTAACACAACTTCAATGAAAACACCTTAACCAGTGATTTCTACCCACGAAGTTAATCCTTAGTGATTGAATGTGCAAATAGACAAGAAATGAGTGTGATTAGAGAAAGCAAAAAGTTTAAAAGAAAGAGCGTGTGAGAACAGAGTTAAAAGAATATCACAACTCTGCACCAACTTTTTCTGAGCCGGGCAACCACATTTCTAGTGTTTCACAACTCTTTTGTGATCATTATTGAAACAGGCAACTAGCCCATGCCAACTCTTGAAATTACCCCACCAGCTACTCATTTACTTCTTAACAGGAAAATGTTTCATTTTCAAAGGGGAAGCAACACATATGTTATTTGGTTTTCATTTGGAAAATCTGGATATTGAAAAGAAGGAAGTTTGCCCTACCTTCGCACTTCACTCATGCACACTGAGTCTGTGTTTAACTTACTGTTGTCTCAGTGGTTTACACAATTTTGAGCCAAATAAGCAATCATCAGTGCTTAATTCTTTCAACACAAGCACGAACACACAAGGAATTAGTTTCTTTGTCATAACGTTTATAGAAATTACCTTTGTGATGTTTCGATGATTAAATGGAAGCCCTGGGGGAGTCAACATCAAACAGCTCCTTTCCAATGTGTATATGTTACACACAGTGACTTAGTGTTACTGACAGGCATGTTAACTGATTCATTAGTTGATTCAGGTGTTACACGACTATTTTGTCTGGATTTGAAAAGATCTGGATGAATATCTTATGAATTGACGGATCAGGGGCTCTAACCGAAAGATAGACATTTCTTACAAATAATTTTGATGAAGTCGTTGCACTTAACATCAAAAAGGGGGAGAATGATTACAAAAGAAATGACAAAGATCACATGTTTCAAGAATCACGTCCACTCTTCAAAAGGAGGAGATTGGTATATTGTTAGAAAAAGACATGTTGATTTCAGAGCTAGAGAAAGAGATTGCATCTTTTGAGCTGAAAGAGAAGATCAAATTGCTACATCATTTTCGTAATGATCTTGATCCAAAGGGGGAGATTGTTAAGACATAGTCTCATTGGATTCAAGATCATACACACTGAAGATCGCAATCTGAAGCTAAAGCCGGAACGTCGACTCTCGATATAAAAGTCTATGTATATTTGTAATAAATGTCAATGTAATTCAATGTATTTGTTTATTATTGTAAAAGTAACTTAGGTAACTTAGCTAGTTAGTTAAAGTTAGTTTTTAGTTATATATATTAACTTAATTAGTCATAATATCTATTTGTTAGATATTATGTAGTTATATTAGTTTTATAATACAACTTGTAAAGTTGTTAGGTAGATTAGATTTAGATAATATCTATTCTAGATATTATCTAAGTGTGTCTCAAGTCTCTCTAGATCAGATCACAATACACACACACAAACACACACTTCAAGGTGTAAAAGAGAGAAAAACATAGAGAACACAAATCCAAGCTTCATAGATCAATCCTGTAATCGTTATTCTATATATCAAACAGGTTGGTAATCTTTATGAGTTGTTGTTTCTATAAAACTTGATAGTATAAGTATTGTTGTAAGGACCGACAAGCATGCCATAACATTGAATCAACAATTTTAGAAGAAGACGATGACAATGTAAAGGCAGAATTTTCAGAACATAAAATTTTATTAACCACATTTAAGTGAAACATGCGATTACACAAATAACCAAAACCAATAAAACGGCCACCTCGAGATAGGATAAACCTATTCGATTCAAATACTTGTTTAAATCCAAGATGATCCAAACAACTACCACTCACTAAGTTCTTATGAATTCTAGGCACAAACAAAACATCTAACAATTTAACTTTATTTCCAAAAGAAAACTCTAAGTTAACTACTCCAACTCCACAAACTTGTGCACTCGACTCGTTTCTCATATTCAACACCGAACCGTCTTCAACCGGTGTCAATTTCTCGAACCACCGACGATCCTTGTAAATGTGGCTTCTCGCTCCCGAGTCGATCCACCATGCACAGTCACCATCCTACACATAAAAAGACTCAGGTATGAGTGAAACATAATTCTGGATGGAATTATTAAAGTTAGTCAAAAACTGACCTCCTTTCATTTGATCGCGATCATTAGACCCCGATCCACTTCCACTCGAACCAACACCATTATTGTTTAACTTCACCCGACAATCGCGTTTGTGATGACCCACCTTGTTGTATCTCCAACACACCAAATCCTTTTTCTTTTTAACGGATTTGTTGGGTCCATCAAACTTACGTTTCTTGTCTTTTCCGTTGTTGTTGGAGTGGGCTTTCTTCTCCTCAACCATGTGAATAGAGGGTTGTCCAGATTCAACTTTCCCCTTGGATTTGTCATTTTCTTGCACCCGAAGAGATTCTTCGATGCGCAAATGACTCCCAAGGTGAACTAATGACAATTCCTCTTTTTGATGTTTCAAGTTATGCTTAAAATCTTTCCAAGAAGGTGGTAGTTTGTCAATCACACTCGACACAACAATAGATTCATCCATATGCATGTTGTGTAGTGTAAATTGACCCAAGATACGAATGATTTCATTATATTGTTCCATTACGGGCCTCGAGTCCACCATTTTATAACTGTTAAAATCGCTAACCAAGAACTTCTTACTAGAAGCATCTTCAGCGATGTACTTGGACTCGAGGGAATCCCATAATTCCTTCGCACTTGCCACGTTTTGGTAGATATCAAAAAGGGAATCACACATACCTTTTAAGATGTGTCCTCTGCTGATATAGTCATCATTCTCCCACTTGCTCCTTCTCCTTGTGTACTCCAGCGTCTCATCCTCCATCACTTCTGGCATGGGTGTACTCAGCACATACACTACCTTCAGAGCGGTTAGCAGAAAGTGCATCTTTTTTTGCCAACGTTTGAAGTCAGTGCCTTCAAACTTCTCCAGCTTTCCAAACTTTGAGGTCATCTCTTTCACAGAATCGGCCATGATCGACATGTCGAAATACCAATTCGATTGTTAGAGATCGGGGGAAAAGTAGTCGATCAGTTGACCGGATTTCTTGAGAATCGTGTAAGTCACTTTCCAAATTGGTATTTCGACCCTATGCCTGGGTTGCACGAAATCCAATATGGGATAAGACTCAAGAACACTCACGTTTTTAGGCACAAAAACGAGAGCAATTTTGCTGGAGAGTATATATGATTATTTAAAATCGTGAGTCTAAAACATAAGTATATACGGTATATATACTAGTCCCATTCGTAAAATAGGAAATAACGGAAAATGGCAATGATTGCAAATCACTATCAATTATAGTCGGTTACAATCAATTTAGCTAAAATTAAGGGCAGAAAATAACTGAGCATTAAATGTTCAGTAAATGCAGATTTAGTCCAAAATTAGACACCAGAGCTTCTGGTCCATAGACGCCCACCAGAGGCTCTGACGTGCCTTAAGAGGCTCTGGCACCCATCAGAGGTTATGTCATGCCTTAAGAGGCTCTGACGTGCCTTAAGAGGCTCTGTCATGCCTAAAGAGGCTCTGGCGTGCCTTAAGAGGCTCTGACGTGCCTAAAGAGGCTCTGACGTGCCTAAAGAGGCTCTGAAGTTCCTTAGGAGGCTCTGAAGTGCCTTAGGAGGCTCTGTCGTGCCTTAGGAGGCTCTGGCGTGCCTTAAGAGGCTCTGACGTGCCTTAAGAGGCTCTGCCACTTGGATCACCGCTAGGGGCATTGCCCCTTGACCCCCCGCCATTTCATCGTGTCCGGAATCAAACTCGTCTTATAACAAGTGTGCACTCCGCACCACTTAACTTGTATTAGATCACAGTTTGAAACCCATTAGTACTCGTGTTATAACCAATTACACTTAAATGCCTGGTGACACTAAAATCACCAACATCTTAGGCTTATCACTTGTACCATAGTGGAAGAGTGATAAACTCTTTCTTAGTTTATAATCTTTAAACAAATTGTAGAGTTGTTTAAGAGATCAAATGAACTAAGGACAAATTGGCTTTGTTGTGTGGCTTTGTTGCGCATGTACGATTTCCCTAAAATCAGATTTTTAGTTTTGACAGGTTTTTTCATGGTAAATTGATTTTGGATAAAGTTTAAAGTTAGTTAACCTTATCCAAATCAGTTACACATACAAACCTATATATATGTGTCATTTTTCGAGGGTTTGTCTATCTTGATTTTCTCCCTTTCTCTTCATGAAATTCTGCAGAAATGTTCTTGGAGAATATGTTTGGTTGTTGAACATATTCTTTTGATTAGATAATTCCTGGGGGTGTATTAGCCTTAACCCAAACAACCTTGATAGTGGGGGCTAATGATATCTTAAGGATATAATGATCATTTCACATTCTAATCATTGATATTCAACGTACATATTTTCTTTCAATCACTCTTTTTGCTAACAAACGATACTGGAACTAGTTGTTACCTTTGCTCAATCAACTGAATATCACATCTTGGTTGGCAATAAGAAAATCGACCACCGGCCTAGGTTGGATGATCATGGTATAAGATACATCTGGCAAAAGCATGAGTTCCTTGGATTAACAAAGAACTATAGATTGATTTAAGGATACATGGAACAAGAAGGCTAGACCTTTTTCCTAGAGCATAAATGAGCAATCCAATACCTTTAGTGAGAAAACATCACCTCCTGAACAGAAAACATCAACTTTTAAAATAATATTACCAAAAATTTAAGTAGAGTTGGCAATAAGCAAAAGGTGTAAATGCAAACTTTATATGCTTGTTAAACCAACCTTTGCAGTTGTCACCTTTCGAATATTTACACTTTAACCCCATATAATTTGTGTTTTTATTTCATTTTGGGATGTTATTAGGGGTGTATGCGGGTTGGGTTGAGCGATTTGGGACATTTTTCCAACCCAACCTAATTATGGTAGTTTGAAAAAACTCAACCCAATCCAACCCATTCAAAAGTATATAACTCAACCCTTGCGGGTTAATCCAAAAAATAGAGAAAAAAATGGTGACATAGATAATGAATTAGTTGTGGATATCACATGTGAATAGTTGATGAGAATTATAATTTTATCTAGAAAATAATAATATCAATTTGATAAAAAAAATTATGAATTTATTAAAACTAAAAAATAAATAAATTTAAAAGATATAATGAGATTTTTAAGGATTTATCCGATTCAAAATTTTAATTATCCTAATTTTTAAAATTAGTATTTTTTTTAATTAATAAGTTATGTGGTCCATATTCCTTCTCGCCTTCTCACAAATTGACCACCTTCTTGTTTGAACCTGCCCCTACATATATATATATATATATATATATATACAGGGGCGGAACACAGTGAGGGCCAAAGGGGGCCATGGCCCCTGCAAATTTAGGAACAAATATCATATATTAGTAAAAAAAATATGTATTTGGTGTTCTGTTGAGATGGTTATCAATTTCTTGGCCACCTGTAAGTGATCTTGGGTTCTAGTCCATGACTCCATGGTGCTATTTGTTTTATTTTTACTATCAAATATTGTTATTTTTCTTTCATTACTTATTTTCTTCCCATGTACGACACATATTTATTGCGTATAATTTTTATGAATCGTATAAAAATTTATAAGTTTATTTGACTTCTATATAAATAACGTGAAATATCTAGATTTTAGTATTACATTCGTTAATCTTTGTTTCTATATCTAGATTTTATCAAATTTATTACTATATTATAGTACAAAAATATATAAACCATTGATATATTTTTTGTTAATGTTCTTACGCTTAACGAAGTTTTTTATATTTCTAATAAAATTTATTAGTAGATCATAGTCAAAAAAATATATTAAAATCTCAATGAATTTATATTGCTATATTTTCAGTCTCCAAAATTTTGTAATATCATTTTTCGGCCCCCGAGGCTGTGATGTCTGTGTTCCGCCACTGTGTATATATATATATATATATATATATATATATATATATATAATTTTCTAAAAATAATATATTAGCGGCGGGTTGGCAGGTTGGACGGGTTGAAAAAAGCGTAACTCAATTTCAACCCTCTTAATTTACGGTTTGGCGGTTGGGCGGTTTGAGTTTAATTGAGTTGTTAGCGGTTTGGGTTGGACGGGTTTCACGGGTTGACGGTTTTTTGTACACCCCTAGATGTTACATAGTGCACTGGCTCGAAAGAAAAACTGTGCTAACCAAGTATTTGTTAACAAAACGAACATTGTGTGCATCATGAAAACACAATAAGCAACTGGAAACATACTAAAGAAAATTTACAGTTTAGAGAACTATAACTAACAACAGATTTAACATCTCTCATATATTCTCTTAACAAATTGAGGTATATTATCTTCATAAGGGCATCTCCAACCGACACCTATTTTCTTGTTTTTGCCAGAGAGGTGCAGGTCCAACCGGCCGCCATTTTATTTATTTTTTTGCCGGCCACCAAATCCATACGGCCATTCTATTGACCGCCAATTCTGTTGGGCCCACTACTTTACTCTTTTTTTCTCAATTATTTTAATGTAATTCCTTTTGATACATATATTTAATTAGAGTTTATTCATTTATTATTTATAAAATATGTTATTTTAATGTGGGGTCCACAAATTTGGTGTTTTTTTTAAGGATGGTTGGAGTTGAGTTTTTTTTTTTGGTGTTGATGGGTCCACCATATTTGGTGTTTTTTTGGTGCTAAGGTTGGAGATGCTCTAAAAACTTAATGATATATACGAAGATCAAATAAATTATTAACACGACATAAGTGGAAAACAAAAGGTAAGAAACAAAAAACATATACGAAAGATACAAATGTTTCAACAAAATTTGATTTTCTTTTTCTAGATATTTCCAAATCGAGAAGCTTTGGCTTGGTACCTTTTACATCCTATTCGTTTATCATCGTATCAAGTAAATGAATTATAATGACATCTTACTTCCTTACAAATCATATAAATAGGCTATAGAAATAAATTCATTTCCAAACGTTTCAAAAAATTAATAATGAAATCCATTTTACTTTAAGGTTCCATCTTCAATCATAATATGTGTTTCTTTGTTATTCGTTATCCTAAGATCTTTGTATAACTCTGAAGAAGCTAATCGAACAGCGTTGACATAATCTTGAGGACCATGAGCCGGAATCCCTGCAATCATCAACCCGATTATTCTATACATTTTAAGAAGTCCCCCTTCACTGTAGTCGGCTCCTTTTGTATATGGGATCACGAAGCTTCTTATGATCTCCCATGCCGCATTTATCATCTTAGGTATCGCTGATAATAGAGAGAAGTAGTTCTTGTTTGGTTCTTCCTCTACAATCTGCACCGACAAAGTTATAGCATGAGAAACCTAGTTGTATGTTGTACAATGACAACAACTTTGGTAAAAGAAACACAGTCACTGCAACAAATGGGTGTTTTAGGATGTTTAACCGTTGTTGGATGATCTATAGAGTACTTAATAAAACTTCAGTTTATAAGACCAACAACTAAGAGTCATATACAATGACGTTATTATAAGTTATTTAGACAAAGTTAGACGAACTAACAAGTTTTATTGATGAAGTTAAACAATCTAATGAGATACAAGATATAAACGGTCTCATTAGCCTTTTTTTATAAGTCATTTTAAAAAAGCAACCTATAAAACTGCTAGAAAAACTATTGGTTTCTTGTGTCCTATTAGACAAGAGGGCTTTTTAGGATGTCTAACTGTCTTTGGATGGGATAGAGTACTTAAATAACACTTATGTATATAAAATCAACCACTTTGAGTCATATATAATGACATTATAAAAATTTATTGTGACAGTTAGATAACCTAACAAATTTTATCGATGAAGTTAGACAATCTAATAAGGCACAAGATATAAATCACCATTTTTAACATTAAAAAAAGGCTAATAAGATGATTTATTTCTTGTATCCTTTTAGATTATCAATATTCATCGATAAAACTTAATGTTATTATATATGACTCATAGAAGATGATCTTAAAACCTAAAAATCTCGTTAAGTACTCTATTAGGACGCCTAATTATTGCTAAACATCATAAAAACCCCATTATGTTGTAGTGATGAGAGAGAGAGAGAGATGCTTACTTTGCCATTATAGAAGCTATCAAAGTATAAGCAAGTACCAAAGTGCTTAAACATCATGGTGGAATCATCATAAGGTAATCTAGGAACCAAATCATTGCTATAAACAGTCCTATAGTACTTCACTTCATGTTCTTTCATCTTCTTATTCATAAACATCCCAAATTCTTCATCCCCAACCCTTGGCTGCCCAAATGTATACACACCCTCTATCATATTCAATACTTCATCCTCCTTATGCAACATCAAAACTGCTGGAAATAGTATTGCTAGTGCACCACCTAAGCTATGCCCACTTATTATACATTTGGTCTTCTTATTTGCTTTCAAAGCTTCTTTTAACATGTCCCTAATGGCGTAATACGCTAACGGTTCTTGACCGTTGGTTCGACTGTCTGGTTCTGTGGGCCAACCCTGACTCTTTTGTAACCCTAGGGCTTTCATGAAGCCACCATGCACTTTCCCGATGCCAGGGAGTTCGTACCAAGATAGATCGACGTCTGAACTCCATGCATCTGCATCAAAAGTCTCGGTTCCTCTGAAGGCGACAATGATCATGTCAGAATCGTCTTTTTTGTCACGAAACATGAAGGCTTGTGTTGTGGGTTTGCCTTGATAATCTTCAGAAGATATGCAAATGTCGTATAAGATAATGTGTTTATTTTATGGATCTTTTGCAAGAAAATAGGTTTGTTAGGGCGTCCTAAAAGAATATTTAATGGGATTTTATTTTTATAAGATCGTGTCATGATGTTATAATAAGTTGTTAGAAATAAAATTATGCAACCTAACAAATTCTTTCAACGAAGTTGATCAAAGGTAATAGGGTTTAAAAAGTAAATGATCATATTAATTTTTTTAGACGACACTCTTGAAAACTATCATAATTTATGCACGACACTTTCAAAAGTGTCATATACTTTGTCGATAGAATTTGTTTTCATCCTAAACAATTTATTGTAATGTATTTAAATTGGACGAGTCGTTTAAGTATCTATAAAAATAGAAATCTTATTAAATATTCTACTAAGACGCCCAATTATTGTAGTGATACCATTTATATTATATAACAAGAAAAAAAATAGAGATGTATCAATTACCATTCCAGAAATCAAAAGACCCCATGAATTCCATCTGCAATAATAGAAACGTTGGGTCACATAGACATCATTTGATCAAGAAGTCGAAGCAATGCATGTAAGTAAGAACCTTGTATAACTTTTTTGTTGACAAATTGTACGAAAAAACAATATACTTTAATCTGATTCCTATTCTGGTAACATACTTTGAAAACTTATTATAAATCAGATCAAAGTACATTCTATTTTCATGCAATTTGCCTATTTTTTCTTCTGGAAAGTTAGGTGGTACCTTCCAAAGATCAGTGACGGTATATTGAAGATAAGCATGGTTCTCATACGAAGCTTTGGCAGCCATGATTGAAAGCAAGCTTTTATATCTATCTTTATCGCCACATCCAACGATGCTTTTATCCAACTCCACTCGCTTATCTAGATTTCCAGTGAATGATAAGAATGTCGCTGATGTTCTATCCGGACGGATCAATTCCCCTACAAAATAATAACCAAATGGAACTTAATTTTGACTCATCCTATTGCCATTTTGTGATAGAATAACTTGTTATAGATACTTTATTTGAATTATTTTAAATGTACCTCTTTTACAATTTTTGTGCTCACATAAAGCAACATCCCTATCTTTTTATATCTACAAATGCACGATTTGACCATGAATTGACTTAAAATGGGGTTCCATTTTGTTTGTACAAATGATGATGTAATTCAACTAAAAATGGTCAAAAATAGAATCAATTTTTATAAATGTTTTAGTTTGGTTTAGATATTTGGATAACGATCGGGCTTTTTGGGCATCGATCGGCCTGGGTCTTTTAAGCACGCTTTCATTCTATTTTGGACTTGGGCCCGGTTCTTCCAAGCACGTTTTCAGTCTCCTAAGACCCGGTCGTGCTTTTTCGGTATTTTCAGGCCGGATCATTGGGCCTGGCATCGGGCTTGCTAGACGTGGGCTTTTTCCGACCAGCCTTGAGACTTTCGACTTGGGCATTTCTTTTTCATCTCCAATTTGGTCTTATATTTTTCTTTACATATTAGCTTTTTAACTTAAAAGCAAATCCAAATGTTGCAACTAATAAATTTATATACTACCACTTCTTTTAAAATTTTGGATTATTTTCATAAATGTTAAAAAGTAAAAAGACCTCCTATATAATCCAATGAATATAATTGAAGTTCGAAAAATGATGGTATAACCGATTATAACCGTATATCAAAACTAACCTCTTACGAAGTTCGAGATCAAACCACCAAGATTGCGATTACACGCCACAAGATTGAGCCAATACTCGATAGCAGAGCCAGTAGCAGCCAACGGTTTCGCGATCGATTTAAGAATCTTTTGAGCCAAAACGGACATGGAAATTAACCATCTCCGTCTGAAGTCATCCTCGGTTGTCCCCTTTGGGCAATCGACAAACTTCCGCTTCTCGATATCGTTCGATCGCAACATGTGAACGAGATCCACAACGCCAACCTTCTCGTGATTTAGCAGCATGTAACTGCTGGAAAAACTCTTGTCGCACACCATTTTTATCGATCGGTCTCGAATTAACTACGAATTATTCTCAAAATGAGAAGAGAAATGAAAATTTGAGGAAGAAGAAGCAGCTTATAAATTCAAGTCTACGCCAGTTGCCTCATCTAATACAAGCAGGCGCAATATACATTATATATATATATATACATATATATATATAATTATTGTTCGTCTATATAGATGGCTAAGGTAGGACCAACTAAAGAGTTGGTGTAGGTTTTGAATCTGATATGCAGGTTTATGGAACTAATTAACCAAATACTATCAAAAAAAAATTCTTTGAAATAAGTTTATTCGATTTAAATTTATATTATAATAATATTAGAGTTCGTAAAAATAGTAGTTTAAATATGGATTTTTGAAAACAAAGAGAATAAAATTTTGGAGATTTTGGTATTGAGTGTTGAAGAATTAAAACTAGGTGGCTCATGGCCAACTTTTTTCTTTTTGCTTTTTTTTTTAATTTTAAATTTTGAAATGATTAATAAGGGTCAAGTAGGGCTGCTAATCAAACTTATGAAATTATTATTTAAATTTAAATAAATTGCAAACATATTTAAATAAAGCGTCCCGTTTTGAATGATATGATTAACTCCCTAACTTTTTTTTAAATAAATAAATCATTAATTTTTTTCATTTTAAATAATTAAGTTTATAATTTTTTTTTAATAAAGTATTGAATTTTTGAAAATGGGTCATCTATTTTTTTTTTTAACAAAAACAAGATATTTGTAATAATAATTAGCTCAAATGGCCAAATCACGGAGAGTGATTGGCCTCTTAGCCATCCCTCTCCCTGACTTGCAAAAATGTCCAAAGGGACGCAAATGAAGCCCCCCAATTTTTTTTTACTGAAAACAAGTAGGGGCGCAATTGCGCCCTGGACTCCATTTGCGTCCCTTTGGACATTTTTGCAAGTCAAGGAGAGGGATGACTAAGAGGTCAATCCCTCTCCGTGATTTAGCTATTTGTGCCATTATCTCTATTTGTAACCGTCTAGGAAGGGTTAAGAGTAATATATATATATATATATATATATATATATATATATATATATATATATATATAGTGTTTGTTTCATTTGATAAATGGTAAATATATGAGAAATAGAGAAGTAATCCTAGTCATTCATATGGTCAAGATCGGATTTGACTAGTCAAATATTGCGGTGTTGACCGGTCAAAAGTTGCGGCTATCCCAAAAATAGAAGGACAATTTTGTAAATTTTACAAAACACACAGGCTGTGTTCATATATGAACATGTATGACAGTGCAATTCATAACTGAACTCTTTTAACTGATTCATATATGAACCTTTGTGATTCATATATGAATCTGTATGAATCACAAAGATTCATATACGAATCAGTTGAACTAATTAACAGATTCATATATGAATCTTTGTGAATCATACAAATTCATATATGATCTTATCTTGTGTATTTTACGAAATTACTCCTCTACCTTTTATAGACCACACAAGAAATTATCCGGTGCTTCGCGGTCAAAGCCGTAAATGTTGACCAGATAAATGACTAAGATTACTTCTCTATTTCTCATATATTTACCATTTCTCAAATGAACCTCTCCCTATATATATATATATATATATATATATATATATATATATATATATATATATATATATATATAGGGGGTCATTCAAGGGAGAACTCAGTTATCTGTGGTAACAGTGAGATCCAATCTTAATCACAAATCAGAAGATAAATTAGGAAATCAATAATTTTGGTAATTTTAATTAAAAATTTTAATTAAAGGTATTTTAGGTATTTTTGAGATATTCTCTCTCTTCTCTTCTCTCTCCAGCAAATATTATTCCGGCGAATACATGATGCCACTGTGATACACTTTATAAACATCGAAAATACGTGATGTACACTGTGATACACTGTGTAAAGATCGAAAATACATGATAGTACACTATGATACCCTTTTGTAAACATCAAAAATACGTGATATCACACCATGATACACTTTGTAAAGATCAGAAAAACATCGAAAAAAGTGATGCATATTGTGATACACTTTGTAAAGATCGAAAATACATGATAGTACACTATGATACCCTTTTGTAAAAATAAAAAATACGTGATAGCACACTGTGATACCATTTTGTAAAAGGAAATAAGAAAATTAAGAAATTAGGTTATATTTTAGGAATTAAACAAATTTACTAAAATATCATTTTCTATTTATTTAAAATTAATATTAATTATTTTAAATGCGTGACTCATATTGGATCTTACAGTTACCACAAACTACCTAGTTCTCATTTGATTAGGCCCCTATATATATAGACTTAAGTTCGCGTGAGACCAAACAGTTTCTGTGAGACCGGTGAGACCAAGCTTTAAAGTATGAAGCTTCACACCAAAAAACTGTGAATGTAAAAAAATCGAACTTTTCATAGGGAAAACACCGTAAATGTTACGTTCAGGGTGTTTTTCGCTGTGAATGTTCGTTTTTTTTTTACCTTCACAACGTCTTCACTGTGAAGGTTTGGATATACCTTCACAGTCTTTTATCTGTGAAGGTTTGATTTTTTTAACTTGGTTTAGGTTTTTTTACCTTCATAGTGTGATTACATTATGAGGGTTCGAATGTTTTTTACATTCACAGTGTTTCGGTGTGAAGTTTCATGTTTTAAGACTTGGTCTCACGGAAACAGCTTGGTCTCACGTGAACCTGACCCTATATATATATATATATATATATATATATATATATATATATATACATATCAACTTTACCATTTTCAAACCCTCGTATCCAACGACATCGCTCCCTAATCCTTGATGCCACCAATCGCCGCTCCATCGTCATCCGTTCTCCATCACCGCTCATCGAAACTATAGCCCTGCCAATGATCTTTCCTCTATTTGATATGTTTTTTATTTGTCTTTTGATTCCCTTCTTTTTCAATAATTTATAAAGTACGTATAGACAGATAAAAAAGAGGGAGAACCAAAACATAAAAAAAAACATATAAAAAGAGGGATATCAATGTTAGGGGACGACAACAATGAGTGTGGTGAAGGAGAGCGGACGACGGTAGGGCGGTAACACTACAAAACAAAGTGTCTTCCCCGATGGATTTCACTAAAGGATTTATTCGCCGATAATTACCGACAGATTTGTGCTAGATCACCAGCGGATTAACAATCACCAATGGATTACCAACGGATTGTTCCATCTGTGACTGAAAATTCGTCAGTAATCCCTCGGTAATCACAAATCGGACACCCTTTCTTTGGCGAGGATATTCGTCGGTAATCCCCCAGTGATGGCGTTTTCGACGGATTATTGACGGATTTTTCTGTCGGTGAAGACTCTTCGTTTTGTAGTTAAGGGCGGTGAAGGGAGCAATGACGTTGAGTGAGAGAGGTTTGAATGGCGTAAGATTTAGGAAATTTAAAACTGATTTAGTTTTTTTTTTCACTTTATAACGTTTGTAGCTAGTTGGTTATAGGCTTAATCTATTTGAAGTAAAACCAATTCATTCTTTTTTGAGTTAAAAAATATAGGTTAATTTCTAAAAGTTCGATAGTTTATTTATTGAAAAAATGTCCAGGGACTTGATTATTTAAAATGGAAAATTTCAATGGTCTATTTATTCCAAAAAAGGTTCAGTAAATTAATTACTCAAAACGGAAAAGTTAATTGGGTTTTCTGAACCTTTACCTTAAATAAATCTTAGAGAGATCTATTTGGCTGTTTTCCAATTCAGCATTGTGTGCATTAAGTTGTCTTTATAAATTAAGTAAAATTGATATTTGTTTGTTGTGTTGAGGAAACAATCTGAATAAACAAAACGATCTATTTTACCTTTTACTCTAGATTAAGCTAATTGTTTTTTTTAACGGTAGCACAGTTTTATTTCCAACCAAAACAAACTCCAAGTTTTACAAAAGGTAGCAACACCGCAACGATACAAAACCGAAACAAAAAACAGACCCTAAGGAAAGTAGATATTGTGCAGCGATAGAGCGTTTGCGAGCAACAAACTAATCGCAGCAGCAAAAAACTAACAAGGAAAGCATCTTTCCATTGTCAGCGACCTGCACTCGACAGTCCTACCCAACAGCCTAACCAAACATTTCCCTCTGTTAGCTTCTAGCTATTTTCGTTCTCCGTTGATCTCCTAGTCGTCTTACACTCCGCCGGGATTCGACAGCCACGTTGTCCAGTCCACTGCAATTTCCTTATCCCTTCGCATCACCCAGTCAAATATCTTAATCTGAAATTCGAAGAAAAATTCTATAATCTCACTGTTCGCTTTTTTGAAAATTATTTTAATCCTATTTGCCCACATCAGATAAAGCCTACACGCCACTGTTGCCTCCCATCTCCTCCGCCCTCTATCGTTGTTGCTTAATTGGTTCCCCGCTTCACACAGACCCATCACCGATTGTACCGCTCCCAAATCGATTTTCCACCAACCTTCCACTAGACACCATAGACTCCTCACCATGTCACAGTTGAAGAACGAATGTTCAATTGTCTCCACCTTCTTTTCCCATCTCGGACAGAGGGTAGAGTCTAGATCGACTCCTATTTTGTTCAAGACCGCACGTAGAGGAAGTCTACCTAATTTTGCCCTCCACATAAAAATATTAATCTTCTTCGGGATTGAATTAAGCCATGTGGTTGCTGCCCTGTTTCCTTCCGACAATGCACGCTTCTCCTCTATTAGATGCCTCAAAGCCTTAACCTCGAACTCACCTTTTGGATCTAACCCCCATGAGGCTCGGTCCATACTACCTTCCTTCAGAGCATTTTGTGCAATCCCTTCTATTAGATCACCCAACTATCCTAACCCCCTTCATCTCGGTTCTCTCCTCCACCCACACCCCACTTTGAACTCCCCTCTATTTGCCACCACAACCCCTTTGTTCGATTCTAGTTGGAAAAGTCTTTTGAACCTTTCCTTGAGCCACCCAAATGTCGTCCACCTATCCTACTTGTCTACTGGCAGTGCTTGGAATACACCTATAGACGTGTGCTAATTAAACCTCAAAGCAAGTATACAATGAGATCTAATATCGTCTTTCAAGTAATAAAACAGTAAAGTACCGGATATCGTCCCACAGAGACTGGAGTAAAAGTTTAATAAAAAGTAGAAGAAAGAAATGATTTCAGATGGCGAACTTGAAGACTTTGGTTTGGTTGAGTTATCACTTTGAATTAGTTAACAGAGAATAAAGCAAGTATGAGTGTTAGACTTTCAGGTGGGAGTTAAACATAAATTCCAGCGGTGCAGCATGAAGTTCTGCAACAACTAAATACACCATCTATTTTGAGGTTATTCCTCTCGGACTTCAATATTCACACTACTGTTTAGATTCAACTAAACACATCTCTGTGTAGTCTCCAACTATTTATAGTGTGGAATAGAGTCCTCAAAATATATGGAGATACAAATCTCTTTGCAAAAACCGCTCTCTCGAGTCGATTCCCATATCATCCAAGTTGACGTGTTCGAAGGGGCTTATCTCTAAGTCCTCTATACTTTAACACTATTGATTAGCGACCAACTTGTCGAGAATAAATCAGTTTAGAAGGATATAAACGATAATTGTCCTTATCAGTAACTCTCTCAAGTATACTTTTTATATCATTCAAACATACGTGCTTTTCGTGGCTTATCTCTAAATCCACGGCACTTTAACACTTTAGCAAGTGATCGGTTCGTCAAGAAGTATTATTGATATTTATAAAACTTGAATGAAATGGTGGATCATTGTTATTGCGAAACAATGCCCTCCTTTCTTTGGTTTAAAATCCCACCTTTCCGTCAAACACCCATACTAATAAAATTAGCTACTCATACGGAAAGTAAATGCATAAAATAAATGACATAAAATAAAAGACATAATTTAAATTACAAGAATGTAAAAGACGATGAAGTAAATGACAAGAAAGTAAAATACGATAAAGTAAATGACAATAATGTAAAGTGCAATAAATAAATTACGGTAAATGAAAAATGCAAGAAATAAGAACTTCAATATATTACTAAATTACTTGACTTTAATAATCAAACCAAGAGATTGTCAATTCTCTTATTTTGATTTTTAAAGATCACAAAAGAGATTCTAAGATATTCTACAATTTATCTAAGAGTGCAAGTAAGAAGATCATGTTTTCAAATACACCTCCCAAGCCTCCTTTATATACTAGGAGGGAGAGGGGCAAAAAAGACTTTTAACCTAATATAATAATAATTGTACTACATAGTTGGTGACAAGGGACACTAATTCAAGAAATAAAAAAAAGGAGATTCAAAAAGATAATATCCAGCTAATATTTCCATCTAGAAGGTTCACAAAATCTGCCCAAAAGATCTCCTTGAGTTGTCCAAAATAAGCCCCTTTTGCTCTCTTCATTCGGCTGTATGATGTCTGATGCTGCAGAGATGCTGCAGCATAGGCCTGCAGTAATAAATCTGCCAAAAATAGATATAAATCATCCATTCCAAGTCGCAAAACACGTCATTCAACACTTTAGCTCCATGAAACAAGAAAAGAGAAAATAAAGAACTAAAATGACTCAAAAGTTGGGATTAGAATGTAAAAACTATTCTAAAAACAAGATAAAAAGAGCATAATGTCACTAAATAATTAGTGCCATCATCTACTAAACGAATCCGAAAATTGTATACCCATTTTGTCAATGTCTTTCCCTACTTTAACCATACGTGCCCAAACCGAATACCCTCCCACTCTCCTATGGCTTCCTTCCACCAGACTCCCATCCCGACCGTAAATGCTTTTAATCACACTAATCCAAAACGCGTCTTTATCATTATTGAATCTCCACCACCACTTACCAATCAAACCCCAATTCAAGTCTTTTAGCCCCCCCCCCCCCCAATATTCAACCCTCCCTTCCTAAATGATCCCAACACCTTTTCCCATTTAACGCAAGCCTTTCCTCTCTTTATAACCGCTCCCTCACCACTTCCCCCCTACCCCAGAAAAAGTGACTCCTCACCCTCTCTAACTCATTCAAAACACTCATCGGGGCACGAAACAAGGACATACAATATAATGGAACACTACCTAAAACTGATCTCACCAATGTCCATCATCCTCCAAAGGAAATCGACCTTGCTTTCCAACTTGAGAGTTTTTTCTTCATCTTGTCGATCACCGGTTTCCAATGATGTCTTCTTCCCATATTCACGCCTACCGAGATTCCAAGGTAAATGAACGGTATCCTTTCATTCCCACAACCTAAGCTACTCGCCCATGCCTGCACCTCCCCCTCCGGTACACCCACCGCATACATTTTACTCTTACTCATGTTCATCTTCAAACCCGATACTGCATGAAAACATCTCAGCACCTTCACTAGATTTTTTATGTTTGTAGGTTCCCATTAGCCGAAGAAGACAACATCATCTGCATATTGAAGATGTGATACCACAACCTCTTCCTTGCCCACTTTGATACCCTTAAACAATTCTTTTTCAATTGCTTCCTTCATCATAACATGTAGTCCTTCGACCACTATGGTTAAGCTAATTGTTGTTTGTTTGATCAAACATCTTTTATGCACAAATATTTCATCAAACCCAAAAATAAATTATTAAAATGCATCAATCAACAATAATAATGAATCAACAAAAAAAGAAAACAACTAATATTATATATATATATATATAAAATAACGATGAAACATTAGAATATGTCATAAAAGGAATATAAGAAACCTATATACAACCCATACTGCTCTCACTTATAATTTCACCTCATACTTGTTTTTTTTTGCTTCTTCAATACACGTTGTACATGAACAAAAAGGGTTAAATGGGTCATATAGTCTTTCAGCTTCTATTGCCATAGCAACAATAAACAAGGAAAAACAATAAAGAAAAAGGTTAGTATGATATGAATCATACCTCGAAAAGCAATTTCTACTACATTTCATGACCATTATTGAACCATTTCAAAATATTATCCCATTTTGCAAGGAAGCTATGCAAATTATTCAATGCTAAACCTAGAATCTCAAATTGGGGGATTTATTTTTCCTGCAATAGGGATCTTTGAATTTTTTTGGAGATACCACCAATACCTCCTTGAAGCGATTGTCCTTTTTTCATGATCACTACCTTCGTTGACGGCATCGTATAGGGCATTTGTTTGAAACCTAGATGGATATCCAAACTCGAAACCCTTTTCGTGGGTGGCGAGAAGCAAAGATGATCTCAAGAACAGAAGAGTAGAAGCAAAGACGAGATGGTGATGTTGAAGTGGCATCGGTGCTCCTGCTTATGTTTCCGTTATTATGGTGTCAGATGATTTGGATATAGAGGGTGTTGAACCGATGGTGATGTTAATGTTGTTGTCTCAGTCATCGTGAGTGACCGAACTTGGAAGCAAAGGGTAAAGGGTGGAATACATGGTTGTACAAAAACGAATCTATTTTTGGGGTTGGCTGAATAAGCTATCTTATTAACCATTAAGCCATATTCAAATAGGCTTGTGTGACTTGCCAAATAAACCATACTCCCCATTCAGTTTTTTTCAAATAAGCCATAAGCCCCATTCAATCCTCACTACAAGAAAAAAAGCCAATTAGTGACAAAAACAAATTGGTCACTAACAACCTAAAATTGGTCACTAAAATTTTTTAGTGACCAAAATTTTGGTGGTCACTTTTCGTCACTAAAAGTCCGTCACTGATTTACGATAGTGACCAAAAATAAAACTGGTCACTAATTAGTGACAAAATCAAGGTGGTCACTGTGTTTGTGACGACTCTTTTGGTCACTAAAAATTGTCACTAAATCACTAAAAGTCGTCACTAATTCTTCAAGATAACGGCTCCATTAACGTCCGTTAACTTCATTAGTAACCAAAAAAAGTGGTCATTAATTAAGGAAGTATGAAAAAGATAAAAATGTCGCTACTTTCTACTATGATTGTTTACACAATAAAACTAAAACATGCTAATGTGTATATATAGAAATCTAAAGTGTTAATTCCATTTCAATTCGTAACGTATAAAATTCTTGATCCAAACAAAAAACAAGTATGTGATCGTCATGTCTACTTCTTATCACTAATGAACACTTATTGTGTAACATCCCGTCTGCCTCGACAACAATATTGTCCGCTTTGCCCATGGATTTAACCAACGTGTAGCGCACGGATTTGTTTCTGGCGACCTGGTGAGAAACTTCCCAGAGGGTCACCCATCCTGGGACTACTCCCACCCAAGCACGCTTAACCTCAGAGTTCCCAGAACCTGACGTGCTTGTGGCCCCAAAACGGGTTGTTGTTAGGAAGACCAAGATATTACTTATAACATCCAGCATCACTCCTGTCCACGGCCGATATGGGATATGCCTAAGGTGTTACAAACACCCCTCCTTGGGACTCATCGTCCTCGATGAGGTTTGCCCCATATCCCGAACGGCACAGGAGTGGCTCTGATACCATCTGTAACATCCCGTCTGCCTCGACAACAATATTGTCCGCTTTGCCCCTGGATTTAACCAACGTGTAGCGCACGGATTTGTTTCTGGCAACCTGGTGAGAAACTTCCCAGGGGGTCACCCATCCTGGGACTACTCCCACCCAAGCACGCTTAACCTCAGAGTTCCCAGAACATGACGTGCTTGTGGCCCCAAAACGCGTTGTTGTTAGGAAGACCAAGATATTACTTATAACACCCAGCATCACTCCTGTCCACGGCCGATATGGGATATGCCTAAGGTGTTACATATTGAACACTTAATGACTAACGAAAAGTAAACATACGATTCTTAGTCTTCAAATAACGAAAAGTAAACATACGATTCTTAGTCTTCAAATCCCAATGGATAAAACTTTGACATGTGCGCCATCATCTTGTTCATATAGTCCTTCATTTGACTTTGCTCCTCTTGAAACTTCAGTTGATCTTCTTTAATTCTCTTAACTTCTTCCTCTAAAGCCTTTGATTTCTTCTTTTCCAATTCCAACTCCATTCGTAGATTTTTTGTGGCTAAAATTTGTTTTGTCGAAACAGCACGTCCCTTTACATGTCCAGGAATACGATGCAACTTTTTCAAACAAATTTCTGCCGGTGAACAAGATGAAGCAGCTTCCTCACTTAGTAATTCATTCTGCATATCAAAACAAAATCAAATCATTCTTCAAAGGTGACATGTATATGAACAAAAATCTTAAAATTTTATACAAAAATCTCAAAATCTTCAAAGGTAACATGTATACACAGGTAGTAAGTCTGTGTAATGAACAGTAAGAGAAACCCATATTAACCAAAAATAGAATACTAACACTCTTATGGGATTCAAACCTAGAAGGAGATTTCTTTTGAGTGTGTTTAAATAGTAAGAAAAGTACCACAATGAAAAACAACAAAAAATTTGTTTCTTACAACTTCTGATAGAGTGATGGGTTTAAGTCTCAAGATTTTTGAGATTTGATGTTTCTGAGTTGCTTGAGGTTTATTTTGAAATGGACTGCTTTGAGGTCACCAGTGTCCGGTTTTTCAACTGGTGCAGGCCAGGATTGGCGATAGTTGTGCAGAAGGTTCGAGGACCAGCTCGAGGCTGACTTGGACCAGGTTTGGAAAAGTATGCGACTAGAGGTGGGTAAGTGGGTCAGAATCCTGGGACTGGTTTTAAAGCCTGACCGATTACCACCGGTTACGATTTCTTGAAGTTGGCCCGGTTAAGGATTGGTTACCATGGCTGTTTTTTAGTGATTAGCAAATACTAAACGTAAAATAATTTATAAATGTTTAAAATAAATTTATTGGACACAAATTTTATAAAAATAAGTTGATAAATGTATAAGTTTATTAATTTGGGATAATATGATACTAAAAAAAATTGAAATCTGGTTAAAAAGGATTTGTTATGACTAGTTATAATAAACCAGTTGTTATACCGATTACTTTTTTCTTCTTCTCAAAAGGACCAATTAAGGACCCACACTGGTTAAAGGTTAAGCCAAGCCCCATTTTTGCTCAACCTCTTAATGGTTAAATAGTTAAATATGGACAACAAATACATAATCTCTACTTCTACCCTACTGTCAACCCTCTACTTCTACAACTCCTGGATACGCTAGCTAGCTTTGTCACAAGATTTCAAACGCATTATTCCAGACAGAAAAGTAAAATAGTAGTTCATACTGCTAAAAACTATTTCTACAACGCTCAAAACAAACAACTATTAATCTTACTTCATATCATAAAGAAACTTTATAGAAAGACAAAGCAAACAGCCCCTATGCCAATTGGTAATTTAGTTAATCATTAAGTCATAAACCTAAATCAAACCAAACGAGCCCACCAGTAGATGGGATCTAGAAGGGTGAAATGCATGCAACAGTTACGTTTGTAAAGACCCTCATCTTGTCTATATTGTCTATATTGATTTCATAAAAAGCACAATCTATTGGCAATAAATCATATTTAAATGCAAAGTAAAGAGTAGTGAAAAATACCCAAATTTCATCGGCCTTCTCATTGACCATCTTATTTTTCTTTGTTGAAAAATGACCAATCTTTTATTGTTCAATTGCTGATACTTGTTCTCCTTCTCTCCTTCTCTATTTCAAATAGAAATCATAATACAAATAAGATAAATATGCAGAAAGAAATGAAAGATTTAAGTTCCAAAAAGCTAAGCTTAAGCTACTTACCTTATCAAGTTTTGCAAGGGCAAGGAATGTTGGATGACTCCTCTTTGTCACGGTATGCAAAATTAAGAAATTCTCTCACACCAAGTTCATATCTGGAATCCTTTGTCCTATGAACTATGTTAATCCAGGACTTGTCCATGTTCTCAATTAAAAGAGAATTCCTAAAAACGCTGCTATGTAAAGAGAAGTTCACACTTTTAGCAGACGAAGGACATACCCAAATGATTCTAGCAGCTCTCTTATCTGTACTTTAGTCCTCGACCTATGCAGGTGGGAATAGGTTAAAAATAACAAAGGCAATAACCATGAGCTTTCAATTTTAGTCGAACAAATAACTCAACAAATAAAAGCATGAAGTAACAGGATGAAAATATTAATATGTAATAACCAAATTTAGTCAAAAGAAGAGATGAATGAATTTAACTATTCCTTAGAAAATGCACTTTATTTTTTATACAATGAGTGGTGGGTATAAGTGTGCCACCATTATCAGAGGCAAGAAGAGTAACCAACGAATGATAAGAAAATTATATATACACATAACATTAAAAGAAACAAGCATTATGCTAGCAATTAGAGAACTAAAAGTATTCAAACCTTGTCGCTTATGGCGTGCGATATATATCGGTTCAGATAAAGTGTACCTGATGATTAATCTTGTTCAAGTGTGAAGTGATTACATAATTTCTCGTCTTTTTTCAGACTCAAGGTATGAGGACAGGCCTAATGCCATATCGGGGTACACTTTCAGCTTTGAGGAGAATTGCTCAGGAAGAGGGTATTCGTGGCTTATACAGGTTGCTAATCCTGTTCATGCACATTAAAACTCCAGCAGTTTTGTTATTTGTCACTCATTTTCATAGTTGTATATTTGGATTTCTGTTTTGTGGACAGTGGTCTTGTACCTGGCCGATATCAGTCATATCGCAATCCAATTTCCAGCATATGAGAAGATCAAAAGTTATTTAGCTAGTAGAGGTATGATAGTAAAAAAGAAATATCAAGTTTTTCGTGTAATCTGAAATCTAAACATTGTTGATTCACTGATGATGGGCTGGCACAGAGAATATAGAGACGGATAAATTGGGTTCACGTGATGTTGTTGTTGCCTCTTCGGTTTCTAAAGTATTTGCATCCACTCTGACATATCCACATGAGGTAGGATCACGTTTTTATGGCATTTGGAGTATATCACCATTCTTCTGTTTATCATGATCAAGTATTCCCTGCAACCATTGTTCTGTGGTTTCTATTAGCACAAGTGGTTATTTGAAGCAAGTATTTAACAGGTTGTTCGGTCGAGGCTTCAAGAACAAGGACACCATTCTGAAAAGAGGTACTCTGGAATGGTGGATTGCATAAAGAAAGTGTTTCAACAAGAGGGCATCCCTGGTTTTTACCGTGGCTGTGCTACGAATCTGCTGAGGACTACTCCTTACTGGTTTTTACCGTGGCTTTACACATTGTGAAGATGAACAAGCATTGTTGGCGACATAGCTAGCTAGCTAAGCATTATTTGGAATTGGTGATACAAACTACAAAGAGTTATATAATATATAGCAGATACTTTAAATACAATACAGGCCTCCTTAATATGTGTATTGGCACCCAACCTTTAAACAACATTCTGATTATGGTCTCGGAATTTGATATGTAAATTAGAATTATTTATTTTTTCTGTTGCTTGGGTACAAAACCAAATTTGTAACTATTATTTATATTTATTAATCTATATTTATTAATCTCAATTCAAATAGACTACCAAAACGAACAGGGCTTTTCCCCATATCTCCACCAGGTCTATACGAGGTTAAGGCTAGAACAAAGAGATCAGCTTTGAAAGAGAGAAAAGCTGATTTTTTTTATGAATTCCCAACCCTGATCAGTCCAACATATAGTTGCAAATTGGCCTATGGCCTTTGCAACAAAAAAATAGCACCAGTTCCAAATCCTCCAAATACATCTTGGCTGGATTTCAAAAACAGTCCAATCTATCGTATGCCTAGCAGTAAAGATCAATCTTATCTATAATGAAACATATTATGGTTCATGCTTTGGTGCAGAAGCGGTAAATGTTTCTTTTCAGTTTCTCCCCTGCCCCCAAAATCTCTTCTACTACCTTCTCCTCCTGACCAAGTTGTTTCTTTTCTGCGGAGCTTGTTCCAGTGACAAAATGTTCATATGATCACAAAAACTGGTTTTTAGTTGTACTGGTGGCAAATTATATTTGCAAATGGAAGTCATGAGCAAATTAAACTGATTTCTAATTTTTACTATAGCTTGTGATGATTACTTAGTTTCTTCATTGATAGCTAACATGTTGTCACTGGCCTCAGTGTTCCAATTTAGATTATTTAGCAAAAGGAAATCTCTCTCCAACCATAGATCCCTATTTTTGTAATATGAAAACAGGGTCGGCATGTGAATACTATAGTTCTTCTTGAAGATAACAAATCCAATGAAGTACGCTACTAATTCAACCATCTGATTCAAACAGAAGCAATGAATATCTCTTTGACAACTGTTGTTAAGCATTATTGTTCAAAATGAATTTGAGGATTTAAAGAAGCAGCAACAATATTATTATGAATATTCAAACAAGAAAAATTCGAAACAGCATCAAAGAACAAAAGCAACCTTCCTCATTGTCATGGTCAATTGGTCATGGCATTTTTTTTATTATCTAAACCCTAACTTAATGTAACCACAATTAAATCACCTAGTCCATGATGAAGTATAGGGTGAATTCAATCAAGTAAAGCATACCTAATTTAAAGTGTTTGGACTAAGCATTTGGCCACCTGGACGCGAGCTGACGGAGAAGACAAGTAAATGGAATACAAGAGAGCATCAACGAATATTTATCCTGAAAATGATAATGATGGACTTACCAAATCCTAGAGGTGAGCAGCAAGGCTACCGGTGGGCAACTAGTGATGAATCGCCACGACTGCAACTACAACTCCGATTGAGAATAATCGAACAAATAACTCATCGGAAAAGGAAAAACACAACTACTATTCATTGCACAAATAACTAGTTTAATATTCGTTGTTCAAGTAACTAACCTGGAATCAAACCGAAAAAACAGAACTAGGGCTAGAAATCCTTGTGATTTGAGGGGTGCAGGAGTCGAATCTGGAAATCGGACTTGAAATCGTTGTGATTGAGGGTTGGAAACCGTAGGAAATGGATGGAATTCGATGTCTGATACTTCGATCTCTGATGATTCGACTCGATAAGTCCTAGCGTCTACTCGATAGGTCTCTGGACTTGATAAGTCTCTGGACTCGATTGGGCTTGATGCATAGGTGAATTGGGCTTAAATTTTATAAAGCAATCTATTTGTATATTTGAAGTAAAGTTAACTTAAATTGTAGGAAATGGATAATTGGGCTTGATAATTAACTTAAATCAATAATCAATAAAGTTAATTAAAATATTTTTTTTCTTAAAATATATAATAATATTTTATCTTAATATGTTAAAAATTGTGAATTTATTGATTTATGATATTATAGTCACAAACACTTTTAATTTAGTGACCATAATGTCTTCGTCACTATTCTTTCTAATTAACAACATCTACTAAATACTATTTAGTTACAACTAATTTTGGTCACTAATAATTTCAAATTAGTGACAACTTATTTATTGATCACTAAAACTTCCAACTTAGTGACCTATCATTTTTAGTCACTAAATCTTTTCAAACAACATGAACTATATTAAACACAATCTAGTGACAACTATTTGTTAGTCACTAACTCTTTCCAATTAATGACCACTATTGGTTTGTCATTAAATTTCTTAAATAACACCAACTAGTTAGTGACCACTAGTTTTGGTCACTAATCATTTCAAATTTGTGACTACTTATTTTTTGGTCATTAAAACTCCCAACTTAGTGACTATTATTGTTTTGGTCACTAAATCTTACAACTTAGTGACCACTTAGTGACCAAATTTATTTTTTGTCACTAAAAAATCATATTAGTGACTAAAAATTAATGACGACCTTTTTTATTGTCACTAACGTCATAGTTAGTGACCAAAATATAAGTTGTCACTAAAATCTTGGTCACTAATGTCACATTTTCTTGTAGTGCCTTTCTAAAATTCATAAAACTTGTTTACTTATTTGTGTAATAAATTGTTTTATTCAAATATGCAAAAATGAAGAAAACAATTCGTTTCCATTTTCAGTATATGACTTATTTGCTTAGCTGGAGTATAAAACATTTTTTGTTTTTAAGTTAATCATTTAACAATGATTAAATATCTATTGAATAAAAGATATATATATATATATATATATATATATATATATATATATATATATATAGGTTGTTTAATTTGTAACCCTTAAAAATGTTCAAACTTTGCAACCCACATCTTAACCGTCAGATTCATGATCGACGGTTACAATAGATATGGGACCCAATATTTTTAATTAAAAAATAGAAAAATAAAAATAAAATAACCGCCAATCATGAATCCAACGGTTAAGATGTGGGTTGCAAGAGTTGCAACATTTTTAAGGGTTGCAAAATATCCTTCCACTATATATATATATATATGGTTTCAATTGGAAACCATATTAGATTGGAAACTTTGGAAACCATCAATTTAATTGGTTAAATTAATGAAATTGATTCATAAAGTTGTTTCATATAAATCTTTTGTTAATGAAATTGTTTATATATTTGTGTTTTTTATGTAGTTTCATCTATTTTTCTCATTCTGATAAAATTGTTTCATGTATTTTCGCAGACTGATGAAACTTTTTCATTTTTACATAAAAAAACACAAATAATGCAACAATTTCATCAATAAAAGAATTATATGAAACAATTTAATCGAATTAAACAATTTCATCAACTTAACCAATGAAATCGAGGATTTCCACGGTTTTCAAAATTAGAGTGGTTTCCATTTAATCGCTCCCATATATATATATATATATATATATATATATATATATAATTCATAATATTCAATAACCAAATTTCGAAAACATTTTAATAAAAATGTAAATTAATAAATAGGGTGTTGACTTAATGGTCATATCAAATTTTAACGATTTTATTTTATAAATTATCGGTCAAGATCTATTAAAGTAATTGATTATATAAAGCATATGGTCATATCTACTTTCAATTAAGGTCACTAATTAATTATTATATTTTTAAATATTTTAAATATATAAATGATAAAGTAGACAATAAAAATACAAAGCACAAGGTAGAATAGGGTGCTGACTTAATTGGTCAACCAGGGCGGTCTCATGAGCTTGTGCTTTGTAATAGTTTCTCAACGTATAAAATTATTTTGAAATATTTGAAATAATATTAAAAACATATGCTAACAATATATATTTTAGGTCATGTTATTTTTACACAAAAAAATAAAAAAATAACATACTTTAATATTTGTCAATGTCAGATAAATGAGTACTTATCATTTTTATGAAAAAATAATAGTATAATTTAGATTTCATCATTTCATTTTATAGAACTGATTTTATTTTATTTAAAATGGAAGAGAAAAATACATGACGTAATTTGATTATGGTTTAATTTAACCTTTTAAAAATCAGATTATTTAATAATACATTTTTATTGTATGCGTTTAACCTTTTATAAATCACATTATCTATACTACTTTATAAACCAGATTTGAGAAAAGTCTTAAAGACAACCTTTAAAGCCTAGAGTACAACACCTTTAAGCACAAAGTCTTAGGGGGCGTTTGGTTCGCTGGATTCCGCCGGAATCTGGTGGAATCGGAATGGTCAATTCCATTGACCGAATTCCGTCGTGCTGTTTGGTTGCCAAAGGAATGGAATTGAATTCCATGAAATCCTTAGATTAAGGAATTGGTCATTCCATTTGAAAATGGATGAAATTGAATTCCATTCTATCATGGTTTTTCAAAAAGACAAAAATACCCTCCAAACCTTTTCAAACAAAATTAAAACCCATCAGATGTGGATTTGGTTTCCTCTCTCTCTCTCCTCTTCTCTCTCCTCTCCTCTCTCTCTCTCCTCTCTCTCCTCTCTCTCTCCTCTCTCCTCTCCTCTCCTCTCTCTCTCCTCTCTCTCCTCTCCTCTCTCTCTACTCTCCTCTCCCCTCTCCTCTCTCTCCTCTCCTCTCTCTCTCTCTCCCCTCCTCTCTCTCTCCTCTCTCTCCCTTCCTCTCTCTTTCTCCTCTCTCTCTCATCTCTCCTCTCCTCTCTCTCTCTCCTCTCTCTCTTTCCTCTCTTCCCTCTCTCCTCTCCTCTCTCTCTCTCCTCTCTCCTCTCTCTCTCCTCTCTCATCTCTCTCTCTCCTCTCTCTCTCCTCTCCTCTCTCTCCTCTCCTCTCTCTCGGCATTTAAAAAAATAAACAAATAAATAAAAATAAAAGAAAGGGTATTTTTGTCATTTTTCAGAATTCCATTCTAATTCCTTTGTAAACCAAACAGACATATTCCAATTCATTTGACTGATTACATTTCATTCTTTTCAACCAAACAGTTGGTCAAACCTGAAAACATTTCATTCTAATTCCTTCCATATTCCAATTCCATTGACAAATTCCATTCCATCAGAAATCATTCTGTGAACCAAACGCCCCTTTAAAGTCTTAAAAGTCTTAAATCTCTTAAATACTACTTTTATTGCATCATGTACAAGTGATTAAGCTTTTATGCAGTTCTCCAAGCACACCTGCTTCCTTCTCCAAGACGACTCATCAATCTTCCAATACACGCTCAATCACTGTTGCACGCTCCCATCGCTTACCTTCCCAAGACGACGATTCGTAAATAGATCCCCAAAAATACAACCCATACGGTTAAGTTCTGATTATCACTCTCTGTCCATCTCTCCTTACTCACTCCCGATTTCATTTGAAGAACAGGTTTGTAAACAAGTTTCTTTCGATTTTCGTTTCAATTGACAGAGCTTTTGTTTTCATTTATTTCGATTAACAGAGATTTGGGCCTTCTGTAGCACACTCGATCCATCACTCCTTACCCTCAATTCCAATCGTGTAGGGTTTAATAGGTTTGTAGCTGGTTTTCATTTATTTCGATGGTTTACAAAGAACTTCCACAAGGACTGTGATCGACGACTAATGTAGTCTATGCTTCAAATGTCGGACTCATCGATGGGGAGGAGGAGGTTGCAGCGTAGGTGTTTGTGACGGAGCTGTTGGTAGTAAGTGATGGTTTTGCTGGTTTTTGGAGGGAATATGGTATTGGTAAGACTAAGAAATGGCTTTTTACAGATCTTATCTGCTATTTATTTGAATAGTTGTACGACACTGAAGGCCTCGAAAGGTTGTTTTTTCTTACACCTCTTCAAAGTTATCGGTTTTTGAATGAGCATTGTAGTTTGAAATTTAAAGTCTTGTAACGTTTCATTGCAAGTTGTTATAGGAATGCATGTAGCTGCATCTGAATTCTATGATAACAAAGTCAACTCATTTGTTTTATTCTAATTTCATGTTTAGCTTAAAGTTTTGTTCTATTTCCTTTTTTTTATGTTTACCATCTTGTAGTTTTTTATACTTACAGAAAGTGATGGATTGAATTGAATTTATTCCCGTGTTACTTTTGTTGCTAAGTTATAATGTTTTATTATCTGTGATGGTTTTAAATGTACCGTGGAACTGTTGTAGGATGGAAAAACACTCTACGATGAATTGAAAGCAGGTGAGGGAATGAAGTTGGACAGATGGTCTATATCACCTTACTTCAATCTGGAATGACATTCCAGATGTAACATCAAGAGTTAGTCCTCCTGCCATAAATCAAGAAACCAAAAATCCACCTTTATTTTACGTTTTGAAATTTATTTTACTACACAATATAGTTGTTGGCTTCTTTTATATCGGGAGTTTATTTTACATTTCGGAGTTCATAGCATAGATGGTTTCTTGTCATCTTGAACATACAAATAGGCCATGTTTTGGTAACAGTATACCAAGTAAGAAATTCAATTGATCCTTGCAGGAAAATAACAGGACTGAAATGGAAAGGCTTGACAAAGAAAGGAAGGTAAACTCCAAAAGCATGTTAAAGGGATTTGTGCATAATCAGGTATAAGCCTTTTCATTTTCCATCTTCCCACCCACCCACCCCTTTCAAATGTCTTGAAACATCTCTCTGTGTTTATTGCAGCATGGGCCAAAGTTGTCATACCTCTGTCCATGGTTTTGCTTTCATTAACCTGATGGTAAATTATAATATTATTCATGTATTTGTTACCAAACATAAAGTTATAATAGTTTTGCATTAATTATTGAATTTATTAAAAGTCGATCCATAATTAACTATAACATGATTATATGCTCCATGATTATATTTGTCAAATTTGTTGCAACGTTTAGAGAAATTTAACATAGACATCCATATTAATTGTGTTGTTGCCACATGCTTTGCCTCATAAATGTTATTTTCATGCACATATGGAACATCCCAAAATTTTCATTTCAAGCTCCATACCCCCCTTCAGAACTCTCGTATTATACTTATATATATAGGTATATATATATATATATTCGTGAATATTTATCTCGTTGAGTCACTCGTGGTTTGTTAGCTCGCACGTTCTAGTTTTAAGACCCTCACACCCTATGCGTTCATGCCAAACGTAATGTTTTGAGATGTGGGATGATTTTATCGTTTTGTAAGAAAGTTATGTATATTTATATGATTGTGTGTACTCGCATGTTTTATGAATCTTTATCAATCACATGAACATATTTGGTATCATTTCGGGAAGAGTTATCATGTTCATCTATCACCTTAAATTGCTTTA
Source organism: Arctium lappa (assembly GCA_023525745.1). Lineage (NCBI taxonomy): Eukaryota > Viridiplantae > Streptophyta > Magnoliopsida > Asterales > Asteraceae > Arctium > Arctium lappa. The sequence goes on along the minus strand of CM042062.1, from coordinate 56,695,581 downwards.
AAGCACACACTCAGAGACTTTAGCAATCATTGGGTCTCGAGAGAGAGTTGGGTTTGGGACTGTCGACTTTTTGCTTCGATCGAACAGCAGGAGCAGGGCCAGGGGCGACATTGCCCGACGACAATGCCCCTGGCAAGGTCGCTGGGTCAATGTCGCATATAGGGGCAAGAGATCTGAGTTTTCGGGCATTGTTCCAGAAGGTGAGGGTTGTGGTGTGACTTTGCCACGGCGACATTGCCATGGCAAAGTTGCTAGGGCATTATCGCCCATGGTGACCGGGGGGGGGGGGGGGGCTGGCTGGCTTGAGAGCTGATTAAAAAAGGCAAACCCACTTCTTTTTCAACATTTTCAGATCTGGAACTCACTCTCTCGTATAGGAGGCGATTTATGCTTTCTTTCCTCCCATCCCTTCTCATTAAAAGCTCCCAACCAAACCCTAGCATTTATTGTTTGTTTCAAGTGATTGGTGGGTGTTAGAGTTAAACCTTTTGGTGTTATAAAAGCTTCAAGGCATTCAAGGCGCACTTCAAGACCATATCTCTACTTAGGGTTTTCTCCTTTACAAACTCTAAATGTGAGTTTTCTCTTATGAACCTCCACTTAACCATAGTTTGTTTATTATTTATGTGGAAATCTTAGATTCATACTTTGAGATACTTATCATATGCAAGGACCTACATGTATGTCATTATTGGTGAAGTCTCTCCATAAATCCTAACTAGCTTTTAAACATTTATGGATCTTTGGGTTCATGCTTGTATGATTAGTTCATGAAGAAACCCTTGTTTCTATAAGTTTAATTTAACTGCTGATAACTCTATGATAGCATGGTAAGAATAATAGCATTACTATAACTATGAATGGAGGAATAAAAATGGTGTACTACTTTGGAAAATAAAAGTGGTTTGATATTATGAATAACGATGTTATGCTCGTATTTCAAGTCTCGTGTGGTAATTTTAGTGTTACATGCTTAATTGGGAATTGAATTTGTGGACTTAGATGTTAGTCAGTTGTTGGGAACTGAAGAAAAGCTCAAAGTATGATTAATGCTGCTAGTTCAGATTTACTACTGCTAGAAGACTTCAAAGTTAATACTGCTGAGTATTACTACTACTAGTAGAATTAATACTGCTAGTCAAAGTTAGTGCTGCTTGAACAAAGTTAGTACTGCTTAGCTAGTTAGTACTGCTAGTGGTTAGTGTTTCTTAGTTGTTTATGCTGCTTGTGATTAGTACTGCTTATGAATTGAAGATCCTGATGGAAAGGATGACAGCTGTAAAGAATCAAGATATTCATGGAAGGATTGAAGATAATGATGGAAGATATACTGAAGATATTTTATTTATTGTAATTATCTTTTATTCAGTATATGTATAGAATTGATAGAATAGTTTAAAATTGATCATTCATTCTAAGTTTAAAAAAAAAAAACCTCAAGGCATAGATCCTAATTCTAGAGAAGTAGAATTCGTCTTGAAAGAGTCTGTTCTTCAAGATTGAGGTTGAGTGTGTAATCTTGTGATTTGATAATTGAATACAAGTTTACAAGTTGTTGATAATACACTTTTTTGTTTACTGTTACATTGAATATCAAAGTGTTATTCCGCAACTTCTTTGATATTAGTTTCTGAGAATTTATTCTTGTTGAGAACTCGATCCTAACAAGTGGTATCATAGCCTAACTCTCTCAGAAACATCTATTCATTCATCATGGAAAACCTTGCAGAATCAAACAGTACTCTGGTCTCTAAGGTTCCAATGCTCAAACCCAATGAGTTTGACATGTGGAAGATCAGAATTAGACAATACATTATTCTCACTGACTACTCAATGTGTGATATCATTGAGAATGGTCCTTCTGAAGCAGGAAAGATTGGACCAGATGGGAAAAGACCTCCACCAAAGACAGATGGTGAGAGGAAGATCAGACATACAGAGATGAAGGCTTTGAGCACTCTGCTCTTGGCTATCCCCAATGAATATCAGCATCAATTTTGCAACTGCACTGATGCTCAGATTCTCTGGAATGCTCTAGAGAAAAGATTTGCTGGAACTAAAAGCATCAAAAGAAATCAAAGAGATGTTCTAAAGCAGCAGTATGAGAACTTCACTTCTTCAAAGAATGAGTCTATGACTCAAACTTTTGATAGGTTCAACAAGCTCATTGGTGAACTGGCTACTGTAGGAGTGAAGATGGAGCAAGATGATATCAACAGAAAGTTTCTCAGATCTCTTGGGGATGAATGGACTATGTACACTGTCTCATATAGGCAGAGTGACAATCTGGAAGAGAAGGAACTTGATGATCTATATAATGATCTAAGAGTTTTTGAAACTGAGGTAGAAACCAAGAAGAAGCCACTGGTTATATCCACAATGCTGCACTTCTATCAGCATCTACTGATACTACTGCCAACCCTGAAGCAATTAGTAATGCCAGTGGAGTGAATTCAGAAAAAGGCACTGAAACTATCTTTGAAGCCTTTTTGTCCAGTCACAGCAACAATTCATTGATTAATGATGATTTGGATCAACTTCACCCTGATGACCTGGAGGAGATGGACATTAAATGGTAGATGGCCATGTTATCTATGAGGGTGAAGAAGTTTATCAAAAGAACAGGAAGGATAACTTCTCTCAAAGAAGAGAAGATGGAGCTGGTTTTGACAAGACAAAGGTGGAATGCTATAAGTGCCACATGAAAGGACACTTTGCTAGAGAATGCAGAAGTGGTGTTCCAAACCACAACCACCAACAAGCTCAGAATGGAGGCTACAATCAAAACAAGAATCCTGCTCAAGCCCTTGTTTCTCAACAAGGAATGGGGTTTGACTGGAGTGATCAAAGCTGAGGAAGCCATTCAGAATCAAGCTCTTATGGCAGAAGTGTCTGATCTCCCCTCTGAGGTAATTTCTAATCTTTGCACTCAATCTTGCACAAACACTGTCAAAAGGTACATGGATCACAACCAAAGCATGTGTGATGACCTCAAAAGATTAGAAAAGGACAGAAGAGACTATGTGTTGATAGTAGAGAGATTTGAAGAGCAAATCAAAGGCTTTCAAGCTAATGAACTTCAACACTCTTATGACACAAACTATTGGAAGTGGGAAAAGAATGAATTAGAGACCAAACTGTCTAAGTCCTTAGAAGAGAATGGTAGGCTGAAAGAGGAACTATCTAAAGTTAAGCTTGACATAGAAAAGTTTTCATATGCTTCAAAAGCAATGGATTCTCTTCTAAAGGCTCAGATTCATGATAAGATGAAGCCTGGTAATGGATACAACAATACACCCCCTCCTTACAACAACAACTATATCTCTCCTACTTCAGACTTGTTAGAGACCAAGGAGAAAAAGGACTTGTCTGAGAAAGCTTTTAAGATAGATCCTTTGGATGAGGTAGTAGTTAAGGATTTGACTGAGAAAGAAGCCAGTGAGAATAGGGATAATGCTGTGAGTAAAGAGATACCATTAGAAAACAACATTATCACCAATGAGGGATGTGGGAAAATCTGGGTCAAGTCTAAGGAGATAGAGAAGACCAAAGGAAAGGATAACAAGGTCCATTACAAACAAACCACGGTTGTGAATCCTGGACCTTGTAAACAGTGTGCTTGCAATAAAGCTAAGAGCCTAAATTCTGGTATAAAAAGAGGTAACCAAAGAAACTGGAATAATCAATGGGCTCAGAAACAAGGAGTTGATCTGAATAAAATCAATAGACCAAAACCTTGTTTCATATGTGGCAAGCTGAATCATTTGGCTAAGTATTGTTTCTTCAACCCTATTAACCAACAGATGAACTTTCAAAGATTTGTGCAAAAACCTATTGGTTATAGGAAACCAAAGAAATCTGTTGAAACCAAAGGCCCTATGAAAAATAAGGTTTTAAAAGAAAGTGTTTTAATATGGGTGCCTAGAAGCACTAACAGTGTTAGTACTGCTGAAAATATTAATGCTGCTAACACAGTTACTACTGCTAACAGTGTTAGTACTGCTGAAAATATTAATGCTGCTAACACAGTTACTACTGCTAACAAGGTTAGTACTGCTAAGCATGCAAGTACTGCTCATGCTGTTAGTACTTCTAAAACCAGTACTGCTTCTGGCAAATGTGTTTCCAAGCCTATCATTGTGACAAAGTACTCAAGAAATGAGGAGTCAAAGTTTAAAAATCTTGTCAAGAAAGAATGCAAGTATTTTGATGAGAAAGGGGTACCCAAGACCACTTTGGCTTGGGTTCCTAATTCATACTAACTGATTTATATTATATGCAGGGCAACCAACAGCTCAAAGGAAAGAGCATATGGCATGTTGATAGTGGTTGCTCTAGGCACATGACAGGCAACATGTCATGCCTTCAGGATTTCAAGCATATCAATGGAGGACATGTTGCATTTGGAGATAATCTTACTGGTGGTAAAATAAGTGGAAAAGGTAATGTTACCAAAGGTAAGATGACATTTGAGGATGTCTACTATGTTGATCAATTGAAATACAACATGTTAAGTGTATCACAGGTTTGTGACAAACAACATAGCATATTATTTACAAATACTGAGTGTATGATCCTTGCTCCAGGGTTCAAGGTAGTTGATGAAAGCATGATACTACTTAGAACTCCAAGAAAGGACAATGTTTATTGTCTTGATATGGACAATGTTGATAGTGATTCATCCCTGAACTGTCTTGTTTCAAAAGCTTCTGTGGATGAATCCTCTCTTTGGCACAGAAGGATGTGTCACATGAACTTCAAGACTATGAACAAACTTGTTAAAAACAACCTTGTAAGAGGTTTACCTTCAAAAGTATTTTCATGTGATGATCATTGTGTTGCATGTCTTAAAGGCAAACAGCACAAAACTTCTCATAAGACCAAAGAGTTAAACACAATTTCTTCTTGTCTCCAGTTATTGCATATGGATCTGTTTGGTCCTACAAATGTTATGAGTATAGGCAAGAAATCTTACTGCTTGGTTATTGTTGATGATTACTCTAGATTTACCTGGGTATATTTTCTAAGGACTAAGGATGAGACAAGTGGACTGATCAAATCCTTTATCCTAAGAATTGAAAACCAAACTAATCAAAAAGTAAAAGTCATTAGATCAGATAATGGGACTGAGTTTAAAAATTTTGATCTAAACACCTTCTGTGAAGAGAAAGGCATTGAGAAACAATATAGTGCCCCTAGGACTCCTCAATAGAATGGAGTTGCTGAGAGGAGAAATAGGACACTAATAGAGGCTGCTAGATCTCTGTTGGCTGATTCAAAACTGCCAATTACCTTCTGGGCTGAAGCAGTTAATACTGCTTGCTATGTCCAAAACAGAGTTCTAGTGGTCAAGCCAAAGAACAAGACCCCTTATGAGCTTTTAAATAAAAGAAAACCTTTCATTGGATTTTTCAAACCTTTTGGGTGTCCTTGTACAATTTTTAATACCAAATCTCACTTAGGTAAGTTTGATAGCAAAGCAGATGATGGATTTCTTGTTGGTTACTCATCTCAGAGTAAGGTTTACAGAGTTTTTAACTCTTCTTCCAGAATAATTGAAGAAAGTGACAATGTCAAATGCAATGAGACACACCAAATCCAATTGGGTCTGGTCCTCAGTGGCTATTTGACATTGACTCACTAACTAACTCTTTTGGTTTTAGTAGTGATGATTATGCAGGTTCAGGGAGTGGAGGATCAGGGACTACACAAGTTCAAGAAAGTATATCTCAATCTGTGATCTTTCCCATACCCACAGTGGATCCTGTTGAAGACTGTCAAAAGGAACCATCTACTGGACCAAGTCAAAGTGAAGAAGAAAGTAGAGATGAGGAGACTCAAGAAAATAAAGAACCAGAAGTAGCTACTGAAAACACTTCAGTTGAGTTGAATGACTCTAATCTAGAGGTGGAACTTAATGAAGAACCTAGTCATCACAGCAGAATTCAAAAGAATCATCCTCCACAGCTGGTAATAGGGGATATATCTTCTCCTATGATGACTAGAAATCAAAGTAGGCTTCAAGAAATGCAAGATCAACAACATACAGTGCTTTCTTGCTTTTTATCCCAGCTTGAGCCTAAAAAGGCACATGATGCTATGAAAGAATCCAGTTGGATAGAAGCCATGCAAGAAGAGCTACTGCAGTTCAAGCTGCAAGATGTTTGGGATCTGGTAGACCTTCCTAAAGGCCAAAGAGCAATAGGAACAAAATGGGTCTTCAGGAATAAGAGAGATGAAAGAGGAATAGTCATAAGAAACAAAGCAAGGTTGGTGGCTCAAGGATATACACAAGAAGAAGGAATAGACTATGAAGAAGTATTTGCACCTGTGGCTAGGATAGAAGCAATTAGATTATTCCTAGCTTATGCTTCTTATATGAAATTCAAAGTCTATCAAATGGATGTCAAAAGTGCATTTCTTTATGGCTCAATTGAAGAAGAAGTATATGTCTGTCAACCACCAGGTTTTGAAAACTCAAGCTATCCAGACAGGGTATACAAATTGAAGAAAGCACTTTATGGACTACATCAAGCTCCAAGAGCATGGTATGACACTCTGTCATCCTATCTCTTGGAAAATGGCTTTGAAAGAGGAGTCATTGATAAGACTCTATTCATCAAGAGAAAGAAGAAGGATATCTTGCTGGTCCAAATCTATGTTGATGATATTATCTTTGGATCAATAAGAGAGAACATGTGCAAGGAGTTTGAGGAACTAGTGCATCAAAGGTTCAAGATGAGTTCCATGGGGGAACTTACTTTCTTCCTTGGACTCCAAGTTCAACAGAAGTCAGATGGAATCTTCATCTGTCAGTCCAAGTATGTGCAGGACATTCTAACCAAGTTTGGCTTCTCAGATTCAAAACCTGCCAGCACACCTATGGAGACACACAAGCAGATAACAACAGATCTTGAGGGGGAGGATATGGATGTTCATCATTATAGATCCATGATTGGCTCTCTCATGTATCTTACAGCCTCTAGGCCAGATATAATGTTTCCAGTCTGTGTATGTGCAAGATTCCAAGTTAGGCCAAAGCAATCTCACTATCAAGCTGTTAAAAGGATATTCAGATATCTCAAAGGGCAATCCAGGTTGGGACTTTGGTATCCTCATGACTCATCATTTGACCTGTTTGCATACTCAGATAGTGATCTAGGTGGAGCAAACTTGGACAGAAAATCTACTTCTGGAGGATGTCAGTTTTTGGGTGCAAGACTAGTTTCATGGCAGTGCAAGAAACAAACCACAGTATCCACATCTACAACAGAGGCAGAGTACATAGCAGCTGCAAGTTGCTGTTCTCAAGTCTTATGGATTCAGAATCAAATGCTGGATTATGGGGTAACCTTTCTACACACTCCAATTTTTATTGATAATAACAGTGCTATTAGCATTGTGAATAATCCTGTCAAGCACTCAAAGACAAAGCACATTGAGATCAGGTATCACTTCATAAGAGACTGTAATGAAAAGAAACTTATTCAAGTTGTAAAAGTTCACACTGATAACCAGTTTGCTGATCTATTCACTAAAGCTTTTGATGTGGGTAGATTCACTTTCTTGGTAACAAGTGTGGGAATGATCAACTCTGAATAAGCCCCTTCTCAAAAAGTAGTTATATACCTGTATATTGTTTATTCTTGGTGTTACTAATCTTCTTTTTCAGGATATATATAGCAGTACTCAGTGTATCACAAGCTTAAAAGAGTAAGTATGGTTAATATTGCCAGTACAGTTTTAATACTGCTAGTGGTTAATACTGCTAGTAGTTAATACTGCTAGCTAGTTAATACTGCTAGTGGTTAATACTACTAGTGGTTAATACTGCTAGTGGTTAATACTTCTAGCTAGTTAATACTGCTAGTGGTTAATACTGCTAGTAGTTAATACTGCTAGCTAGTTAATACTGCTAGCTAGTTAATACTGCTAGTGGTTAATACTGCTCTCAGTTAATACTGCTAGTTAGTTAATACTGCTAGTAGTTAATACTGCTCTCAGTTAATACTGCTAGTTAGTTAATACTGCTAGTGGTTAATACTGCTTTCAGTTAATACTGCTTTCAGTTAATACTGCTCTAGGTTAATACTGCTTATGTCCCGAATACTATAAATACTCTTTGCCCGCCTAAAAGTTTATAACGACTCTTTGCATACTGTTCTCTTGCGCTCTAAACCCTCTCTCTCTCGAGTTCCAAGTTTTCAAGCAAGAAACTTCAAGGTCAATGGCATCCATGTCGTTCATTGACGAGCACAATGAAATCGCGATGCTCCAAAAGCCAAAACAAGCTGCAGGTTTTCATCAGATAGTCGACTTTCTGAAGTCCAGCCACATTGCCCATGCTCTCACTATATCTCCTACTATCTTGATAGAGCATCAGAGGCAATTCTGGGCACATGCCACCATTGTTACTGAGAATGGTGTGCAAATGATCAAGACGAAGGTGTGTGGCAAGCCATTAACAGTTACTGAAGAGGTAATTCGCATCAGTCTACGTCTAGACGATGCCTCTGGTATAACTTCTATCTCTAATGATGAACTGTTTTCTACTCTTACAAGAATGGGGTATGGAGGCCCATTGGGTGTGTTCAAATTCTTAAAAGCAAAATTTTCACCTCAATGGCGTTTCTTTGTCCATACCCTTATGCATTGTATCTCTAAAAAGACTACTGGATGGAGTGAGTTCAGTAGCACCATTGCTTATGCTCTGGTATGCTTAGCCACTGCCAGAAAGTATAATTTTTCCCAAATGATTTTCAATGATCTTGTCTCAAACTTGGGAAACAAAAAGAGCTTTTATATGTACCCCAGGTTTGTTCAAGCAGTTATCACCCACGAATTGACGGATATTCTTCATTGTGATGGGATATATGTACCAAAACCCCCTAAAGGCAAGGTTTTCTCAAATATGAGAAGATCTGCTGGGGACTCGGAAGGAGTTGACACCCCATTGTTCTCTACAATGATGGTGGTGTCCCAAACTGATGAAGGTATGGTAGCAGGGTCAAGGCCCCCATTAGACCAACCCACTGCTAGCCAATCCCAACCTTCCCACTCTAAATCAATTCCCCAGTCTCTTCTTGATAAACCAACTTTACCAATCACCCAAACATACAAAAGGAAACAGGTAAAGAAGGCTCCTTCCCTTCTTGTACCAACAACCCTTAAGCCTTTAAGCCCTCTAAGGGAGGATTCTTCCTTAGAGAATATCTACAGGGAAACCACAAGGGTGTCTCCCAACCCAAAGGAGGTGCTCTCTGAGGAGGAGGTTGAGCATATGGGTCCTGAGGCTGCCACTACTCCTGCTAGCACAAAGGAGGACAGTGGTAACATACATAAGACCTCTCCCATGGCAACTTTGAATGAGCAATCATTCAAAGGTCCCCGGTGCCAAGAAACCAAGGGGGTGGATAGTGCTTATGCTAGGCAGAAGGCTTCCACTACTAAAAGATCCCATGATCCTTCAAAAGGGGGTAACACTCCTGGAGAAGGTGCGGATAGATATGACTATCTTGAATTGATGGACACAATGGCCAACATCAACAGGGATGTCATCAAGCAGGGGAAAGATATTGAAGAGCTGAAACTGGTCATTCTGTCTCAACAAGTACAGATTACCAAACTGAAGAAATTGGTGACAAGATTGGTCCAGAAAAGGAGAAGAAAGCAATTTGTGTTAAAGAAGAGGGACAGTGCTCAAGATGCTTCCAACAAGGGGGAGAATCAAGAGAATGAAACAGAGAAGGAAAGCAAATCTGAGATGGGATTTGATGTTAAGGGGGAGAAAGAAGCAAAAATAGAGAAAGAAACAGAATTTGCCCAAGCAACAGAAACTGTTAATGCTGCTGAGGTCAAAGAAGCAGTAGTAACAGGGCTTTCTGTAGAAGAATTGGAAATTGCAGAAACGTTGGTAAAAGCGAAGAATGACACTCCTAAGGCTTCTCAAAAGGCCAAGGGAGTGGTCATAGATGAAGGAGGCCTTCAAAAAAAGAGAAAAGAAAGAAGTGAGGCAGGTTTGAAGGATACAAAAGGAAAAGGAAAGATGGTTGAACCTGAACAACCTTTAAAGAAGAAAAGTCAGATTGAGTTAGATGAAGAAGTGGCAAAAGAGCTTCAAGCTAAGATGGAAAAAGAGGAACTGCTACAATCTGAGAAGGATAGAGATCTTGCACTGAATATGGCCAGAAAACTAAATGAAGAGTATCAGAAGAGCATGAAAACAGCAGCTCAGGCCAAGAAAGTACAAGTCAAAAGAATGCCACTCAAAAAGAAGAAGAGACAACCCTCCAAGACCTTTTTGGCCAATCAGGAAAGAAGAAAAATGATAAATTTCCTGAAAGGTGCAATTGGAGTCAAGGGGGAGATGTTCACAAACATGGCATACAATCAGGTTGAAGAGTTGTACAAGAAAGAGATGGAAAAACTTCAAGGGGATTCATCTAAAAGGGAAGAGGCTGAGAGAAGAATGAAGGAGAGGTATGATCTTAATATTCAAAAACCATTCCCTGAGGAGACCACACCCTCAAAGGACAAAGCTGAAGAGATGAAGGAAGAACAAGAGAGTGTTGGTATAGAAGCCAAATCTGAAAACAGGGTGAAGACAATTGCTTCCAAAAAGCAGTCTAAAAGGCCTAGAATGGAAGAAACAGCAGAAACTGCAGCAGAACCTTCAGATGTACTTTTAGCAGAATCAGTGCAAAGTCCAGAGCAGTCCAATAAGCAAACTGTTGAGAGTATGGATTTGTATATGACCATAGTAGAACCTATGAAGGTTGTTCCAATCTCCATGAAAGCTCCTGAGATTACCTTTTGGGACATTCTAAGAGATAATGGAAAGGATTTCTTCAGAATTAAAAGAGCTGATGGTTCATTTGAAGCATATTCAACATGGGGGAGAGTTATCAGAAGTGTTTCAAGAGCTGATATAGAAGAATTATACAAAGTGGGGATAAAACTCTATGAGCCTGTGTTGAAAGGTACTGAAGAGAATCTTCTCAAGATAGCAATGGAATACTTGTGCATGGTGTTTGATCCAGAAAGAGTGGCTTATAGGATTAAAGATCATCATCATGAGTTTATATGCAAGAAGATTGATAAATGGATACTTTTTGAAAACTGTGGGGTATACATGATTACTATTGACAATTGTTATCATGAATACTATCTAGTGGACAAAATTTATAAGCATAGCAAGGAGAAGCTAGAAGGGATGCTTAAAGCTACACTGGTATGCTCAAAGGATTCAGAGATGGCTAAACTTGTGGTGAGAAGAACTGTAAATCAAAGTCTGGGGCTAAATCCAAATTTGGGAAACTGAACCTGAAGTGTTGAAAGCATCTTGAAGAAAATCTGAAGAACTTGACTTCTTTCCTTAAAAGCCAAGTTAGGGGGAGATTGTTGGGAATTGAAGAAAAGCTCAAAGTATGATTAATGTTGCTAGTTCAGATTTACTACTGCTAGAAGACTTCAAAGTTAATACTGCTGAGTATTACTACTGCTAGTAGAATTAATACTGCTAGTCAAAGTTAGTGCTGCTTGAACAAAGTTAGTACTGCTTAGCTAGTTAGTACTGCTAGTGGTTAGTGCTGCTTAGTTGTTTATGCTGCTTGTGATTAGTACTGCTTATGAATTGAAGATCCGGATGGAAAGGATGACAGCTGTAAAGAATCAAGATATTCATGGAAGGATTGAAGATAATGATGGAAGATGTACTGAAGATATTTTATTTATTGTAATTATCTTTTATTCAGTATATGTATAGAATTGATAGAATAGTTTAAAATTGATCATTCATTCTAAGTTTAAAAAAAAAAAACCTCAAGGCATAGATCCTAATTCTAGAGAAGTAGCATTCGTCTTGAAAGAGTCTGTTCTTCAAGATTGAGGTTGAGTGTGTAATCTTGTGATTTGATAATTGAATACAAGTTTACAAGTTGTTGATTATACACTGTTTTGTTTACTGTTACATTGAATATCAAAGTGTTATTCCGCAACTTCTTTGATATTAGTTTCTGAGAATTTATTCTTGTTGAGAATTCGATCCTGACAAGTTCTGATCATCTGATAAGAATGTGGATTTTCATTTCCTTGTGCACGAGGATATGAACATACGTTTATTTGGACCTATTGTTGTGGGTCGTTGTGGTATACTAGCGAGTAGACAATAGGGGGTCGTGGACCCTTGAGGTGTAACTCGTCTAGAAATAGGTAGGCAATAATGTCCCATAAGACCTTGAGGAGTAACTCGACGGAGTAGGCAATAAAGGCAGTGAATATGGTTTGAGGTTGTGATGTTGTGATGGCATGGGAACTAGGACCGGGACATGAGTTGTAATCCATTAACATTGTGGGGTGACTCCACTCCCGTGAATATGTCACCCCGATGGAAACGGGTCTCCCCCGTATTTTCAAAAGTTATTTCTTGTATGGTTATGTTCAGGTTTGAGAACATGGTTGCGGTGGAACCATTAATTGTGAGGTTGTTGGTCCCGGAGGTGCTTAACAAGTTTGTAGAAGGGGGGGGGGGTTGAATACAAACACAAAATTTAAAGTTTAATAAATTGTTTATTGATAAATCAAACACAATTTACATGTCTGTTGCGGAATAAGATTCAGTAGAACTCAATCTAAACAAACTTAAGAAAACACTAAGATGGTTGCATAAGAATATAGAGAATGGGGATTAGAGAATATAGAAAGCAAGGGTTTCTATGAAGGTTTAAGAATAGAGCACCCTCTCAGATGGAGAGGTGATCTTTCTATTTATACCCTATGCATTAAATGCATGGCAGGGTACTTTACACGTGTGATTCATTGATTGGCTTTGAGAGTCTGACTTTGGGAGACATGCTTTCGGCCGTATCATGAACAGTGTAGTTGACAGAGTTGTTATACGAATTGTGGCAGAGGTATGTCCGTTCTGACACCTTGTACGGGGTATGCAAGGTAAGACCACTGTTCTAAAAAACTCGCCGCACAGCCGCCATGGCGCGCCATGGCACCAAGGATTGTGTCTCACGCCACGTTAAAGCTCGTGGCATGCCATGGCCTAATGTGCAATTTTTGTAATGCAATATTTGGTATTTTTTATGTTTTTAATGTCTTATTTGCGGTTTTTTACTATATATAACCTAATTTAACTTCTTTATTACTATTGACTCATTGAATAACACGCCAAAACATATGTTTTTATATATAATATTATATATAAATTAGAAATTTGACGCCATAAGTCACGCCTTGAAAACGCCAAGGCTTCGCCATGGCTCCTAAGGCTTGAGGCTTGGCCCCACCGCCACGTCACGCCTCACGTCATTTAGATCCTTGGGTAAGACAAACGAGACTTGAGGCATAATTTAAATGATCATTGATCGCTGAATATCTCTTCCTTCAGAGATACAAAGAAGTTCAGCTATCGCTGAAGCTTTTCCTCAGGTTTCTTCGCGTATGAGTAGAGTCGTCTTTGCTTCACTGATATCCGCATCAGGTCATCAGTAGACTTGTCATTGTTCAGGAGTTTCGTCTTCGATTCAGCTATGAACATCTGTTGACGCGAAACTTTCCTTCAGAGATTACGTTTACTGTGTTACATCAGAAACCATCAACGATAACTGAACAAACTCAGTCTGATCGCTGATAGTGAAACACTAATACATATGAATGTTTATAAGAAAGATCATCAACGATAACTGAACAGACTCAACCTGATTGCTCATGGTGAAACACTAATACATATTAATAACCGTAATTTTCACTAAGTATAAAATAGGGTCGTTATCAAATCACTGAGAGAGTATGGATCAACAGAGGCAAAGGAGTTCGGTAACATGAGTATCGCTTTATATTATTATGGTCATGATTTATAAATTATGAGATCTCACTAGGCTTTATCCTAACACTTGTTGTGGTTGTTGTTTCCTCACATATCTCACCCGTGGTGGAAATTAGGTGGTCGGGCTTGTCATCCAGGCACGTTGGAGATCATGGAGTGTCGGTCTTTTGGGTATACGTGTGAAGAGAGATTTTTGGTAGATTAGCAACACCCGTTTTAATCTAGTTTTTGAATTACTTCTAGATTAATTAGGTTGTTGTAATTTGTTTTGTATCTCATTCTTCGGCCAACTCTATGGTGCAAACTATCCCAATTACTTGTGGGTCTATAGTTGCCCCTTGGGAAGTGTTTATATGTTGAAGTTTCTCCTTTCAGGTTGATTTTGGATGTCTGTGTTTTAAACGTCATATTGCCAAAATTTCAATTTTATTTGATTGAATTTTTAGGGTGTTACAACATATGCTACCATGTTCTTGGGCTGGTACATGGGATCTCGACCCCTATACCTCGAGTCGTGTGATATTTGAAATTTAGAAGACTAGAGAAGTTGATATTGTTGATCAACTTATATATGTCATTAACTTAAACTAGGCCTGTTAAATAGGCCAAAATATAACAAGAGACTTGGAGGAGAGAAAGCTATAGACTCTGCGAAATAATTAACCAAATTGCACATGTAGTTAATCGAGGTCTCTTAATGGTGCAGTTAGAACATGATAATTACTTCTAAACCCAAACCTTGTGTTGATGTTCGGCCCTTGTGTAATGCATCAGTGTGCATACAATTGGTAATTGGTATGGTGAGCTTCAGCGATTGAATTTTTGACATGTTTTTATATCGTGTGCTTTATGTCTATGTATATTTACATATGAATCAAATTCAAACTAATTGAATTTCAACTTGAAAACTGAAGATAAAGATGAAAAACGAATCAACTGAAGTTGCAGAGTAGTTATAGAGTAGAATCTTTAGAAGGTTTGGTAAGCCAAGTTTGTGATCAAAGATCTGACTACTTGACTATATTTTGGCAGATTTGACTACTATAGTTAAATGAAGCACTATGAAGAAGTCACAAGAGAAAAAAGACAACTTGCCCTTAGGGGTGTTCGCAGTGCGGTTTGGGGCAATACCGCAACCGCACCGCATGTGCGGTTGGAGCATTTTCCCAAACCGTACACCGCACCGCATATACCTCAAACCGCACCAAACCGCACCGCGAAATGCGGTGCGGTGTGGTGCGGTTTATGCGGTTTGTTCTTATCGCACTTTATGCGTACAATCCAAAAAATTATAAGTTTAAAATACATTAGAAAGTCAACGATTAAGTGACCGTAGTCCAAAAAGTAAAGAGTTTAAATACATCAAATTCCAAAATACATAATTAAAAATAGTCAAAGAAATAGTTTAAAAAAATAAATTGTTTCAATACGATAAACGGATAAAGTGACGTCTCCAGTCATGAACGTCCTAACCTAAGACATTTTTTCATTTGTTGGGCCATAGACTTTTAAGAGGCTTATAATTAAAATGTTTATTTAGCAAAGTCCAAAACTTAAACTCTTAAAGTCCATAATTAAAAACACAAAGCCCAATTATATAAATATTAAATTAAAAACACAAAGCCCAATTATATATATATGTTTAAAATTAAAAAATAAAAATAATATAAAAGATGCGGTGTGGTGCGGTTTGAACCGCGGTTTGAAAACTCAAAACCGCAAACCGCACCGCATAGTGTGGTTTGGTAAAAATATAAACCGCAAACCACACCGCGAAAGTTCTAAACCGTGTTTTGTGGTGTGGTGCGATGCGGTACGGTGTGGGCGGTAATTTGTACGGTTTGGTGGTTTAGATGAACACCCCTACTTGCCCTTACATGGACTTTAGTGGTTGATTGGGTATGAGGCAAATATTCATTCCTTGAACTGGATAGCTTTATCTTTGTACCACTGTATTTTGGGATTTTCTTAATTGAGAGAAAATAAGTGATTTCCTTCATGAATTTCTTTATGTCTCCTTTTAAGCTACGTTGCCTCTTCAATCTTAGAAATGTCGGTAGTTCTCATGTATATTGTTAGATTTTAGAATTCAACCACACCTTATTCTCAATTTCTTCTATTTTTATATGGTTGATTAAGCTCAATCTATATAGAAATAATAGCCCAGTCGAGTTACCTATAGTTAGCCAAAAAAAAAAGAGAATCAAATTCAATGGTCATGACATAATGTTGTGGTAGATTTAGATTCTACCTTTTTATGATTTTTAGGATCATATAATAGCGTGATCTCTTTGATACATGAAATGGTATGCAAACTACGAATTCAATTTAACAAAATATGAATTTGACATCCATATCACAAATTTGCTTCATGCTTATTTTCACACTCTACATAAGGTAAACCAAATTACGTCTTACTTGGTAAAAAGGTAATTGTATCATGCAATTCACTTACAATTATTCGAATTTTGCATCCCACCGCATTGTGCGGGTAAATAACTAGTTTTAAAAAAAGAAAATTTTAGAGGTTATTTGGTTCATTTTAAAGAATGAGAATGAAAAAGAAAAATGGAAAATACAGGGAATTGAGAATACAATTGATACTGTTTAGTTAAACCAATGTAATCAATGAAAAATTATTTTACATAATATTTTTAATACAAATATATTCCGTCCAACATGAAAATAAAAACTATGTTTCATTTAATATCGAGAGATGAGCTAAACGGGAATAAAATTTTCATCCCCACCCCCCCTCCCCATTTTTTTTTGGTCCGGTATGAAAATTAATGAGTCTGAGATAATTAACCCATTATATTATATCAAAACAAACCATATTTTTCATTATCATTCACATTCCTTATGTATTAATACCCCCAACCAAACACCCTCTCTTTCTTTCTCTTATTAACGCATTATAGCAATATTTAAACATAAAAAGATCATTGCCACTTTAAATAAATTATAAAAAGACCACAACCAATAGTCAAATTATAAGAAGACTACATCCACTTAAAACTTAAAAATTAGAATTCTTTCATTTGAGTTATTTTTATTTTCAAACAACAATCTCTTAGTATTATCTTATTATAAATTTGTTCAAATTTATCGTTCAGATATATTTATGACATGGGTTTTAGATTCTTCACTCACACCTATTCAATCTGATCAAGAAAAAAAAGCTATTAAAATTATATTTGTAAACATGTAAACAAAATACTTTGGATGTCCGAGTCTTGGAATTGGGGTTGGATTAGGTTTACCTTTCTTGTCTAATTGTGAAAACTAATTTGTAACTTCGAGTTCGAAGAACAAGCTATCATAGATAAAACTTCTTGCAATGAAGTTGATTGGGAGTCGAAATCTTTGTAAATGATTTGAGGGTACTTCGAGACTTTGTATTAGAGACGTGGTTTAATTTGGAAAACATCTATTTCAATGAATGCATTTTTAAACTTGTCAAGTTTCATGTATGTTATGCCAGCATTGAATACAGAGTACTTAAAGTTTACAAAGGAAAGAAGACACAGGAATGTATCAAAGTTCTACCTGGGACTATCTAATTCCTCAAAATGAATTAGAGTGAGTCAGATGTTACTTAAACTTCGAATCTGCTATCTTCCAAAAACCGAATGAAGCCCCCAAAGCCATCCTTCCAGAACCTCTACAAAGCTCCAAGCACTACTCATATCCCACTAAAACCTGATATACATGTCAATAAGAAAAAGTGTTAGGCTTAACGTCTATTAAGTTAAACAATTTTTATCATATAAAACATAAGACGGTTAGAACAGACATTTAACTTTAAACATGACCACCCTTTAACATAAGTTATAAAAAGAACTATATTTACTGAGCTTGTAAATTCCAAATCCAAATTATCTATTTTAGATAAATGACCAATATCTAAACTCACTAAATACACGCACAAAGAGCTACCCCAAAATACCATTTATATAAACAAAATTATATATTCCAAACACCGAAAGCATGGGTAATGAAATACCCAAAATTAACACATTTCGGTGACAGGGGAGACGCGATTCCATCGAATGTGGTGGGAACACAAAGTTATGTCACTTATTGAGACCTCAAACCATGTATCCTTGTATACGGCTCCATTGAGAACCACCGGAAAATACCCAAATGATCTTAGTGACTACTCGACCTCTAGAAGAGTCCCACCACAAATGTCACCAGTCTCCATATACGGCTCCAACGAGCAACACTGCAAGACCTAACTCCATATACGACTCAACCGAGTAACCACCGCAAGCTCACTACCAATGACTTGGGTACCCCTCACTAGAATTAAGTGTGTACATCAAAACTCCACACTTAATAATAACATAGACTCTTATGCTTATGGATCAAATGCATTACAATCTAAAATTACATGACACAAATTAAATGACTAACGCATTTAAAACATGTAATATCCAACAAATATGCAATAATGCATCATACATTCAAAGATCCACATTGAGCTATTTAAAACCGGACCAATGTCCCCAAAACTCTTTCGAGTTAAAATCAAGCCAAGAGGCCCATAAAAATACTTGACTAGTTTAAATGGAGTCAAGAAAACCACAATAGTCAAGGGCATATTTTTCAACATGTAACAATCGCATGACACATGTAACATGAATAGGTCCATGACCAACACTTCATAGAAGTTTAATAGTAAAAAAGGTCTAACCTTTTAGTTTGAAATTCCAATCTTTACAAAGCCCAGGAGGGCATTTACCAAATATGTACACTTATGACCCAAAGGCTAAATTGCCATCAATAAAAGTTCATGAGATGTGTAACATCCCAATATGATATTTGACCTCAAACTGGCTAGTAAATCATTCGACTAATTCAACGAATCTAATGAAATTAATATAAATCTGTGGCATCATTTAAAGAGTTAAATAACGATTTTACTCCAAATCATCCAAATATTTCAAGAATATTCATTTGGGAAAATCATGTAACATCTAGCGTCTCAAAACACCCAATATGCACAATAAAACCATTATTTAGGATTTAATGGCTCCAACATGCCCAAATACTTGAATATTCATAAAACTCCATCAAAAGTCAAATAAACTCATAAAGGTGTTTTCAAACACAAAAATGGAGACATTTTGACATGTATATAGTTTTATAAAACAACTAGAACTCACCTTACTAGATTTAGGTTAAATATAAGTTTTACCCCAAAACTTAAGTCTCCTTTGGTGAAGACTTGAAATCTTCAAGTGTAATAACCCCATTTGTTAAAAATGTAAGTTCAAAGGTTGTTTTGTAAAAAGGTTGATTATTGAGGGACCACTTATGTAATTATGGTGGTATAAAAAGATTTTTCTTTCCCCTTATCTTCAATTGGACATGACCTTCTTATTTTCTTCACTTCACCTTTGTGTGTGAGTTTTAGAGAGGAGGAGAAAAGGAAGAGCTCATGGAGATGAAGTATGAATTTCTTTTTAGTTTGGGCTACTTTTTCGAAGGTGTTCGGTTTAGGATTGTAACCGTTATGGCTTTGGATGAAATATTTGGACCTGAGGTGAGTTTTATTTTAATTATTTTCGAACTGAAATGCATATATTATAAAATGGTTATTATTTCGATGTTCTATCAGATTGTTATGTTTGATTTATTACCATTAACTGTGATACGATTTTTATTACATGTTGTTTATTATTAACACATGTGGTTGGATTATAAATTTTTGGGATAAATGGACTATCACAACAGAAGCCGGTTGTGTTAGAACTGTGATGGTCTGAGCAAAGGGTTACATATATAGTGCCCATGAATTTGTTTCGTGTGATGGGCCACAACTGATATTGATTACGATCTTATCGTGGTGTGGGATTAAATTGTGGCAAATGTTGTGGTTAGTTACCTGGATGAGATATTGTGTCTGAGTGTCAATTTATTAAAAATTGGTTCGTTGTGCCTGAGAGCCTACTTTACAATCAAATGATTTATTTATGACATTATGCCAAAGTGATTTTATTCGATTATTTATCGGACAAAGATTTACTCACTAGACCGTATGGTCTAACCCCTGTTTTGTTTTAAAACATATGCATTTCAGGTGAATTTTTTATTGGGATTGATTGCCTGAGAAAAAGAGTAAGCAGTAATTATTGTGGTGAAAGTTGTCTCTAATAACCGGTTCATTAATTTTGTCGGGTTAATTATATTTTTGGTTAAAGGTTATGGTGATTATAGATTGGTAATAATTTAAATCTACCGCTTGATTTATTTACTTTCGTTGTTGCGGATTAGTAAAGATTTTGGATTTTTATGTTAACGGATTCTTGTCGGATTGATTAGTAAGAAATTTAATTATTATTGTGGTTAGAAATATTCTTACCGTCATTGTATTTGAGATGATTCTGGGAACATTATTTTAGTCGACCCTTTTTGGATCGCATATTGGTTGGTTTCCTGCGAAGTGAAATGGTGAATGGTCCGATTTGAGAACATATTAGAATTTTGGGAAGTTGACCTCGTGAAGTCTGTTCATGTATGTATAATTAAGGTAGAGAATTCATGATATCATCTCTGTGGTGTAAGTGACGGTCTTTCCCTTTCGGTAAAATCTTCGGGTTAAAGTCTTGTGCGGTTGTTTGCGTATGGTTGGGTTTGAATTGGTGGGTTAATTGTGCGGAAACATTTTATGTGTCGGTGGTATACCATCTTGGGTATTCGTGAATGATGAGGATGTTATGGTTTGTTCGTAAAGCTGTATGCTTTGGGGTTTTTATTTCCATATTAGGTGTCAACTTTAAGTCTCTGGGGATCTGTTCAGTGCAACCATGAATGAAATATTTCTCGGCATACAAATGTCTTCATGGTAGCTATATTGATTTTAGGCGTCGACTCGTTCTTTCGAGGTCAATGATTTTTGGAATGCTCGAAAGTACCCCCGGATCATAAGAAGTGTTATGTAACATCCTCAAATTTGGTAAAAGCAACTAATTAAAATTTTGGTATAATATCAACATAAGAAACAAAACTCCCTCATACAATTCAAAACTCGGTACATTCCTCAAGTTAAAATTCTATAACTAACCTCAACAAATATAATCTCCAATAATATACAAGTACTAAACCGAAGTCGGGTGTTACTTAACCTCAAACATTAAGTTGCTCTTCCCAAAACAAAGGCGGAAGACTTCAACAAGTTAATCACTCTCCAAGAACGCAATTAGCACTCCTCTCTTCACAGTGTCACTAGAACTATTCCCAACGAAGACTGTTGCACATACCGACAAATAAAAAGGTTAGGCTAACGCCTAGTGAGTTCAAGAGTTTTCAACATTAATAAATATATCGATAAAAAGGAAGAATGCAATTGAAGTCATAGTCTTTCATAATGATATGTTTCAAGTATGAAAACGACTCGTTTTCCAATAATATGCATTTTAGACGAAGGAGACCAAACTGTTTTAAGGACTAAGATCCCAATATAAAACGTTCTTTCGTAAATTGAAGTCAACCCAAAACTCACTCAAAATGAGAATAGAAAGTGGACTCCCGATTTATGAAACGCAGATAAAACTTTATATCTCGAAACACCTAAAACATGGGTGGGGCATAATACTCAACCCATAAACCATGGGTAAAAACACATATAAACAAAATGTCACCGAAGACATGGATAATAAAACTCAATACCCAAAACAACACCTTTCGGTGAAGGGGGAGACCCAAATTCCATCGAATATGGTGGGCACACAAAGTTAAGCCACTTCTTGATGTTCTCGAGCTTCACATAGAGTCATGGATCCCCGTATACGACTCCTTACCAAGCTACCACCGCAAGATGCCCAAATTACCCTAGTTTCTACTTGACCTCTAGATGAGTGTCACAACAAAAGCCACAAGTCCCCGTATTTGGCTCACAATGGGCACCATCGCAAGACTTAGCTCCATATACGGCTCTGCAGAGCACCACTGCAAGCTTCCATAAAAACATGACTTGGGAACAATTCATTAGACATCAAACGCAGACACTAAATTCCACATCCAAATATACGAGAAACTTACCACATCCAAATCTTTAACCACTCAACCAACTATCTTCCATGGGATCTTCCAACTTTCCAAACTCATGCTTCCAAACACAAGACCTTTGAACTTATTAGGGTAGATCCGCTCCAAGATGCTCCAAAACCGATATTGGAGCTCCCAAAATCGTTTCAAGAAGAAGAGAAATGGAGAAGGGGAGTGAAAATGAATCAAACCCTAAAAATGGGATATAAATCGTCAGACCGTTCCAGCGGCCTTGGCCACGACCTCAAGTCGCGGTCCAAGCCATGCGTGCTCTTGAGCCACGGGTCACAGCGACTTACGCGGGCCTAACCACAGCTTGAGGTTGTGGGCCAAGTCGCGCGTGTCGCCTGATGCGCCTTCTCACCCCTTGTGCCAAACCGTTCCCCGACCGTTCACTGTTTCCTTGGCTGATCATTAACCGATCTTTAGGAAATTACGGGTGTTACATGTTAGCCTCAAGGTGATGGAACTTCAAAGAGATTAGATGTTTGTAATTAAGTGACGATGATTAAGATTTCCTTGATTTGTAGTGACCTATATCGGCTGTATGTTTGAGGTTAGAGAATAGTTCGGAGTTGTGCAATAGCCTAATTAGAACTAGCCAACTCCATGGAAAACGTATTGGTACGTCTTTGGAAGGAAGGCTTTACCAATATCAAGGGTGAATTATTAAGAAATCTTGGAATTTCTTTGGGTTGACGTTGATCATTGTAATGCTGATTCAGAATCGTGTTAAGCTGGGGCGGAGTAATCGGTGAGAAGCCAAGTTCACAAACTGCCCTTGAGGTGGTACGTGTAACCTAAGGTTGGGAGACAACCATAGTCTTGTGGTTAGGAACTACCCTAGTAAGTTAAGTGTCCACTCGGAGTACAAGTGTCATGTGCCTTATGGGACACTTGTCGTGAGTATCAGCATAAAGTTTAACGTGATTGTTCTAGAAAGTGGATTAGAAACAATTACTCGTAAACAGAGACAAGCTATTACGAGGGCAACGTTAAACGGAAATCTAGATTTCGAGGACAAAATCTCTTTAAAGGTTGGGAGGTTTGTAACACCCGTAATTTTCGGTGAGTAAAGGTCACCCGGACGTTTTCACAACTTGTAAATGGTGGGGATTATGTTGGGAAAACATTACCTTGAGTTGTTGGGTTACGGGATCTCAAGCACAACGGAAAATAAAACCGTAACCCTCTAAGGACCCATACAAACCGAAATAAATCGCGTGTTTCGAAATTATACCTTATAGTTAACGAGACTTTGAATCACAACAACAAACAAAGGTTGATGCCTCCAAGATATCCACGCGA
Source organism: Arctium lappa (assembly GCA_023525745.1). Taxonomy (NCBI): domain Eukaryota; kingdom Viridiplantae; phylum Streptophyta; class Magnoliopsida; order Asterales; family Asteraceae; genus Arctium; species Arctium lappa. The sequence goes on along the minus strand of CM042062.1, from coordinate 56,672,384 downwards.
ACAATCCGAATCCTTTGCCTTCTCGTGATGCTAGTCTTGGTTTCAAAGACTTAAAAAGAAAAAGGAGCAATAATTGTAATAACCGAGTCAAAAGTAAAGGAATTAAAAATTTGGGGTTAAAATTTAGAAAGGATTAGTGAGGGGGTCTAGAATGAAAAGTTGGAGAGAAAGGGGTTTTAACCCTAGAGACCTTGGGATTTCGGTGTGGCGGCTGAAATTTTTAGACGAAGGTTCTTAGGGCGATTTTGGAGAAGCGATAGGAGAAGAAGATTATTCAAAGATTTCAAGTGTGTGGTTTTGAGTTCTCGTAGAGGTAATCATCTTGTAACCCAAAATCTTTATCTCTAATTTTTTATTTCAGTAGTGGTTTTAATTTGGAGTAATGCTATCGATCTGATGTTAAGTGTTCTGGGTGTGATAATCCGAATGTTAAGATTGTTGGGATTAAGACTTGAAAATGTCTATATATATGTATTCCTTATAGTAATTAATGTTGGGGAAGTTTGTTTGTTATTATCGATTAATTGAGGATCGGGTTCTGTGTTTATTGCTATCGAATCGATCGAGGTTGGGGAACCGAATGACCCCGGTCGACTCACAGACACCGGTCGAGAAAGGTACCCTGATCCACTTAACTCCGGTCACCGGATTGCGTAGGTTGGTCTGGTCGATTTTGAGGCACCGATCGACTTTACATACCGGTCAATTATCGTAGACATCGGTCGAGACGATGACCCCGGTCGAGAAAGGGATGACCAGGATGAGTGAGAGCCCGATCGGCGCTGGGAGGAAGGACCCCGATCCTTGACTCCGGTCACCGGTGGAGGGGGGTTTAGACCCCGGTCGTTTATTGCCTCCGGTCCTCAGATTCTGTGGTGGGACTTAGCCCACATGCTATTTAATGATTCCAGATTCTGTTATGGGCCGAAGCCCACATGCCATTTAATGATTTTAAGATTAGTGTTGGGCTTGATTTTATTGTTGGCTGGACCATTTGAGATTTATTTCAAATTACCATGTTATTAGTTAGTAAAGTTGTGGGTTAATTATTTATAGATTAAGTGACGTTGGGGTTTCTATGTCATGGTCAACCCTTTTATAAATTAGAAAGTTGAGAGAGTTCACCAATCAATATTTTCTTTATAGGTTTCAGTTCGAATCCTAGGAGTAGACGCCGGTTTTTAAGCTAAGGACGTCAGGTGAGTTTTTTGAACTAAAACTTTTGGTAACGAAAGCGTGTGAAATTTAATTTTAAACTTTGGTTTATTTACGATGGCATGATTTTATTAAATTGTTAAGTGTGTTATAAATTGTTGAAATTTAAATGTATGCATACATTATATGTGGAGATTTTGACCTAAGTCGGGGAGTGTGGCCCGCCTACTCGTGTCGGGGAGTGTGACCCGTTTATGCCATTGGGGTGTGTCCCAAAATTTAAGGCAGCGCGAGTTAGACACATCGTCTATGACAGTGGTGTGGTCAGTAGCGTGTTTATCCTTGTGCATTTATTAAATGTTGAATTATTTCTGGAAAGCTATTTTTATTGCTTATTTGTTAGAGGGGACTCACTAGACCTTCGGTCTAACCTCGCTCTTTCAAAACTAAAAATCTTTTCAAGCCGACGTGAGTTAGGCAGAGCTGATAAGGGCAAAGAGAAAGTATAGCGGGAAGAGTAGAAGACCGGTATTTTAGTTTATTCTTATTATATCTCAGTTGTGTATAGGCTGCCTTTGCAAACCTTGGAATTTATTGTACGCTTGGGGCCGCTTTGGCATGGATTTTATTATTAATATTAAGATTTAAATTGTTATTTTGCTATTCTTTGGTTGGGTTGTTTTAGTTGGTATCAGAGCCATAGTATAAGGGATCTAGGTGACCGAACGGGTCTAGACTTAAACTTAGGGAGTAAATCACAACTGAGATTATAGGATGACCGTAGGAAGTCGAGTGATAGAGTAGTGAGGACTGACATGTAAGGTAAATTTAAAATTACATCTGGCCAGTATAATTATAAATTTACAGGTACATGTGCGTGCTTAACCTGCTTTATTGCTTTGGGGTTTACCTTAATGAAGTTGTCTATTGGTGCTTTATTTGTAGCTATGTCGGAAAGAGTGACTAGGAGCAGATCGGTGCCGGCAGTAGAAGTGGCACCAGTGAATGAGATCATTGAGGATGGACCATTTGCTCCTCCTCAGGCAGCTGCAAACCGAGGGAAGGGTCGCGACCGACCTAAGGGGAAAGCGACTACCCAGGTGAACGAGCCAACTGCGGGAACTCTAGGGGGAAATGCGACTCATGTTGTTCGTTGAGCTAGAAGTGTTGAGGCGAGACTTGGTCAAGAACCCTCTCTTCAGGAGAGTTCAGCTTCAGTGAGGGGTCGAAGGCAGGCAAGGAACCGTGGTGGGGGTCGAACGCAGGGATTTGTGACGCAAGAAACCTTTGCGGCTGAGATGGGAAAACTACAAGAAACTCTGAATGCGTTGTTGGCTCAACAAACTACTGAAGTATCGGCAAGTAAGGAAAAGCGTGAGGATAGAGAGGTATCTGAGATTCCTGACTCGCCGGTGACGGCGGTGGGAAGCCACTCGCAGTCAACTCCTACATTATTTACCAAAGCGGTGGTGGAGAGAGGTTGTAGTTTCAAGGAGTTTGCTGCTTGCAAACCTCCTACTTACAAAGGAGAATGTGATCCTGTGCTGGCGATGAAGTGGGTGAAAGGAATGGAATTGGCGTTCGATACCAGCAAGTGTTCTGAAAGGGATAAGGTCGTGTATGCGTTGTCTATGCTGAAAGATGAGGCAGTAATGTGGTGGGACGTGGAGTCAGGGGGCAGGGTTCGGCGGCAGCTAGAGAGATGCCTTGGAATGAGTTTGTGAAGAAATTCAAGACACAGTTTTGCCCTCTGGCGGCAATTAAAAAGTTAGAGGAAGAATTTCTGAGCTTGGAGCAGAGGGATATGACAGTTCGAGAATATACGACCAAGTTCATCGAGAAATCCAGGTTTGCAGAAATCTATGTGCCTAATGAATAAAGGCGGGTGAAGCGTTTCATCTTTGGATTGAGAAGTAATATTCAGGAGTTTGTCTCGAATAGAGAACCTGCTACATTTCAAGTGGCAGTGAATGTCGCCGAGTTGAGAGAGAAGGAAAAGAACCGTCAGGCTACTGAGAGGGGTGGAGACAAGCGGAAATGGGAGGGAACAGTTTGTGATTCCAGACCGTTCAAATCCGCTAAACCTGATCAGCGGGTTGTATCTAAGAATGAGAATAGGTCGTGTAGCAAATGTAATAGAATGCATAAGGGAGAGTGTCTGCTGGAGCGGGAAGGGTATTTCAAATGTGGGAAGATTGGGTACATGACTCGTCACTGCCGCGGGTCGAGATCTTGCTATCAGTGTAGGTCACCTGATCATATCAGGACCGACTGTCCTCAGTTGAAGAAAGGAGCTGCTGGAGGCTATGGAGATAAGGGAGGCGAGAAGAAGGTGGAGCCCGCTCGGGCGAGAGCTAGGGCTTTTAATATGACAGCAGAAGAGGCGGTGGAGACGCTAGATGTGGTAATAGGTACCTTTCCCATAGACTCGACTTTTGCTAAAGTTTTGTTTGACTCGGGTGCAAATCGTTCATTTGTGTCGCCGAATTTCGTGCATAAATTGCTTGTAAAACCCAAGAAGCTTAGTCAAGGGTTTGAAGTAGAAGTGGCAGATGATAGTCGAGTCTTAGTGGGAGAAGTATATGATGGGTGTAGTATAGACATTGACGGTCATACCTTTCCATTACGGTTATACCCGATGGGCATGAGGGAATTTGACGTCATTGTGGGGATGGATTGGTTAGCGTCTAACAAGGCCAATATTGTCTGTAATAAGAAGTTGATTCATATAGCCTTGCCTGATCAGAAGGAGGTTATAGTGTATGGGGATCGTAGGGATAGTAAGTCGTGCTTGATTTCTATGATCAAGGCTAGGCGATGCCTAGTGAAAGGGTGTGTGGGGTTTTTAGCGTATGTGGTAGACGCTAAGAAAGAAAAGAAGGGGTTAGAATCTGTTCCGATAGTGTGTGAGTACTCGGAATTGTTTTCGGAAGATTTAACCACCTTGCCACCGGATAGGCAAGTTGAGTTCAGAATAGATTTGATGCTGGGAGCGGCACCAATAGCAAGGGCTCCTTATCGTTTGACTCCGGCCGAAATGAAGGAGATGATGACTCAACTGCAAGAGCTGTTGGATAAAGGTTTTGTCCATCCCAGTACGTCACCGTGGGGAGCACTAGTGTTATTCGTCAAGAAGAAGGACGGGTCCATGAGAATGTGTATAGACTACCGGGAGCTCAACAAGGTAACAGCCAAGAATAAGTACCCGTTCCCCAGAATCGATGATCTTTTTGATCAGTTGCAAGGAGCGAGTTACTTCTCAAAGATAGATCTGCGTTCGGGCTACCATCAGCTGAAGGTGAGAGAGGAGGATGTACCTAAGACTGCTTTTCGCACAAGGTATGGACACTTCGAATTCCTAGTCATGTCGTTTGGGTTAACGAACGAACCGGTAGCATTCATGGATCTGATGAATAGGGTGTGCAGTCCATTTTTGGACAAGTGTGTCATCGTCTTCATCGATGACATACTAACTTATTCACAGTCCATGAGCGTCCATGAGGTGCATCTGCGATCCGTGTTGGAGTTGCTCAAGCGGGAGAAGTTGTACGCCAAATTCTCGAAATGCGAGTTTTGGCTAAGAGAAGTGCAGTTCTTAGGGCACGTGGTGTCGGAAGACGGGATCAAGGTAGATCTAGCGAAGATTAAGGCAATTGCAGAGTGGGAGGTGCCAAAATCACCGTCTGAAGTGAGAAGTTTCCTTGGCCTGGCGGGATACTATCGAAGGTTCATTCAGGACTTTTCGAGGATAGCCACGCCATTAACAACTTTAACGAGGAAAAATGTTAAGTTTGTATGGAAAGGAACTCCAGAAGAGGCGTTCAGTGAATTGAAGAAAAGATTGAGTTGTGCACCTATTCTATCTTTACCCAACGGTACAGAAGGATTCGTGATTTACAGCGATGCTTCAAAGTTGGGTCTAGGGTGCGTGTTGATGCAAGATGGAAAGGTAATCGCTTACGTGTCTCGGCAATTGAAAGAGCATAAGAAGAATTATATGACGCACGACCTTGAACTAGCAGTTGTGGTGTTCGCGTTGAAGATATGGAGGCAATACTTGTACGGAGTTAAGTGCCAAATTTATATAGATCATAAGAGTCTTCAGCATCTATTCAATCAGAAAGAGTTGAACATGAGGCAACGAAAATGGATGGAGCTACTAAGTGATTATGATTGTGAGATTCTTTACCACCCGGGTAAATCTAATGTGGTGGCGGACGCCTTGAGTCGGAAGGAGCATAGTGCAGTATCTAAAGTGGTGGCGTTTCGAGTTGAAGCAACTTCTAGCTTTTTAGAAGAAGTCAAGATATACCAAGGGGAAGCAGCGTCGGATGAAAACTTGAAAAGCGAAAGAATCGTTGGAATTGTCGACTTGTTAATCGTTGACAACCGTGGGGTTAGATGTTATGAGAAAAGAGTGTGGATTCCAAAGCGGGGAGATCTTCGAAAGAGAGTGTTGGAAGAAGCTCACAAGTCACGATACTCGATACATCCGGGAACCAATAAAATGTATCGAGACCTAAAGCAAAGTTACTGGTGGCCAGGCTTGAAGAAAGACATAGCTTACTTCGTTGAGCGATGTCTAACGTGTTTGAAAGTAAAAGCGGAGCATCAAAGGCCGTATGGAGAATTGCAACCATTAGAAATACCGATATGGAAGTGGGATGAGATAGCAATGGACTTTGTTACTGGGTTACCACGATCACCTAAAGGGCATGATGCTATATGGGTGATAGTGGATCGACTCACAAAATCTTCTCACTTTTTACCGATCAAAGAGACGTACCCGTTGGAGAAGTTGGCTAAGCTGTACATTGATGAAATTGTATCTAGGCATGGGGTGCCGTCATCTATTGTATCAGACCGAGATGCTCGTTTCATGTCGTCGTTTTGGAGAAGCCTTCAAAGAGATTTGGGCACACAACTTAAGTTGAGTACAACGTATCACCCTCAGACGGACGACCAGAGTGAAAGAACCATTCAAACATTGGAAGATATGCTTAGAGCATGTGTTATTGATTTCAAAGGTTCGTGGGAGACTCATCTACCTTTGATAGAGTTCTCTTATAACAATAGTTATCATGCCAGTATCCGAGTCGCTCCGTTTGAAGCGTTGTATGGTCGAAAATGTAGAACACCTTTATGTTGGAATGAGGTGGGTGAAAAGCAGCTAGCAGGACCAGAAATCATGCAAGTGACGGCCGACAAGGTTAATCAGATTCGGGAATGATTAAAGGTGGCTCAAGATCATCAGAAGATGTACGCAAATAAGCGAAGGAAGCCGATAGAGTTTCAAGTGGGAGACTTAGTGATGCTAAAAGTTTCGCCTTGGAAAGGAGTTGTTCGTTTCGGCAAGAAGGCCAAGTTGAGGCCGAGATTTGTGGGGTCGTTTACCATTATGGAGCGTGTTGGGGAGGTAGCTTACAAATTGGAATTACCCGTGGATCTGTGTGGAGTGCACCCCGTTTTCCATGTATCTAATCTGAAGAAATGTTTAGCAGAAAGCGATGTCGTTATACCGTTAGAGGATGTCCAAATAGATGAGAAAATAAGCTATGTAGAGAAACCGGTAGCCATTTTAGATCGTAAAGTGAAGAAAATTAAGGAACAAGAAATTTCAACTTGTGAAAGTTCAGTGGCAATTTCATAAGGGTCAAAAAGCGACTTGGGAGTTAGAGTCGGTTATGAGGAGCCAATATCCCAGTTTGTTCGACGAAGGAATTCTGGGTACGAAATTCTTTTGAGGGGGGATATTGTAATAACCGAGTTAAAAGTAAAAGAATTAAAAATTTGGGGTTAAAATTTAGAAAGGATTAGTGAGGGGTCTAGAATGAAAAGTTGGAGAGAAAGGGGTTTTAACCCTAGAGACCTTGGGATTTGGGTGTGGCGGCTGAAATTTTTAGACGAAGGTTCTTGGGGCGATTTTGGAGAAGCGATAGGAGAAGAAGATTATTCAAAGATTTCAAGTGTGGTTTAGAGTTCTCGTAGAGGTAATCATCTTGTAACCCAAAATCTTTATCTCTAATTGTTTATTTCAGTAGTGGTTTTAATTTGGAGTAATGCTATCGATCTGATGTTGGGTGTTCTGGGTGTGATAATCCGAATGTTAAGATTGTTGGGATTAAGACTTGAAAATGTCTATATATATGTATTCCTTATAGTAATTAATGTTGGGGAAGTTGGTTTGTTATTATCGATTAAGTGAGGATCGGGTTCTGCGTTTATCGCTATCGAATCGATCGAGGTTGGGGAACCGAATGACCCCGGTCGACTCACAGACATCGGTCGAGAAAGGTACCCCGAACCACTTAACTCCGGTCACCGGATTGCGTTGGTCGGTCCGGTCGATTTTGAGGCACCGGTCGACTTTACATACCGGTCAATTATCGTAGACATCGGTCGAGACGATGATCCCGATCGAGAAAGGGATGACTGGGGTGAGTGAGAGTTCGTTCGGCGCTGGGAGGAAGGACCCCGGTCCTTGACTCCGGTCACCGGGGAGGGGGGGTTAGCCCCTGGTCGTTTATTGACTCCGGTCCTCAGATTCTATGGTGGGCCGTAGCCCACATGCCATTTAATGATTTCAGATTCTGTTGTGGGCCGAAGCCCACATGCCATTTAATGATTTTAAGATTAGTGTTGGGCTTGATTTTATTGTTGGCTGGCCCATTTGAGATTTATTTCAAATTACCATGTTATTAGTTAGTAAAGTTGTGGGTTAATTATTTAGAGATTAAGTGACGTTGGGGTTTCGATGTCATGGTCAACCCTTTTATAAATTAGAAAGTTGAGAGAGTTCACCAATCAATATTTCCTTTATAAGTTTCAGTTCGAATCCTAGGAGTAGACGCCGGTTTTTAAGCTAAGGACGTCAGGTGAGTTTTCTGAACAAAAACTTTTGGTAACGAAAGCGTGTGAAGTTTAATTTTAAACTTTGATTTATTGACGATGGCATGATTTTATTAAATTGTTAAGTGTGTTATAAATTGTTGAAATTTAAATGTATGCATACATTATATGTGGAGATTTTGACCTAAGTCGGGGAGTGTGGTCCGCCTACTCGTGCCGGGGAGTGTGGCCCGTTTATGCCATTGGGGGTGTGTCCCAAAATTTAAGGCAGCACGAGTTAGACACATCGTCTATGACGGTCGTGTGGTCAGTAGCGTGTTTATCCTTGTGCATTTATTAAATGTTGAATTATTTCTGGAAAGCTATTTTTATTGCTTATTTGTTAGAGGGGACTCACTAGACCTTCGGTCTAACCCTCGCTCTTTCAAAACTAAAAATCTTTTCAGGCCGACGTGAGTTAGGCGGAGTTGATAAGGGCAAAGAGAAAGTATAGCGGGAAGAGTAGAAGACCGGCATTTTAGTTTATTCTTATTATATCTCAGTTGTGTATATGTTGCCTTTGCAAACCTGGGAATTTATTGTACGCTTGGGGCCGCTTTGGCATGGATTTTATTATTAATGTTAAGATTTAAATTGTTATTTTCTATTCTCTGGTTGTGTTGTTTTAATAATTGTAGGTGATTTTAGAGAGAATTGCAAGACCAAAAAAATTGCATACAATGACATACATTATATATGGTGATGGAAGTATGGCCTAAAAGATCACCATCATCTCCACACCTTACTTGAGTGTAAGAGTGGCCATGCACCATCACTTTCTTACATAACCATACCAAGTCAACTTTATTTATGTCCAACATAAACAATATCTGATTTTATTTAATCAGATTAAATCAATATAAATCAGTTATAATAATTAAACGTTTTAATTATTAAAACTCCTTATTCGAATATATTCAATGCGTGTGACCCAATGGGGTTCTCGACATGTTGGTAATAAATATAAATATCGTATTTATAGTTATAACCAATGATCGATATCTAGCAATACATCATCATCACTCAAATGACGAGAATTGGTGATACATTAAATTATTGGTTTGTAGTCAATTTTAGTTTACATATTTAATTATTTTGTCCTTGATGTCCAGATTGAACACGAGACATTGAATGTGTCATTCTCGTTATGTCCAATCTCTAGTTTATTGATTCCCTGATATATTAATAAAAACACAAATTGATATCTCATATCATTTATCTGAGCATGCATGCATTTCCTTAGTATATATTTATCAAGGGATAAATCATATCTCGATACATGATTAATTCTACCATGTGATTTATAACATACCCAACAATAATTCTGTCACCCAGTTACGGAATGATTAGAACAAATGTCAAAATATATTACTCACAGATAATAAACTCCATATTTCTCAAGTTAGAGAATTACATGTACACTGACCACATGAAAAACACTTATGACACTCACATGGAATCCAATGAAGTGTTCTCATAGTGAGTCTCGTCCGATACACAAAATCTCCATTTTGTACCCATATGTAGATTCAATATCTCTATATGAATCCCTACATATGCTAGTTATTATCATATTACTTCAACCTTAAAACCCAAAATAATATTTAACTAGGGACATTTATAATACATTATTCTAAGGTTATTTATTATGAATAATTAAAAACATAGAATATAACATAGACATAATAAATTGGGCAATGCCTTTTATTTATTAATTTCATGAAACAAAACTCAAAATTACAATCATTGTATGATTAGCTTTTGGGCATTCACTAACAATCTCCCACTTGCACTAAATCCAATCATCCATGCATCGTATACTAATGGATCTACAGTGGCCATCATACTCCTGTTGTGTTAACGACTTGGTTACTGGATCAACAACATTGTTGTCAGTTGACACTTTGCTTATACTAACATCGCGTCTTTCAATAATCTCTCTAATAAGATGATATCTTCTAAGAATATGTTTGGATCTTTGGTGAGATCTAGGTTCCTTGGCTTGTGCTATAGCTCCATTGTTGTCGCATAACAACTCTATAGGACAATCACTGCCAGAAACAACTCCAAGTTGAGAAATAAATTTCTTGATCTAAACAGCTTCCTTAGCTCACAACACCACCATTAAGACAAAACACAAAACCCGACCGCGATCGAAAATCATCTTTGTCCGTTTGGAAACTTGCACCAGTGTAACTATTTACACTCAACTCTTCTTCACCACCATATACCAAGAATGAATCATTTTTTCTTCTTAAATATTTTAGGATATTCTTGATGGCAATCCAGTGACCATCACCTGGATTGGATTAGTATCTACTCGTCATGCTTAAAGCATACGATACATCAGGTCGAGTACATATCATGACATACATGATAGATCCAATTGCCGAAGCATATGGAATCTTACTTATTCGTTCACTCTCTTGAGATGTAGTAGGGCATTGCATCTTTGAAAGTGATATGCCATGAGACATAGGTAAGAACCCTTTCTTGCTATCAGACATGTTGAACCGTTTCAACACTTTGTCTATATATGAACTCTGACTTAAGCCAAGTAATTTCTGCGATCTATGTAACACTATAACACCCCGGATTTCCATTGTGTAACCTTGCTATTCTTATGTTAAGCTTTTGTCGTTAGCTCCATGTTTGGTTGGTTGTCGTTTTGGTTTTTGTGAAGTTTGGGGAGGAACAGTGAATTACGCGAGTTACACCGCGACTAGAGGTCGCAGCACAACCCGCGTAACCCTCTGTTTAGTATAAGATTTTGAGAACTACGCGAGTTATACCACAACTAGAGGTCGCGGCACAACCTGCGAAACCCACTGGATGATTAGGGTATTTGGGACACGAGCGAGTTATGCCGCGAGTTGAAGTCGCGGCATAACCCGCGTGGTTGCTTTGACCGCCTTAAGAGGTTTAGTTTCCCAAAATTCTTTATCACTTATCTCAAATATCTTTTCTCTCTCTCTATTTCTCTATCTCTTTATCTTTCGATCTTCGAAGTCTCGTTTGGTTGCTAGTTTTCGGTGTTTCTAGCAAGGGGTTGGTGTTTTAAGCTTCACCTCTTCGCCGTGATCGTTATCTGGTTTTCTAGGTTTTATTCCAAAAACCTATCGGTGAGTTCCTACTACCTTTTTCAAACTTTATACATATCAAAACTCTTATTTGCGAAATCTAAAGTATTTCTACGGTATGATTTTATGTTCTCTACATTTTGTTATAAATGAAGTTTTTGGTGATTCTCGGGGTTCCCGGTCAGATTTGACCAAAATGACGGGTTCCGCCTTATTGAAGTAAAATGATGTTTTACTTGCACATTATGTGGTCATTTGAAAAGAATGTTTATGAACTTATTTTAATGAATTTCATTCTTACCAGAAGTTGAACTGGGAGTAGCATTTTGTTTATAAAATGTACTTATACCATATATTTGTTTATGGTTGGTCACATATGTTGTTGTGACGAGTCCTTACCATTACTAGAGGATCCCTAGGTTTTGGAGTAGACTGTTTTGTTGGGAGGCTATATTCCCCAAATATGTAGCTATGGATCACATGTTCCGTGATGAGTTTATGGTACGGTTATGTGAGGCCGGTTACTAGCCATGGTTCATGGTGATCCTAGTGAAGGAGTATACATTGGTTTCCCTTGGGAGCGCGATCTCACCTCGTAGCACGGACTCTGGGTTCATTGCTGAGGACTCCAAGTGTTTAGCTCATAACTCGGATTTGTGGTCTACTTTGTGTTACACCACTCTCCTTGGTAAAATGGTCCTTTTATCACCGTTTAAGAGTTTTGGACCGAAGAGGCCCGGTTGTGGCGAAATGTTATCTTTACGAACTAAACCTTTATGAAAAGATTTCTTTATGATACTGATGTTTATATCTTTTGAGCTTTATAAACTGTATGTTCTCACCAGGCTTTATAGTCTGACACTTTTTCTCAAATGATGTGTATAACAGGTTTCCATTAGCGGTGTGTGCCGGGGTTTTTGGAGAGACGAGTTTTGAGTCTCGGGGTTTTTGGAGATGTTTTAAGTATTGTTGCTGGGCATTGTTAAGTCCCATTCTTTTGATGAAATCCTTGTATAGAATTGTATAGTCTTAAGGACTGATCCCATTTATGGGAAGTTAATGGAATTGCTTACGTCATATTGTCAGGTTTCCAGGTTTTAATTTACTCTGATTTTTTGAGGTTGTTACAAGTTGGTATCAGAGCTCTAGTTTAAGCGAACTAGGCATGAATGTTAGATGTCTAGACTTAGACTGCGTATGCTAAGAATTGATCCGCGAGATTTGGGGTAGAGCTCCTAAGATGGGTTAGTCTTAGAATCAACGGAAAGTACAGTTATCAGGCGTTGTAATAGTGGTGACAAGAACCGTTATGTGTTGTATGTTCATAATTTCACTTAGCTAATGTTATTATGAGGATATTGTACGTAAGAGTCCTTGATTTGCTGTTGATATGACAATTGATAATGTGGTAGTACGTTTTCCTTTCGTGTTTTCCTATCTCTCTCTTATCTCTTTCCTTGTTCTGTGAAGTTGTTCAGCATGGTGAATACGCGTGGTAGACCACGTACTCGTGTTGATGGCATGGAAGCGACAACCTCCACCGCTGATCGGCCGGAAGGAGTTGAGGTTGTCGTGCGTCCGCCAGTTCAGCAAGTACTAGGTGGGGGGCCAGAGGTCATTCCGCGAGTAGACCTGGCTTCGTCCCACCCAGTCGTCAGGGATGTTAATCCCCAGTCAGAGTTGTTGGCCAGCGTAATGTTGGCGATGAGAGAAGAGATGGCTAAGCAGCAAGAGTTTCTGCTGAAAGCGATGGAGGACCGTGACGTGAATCATCGGAGGAGTGAGACGGTGGTAGAGAACGTCGTAGCAGGTTCGGGAGGCGATGGTATAAGGGTCGTGTCGGTAGAGCGCGGGATTTCTGGTGCTCCGGGGAATAGGAAGAGTTGTTCCTATAAGTCCTTTCTGAGCTGCAGACCGCCTGAATTCTTCGGTTCAGATGACCCGGCGGTATGTGTAAAGTGGATCCGAGCGGTTGAGCAAGCTTTTGGCTCTTCCGAATGTGGTGATGATCAAAGGGTGCGGTTCGGTACCCAATTGCTGAGGGACACTGCACTCATCTGGTGGAATATCATCCAATCCACTCTATCTCCTGAAGTGTTGGCCCAGTTGTCTTGGGCCGAGTTCAAGAAGAAGCTACTAGAAGAGTTTTGCAACGAGAGGACCATGGATCGAATTGAGAAAGAATTCCGGTCCTTGGTGAAGGGAAGCCTGACGGTGAGGGAGTACACCCGTCAGTTTATGGAGAAGCTGGGTCTGGTGGGGCACGCTGCCCCAACAGAAAAAGATAAAATGAAAGCTTATCTCAACGGCTTACCAACGGACATGCAATCGATGGTCCATAATTTCAAAGCTTCTAACCTCTGAGAGATGGTGGAGGAAGCTCAATTCATGGAAGAGATGTTCGCGAAGAGCAAATCTGAGAATTCTGTGATAGTGTCTGATAAAAGAAAGTGGGAGAGCAGTTCAGTACCTCCCAAGTGGACCCGACCTTTTGTCGGAAACCGCAACTTCGGTAGTTATCAGGAAGCAAGGTGGTGCCCGAGGTGTCGGACCAAGCATCACGGTAACTGTTACAACAATTCTCAAACTTGCTTCAAGTGTGGGAAGCCTGGTCATACTGTCAGAGATTGCCCGGTCAGGGGGATCATCTGTTTTGAGTGCAAGACACCGGGACACTCGAGGAAGGATTGCCCGAAGCTTGTGTCGGGTAGCGCGCCAGCAAGGAAGGAGAACCCTCCGAAGGTTCCGGGTCGAGCATTTTAGATGACGGCCGAAGAGGCTAGAGCATCCGCTGATGTGGTATCGGGTACTTTTCTTATAAACTCCGTACCTGCTCGTATTTTGTTCGATACGGGTGCTAGTTTCTCTTTCGTATCTGAATTGTTCCGTCAGAAAATTGCTATTCCCACTACTAGTCTTGAGGATGCATTAGTGGTAGAAATAGCCGATGGTAGTCAAGTTCTGATCCACGAGGTTCTGAAGCAGTGTACTCTTAGTATCGAGGGGAGAGAATTCTCAATCGATCTATTGCCGATGTTAATCGGGGGTTTCGATGTTGTGGTTGGCATGGATTGGTTGTCAAACAATCATGCCGAGATCATATGTTCTAAGAAGTTGATTCGACTTCCCAACCCCTCTGGTGAAGTCGTGGTCATCTATGGTGAAAAGAGGAAGGGTGAAGTGGCAATAATCACAATGGCAAGAGCACGCAAGTGTTTAGTAAAAGGATGTTCGTCTTTCCTATCCTATGTGATCGATGCCAAGCTAGAGAAGTCAAAGCTGGAAGATGTGAAGATCGTGCGTGAGTTTCCAGATATCTTTTCGGACGACTTGCCCGGGTTACCACCCGATCGTCAGGTAGAGTTTCGGATTGATCTTGTGCCTGGCGCTGCACCGATCGCTAAAGCACCTTATCGCTTAGCGCCATCGGAGATGCAAGAGATGGTAGCACAACTCCAAGTGCTATTGGAGAAAGGCTTTATAAGACCGAGTTCGTCACCTTGGGGAGCTCCGGTCTTATTTGTCAAGAAGAAGGATGGCACAATGAGAATGTGCATTGACTACCGTGAGTTGAACAAAGCTACAGTGAAGAACAGGTATCCGCTTCCGAGAATAGACGACTTGTTCGATCAACTTCAAGGAGCGGGTTGTTTTTCAAAGATCGACTTACGTTCAGGTTATCACCAAGTGAAGGTAAGAGAAGAAGATGTTCCGAAGACAACTCTCAGAACGCGTTACAGCCATTACGAGTTCCTTGTAATGCCTTTTGGCCTGACGAACGCACCAGCTGTGTTTATGGATTTAATGAATAGAGTATGCCGACCATTCCTCGACAAGTCGGTCATTGTATTCATTGATGACATACTAGTGTACTCCAAGAGTGAGTTAGAACACGAACAACATCTACGTGAAGTTCTAGAAGTGTTGAGAAAAGAGAGGTTGTACGCCAAGTTTTCAAAGTGCGACTTTTGGCTTAAAGAAGTACAATTTATGGGTCACGTAGTCACTCGGGTCGGAGTGAAGGTTGACCCCTCCAAGATTGAAGCTATGATGAATTGGGAGCCTCCTAAGAGTCCGTCCGAGATCCGAAGTTTCTTGGGTCTGGCGGGATACTACAGAAGATTCATCAAAGACTTTTCCAAAATCGCTTCTTCCTTGACAGTTCTGACTCGGAAGAATGTGAAGTTTGAATGGACCGAAACCCAAGAGAAGGCGTTCCGGATCCTTCAAAAGAAGTTGTGTGAAGGTCCGATCTTGACGTTACTTGAAGGGTCGGAAGATTTCGTGGTTTACAGCGACGCTTCAAAGATGGGATTGGGTTGTGTGTTGATGCAACGAGGCAAGGTGATCGCTTATGCCTCGAGGCAGCTTAAGATACACGAGCAGAATTATCCAACCCATGATCTGGAGTTAGCAGCAGTGGTGTTCGCTTTGAAACTTTGGCGACATTACCTCTACGGCACGAAATGTACTCTATACACGGATCACAAGAGCCTGAAGTATGTCTTTGATCAGAAAGAGC
Source organism: Arctium lappa (assembly GCA_023525745.1). NCBI lineage: Eukaryota > Viridiplantae > Streptophyta > Magnoliopsida > Asterales > Asteraceae > Arctium > Arctium lappa. The sequence goes on along the minus strand of CM042062.1, from coordinate 56,656,739 downwards.
TGAATATGAGGCAAAGGAGGTGGCTCGAGTTGCTTAAAGATTATGACTGTGAATTGCTTTACCACCCAGGTAAGGCAAACGTGGTGGCCGATGCGCTAAGTCGGAAGGACTATAGCGGAAGTTTTCGAGCTACCCATTCAAGAATCGAGCTTGTGTCTAGTCTTGTTGAGAAGATCAAGACATCACAGGTGGAAGCACTGTTAGAAGAGAATCTAAAGGATGAAGTCATGACTGAGCAGCGTTTACTCTTAACGAAAGATAGCCGTGGAGTGAAACTGTTCAGCGGTCGTGTATGGGTGCCCAAAGTTGGGGGTAACCGTGAGCTGTTGTTAGAAGATGCACACAAGTCTAAGTATTCCATACATTCGGGAAGCACAAAGATGTACAGGGACTTGAAGTTGCACTATTGGTGGCCGGTAATGAATCTTGATGTGGCACGTTACGTTGAGCGTTGTGTGACGTGTTCGCAAGTTAAAGCCGAGCATCAGCGACCATATGGGAGTCTCCAGTCCTTAGAGATTCCCGAGTGGAAATGGGAGCATATCACCATGGACTTTGTGACGAAGTTGCCTAAAACTCTTCGAGGTCACGATACCATCTGGGTGATAGTTGATAGATTGACGAAGAGCTCTCACTTCTTGGCTATGCGCGAGACTCTAGCGATGGATAAGTTAGCAAAGCTTTATATCGATGAGGTGGTCTCGAGGCACGACATACCATTGTCGATAGTGTCGGATCGCGACATTCGGTTCACTTCGAACTTCTGGGATGGATTTCAGAAAGAGCTTGGTACTTGAGTGAAGTTGAGTACAGCTTACCATCCGCAGACCGACGGACAGAGCGAGCGGACGATCCAAACTTTGGAAGACATGTTGAGGTCTTGTGTCATCGATTTCGGGGGTAGCTGGGACACTCACCTGCCTTTGGTGGAGTTTTCCTACAACAATAGCTACCACTCGAGTATCGGTATGGCACCCTTTGAGGCTTTGTATGGACGGAAGTGTCGGACTCCCGTGTGCTGGCTTGAAGCAGGAGAAAAGCAATTCGCCGGACCTGAAATCGTGCAAGAGACTGCCGATAAGGTCAAGGGCATTCGCGAAAGAATGAAAGCGGCTCAAGATCGTCAGAAGAGCTATGCCGATAAGAAGAGGCGACCGATGGAATTCCAAGTGGGCGACCGCGTTATGCTTAAGGTGTCGCCGTGGAAAGGCATTATACGGTTCGGAAGACGAGGGAAGTTGAGTCCCCGTTTCCTTGGACCTTTCAAAGTGCTTAAACGGGTGGGTTTGCAAGCCTACCAGTTGGAACTGCCACCGGAGTTGAGTGGAATACACAACACGTTTCATGTTTGCTACCTCCGGAAATGTTTGGCGATGGAAGACAGTGTCATTCCCCTTTAAGAGTTAAGGGTAGACGAAGGTAACCGTTGTGTGGAAGAACCCGACGCCATCTTAGAGAGAAAGTCTAGGAAGTTGCGTCATAAAGAAGTCACCTTGGTCAAGGTGCAGTGGAAGCATCATCGGGGAACGAATGTGACGTGGGAAGCCGAGGAGGATATGATGCGAAGATATCCTCATCTTTTCGAATAGTTAGGATTTCGGGGACGAAGTCATTCCCAAGTTGGGGAGGATTATAACACCCTCGGATTTCCGTTGTGTAACCTTGCTATTCTTATGTTAAGCTTTTGTCGTTAGCTCCGTGTTTGGTTGGTTGTCGTTTTGGTTTTTGTGAAGTTTGGGGAGGAACAGTGAATTACGCGAGTTACACCGCGACTAGAGGTCGCGGCACAACCCGCATAACCCTCTGTTTAGTATAAGATTTTGAGAACTACGCGAGTTATACCGCGACTAGAGGTCGCGGCACAACCCGCGAAACCCACTGGATGATTAGGGTATTTGGGACACGGGCGAGTTATGTCGCGAGTTGAAGTCGCGGCATAACCCGCACGTGGTTGCTTTGACCGCCTTAAGAGGTTCAGTTTCCCAAAATTCTTTATCACTTATCTCAAATATCTTTTCTCTCTCTCTATTTCTCTATCTCTTTATCTTTCGATCTTCGAAGTCTCGTTTGGTTGCTAGTTTTCGGTGTTTCTAGCAAGGGGTTGGTGTTTTAAGCTTCACCTCTTCGCCGTGATCGTTATCTGGTTTTCTAGGTTTTATTCCAAAAACCTATCGGTGAGTTCCTACTACCTTTTTCAAACTTTATACATATCAAAACTCTTATTTGCGAAATCTAAAGTATTTCTACGGTATGATTTTATGTTCTCTACATTTTGTTATAAACGAAGTTTTTGGTGATTCTCGGGGTTCCCGGTCAGATTTGACCAAAATGACGGGTTCCGCCTTATTGAAGTAAAATGATGTTTTACTTGCACATTATGTGGTCATTTGAAAAGAATGTTTATGAACTTATTTTAATGAATTTCATTCTTACCAGAAGTTGAACTGGGAGTAGCATTTTGTTTATAAAATGTACTTATACCATATATTTGTTTATGGTTGGTCACATATGTTGTTGTGACGAGTCCTTACCATTACTAGAGGATCCCTAGGTTTTGGAGTAGACTGTTTTGTTGGGAGGCTATATTCCCCAAATATGTAGCTATGGATCACATGTTCCGTGATGAGTTTATGGTACGGTTATGTGAGGCCGGCTACTAGCCATGGTTCATGGTGATCCTAGTGAAGGAGTATACATTGGTTTCCCTTGGGAGCGCGATCTCACCTCGTAGCACGGACTCTGGGTTCATTGCTGAGGACTCCAAGTGTTTAGCTCATAACTCGGATTTGTGGTCTACTTTGTGTTACACCACTCTCCTTGGTAAAATGGTCCTTTTATCACCGTTTAAGAGTTTTGGACCGAAGAGGCCCGGTTGTGGCGAAATGTTATCTTTACGAACTAAACCTTTATGAAAAGATTTCTTTATGATACTGATGTTTATATCTTTTGAGCTTTATAAACTGTATGTTCTCACCAGGCTTTATAGTCTGACACTTTTTCTCAAATGATGTGTATAACAGGTTTCCATTAGCGGTGTGTGCCGGGGTTTTTGGAGAGACGAGTTTTGAGTCTCGGGGTTTTTGGAGATGTTTTAAGTATTGTTGCTGGGCATTGTTAAGTCCCATTCTTTTGATGAAATCCTTGTATAGAATTGTATAGTCTTAAGGATTGATCCCATTTATGGGAAGTTAATGGAATTGCTTACGTCATATTGTCAGGTTTCCAGGTTTTAATTTACTCTGATTTTTTGAGGTTGTTACAAACACCCTCAAAATTGGGAAGAACAACTAATTTAAATTTTTCAACAAAGCCTCAAATAAAGATAAATCCCTTACAACAAGTCCATAATTGAATTAATAATCTAGGTTTAACCATCAACACATAAATCAAATCTTACACAAAGACTAAATAAGGTCGGGTGTTACTAAAACCCAAATACCAGTTGCTATTCTCAAGATAAAGGCGGAAAACTACACCAAGCTACTCACCCTCGTGGATGTAACTAATACTCAACTCTTTGCAACAACTTAACGATAACACCATTCCCCAACCGGAACCTGATGCACATGCCGACAAATAAAAAGGTTAGGCTAACGGAGTTTTCAATATAAATAAATACATATTGTTAAAGGAAAGAAAGTCATTTAAATCATGAATTTCCGAAATGATTTGCTTTAAATATGAGAAGACTAATTTTCCAATAATGCACATTTTAAAGACGAATACCCCGACGTAAAACATTCATTCATAAAGTAAATTCAACCCAAGATTCACTCCAAACGTGAATATAAAACGACTCCCAATTTATGAAACGTGAATAAAACTTCATATCCCAAAACACCCAAACACGGATGGAACATAATACTCGACCCATAAATCATGAATAAAACCCATATATATGAAACGTCACCAAAAACATGGATACTAAAATACAATACCCAAAAGAACACCTTTCGGTGATGGGGGAGTCCTGATTCCATCGAATGTGGCAGACACACAAAGTTAAGCCACGTATCTATGTTATAAGCATAACTTCAAGGATGGACAACCATTGACATCAACCCTATTCATGGATCTTTAGTCAAGGAATGCATCAACCCTATTCATGGATCTTTACCTTGGGACCTCACCATCCTTGACATGCTTGTTCATTTGGAAACTTACATCGTATTACCAATGCCTATTTCCAAATTACAACTCGGGGACCTTATCCCAAATTTACATGATAAACCGACCTCTATGCCTATGGATCCAATGCATTACAGTCTAAACATTACATGACTCACAAGAATGACGACGCACTCAAAACATGTTATTTCCATGAAGACGCAATTAAATGCACCATAAAACCAAAACTCCTCTTCGGTCCCATAAAACCAAAACATGAAGACGCAAATAAATGCACCATAAAACCAAAACTCCTCTTCGGGCCCATAAAATGGGGCAAATGCCCCCAAGACTCATTCGAGTCACAACCGAGCCAAAAGCTCCACCCATTAACCGACCAATGACCAAAATCATAAAATGTGATAAACACAAGTGACACGTTTATGCAATCTCACACTCCAAAAAGCATTAGTAAACACTACACGACATTAGACCGAGACAAGTCATTTTCCAACGAGTACTTACCCTTTTATTCTTTCAAAACGTCTCATAACCCAAGAGCACGTATTTCTCAAAACATGTGTTAAAATGCATTTATACTCAAATGACTTCATTTCATGACATAAGTTATCAAAATACCATTACTTATGATTTACTCATAAAAATGCCCCAAATTCCAAATGTAGGTAGTTTACAAAGCTTGTAAAGTTAAACACTTCAATTAATTAAGACTAAAAAAATATTCAACAATCAATAATTTCATGTAAATCATGCAAACATTTAAAAATTAACATTTTGGCATGTACACCATTTTTACAAATCAACTTGAACTCACCTTGCTAGATTAATTTAGGCTAAATCTAGATTTTACCCCAAATGAGCTTCCTTGAAGAAATTTGAATCCACCAACCGGATCTTCAAAACTTAGATCAACAAGTTTCCAACCATAAATATACATAACCAACCATTTAAAATCGATCCCCAAACATCTTATATCAAAGTCCCCAAATTTAGCCAAAACCCTAATTTTGACCTAACTTTCCCAAAGTCATCCAAACTGAAAATGGAGAAACATAATACTAGGAAATCATCCATGGTGTGATTATAACACATAAAGAAGCTTAGAAATTGAGGGGATGAACTTACAATTAGGTTTTTGAGCAAACTCCCAAAACTTGGAAAACCCAAGAGGTTGAGTTTTCAAGAAATGGTGATGAACACTTGAATCTTGCTCAAGAGGTTGAGGTTACAAGTATAGATGATGAGAGAGTACAAGGTTGTAGGGGAAAACCCCCCAAAATGTGTTCGGGTTCAAAGGGGAGGGTGGAGAATCATCTTGGGGAAGAAAATGGAAGAGCATGAGAGGTAAAAAGGAGGAAATGGCTAAAAACCCTAAATTTAAAGCGGTCTGGTACTCGTCGACGAGAGTGCCCTGCGAGAGTGACACCTTGTCACAATCGCGGGCACAATCGCCCGCTTCTCCCAAATCTCGGTACAAGGGCTGCGAGAGTGCCCCGCGAGTGTGACACTCTGTCACAATCGCGGGCATAATCGCCCAAGACGTACCGAGCTCCAATCAGTTGACCTTTCGAACTGAGGCGTTCCCGATCCAAACTTCTAACTTCATAAGGGTTTATAATTAATGGTTTTCGATTAGAAACTAGAAAAGAAAGGCAAGACAAGGCTTATCAAAAATACGGGTGTTACAATCTATCTCTATAGATCCGAATGCCTAACACATAGGCAACTTCACCTAAGTTTTTCATTGAAAAACATTTTCCTAACCAAGCCTTTACAGACCCAAGTGTCGGAATATCATTTCCAATGAGTAGTATGTCATCTACATACAATAAAAGAAATGATATGATGCTCCCACTAACATTTTTGCAGACACAAGGTTCATCCTCATTTTTTGAGAAGCCAAACTCTTTGATCGCTACATCAAAATGATGATTTCAACTCCTTGAAGCTTGCTTCAATCCATAAATAGATCGTTGCAACTTGCATACCTTATGAGATTTTTCAGGAGCGACAAAACCTTCGGGTTGTATCATATATACGTCCTCAAGTAACTTTCCGTTAAGGAAAGCGGTTTTGACATCCATTTGCCAAATCTCATAATCGTGATATGCTGCAATGACTAGTAAAATTCTAATAGACTTAATCATTGCGACTAGAGAGAAAGTGTCACCATAATCAACACCATGAATTTGTTTGAAACCTTTTGCAACCAATCGAGCTTTATAGGTAATCACATTACCATCCATGTCGGTCTTTTTCTTGAATACCCATTTGCACCCTATGGGTCGTACCTCGTTAGGTGGGTCAATTATGTTCTAAACTTGGTTTTCATACATGGAGTTCATTTATATTCTCATAACATCTAGCCATTTCTCGGAGTCAGTGCTTTCCATAGAATCTTGGTAACTAGTGGGCTCATCATCCATGAGCATCACATCCCCGCTATGAGTGATGAGAAATCCATATCTCTCAGGCTCATTACGTTTTCTACTAGATCTACGAGCACTTAGTGTTATGACATCATACGGCCTTTACACGTCACTTTGTGGATCCACACTTACTTGTGGTGTCTGTGTTGGTTCCATCTGTGTTGACATATTTTGATCTTGAACAATTTCAAGTTCTACATTCCTCCCACTGATACCTTTGGAAATAAATTCATTTTCCATGAAGACACCAGTACGCCCAACAAACACTTTGTTGTCATGAGGATGATAGAAGTAGTATCCCATAGTTTCTTTGGGATATCCTACAAATATGCATTTATCAGATTTTGGTTCTAATTTAGTTGTGATTAGACGTCGTATGTAAACCTCACAACCCCAAATCTTCATAAAAGATAATTTAGGACTCTTCCCAGCCCATATCTCATATGTTGTCTTTTCAACAGATTTTGATGGAACTAGGTTTAGTGTGAAAGTCGTTGTCTCTAGATCATATCCCCAAAAGGATGTTGGAAGGTAAGCTTGACTCACCATAGATTGTACCATGTCCAACAGTGTACGATTCCTCCTTTGGGAGACACCATTCCATTGTGGTGTTTCAGATGGAGTGAGTTGTGATACAATACCATAATTTCTAAGGTGATCAAGAAATGCATGGTCTAAGTATTCGCCACCTCGATCAGATCGAAGAATCTTAATACTCTTTCCAAGTTGGTTTTGTACTTCATTTTAAAATTCTTTGAACATTTCAAAGGACTCTGACTTATGTCGCATTAAATATACATAGCCGAACCTACTAAGATCGTCAGTAAATGTAATGAAGTATCTATAACCACCTCTAGCATTTATGTTCATTGGACCACATACATCACTGTGTATGTTTTCCAATACATCACTTGCTTTCTCACTTTGTCCAACAAAATGAGCCTTTGTCATCTTTCCCATTAAACAAGCTTCACACGTCCCATATGATTCAAAATCTAATTTGTTCAATAATCCATCTTTATGGAGTTTGGAAATGCGAGTTTCGTTTATATGGCCAAGACGGCAATGCCAGAGATAGGTTAAATTTGAACTATTTGATTTGACCTCCCTTTTATCTATGTTATAAATCGGATTATCCATATTAAGAACATAAAGACCATTGATCAAGCTTGTGTCACCATAATATATATTACCAAAAGAGAATGAACAACATTTGTTCCAAATATTAAAGGTAAAACATTTCCTGTCCAAACAAGATAAATAATTCAAATTTATAGAAATAGATGTTACGCAATAACAATCATCAAGTTCTAATAATAATCCGGTCGGTAAAGTTAACAAAATAGATCATATGGCTATAACAACAAACTTTGCCCCATTTCCAACACACATATCAACTTCATCTTTGCTCAACCTTCTAGTCCTTTTTAGTTCCTGCACGTTTCTACAAATATGAGAACCACATCTAATATCTAATACCCATGATGTATAAGAAGTAGAAAGATTAGCTTTTATCACATAGATACATGAAGTGGAAGTTACATTTCCTTTCTTCTTTTCCTGAAGGTAGAGATGACAGTTCCTCTTCCAATGCCCGGGTTTGTTGCAATGAAAGCACTCACCCTCATTAGCTACAGTTACCTTGGGTTTCTTAACGCCTCCTTTTGGCTTCAAAGATTTAGAAGTGGGTTTGGCAATTGAATTTCCTTTGCCTTTCCTTTTCTTGTCCTTACGGACCATCAAAATGGTGGACTTGTTCTTTGCAAACTCTTGTTCGACTGTTCGTAATATATTGAACAATTCTGGAAAGGATTTGTCAAAGTCATGCATGTTTTAGTTCATCACGAATTAACTATAGCTATTTGGCAACGATTACAAAACTACATCAATGGACAACTCCTTTCGTAAAGAAAAACCTAGTCCTTCAAGACGTTTAATATGCCCAATCATTTTAAGCATATGAGTGCCAACAGGGCTACCTTCGGATATTCTACAACGGAACAGTTCCTTGGACGTTTTGTACCTCTCATGTCTCGCTTGCTCTTGGAATAACAATTTTAGGCGTTCGATCATATCAAACGCCCCCATGTTTTCATGTTGCTTCTGAAGCTCAGGTTCCATGGTTATTAGCATTAGACATGAAACGTCCAAAGCATCTTCATCATGTTTTTTTAAAGTGCCCCTTTCAGTTTTAGGAGCACTGTAATTAGGCATTTCAGGGATTTGTTGCTCCAAGACATACAGTTTCTTTTCAGCTTTGAGGACAATTCTCAAATTACGATACCAAATGATGAAATTTGTTCCACTTAGTTTTTCTTTCTCAAGAATCGATCACAAAGTGTTTTTCTTAGTGTCATGAAATTTTATTGTTTATTAAGGACTTTCATCAAACAAGCTCCCACTATTTTAATCAAAACAACAACCTCTTTTATTGTTTCGGAAAACATCATAAGCTTTCTAGCGGGCCAAGATCCATATTCTCATTATCGATCAATTTAACTTTAGCTAACCGATCAACCAATAATGTTTTAGGTAAGCAACAACATTGCTAATTACATCTCTATGTAACTCTTGGATAGTTAGGTAAATAACTTTTATTTAAATTCATCATATGAATGTTCCCAACACATGCCTCCAAATCCCCAATCCTATTAGGCTTAATTTTGGTTAAGTCTGGCCCAAAATGGCTTGTAGGAATCATATGCTTACCCTATCTTACTAAGATTAAAGAGAGTACACAACTTTAGTATGACCTACCCTCGATGATCAAAGTCTTGACAAGTGTCATGTTTGGAAGACATCTTAAGCTTAATATATATTTTGGTGAGGGATTTTAGTTAGTTTGATTTTACCTTTCTTTCTTTTGTAATAGATCGTTTCCTCATAGTTTGATTTAACCGGAATCCAGATTGGAGGAGGATCACGAGGATCACTTAAATATCTTCCTTTCTTTGGCGGTTTAGGCCTTTGTGACAAAACCGGTTGAAATCTTACTATGATGTACTAAGACCTTATCATTCAAGATCGACGGTCCACTTTATATCTTATATAAATACCAATTTTTATTTTATCAAAACTCATTTTGATGTGTAAAACTCCTTTTACTTATATATTTTAAAATCATATTTTATTTTAAAATGTTGTAACAAGTATCACATACATACAAACACGCATAATATATCACAATATATACAAAGCGTAAAAATAAATGTGAGATAGTTATATCCCCCTATACGATATTCATAGAGCCAAGTATGAATATCATTACATAAAATAAACTATTATGGTTCTAAGTCTTCTCATCTTCATTACTTCATAACGCTTCCATCTCTTGCTTTCTTTTATACAAAATACTTTACATTTCAAACAAAGAAACCCTCGAATTACATTCGAGGGGATTGGATGAGAGGAGAATGTAAAAAGAGAGTATATAGAGAAAGACACGACATGCAAGTCGTATTTATAAAATATAATACATCCATGAGTAAGGGCTATAACCATTCACCAAACAAATCACATTATACATATTCAATCACATTGAAATATAAAACCGATTTGCATCACCACCGTATAAAAATAATACAAAACTCATACGATATCGAAAAAAGGGTGATTCAAAGTACTTTGGAAAACTAACAAAAAGATACACATCTTTTATGTTTTAGGATTTCAAAGATCTAGAACCCTTATGGGTCGAAAATAAAGTCAAACCCGTAGTGGATTCGATTTTCGGGCAGCATTGCGACACTGTCGTAAAAAATTCATACAAAGTCGAAATGATGCGATTCAAAAGCCCGTGGAAACTTAACAGAAAGCTCCACGTTTTTCATGTTTTAAGTTTTCTCATATTCAGAATCTTTCTAGGACGAAAAAACCAAAACATTTACGAAACAAAAACATACAACAACAAAACAGTTTTAAAAATGCATGCATGGCACATAAAACCGATCTAAAGGTTCGTAAGTAGCTCTGATACCACTGTTGGGTTACGGGATGTCAAGCACATCAGAAAATAAAACCGTAACCCTCCAAGGACCCATACGAACCGGAATAAATCGGGTGTTTCAAAATTATACCTCACAGTTAACGAGACTTTGAATCACAACAACAAACAAAGGTTGATGCCTCCACGGTATCTATGCAAACAATCCAAATACTTTGCCTTCTAGTGATGCTAGTCACAGTTTCAAAAACCTAGAAAGAAAAAGGAGCAATAGTTGTAGGTGATGTTAGAGAGAATTGCAAGACCAAAAAAATTGCATACAATGTCATACATTATATATGGTGATGGAAGTATGGCCTAAAAGATCACCATCATCTCCACACCTTACTTGAGTGTAAGAGTGACCATGCACCATTACTTTCTTACATAACCATACCTAGTCAACTTTATTTATGTCCAACATAAATAATATTCTGATTTTGTTTAATCAAATTAAATCAATACAAAACAGATATAATAATTAAATGTTTTAATTAATTAAACTCCTTATTCGAATATGTTCAATACTTGTGACCCAATGGGTTCTCGACATGTTGGTAATAAATATAAATATCATATTTATAGTTATAAACAATGAGCGGTATCTAGCAATACATCATCATCACCCAAATGACGAGAATTGGTGATACAACAAATTATCGGTTTGTAGTCAATTTTAGTTTACATATTTAATTATTTTGTCCTTGATGTCCAGATTGAACACGAGACATTGAATGTGTTATTCTCGTTATATCCAATCTCTAGTTTCTTGATTCCCTAATATACTAATAAAAACATAAATTGATATCTCATATCATTTATCTGAGCATGCATGCATTTTCTTAGTATATATTTATCAAGGGGCCCAGAGACATCACTCCCGTCATAAATGAGGGATAAATCATATGTCGATACATGATTAATTCTTCCATGTGATTTATAACATAACCAACAATAATTCTGTCATCCAGTTACGGAATGATTAGAACAAATGTCAAAATATATTACTCATAGATAATAAACTCCATATTTCTCAAGTTAGAGAATTACATGTACATTGACCACATAAAAAACACTTATGACACTCATATGACATCCAATAAAGTGTTCTCATAGTGAGTCTCGTTCGATACACAAAATCTCCATTTTGTACCCATATGTAGATTCAATATCTCTATATGAATCCCTACATATGCTAGTTATTATCATATTACTTCAACCTTAAAACCCAAAATAATATTTAACTAGGGACATTTAGAATACATTATTCTAAGAATATTTAGTATGAATAATTAAAAACACATAATATAACATAGACATAATAAATTGGTCAATGCCTTTTATTTATTAATTTCATGAAACAAAACTCAAAAATATAATCATTGTATGATTAGCTTTTGGGCATTCACTAACTAACATGAGTCCCTCAGAGTATCGGGAGTATTGGAAAGGATCCCGCTACAATGTCCGACGACTATGACAGTGTCATAGTCGCACTGTCACAATCGTAGAGAGTGTACCGAAGGCTGATACACCCCAGCGACTTTGCCACTAGCATTGTTTCCTGGCAATGTCCCCAAGTGTGCCAGGCCTCCTTAAGGTTGCAACTTTCTGCTTTTTCTCATACCCTCTTCACCCAAATCAGTTCCAAACTCTCTTAAAACCTCCCAAGAATGACCTAACATCATCCCTTAATATTTTGGGGCATCTTTGGCTCAAATCTTTGGATAATATGGTGGTAAACTGTCATCAAGCTCAAGGGTAGAAGCTAGACATCAAGAATCTTCAACCTCAAGCTTCATTTAGAGTTTTATAGGTTTTTACCAAACCTAAGTGGTGAGTTTATCCTCCTAGTTTCTAAACTTTATTAGAATTATAAATGCTCCATTGATGATTTCCTAGTGATTGTTTTCTCAAATTTCGGATTTGATGATTTTGGAGAATTTAGGTCAAAATTAGGGTTTTGGCCAAATTGGGGATTTTGATATAAAATGCTTGGGGATCAACTCTAAATGGTTGAACATGATTATTTATGGTTGGAAACTTGTGGATCTAGGTTTTTGGAAGGGTTTTGCTTGTGGATTCAAGTTTCTTCAAGGAAGCTCAAGTTGGGGAAAAATCTAGATTTAGCCTAAATCTAGCAAGGTGAGTTCAAGTTGATTTGTGAAAACAGTGTACATGCGAAAATGTCAATCTTTAAATGTTTTTATGTTTTACATGAAATTATTAACTATTGAGTTATTTGATGAGTTTTGATTATTTGAAGTGACTAACTTTATAAACTTGTAAAACACCCACATCTGGGATTTTGGGCATTTTGATAAATAAATCATAAACATTGGTATTTTAATGATTTATTTTATGGAGGTAGATTTTTGAGTATCAATGTATTTTCATTGTGTGTTTTAGAGAAATGCTCGATTTTGTGTTATGGGACGTTTTTGAAAGAATAAATGGTATAAACTCACTTGGAAAATGATTTGTCCTAATCTAAACTATGTTGGAGTTATTTATATATTTTAGAGCATGGGTTTGCATAAATGCGGGTTGTTTACGTTTGATTTCATTTTATGATTTTTAACAGTCGGTCCTTTGATTTGTTGAGCCTATGGCTCGGGTTGGACTTTATCGGCTCTTGGGGACAATTGTACGATTTTAAAGCTCAATGTAAAGCATTTGGTTATAATTTGCATTCACTGCATCTTATTTGAGAGTTACATGTCTTGAATGCACTAGTTCTTTCGTTTGGAGCCATGTAATGTTTTTGACTGTAATGCAATGGATCCATGGGCACTTGAGTCTTTACGTTCAATGTTGGGACGATTAGTTTCCCTTATTGTAGCATGGATAGACATGAGGATTCATGGTAAGCAAGATGTGGACCCGTGGGTCCGAGCATTGTCCCATGAACAATAAGGTGTAATCCAAATGTGCTTGTATGTTTGGTATGGATTTGGTTACCTCAAAGTATAGACCTAGAGGGGTTGAATTTGAGTCTCCGCGGGCAAAAAATCTAGAAGGGTTGAGCTCGATATGTCTTCTAAGTATAATCCATGCGTTTTGGTTTTACTACATAGTCATGTGACCTACTTTTGTGTTCCGTCACGTGCAATGTAATCTGGTCTCCTCCGTCACTGAAATGTGTTGTTTTGGGTATGGAGTTTTATAATCCATGTTTTTGGTGATGTTTTGAGTATGGGTTGTTACCCATATTCTGTGGTTTTGGATATTGAACCTTATCCATGTTTTGGATATTTTGGATGATAGAGTTTATCCACGTTTTCAATTATGTTTCATGTGAGTTTTGGGTTTTGGATTTATATTCGAATGAACGTTTTTGTATTGTGGTTTTAATCACGAAGATGGTGAATGTTGAAAAAGAGGTTGCTTTCAGACTTAATGCATTTCATTTTAGAAATCACGATTTAAATAACATTCTTAAAGTTTATTGTTTTATATGTCTATAATAAAAACTCTTGAGCTCACTAGGCGTTAATCCTAACCCTTTTTATTTGTCGGCATGTGCATCATGTTCTGGTTGGGAATAATCCTAGTAGCACTGTGAAGAGAGGAGCGTTAGTAGTATGCTCGAGAAGCGAGTAGCATTGACGAAGTCTTCCGCTTTGGTTTTGTGAAGAGCAGCTTGTATTGGGGTTAAGTAGCACCTGACTTCGATTTAGTCCTTGTTTAATACTAGAGTTTGTGTTGTTAAGGTTAATCATAGAATTATATATTTGAGGTATGATGAATTTTGATTTGTAGGAGGAAGTATTGTCCTCCATTTGATATTATATCGAGAATTTTAATTAGTTGATTTTACCAAATTTGAGGGTGTTACAATAATTAGGGCTGTAAACGAACCGAACGAACACGAACGGAGGCTTGTTCGTGTTCGTTCGTTTAACTTAACCGAACAAATGAACGAACATGAACGGTAAACAAACGTCACTTTTTATGTTCATGTTCGTTCGTTTAACTTAACCGAACAAACGAACGAATACGTACGGTAAACGAATGAAATTTTCTGTATTCTTGTTTGTTCATGTTCGAACAAACGAATGTAAACGAACAAATTTTTTTGTGTTCATATTCGTTCGTTTAGAAAATGTCTTTGTTCGTGTTTGTTAAGATGCTAAACGAACGAACTAATTAAACAAACATAAGTGAATATAAACAAACAAACACAAATGAACAAAAAAACAACCACTATATATTACTTATCAGTTCGTTCTTTTAAGATAACATAACAAAATGTAAAACGGGTAAATTAGGAGGAATAAAAAAAGAATTCTAAAGAACTTAATTTAATTATTGATTTTACATATTGATGTCATATTATATAAATATATTATGTATATAAACGAACACAAAAGAACGTAAACGAACAAACATAAATAAATGTAAGCAGACATAAATGAACAAACGTTCTCGGACGTAAAAGAACGAACAAGACCATTGTTCATGTTCGTTCATTTAACTAAATGAACAAAAAAATATGTTCATGTTCGTTCATTTTATTAATAAACGAACATAAATGAACTTCCCAACTAACGCTTTACAAACGATTTGCTGAACGTTCGGTTCGTTTACAACCCTACCCCAAGTTCCATCTCCTATCATCTTCTCCAAGATGTTGCATACCAAAGTCTAGTTTCCACTTAAATCACCCAAAAAAAAATGAACGAGAAAAATGTGAGTAGTTTTTCATCCTTGTTTACAAATGATGAAGTGACCCTTTAGCTTGAACAAGACCCAAGTTTGGTTTCCATTGAAATTATCCCAACGTTGCTGGCGTCGGTTTCTCTCTCTAGAATCAAACCCCATATCTCACTTACTTTTAATTAGATCATCAGGAAGATGACCGACAAATCCCAAGCTTCTACCAGCAGCAATAACTTGTTGTTTCACTATTTATTTAATTAACAGAGTTGGGTTCGGTGAGAAGTTGAGTTAACTGTGAGAAACGTGAGAAGTGGTTACCAACTGTTAGAATAAGTTGTACTGAGATAAGATACACCGAGATGTACCAGATCAATTCTCTTCTAAGCCGAAATTCATGGGATGATTTGAGATTAAAATTGATCAATGGTTCAGATCTACTTCTCACACGATCCTTTGCCTTAATTAACATAGGCTAAATGTAATACCCCCGTCCCACGTGACCGGAGGACGGTGTGTTACGAATAAAAACATAACAACATAACTAGCTAACATAAAAGGAAAACAGAGCTGCAACAAAGTTCCATCAAAATAAAGGTTCGGGAGAGCAAATTCAAGACGACATAATTATACTACAATATTTACATAATCAAAAGTTATACCATCCAAGGTCGTCTTCTAAATGATTACACTCCATAGCTCTCATTCCCGAGATGATCCTATCTGCGATCCAGCACCTGCCGAGGACAAAACAAACCTCGACTGAGCCAAATGCTAAGTGAGCGGATAATTTATATAAAAAAAATTACAAATATAATCGAGTTAATAAAAAGAATATGAGTAAAAGAGTAATGACTCAAATCCAAAACATATAGAAATATGTCATCAGTTAACACAAAATATCTCAACTGGTAACTAAACATATCATCACATCAAGGTCAAGAAGAATTAAGAAAATCAATTGGGTTCAAGGGTTGTACGGACCACTCGAACAATAAGAAATGAGTATAGGGCAATACACTCAATTCCCTTCCGATAACCGGCTCCCGAAAACGGCTCGTAGGATCGATCCATTCGCCCTCAAGTTGGCCGGTACCAGGCCAGACCCACTTATTGACATTGGGGTACTAATAACAAGGATGTCATGACAATTTATAACCGCCATGGAAGCGTCACAACATCGTTGCCCTCGATGTCGTGCCTTAAAACACGAATATTTCAAATCGTTGAAAACATGTCAAGTCGATGTGTAAAGAATAATCTCATGAAATATGTGACTTTCAATCACTACATATCAAAATATAATTCCGAAAACGGTTCTAATCCATAAACAATTTCAAATCCGACAACGGATCAATCATCAAAACTAATCAAATCCAAAGGTAGTTCAATTCAAAATCCGATAGCCAATAATGAATATATCAAAGAAAAGCATGGTGATAAGTCCAAATAATAACCATGATCATAAACATTATGAATGCCGACAATTAGATGAGTTATCAAACTCACAATATCCCAATATGATTTCATGAATTGAATATGAAGAATTATAATCATAATCGAGTATTAGATGTCTAGATTGTAAATGAGATACGATATTACATCGATAATGGACTAATGTCTAAAGAGATTCGCAAGAATCGGATATCCGTACCTTAAATGATAATTGGAGTAATGCTACACGTCCTGGATGTTCCGACCTTAAGCCCCGTCACTCCAAGTTACCTTAGAGTTTTACATATGCATATAACCTCTATCGCATTGTTAAGACGCCTTTCTTATCTTAAGATTGACCCTGAATAAGACTAAACATGATTGGGATTTGATTACATACGTTACAAGTCCTTAAAGCACAAGGTACAAACAAATAATGCAACATATATAATCCCCTGCACCTGACAGCTTTGAACCAACTCTATTTTGAGTCTTTTTATCATACTTAGAGGTACATTCAGGTGTTAATGTATCAACAAAAGTTGTACCCCTATTTCTTAGGGTTCTAATCATTTTGGATTCATCCAATTTGAAGCAAATACCGATTTTATATGTATTTTCTAAAAACAGTTCACAAATCCCGTTTTTTTACAGGACCAGCTCAAGAAACTAACTGTTTTGAGTCTTATAGACTTAAAATCAGCTCTTGACATAAACTAAAAAGTTGTAATATACACAAATACCTTTCCAACGGTATATTATACACTTCAATCGGATCAACGAGCAATTTTATACGATTTTTCAAACAATCTGCAAATTTTGAGACTCCTATTGACAGCTCAAAACACATCCTTTTTATAAGATTGCTACTAACATCATAATGAATCAAGTATCTAGCTTTTTCAAACCAGAAATATATGATTGAAACTTAATTCCCCACTTCTTTAACCAACAATAACATAGAAATAACATCATTTAGCAAATATTTAACCTACTAATCCAAACTCTATGAATCCTAATATGAGTCATATCTAACATTGACATCAATCCTCAATTTAGAGCACAAATCTTGAAATTCATAGATTCATACCTTGATTATTATTTTCTAATAATTTGATTAGCTTCAATCCTTCAAAATCTCAACATTTTCGTAGTTGCATGAGAAGATTTTGCTTTCAATTTAGGGTTTGAAAATGAGAGAATTTGTTCTAGAGAGAGAGGGGTTAAGATTAAAATGAGGAATTATGGCTGAAAAATATAGGTTTAAATT
This sequence comes from Arctium lappa, assembly GCA_023525745.1. Classification (NCBI taxonomy): domain Eukaryota; kingdom Viridiplantae; phylum Streptophyta; class Magnoliopsida; order Asterales; family Asteraceae; genus Arctium; species Arctium lappa. The sequence goes on along the minus strand of CM042062.1, from coordinate 56,638,837 downwards.
TTTTTGACAAAGTAGGTTAAGAGTTTCCATTTTGTCCAACAATGATCCCTCATCTATAGCCTAATTCACTATTGATCCTTATATGGATATTTCATAACATTTCAAGTCCTAAGCCAAGTTTCATTTGTACATAATTGACCCCTACATAAGATTTTGACTTACATTAATAGTCTAACATATAACTATTTAAACTATGGTTACAAGTATGTAATGCATCTATATAAATCAATATACCGGTAACGAAATTTTGGGTGTTATAATTCCCCCCCTCTAAGAAAACGATTTCGTCCTCGAAATTGAGTTAAGGTATAAAAAAATTATGTACCAGGAATAGTTGAGGATATTCTCTACGCATTGAATCTTTTGTTTCCCATGTAGCTTCCCGTTCTGAATGATTTCGCCATAATACTTTGACAAACGGGATTACTTTTCGTCGCATCACTCTCTCCTCTCGATCAATAATTGCTTCAGGTTCTTCAACATAAGAGAGATCACTTTCAATTTTGTCACACGGATAATCTACCACGTGAAGAGGGTGGTAATTGTACCCGCGGAGCGACGATACATGGAAAACATTGAATATGTGCGATAATTGAGGCGGTTGGGCTAGACGATACACGACTTCTCCAACACGCTTTAACACTTCGAACGGACCGATATATCGAGGGCTAAGCTTGCCTTTAATTCCAAATATCCGGATGCCTTTGAATGGAGAAACTTTTTAAAAGATATGTTCACCCGGATGAAATTCGAGAGGCCTGTGGTGTTTGTCCGCATAGCTTTTTTGGCGAGATTGAGCCTCTTTCATTTTCTGGCGGGCAATATTGACTTTTTCGGTAGTGATACGAACCTAATCGGGTCCCTCGATGACTTTTTCTCCGACTTCACTCCAACAAGTTGGTGCGCGACATTTCCGTCCGTATAGAGCCTCGTACGGAGCCATCCCAATACTATATTGCCAACTATTATTATACGAGAATTCCACCAGATAAAGGAATTCATCCCAACTACCTGACCACTCTAAAACACATGCCCGCAACATATCTTTGAGCGTCTGTATTGTTCGCTCAGTTTGCCCATCGGTTTGAGGATGAAATTCCGAACTCATAGACAATATTGAACCCCAAGATTTATTCAGTCCGGTCTAGAGTCGTGAAGTGAATCACGGGTCTCTATCAGAAGTAATAAAAACCGGCTTACCATGTAATCTCACGATTTCTCGTTGGAAGATTTCAGCAAGCTTACTGGTTGAATAAGTTTCTTGGATCGGAAGAAAATGAGCAAATTTCGCCAATCGGTCCACCATAACCCAAATCGCGTTATGTCACCTTGGCGTTCTCGGTAGTCCAGTTATGAAATCCATGGAAATGTGTTCCCACTTCCAGACAGGGATTTCTAATGGCTAAAGTAAACCACTGGCCCGCTGATGTTCAATTTTGACTTGTTGACAAGTTAAACAACTCGCTACATATTTGGCGATATCCCTTTTCATTCCATTCCACCAAAAATACTATTTCAAGTCTCTGTACATTTTGGTAGAGCCAGGATGAATCGAGAAAGACGAGTTGTGGGCCTCGTTCATGATTGCATTTTTGAGATCAGAAACATCAGGCACGCAAAGCCGATCTTGGAACCAAATGATACCATCACCGTTAACCCGAAACTCAGATTTGGGATCATCTTTCAACTTCTGCACAACCATCCATAATTCACCATCTTCACTTTGTGATTCTTTAATTCGAGAAATCAAAGTTGGTTCAACCATACAAGCGGATAACAAATCAACATCTCCGTGAAGATAGAATTCAATGTCCGACCTTTCTAGATCTACATAAATTTCAGGTGGCACCATCATACAAGATACATTACCGAATTTTTTGCGACTTAAAGCATCGGCGACAACATTGGCTTTACCTAGATGATATTGAATTCGAACATCATAGTCCTTTAAGAGTTCGAGCCATCGTCGTTGTCGCATGTTCAACTCTTTTTGGGTAAATATGTACTTCAAGCTCTTATGATCTATAAAGATGTCACAAGTCTCTCCATACAAATAATGACGCCATATTTTTAGGGCAAAGATAACGGCTGCCAGCTCCATATCGTGCGTCGGGTAGTTAGCCTCATAAGATTTCAATTGGCGAGAGGTATACGCAATAACCTTTCCATGTTGCATTAAAACACATCCAAGTCTATTTCGGGAGGCATCACTGTAGACCTGAAAACCTCCTGACCCGGATGGTAAGGCTAATACTGGAGCTGATACCAATCTGTGCTTGAGTTCTTCAAAACTGCATTCCTGATCACTACCCCATTCGAATTTAACCCCTTTTCAATGTAGTCGAGTTAAAGGAAGGGCGATTTTCGAGAAACCTTCAATAAATCGTCGGTAATATCCCGCTAGACCTAGAAAACCACGAACTTCCGAAACATTGGTTGGTCATGGCCATTTAGTGATGGCCTCTACTTTAGCAGGATCGACTTGAACTCCATCCGCGGATATGATATGCCCCAAAAAGATCACTTGATCAAGCCAAAACTCACATTTTGAGAACTTTGCAAATAAACTTTATTCTCGAAGAGTTCTCAGAGCTATCCGCAAATGATTTTTGTGATCCTCTTTTGTTTTAGAATATATCAGGATGTCATCGATAAAAACGATAATGAACTCATCGAGGTAATTCTTGAAAATACGATTCATTAGATCCATAAAGACTGCAGGTGCGTTTGTCAATCCGAACGGCATGACAACGAATTCAAAGTGGCCGTATCGAGTACGAAAAGCAGTCTTAGGGATGTCTTGTTCTCGTATTCGCAACTGATGATATCCCAAACTTAAATCGATATTAGAGAAATAATTAGCACCTTGTAACTAATCGAATAAGTCGTCAATACGATGTAGGGGATATTTATTTCGGATAGTAACATGGTTCAACTCTCGGTAATCAATACAGAGTCTCATGAAACCGTCTTTCTTTTTAACAAAAAGAAAAGGAGCACCCTATGGAGATACACTGGGGTGGATAAAACCTTTATTCAATAGGTCTTCAATTTGCATTTTAAGCTCTTTCATTTCCGAAGGATCCATACGATATGGAGCCTTTGAAATTGGGGAAGCTCCAGAAATTAAATCAATAGAAAGTTGAACTTCGCGTTCTAGGGCAACTCCAGGGAGTTCATCAGGAAAAACATCCAGGAATTCATTAACAATATGAATATCCTTAGGTTTAAGTTGTACCTCACCCGGATCTTGAAGTGTAGCTAAGAAGCCTTCACAACTTTGCCAAATCAAAACTTTAGCTTGGACAACCGATATAACTCGGGTTCCCGGTTTAGGAGAGACGCCCCGGAATAAACATTCTGGATTGGCTTTATCCCCGAATATCACTTGCTTTAAATCGCAATCGATCACAGCCCGGTGCTCAGATAACCAATCCATACCAATAATTATACCAAAATGGTTCATCTTCATCGGAAGTAGAGTGATCTTCCGAATTCGATCTCTAATAAGTAAAGGACAATCTTTGAATTGCGAAACAATACAAACAGAGCTCCCCATAGGGGTAGAAATAAGCAAGGGAAATTCAAGGGATTGCTCATATTGCCTAAGGTTATTTCAAGATGTTCCGCAACTATAGAGTGAGTTGCCCCTGTATCAAACAAAACATATATGCTCACATCATCAATAAATAGGTGACCAAAGACCATACCATTAGTAGATTTGTCAGTTGATAATGCGAATACTCGACCTCCAGCGGTGGACTGTTTTCTTTTCTCTTTAGTTTGACTCGTCCCTGGAGCTTTAACCGCTTGACCCACTTTACAATCCCTGGCTAGATGGCCTCGTTGACCACAATTATAGCATGAATCGGTCATCCGAAGGCACGGACCCGGTCGATGAGGTAGATTACATTCTTTACAAACAGTTGGGGGAGTCGTGACCGAAGGAGTTGAACTGGATATACTCTGAGATGACCCTGAAAGTCTGCTACCACCAAATCTCCTTTTATTTGAATTGTCTGACTTGAACTTATAAAAACTGCCCGATGATCCTTCCCGATTTCTCTTTTTATCTTTGTCACTCTTGAACTGAATAGCATCGATCCGTTCCCTTTCTATATTTAGTGCGGCGTCAGCAACTTGAGCAATTGTGGTAAAAGTTTGATTGATCATCTTTGACCTGTACTTCCCATTGAGTGACCATTTGAATTTTTCAGATTGTTGCAATGCAGTTCTCGCCATGGTACCCGCATAATTAGCCAAACGCATAAATCTGGCCATATAGTCGGAGATCGACTCGTCATCACGCTGACGAATATTAGAGTATTCTCAACTATACGCATCTTTGTCATAAGTAGAAAAATATTGTTGATAAAAGAGCTCTTTGAATTCATCCCAAGTTAAAGACCCGATATCAAGCACCCCATAATTAGCCTGCTTCCAAGCGTGCCACCAACGGTAGGCGTCGCCTTCCAATTTATATACCGCCAATTCAACACATATATGATCTGGGCAACCTAGAACTCGAAATATCTTTTCCAAATGTATGATCCAGTCTTCGGCAAAGACTTGAGTAGCTGCAGAAATAAATACTCGAGGTTTCTGTTTGTGAAAACGTTCAAGCCATATATGGATCTCTTGAGAATATTCCCCAGTGTTGGTTCTTTGACCCTGAGTCTCTAGTGGTTGGTTCACAATATTTGGATTTGGACCCTCGTCAGATTGACGGAGTGCTTCCACCGTTTGTACTACAAAACTTGGTAGCATTTCAGACATAATTTGGTGGATCGTTTCTGTAATGATTGGGTCAATTGGTTGGGTTGACGGGGCATTAGACGCATTTTCTGGCCCAGTTTGATTTCTTCTGGGTCGTCCCTATCCCCGTCTAGGTCCTTCTAATCTCGGTGGCGTCATGAATTACTACATTTGCCACATAAATTTCATTAAAACCATCATTGTATAAAAACAAGAGGTATATTTGTAGTGCAACAAAAAACGTAAATTGTATTAAAAGAATGAGAATTATGCAATTAAGGAGGGAAACCTAAGTTACCCGATCCTAATACTACCCATTGCTCACAGATCAAACTTAGTCGTACTACAGGATCATAACCTATAGCTCTGATACCATAATTTGTAACACCCCCGTCCCACGTGACCGGAGGACGGTGTGTTACGAATAAAAACATAACAACATAACTAGCTAACATAAAAGGAAAACAGAGCTGCTACAAAGTTCCATCAAAATAAAGGTTCGGGAGAGCAAATTCAAGACGACATAATTATACTACAATATTTACATAATCAAAAGTTATATCATCCAAGGTCGTCTTCAAAATGGTTACACTCCATAGCTCTCATTCCCGAGATGATCGCATCTGCGATCCAACACCTGTCGAAGACAAAACAAACCTCGGCTGAGCCAAATGCTCAGTGAGCGGATAGTTTATATAAAAAAATCACAGATATAATCGAGTTAATAAAAAGAATATGAGTAAAAGAGCAATAATGACTCAAATCCGAAACATATAGCGATATGTCACCAGTTAACACAAAATATCTCAACTGGTAACTAAACATATCATCACATCAAGGTCAAGAAGAATTCAGAAAATCAATTGGGTTCGAGGCTCGTACGGACCACTCGAACAATAAGAAATGAGTATAGCGCAATACACTCAATTCCCTTTCGATAACCGGCTCCTGAAAAAGGTTCCCGGAAACGGCTCCTATGATCGATCCATTTGCCCTCAAGTTGGTCGGTACAAGGCCAGACCCACTTATTGACATTGGGGTACTAATAACAAGGACGCCATGGCAATTTATAGCCGCCATGGAAGCGTCACAACATCGTTGCCCTCGATGTCGTGCATTAAAACACGAATATTTCAAATCGTTAAAAACATGTCAAGTCTATATGTAAAGAATAATCTCATGAAATATGTGATTTTCAATCACTACATATCAAAATAGAATTCCGAAAACGGTTATAATCCATAAACAATTTCAAATCCGAGAACGGATCAATCATCAAAACTAATCAAATCCAAAGGTAGTTCAATTCAAAATCCGATAGCCAATAATAAATATATCAAAGAAAAGCCATGGTGATAAGTCCAAATAATAACCATGATCATAAACATTATGAATGCCGACAGTTAGATGAGTTATCAAACTCACAATATCCCAATATGATTTTGTGAATTGAATATGAAGAATTATAATCATAATCGAGTATTAAATGTCTAGATTTTAAATGGGATACGATATTACCTCGATAATCGACTAATGTCTAAAGAGATTCGCAAAATCGGATATCCGTACCTTAAATGATAATAGGAGTAATGCTACACATTCCGGATGTTCCGACCTTAAGCCCCGTCACTCCAAGTTACCTTAGAGTTTTACATATGCATATAACCTATATCCCATTGTTAAGACCCCTTTCTTATCTTAAGATTGACCCTGAATAAGATTAAACATGATTGGGATTTGATTACATATGTTACAAGTCCTTAAAGCACAAGGTACAAACAAATAATGCAACATATATAATCCCCTGTACCTGACAGCTTTGAACCAACTCGATTTTGAGTTTTTTTTATCATACTTAAAGGTACATTCAGGTGTTAATATCTAAACAAAAGTTGTACCCCTATTTCTTAGGGTTCTAATCGTTTTGGATTCATCCAATTTGAAGCAAATACCGATTTTATATGTATTTTCTAAAAACAGATCACAAATCCTGTTTTTTTACAGGACCAACTCAAGAAACTCACTGTTTTGAGCCTTATAAACTTACAATCAGCTCTTGATATAAACTACAAAGTTGTAATATACACAAATACCTTTCCAACGGTATATTACACACCTCAATCAGCTCAACGAGCGATTTTATACGATTTTTCAAACAATTTGCAAATTTTTAGACTCTTATTGACAGCTCAAAACACATCCTTTTTATAAGATTGCTACTAAAATCATAATGAATCAAGTATCTAGCTTTTTCATACCACAAATATATGATTGAAACTTAATTCCCCACTTCTTTAACCAACAATAACATAGAAATAACATCATTTAGCAAAGATTTACCTTACTAATCCAAACTCTATGAATCCTAATATGATTCATATCTAACATTGACATCAATCCTCAATTTAGAGCACAAATCTTGAAATTCATAGATTCATACCTTAATTATTATCTTCTAATCATTTGATTAGCTTCAATCCTTCAAAATTTTGCTTTCAATTTAGGGTTTGGAAATGAGAGAATTTGTTCTAAAGAGAGAGAGGTTAAGATTAAAATGAGGAATTATGGCTGAAAAATATGGGTTTAAAAAAACTTGACGAAGTAGGTTATGGGTTTCCATTTTGTCCAACAATGATCCCTCATCTATAGCCTAATTCACTATTGATCCTTATATGGATATTTCATAACATTTGAAGTCCTAAGCCAAGTTTCATTTGTACATAATTGATCCCTACATAAGATTTTGACTTACATTAATAGTCTAACATATAACTATTTAAACTATGGTTACAAGTATGTAATGCATCTATATAAATCAATATACCGGTAACGAAATTTTGGGTGTTATACTAAACTTCTACAACTTCCATTAAACAGCAAACGCAAACACCATACTCATGAGTTTTGGCAATCGTTTCTATGAACCGACTGCTAAAAGAGAACAAGGGTCACCTCCATTTCTGCAATAGTAGAATCAAGATTTTGAATGCTTAATTAAAAGTCATTGCCAACTAGTCATGAACAACGGGGAGATAGGTATAAATTGATTGTTGCAGGTGTGAAGGGATAACGGTGAGAAAGAAGGAGATTAATTGGATCAAGATATATACGTTTTTTTTTTATTAATTTTTAATCATGTTTTTTATCAGATTTTCTTTTCCTAAAATTATATTCGAAACTCAAATAACATACAATTCTTACTTGCAATAATTATTAACAATCATGGAAAAATCAAATCAAGATTTAGGATAATTACCATGGAATACAATAAGAAATAATTATGACTTAAAATTTTATTGAAATAGGAAAACACATACAACATCTTAAAAAGAAGTCGTTACAATTATATATTTTGACATAAAAACTACATGAAATACTTATTTAACCAAATTGTTTAATCCTTAACACAAACATTGAATTGCAAAATACATAATAATTGCAAGAACAATTGTGATGACCATCAAGTTCACTTATTAATTTGACCGAACGTTGGCGGAGTGATCATCCGTGGATGAAAGCTCAAAACAATTCCGCAGGACCCAATCTAGTGAGATTAACGTAGTCTTGAGGACCATGAGCGGATAATCCGGCAATCACCAACCCGATCAACCTCCATCCTCGACAAGGAACCGTTTCGTAGTAGTCTGGTCCACTTTGGTACGTGATAATGAAGCTCCTGAGCAACTCCCAGACCGCATTTATAAACATCGGTATCACAGCAAATATCGAGAAGTAGTTCTTGTTTGGTTCTTCGGTGAGTACCTGCACGAGTGAAGCAATTAGTTCACAAGACATCTTTGATTAATTAAAAAAGCAAAATGATCCAACAAAACCCACACGAAAGTAGGGTTTAGGAGGTGAGATGTCAACGATTGACCTCTAGGCCAAAAGGATAGAGCGACTGTTAACTATGAAGAATCCCAACTTGTACAAGAGTATAAGCAAACAGGTAGAAAGAATAAAGAGTGATGTTATATTTTATACGTTTGATCAAGATAGATTACCTGTCCGTTGTAGAAGCTATTGTAATAGTAGCATTCACCAAAATGTTTGAAATAAACATCGGAGCTATCAAAGGGGACTCTAGGCACCAAATCATTACAATAAACAAACCTATGGTACCTCAGTCCATGAGTTACCAACACGTCTTTCATAAATTCACCAAATTTGTGATCTCCAACCCTAGGTTGTCCAAATGTATAAACCCCTTCTAGTTTCAATAGCAAATCGCTCTCCTGATGGTGTGCCAAAATGGACGGGAACACAATCGCTAATGCGGCTCCCAAACTGTGTCCAGCGACGATGAACTTCGCATTAGGGTTTTCCTCATGACGTTCTTTAAGGATTTGTCTAATAACGTAGTAAGCATAGGGTTTATCAACATTTGACTGGATATCTTTCGGCCACCCTTCACTCTTTTGTAACCCTAGAGATTTTAAAAAACCAGCATGGACTTTGCCAATACCAGGAAGGTGGTACCATGAAAGATCAACATCCGTAGACCAGTCTTTAGTGTTGAAAGGCGATGTGCCTCTGAATGAAACACCAATGACCTCAGAATCCCCAGTCTTATCGCTCCACATGAACGCTTGTGTGGTGTAATCCTCTTCATAATCTATAATTAGCAAGTTTAATTAGCTTGCTAAGGTTAATTATTTAATTAATATAATCGAAGTAAAATAAAGAGGGTTAATTAATCACAAAATAACTTAAATTGGAGTTAAACCATTAGAAAATGATCGATTTTTTCCAAATTAGCACAAAACAATCACATGTTTCGCAAAACACTAACAAAACTATTTTTTCTGAAATATACTTTTTAGCATGTTTATTAATATTTTGTGGGATAATTCTGCAAAGGAAAAGGGTTTTCCTCGCCCTTTTTTTGATAAGGGCCTATAAAATTAAATAAGATACGTCAAAAAGGTACATTTCGGAAAAAGGAGGTTTTGTTTATGTTATTTTTGCATAAAGTATGGCTATTTTTGTGCTAATTTGGGGGGAAGTGATCATTTTATAAGGTGTCCTCGCCTAAATGGTTACTTTTGTGAATAACCACAAAAGGTTGTTTCATGAGTAGTTACCGTTCCAAAAATCAAAGAACCCCAAAAACTCCATCTGTAGAAATCAAATTATCGGTAATTAGGAGTATTTGACTTTAATAATAAAGATCATAATGACAAGTGATAAAGGCCTAGTTGATATACCCTCCAGTGGTTCTCGACGGTGTCCCTGATGTATGCTTCGTTTTCGTATGCAACTTTAGCAGCCATAACAGAAAGTGCGCTATTGTATCTAGGATCTTGACGCTTGATTCTGGAGTCCAAATCCTTTCGGACGTCCAATAAGCCAATCACCGAGGAAAACTGTGCCGATTCTTTATCAGGTAACACGAGTTTGTCTACACCACATTCGTTGAACAAAATATACTTGTAAATATTGCTAAAACTACATCAACAATTATCATGGTTTACAAGATACATTCACTTCTACACTACAACAGAATTAACTTTATAAAATGTCAAATATGTTAAAAACGACTTAAATTTATAAAACCAACACAATTATGTGTCCTATTAGCTCTTTTTATACAACATTACCTTAAAAAGTGTCTTATAAAGTCAAACATCCAATTGAAAACAATGTTCTTAAGAAAAATTTTCTCACAAGTATCCCATAAAAAACCAAGTGTTGTGCACTTCATTGAATTGTTTCATTAAAAAAAAAACTTTTTGGAACGTCCTAGGCTCTTACCAACTTAGCCTTTATCAACTTATTCTAACAACTTTACCGGTCGTATAAACGTAAGCTCTATAATTAAAAAGCAGTCTATTAAAACATTTAAACATATTTGACGTCTTGTAAAACCGATTTTGTTCTACTACACCCTCTTTTTTATCAACTGGAATCATATGAACTAATTAAAGAAACGAATATATTTATACATACCTCGAAAGATATTCCAAATCACCATGCGAAAACCACCATTGTCATTCAAAAAGTTGGCCAGAAATTCGATGACTGAGCCAAGCCAAGCCAAGGGTTTATAAAGTAAATGGCAAAGCTTTTGGGCAATAATGGATATGAAGATTACGAATCTTTGTGCGAAACTTTCTTCAACAGTTCCATCTGGACAGTCAATGAACTTTCTATTTCCAATATGTTTGGAGAATAGAAGCATAATTAGATCCCATAATCCTACATCTTTCGGGCTTAGTAGAAGATAATCTTCGCAAAACGATTTGTCGCATGGCTTCTGTTTGGTTACAGGAGTAGCCATGGCGATCGACTGGTTTTCTAGGGTTTACTAAGGAAGAGAAGTGAGGAAGAAAGAGTGTGCATTTGAAGTTGGGTTAATTGTGGGTATTTATGGGGAAAAGGGTTATCTTGATTGTATGGTCTATTCTTGGAATTATTATATTATGTTGTCATATATTTTAATGGTAATAGAGACATGAGACAATTGAAAATATCTCAATATTTTTTTTTTATATTATGACAATATAATTAGGTTTATAGGACTGGTAAAAATGTCTAAATGTTTTAATAAAATATTTTATAGGATTTTTTATAAGACGAAAATTAAAAAAAGTTATATCTATAAAGAATCGTATCAACTATTTTATAGAAAACTTTTGAAAATGTCTTAAAACCCCATTTTTATAGGACAAATTTTCAAATAATATTCTGAAAAATTAAATTGTTAGTATACCACTTTATTTATAAAAAAATGTCCTAAAAAACTTGGTTAAACATTCACAAACGATCTATAAATCTATTACAACATTTTAGATATAATGTTTTATTGTTTGTTCCTATAAACTTTAGTCATATAAAATATTCTATTACGATATTTATTTTAGGCATCGTATAAACCCAACTTTATTACAGTGTAAGTTAAAAAAAATTATGCTAGTACAATCTACATCTCATAAATATCAAAAGATGGTTAACAACATAATGATGAGTATGAGTGCAACAATGTTGTCACGTATTGTAAAAGAATTTTGACCACGAAGAATCAAATTGTAAATCAAAGTCAAATATGGTCTTTATGCTATTAAAATAAAATGAGTCTTTTAGTATGTATGTTCAAACGTTCTTAGATGTCTTGATAATGTACCTAGTGAGATTTTTAAGTTTTAGGACCATCAATTATATCTGCATCTTATGCAATGTCGTTACAATAAGATATTAGTACGAATTTAGGTGACCTAACAAGTGTTATCGACAAAATTCTGCAATCTAATAGGTTACATAAAGTATATCGTCTTATTAGCCTTTTATATGAACACTTTCGATATACTTTTTGTATTTGTCCAATTTCGTCGATAGAACTTATTAAGTTATCTAATTACTTCGTCCTAACAACGTATTGTAACAAAATTGTATTAGTATTAGTATTCAAAGTTGTGTCTCTAATAAATTGAAGTCATATTATATACGTATTTAATTAATTAGGTCGTCCAAGTAGGGTTAGACGTTCTAAAAGGCCAAATTTGTTGTAGCGTGTTGAACAAGATATGTCTACTAAATTTAGCTATTTATACTTCAAATATTATATACCAATGGTGCACGTACTCGAGTCATAGGATAAGGTACATATACGAAAAAGATCGAATGATGGGAAGTTGTTAACCATGTACACCTATAATTAGCTATTTGCTGAGAAAAAGAACAATATTCATCCGGTTATTAACTAAGTGCATCATTTATTTACGTACAACTTAATACGACATAAATTGTCTTACACATCAAATACATGCCTTGATTATTGAATTTGTAAGGTAGATATTAAATAAAATCTATTAAGTTTTACTTATTATTTAAATAGTAAAGAGTTGTCGCGACTAGTCTTCCTATAATGTTTATGTTGTCGACGGACATAGATTCTACCGTTGGGATTTACCTAAGGGACTATTTGTTTGTGGTTTAATGGGCTTAACGTTATGGGGCTTACATGCTTAGCCTTAATGCAGTGTTTGGTTGCGACTTAATAATTAAGCTCCTAGCTTTGTGGATTCAGCCCTAACCCTCTTGCTTTATGGATTTATCAATTAACTTTCCAACCACAGTCTCGCTCAACTATTTCCCTCTTGCTCTTCTTGTTGTTGCTCCCTCCTAGCCACTGCTCCCCCGTGCTACTCCTCCTGTCCTCCATCACTATTGAGTATGAATATTGAAACATGTCAAAAAGCGATATACATATATATAATAAAATATTTGAAACAAAATTAGGGTTTTGTGTAGCGACATTCTGCTGTAACCTGATTTATTTATGTTTTTTTCCTCTGATCTCACGTTCTATTTGATTTTGGTCAAGCTATTTTATATCAAGGTCATTTTTTGTATTTAGTCACCTTATCATTTTCATCTAGTGAAGATTATTTTGTGACTTTTTTACAATTGTATTGGTAGTGTGCATAACATTCATTGATACAATGTTATTTAATTTAGTTTGCATCATTATTTATCTTTAAAGAAAAACCTTGGAAAATAGCATCTTGTGATATTTTATTACTTGCTTATACAATAGCCATGTTTCTTATTTTCTGGCATATTTAAGTGAAAGCATTTAATGTACAACAAGTGAAATCATCCTACACAAGTATGTATCTTAATAATTTTCGGTTAGGTTATAAGATATAAAGGTCTTTATCTTGTGTGATGATGGCTATAGTCGTTTGAACATGAACCAAACACTGCAACCTTGGACTTAGGAAAATGAATGAGATGTTGATCTAAATACATCAATCTGTTACCTGAAAGATTATTAAATAACATGATACACAAGGATGAAAATTGTTGATAAATAAAAATGACAATCCTTAGTTATATAAATGATTCCGACATGAGCATAATTGCATAAGATGTATTGAAAATTTGAAACTATAATCAAAATCAATGTTTTTTAGGATATCAAATACATATATAATCTATACTGAATATCGAGAGAAATGTTAGAATTCTTGAAAATAACGACTGAAGAAAAGATGCAAAATGATTTGTGACATGTGGTTATTGTGGGTTTACTAAAGAACAAAGTGTACATGAGGTATATTGGGTACTTTTGGCCATTTTTGGAAAGAAAAAAAATGTTATCTTGGTGTGATGGCGTATAATTGTATTTTTGTACACTTGTTTTTTGGAATTATTTATAATAATAATAATGTGCAATTGTTATCCCAACACTAATAATTGACTGCCACATACGACAATTTCCTGATTTCCATTTTTCATTTTTCAATTTTAATGTATCTCGATATCGATATCTTTTTTAATTCTTCTAATATATGAGATTGATATGAAAAAAATATATGGTTGTTTTACGTCGTGTTTTCAAATTTAAGAAGAGAAAGAAAGGTAAAGAAAGGATTAAGGGATAAAAAAGAAAGGAAAATAAAAAAAAAGATAAAAGTACGTTTTTTATGTGTTACTAGGAGAGAAGAAAAAGGAAAGAAAATAAATTTCCATATTTTCAAGTAGGAAAGAAAAGTAAAATATGTCATTTTTATAAATATACCTTAAATTTTTTTACCTTGGGTAATTGATTGGTAGATGTGTAATTTTATTAATATTTGTGATTGTTTTTATTTCTTTCATTTCAATTCATTTCCTTCTTTTCTTTTTCTTCCCACATTTAGTTGGAAAGTTTGGAAGGAAAATCTAACATTATTTTCCTTCATCCTTCTTTCCTTTCCCTACTTAAGAAAAAACTTGATAATGTACAACATTTTTTTTTCTTTTTCCCTTCCTTTCCTTCATGACAATGGAAATTTAATTAAAACCGAACCTAGCAATGCGTTAGATTACACAATGTCCGAGAAACAGAGACGAGGATTACAACACCAAATTTCCCACCTAAAATTCTTCCCCAAGTTGACTCTATTTTTTACCCCAAGAAACGAGAAGAATTAGACCTCATTCACAGCATCCCGGGAAGACAGAAGCTTGCTGTTGAAAATTTTATCGTTTCGACTCCTCCATATCACCCCAGCAGGCCGCAATCACAATCGCTGACAGCAACAAAGTAGACCTTTTTTTCTCCATTCGATTTTGAGATCAGCTCCGTAACTTCCTCAAAGGAGCAAGGAGATGCAAGAAGCTCGAACCACTATTGATGCAGAAAAGCCCACATCTCTTTAGCCAAGGAACACTTGTAACACCCCGAAATCTTTGGCCGAAGAGAAGACCAAATTGTCAGCAGTACTCCGCACGACTCTCCGCGCGGGTCGAATCGCGTTATGATCCGCGCGAGCTCTGTAACACCTAAAAAATCAGAGTAAATTAAAACCTGGAAATCTGACAATATGACGTAAGCAATTCCATTAACTTCCCATAAATGGGATCAGTCCTTAAGACTATACGATTCTATACAAGGATTTCATCAAAAGAATGGGACTTAACAATGCCCAACAACAATACTTAAAACATCTCCAAAAAAAACCCCCGAGACTCAGAACTCGTCTCTCCAAAAACCCCGGCACCCATCGCTAATGGAAACCTGTTATACACATCATTTGAGAAAAAGTGTCAGACTATAAAGCCTGATGAGAACATACAGTTTATAAAGCTCGAAAGATATAAACATCAATATCATACGGAATCTTTTCATAAAGGTTTAATTCGTAAAGATAACATTTTGCCACAACCGGGCCTCTTCGGTCCAAAACTCTTAAACGGT
The DNA here is from genome assembly GCA_023525745.1 of Arctium lappa. Classification (NCBI taxonomy): domain Eukaryota; kingdom Viridiplantae; phylum Streptophyta; class Magnoliopsida; order Asterales; family Asteraceae; genus Arctium; species Arctium lappa. The sequence continues at coordinate 56,623,398 of CM042062.1, read as the reverse complement.
GATAAAAGGACCATTTTACCAAGGATAGTGGTGTAACACAAAGTAGACCACAAATCCGTGTTACGAGCTAAACCAATTGGAATCCGCGGATACGAATCACAAAGTCCGTGCTTCAACGTGAGATCAAGCCCCAAGCGCAAAACCAAGGTATACTCCTTCGCTAGGATCACCATGAACAATGGCTAGTATCCGGCCTCACATAACCGTACCAAGTTGCCCCCGAGGAACATGTGATCCATAGCTACAAATTTGGGGAATGTAACATCCCAACAAAACAGTCTACTCCAAAACCTAGGGATCCACTAGTAATGGTAAGGACTCGTCACAACAACATATGTAACCAACCATAAATAAATATATGGTACAAGTACATTTTATAAACAAAATGCTACTCCCAGTTCAACTTCTGGTAAGAATGAAAGTCGTTAAAATGAGTTCATAAATATTCTTTTCAAATGACCACATAGTGTAAATAAAACATCATTTTACTTCAATAAGGCGGAACCCGTCATTTTGGTCAAGTCTGACCGGGAACCCCGAGAATCACCAAAAACTTCATTTATAATAAAATGTAAAGAACATAAAATCATACCGTAGAAATACTTTAGATTTCGCAAATAAGAGTTTTGACATGTATAAAGTTTGTAAAATGGTAGTAGGAACTCACCGGTAGGTTTTCAGAATAAAACCCGGAAAACCAGATAAGGACCACGACGAAGAGGTGAAGCTTAAAACACCGACCCCTTGCTAGAAACGACTAAAACTAGCAACCAAACGAACCTTCGAAGATCGAAAGATAAAGAGAGAGAATAAGAGAGAGAGAAAGAGATATTTAGATTTGAGAGAATGAGATATTTAGGAATCTAAACCCTCTTTAAGCGGTCTATGCAACTTCGCGGGTTATGCCGCGACTTCAACCCGCGGCATAACTCGCCCGTGTCCAAAAACCCTAAACCATCCAGTGGGTTACGAGGGTTATGCCGCGACCTCTAGTCGCGATGTAACTCGCGTAGTTCTCAAAAATCCAATATCCAACAGAGGGTTACGCGGGTTGTGCCGCGACCTCTAGTCGCGGTGTAACTCGCGTAGTTCACTGTTTCCCGCCCCCCCCCCCCCAAACTTCACAAAAACCAAAACGAGAACCAACCAAACACGGAGCTAACGACAAAAGCTTAACATCAGAATAGGAAGGTTACACAACTGAAATCCGGGGTGTTACAATCCTCCCCAACATGGGAATGATTTCGTCCCCGAAATCCAAACTATTAGAAAAGATGAGGATATCTTCGCTTCATATCCTCCTCGGCTTCCCACGTCACATTTGCTCCCCGATGATGCTTCCACTGCACCTTGACCAAGGTGACTTCTTTATGACACAACTTCTTAGACTTTCTCTCTAAGATGGCGTCGGGTTCTTCCACACAACGGTTGCCTTCGTCCACCCTTAACTCGGAAAGGGGAATGACACTGTCTTCTACCGCCAAACATTTCCGGAGGTAGCAAACATGAAACGTGTTGTGTATTCTACTCAACTCCGGTGGTAGTTCCAACTGGTAGGCTTGCAAACCCACCCGTTTAAGCACTTTGAAAGGTCCGAGGAAACGGGGACTCAACTTCCCACGTTTTCCGAACCGTATAATGCCCTTCCAAGGCGATACCTTAAGCATAACGCGGTCGCCCACTTGGAATTCCATCGGTCGCCTCTTCTTATCGGCATAGCTCTTCTTACGATCTTGAGCCGCTTTCATTCTTTCACGAATGCACTTGACCTTATCGGCAGTCTCTTGCACGATCTCAGGTCCAGCGAACTGCTTTTCTCCCGCTTCAAGCCAGCATACGGGAGTCCGACACTTTCGCCCATACAAAGCCTCAAAGGGTGCCATTCCGATACTCGAGTGGTAGCTATTGTTATAGGCAAACTCCACCAAAGGCAGGTGAGCGTCCCAGCTACCCACGAAATCGATGACACAAGACCTCAACATGTCTTCCAAAGTTTGGATCGTTCGTTCGCTCTGCCCGTCGGTTTGCGGATGGTAAGACGTACTCAACTTCACTCGAGTACCAAGCTCTTTCTGAAATCCATCCCAGAAGTTCGAAGTGAACCGACTGTCGCGATCCGACACGATCGACAATGGTATGCCGTGCCTTGAGACTACCTCATCGATATAAAGCTTCGCTAACTTATCCATCGGTAGAGTCTCGCGCATAGCCAAGAAGTGAGCGCTCTTTGTCAATCTATCAACTATCACCCAAATGGTATCGTGACCTCGAAGAGTTTTTGTTGGTCCCAAAGGTGCTAAACAAGTTTGTAGAAGGGGGGGGGGGTTGAATACAAACACAGAATTTAAAGTTTAATAAATTGTTTATTGATAAATCAAAATACAATTTACAAGTTTGTTGCGGAATAAGATTAAGACAGACTCAATCTAAACAAACTCAAGAAACACTAAGATAATTGCACAAGAAATTCAGAGAAAGGGGGATTTAGAGATATAGAAAACAAGGGTTTCTATATTGAGTTCAAGGATGAAGCACACCTTCAGGTGAAGGGGTGAACTTTCTATTTATACCCTATGCATTAAATGCATGGCAGGATACTTTACACATGGCGTTCACTGATTGGCTTTGGGAGTCTGACTTTTGGGAGACATGCTTTCGGCCGGGTCATGAACAGTGTAGTTGACAGAGTTGTTGTACGAATGGTTGCAGAGACTTGTCCGTTCTGACACATCGTACTAGGTTGTGCAAGGATAGACAAAAGGAAACTTGAGGCATAAGCTTTGTGATCGATTGATCGCTGAGTATCTCTAAGTTCAGAGATAAAGAGGTTCAGCTATCGCTGAAGCTTTTTCTCATGTTCCTTCGCGTATAAGTAGAGTTGTCTTTTCTTCACTGATATCCGCATCAGGTCACTAGTAGACTTCTCTTTGTTCAGCGGCTTCATCTTCGATTCAGCTATGAACATATGTTGACGCGAGACTTGTCTTCAGGGATTACGTTGGCTGTTTACTTTAGGAACTATAAGTGATAACTGAACAGATTCAGTCTAATCACTGATAGTGAAACACTAATACATAGAAATGTTTATAAGAAATACTATCAGCGATAACTGAACAGACTCAGTCTGATCGCTGATGGTGAAACACTAATACATACTAAAACGTAATTTTCACTAAGTATAGAAGAGGGTCGTTATCAAATCACTGAGAGAGTTTGGATCAACAATCTCCCCCTATTTGATAATGACAAAGTAACTGAAGAAAATTACTTTATGATTCAAAATGATGGAATAATTAGGACTCTTAACATACATGTCCCAATTACTATTTTGAGGGATCTTTTACAGCACTGATGAAGTTAAGTACTTTACTGAAATTTCATTAATTCAAGAAGAGAATTACAAGGAATGAAAATTACAAGTAAATAACTAACTACTATAAGTACAACTAATAGATTACAGAAGAGAAAACTAATCTATCAGCTATAAGAAGATTTAGGAGGATTTATCATATACTCAGGTATTTCTTCTCCTTTCTGTCTTCGTTCCAAGGATTCTTGGCTGATAATTTCTTTGATTTTCTCAGCAGCAGGGAAGAAGTCACACCATAAGCATAAGAGATCCTTGAGATGATTCAGAGGACAGATAGGAATCTCAGAGACTCTTTGAAATCTGAGTTCCTCATCATCATCTCTGAAGAATATTCCATAAGGATTGTCAATTACTTGACCATCTTGGAAAGGACCACCAGGAGGCAGAGATAAATCCAGAACTGAAAGATCAGGAGGAGGACCAAACAGTGCATCTCTTGAAAATTTGATAGAAGTTTCATTCCTGATGATGGCGACGTCTTCAGAGGAGGAGGACCCGATTTTTCTCTTGAGTTTCTTGGGATTGGGAGGGATAGGAGATGGCAGATTCAGTACAGAAGTGACTCTGTTGATGAGAGCTTTAAGAAGTCCTTCAACGTAGCCTCTGTATGTAGATTTCGATTTCTTCAGCGCATCCCAGAATTCTATCCACTCTGTAAACCCGAAACCTTCAAGTTTGGAAACGTACATAGCTTTTTGAGTTCCATCCTCTCTGGTAATCTCCATGGTCACTGAGAGTTGATCCTTCTTCTTGCGACCAGAGATAGTCACGGCTGTTATTGGAAGAGGATCAGAGCGATAATCCATCTTCTGTTTACACCATTCGATAGACTTATCGTTGATCTCTTGTTCTTTGGAGCGTTCCTCTTTAATTTCTTTCAGCAGTGCAGCTTGAACTTCCACAGGCTTTCTTTTCAGCTTCTTGTCCTTGACTTGAGAAGATTGAATCTTTAAAGCGAGTTGGGCATCTCGTCTGCATTCAGCGAACAGTTTCTCAGCTTTGGCAGATTCTTCTCGTTCAGCTTCGGTGAGGAAATCGAGCTCTGAGAAAGATGTTTGAGGAGGAATTTTCAGCCGTTGACTCTCTAGTTGAGCGATCATTTCAACTCTTTTCTTCATCACTTTCTCTGACCATTGAGATGGTTGAGAAGGCCTTCCTGGATGGTCTAGTGAATCTTCTTCTTCTTCTTCATCAATCTCAGTGATAGAGATTGGGATTATGTCTTCAGCGATAGCAGCTGGAATTATTTGTAGTTCAGATCCCTTAAGCAGGGGAGAGAACTGTCTGGTCAGAAAATGAAAAAGAAGTTAGATTATTTTTAAGGAAAGAAGAGAGATAAAGGCTAGAAAGAAACAGGGGTAGGATTTTTATAGAAAGATAAGGGAACAAGAGTAAGGCATACCTGAGAAGGATTCTCCTCAGGTAGTGAGATCATCATCAGGGTTTCCTTAGCAAATACACCTTTGCTTTGGGAAGGGGTTCCTGAAGATGATCCTTGTCTCCCCCCTGCTTGGATAACTTCTTTCGAAGTTATCGCTGATGATGTGACGACTGAAGAACACCAGAGAGATGGATCTTCCTCATCGTCATCATCATCATCTTGATGGGAGTCATCCACTTGATCTTCAAGATCAAGGTCTTCATCATCATCTTCATCCTCCTCTTCATCATCGACTATTTCAGCGATGGTGGGAGGGGATTTATCAGCAACTATCTCCCCCTCAACCTGAGAGGGAGTTTCCTTCAGTGGTTCAGCACAAACTTCAGCATCCGTGTTTTCTTCAGCTGTCTTCTCCCCCTCTTTGTCATTATCAACAAGGGAGAGATCTTTTGGAGATGAAGTTGTTGCAGTAGCCAGCTTCTGGACTTCAGCCTCCAGACCTGTGAGTCGTCCTTCAAGTGCAGGGATGTCGGACGTAGCTAGGTGAATGAATTCCACAGCTATGGTCAGGGCTGAACGATCATCTTCTGTAAATGATGGAGCAGGAACTGGAGCTGGTGCATTCAGCTTGTCGAGGACTTGCTGAAGAGTCGTAGTGCAGGCATCGATCTTTGCAGACAGATCATCATACTGCTGCTTGGATTCTTCCCTGACTTTGACGATCGCTGCCTGAAGATTAGCGATGTGAGAAAGATCATCTTTGGAGGCGCAGGTGGCAGTCAGCGTCTTCAATGCATCACCAGCTGTTTGAACAGCGCTGGTGGTGTTGTTGAGAGAAGCAGAGAGAGAATCCACCTTTGAACTCAAACTGTTGACATTGGTGTCAACAGTCGCCAGACTAGGACCTGAAAGATAAGTTAATTTTTCAGAACCATGCTTATATGGTGAGTTGGGAGAAGTGTATAAGGTTATAGGATTACCTGAATTATCAAACATTTTGTAGAATTGCAAAGATTCCTCAAAAGAATGATGTTCAGGTCCTATAGGTCCAAGCTGAGGAGTGGTAGAGACCAAAGAAATAGGGGGACTAGAGATGGGGATAGAAGATGTAGGGATAGGGGTAGTTACCGCAGGTTGTGTCACTGTTGTTGTGACAGCGACCGAGATCGCTGGCACGGTTGAAGTGGTTTGAGCTGAGGATGTGGAGGAGAGACCCACGAAATCATCTAAGGAAGTTTGTAGAGAAACATCCTTAGGTATTGATCTAGAAGTAGCTTTCTCCTTGGTTACCTTGGCCTTCTTCGAAGGACCAAGGGAGCCAGTTGATGGTCGTTTGGAAGGGGTAGCGGCAGGGATAGCAGAAGAAGGAACCTCCTGCGTGGCCGCTGAAGACGAAGAAGTGAGAAGAGAGAGACGAGAGCGAAGTTGAGAAATACTTACCTCGTTGGGGAGCGTCTTGACCTCCAGTGATCTCTGACCCACTTTCGGAAAAGATGCATCCGAGTTGGTGGGGTAAGTGGTAGGGTAGAGAAACTTCAGGTACGCGCAGATGAAGCGTACGTAGGGAACCTTGGGATCCCTCTCGGTCTTCTCTATCTTTGACTTCAGGTCGTCAAAGATAGCTGTTGCGTAGTCGAAATTTTTCCCAGCGATCACTGAGTAAGCCATCTGGACCTGAATCTTGCTGGCTTGGTCCAGTGACCCACTCTTCCCACTCATACACCGAATGATGTGTGAGAAGACGTAGTTGAGCTGGGAAGGCATCAGTGTCTTCTTCACAAGAGTCAGCTTCTTGTTGGGAATAGTAGTCCTTGGTTTGGGTTCCCAAGCATATTCCATGGCATCCAGGAATTGGATGAGTTCAGCGTCAGTTGGCAGGGCGTCGAATCCATTCCTGGATTTGTCGAGGAAACGCAGGGCTTTCCTCAGGCCTAGGGCAGTCATCATCCCTGAGCCTAGTTGAGTGCTGAAGGATATAGCAGGAACCTGTTCACCCTTCTTGTTGGTGAGATAGGTTTCTTCAGCGGTAAACCAGAATTGCGGGAGTAGAGCTTTCGAAGGTGTGGGATCCACCGTGATAGCATAGGCAATGCAGGATTGTCTTAGAAATTTTGCAGCTTCCACCAGATGTGGGTATTTGACACCATCAAATTCAAGGCGAGCAAGATGGTTGTTCTTTGGAAGTTCAGAATCAGTGATGGCGAACTTGACGTTCTTAGAGGCGATAAGTGCAGATTGAGTCATTCTGTTTGAGTAGATAAACGAGTAGAAGAAAGGTTTAGTCGTAAAATAAAGAAGATTTGCTAGTTTCTATTTGGGGAAAGAAACATAGGAAATCAACATATTTTTAGAGAAAAACAGTTTATCTTAGAACAAGATTCAAGAATAAGAAGAAAAACCATTAATTTTGAATAAAGAATAGAATGGTTTTTAAAGAATAAAATCAAAAAAATGATTTTATGAGATTTGAGTCTTATAAACCCATAAATGGGGTTTATGTGAAAAGATTTAAGATAAGAAATCAAGAATAACCTGTTGATCTTGAAGAGGATGATGCAGAAAGCTTGAGAATGCTAGAATGCTTGAGAGAGTATTCTTGCTTAGAAAGTATTTCCAGAAAACGTAAATTGATAGAATGGAAAAAACATTCCTTTTATATGTGAGAAGGAGGAGAGAGAGTGTGAGAGAAGCGGGAAAACAAATGCACATCATGACATGGACACGTCCCACGAAGGTGGTTGGATAGAAGAACAACGGACGAACGTGTCAGAAAAAGGCATGTCGTGGATTGTCGGTTCAAATGACGTCATAGTTAAGAAAGAGAATGTTCATTTGTCCGTTTTGAATTTATCACTGAAGAAAAAATATCAGCAATAGAATTTTCTTTTTGAAAGTATCCCTTATGAAAAGATAGGGATATATTTTCTTTTAAAAGGATCACTGAATATAAATATAAGTGATAAATTTAAATTCAAAAAGCTTTTAATCATTTGAAGAAAGATTCAATGATTAAGATTTATATTTTAAAAAATATCTTAACTGGATGAAGATTCAGTTGTAGGGATTGAGAAACCATACCTGAGAGTCAGAATATTTATCAGAGAGAATGATGAAAGGGAACTTTTGATTACTGACACAATGCATGAACGCTTGAAGAATTATTCTTCAAGATTCAGCATTCCAAGCTCACTGATGAGAAAGTTGAACCTTGTCTCATCAAGAGGTTTGGTGAATATATCAGCAAGCTGAAAGTCAGTAGGGATAAAGTGAAGTTCAATATCACCATTCATCACATGATCTCTGATAAAGTGATATCTGATCTCTATGTGTTTTGTCTTTGAATGTAGCACTGGATTATTTGCTATAGCGATAGCACTAGTGCTGTCGCAATAGATAGGAATCTTTGATAACTGAAGGTCATAATCTAATAGTTGATTTCTCATCCACAAGATTTGAGAACAACAGCTTCCAGCGGCTACATATTTAGCTTCAGCTGTGGAAGTGGACACGGAATTTTGCTTCTTGCTTGTCCAACTTACCAGCTTTCCTCCCAAGAGTTGACATCCACCAGTGGTACTCTTTCTGTCAAGTTTACAACCTGCAAAATCACTATCAGAATATCCAGTTAGATCAAACCCTGAGTCTTTGGGATACCAAAGACCGAGGTTAGAAGTTCCTTTCAGATATCTGAAAATTCGCTTTACAGCGATCAGATGGGATTCCTTGGGTTCAGATTGATAGCGTGCACATAAACAAGTAGAGTACATGATGTCAGGTCGGCTTGCTGTAAGATACAGCAGGGAGCCTATCATTCCTCTATAGGCAGTGACATTAACAGGTTTTCCAGAAGGATCTTTGTTAAGTGTCAGGGGTGGTGCCATAGGAGTTTTCATCGCTGAAGTTTGAGTAAGATCAAACTTCTTCAGCATATCTTTAACATACTTACCTTGGCTGATAAAAGTACCTTTGTCAGATTGTTTAATCTGAAGACCAAGAAAGTATGTCAGCTCACCCATCATACTCATTTTATATTCTTTCTTCATTCTTTCAGCGAAGCGAGTACACAGAGATGGGTTAGTAGAACCAAATATTATGTCATCAACATATATTTGTACAAGAATTATATGACCTTTTATCTTTCTGAAAAATAACGTATTATCAATTTTGCCACGTTCAAAATTTTCAGAGATAAGAAAAGATGAGAGAGTGTCATACCAAGCACGAGGGGCTTGTTTTAGACCATAGAGAGCCTTATCCAATTTATAAACATAATTTGGATGTATAGGGTCATAGAACCCTGGTGGTTGTTCTACATAGACTTCTTCATTCAGCTTTCCATTTAGAAACGCTGATTTTACGTCCATTTGATACACGATGAAGTCTTTATAGACTGCATAAGCTAAGAATAGTCGAATTGCTTCGAGCCTAGCCACAGGGGCAAAGGTTTCATCATAGTCTATGCCTTCCTCTTGTCTGTATCCCTGAGCAACAAGTCGAGCCTTGTTGCAGGTTACAGTTCCATGTTCATCTAACTTGTTTCTAAACACCCATTTGGTGCCTATTACAGTTTTATCAGATGGTCTAGGAATGAGATTCCAAACTTTGTTTCGAGAGAATCCAGTCAGCTCTTCTTGCATAGCGCTGACCCAGTTTGGATCTCTGAGGGCATCATCAGTCTTCTTTGGTTCTATTAAAGAGAGAAAGTTTACAAAGAGACATATATTACCTGAGCTTCGTCGTGTCTGAATACCTGCATCTGGATCACCAAGAATTTGATCTGTTGGGTGATCTTTGGTCCATCGCTGAGCAGGAGCATTATTGCTTAACTCAGAGGTTGGATCAACAATTTGAATGTTTATTGATGATGAAGATTGAGGTTCATCAGTGATTAACTGTTGAGTAGTTTCACTGGAGAGGTTTTCAGACGAAGGCAGATTTGATGGTAGGAGTGTGTTTAGAGGTTCAGCTGAAACCCATGAGGTGGATTCAGCGGTAGGATGTATAATGTTTGGATCATCATCAGCGACTGGATGATCTGAATGCTGATGGTTTGAGAAGAAAGGTTCAGTTTCTCTGTAGTGAGAAAGCATCCAAGCATTTAACTCTTCATTGTCAGCTATTGGTTTGGAGTTCGCTGAGCGAGTTTCATCAAAAGTGACGTGAATTGTTTCTTCTACGGTTTGTCTTCTTTTGTTGAAGACTCTGTAGGCTTTGGAGATGGAGGAATATCCTAGAAATATTCCGTCATCAGCTTTTGGGTCGAACTTTCCAAGTTGATCTCTGTTGTTTAAGATAAAGCATTGACAACCAAAGATATGAAGAAAGCTGATAGAAGGCTTTCTTCCAACAAAAAGTTCATAAGCTGTCTTCCCAAATCGTTTTATTATCAGCGATCTGTTTTGAGTAAAACATGCAGTGTTTACAGCTTCAGCCCAAAATTGAGTAGGGAGATAAGAATCGCTGAGCATTGATCTGGCAGCTTCTATGATCGTTCTGTTTCTTCTTTTAGCGACTCCGTTTTGCTGTGGTGTTCTTACTGAGGAGAAGTTGTGAGAGATTCCCTTGTTCTCAAAGAAATTGTTCAGGAAACTATTTTTGAATTCAGTTCCATGATCACTTCTTATTGAACGAACAGTAAGATTGTTCAGCACTTCCATCTTTTTCACAAAAGATATTAGTTCTTCTGGAGTATCACTCTTACAGCGAAGAAAGATAACCCAGGTGTAGCGAGAATATTCATCTACAATGACAAGTGTATATTTCTTTCCAGCTATTGATTGGATGTTGACAGGGCCAAACAGATCCATATGCAAGAGCTGAAGATGACTTGTCACTGAGGAAACTTGTTTCGACTTGAAACTTGCTTTTGTTTGTTTTCCTTTTTCACATGCTGAGCAGAGAGATTCTTTAGCATATGAGTGCTGAGGAAGACCAGAAACCAGTTTCTTAGATGAGAGAGAATTCAGGGTTTTGAAGTTTAGATGAGAGAGCCTTTTATGCCATAGCCAGTTGACATCAGAAGAGGCTTTAGAGAGAAAACATAATTTATCAATGATAGTAGAGTCCATATCTATTACATAGACATTTTCTCTTCGATAACCACTGAGAGAAAGTTTTCCTTTCTCATTTACCACTGAACATGCTTTCTTAGTAAAGCGTACTTCATAGTCTTTATCACATAGATGACTGATGCTTAGAAGATTGTGCTTCAGTCCATCTACATAAGCGACTCTTATAAAGGTAGTTGTCCCATTGCTGAGGACACCAAACCCTCGGGTATATCCTTTACCATTTCCACCAAAGGTCACAGAGGGACCTTTCTCTTCCTTGTATTCAGTGAGCAGGTCTCTTTGTCCAGTCATATGACGAGAACATCCACTATCAAGATACCAGATCCCTTTGATCCCTGCACACATAAGGAAGATTAAGCGTTGTTTGGTACCCACTTTTCAATGGGTCCTTCAGAGTTAGTGGATAAGGTAAGTTCAGTAGTATTCTCAGCTGATGAAGATTCAACTTCAGTGGTAATCTTCACTTTAGTTACTTTCTTAACCTTAGTGGTATTTTTCACTTTGGTTGATTTTTCAACCTTGGTGACCTTTTCAGCTTTAGAAACATTTTTCTTCACTTTAGCTATTTTATCAGCTTCAGTGGCAGTTGGACATTTACTTGCAATATGATCAGTAAAACCACAGTGATAACATTTTCTGTATCTGAAAATGGTTTTAGGATCAGAAGTAGAAGGTTTTGCAAGTTTAAGATGAGCAGGGCCAGGTCCAAGAAGACTTTTCTCTTGAGATCTGGGAGGAATTTTCATTTCTTCAGATCTCGAAGGTTTAAGGTCAATCTTCATCTTTGGAGGACAGAGATCAAAGATTTCTATCACAGAGCTAGATGATTGCTTAGCTGAAGGTTTATAAGGAACTTTCAGCTTTGCTTTCCTGTTTGCCTTCTGAGGAAGGAGAATGGACTTTCCTTTATCTGTAGACTTAGTGTCTTTGGATTTTTCCTCATGAATGGGATTTGAAGAAGAACAGGGATAGAATTGATTATAAGAAGTGTCAAAGAAAGAGGTGACAAAAGTTCCAAACTTAAGCGAGGAACTTTCTTCCTTAGCATCGTCCTGAGGTGTCCAGAAACCGAGACCAGTTTTATCACAATCAGGAGTTTGAGCATTTATTATCTCAGAGATCTTTGTTGATGATTTGCACCATTTTTCAACATGAGCCTTTTCTGTTTTTTAGAGCAGCGATGGCTTGTTCGCGTTCAATACTGATGATTTCATTTATAATGACTTGATCTTTTAACTTTTCTTCTAAAAGATTTAGTTCTTTGATCTTTTCATGACATTTCTCTAGCTCTTGAGTTAAATGAACATTTTTATTCGCAGCTTGAGTTTTGTCGTTTAGGGCATTATAGAGGTCAATCGTTAGTATATCAACAGCACGACTTCTCTCAGCTTCAGGTAGAGAGGGATTTGTAGAGATAGATACCTGAGATGATATGTAGCTCATAGAAGGTTCAGATGGTTCTTCCACTTCTTCTTTAATCTCAGCCATTAGGCAAAGATTAGCGACTTCTTCTTCATCAGAAGATGATTCTTCTGATTCAGCCCAGTCGTGTTCTTCAGCGATGAGACCTTTACCTTTTCGCTGATAGCTTTTCAACTTTTGATATTTGTTCTTCAGCTTTTGGTATTTGTCATCACTGGATTTTCTTGAGGTAGAAGGTTTGAAGACCTTTTTCGACCTGCACTCACTAGCAAAATGTCCAATCTTTTCGCAGTTATAGCAAGTGGCAGTAGCCTTATCAATCGGAATTGATTTTGGCTTTTCAGTAAGAGAGAGAGGTTTACTTCTTCGGAAGTTGCTCTTTCTTGCAAATCTCTTAAAAGAGTTTGTCAAGAGTGCTAAGGACTCATCAAACTCTGAAAGATCAGGGTCTGATAGATCCTCAGATTCAGAATCTAACTCAGTGATAGTGAGAGTAGATTTCTGAGATGGAATTATCTCTGAAGAGACTAAAGCAACAGGAGTACTTTTAGAGTCTTTAGAATCTTTTACAAGATTCTTCTTCAGGAGATTAGATTGCTCATAATTGAGCAGTATTCCATATAGAGTGCTTAGAGAGAGAGTATGTAAGTCTTTTGTCAGCTTAAGACATATTGAATAACTGTCCCAGCTTTCAGGAAGACATTCCAAGAATTTTGTTAGGACCTCAGAATTAGAATAGGTCCTACCAACAGTTCTTAGGTCAATGATTAAGCAGTTAAACCGCTGATGAACGTCAGAAAGAGATTCATTCTTACCAGCGATAAAACTTTCATACTGTCTTACCAAGTTAATCTTTCGAGTCTCTTGGATTTCAGTGGTGCCCTCATATTGAACACATATGGTTTCCCACATTTCTTTAGAAGTTTTCAGATGCATGATGGAATGGAAAACTTCATCAGGCAGAGCCATTGATATAATGGTCTTTGCCTTTGCATCTATGCCTACCCTCTTTTTATCTTCATCACTCCACTGTCTTATTTCCTTAACGACATATCGTTCAGGGACAGCTTCAGTGGTGGCAGTGGCGGGAACCGCAGCTATAATTCTAACAGGTTCATAGGGTCCGTTTTCTATATATTCAGGTATAGTAGGATCCGCACCTTCAAGAAATAGCATCATTCGATTTTTCCATAGAGAAAAGTTATCTCTACTAAATCGAGGAGGTTTAGAAAGTGAACCATTATCATAGTAGTTTGTGTTTGTGTTTAATGCCATTTTAGAATATCAAGGAAGAGTATACAGCAAGATCTTGTTTATTAGATTTAAACAAACTGCTCTGATACCACTTGTTGGTCCCGAAGGTGCTAAACAAGTTTGTAGAAGAGGGGGGGGTTGAATACAAACACAGAATTTAAAGTTTAATAAATTGTTTATTGATAAATCAAAATACAATTTACAAGTTTGTTGCGGAATAAGATTAAGACAGACTCAATCTAAACAAACTCAAGAAACACTAAGATAATTGCACAAGAAATTCAGATAAAGGGGGATTTAGAGATATAGAAAACAAGGGTTTCTATATTGAGTTCAAGGATGAAGCACACCTTCAGATGAAGGGGTGAACTTCCTATTTATACCTTATGCATTAAATGCATGGCAGGATACTTTACACGTGGCGTTCACTGATTGGCTTTGGGAGTCTGACTTTTGGGAGACATGCTTTCGGCCGGGTCATGAACAGTGTAGTTGACAGAGTTGTTGTACGAATGGTTGCAGAGACTTGTCCGTTCTGACACATCGTACTAGGTTGTGCAAGGATAGACAAAAGGAAACTTGAGGCATAAGCTTTGTGATCGATTGATCGCTGAGTATCTCTAAGTTCAGAGATAAAGAGGTTCAGCTATCGCTGAAGCTTTTTCTCATGTTCCTTCGCGTATAAGTAGAGTTGTCTTTTCTTCACTGATATCCGCATCAGGTCACTAGTAGACTTCTCTTTGTTCAGCGGCTTCATCTTTGATTCAGCTATGAACATATGTTGACGCGAGACTTGTCTTCAGGGATTACGTTGGCTGTTTACTTTAGGAACTATCAGTGATAACTGAACAGATTCAGTCTAATCACTGATAGTGAAACACTAATACATAGAAATGTTTATAAGAAAGACTATCAGCGATAACTGAAGAGACTCAGTCTGATCGCTGATGGTGAAACACTAATACATACTAAAACGTAATTTTCATTAAGTATAGAAGAGGGTCGTTATCAAATCACTGAGAGAGTTTGGATCAATAGTTTTAAGCAACTTCATCACGAAGTCCATGGTGATATGCTCCCACTTCCACTCGCGAATTTCTAAAGACTGAAGACTCCCATACGGTCTCTGATGTTCGGCCTTAACTTGCGAACACGTCACACAACGCTCAACGTAACGTGCCACATCAAGCTTCATTACTGGCCACCACTAGTGCAGCTTCAAGTCCCTGTACATCTTTGTACTTCCCGGATGAATGGAATACTTGGACTTGTGTGCATCTTCCAGTAACAGCTCAGGGTTACCCCCAATCTTGGGCACCCACACACGACCGCTGAACAGTTTCACTCCACGGCTATCTTCCGTTAAGAACAAACACTGTTTAGTCATGACTTCATCCTTTAGATTCTCTTCTAGTAGTGCTTCCAACTGTGATGTCTTGATCTTCTCGACAAGACTAGACACTAGTTCGATTCTTGAATGGGTAGCTCGAATGCTTCCGCTATAGTCCTTCCGACTTAGCGCATCGGCCACCACGTTCGCCTTACCTGGAGGGTAAAGCAATTCACAATCGTAATCTTTCAGCAACTCGAGCCACCGTTTTTGCCTCATATTCAACTCTTTCTGATCAAAGACATATTTCAGGCTCTTGTGATCCGTGTATAGAGTACATTTCGTGCCGTAGAGGTAATGTCGCCAAAGCTTAAAATCGAACACCACCGCTGCTAACTCCAGATCATGGGTTGGATAATTCTGCTCGTGTATCTTAAGCTGCCTCGAGGCATAAGCGATTACCTTGCCTCGTTGCATCAACACGCAACCCAATCCCATCTTTGAAGCGTCGCTGTACACCACGAAATCTTCCGACCCTTCAGGTAACGTCAAGATTGGAGCTTCACACAACTTCTTTTGAAGGATCCGGAACGCCTTCTCTTGGGTTTCGGTCCATTCAAACTTCACATTCTTCTGAGTCAGAACTGTCAAGGAAGAAACGATCTTGGAAAAGTCTTGAATGAATCTCCTGTAGTATCCCGCCAGACCCAAGAAACTTCGGATCTCGGATGGACTCTTAGGAGGCTCCCAATTCATCATAGCTTCAATCTTGGAGGGATCTACTTTCACTCCGTCTCGAGTGACTACGTGCCCCAGAAATTGTACTTCTTTAAGCCAAAAGTCGCACTTGGAAAACTTGGCGTACAATCTTTCTCTTCTCAACACTTCCAGAACCTCACGTAAATGTTGTTCGTGTTCCGACTCACTCTTGGAGTACACTAGTATGTCATCAATGAATACAATAACCGACTTGTCGAGGAAAGGTCGGCACACTCTATTCATCAAGTCCATAAACACTGCTGGTGCGTTCGTCAGGCCAAAAGGCATCACAAGGAACTCGTAATGGCCGTAACGGGTTTTGAACGCTGTCTTTGGAACATCTTCTTCTCTAACCTTCACTTGGTGATAACCTGAACGTAAGTCGATCTTGGAAAAACAACCCGCTCCTTGAAGTTGATCGAACAAGTCGTCTATTCTCGGAAGCGGATATCTGTTCTTCACTGTAGCTTTGTTCAACTCACGGTAGTCAATGCACATTCTCATTGTGCCATCCTTCTTCTTGACAAATAAGACCGGAGCTCCCCAAGGTGACGAACTCGGTCTTATAAACCCCTTCTCAAATATCTCTTGGAGTTGTGCCACCATCTCTTGCATCTCCGATGGCGCTAAACGATAAGGTGCTTTAGCAATCGGTGCAGCGCCAGGCACAAGATCAATCCGAAACTCTACCTGCCTATCGGGTGGTAACCCGGGCAAGTCGTCCGGAAAGATGTCTGGAAACTCACTCACGATCTTCACATCTTCCAGCTTTGACTCCTCTAACTTGGCATCGATCACATAGGCTAGGAAAGACGAACATCCTTTTACCAGACACTTGCGTGCTCTTGCCATTGTGATTAATGCTACTTCACCCTTTCTCTTTTCACCATAGATGACAACGACTTCACCAGAGGAGTTGGGAAGTCGAATCAACTTCTTGGAACATACGATCTCGGCATGATTGTTTGACAACCAATCCATGCCAACCACAACATCGAAATCCCCGATTAACATCGGCAATAGATCGATTGAGAATTCTCTCCCCTCGATACTAAGAGTACACTGCTTCAGGACCTCGCGGATCAGAACTCGTCTACCATCAGCTATTTCTACTACTAACGCATCCTCAAGACTAGTAGTGGGCATAGCAATTTTCTGACGGAACAATTCAGATACGAAAGAGAAACTAGCACCCGTATCGAACAAAATACGAGCAGGTACAGAGTTTATAAGGAAAGTACCCGATACCACGTCTGCTGATGCTCTAGCCTCTTCAGCTGTCATCTGAAAAGCTCGACTCTGAACCTTAGGAGGGTTCTCCTTCCTTGCTGGTGCGCTACCCGACACAAGCTTCGGCCAATCTCTCTTTACATGCCCCGGTGCCTTACACTCGTAACATACGATTCCACTGACCGGGAAATCTCTAACAGTATGACCGGGCTTCCCACACTTATAGCAAACTTGAGAATTGTTGTAACAGTTACCGTGATGCTTGGTTCGACACCTCGGGCACCACTTAGCTTCCTGATAATTGCTGAAGTTGCGGTTCCCAACAAAAGGTCGGGTCCGCTTGGGAGGTACTGAACTGCTCTCCCACTTTCTCTTTTCAGGCATCACCACTGGCTTCTCAGATTTGCCCTTCGCGAACATCTCTTCCATAAATTGAGCTTCCTCCACCATCTCTCGGAGGTTAGAAGCCTTGAAATTATGGACCATGGATTGCATGTCCGCAGGCAAGCCGTTGAGATAAGCTTTCATCTTGTCTTTCTCTGTTGGGGCAGCGTGCCCCACCAGACCCAGCTTCTCCATAAACTGACGGGTGTACTCCCTCACCGTCAGGCTTCCCTTTACCAAGGACCGGAATTCTTTGTCAATTCGGTCCATGGTCCTCTCGTTGCAAAACTCCTCTAGCAGTTTCTTCTTGAACTCGGCCCACGACAATTGAGCCAGTACTTCCGGAGATAGAGTGGATTGGATGATATTCCACCAGATGAGTGCAGTGTCCCTCAGCAATTGGGTACCAAACCGCACCCTCTGATCATCACCACATTCGGAAGAGCCAAAAGCTTGCTCAGCCGCTCGGATCCACTTAACGCACACCACCGGATCGTCAGAACCGAAGAATTCTGGCGGTCCGCAGCCCAGAAAGGACTTATAGGAACAACTCTTCCTGTTCCCCGGAGCTTCAGAACTCCTGCGCTCTACTGCCGTGACCCTTATACCATCATCACCAGAACCTACTTCGACGTTCTCCACCACCGTCTCACTTCTCCGTTGGTTCACGTCGCGGTCCTCCATCGCTTTTAGCAGAAACTCTTGCTGCTTAGCCATCTCTTCTCTCATTGCCAACATCACGCTGGCCAACAACTCTGACTGGGGATTAGCATCCCCGATGACTGGGTGAGACGAAGCCAGGTCTACTCACGGAATGACCTCTGGCCCCCCACCTAGTACCTGCTGAACTGGCGGACGCACGACAACCTCAACTCCTTCCGGCCGATCAGCTGTGGAGGCTGTCGCTTCCAGTCCGTCAACACGAGTACGCGGTCTACCACGCGTATTCACCATACTGAACTGTTTCACAGAACAGGGACAGAGATAAGAGAGAGATTGAATAAACACAAAGGAAACGTACTACCACATTACCAATTGTCATATTAACAGTAATTCAAGCACTCTTACGTACAGTATCCTCATAAAAACATTAGCTAAGTGAAATTATGAACATACAACACATAACGGTTCTTGTCACCACCATTACAACGCCTGATAAACGTACTTTCCGTTGACTCTAAGACTAACCCATCTTAGGAGCTCTACCAAAATCTCGCGGATCAATTCTTAGCATACGCAGTCTAAGTCTAGACATCTTACATTCATGCCTAGTTCGCTTAAACTAGAGCTCTGATACCAACTTGTAACACCTCAAAAATCAGAGTAAATTAAAACCTGGAAATCTGACAATATGACGTAAGCAATTCCATTAACTTCCCATAAATGGGATCAGTCCTTAAGACTATACGATTCTATACAAGGATTTCATCAAAAGAATGGGACTTAACAATGCCCAGCAACAATACTTAAAACATCTCCAAAAAAAACCCCGAGACTCAGAACTCGTCTCTCCAAAAACCCCGGCACCCACCGCTAATGGAAACCTGTTATACACATCATTTGAGAAAAAGTGTCCGACTATAAAGCCTGGTGAGAACATACAGTTTATAAAGCTCGAAAGATATAAACATCAGTATCATAGGGAATCTTTTCATAAAGGTTTTTTTCGTAAAGATAACATTTTGCCACAACCGGGCCTCTTCGGTCCAAAACTCTTAAACGGTGATAAAAGGACCATTTTACCAAGGATAGTGGTGTAACACAAAGTAGACCACAAATCCGTGTTACGAGCTAAACCAATTGGAATCCGCGGATACGAATCCCAAAGTCCGTGCTTCAACGTGAGATCAAGCCCCAAGCGTAAAACCAAGGTATACTCCTTCGCTAGGATCACCATGAACCATGGCTAGTATCCGGCCTCACATAACCGTACCAAGTTGCCCCCGAGGAACATGCGATCCATAGCTACAAATTTGGGGAATGTAACATCCCAACAAAACAGTCTACTCCAAAACCTAGGGATCCACTAGTAATGGTAAGGACTCGTCACAACAACATATGTGACCAACCATAAATAAATATATGGTACAAGTACATTTTATAAACAAAATGCTACTCCCAGTTCAACTTCTGGTAAGAATGAAAGTCGTTAAAATGAGTTCATAAATATTCTTTTCAAATGACCACATAGTGTAAATAAAACATCATTTTACTTCAATAAGGCGGAACCCGTCATTTTGGTCAAGTCTGACCGGGAACCCCGAGAATCACGAAAAACTTCATTTATAATAAAATGTAAAGAACATAAAATCATACCGTAGAAATACTTTAGATTTCGCAAATAAGAGTTTTGACATGTATAAAGTTTGTAAAATGGTAGTAGGAACTCACCGGTAGGTTTTCAGAATAAAACCCGGAAAACCAGATAATGACCACGACGAAGAGGTGAAGCTTAAAACACCGACCCCTTGCTAGAAACGACGAAAACTAGCAACCAAACGAACCTTCGAAGATCGAAAGATAAAGAGAGAGAATAAGAGAGAGAGAAAGAGATATTTAGATTTGAGAGAATGAGATATTTAGGAATCTGAACCCTCTTTAAGCGGTCTATGCAACTTCGCGGGTTATGCCATGACTTCAACCCGCGACATAACTCGCCCGTGTCCAAAAACCCTAAACCATCCAGTGGGTTACGCGGGTTATGCCGCGACCTCTAGTCGCGGTGTAACTCGCGTAGTTCTCAAAAATCCAATATCCAACAGAGGGTTACGCGGGTTGTGCCGCGACCTCTAGTCGCGGTGTAACTCGCGTAGTTCACTGTTTCCCCCCCAAACTTCACAAAAACCAAAACGAGAACCAACCAAACACGGAGCTAACGACAAAAGCTTAACATAAGAATAGTAAGGTTACACAACTGAAATCCGGGGTGTTACAAGCTCTGTCCAGAAAGCGGTGACTCTCCGCACGAGTCAGGTCGCGCCACCACTCGCGCGCGCACTGTGCACTGATAAAAAGGGAAATTCGGCCTCAAACCTCATTTCTCTCAAAAACCTCAAATATCCTCCCCCTTTCTCTCCCAAACCGGTCCTCATCCTCCCAAATGAACCCTAACCCATTTCTGAGTGGTTTCCTCCTAAAATCAAAGGATTCTTCATTATATAGCAAGTTTTGGAAGTTAGAACTATAACCTATCCATCTTCATCTTTCTCACCAAGCTTCTTAGGGTTTCATTCCAACCCTTTTTCATCATTTGGAAGATTGGGTGTGTAGGGCTCATTTTGGTGACCAAGAAATATCTTTGGTTGGTGGATTGAAGTTATGGTTAAGGTAATCTCTTCTTTTATTAATTTATGGAAATTATGGTTTTGATATAAGTTGAGATCTTTATGTAAATTGATTAGGAAACGATTATAAATGGTTGCATGTGAATGCTTATGGTTGGAAACTTGTGAATCTAGGTTTTTGGAAGGATCTGCTTGTGGATTCAAGTTTCTTCAAGAAAGCTCAAGTTGGGGTAAAATGTAGATTTAGCCTAAATCTAGCAAGATGAGTTCAAGTTGATTTGTGAAAACTATGTACATACCAAAAATGTCTGTTTTAAAGTGTTTATGTGTTTTACCTGTTAATTATCAAACGTTGGATTATCTTATGAAATTTACTTTTTTGGGATACTTGATTTGATTAACCTAGCTTGTGAAACACCCATCTTTGGGATTTTTGGGAATTTTGATAAATGTATCATAATGAAAATGGTTTGATGACTTATTTACATAAATGGAGATTATTTGGTAAGAATGCAATTTTAGTGTTGTTGGAAATATGTGTATTTGGTGTTGTAGAATGTTTTGAAAATACCAATGTGTGGGTCATTGGAGTTTGGTCATTCCCAACTTTGCGAACATTTCGGAAATCATAAACCTTTTGGTTTTGGAGAAAGATGTATTTCAACTATTTTGATGAGTAAATCTTCGAAATTGATATTTTAACGATTTATTGTACGAGCGTAATTCCCTTGGAGTAATTGTACTTTTAATGTGTATTACGGGAAATGTTTGATATCGTGTTATGGGATGTTTTGAAAGAGTCAATGGGATTATAAGCTTATGTGGAAAATGATTTGTCCCAATCTAAATTATGTTGGAGTTTATCCATGTATTTTGGAACATGTGTTTGCATAAACGTTGGTCGATTAGTGTTTTATTGCATTTTAAAGATTTTAACATATGGTCATTTGACTGGTTGAGCTTAAGGCTCGTTTTCGTCTTTGTTAGGTCTTGGGTACATTTGTCCGGTTTTAATAACTTAAAGTGGAGCTTTGGGTGTGAGTTGCATTTATTGCACTTCATTTTGGAGAATACATGTTTTGAGTGCGTGTATCATTCATTTAGAGTCATGGATTTTAGACTGTAATGCATTTAGATCCATAGGCATGTAAGTCGGTCATAATTGACAATGAGGAGTCTTGATTTCTCACTTGGGAAACATGTCGTGTTGGTATTGTTGTAGTCCCGGTTGTTTTGCGAAGATGAACCTTTATGGGTTGTACTCCGGGACCATAGGTTTTGTGGTCTTGATATTCTAATTCTTGTGCATGAGGGTTAGACAACATGAGGTTTCAAGTAAGGAGTTGAGGCTCCTATCTTGAATGCTAGGGAGTAGACACTAGGGATCGAATGAGAACCCTGAGGATAAAACTCCACTAGAGAACGAACATGCAATAAGATCGCGTATCCTTAAGTTGTAGCTCGGCAGAGCAGACAATGGGGGATACGGTGTAATTAGGGGCTTGAAATAAAGTCCGACTTGAGGTGTAGCTTTTTAAGCAGGCAATACAGTCATGATCTGAGGTGTAGTTCGACAACATGGTTATGTGGCTTAACTTTGTGTTCCGCCGCGTACAATGGAATCAGGGCTTCGCCGTCACGGGAAGGTGTTATTTAGGTATTAAATTTTATTATTTTATTATACATGTTTTCGACGACGTTTTACATATATGGATTTTACTCATGATTTATGGGTTTGAGTATTATGTCCCACCCGTGTTTTGGGTGTTTCGGGAAATAAAGTTCTAACCGCGTTTTATAGATCAGTAGTTAAATTTCCATTCACGTTTTGAGTGAGTTTTGGGTTTAATTTACTTTACGAAGGAATGCCTATGTTGCGGTACTTGTATCTAAAATGTGGGTTACTGGAAAACGAGTCGTTTAATATTTATAGTAAATCATTTTGAAAGATTACGATTCAAACTGCATTCTTTCCTTTTAACAAATATTTATGCATGCTGAAAACTCTTAAACTCACTAGGCGTTAGCCTAACCTTTTATTTGTCGGCATGTGCATCGAGTTTCGGTTGAGGATTGTACTAGCGACTTGGTGAAGAGTTGGGTACTAGTTATTGGCACGAGGGTGAATAGCTTGATGAAGTCTTCTGCATCTATCTTGGGAATAGCAACATATATTTGGGTTTAGTAGCACCCAACCTTCTTATTAGTCTTGATGTAAGACTCTATCCATTTTTGTTAACGGTTAAACCTAGAATAGTATTTCAAGAAAGGACTTGTTGTAAGAGATTTTATCTTTCTTTGAGGCATTACTGAAAATTTTAAATTGGTTGCTTTTTCCAAAGTTAAGGATTTACAACACTCGAACAAAATATGCGATCCAGCCTCGTCCCTATGTTATAGACAGGGCAAAGGGTAGAGGAGACATTGATTCCGCTGCTATACATGTTACGACGAGTAGGAAGCTTACCCAATCTTGCCAACAAAAAAAGGAGGTTATCTTTCCCAGGGACGACTTTACACCATAAGGTCTTCATTTGATCTTAGGCAAAGAAACTGTTATCCATCATCTTTCTCAACCCAACTACAGAGAAAATCCCACTAGCATCCGGGTTCCAGTTCTAAATGTTCCTGTGACAAACTAAAAGATCGTTGAAATTGATGTTATAAGGCGATAGGGTGGAGTAAAGATGGGCTATCACCCCCCACGTGCTAGATCTGAAGTTGGATGATAAAGTAGCTCCTAGTATTCGGTCTTTAGCCATAGATAGCGCAAAAATCACCTCCTTCAACAAAGCCTCGTCTTCCTTTTTGAACCTCACCACCATTTGTCAATCAAGGCTAGGTTATGCGCCTTGAGGCTCTTGATATCTTGACCCCCTTTATCTTTTGAGTTCTGAGTTTTACTCTAAGCAACCCATATTATTTTCCTGTTGTCGTGATTACCTCCCCAAAAAATAGGTTTCAAATACTCTCTATTTTGTTGACGACCATCGAAGGGGCCTTGAATAACGAGAACATATAAGATCTAAGGCTGCCTAAAACCGCCTTGCATAGAGTTAACCTATCACCAAACGAAAGATTCTAGCCTTCCAGCCCGATAACTTGCTTTGAAAATTTTCAATTAACAAAAGCCATGAAATTACTCTACTCATCTTAGCGCCCACCGGAATCCTAAGATATTTCATCGGGAGCGACCCTTCCAAACAATTTAGAACCCGCGCTATATCGGAAACTTCTGAATTAGGCATCCCGATGTCCACCACTCTGCTTTTTGCAAGGTTTACTTTGAGACCCTATGCCAAGTAAAAACATCTTAAACCATGGATGAGATTATATGCGTTATTGAGACTCCAATCTCGCAAAAAAAGTGCATCATCTGCGTATTGGAGGTTGGATATCTTAGGCCCGAGTCTTGAGATATGAACCCCTTTATAAAGATTTTCCACCCAGCCTCCTCCAAAGCCACATTCAACCCTTCAACCGCAATAATGAACAAGAAGGGGGATAACAGGTCACCTTGCCGAATGCCTTTTTAGTTAGAACTCTTTTGCCGGGGCCTCGTTAACCAACACATAGCTTTTCATCGAGGAAATGCAGCCTGAATCCATTTTCTCCAAATCGACACAAAGCCATTTGAGCCATAACTTCTTCAAGAAATTGCCAACTCAGATTGTCGAACGCGTTTTAGAAGAAGTCCACCTTAAACAGGAACATTTTCTTTTTCTGCTTTTTTACACGTGCTATAATCTCGTTAATCATCAAGGGGTCGTTAAGAATGCTACGACCTTGAATGAAGGTCGATTGCTCACGACCAATCACCGATCCCACCACCAATTTAAGTCGATTCGCCAATGTTTTGGAAATAATTTTACTAAAACACCCAATAAGATTTATGGGACGATTTTTAATCAACTAGATTAAGGGGGTCTTTCACTTTCGGAACAAGAGATAATACCAAGGCTAATGTAAGAATGTCGCTCGAAAAATTTGATCACAAAGTAAATGTCTGCTCTAACCACCTCCCATAATTTTTTAATGAACCTGAAAGAGAAACTATCCGGCCCCGGGGCTTTGTCACTCCCACAACCCACACTACTGCTTTGACCTCTTCCAACTCAATCAGACTTTCTAGAAAAGCCTTCTGCTCATTTGGTAACTTTTTGATTTTATCACTCCTAAAAGCATGACGAAAAGCTCTAGTATACCAAAATGAAACTTGAAATTTCTATCAATATAACATTATTAAAAAGATAGTATACCGAATTATAAAAGAAACATTTATATCTAAAATTAATAAAACAGTAAGCAGGTTGAAAAAAAAATTATACAAATCTACCAACAACAGTTAGAATTTTGTACAAACATTGAGCAAGTGGAACAACGATTTGAAATTTTGGATTTGATTTTTGATGGATTTCGTAATTTTGTCAATTTAGAGAAATGAAAACTAGAAACTAAAACATAATGTCTTGGATGAACTTTTTTAGTTGGACCATAAAAGTTGAGCCGACAACATAAATATATATATATATATATATATATATATATATTCAAAGTTCTAAATGGCGTGAGGCGTGGCGTGGCGGCGAGGCCAAGCCTCAAGCCATATAAGCCACGGCGAAGCCATGGCGTTTTCAAGGCGTGAGTGCGTGACTTATGGCGTCAAATTTCTAATTCATATATAATATTACATATAAAAAACGTATGCTTTGTAGTGTTACTCAATGAGTCAATAGTAATAAGCAAGTTAAATTAGGTTATATATTTAAAACTTGCAAATAAGACATTAAAAACGTAAAGAAAAATCAAATATCTTATTACGATAACTGCGCATTAGTCCATGGCGTGCCATGGGCTTAACGTGGCGTGACACACAAGCCTTGGTGCCATGGCGCGCCATGGCGGCTATGCGGCGAGTTTTTTAGAACAGTGATATATATATATATATATATATATATATATATATATATAAATATATATGTATATGTATATTTTTTGTTGTCGGTTCAATCCAAGTCGTTCAAAAAACGCACAGGCCGGACCAAACCGAGCGGTTTGATTATTTTTCAAATCAGACCGAACCGCCAGACCGCTTCAACCGACAAAATCAGTTCGATTTAATTCAACCAAAAATTCAGTGGCATTTTCATAAAGGTCAAGAGGCGACTTGGGAGTTGGAGTTAATTATGAGAAATCAGTATCCCAATTTGTTCGACGAAGGAATTCCGGGGATGAAATTTTTTTTTTGGGGGGGGGGATATTGTAATAACCGGGTTAAAAAGTAAAGAAGTTAAAAGTTTGGGGTAAAGGGATAGAAAGGTTCATAGTAAGGGAGTCTAGAGTGAAAAGTGGGAAAAGAGGGATTTAACCCTAAAATTTTGGTGTATTGTGTTGGCGGCTGATGACTTTGGAAAAGGAGAGAGAGTTGAATCGGTTCGTTCGAATTGGAAGCAAAATAGATGGAAAATTTGGTGATTCTTCAAATTTTCTAAGGTAAAATCTAATCCTAATCTCTTTTATTAAGGGTCTAGCAAGTTATTTCTATATCTTTGTTGAGTTTTGTATTTATATTGTTGGCTCTTTGAAGTTGGAGTTTTCTGGGTTGAGATATTTGGGAGTATTTTAGAAATATATGTGATTAATGGGTTATTAGTTGATATGCATGATTTTGAGTTATTGGGATTGAATTGTTATTGATTTTGGGGGTTTTCTGCGATTGGGTTATGGAGTTTCGTTGAAAACCTGTCCGAGTGAATCCAGTCACCAGATTGTGTCGACCCCGGTCGAAATGTAACATCGGTCGAAGGAGTTAACATCGGTCGAAATGTAGCACCGGTTGAAGTTGACACCGGTCGTGAGGAAACACCGGTTAGTATAGTGGGAGAAGACCCCGGTCGGTGGGGGAACCCCGGTCGACGGGAAGGAGGGAGAGAACCCCGGTCGCAAAAAGCCACACTGGTCGGCCTTACAGGCCCGGTCCCCGGAGTGAGCAGTATGAGCCGAAGCCCATTCCTCTTAGAAATGTAATGGTTGTGGGTTGGTTTAGTATGGCCCGCCCAAATTGTTAATATTTTTTTTATGCTAAAGATGCAAATTTATTATCTCACGTACAACATCACCATATCCCAGAATAGGTGAAAACTGATCATTCCCAAAACGAACTGTGCCGCAGTATTTGTCCGTATAATTAGACAACATACTCTTCTGCCCTGTCATATGTTTGGAACACCGGCTATCCAAATACCACATATGACGGGTCTACACAACACAAATCAAGAAAGAAGAGGTTTAGGAACCCATTTAAAAATGGGACCTCCACTGTTAGTACTTGATTTTGGCACCCATTTAAATTTGGGTCCGCTTTTTCTTTGAAAACCAGAAGCATGATAAGACGAATGATAATGATAAGATGAAACATTATATGAACCATACCAAACATCAGAATATTTACGAGAAGCATAATCACATTAACCATAATTTAAAAACTTTTTATTTGATGGTGCTAACTAGAATAATTGCTTTATAGAGTACTTTTTGCGAGAATCAACAAAATTAGATTTAAAAGTACCAATATTCACAATCACATCATCTTTACTAGAAGTCTTTTTATTCAAAATAAAACTAGAACTAGATTTAGCTTTCTCGTCCATCTTCTGTTTCGGTATCCATGCAGTCTTAACTCCAACCCTTTGCTTTCTCAAATCTGAAACATGTGAAACTTTATAGTTAGAATGATGAGAATTAAAAGAATGCTTCTTCTTTGGCTTACCAGTGAGGATCGGTTTCTGTGAAAGCTGAGATTTTTGTTTCTTACCATTTGCTTTCTTCGATTTCACAGAAACTGATTTATCAACTTTCGTTGATGTTTCACCTTTGTCAAAAACACTGGGTAATCCAAAAGAATTAACAACACAAGATGAATGATCAGGAAGTTTAGAATAAAAATCAAACTGAGCAACACAGTCATTCAAACTACCATCAGAGTTTAAGAAATTAAGATCATTCTCAAGTGAACCAAACCTGTCATCAGAATTTAAAGCCTTGGAGAATTTAGGAAAAATAGTATTTTTGAACATTGTTGAAAATACAGTTTGTTCTAGGTCCATCAAAATTCTTTCTTCCGTAAGAGTATTCTCGAGTTCAGAAATTTTACTTTCCAAAACTAGAGGAGGTACGTAAAGCTTACCTTCGATGGGTTTAGCCTCCATAACTGTTATTCAACTTTTCATAGCGAAATGGAAGTTGAACTTTAGCTGTGTTCTTTCTTTTATCATATTCCTTGGCTTTATCTTTTTCAGACAGACTAGTCCAAAAAGGTTTGAGTTCCTGATGTTGAGGAGCCAACAACATAAACCCAAAGTCATAAAGTGCAGGCACTTTAGATATACCCTTTTTGAGATGATGTGGGTTCTTGTAACCAAGTCCCCAAGTATCAGGTTTCTCTTTAGGTTTGTTCAAATGAATAGTGTGTTCAGTTTGACCTAAAGAATGTAATTTCTCTTCCAAAGCATTCACCTTGTCTATTAAAAATTCTTTTCTTTTGAAGTAAAAAAATACCTTTTAGAAATCTCTATAGACTTAAACTCACATTCTCTATACTTAGAAACAGTTTCAGACAACTTTTTATGAATTATAGTCTTTTCTTTAGCGCAGGTGTCTATATTTTTATGCAAAGTTTCAATTAATACATTTTTCTCAGCAATATCATTACTAAGTTTATGTATAGATTGATTTTTCTCATTTATGACACCTTTCTCACGCTTCAGTTTAGACTCTAATTCTTGGAGTTTAGACATCATGGCATGCATTTGGTTCAGAAAATCAGATTCAGTTAAGTTACATACCTCATCATTGTCTCCATCATCAGAATCAGCTTCAACTTCTGACTGGTTCTTCCCCATCAAGCACAGATGTGCTGTCTCATCCTTCTCTCCTTCTTCAGACTCTTGATCCGAATGGTCGAGCCAGTATTCATCCTACGCCATTAAAGCTTTTCCAGCCTCTTGTCACTTGGCTAGAAGCATCTTATTCTTGTAATATTCGGAGTTTCGGACTTTAGGTTTTCGGCAGTCCTTGGCAAAATGACCGAATCTGCCACAGTTGTAGCACTTCATCGGTTCTTCCTTCTTGAACTCATCAGCTCCATCCTTCTTCTTGTCTTCTGGTCTCTTTTCTTCAACTTTCTCCTTATGCTTGTAGTTATTCGGACCAGACGAGTACCTCTGACTGTTGGAATTTGGCTTTTTATAGAACTTCTTTTGGAAAGCCTTTGTTAACATTAGCGTGGCTTCCTTCAGTTGTTCACAATCGTCAGAGTCAGACTTTGCCTCGCTATCAGTCTCTTCTGATTCAGATTCTATCACCTTCTTCTTCTTAGACTTCTTCTTTACTACAAGAGCAACTGGATCAACAACTGCTTTGTCAGCCTTTTTCATCTCAGCCTTGATTTCATCCACCTCTTCCTCATTCTGTTTCAGGATTTCATAAACTTCTTGAAGTGGAATGTCGTTCAGATCTTTCAACTGCCTCATCTGTCTGGTGAATCTCTTCCACTCTGGCTGAAGGTTGCGGAGAAATTTCACATTCAGCTCAACTTGAGATTTGATGATCTTGTTCTTGCTGAGCTCATTCAGCAACGTGACAAATCTGACATAAGTGGCTTCGAGTGATTCTCCAGCTTTGGCTTTGAATTCTTCATAATTATTCAAGCAGTTGGAAACTTTAAGCTGGTTGCCGACTTTTGATCCAATCATCATCTTCTCCAATTGATCCTACATTTGCTTGCCGGTAGCATTGTAGCTATCAATCTTGACATATATTTCATTCGGTATGCCTTGTAGAATAAATAATCTTGCCAGCTTGTCACCCTTGTGCCTCTTCAGCTGATCTATCGTATATTCACCAATCGATAACTTATAGTCTGTCTCTTCTTCTTCACCATTTTCTCCGGCTACAGTGAGAACCTTGGTTGGAGGTGTCATGATTCCTTCTTTCATAGATTTTTCGATATAATATCCCAAATCATGTCGATCAATGATGTCCAAGAATCTGTCCTTCCACTGCTCGTATCCCCCTTGAAGAGTACTGGAGGCTTCACATCTGTTCCAATAGCAAGAGCTTCCCGAGACATCTTTACTTATATGATTAGAAATCAAACTTATCTAATATGAAACAATCAACTGAATGAGATCGTTAAAAGTCAAGATAAAATCACACAATACTGAAAATCTTAGAATGAAATTCAGAAAAATCTGATCACGAACAGACCTTTGTCCCCCTTCGTAGAGAAAAAAATTTGGACATTTAGAGGCCATATTACAGTTTGCAAAAAATTGAAAAATCGAACTGTGCAAACCTGGAACAAAATTCGCAAAAGTGAACAGTGAATAGTGTGAACAGTACTTGCGCAAAGTGAAGTTTGCGCAACACTTGGGTTGCGCAAAGCTGAGGTTTGCGGGTCAAGAAGGATGCGCAAGATGAAGGTTTGCGGGTCTAGAGGGATGCGCAAACCGTGTTCGACCGGAAGGATGTGAAGACTGGTATTTTGTTCGACCGGGAGCTTGCTTCGACCGGTAAGAGTGCTTAGATCGGAACCAAAAAGACCGATATACCTTTCGACCGGTATTGTGATATGACCAAAAGTGAGTTAGACCGAGATAGATCTTCAACCGGAAAAGGATTAGACCGATAAAGCTTAGACCGATATAATGCTTAGACTGATAGTGTCATAGTCCGAAAGTGTGCTTAGACCGATATAGGCCTTCGACCGGAAATAGATTAGACCGATATAGTTTAGACCGAAGTGGACTGTGTGTACCGGTCGACCGATAAGGTGTGGTCGACCGATAGTGAAAGGACAGATATAAACAAAGACCGGTATAGCATGATACGCAAACCAAGTCGACCAATATGAATGTCGGGCGACCGGTATGTTCTTGATGTTCTTCGACCTAGAAACACAAATCGGTCCAGAAAACACTCGAAATATCGAATTAAACTACCAAACTTTGCCAAATCGATCAATTTACCGACTAGAACATATAGCAATAAGTTAATTTCAATAAAAACCACTTTAAGAATAATTCGATTTATGACACAGTGTCGACTCAAAAACGAACCCAGAACAGCAAAAAATCAACAAATTGATAATCGAAATCAATGTAATACTCAAAACAATCAATGCCAAATCAATAGCATATGCATATCGATTACAACCCAATATATAAAAACTTGAATGAACAATCACACAAAAAAAATTATGAATCTTTGACAGAAAAACAGAACCGAACAAAAGTTATTCAATTTAATCTGTACTTGCTCTGATACCAATTGTGTGTCCCAATACGTAATCATTCAATCAAGTAAACATATATTCAACACAATAAATCAAACCTGATATGATTAATCAAACGATTCAACAGGTTACAAAATTGAAATCGATATCTCTCTTTCTCTCTGTCTTGTTCACGACGCACCACCCACCAGCACAACAGCCTCTCTCTCAATAATTAATTTCACAATTAAGCTCCCTAACCTAATTAACACTAAACAAAACTAATTTATACTTAGGTCAACTAAGCCTAATGGGCTTTGCAAGGCTTTGTAATGGGCTTTTCAATGCTTGGCCCAACAACCTAAAACAAACTTATTTAACTAAAAATAAAACTAACTAATAAATAAAATACGTAAACAGACTTTGACTATTTATTACAAAAGGACCTTAGACTATTTGTTGAGATGACTTTATCAGCTTTGACTTCAGTTTTCCATCTTCAGATAATTATGATCTGGAATCCAATAAATATGTGCTTTAACATAAAGCCCGTAGGACATAACTGAGTCTTTGTCAGAAAGCGTAACGAGAATAATGAAGTCCTAATATGTAAGGCTCTCCTTTGGCGCAAGGTTTCTCACAACGCCCTGGATTGACCACAAGGAGACTTACTCTCTCATGATGGATGTTATGACATCCGAATAATTTGTTAGCCTAGTAGTTTCCGAAGGACTGGAAATGCAGCTCATGAATGTGGTTACCACATATATCTACGGGGATCTAGATTTAGAGATATATAAAAGTGCTTGATGATATTACATTACCAAAATCAAGTAACTCTAAACCACGAAATGCGTTTGCAATAAAATTAAAACGACCACTTTATAGATTAAAACAATATAAGCGGATGTGGTATACCCGCCTAATGGAATACTTGATTGGGAAATGATATATAAGAACGATGAAATGTTCCCTTGCGTATTTATTATGGAAAACGAGTTCTAGATTTTCAAAGTAGCTCTATATGTCAATGTTATGAACATAATAGACACTCTTGATGAAATAAGAGGAATCACAAGCTACTTGAAATCTGATTTTGAGAGGAAAGATCTTGGGAAAACTTGGTTTTGTCTAAATATTTGAGCTAGGACACTGAGTTTGTGAAATATTAATTCACCGATCGCACATGTCCAGAAAATAATCAGTCAATTTAATATGGACAAAGCGCATCCAGTTAGCACTCCCATGATCGGTCGAAGTGTCTGATATAAGGAAAGATCCATTTTGTATAAAGGATGATGATGAAAAATACTGGGAGCTGGAATTACCTATCTAAGTACAATATGCGCATTATCGTACTTAACACAATACAATTGACCATATATTAAATTTCTCAGTGAACTTGTTAGTTAGATTTAGCTCAGCGCCAATGCAATGTCATTGGAATGAAATCAAGTTAATATTTTGGAACCATTGACATGGGCTTGTACTTTCCCTATA
The DNA here is from genome assembly GCA_023525745.1 of Arctium lappa. Lineage (NCBI taxonomy): Eukaryota > Viridiplantae > Streptophyta > Magnoliopsida > Asterales > Asteraceae > Arctium > Arctium lappa. The sequence goes on along the minus strand of CM042062.1, from coordinate 56,591,140 downwards.
GAAAGAAAAATGAGATTGATAATGGAATTTCAATACCTACTTAGAATGTAAGCAACAAAAGTTGTTCTCAAACTGGATAAATGATATTATGTATCTGTCTGACCCATACTTACTTAGACTGATATTATGTATCTGTCTGACCCATACAAAGGTTGTTCTCAAACTGGATAAAGAATTACCACAAGGAACATGTCGATTTCTTGGAAGTAAACTAAGCAATCCTTTGTAACTACCTCCTTGAACTAATCAAAGAATATTGTTGATCCAAACTCTCTCAGTGATTTGATAACGACCCTCTTCTATACTTAGTGAAAATTACGTTTTAGTATGTATTAGTGTTTCACCATCAGCGATCAGACTGAGTCTGTTCAGTTATCGCTGATAGTCTTTCTTATAAACATTTCTATGTATTAGTGTTTCACTATCAGTGATCAAACTGAGTCTGTTCAGTTATCACTGATAGTTCCTAAAGTAAACAACCAACGCAATCCCTGAAGACAAGTCTCGCGTCAACAGATGTTCATAGCTGAATCAAAGACGAAGCTGTTGAACAAAGAGAAGTCTACTAGTGACCTGATGCGGATATCAGTGAAGCAAAGACAACTCTACTAATACGCGAAGGAACATGAGAAAAAGCTTCAGCGATAGCTGAACCTCTTTATCTCTGAACTTAGAGATACTCAGCAATCAAACGATCACAAAGCTTATGCCTCAAGTTTCCTTTTGTCTATCCTTGCACAACCTAGTACGATGTGTCAGAACGGACAAGTCTCTGCAATCATTCGTACAACAACTATGTCTACTACATTGTTCATGACCCGGCCGAAAGCATGTCTCCCAAAAGTCAGTTTATCAAAGCCAATCTGTGAACGCCACGTGTAAAGTATCCTGCCATGCATTTAATGCATAGGGTATAAATAGGAAGTTCACCCCTTCATCTATATGTGTGCTTCATCCTTCAACTCAAAATAGAAACCCTTGTTTTCTATATCTCTTAATCCCCTCTATCTGAATCTCTTGTGCAATTATCTAAGTGTTTCTTAAGTTTGTTTAGATTGAGTCTGTCTTAATCTTATTCCGCAACAAACTTGTAAATTGTATTTTGATTTATCAATAAACAATTTATTAAACTTTAAATTCTGTGTTTGTATTCAACCCCCCCCCCTTCTACAAACTTGTTTAGCACCTTCGGGACCAACAAGTGGTATCAGAGCAGTTTGTTTAAATCTAATAAACAAGATCTTGCTGTATACTCTTCCTTGCTATTCTAAAATGGCATTAAACACAAACACAAACTACTATGATAATGGTTCACTTTCTAAACCTCCTCGATTTAGCAGAGATAACTTTTCTCTATGGAAAAATCGAATGATGCTATTTCTTGAAGGTGCGGATCCTACTATACCTGAATATATAGAAAACGGACCCTATGAACCTGTTAGGATTATAGCTGCGGTTCCCGCCACTGCCACCACTGAAGCTGTCCCTGAACGATATGTCGTTAAGGAAATAAGACAGTGGAGTGATGAAGATAAAAAGAAGGTAGGCATAAATGCAAGAGCAAAGACCATTATTTCAATGGCTCTGCCTGATGAAGTTTTCCATTCCATCATGCATCTGAAAACTTCTAAAGAAATGTGGGAAACCATATGTGTTCAATATGAGGGCACCACTGAAATCCAAGAGACTCGAAAGATTAACTTGGTAAGACAGTATGAAAGTTTCATCGCTGGTAAGAATGAATCTCTTTCTGACGTTCATCAGCGATTTAACTGCCTAATAATTGATCTAAGAACTGTTGGTAGGACCTATTCTAATTCTGAGGTCCTAACAAAATTCTTGGAATGTCTTCCTGAAAGCTGGGACAGTTATTCAATATGTCTTAAGCTGACAAAAGACTTACATACTCTCTCCTTAAGCACTATGTATGGAATATTGCTCAACTATGAGCAATCAAATCTTCTGAAGAAAAATCTTGTAAAAGATTCTAAAGACTCCAAAAGTACTCCTGTTGCTTTAGTCTCTTCAGAGATAATTCCATCTCAGCGATCTACTCTCACCATCACTGAGTTAGATTCTGAATCTGAGGATCTATCAGACCCTGATCTTTCAGAGTTTGATGAGTCCTTAGCACTCTTGACAAACTCTTTTAAGAGATTTGCAAGAAAGAGTAACTTCCGAAGAAGTAAACCTCTCTCTCTTACTGAAAAGCCAAAATCAACTCCGGTTGATAAGGCTACTGCTACTTGCTATAACTGTGAAAAGATTGGACATTTTGCAAGTGAATGCAGGTCGAAAAAGGTCTTCAAACCTTCTACCTCAAGAAGATCCAGTGATGACAAATACCATAAGCTGAAAACAAATATCAAAAGCTGAAAAGCTATCAGCGAAAAGGTAAAGGTCTCATCGCTGAAGAACACGACTGGCTGAATCAGAAGAATCATCTTCTGATGAAGAAGAAGTCGCTAATCTTTGCCTCATGGCTGAGATTAAAGAAGAAGTGGAAGAACCATCTGAATCTTCTATGAGCTACATATCATCTCAGGTATCTATTTCTACAAATCCCTCTCTACCTGAAGCTGAGAGAAGTCGCGCTGTTGATGTGCTGACGATTGACCTTTATAATGCCCTAAACGACAAAACTCAAGCTGAGAATAAAAATGTTCATTTAACTCAAGAGCTGGAGAAATGTCATGAAAAGATCAAAGAACTAAATCTTTTAGAAGAAAAGTTGAAAGATCAAGTCATTATAAATGAAATCATCAGTATTGAACGCGAACAAGCCATCGCTGCTCTAAAAACAGAAAAGGCTCATGTTGAAAAATGGTGCAAATCATCAACAAAGATCTCTGAGATAATAAATGCTCAAACTCCTGATAGTGATAAAATTGGTCTTGGTTTTTGGACACCTCAGGACGATCCTAAGAAAGAGAGTTCCTCGCTTAAGTTTGGAACCTTTGTCACCTCCTTCTTTGACACTTCTTACAATCAACTCTATCCCTGTTCTTCTTCAAATCCCATCCCTGAGGAAAAATCCAAAGACACTAAGTCTACGGATAAAGGAAAGTCCATTCTCCTTCCTCAGAAGGCAAACAGGAAAGCAAAGCTGAAAGTTCCTTATAAACCTTCAGCTAAGCAATCCTCTAGCTGTGTGATAGAAATCTTTGATCTCTGTCCTCCAAAGCTGAAGATTGACCTTAAACCTTCGAGATCTGAAGAAATGAAAATCCCTCCCAGATCTCAAGAGAAAAGTCTTCTTGGACCTGGCCCTGCTCATCTTAAACTTGCAAAATCTTCTACTTCTGGTCCTAAAACCATTTTTAGATACAGAAAGTGTTATCACTGTGGTTTTACTGATCATATTGCAAGTAAATGTCCAACTGCCACTGAAGCTGATAAAATAGCTAAAGTGAAGAAAAATGTCTCTAAAGCTAAGGTCACCAAGGCTGAAAAATCAACCAAGGTGAAAAATTCCACTAAGGTTAAGAAATTAACCAAAGTGAAGATTACCACTGAATCTGAATTTTCATCAACTGAGAATACTACTGAACTTACCTTATCCACTAACTCTGAAGAACCCATTGAAAAGTGGGTACCAAACAACGCTTAATCTTCCTTATGTGTGCAGGGATCAAAGGGCATCTGGTATCTTGATAGTGGATGTTCTCGTCATATGACTGGACAAAGAGACCTGCTCACTGATTACAAGGAAGAAAAAGGTCCCTCTGTGACCTTTGGTGGAAATGGTAAAGGATTTACCCGAGGGTTTGGTGTCCTCAGCAATGGGACAACTACCTTTCGAAGAGTCGCTTATGTAGATGGACTGAAGCATAATCTTCTAAGCATCAGTCAGCTATGTGATAAAGACTATGAAGTACGCTTTACTAAGAAAGCATGTTCAGTGTTAAATGAGAAAGGAAAACTTGCTCTCAGTGGTCATCGCAGAGAAAATGTCTATGTAATAGATATGGACTCTACTATCACTGAAAACTTATGTTTTCTATCTAAAGCCTCTTCTGATGTCAACTGCTATGGCATAAAAGGCTCTCTCATCTAAACTTCAAAACCCTGAATTCTCTCTCATCTAAGGAACTGGTTTCTGGTCTTCCTCAGCACTTATATGCTAAAGAATCTCTCTGCTCAGCATGTGAAAAAGGAAAACAAACAAAAGCAAGTTTCAAGTCAAAACAAGTTTCCTCAGTAACAAGTCCACTTCAGCTCTTACATATGGATCTGTTTGGCCCTGTCAATATCCAATCAATAGCTGGAAAGAAATATACACTTGTCATTGTAGATGAATATTCTCGCTACACCTGGGTTATCTTTCTTCGCTGTAAGAGTGATACTCCAGAAGAACTAATATCTTTTGTGAAAAAGATGGAAGTGCTGAACAATCTTACTGTTCGTTCAATAAGAAGTGATCATGGAACTGAATTCAAAAATAGTTCCCTGAACAATTTCTTTGAGAACAAGGGAATCTCTCACAACTTCTCTTCGGTAAGAACACCTCAGCAAAACGGAGTCGCTGAAAGAAGAAACAGAACAATCATAGAAGCTGCTAGATCAATGCTCAGCGATTCTCATCTCACTACTCAATTTTGGGCTGAAGCTGTAAACACTGCATGTTTTACTCAAAACAGATCGCTGATAATAAAGCGATTTGGGAAGACAGCTTATGAACTTTTTGTTGGAAGGAAGCCTTCTATCAGCTTTCTTCATATCTTTGGTTGTCAGTGTTTTATCTTAAACCACAGAGATCAACTTGGAAAGTTCGACCCAAAAGCTGATGATGGAATATTTCTAGGATATTCCTCCATCTCCAAAGCCTACAGAGTCTTCAACAAGAGAAGACAAACCATAGAAGAAACAATTCACGTCACTTTTGATGAAACTCGCTCAGCGAACTCCAAACCAATCGCTGACAATGAAGAGTTAAATGCTTGGATGCTTTCTCACTACAGAGAAACTGAACCTTTCTTCTCTAACCATCAGCATTCAGATCCTCCAGTCGCTGATGATGATCCAAACATTATACATCCTACCGCTGAATCCAACTCATGGGTTTCAGCTGAACCTTTAAACACACTCCTACCATCAAATTTGCCTTCGTCTGAAAACCTCTCCAGTGAATCTACTCAACAGTTAATCGCTGATGAACCTCAATCGTCATCATCGATAAACATTCAAATTGTTGATCCAACCTCTGAGTTAAGCAATAATGCTCCTGCTCAGCGATGGACCAAAGATCACCCAATAGATCAAATTCTTGGTGATCCAGATGCAGGTATTCAGACACGACGAAGCTCAGGTAATATCTGTCTCTTTGTAAACTTTCTCTCTTTAATAGAACCAAAGAAGACTGATGATGCCCTCAGAGATCCAAACTGGGTCAGCGCTATGCAAGAAGAGCTGACTGAATTTTCTCGAAACAAAGTTTGGAATCTCATTCCTAGACCATCTGATAAAACTGTAATAGGCACCAAATGGGTGTTTAGAAACAAGTTAGATGAACATGGAACTGTAACCCGCAACAAGGCTCGACTTGTTTCTCAGGGATACAGACAAGAGGAAGGCATAGACTATGATGAAACCTTTGCCCCTGTGGCCAGGCTCGAAGCAATTCGACTATTCTTAGCTTATGCAGTCTATAAAGACTTCATCGTCTATCAAATGGAAGTAAAATCAGCGTTTCTAAATGGAAAGCTGAATGAAGAAGTCTATGTAGAACAACCACCAAGGTTCTATGACCCTAAGCATCCAAATTATGTTTATAAATTGGATAAGGCTCTCTATGGTCTAAAACAAGCCCCTCGTGCTTGGTATGACACTCTCTCATCTTTTCTTATCTCTGAAAATTTTGAACGTGGCAAAATTGATAATACGTTATTTTTCAGAAAGATAAAAGGTCATATAATTCTTGTACAAATATATGTCGATGACATAATATTTGGTTCTACTAACCCATCTCTGTGTACTCGCTTCGCTGAAAGAATGAAGAAAGAATATAAAATGAGTATGATGGGTGAGCTGACATATTTTCTTGGTCTTCAGATTAATCAATCTGACAAAGGTACTTTTATCAGCCAAGGTAAATATGTTAAAGATATGCTGAAAAAGTTTGATCTTACTCAAACTTCAGCTATGAAAACTCCTATGGCACCACCCCTGACACTTAACAAAGATCCTTCTGGAAAACCTGTTAATGTCACTGCCTACAGAGGAATGATAGGCTCTCTGTTGTATCTCACAGCAAGCCGACCTGACATCATGTACTCTACTTGTTTATGTGCACGCTATCAATCTGAACCCAAGGAATCCCATCTGATCGCTGTAAAGCGAATTTTCAGATATCTGAAAGGAACTCCTAACCTCGGTCTTTGGTATCCCAAAGACTCAGGGTTCGATCTAACTGGTTATTCTGATAGTGATTTTGCAGGATGTAAACTTGACAGAAAGAGTACCACTGGTGGATGTCAACTCTTGGGAGGAAAGTTGGTAAGTTGGACAAGCAAGAAGCAAAATTCTGTGTCCACTTCCACAGCTGAAGCTGAATACGTAGCCGCTGGAAGCTGTTGTTCTCAAATCCTATGGATGAGAAATCAACTATTAGATTATGACCTTCAGCTGTCAAAAATTCCTATCTATTGCGACAGCACTAGTGCTATCGCTATAGCAAATAATCCAGTGCTACATTCAAAGACAAAACACATAGAGATCAGATATCACTTTATCAGAGATCATGTGATGAATGGTGATATTGAACTTCACTTTATCCCTACTGATTTTCAGCTTGCTGATATATTCACCAAACCTCTTGATGAGACAAGGTTCAACTTTCTCATTAGTGAGCTTGGAATGCTGAATCTTGAAGAATAATTCTTCAGCATTCATGCATTGTGTCAGTAATCAAAAGTTTCTTTTCATCATTCTCTGATAAGTATTCTGACTCTCAGGTATGATTTCTCAATCCCTACAACTGAATCTTCATTCAGTTATTTAAAAAAAATATATATATATATATATATATATAAATCTTAATCACTGAATTTTTATTCAAATGATTAAAAGCTTTTTGAAATTAAATTTATCACTGATATTTATAATCAGTGATCCTTTTAAAAGAAAATCTATCCCTATCTTTTCATCAGGGATACTTTCAAAAAGAAAATTCTATCGCTGATTTTTCTTCAGTGATAAATTCAAAACGGACAAATGAACAGTCTCTTTCTTAACTATGACGTCAGACGTCATTTGAACCGACAATCCACGACATGCCTTTTTCTGACACGTTCGTCCGTTGTTCTTCTATCCAATCACCTTCGAGGGACGTGTCCATGTCATGATGTGCATTTGTTTTCCCGCTTCTCTCACACTCTCTCTCCTCCTTCTCACATATAAAAGGAATGCTTTTTCCATTCTATCAATTTACGTTTTCTGGAAATACTTTCTAAACAAGAATACTCTCTCAAGCATTCTAACATTCTCAAGCTTTCTGCATCATCCTCTTCAAGATCAACAGGTTATTCTTGACTTCTTATCTTAAATCTTTTCACATAAACCCCATTTATGGGTTTATAAGACTCAAATCTCATAAAATCATTTTTTTTGATTTTATTCTTTAAAAAAAAAAACCATTTTATTCTTTATTCAAAATCAATGGTTTTTCTTCTTATTCTTGAATCTTGTTCTAAGATAAACTGTTTTTCTCTAAAAATATGTTGATTTTCTATGTTTCTTTCCCCAAATAGAAACTAGCAAATCTTCTTTATTTTTCGACTAAACCTTTCTTCTACTCGTTTATCTACTCAAACAGAATGACTCAATCTGCACTTATCGCCTCAAAGAATGTCAAGTTCGCCATTTCTGACTCAGAGCTCCCAAAGAACAATCATCTTGCTCGCCTCGAGTTTGATGGTATCAAGTACCCACATCTGGTGGAAGCTGCACAATTCCTAAGGCAATCCTGCATTGCCTATGCTATCACTGTGGAACCAACACCTTCGAAAGCTCTACTCCAGCAATTCTGGTTTACCGCTGAAGAAACCTCTCTCACCAACAAGAAGGGTGAACAGGTTCCGGCTATATCCTTCAGCACTCAACTAGGCTCAGGGATGATGACTGCCCTAGGCCTGAGGAAAGCCCTGCGTTTCCCCGACAAATCCAGGAATGGATTCGACGCCCTGCCAACTGACTCTGAACTCATCCAATTCCTGGATGCCATGGAATATGCTTGGGAACCCAAACCAAGATCTACAATTCCCAACAAGAAGCTGACTCTTGTGAAGAAGGCACTGATGCCTTCCCAGCTCAACTACGTCTTCTCACACATCATTCAGTGTATGAGTGGGAAGAGTGGGTCACTAGACCAAGCTAGCAAGGTTCAGGTCCAGATGGCTTACTCAGTGATCGCTGGACGTAACTTCGACTACGCAACAGCTATCTTTGATGACCTGAAGTCAAAGATAGAGAAGACCGAGAGGGATCCCAAGATTCCCTACGTACGCTTCATCTGCGCGTACCTGAAGTTTCTCTACCCTACCACTTACCCCACCAACTCGGATGAATCTTTTCCAAAAGTGGGTCAGAGATCACTGGAAGTCAAGACGCTCCCCAACGAGGTAAGTATCTCTCAACTTCGCTCTCGTCTCTCTCTCCTCACTTCTTCGTCTTCAGCGGCCACGCAGGAGGTTCCTTCTTCTGCTATCCCTGCCGCTACCCCTTCCAAACGACCATCAACTGGCTCCCTTGGTCCTTCAAAGAAGGCCAAGGTAACCAAGGAGAAAGCTACTTCTAGCTCAATACCTAAGAATGTTTCTCTACAAACTTCCTTAGATGATTTCGTGGGTCTCTCCTCCACATCCTCAGCTCAAACCACTACAACCGTGCCAGCGATCTCGGTCGCTGTCACAACAACAGTGACAAAACCTGCGGTAACTACCCCTATCCCTACATCTTCTATCCCCATCTCTAGTCCCCCTATTTCTTTGGTCTCTACCACTCAGCTTGGACCAATAGGACCTGAACATCATTCTTTTGAGGAATCTTTACAATTCTACAAAATGTTTGATAATTCAGGTAATCCTATAACCTTATACACTTCTCCCAACTCACCATATAAGTCTGGTTCTGAAAAATTAACTTATCTTTCAGGTCCTAGTCTGGCGACTGTTGACACCAATGTCAACAATTTGAGTTCAAAGGTTGATTCACTCTCTGCTTCTCTCAACAACACCATCAGTGCTGTTCAAACAGCTGGGGATGCATTGAAGACGTTGACTGCCACCTGCGCCTCCAAAGCTGATCTTTCTCACATCGCTACTCTTCAGGCAGCGAATGTCAAAGTCAGGGAAGAATCCAAGCAGCAGTATGATGATCTGTCTGCAAAGATCGATGCCTGCACTACGACTCTTCAGCAAGTCCTCGACAAGTTGAATGCACCAGCTCCAGTTCCTGCTCCATCATTTACAGAAGATGATCGTTCAGCCCTGACCATAGTTGTGGAATTTATTCACCTAGCTACGTCCGACATCCCTGCACTTGAAGGACGACTCACAGGTATGGAGGCTGAAGTCTAGAAGCTGGCTACTGCAACAACTTCATCTCCACAAGATCTCTCCCTTGTTGATAATGACAAAGAGGTGGAGAAGACAGCTGAAGAAAACACGGATGTTGAAGTTATTGCTGAACCACCGAAGGAAACTCCCTCTCAGGTTGAGGGGGAGATAGTTGCTGATAAAGCCCCTCCCACCATCGCTGAAATAGTCGATGATGAAGAGGAGGATGAAGATGATGATGAAGACCTTGATCTTGAAGATCAAGTGGATGACTCTCATCAAGATGATGATGATGACGATGAGGAAGATCCATCTCTCTGGTGTTCTTCAGCCGTCACATCATCAGCGATAGCTTCGAAAGAAGGTATCCAAGCAGGGGGGAGACAAGGATCATCTTCAGGAACCCCTTCCCAAAGCAAAGGTGCATTTGCTAAGGAAACCCTGATGATGATCTCACTACCTGAGGAGAATCCTTCTCAGGTATGCCTTACTCTTGTTCCCTTATCTTTCTATAAAAATCCTACCCCTGTTTCTTTCTAGCCTTTATCTCTCTTCTTTCCTTAAAAATAATCTAATTTCTTTTTCATTTTCTGACCAGACAGTTCTCTCCCCTGCTTAAGGGTTCTGAACTACAAATAATTCCAGCTGCTATCGCTGAAGAAATAATCCCAATCTCTATCGCTGAGATTGATGATGAAGAAGAAGAAGATTCCCTGGTCCATCCAGGAAGGCCCTCTCAACCATCTCATGGGTCAGAGGAAGTGATGAAGAAAAGAGCTGAAATGATCGCTCAACTAGAAAGTCAACGGCTGAAAGTCCCTCTTCAAACATCCTTCTCAGAGCTCGACTTCCTCACTAAAGCTGAACGAGAAGAATCTGCCAAAGCTGAGAAACTGATCGCTGAATGCAGACGAGATGCCCAACTCGCTTTAAAGATTCAATCTTCTCAAGTCAAGGACAAGAAGCTGAAAAGAAAGCCTGTGGAAGTTCAAGTTGCACTGCTGAAAGAAATTGAAGAGGAACGATCCAAAGAACAAGAGATCAACGATAAGTCCATTGAATGGTGCAAACAGAAGATGGATTATCGCTCTGATCTTCTTCCAATAACAGCCGTGACTATCTCTGGTCGCAAGAAGAAGGATCAACTCTCAGTGACCATGGAGATTACCAGAGAGGATGGAACTCAGAAAGCTATGTACGTTTCCAAACTTGAAGGTTTCGGGTTTACAGAGTGGATAGAATTCTGGGATGCGCTGAAGAAATCGAAATCTACATACAGAGGCTACGTTGAAGGACTTCTTAAAGCTCTCATCAACAGAGTCACTTCTGTACTGAACCTGCCATCTCCTATCCCTCCCAATCCCAAGAAACTCAAAAGAAGAATCGGGTCCTCCTCCTCTGAAGACGTCGCCATCATCAGGAATGAAACTTCTATCAAATTTTCAAGAGATGCACTGTTTGGTCCTCCTCCTGATCTTTCAGTTCTGGATTTATCTCTGCCTCCTGGTGGTCCTTTCCAAGCTGGTCAAGTAATTGACCATCCTTATGGAATATTCTTCAGAGATGATGATGAGGAACTCAGATTTCAAAGAGTCTCTGAGATTCCTATCTGTCCTCTGAATCATCTCAAGGATCTCTTATGCTTATGGTGTGACTTCTTCCCTGCTGCTGAGAAAATCAAAGAAATTATCAGCCAAGAATCTTTGGAACGAAGACAGAAAGGAGAAGAAATACCTGAGTATATGATAAATCCTCCTAAATCTTCTTATAGCTGATAGATTAGTTTTCTTTTCTGTAATCTATTAGTTGTACTTACAGTAGTTAGTAATTTACTTGTAATTTTCATTCCTTGTAATTCTATTCCTGAATTAATGAAATTTCAGTAAAGTACTTAACTTCATCAGAGCTGTAAAAGATCCCTCAAAATAGTAATTGGGACATGTATGTTACGAGTCCTGATTATTCCATCATTTTGAATCATAAAGTAATTTTCTTCAGTTACTTTGTCATTATCAAATAGGGGGAGATTGTTGATCCAAACTCTCTCAGTGATTTGATAACGACCCTCTTCTATACTTAGTGAAAATTACGTTTTAGTATTTATTAGTGTTTCACCATCAGCGATCAGACTGAGTCTGTTCAGTTATCGCTGATAGTCTTTCTTATAAACATTTCTATGTATTAGTGTTTCACTATCAGTGATCGAACTGAGTCTGTTCAGTTATCACTGATAGTTCCTAAAGTAAACAACCAACGTAATCCCTGAAGACAAGTCTCGCGTCAACAGATGTTCATAGCTGAATCAAAGACGAAGCTGTTGAACAAAGAGAAGTCTACTAGTGACCTGATGCGGATATCAGTGAAGCAAAGACAACTCTACTAATACGCGAAGGAACATGAGAAAAAGCTTCAGCGATAGCTGAACCTCTTTATCTCTGAACTTAGAGATACTCAGCAATCAAACGATCACAAAGCTTATGCCTCAAGTTTCCTTTTGTCTATCCTTGCACAACCTAGTACGATGTGTCAGAACGGACAAGTCTCTGCAATCATTCGTACAACAACTCTGTCTACTACATTGTTCATGACCCGGCCGAAAGCATGTCTCCCAAAAGTCAGTTTATCAAAGCCAATCTGTGAACGCCACGTGTAAAGTATCCTGCCATGCATTTAATGCATAGGGTATAAATAGGAAGTTCACCCCTTCATCTATATGTGTGCTTCATCCTTCAACTCAAGATAGAAACCCTTGTTTTCTATATCTCTTAATCCCCTCTATCTGAATCTCTTGTGCAATTATCTAAGTGTTTCTTAAGTTTGTTTAGATTGAGTCTGTCTTAATCTTATTCCGCAACAAACTTGTAAATTGTATTTTGATTTATCAATAAACAATTTATTAAACTTTAAATTATGTGTTTGTATTCAACCCCCCCCCCCTTCTACAAACTTGTTTAGCACCTTCGGGACCAACAAATATTACTCTCCATGAGATAATAAAATAATGTATATGATTAAGGACTATCATTACATATATTAGAGGAGCTAGTAATTTTGGGTTCAACCAGTGTCCTACTTGCATATATGGAAATAATGCATCATGTATCGAAGAAATGAACATAAGATACATCAAGGGTGATAACACAAAGCATATCTTGCTTAAGTTTCTATACAATAAGCAATAAAAGACTCTCTTTTAGATTCAAGTGAATCAAGTAAGGTGTCAAAAGAATGTGAAATATTTTACCAAGTCATTACCTAAAACCATATATTGGGAAACATGTAGAAAGTATGCAAATATTTTCCAAAATTCCTTGATTAATGCACGAATCAGGGGGAGTAGTATACAAAAGGGGGAGTCTACTATATTTGTGATATTGGTATGTTGTGCTCTTTCCTTCAACCAAGGTTTTATTTTTCTCATTGGGTTTTGTTCCTTGGTGTAAGGTTTTAGTGAGGCAACTGTTTATATACCATCATGTTTTCCTAACTCTCATGATTAATGTACGAACCTAAGAGAAAAATAGACTGAAGGAAAAGTTTATGTATTGCAAAAAAGTTGGTGCGTTGTACTCTTTCCTTCGTCAGACTTTTATTTTTTCCCACTGGGTTTTTATTTTGGCGTAGGGTTTTTATTTTGGCGTAAGGTTTTAACGAGGCAACAATTGTGCACTGTCACTCCTTTAACTCGGCACAAGGGGGAATGTTGTAGGATAAGTGTGCCATCGTCTAAAGGATATGATGATAGAGATAATTATATCAGAGTTAGATTAGAACTGAAATATCTCATAGTTATCTATTTGTAACTCATCCCTATTTAAAGGGCTTATGATTAATGAGAATTGACAGATTTCCTCTCTATTCTATTGTTATTTCGTTTTCCTTTAACAATATGTAGATATTATATATATATATATATATATATATATATATATATATATATATATATATATATATATACACACACACACATGGGTGTAAATCTTTTCAGAACTTAACAGAGGGGCATGAAGATTCGAGGAGTTGTATGTACAACATCAAGGGAATGATCATCAGTGTCTTAATCCATCCATATATATATAGAGGGGGGATTCAAGGGAAAACCTCAAAAGAATGGAAAATCAAGAAACACCTTGGTAACGGTATGCACTTGTGCATACAAGTAAATTAAGTTTTTTTTAATGCACGTGTGCATGTTACAAATTACTTGTATGCACAAGTGTATACTGTCCAAATGAAGAAATATCAGGGTGTTCCTCAATTTTCCGTTTTTTAAAGATTTTCCCCATGAACCTGACCCTATATATATATATATATATATATATATATATATATATATATATATATATATATATATATTGTTAGGACTGAAAGTCCTGTGTGTTGAAAGTGGAATAAAGTATTTATAAGGGTGCTTAATGTAATTAATGAATAGTTATTTAATTAGATGGGCCCAAGCCCATAAGCCCATTAGGCCTGTAAGCCTATGTATATAAAGGCGTTTTTAGTTTATTTGTTAGGTTAGAGAGTTTAACTCAAGTCATTTATTAGATTGCTAGTCCATAGGTTAAATACCCTTATCAGAAATTCTCTCTGTAAACCTAAACCCTTTGATTGCTTATTAATCTTATGACTAGCAGTTGTGGCTTGATTATTGTTCTATATTGAAGATTTACTATTGATTGCACTGTACTGGGATCCACAATTGGTATCAGAGCAAAGAGACTAAAGGTTTGATCCCGAAAAAGGTTTGTCTAGAATCCCTAATCGATTATCTGTTTAATCTGCTATATTATTGTTTGATTCTGGGTTTAATTGCTTATCGTTCGAAATTGTTCTGGGTTGTGTTTGAAGTGTTCTTCATATTGATCTGGTTTGTGTTTGAAGGTTATTATTGGTCTAATATTAATCTAGGTCGAAATTGATCTAGGTCGAAATTGATCTGGGTCGAAATTGATCTGCATATTGGTATACTTGGTTTATCGATTTAAATTTCTGGGTTTGATTTCGATCGAATTCCAGATTCATCGTGTTCTTCGGTCGATTTATCTGTTCGTTTTTATTGGTCTTTATCTGATTTTATCGGTCTATCTCTTAAGTTGTTATTTATCAGGTTCGATCGATAAGTTGTTTGACTAGGACATAGTATTTTCCGGTCCTTTGTTTTGACCGGTGAATTGTCATGATCGGTCGTTTATTCGACCGGTACCTTGACATTATCGGTCCTTTGCTCGACCGACTCATTCCATCGATCGGTATCCTGATTACCGGTCTTTGTCCTTTGACCGGTAAGTTGTTAATACCGGTCCTTTTGGTTCGACCGATACGTTGTTAATACCGGTCCTTTGTTTGACCGGTACTCTGTCAATATCGGTCCCTTGTTTGACCGATACATTGCCTTTACCGGTAGATTGCTTTGACCGATACCGTCGCTTAATATGTGGTGGGTAATGCTTATCAGCAACGGATAATTAGCTACGGAAATCTGCGACGGATTAGCGACAGAATTATTAACGACGGGTTTAGCGACGGAAGTTTATTAGCGACGGAAATTATTAGCGACGGAATTTATTAGCGACGGAAATTATTAGCAACAGATTAGCGACGACTGCTTTTAGCGACGGAAATCCGTCACTGATCCGTCACTGATTTTTGGTATTTTTAAAAAAATAATAATAAATTAAAATGCAACATTTCAATGTATTATTATACAAAACTTGCCATAAATTCAAATTTTGATTAAATTCACTCATTTTCATGTACAAATACACATGTAAATATTTTATTTACAAACTCAATTTTCTAAAATGCTATTATATCAACAAAAAAAAAATCCAATACAAATAATAACTAGCTATGTAAGGGACGAATCAAACCATCGTCTCCTCAAAGATATACAGGCGTGCCTCCAAAACGGATATCCTCATCACTCATTTGAACCTATGTTTTCATGAAGACTATACTACCAGTAGTTCACATGACCAATTTGAGAGAGAATATACATATATATCAGATGCTATTAAAATAGTTTATTAAAATAGTTGGTTATGCATCCTTTTCCTGGTTGTCACTAGATTGAAGCTTAGACACAATGGCATCGGCCTGAACAAAACATAAATAGATCATAGCAATTGCTACATGAGAATTTATAATTGAAGATATATATGAGAAAAATGTGTTTGTAATCACAGTAATTGTATATATACACCCCTGCAAAATCAAAATCAACCATTTGTAAGGGTTCTTTGATGAATTAGAGTAGTTACAGGTTTCAAGAATAAAATTGAGAAAATCAGTTTGAAAAGCTCACCTGCACATCCCCACAAAAAATAAACCGCCCAGTATTGTCATAACCCATGGAAGTAACCTTGTTGTCGACCACTGTTTTGTCTATTAATCTTCATGTACTAAAATTGAATACCTGGACAGGAATTACATAAAAGCCTGTGAGATGGATAGACTGCATAGAAATAGGTGACCTGAAAATGGAACTGATAATGAGACAACTTATACATACATTAAACATTAAACTCAATTCCAGAAAAAAAAGTTAAGAGTTGTTGGCGTCTCATTTCTGATGTAAAGGTTAATAGAAGCAGTATACTTGTGGGTAAATTAGCCCCTGATTAAAGAGTATGATTCCTTACTGTTATATTGGATGAATGTACAGGTTAATAGAAGCAGTATGCTCTTTAATAGTAATCTTGAATGTGAAATCAATTATAACTTTCACATTGCAAATCGATTAAAAGATCTTGAAACTATCAACAACTACCAACTTCAACAGCTAACAATCAGCAGAAAGGACAAAAGGAACCTTTAAACCAAGAACTAATCATCTATAAGAGCATTGACACTGATAATTCGTTGAGTTACTCTTTCATGGAGTCAATGTCTCTTTTCTTACGTGTTGTTGTAGTCCTTTATGTTTATTAGTGTTGTGTTTTAGATAGTTATTCCTAACCATTATTTCTTGGGATTTCTTCTATGGACGAAGCATTTCAGGCTGATAAACTTAGTTCATAAACTGATTTAGATGTTAACAGTGTAACACCCCGAATTTCGTTTGGCCGTTTTGCGAAGATGAATAGAGAAAAAGGGGTTTCTGCATTATCCTCTAGGGCGCATGGGTCGTGCGCCCTCCTTCAGGAATTTCGCACGGGTCGTGCGCAAGGGATAGGGGCTCGGCAGTGGCTTTACGCACGGGTCGTGCGCCCTCCCTTCTTTGAAAGCGCACGGGTCGTGTGCTGTGTTGGGACTGATGAGATATTTTGATAAATATCTCATTTTGGTAATTTTATT
The DNA here is from genome assembly GCA_023525745.1 of Arctium lappa. Taxonomy (NCBI): domain Eukaryota; kingdom Viridiplantae; phylum Streptophyta; class Magnoliopsida; order Asterales; family Asteraceae; genus Arctium; species Arctium lappa. The sequence continues at coordinate 56,574,287 of CM042062.1, read as the reverse complement.
AAAGAATCTCAAATCTCATTCTCTCTCTCTTCCTTTTCTCCTTTTTCTTCTTTCAATCTTCGAGGCTTCGTTTGGTTGCTAGTTTGCGGTGTTTCTAGCAAGGGGTCGGTGTTTTAAGCTTCACCTCTGCGTCGTGATCGTTATCTGGTTTTTCGGGTTTTATTCTAAAAACCTACTGGTGAGTTCCTACTACCATTTTACAAATTTTATACATGTCAAAACTCTTATTTGCGAAATCCGAAGTATTTCTACGGTATGATTTTATGTTCTCTACATTTTGATATAAATGAAGTTTTTGGTGATTTTCGGGGTTCCCGATCAGTATTGAATAAAATGACGGATTCCGCCTTATTAGAAGTAAAATGATATTTTACTTGCCCATGTTTGTGGCTTATTGAAAGAATGTATATAAACTGGTTTTATGATTATCTTTCTTACCAGCAGTTGGTCTGGAAAATGACATTTTGAAATATAAATGTATTGATAGATATTTATCTAGCTTTGTTGGTCACATGAAATATTGTGACAAGTTGTTAGGATCAAGCGCTTACCACTACGCCAAAAGCAATTGCTGATGGAGAAGGCGCAACTTTATTTCCTTATAGCGTAGCAGCCAGCGCCACGTTTCGATTTAGGAAGATATTGGTCAATGACCCAACAATCCCCCCCCCTAGCATCTGCCAGCACTAACAAGATCTTTCCTAGAAGTCAATGGCCGCACAGCATGCCTTTGGCATTTAAATGCACTCCATGGGATTCGAACCCGTGACCTGCTCTGATACCACATGTTAGGATCAAGCGCTTACCACTACGCCAAAAGCAATTGTTGATGGAGAAGGCGCAACTTTATTTCCTTATAGCATAGCAGCCAGCGCCACGTTTCGATTTAGGAAGATGCTGGTCAATGACCCAACACAAGTCATGACTATACTAGTGGATCCCTAGGTATCGAGTCAGCTTATGGCTGGGAAGGATATGCCCCTTCTGTTGTAGTTAGATACATTTGATCCTCGGGGGCAACTTGGTACGGTTATGTGAGACCGGTTACTAGCCATGGGTCAAATGTAGTCTAACGAACGAGTATGACATGGTTCCTCGGGGGCCCTCTCTCACATCGTAGTACGGACCGAAGCGTTCGTGGCCATGGTTTCATGTATTTATCTCATAACTCGGATTTGTGGCTTACTTTGTGTTCCACTATAATCCTTGGTAAATCGGGTAACCCCCGTCATCGGAAGATGCGTTTTGGACCGGTTGTCCATTTATTATCAAAGAACTGTATTTTGCATAACTAAACCTTTGAAAAGATTTACTTTGATGCATTTGATTATATCTCTTGAGATTTATGAACTGTATGTTCTCACTAGGCTTTAAGCCTAACACTTTTTCTCAAATGATGTGTATAACAGGTTTCCCTTAGCGGTGGGTTGTCGGGGTTTTGGAGAGACGGGTTTAGTCTCGAGGCATTTTGAGATGACTAGTATTGTATTTGGGCATTTGTTAAGTCCCATTCTTTTGGTGAATTATGGATTGTCATCTGACGTAATCTTGATATAGGTGTCTAGATTAGTTTGTTGATGAACCTTATATCTGTACAGGTTTTCTAAAGTCTCAAGGACTGATCCCCTTTATGGGAGGTTTATATCAATACGAATGTTATGTTGCCAGGTTTTCCAGGTTTTAATTTACTCTGATTTTTAGGGTGTTACAAACAGGGTACCTTCTTTACTCAACACTAAAACCGCCATCCAATCCTATCTCCACCCACAAAGAAAGAGCGACAAAATGATTAGGATGTTTAGAGTTGTAACACCCCAAATTAGGGACTATTTGTATTATCGTTTATAAAGAGGGGTTCATAGTGTCAAGTCTTTAAGAAGAAAAATATTGTTTATGTCAAATAATAAACGTGGGAATAAATATAAATAAAAGGAGGTTTTATTACTTCAATTTAAATTTTATATATAAATAACGAAGTTGATCAAATTGGTGATAATTATAGGAGGTGGTATTGATTGCTATTTATGTGTGAATCAATCAATAAATATAAAAAAAAACTAAGCCGTTGACATAGTTTGAATTAGATAAATTTTGAGGCTCAAATTGTGGGAGGACTTTGAACACATTTTTAAATCAATCTTGGGCCTATGGTTGACGTTTATGTTGGCATCGGTTTAGGGTTTTGTAGATGACAACTAGTGCACATGATGGGGGGCATCGTTGGGTAGATAAATGGCGAGATGGCTGCTATTTTCAATCTCGGTGGATGCCAAAGAGAAACCAAGAGAGGAAGAGAGAATGTAAGAGAAGAAGTAGCGGAGAACGAGAAAAGGAAACAGGTCGGTGCTTGAAATGAAGAGTCGATGTTGCAACGACGTTGAGGTAAGAATCCCTATTGTCGTCGATTTAATGTTACGTTGGTGATTGTGATTAATATACATGTTTATTGAGTCGATTAGTCCATCGAATAATGGATTTTATGTTGATCTTTTGGTTCCAATAAGAGACCGTATGTTTGGACTAAACCATTAATGTTAAGCGTTAAATAACTCGAACCCTTGAGAGAAAAGAGGGGGAAGGGGGGGTTGTACGCTACCGAAACACAACTAGGTGGGGTTGTTCGAAACAACTGTGTAAGGGACTGATCAAATATCTCAATGGCCATGTACATTTGCGGTCTTGAAAAAGGGAACAAATGTGTGGCCCGAAAACAGAAACTGAAACGTGGTTGTGGTCTTGGGCAAAAGCAAAAACGACCACATGAAACACGACACTAACACCTCGGAATAGACTGTGCATGACCAACCCATTGAGTAGTCATATATATATATATATATATATATATATATATATATATATATAATTGATGGTTTATATGCATGGTGAAGTGACTAAGGAGTCACCTTGGATCTGGATGTTTTGTATATGTATATGACAATTCTTGGGGATGGGTGATTGGACAAGGGAAAGCCGTATATCCCGAGGCCGGGGATGAAGTGACTAAGGAGTCAACCTAATATCATCCATACAACCTTAAATTTCATAATGTTTTGTAGCAATTACACATTTGAGAAATTTCAATTATTTTTTATAATTAAGAGGTGGGTTGTCATGAGCTTAATGCTTCCATCTAAAGCTACACATATAGAAAGGTGTAGTATAGAAATCTCAAACAATTTTATTTTGTTTTCAATAAGTTGCCTAAAACAAACTCTTATTAATGATGGACTTTTTAATTGGTTTGAATCTAGAAGCATAAAGTGGTGAGTTTATTAATCAAAACAATTTTGAATCGATTTCAAGAAGTTGTCGGAAAAAGCTCTTGCACTATTTCAAATATTTATCGGTTTACAAAAACAAACAATCTTATTGATTTTTACTTTCATATACTTCAACATCACCTCTTTTCAATTGAAAATGAAATAAGACTTCAGCACCTCTTAAAAAATAAACAATACATCAGTCTTAGGCACTACTAAAAATTCACTTTCATCGACGGACATTTCAAACGGATTTTCCGTCAGAAGATTTACGATAGATTTCCGACGGATACGAAAAAAGTCAAAGTCTGATGACTTCCGCCACAAATCCCTCACTTATTTTATAATGAAGGGTATTGTTAAGAGCTTCCATAATGGTTATTTTTCCACATGTTCTTCAATAGGTTTTTAGAAGAACCTCCATCTAATCATAGGCGTTTAAAACAAATTTTGTCTTTGTTTTGATTATTGGATTGTTATTTTTTTTACAAGTTTATTGTATTTTGTATTAATAATATTTATAAAATTTATAAATAAATAATTATATAAAAATGTAAATATATAAATATATTTATTAATTTAGTTTCTTTTAGCCTTTTATATGATATCCTTTTCTTTTGTTTTAAATTTTTTATATGGATTTTGGTCAAATAGTGCTTATGAGTGATTTGTATTACTAATTCTTATTTAGTGTTACTTTTTATGAAATGAATATTTATATAATTTTGCATTTTCTAGTTGTAACATAAAATTATGTTTGTGTTTTAGTTATTTCTTAAACATATTTATAAATATATAAATTAATGAATTAAAATTAATATAAAAAATTATAAATCAATAATTAAGATTTTGAATTTTACTTGTATATATATATATACTAGTTGTGTACCAGCGCAATGCGGCATAAGCCGAAAATATAAATGATTTTAAAGCTTTGGTGGTTTTGTTAGAGGAGCTTGTATAGATGATATGATTTACACTTTGAATAAATAAGGAGCTATGGTTCCAATTATGGACGAAAAATTGTACAACATTTTAAAATACAATATATTTAAAACAATCCAATCTAAACTAAATTCTAACGGATTTTAAAAAAAACTTGGTTTATGTAATATTTGTATTATGCGTCTTGGTGTATGAATATGGTTTAAATGATTGATCAAAATATTTGATGAAACCAAACCAATTTAATCATCTAATGGTATTGATCAACTGTGAAAATTTAGTTGGTTTAAATAGGGTCGTTTACTCAAACACTTAGTCGGTAAATGATTATCGGTGAAAGTCTACACTATTATTTAACTTACCTGGTTAACTTCTAGTCAATCAGAATGACATCGTATGCAATATTTTGTTCCGTAAGCACTAACCGGGTAAGAGTCATCACCCTCACTTACCAGGCAAGACTCTCGATCCTTAACATCATTCTTACCGGGTAAGATTCCAGGTTCTTTCCATGTATATCCGGTAAAGCAAGTTGACTTGGTAAGCACTTACCGGATAAACGTTTGGTAAACAGCTCCTTAATCTATTAAAATATCAACCTATTACACATCATATTATGTACCCGTGCAATACGGCAGGATATAAAAAAAATCCTTTGTCCACAAAGATAGAAATCAACAAGCTTTTTACCAAAAAAATCAGTCCAATATCAATACTTTTCATAAAGCCTAGAATTAATTTTCTTAACCCACCAGTTTAATTACGATATCACACATCATATATAGTTAGAAATAATAGATCCAACCGCCTTAAGATATGCGGCATATTATTATTTAGATTGATGTGTTCTGAATCGAACAAATGATATGTTTTGAAGGGTTAGGTTTCAGTGAGAAGTTGAGGTTAACATGAGAAGCATGAGAAGTGGTTATCAACCGTTGGATGAGATGCATCGAGATAAAATGTACCATATCAATTCCCTTTTAAATCACAATTAATGGTAGGAAATTTGATTAAAAGTGATAATGGTTCAGATCCACTTCTCACGTTAACCTTAACTTCTCATACGATCCTTGGCCATTCGAGGAAACAAAGATAAATTGCTACAAAAGTATCCAATATCAATAACACATACTGGTTTGAAGCACAATGAGGAAATATGATTTTGTCCAACATCCATGGTATGCAATAGATCTTTACATCACATGTCAAACCCGCAAACACGCCCATCCTGTATACACCATAATATAATTCAACAATTTAATTTCTTCCTGTAATTCTTTTGACGTTATTGTCACCCTTGCCCAGAACAGAGTTGCACTTTGACATGCCTTTGAGGTCAACCCCGATACATAAGAAATACGAAATGAACTCTTTGATATGTAGATAACATCAATAGTTTTTCAATCTGTTACATCTCTTATATTGTTATTACATTGATCAAACTCTTCTCCAAAATCAAAAGAAATTGTATTATTTTTTAAACTAAATGTTAATCCAATTGACTCCAAAAAGTCAATATTAGGTTTAAAGAACGCATCAAGATTGCATAAAAGTTAAAACCAACTCAAATCAAATTCAAAGTGAACAATTACTCCTCCTGAACTCGTAAGCTAGAACTCAAGCAATTTAACATAGTTACGAGAATTTCATAACATATAAAGAATCCATACCAGTTTACTGTTTACGTGTGAATGCTAGTTTTATTGACACAAAAGCAAATTCGTAATGTACAAAGAATTCCAATCAATTGTGTAGCTGATATTTAATAGGTACAAACTCAAAAATCCAGAGTTCATCTCCTTTTTGGAATTGAGGAATCACTCAGTGACAATAAAGAAATAATACAGCGATAACAAACACCGAAACAAGCAAAAAAAAAGAAAATAAAGACAAGAGAAAGGGTTTGTACTTCGGTGGAGGAGGCGATGAGGCCAGGGAGGTCGCGGGAGGCGATACAACAGGTGGAGATGGCTTTATGGCCTCTCAATCGTCTTACATGTGATCTTCCAGCAAGCGTAGCGTTTGTATCCTCGACACTGGCTTCCGCCATTTTTGTTTCTTGATTGTTGAACTGAAATTTCACGACGTCATACACGCACACACATCTATACTACCTTATATATATATATATATATATATATATATATATATATATATATATATACATGAATAAATCTTCCATTTATGCGTGCAAGTATCCAAGGTATGGTCTAGAACGTGTAGAAGAAGAAGAAAAAGTATGGTTGTACTGTGGGTATGGTTGTTCTGTGGTATGGTGCTGGCGTGAGGAAGTAGAAGAAGAAACAGAGTATGGTGAGGGGGCTGAAAAGGGTGTTCTAAAAGAGTTCTCTGAGAAAGTACATTTCTCATTTATTGAAGGCATGCATTGAAAGTTTGTACATTATGCTTTAAAAGTTGCTTTAAGAGATTTTTGAATTTCATGCTTAAATTGGTAGTACATTGTGCTTTAAAATTTGTGTTTAAAACATTTGGTCTAAATGTATATTAAGGTAGTATAGATAAAGAGAGAGGATCAAACGAGAATGCAAACTATTTAAAAGAATAAGAGAATAATTGTAGGTCAATTATTTTATTAAATAATACCTTAAATAATTAATTTTAAAAATAAATAAATAAGGGTATAAAAGTAATTTTGTTATATAAAAGTTATTTTAGGCATTTATTTAAGACTCTACTTTTACCATATTTGTAAATTTAATATGATTTAATTTTTATTAAATAAATTTTTTTTATTTAATTCAATTAAAATAAGCATACTTAATTTTCATATAAAGAATTATTTTTTTTATCTAAAGCAATATTTAAAAAATTATAATTTTCATAAAAATTACATGTGATTCATAAAGAATTATTTTTTTTTCACAATTTTTTCATAATCATATGTGATTTAAAATTTGAAAAACAACAATTCAAATTAAACATTGAAGAGAAAAAAATAATGAAAACATAATCATATGTGATGTGTAGCAAAACACAATTAAAGTTAATGTATAATATCACATGTACTTAAAAACGTAATTCATAATTTTTCATTACAATCACATGTGCTTCACGATGAATTAATTTTTTTTTCAAATTTTTTTTTAATCATATGTGATTTAAAATTTGAAAAACAATGATTCAAATTAAACATTAAAGAAAAATAATTAAAACAATATCATATGTGATTTGTAGCATAATACAATTAAAATTATGTATAAGATCACATGTACTTCAAAACGTAATATCATAATTTCCATCAAAATCACATGTGATTCACAATGAATTAATTTTTTTAAATGTTTTCCTATTCATATATGCTTTAAAATTTGAAAAACAATTATTCAAATTAAACATTGAAAAAAGAATAACGAAAACATAATCATATGTGATCTGTAGCAAAACACATTTAAAATGTATAAGATCACATAATGATACGTAAAAGAAAATTAGTGAGTCTTTTTAGGGGAAAAATGTCGATTATTTGTGGATATCACATGTGATTTTTGAGAAAAATTGTAAAAAAATCTTAAATAAATTAACTCATGTTATAGGAAAAACAGAACAGAACAACAGTAAATATAGAGAATGAAATCTATAATTCTCATTAATCATAAACCCTTTAAATAGGGAGAAGTTTACAAAGAAAGGAAAATATTCATTATGGTAATTTCTAATACTAGGAAAATATTATTTTAATCTCTTCATTTTGATGATGGCACATAATTCTTCAACACTCCCCCTTGTGCCGAGTCAAATGAGTGATGGTGCATATTTCTTGCCTCATTAAAACCTTCCGCCAAAGAAACAAAACCCAGTGGGAAAAATAAAAACTTTAGACGTAGGAAAAAGTATAAGGTACCAATAAACAATTCCTATAGTTTACTATCATTCTTGATTCGTACATCAATCAAGAGGTTTAGAAAACAAGATGATTTATCGTTCTTATTTACTTTCCCAATCAAGTATCCAATTAGGTGGTTATACAACATTCATATAGATTGCTTCACTATATAAAATGAGCGTTTCACTTTTATTGCAAAAGCATTTTGTGGTTTAGAGTTAGTTAATTTTGGTAATGTAATGTCATCAAACACTTTTATATATCTCTGAATCAGTTCCCCATAGAGATATGCAGGAACCACATTCATGAGTTGCATTTCCAATCCTTCGAAAACTACTAGGCTAATAAATTATTCAGACGTCATAACATCCATCATCCGAGAGTAAGTCTCATCGTGGTCAATCCAGGGGGTTGTGAGGAACATTGCGTCAAAGGAGAGCCTTAGACATTAGGATTTCATTATTCTCATTGCGCTTTATAACAAAGACTTAGTTATGTTCTACGGGCTTTACACTTGGTGGGTTAGCACTACCAGACCAAATATCCGATCCTTTGTCAAAGAATAGAATTATTTCTGGATTGTTTCTTTACAATTAGGTCACTATGCTCTTTGCTGATATTATTCAACTGAGCATGGTTCGATGTCGTTGTGCTCTATCATCTTATAAGCAATAGTTTATGCGAATAAGTCATCAATGAGTATATATGAACTGTCCATCGACTCATGTGTACTCTCATAGTTCATTTGAGGTTTTCTTTCATCTCTAGAATCAATATAAACTTCGTAGCGTGTAACACCCTCAAATCTGGAAATAGCAACTAATTTAAAATTTTCTAAATACATCAATAAATGATTCATATACAATCACAATTTAAGGTTTAACCTCAACACACACAATTTATTCTCTACATACAGACTATAACAAGGACAGGTGCTACTAAAACTCAATAATAGTCACTATCTCCAAACTGCGGAATACTTCACCAAATACTTAAACTTGTGAAAAACTAAAGCACATCACTTCATGGTACTGCTAGAACCAAACCCCCCGACTGGAACCTGATGCACATGCCGACAAATAAAAAGGTTAGGCTAACGCCTAGTGAGTTCAAGAGTTTTCAACATATATGAATACTTAATGTTAACAGTAAAGATTGTCATTTAAACCATAATTTTCCAAAATGATTTGCTTTAATATGAGACGACTTATTTTCCAAATATGCACACTTTAAAGACGAATACCCCGACATAAAATATTCTTTCATAGAGTAAATTCAACCCAAAACTCACTCAAAGCATTAAATATAAATTGAACTCCCAATTTAAAAAAACGTAGATAAAACTTAATTTCCCGAAATACCCAAACATGGGTGGAACATATTACCCAATTCATAAATCATGGATAAAACTCATACATATAAAATGACACCGAAAACATGGATACCAAAATACAATACCCAAAATAACACCTTTCGGTGACGGGGAAGACCCGATTCCATCGAATGTGGCGGTACATAAAGATAATCCATGTATCTATGTTATAAGCATAACTTCAAGGATGGACAACCATTGACATCAACCCTATTCATGGATCTTTAGTCAAGGTAGACATCAACCCTATTCATGGATCTTTAGTCATCATAGGCATCAACCCTATTCATGGATCTTTAGCTGTTGGAACATCAACCCTATTCATGGATCTCTAGTTCCAAAGAATCACCAAGTTCAACCCTATTCATGGATCTTTACCTTGGGACCTCACCATCCTTGACACACTTGTTCATTTGGAAACTTACATCGTATCACCAATGCTTATTTCCAAATTACAACTCAGGGACCTCATCCCGCATTTACATGATAAATCGACCTCAATTCCTATGGATCCAATGCATTACGGTCAAAACGTTACATGACTCAAAAGAATAACAACGCACTCAAAACATGTAATTCCCAAATAAGGTGCAACTAAGTACACCATACGACCAATGCTTCTTAACGAGCTACCAAGATTGAACAAATGTTCCAAAGACTCATCTGAGGGTAATCCAAGTCCCAAAAAGGCATAATGAACGATTGACTAAAATATGCGAGTCAGTAAGGTTACACAAACCATAATACATCTTTTTCTGAAATCTTTGACTCTCAGATTACAATTGGCCTTCGGCCCAAAACCAAAAGGTTTACAATTTCCAAAATATTCCCAAGATCGGGAATGACCAAAACCAAAGGACACAAACATTCGTATTTTCAAACATCTCATTTCATGAATAATGCAAAAAACCCAACAAACACTAAAAGTGCATTTTTGACCAATATCTATTTATGCAATAAATCATCAAGACACATTCATTTATGACACATTTATCAAAATGCCCAAAAATCCCAAAGATGTGGGTTATATAAGTTTATAAAGTCAACCATTTTCAAATAACCAAAACTTATCAGCAGTTAACAATTTAATGTAAAACACAAACACTTTAAAGTAACATTTTGGCATGTGCACCGTTTTCACAAATCAACTTGAACTCACCTCGCTAGATTTAGGTTAAATCTAGATTTTACCCCAACTTAAGCTTCCTTGAAGAAATCCGAATTCATAGGAAAAATCCTTCCAAAACCTAAATCCACAAATTTCCAACCATCAAAATTCACCTCCAACCGTTTAGAATAGTTCCCCAAACATTTTACATGAAGATCACAGCCTATACTAAAACCCTAATTTCCCAAAGATGAAGAAAAGAGAATATTACCTTGATCCCAACATGCATTTACCGATAATAAACTTCCAAGGCCCCAAAAATGAACCTCAACCTTCAAGTCTTCCAAAAAGGGTGAAAAGGGGTTTGGGAGAGGTTTTGATCATGAAGCCCTAGAAGATGAGGATGATATGGTGAGCTCCAAACATTCATATCAAATTCCTAGCTTGGTGAGGAAGATCCTCCATAAAATCCAAGGTTTTGAGGTTTCAAAAGCAAGAAAACCCTAATTGGACCTAAGGGTTCGTTTGAGAGAGAAGGAGAAGGAATAGGTGAAGAATAAATGAAAGAGGGCTGAAAATTCGGGATTTAAACAAGTCTGGGGTCGACCGAGATAGTGCCCCGCGAAAGTAACATATGTCACTTTTGCGAAAAGAATAGTTAAGAGCTCCTTTTTAATGATTTTCATTCTTACCAGAAGTTGAATTGGAAATAACATTTTGTTTATAAAATGTATTTATACCATATGTTTATTTATGGTTGGTCACATATGTTGTTGTGACGAGTCTGTACCATTACTAGTGGATCCTTAGGTTTTGAGTCGACTATATTGTTGGGATGTCATATTCCCCAAATTTTATAGCTATGGATCACATGTTCCTCGGGGGCAATTTGGTACGGTTATGTGAGGCCGGATACTAGCCATGGTTCATAGTGATCCTAGCGAAGGAGTATACATTAGTTTTGCTTGGGGCTTGATCTCACGTTGAAGCACGGACTTCTGTGTTCGTATCCTCGGATTCCAATTGTTTAGCTCGTAACTCGGATTTTGGCCTACTTTGTGTTACGCCACAATCCTTGGTAAAATGTTTTATTGTCGGTACTTTTATGACAAGTTTATAACGAAAAAGCCCGGTTGTGGCAAAGGCTTAATTTATAAATTTAACCTTTTTGGAAATATTATCTTATGATACCAATGATTTATCTTTTGAACTTTATAAACTGTATGTCCTCACCAGGCTTTAAGTCTGACACTTTTTCTCAAATGGTATGTGTAACAGGTTTCCATTAGCGGTGGGTTACCAGGGTTTTTGGAGAGATGAGTTTTGAGTCTCGAGGTTTTTGAGATATCTAGTATTGCATCTGGGCATTTGTTAAGTCCCATTCTTTTGATCAATTATGGTTTGCCAGCTGATGAAATCTTTGTATAGGTTTTTGTAAAGTCTTAAGGACCGATCCCATTTATGGAGAGTTAATTGCAATACTTCTGTCTTGTTGCCAGGATTCCAAGTTTTATTTTACTCTGATTTTTGAGGTGTTACATTACCAAATACCCTTCATTTATGAAAATGGTTATCAAAACGTCTCCATTATGATTCATTCATCAAAATCCCAAAAATCCCCAAAAGTGGGTAGTTTTTAAGTTTATAAAGTTAAAACACTTCTAAATAACCAAAACTTATCAGATAATCAGCAGTTAACAATTTCATGTAAAACACAAAACACTTTAAAATGAACATTTTGGTATGTACATCGTTTTCACAAATCAACTTGATCTCACCTTGCTAGATTTAGGCTAAATCTAGATTTTTTTCCCAACTTAAACTTCCTTGAAGAAACTTGAATCCACAAGTCAAATCTTCCAAAAACCTAGATCCATAAGTTTACAACCATAAATATCCAACTCCAAACATTCAAAATAGTTCCCCAAACATTTTATATCAAATCTCCATTTTTGCCAAAACCCTAATTTTGACCTAATTTCTCCAAAATCACCCAAACTGAAATTTTGAGAAACATAAATGCTAGGAAATCATCATTGAAGAATTAATAACTTATATAATGTTTTAGAAAAGGGGAAGGGTGAACTCACCAATTAGGTTTTGAGCAAGAACCCTAAAACTTAGAAATCTCAAGGAATGGGGAAGAACACCTGATCTAGCACTTGAGGTTGGAGTTACAAGCTTGATGATGATGGAGCACCTTAGAGTCCATGGAAATAGCCTCAAAATGGGTTAGGGTTTATATTGGGTGTTAAGGAAACGATTTGGGAGAGAAAGAGAAGAGACTAGAAATGAGGAATGAGAATAATGGGTGAAAATCGGACTTTAAATTAGCCTCTCAACCCGCAGGCAACATTGCCGATGTGACAATGACAGTGTCAAAGTCACAGGGCATAGTCACATGGTTTGTCCAGTGAGCACTCCTCCACCAGCAACATTGCCAGGCGACAGTGACACTGTCACAGTCGTTTGGCATAGTCGTTGGGCCTGTTCCGAGCCCCAAAACTAGACTCTTTCAACGCCAAGGCCCTCGATACACCTAGGGACTTTAAATGTTGCTTTCCCAACGAGAATCCCACCATTTACAAGTTACAAAATGCCTGGGTGACCTTTACTTACCGAAAATTATGGGTGTTACAATCCTCCCAACCTTAAAGAGATTTCTTCCTCGAAATACAGGTTCCCACCAAACGTTGCCCCATAATAGATTGTCTCTAAGCCGATTGCCAGAATAACCGTCATAAACCTTATGTTGCTACTCATGACAACCGTCCCTTTTACACATTATACTTTTATCCGAGTGAACGCTTAACTTACTAAAGTTGCCCTTAACCACAAGACTACGGTTTTCTCCCAACCTTGGGTGACACGTACTACCTCAAGGTAGTTTGTGAACTCAACCTCTCATTGACTAATTCATTCCAGTATCCGCATTCCATATATCAACCTCAAGCCCAAAGAATTTCCAAAATTGTTTAATAGTTCACCCTCGATGTTGGTAGGGTCTTTCTCCCAAGGATGTACCAACACGTTTTCCGGGGAGTTGGTTAATTCCGACTAGGCTATCACACAACTCCGCTCTATCCTCAAACCTCAAACATGCTGCCAATAAGATCTTTACCACATCAGGTAACTCGCACACATCAATACCCAATTTCCAACATTAAATTTCCTTAGGACTCTATCATTGTAAGGAGAACGTTACGATCCAATGGGAGTACATCCAAACATTCCCGAGACTCATTGACCTCGGAGAACAAGTCGACGCCTAAAACCAAAATGGTAATACCGAACACGCGGATATACCGCCAAGTATTTCAATCCATATGCATCGTCACATTAAAGTTGACACCTAGTACGGGACTAAGATTCTCAATTTTACATCTCTAACAAACGGGCCACAATGTTTCCTTCGCTCACAAAACCCATTAAGACAATACACCGCCCAACATATAACATGATGTCAAATGGACAAGCAACCCATCAAATCAAATCCAACCATGCGCAAATAATTACACAAGACCTTATCCCGCAGATTTACCGAAGCAGAAAGATTACCCCCTTAATTAACTGGGAAAGGCATAAATCTATTACCTCAATTATTCGAGCGTGAACCGATTAATAAATTAAAACCCAAAATTCAGAACTGACCACAAGTCGGATCATCCGACGCTTCAGTTCTCAAGGACTCCTCTAGTCCCTAATTACAACTCCTTTCTCGATAGGGGTTTAAATCTATAGCCCTACTGAGTTCAAGGTTTTCCAAACTAATATGCCAATCTGAAATTTCATAAAACTTTCAAACACAGGGTCTTTATAATAATTAATCATACGTGTATATAAAAGATCCACTACCGTTTACTAGGTAGGTATGCAAAGTGATCACCAATGCCACACATATAAAACCATTTTCAAAATTCGTTTGACCATTACTGGCGTTAATGATAGCAATAACAGAGGATGTGCAACAAATTTCAAATGGACCACTAAGGTCCTAGCATGCATCAATTTGTGTCGCGTACGTGAAAATAATTTTCTGCACTAAAACTTGAGCAACAATGTTTGTACAAACTTCAAGGAGGAGCTTCACAATTTCAAACTCCAAAATTCTTTCCTTTAAGCCATAAAATATCGTGGAGTAAAATTTCCAATAAGGCCCACATGCATCAGTTTATTCTCCAACTCAGTAAAACGATAGGTGTATGTGATTTGGTCCAACGTGAATAAATTTTAAATCAATTTCAAACCTTGGACCACATGAATAAAATGCACTTGTCCAAAAATGGTGGCTATAAAATCATGTATATTAGTAAATCAATATAATGCATTGCGTGAGACGATAACAATAGAATCAACAACTGAAAAGGGTATAAAGCAGAAGTTCCACTCGAACCATTAAGGATCTCTCACATGCTTACTCGCACAAAAATGTAAATCAATTTAAATATCAAAATAGTGTACATATATACTTGTGTAAAACTCAAGATGCAATCATGCGACATTAAAACTCTTAAGACGTCCCGTACGGTTGCAAAATGACACGTGCAAAACCCGCATGAGACATGTTAATCAACAACCCAAAAGTTAACGCACACAATAATTCAAGTATACACGTCCCAAAATTTTATCTACGCGACGCAAAATGACGTAAAACAAAACTCCACATGGCCCAATCGAATTTTCATAAAACTCATTGACGCTAAAAGCAAGCGGCGTCAAAACACCCCAATATAAAACCATAAGACGAATGTATGTCTAAAATGTCAAAATTTTAAGAGTTCCCTTTTTATCGTAATGTAAAATAAAGTGACACTTTTTGACAAAACTTGCATGAGACACGACGCTGAATAAACTCATAAAGTTTACGTGCAACATAATTAAAGCCTACGCATTTCATAGTTCACTTATGCATAGAAAAGCGTTGTAAAATAATACTTCATAAAACTCCACAAACTCACACGGAATAACATTCCACAACCGGACTTGCATGCGTCAGATATCTCACAAAACTAGCATTGTGACATGTGTATGCACTTTGGTTAAAATGTAAAATAATTTACGTCGTTCCCAAGTTCAAAGCCAAATCAACAATATTCTTTCGTCATTCTAGAACATTGGCTAAAACACAATGGCGGAAACTCCAAATAAGACATGCATGCATACTATATGCAACCAAACCGTTCGCACAAGAACCCAAGGGAAAACTGTAATATCCAGACTCGAAATTTTTATTAATTTTGGAAGTTGGGTGAAAAGTTAAGCGAGAACCAAAGTTCAGGGGGTTATTTGAAACTTTGGTTATATAAAACCTTTAACCCTTAAGATTTTATTTTCATAACAAAGTCTGATAATTTTGTTGAAACCGACTTAAGAGAAAGAGAAAGAACAGAAGCGAGGCAGGGAGAAAGAGAAAGAGGTTTGAAGAATCGATCCGTTTTGGTCAAATAGAGGTATGATTCTAACTTAATACTTCTATCTGCATGTTATAGTCGGTAAATAGTCTTGTTATTCAAGCTTTTAACCGTATATTTGATCGATTTAGAGATTTGAGGTTTTATGGGTTTTCTGTAAAATAGCTGACTCTGTTTGAATGTCGACCAGAACGAAGGTATTGACCGGTAGAGTTGTTGACTGGTAAAAGTCGATCGGTATAGCTAGCAACCGGAACCTAAGGCGACCGGTATATCTCTTCGACCGATATATTAGTCGACCGGTAAGATGTAGTGACTTGTATCATAGTTGACCGATAAGATGTAGTGACCGGTATAATTGGTGCGACCGATGTATGTATCGACCGGTATTATGTTAACCGGTCGTGGTGTTGACCGAAGTGGTTTTGACCGGGTCGCACAGTGTGATGAATTATTTAGAAAAGGAAAGATTTTAGTCGCAAGTTTGCTTACCTTTGTATTTTGATACCATCGTAGGCGGTGTTAATCGGTAGAAGTCAGAGTTTAAGCAAGAAGAATCAGAGGTGAGTCTTTCAAACTAAATCTTTTATAATTTTGACAGTTATTTGATAAATGTGGGTTTTATAAACCGCACGTTTATAGTATTGAAAGTTATGCATATTTATTGAAAAAGGTTGATTTAATCATTTTGGCATGTTTATGCTATGATTATATAAACTGTTTTATATATATAGTCAGGACTAAGTGTATGCATACATTTGAGTCAGAAGTCTGATCTAAGTCGGGAAGTGTGACCCGCCTGCTCGTATCGGGGAATGTAGCCCGTTTATGCCATTAGGGTGTGTCCCTAAAAGAAGGCAGTACGAGACAGACATACCGTCTTTGACGGCAGTGTTGGTCAGTAGCTTAAGGTACGCTTGCAAAGCGTAAAAAGTGGTCAGTGATGGCCAGTAGATTGAGTTATGCATGCGTAGCATAAAGTATTTTAATGTTTGATTAAAAGAGCAAGTTATGTTTTTTTAGATATAAATCTTTGTTTGAAAATTTTAAATAATATTTGAACTGTTGCAGTAGTGATTGGAGGGGACTCACTAGACCATTGGTCTAACCCTCGCTCTTTCAAAATTATAATCCTGTTTCAGGTTTTTGAAAGATAACAAGTACAGATAAAGGTAAAGAGAAGATGTGAGCTATTTCCAGGAGCTAGAAGACTTCTTGCAATAGTTTACTTTTTGACTCAGTTGTGTAATAGGTGATAGTTGTAAACCTTGTATTCTGTAATATAAGCCTGGGCCAGTTTTTATACAGAAATGTTATTTTGATATATGTATAAAGATATAGGTTGTTACAATTGGTATAAGAGCATTAGTTTAAGGGGTCTAGGTGACTTGTGGGCCTAGACTTAAACTGAGAAAGTAGAAGCACAACTGAGCAGTAGAAAGACCGTAGGAAGTTAACATTAAGGTAGTAAGGACTAGCATGTAAGGTAAATTTAGAATTTCATCTGGCCAGTGTAATTATGAATTTACAAGTACATGTTTGTGCTTAACTTGCCGTAATGTGTAGCATGTTAGATTTAATGTCTTATGTTTCTTCTTATCAGAAGTATGTCTGAGTGAGTGACAAGGAGTAGGTCTATGCCGAATCCTGAAATTGAGCCAGTTAATGAAGTCGTTGCCGAAGAGTGAACGACTGCGGTCAACCCGACTGATATCCGAGGAAAGGGTCGCGGTCGACCTAGAGGTAAGACGGTTCTGAAGGTGACTACTCAGGCAAGGGTTTCCACTATGGGAACCCGAGGCGGGAAGACAACTAGTGGTATTCGTCGAGCTAGAAGTGTTGAAGTAAGATCCGAACAAGAAACTTCTCATCAGAAAAGTTCAACTTCTGTGAGGGGTCGAAAGCAGACTGGAAACCGTGGTGGAGGTCGAACTCAGGGTTTTGTTACCCAAGAAACCTTCGCTACAGAAATGGGAAAATTACAGGAAACGTTGAACGCTTTATTGGCTCAGCGCACTAATGAGGTTTTGTCAAGCAAAGAAAAGAATGAAGAAAGAGTAGGGACCAAGGTAGCAGAATCACCAGTAACTATAGGGGGTAGCCACCCTCAGTCAAACCTCATTGTGTCAACTAAAGCGATGGTCGGGAGAGGATGTAGTTTTAAGGAGTTTGTTGCTTGCAAGCCTCCTAGTTACAAAGGGGAATGTGATCCAGTGATAGCGCTAAGATGGGTAAAAGAAATGGAGTTAGCATTTGATACTAGTAAATGTGCTGAGGAAGATAAAGTAGTTTATGCTTTGTCAATGTTGAAAGATGAAGCCGTAATGTGGTGGGATTTTGAAGCAGGAGGTCAAATTTCGACGGTAGCCAAAGAAATGTCTTGGGGTGAGTTTGTGAAAAGATTTAAAGCGTAGTTTTGCCCTCTGGCGGCAGTTAAAAAGTTGGAAGAAGTGTTTCTGAGTTTAGAGAAGAAAGGGATGTCAGTTCGAGAATATACTACAAAGTTTATTGAAAAGTCTCGATTTGCAGAAAATTATATGCCTAATGATGGAAGACGAGTAGAACTTCGTCTTTAGGCTGAGAAGTGATATTCGAGAATTTGTCTCGAACAAGGAACCGTCTACGTTTCAAGTGGCGGTAAATGCAGCTGAAATGAGAGAGAAGGAAAATAATCGGCAAGCTATTGAAAGAAGTGGAGATAAAAGGAAATGGGAGGGAACGGTCCGTGACTCCAAACCGTTTAAAGATGAAAAATTTGATCAGCGGTCTCTTAATAAGTTTGAAAGTAAGCCATGTAGCAAGTGTAACCGAAGGCATAAAAGAGAATGTAAGATTGATCAAGAGGGTTGTTATAAATGCGGAAAGATGGGGCATATGGCTTGGGATTGCCAGAGTTCGAGGTCTTGTTATCAGTGTGGATCTCCTGATCATATAAGGACTAATTTTCCACAATTGAAAAAGGGATCAGTCGGAGGATATGTAGATAAGGGAGGTGAGAAAAAGGTAGAGCCAGCTAAAGCGAGGGCTAGAGTTTTCAATTTGACGGTAGAAGAAGCGGCGGAGATACCGGATGTAGTGACAGGTACTTTCTTTATAAATTCGAATAATGCAAAAGTATTGTTTGATTAAGGAGAAAATCGTTTGTTTATGTCTCCAAATTTTGTGCATAAATTGAATGAGAAACCCAAGAAGCTTAGGCATGAATTGAAAGTAGAAGTGGCCGATAATAGTCAAATCTTAGTGGAGGAGGTGTATGATGGGTGTAGTATTGTCATCGATGGCAGTCATTTCCACTTCGACTGTACCCGATGGGTATGGGAGAATTTGATGTTATCGTGAGAATGGACTGGTTGGCGTTTAATGATGCTCATATAGTATGCAATAAGAAATTAATTCGTATAGCACCGCCAGGTAAAGAAGAGATAGTAGTGTTTGGAGATCGGAGGGGTAGAAAGTCGTGCTTAATTTCAATGATTAAGGCTAAGCGGTGTCTAGTAAAAGGGTGTGTGGGGTTCTTAGCTTATGTAATAGATTCTAAGAAGGAGAAGAAAGGATTAGAGTCAGTTCCGGCAGAAATGAAAGAAATGATGACTCAACTGCAGGAGTTGTTAGACAAGGGGTTTATTCGCCCTAGTACCTCACCATGGGGAGCGCCAGTATTATTTGTTAAGAAGAAAGACGGGTCTATGAGAATTGCATAGACTACCGGGAGCTCAATAAGTTGACTGTCAAAAATAAGTATCCGTTTCCCAAAATTGACGATCTTTTTGATCAACTTCAAGGAGCGAGCTATTTTTCGAAAATAGATCTACGATCTGGTTATCACCAGTTGAAAGTGAGGGAGGAGGATGTACCTAAGCCTGCATTTCGTACAAGGTACGGACACTATGAGTTTCTAGTTATGCCATTTGGTCTGACCAATGCGCCAGGAGCTTTTATGGATCTGATGAATAGAGTGTATAGTCCATTTTTAGACAAGTATGTCATAGTCTTTATAGATGATATACTGATCTATTCTCGTTCCAAAGAAGATCATGAAACTCATTTGCGAGTGATTTTAGAATTGCTTAAGTGCGAGAAATTGTACGCCAAGTTTTCAAAATGTGAATTTTTGCTGAAAGAAGTTCAGTTTCTAGGACACGTGGTGTCGAAAGATGGGATTAAGGTTGATCCGGCTAAGATTGAAGCTATTAATGGGTGGGAGGAGCCGAAAGCACCATTAGAAGTAAGAAGTTTTCTAGGATTGGCGGGTTATTATAGAAAGTTCATTCAGGACTTTTCAAGGATATCCACGCCGCTAACAGCGTTAACTAGAAAGAATGTCAAGTTTGTATGGGCGGAAGATCAGATAGAAGCGTTCAGTAAATTGAAAAATAGTCTAAATAGTGCTCCTGTTTTGTCTCTACCCAACGGAACGGAAGGATTTGTAATCTATAGCGATGCTTCAAAGTTGGGTCTGGGATGTGTGTTAATGCAATAAGGCAAGGTGATTGCTTATGCATCTCGTCAGTTGAAAGAACATGAAAAGAATTACCCAACACATGATTTAGAGTTGGCAGCGGTAGTCTTTGCTTTGAAAATTTGGAGGCATTATCTGTATGGGATCAAGTGTCAGATTTATACGGATCACAAGAGCCTTCAATATCTTTTCCAACAGAAGGAGCTTAATATGAGACAGCATATGTGGATGGAATTGTTAAGCGATTATGACTGTGATATTCTGTACCATCCAGGCAAGGCCAATATAGTAGCGGATGCTCTAAGTCGTAAAGAGCATGGAGAAATGACAAAAGTGGTGGCATATCGAGTTGATGTTGTTTCTAATTTCTTAGAAGAAGTTATAAAGTATCAAGAAGAAGCAGCGTCAAAGGAAAACTGGAAAAGTGAAAGAATAGTTGGAATCGTTAACTCGTTAGTTGTTGACAATCGCGGAGTAAAGTGCTTCAATAAGAGAGTGTGGATTACAAAAGCAGGAGAACTGCGGAAGAAAGTATTAGAAGAAGCGCATAAATCCCGATACTCAGTACATCCAGGAACCAACAAGATGTATAAAGATCTGAAACAAAGCTATTGGTGGCCAGGTTTAAAGAAAGATATTGCTCACTTTGTTGAACGATGCCTAACATGTTTGAAAGTTAAAGCTGAGCATCAGAGACCTTATGGAGAACTTCAATCGTTAGAAATTCCAGTTTGGAAGTGGGACGAGATTACGATGGATCTTGTTACCGGGTTACCTCGATCACCTAAGGGGCATGATATCATTTGGGTGATAGTGGATAGACTCACAAAGTCAGCTCACTTCCTACCGATCAAGGAGACGTACTCACTAGAGAAATTGGCTCAGTTGTATATAGACGAGATAGTAATCAAACATGGAGTACCGTCGTCAATTGTGTCAGACAGGGATGCTCGTTTTACATCAGCTTGCTGGAGAAGTTTGCAAAGGGAGTTAGCCTCTCAACTTAAGTTGAGTACGACCTATCATCCACAAACTGATGGTCAGAGTGAAAGAACCATACAGACATTGGAAGATATTCTTCGTGCATGTGTTATTGATTTCAAAGGTTCGTGGGAAATTCATTTGCCATTGATTGAATTTTCCTACAACAATAGTTATCATGCTAGCATTCAAGCGACCCCGTTCAAAGCATTGTATGGACGTAAATGCAGAACACCTTTATGTTGGAATGAGGTGGGTGAAAGACAGCTAGCGGGACCAGAAATTGTACAGGTGACAGCTGATAAGGTCAACCAGATTCGAGCAAGATTAAAGATTGCTCAAGATCATCAGAAAATGTATGCTAATAAGCGGAGGAAACCGATAGAGTTTCAGATAGGAGACAAAGTAATGTTGAAAGTCTCGCCCTGGAAAGGGGTACTCCGATTCAGAAAGAAAGGAAAATTGAGACCAAGGTTTGTTGGACCATTTATCATCATGGGACGTGTTGGTGAAGTGGCCTACGAACTTGATCTACCAGAAAGTTTGCGTGGGATTCATCCCACATTTCATGTGTCAAACTTGAAGAAGTGTTTGGCAGAAACAGATGTAGTAGTTCCCTTAGAAGACATTCAGGTAGATGAAAAATTAAGTTATATTGAGGAGCCCGTAGCAATTTCGGACCTCAAAGTAAAGAAGTTGAGAAACAAGGAGATTCGATTAGTGAAAGTCCAGTGGAAATTTCACAAAGGACAAGAGTCAACCTAGGAAGTTGAGGCGGACATGAGATCTCAGTATCCCCATTTGTTTAGAGATGGAATTCCGGGGGAGGAATTCTATTAAGGGGGGAAGATTGTAATATCCAGACCCGAAATGTTTATTAATTTTGGAAGTTGGGTGAAAAGTTAAGCGAGAACCAAAGTTCAGGGGGTTATTTGAAACTTTGGTTATATAAAACCTTTAACCCTTAAGATTTTGTTTTCATAACAAAGTCTGATAATTTTGTTGAAACCGACTTAAGAGAAAGAGAAAGAACAGAAGGGAGGCAAGGAGAAAGAGAAAGAGGTTTGAAGAATCGATCCGTTTTGGTCAAATAGAGGTATGATTCTAGCTTAATACTCCTATCTGCATGTTTTAGTCGGTAAATAGTCTTGTTATTCAAGCTTTTAACCGTATATTTGATCGATTTAGAGATTTGAGGTTTTATGGGTTTTCTGTAAAATAGTCGACTCTGTTTGAATGTCGATCGGAACGAAGGTATTGACCGGTAGAGTTGTTGACCGGTAAAAGTCGACCGGTATAGCTATCAACCGTGTCGGTCCAACAATACTACTTAACAAGTTCTAAGAAACAACGACACATTAACGATTACCAACCTGTATTGAATATAGAAACGATTACAAGGTTGAATGATTATGCTTGAATGTGTTCTCAATGTTTTCTCTCTTTTACACCTTCTTGTGTGTGTTTGTGTGTGTGAATTGTGATCTGATCGATGTGAGAGAGATTGAGATACATCTTAATCTACTAAGTGTGTCTAACACACTATCTACATAATATCTAGATATTAATTCTAGATATTAAATCTAGAAACTAGAAACTAACTAAAACTAACTTAGTTACCTAATATCTAACAAATAGATATTAAGTTAACTTTTACAAAACTAAACAAATACATTATATTGAAATACATTGACATTTATTACAAACGACATAGACTTTATTATCGAGAGTCGACGTTCCGGCTTTAGCTTCAGATTACGATTACGATCTTCAGATTGGATGATCTTGAATCCAATGAGACTGTGGTCTAACAATCTCCCCCTTTGGATCAAGATCATTTAATAAAAAGATTTATCCAATTCAGTCTTCTTGTTCAGCTCAGAAGATGCAATCTCTTTCTCTGAAATCAACATGTCTTCAATCTACTTTCTTTAGAAGAATTCAGTCTTTGACGTGATTCTTGAAACATGTGATCTTTGCCATTTCTTGTGTAGTCATTCTCCCCCTTTTTGATGTTAAGTGCAACGACTTTATCAAAATTTGTTGTAAGAAATGTCAATCTTGCGATTATAGCCCCAGATTCGTCAATTCATAAGAGATTCATCTAGATCTTTGCAAATCCAGACAAATGTGTCGTGTAACACCTGAAATCAACTAATGAATCAGTTAGAATGCCTGTCAGTAACACTAAGTTACTGTGTGTAACGAATACACATGGGAAAGGAGTTGTTTGATGTTGACTCCCCCAGGGCTTCCATTTAATCATCGAAACACCACAAAGGTAATTTCTATAAACGTTATGACAAAGAAACTAATTCCTTGTGTGTTCGTGCTTGTGTTTGAAAGAATTAAGCACTGATGATTGCTTATTTGGTTCAAAATTTGTGTAAACCACTGAGACAACAGTAAGTTAAACACAGACTCAATGTGCATGATTGAAGTGCGAAGGTAGGGCAAACTTCCTTCTTTTCAATATCCAGATTTTCCAAATGAAAATCAGATAGCAAATGTGCTGCATCCCCTTTGAAAATGTGAAACACTTTCTTGTTGAGAAGAAAATGAGTAGATGGTGAGGTTTGATCAAGAGGTGGCATGGGTTAGTTGTCTGTTTCAATAATGATCACCAAAGAATTGTGAATCACTAGAATGGTGGCTACCCGGCTCAGAAAAAGTTGGTGCAGAGCTGTGATATTCTTTTAACTCTGTTCTCACACGCTCTTTCTTTTAAACTTTTTGCTTTCTCTAATCACACTCATTTCTTTTCTCTTTGCACACTCAATCACTAAGGATTAACTTTGTGGGTAGAAATCACTGGTTAAGGTGTTTTCATTGAAGTTGTGTTAAGTCCTAGCACAATGATTCTTGTTTTCCTATGATGCACGTGATGCTCAGATTGGTTTAACTATTTCAGTTAAAGCACAATTTAGATCATGAAAACATTTAAAATACACTCCCAAAATATAAAATCGGTTGAAAAATCGGGAAGTGGTTTGAACATTAAAAACAATGTTTTCAAATGATTGAAAGTTGTCCTTCTTTCAACCATATATGAGATGAAGATTTAGATTTATACATTTACGTACGATATTCCATCTCAAGAAGCTAAGCTTTAAGTCATAAAGATATGATCTTTTAAGCTTCTCTCAAAAATTCTGCAAAAATCTAATGTCAAGTCAAAGTAAAAATTTATTCACTTATAATGAAAAGACAAAAAGCAGTAAAACTTTTTAAAGTACGAGTTCTGATCAGAAGTAATCAGAAGTCATCTCCTTTTTATACTCCCCCTGAAATTATGCATTTGAAACATTATCAGTTGTAAAAGATATGCATAAAATTTCAGACAAATATGTACTCCCCCTTGAAGGTTGATTTCCTCATTCGAGTATCGGAGTACAATCTCTTATCAGCTCGGAGTAAGGTCTTTTGATCATTGAAGTGCGAGTCCTAAACTGTTGTGTTTAGAAGTCAAACTTCGTTGAAGTACGGGTTCTAAGCTGATGTACTTAGAAGCCATTATTCTTCCTACTCCCCCTTGACAGTAGGTGCCTGCAACACAGGTTTAGTTTTCTTTGGTACCCACTGGTATTTGGGTCCTGCTGTGTTAGTTGCAGTTCGTATGGGGGTTATTGAGTAAGAACCGTACCAGTAATGGTCACTTGTCTTGTGAACAGGATCATGTGTACGACAATAAGAACAATAGAATTTCTTACCTGACAAACTGATTAATTTATCTCTTGAGTAAACAAAATCAGGTTTACCTTTTAGCGCATTGTTCTTCTTGGCAATCGGTGTATGTACACATGACTTTTTACATTTCAGCTCTTCTTTAACTGGTTTCCTGTTCCAGACCAGTTCAGCTTCTTCCTGGAAGCTTCTTCTCCTTCTTTGATGTGTACCTGAAAAATCTTTATTCCTGTCATAGAAAAGATTATTAGAATGAATCTGATTAGAAGATTTAACTGACCTTTTGAAAAGAGCAGTTTTCTGATGTGAGCTTGCGGCTGGTTTGTTAGAACCAACTGAATTATTTCTAGGTGAGTGGATTTTTGACTCTGGAGTCGTTCGCTCAGTCACCACCACCGTCTTTGAAATAATATCTTGAAGCTCTTTTACCTTTGAAGAATAACTGTCTCGTTCTTTGATAAGGAGCTCAATCTTCTTCTCAAATGCAGACTTCTTTTTCTTCTCTGTCAGTACACTCTTAGATAATTCAGATAGCTTCTCGGTAAGCTTCTTTATTTTTGCTTCAAACATATTTCTATCTTTTTCAAAATCCTTCTTTGTACCCTTTTGTTCAGCTGCCTTCTTCTCCTTGACAAACTGATCTCTTTCCAATATGATTACTTTCTCAAAGTCTTCAACTTTTTGAGAAAGTATTAAACTTTGAAGCTCGAGTGTCTTCTTCTCTTCAACACTCTTCTTGGAAAGATCTGAGAACTTCTTTTCAAAATCTGATATTTTCTTTTGAAGCTCAGAGTTCTCAGCTTCCAAAACCTTAACCTTTTCTGTTGGAGACAACTGTGATAAAGCTTCAAGCTGATCCCATATCATTTTTGCTGAAGCCCATTTGCAATCATATATTTTAATAGTTATCTCTTCTGAAATTCCTTTCAAGAGAAGAACTTTGGCAAATTTATCATCTTCATGTCTCATTTGCTGATCATCTGTGTATTCATTAAGGAATATTGGAACCTCTTTTCCTGCCAAATTTCCATAAGCTCTTTGATATGGATTGACCTTTGTTGGAATTTTCATCATTCCTTCCTGCAAAGATAATCTGATATAAGTATTCAATTTATGTTTGTCAATAAAGTCTAAGAAATGATGTTTCCACTGCTCATATTGTCCTCTTTCTAGAACAGTAGGTTTCATATCAGATGCAGTTGATAAATATTCTTTCGAAATAGACATCTGATCTAGTTTATACTGTTCCTGAAGATCTGAAAGTTTCTGAGACAGACTTTTCTGTCTAGGAGGTTCATCAAAGTAATCATCATCCATGATTCCTGTATGTAAAGAACTTGACAGATATGATCGTTAATCCAAATAAAAATTTGATCACACAAGAAATTTTGTCCCCCTAGGCAGACTTAGCACGGGGGTCCCGCTATTACAGTTTCGAAAAATTCTCAGAAAAATATTCTAAGTCTGGATTGGAGCTTTGCGATTGAGAAGGTTTGCGTTTCAAGTTAGGAACGCAAAGTTGAGGTTCGCGTTTCTAATGGGACACGCAAATGGAGGTTTGCGGGTCTAGTGGGAAGCGCAAACTGAGGTTTGCGATTGCTCTTTGAAACGAGAAGTGTGCTTTGCGTTTGGCTTGAGAGGCGCAAAGTAGAGGTTTGCGGGTCACTTGAGACGCGCAAAGTTGGACTTTGCGTTTGATGAAGGACGCGCAAAGTGGGACTTTGCGTTTTATGAGGGACGCGAAAAGTTGGACTTTGCGTTTCAGGCTAGAAGCGCAAAGTGGGCTTTGCGTGTGTTCTTCCTTTGCTTTGCGGGTGTTCGTCCTGTACTTCTGAAAAACGACTGAATCTTGTTCCTGAAACGATTTAGCAATACCAAACTCTACCAATATGTCTAGAATTACTTCTAGAACTGAATGTAAGCACTCGATCTCAATAAAACACTCTTTTTAGAATTTAATCTGATCGCACAGTGACTTACCCACTTCGACTGTTTTCACTCAAAATCCACAAATTGGAACTCGATTTAAGCTTAAAAGTGAAATTAAATAGCAACAACTTTATCTAGCATGCTAATCGATCACAACCTGATTGATTTTAACACCTAAAACACTTAAACACTCAAAATCACTATTTCAAATAAGAACACAGAGACGTTTTTCTGAAAAACTTGATTTGATCTTAATCAGGCTCTGATACCAATTGTCGGTCCAACAATACTACTTAACAAGTTCTAAGAAACAACGACACATTAACGATTACCAACCTGTATTGAATATAGAAACGATTACAAGGTTGAATGATTAAGCTTGAATGTGTTCTCAATGTTTTCTCTCTTTTACACCTTCTTGTGTGTGTTTGTGTGTGTGAATTGTGATCTGATCGATGTGAGAGAGATTGAGATACATCTTAATCTACTAAGTGTGTCTAACACACTATCTACATAATATCTAGATATTAATTCTAGATATTAAATCTAGAAACTAGAAACTAACTAAAACTAACTTAGTTACCTAATATCTAACAAATAGATATTAAGTTAACTTTTACAAAACTAAACAAATACATTATATTGAAATACATTTACATTTATTACAAACGACATAGACTTTATTATCGAGAGTCGACGTTCCGGCTTTAGCTTCAGATTACGATCTTCAGATTGGATAATCTTGAATCCAATGAGACTGTGGTCTAACACACCGGAACCTAAGGCGACCGGTATATCTCTTCGACCGATATATTAGTCGACCGGTAAGATGTAGTGACCGGTATCATAGTCGACCGATAAGATGTAGTGACGGGTATAATTGGTGCGACCGGTGTATGTATCGACCGGTATTATGTTAACCGGTCGTGGTGTTGACCGAATTGGTTTTGACCAGGTCGCACAGTGTGATGAATTATTTAGAAAAGGAAAGATTTTAGTCGCAAGTTAACTTACCTTTGTATTTTGATACCTTCGTAGGTGGTGTTAATCGGTAGAAGTCAGAGTTTAAGCAAGAAGAATCAGAGGTGAGTCTTTCAAACTAAATCTTTTATAATTTTGACAGTTATTTGATAAATGTGGGTTTTATAAACTGCACGTTTATAGTATTGAAAGTTATGCATATTTATTGAAAAAGGTTGATTTAATCATTTTGGCATGTTTATGCTATGATTATATAAACTGTTTTATATATATAGTCAGGACTACGTGTATGCATACGTTTGAGTCATAAGTCTGACCTAAGTCGGGAAGTGTGACCCGCCTGCTCGTATCGGGGAGTGTAGCCCGTTTATGCCATTAGGGTGTGTCCCTAAAAGAAGGCAGTACAAGACAGACATACCGTCTTTGACGACAGTGTTGGTTAGTAGCTTAATGTACGCTTGCAAAGCGTAAAAAGTGGTCAGTGATGGCCAGTAGATTGAGTTATGCCTGCATAGCATAAAGTATTTTAATGTTTGATTAAAAGAGCAAGTTATGTTTTTTTAGATATAAATCTTTGTTTGAAAATTTTAAATAATATTTGAACTGTTGCAGTAGTGATTGGAGGGGACTCACTAGACCATTGGTCTAACCCTCGCTCTTTCAAAATTATAATCCTGTTTCAGATTTTCGAAAGATAACAGGTACAGATAAAGGTAAAGAGAATATGTGAGCTATTTCCAGGAGCTAGAAGACTTCCTGCAATAGTTTACTTTTTGACTCAGTTGTGTAATAGGTGATAGTTGTAAACCTTGTATTCTGTAATATAAGCTTGGGCCAGTTTTTAGACAGAAATGTTATTTTGATAAATGTATAAAGATACAAGTTGTTACAAAAACAATACAACTGGACGCCATTTAAATTACCACATTAAATCCACAAAATCACTCGGAATGAAATTCCATATAAAACTCAATCACCAAAATAGTGGAAGATAACTCTTCGTCCAAAATTTTAACATTTGTGGAGGAGATACAATGTTAAAGTCATAAACCACAGTCACTTGTCCAAGACTTAATCAACATCAAAATATGCACATCACAATATCTGAAACAGCGTTAGACACAAAATGGGGATGAAGAGATTTTCAATAAAAGTTTGCAACCACGTGCAATAAACAATTTCATGCATGTTTAAACTCGCGGCTAAAATATGGTATGTCCTAAACATTTTTCTAAAATCTCATAATATATTTCACTTTATGATTCGAAAAACATGAGAAGTAATTTGTGCAAACTTATTTCAGAAATAAATTTTGTGCATAACTTTTGGTTGGCATCTCAATGTCTTAGAACCACACTCCTCAGTCTCATAGCCACACTATCGTCATTCGGATGCTCAAACATCTTAAAGCAATAATCACACTAATTCGGTTAACTTACAGTTTTCTTCTTGAAATAAAGTCAACTCAATAAGCATAAGGTTCTAATTCAACTAACAACTCCGACCAAAAAATGGTCAACTTAATGTATTCGTCGTGCTTAACCATCACTCCAATATGGCAATGCTATAAACATCAATTATTCTATCGGTTACTCGCTTAGAAACTTCCTTACTACCCCAACGGTCATCATACCAAGGCAGTTCAAGTATACCCATGTAACATGTAGGTTCACCATAACACTGGACATGTGTCGTTATCAACGTACCGTACATGATTATCCTTGCCATCCTCGACAAGTTTCCCATTTCAAGTGACTCTATCAACTTCAAAATATCATAATCTTAAGATACCTAATGGTGAAATTTCACTTTCGATCACTTAGAAGAACGCTAGTTTGAGTCTAGGCATCCGAAAATCAATACCTAATTCTCTCAAACTTAAACTCTGATACCAACTTGTTACACCCTCGAAATAGAAAGAGAAACTAATTTAAAACTTTCAAAAATACATCAGTTAAGGATAGAATCTATTCTTTAAAACAACACTAGAGTCACCAAGAATAGAAACCTAAGTTAAACTTAAATAATTAAAAGGTCGAGTCTGGTATAGAGGCTAATTAAAGTCGGGTGTTACTAAAACTCAATAACGGTTGCTCTTTTCAATGGCTAAAGCAGAAGACTTCATCAAGCCACTCACCCTTGCACATACTCCTAGCACTCAACACTTCACCAAGACGCTAGAACCATTTCCCCCATCCGGAACCTGATGCACATGCCGAAAAATAAAAAGGTTAGGCTAACGCCTAGTGAGTCCAAGAGTTTACAATATGAAATAAATATATTTGTTAAAGGGAAATAATGCGAGTTAAATCATTATCTGTCAAAATTATTTACTTTAAATATTAAACGATTCATTTTCTAATAAGACACACCTTTTAAAAGAAACAACAATCCAACATGAACATTCTTTCGTAAAACAACTTCGACCCCAAATTCACCCCAAAACGTGAATAGTAATTAAAACTTCCAATTTATAAAATTGCGGATAAGGCTTTATTTCTCGAAACACCCAAACACAGGGGGCATAATACTCGCCCCATAAATCACGAATAAAATCCGTATGTACAAAACGTCACCGAAAACATGGATAATAAAATAATACTATTTAATACCCAAATAACACCTTTCAGTGACGGGGGAGACCCGATTCCGTGGTATGTGGCTGAACACAAAGTTAAGCCACCTAGCCACGTTGTAGAACTACACCTCATATCGTAACTGTATTGCCTGCTCTGCTGAGCTACACCTCTAGGCGGACTATATTTCAAGTCCCAAAACACCGTATCCCCCATTGCCTGCTCCGCTGAGCGACACCTCAAGGATACACGATCTTATTGCATGTTCGGTCTCTAGTGGAGTTTCATCCTCAGGGTACTCATTCGACCCCTAGTGCCTACTCCCTAACATTCAAGATAGAAGCCTCAGCTCTTTACTTGATAACTCCCGATGTCTAACCCTCGTGCACAAGAATTAGACATCCAATCACAAGATCCAAGGTCCCGAAGTACAAACCATAAAGGTTCTTCTTCGTCAAACAATAGAGACAACAAAGATGCCAACACGACATAATTCCCAAGGTGAGAATATCAACACTCCTCATCCTTAAATATGACTACTTACATGCCTATGGATCCAAATGCATTACAGTCTAAAATACATGACTCCTAATGAATGACACACGCACTCAAAACATGTATTCTCCAAAATAAAGTGCAATAAATGCAACTCACACCCAAAGCTCCACTTTAAGTTATTAAAACCGAACAAAAGTCCCCAAGACCCGACAAAGCCGAAAACCGAGCCTTAAGCTCAACCAGTCAAATGACCATACGCTAAAATCCATAATATATATTAAAATGAAACCGACCACGTTTATGCAAACATGTAACACCCGGATTTTCGCAAAGTAAGTTTCCGCCCTTCGTTGGTAATCCCTCCTCCTCCCGTCTATCTTTTTGGGTGAAAAATGTTGTGCTTTCGAGCCTTAAATCGACCCATGCAAGAATCGCGAGTTTTTGAACATTTTGGGCTTCGGTACCTATGGCGCGATAGTGACAGTGTCACTATCGCCAGGGCACTATCGCGGGGAGAATTCTACCTGCGGTACAATCGGCGCGATTGTGCCACGCGATAGTGACAATGTCACTATCGCCAGGCACTATCGCGAGCGGGGTCTGACGAGTTAAAATATGATTTTTGGCTCCATTTCTCATTCAAAACTCAATATCTCTTTTGTTATTCTCTCTCAACTTCTCCCTTTCATAGAAACCGAACCTAGGGTTCCATTTTCCCTCCTCTACCCCATTTATTGCTAATTGTTGGGTACTTCATCAAAGGGGTTCGAGTTGAGCATTTATTCACCATCTCCATCTTCATCTTCCTCACCAAGATCTTGGGGGTTTCATCTAACCTTTTCATCATTTGAAGATTGGAAGCTTATGGTTCGTTTTGGTGACCTACATGTGTTTTGATTGATGGATTCAAGCTAGTAGTTGAGGTAATCTTCTCCTTCTTTAAGTATGGAAAATTAGGGTTTTTGGGGTATAAGATGAAATGTTCATGTAAATACTTGGGGAACAATTTTAAGGGTTGAATATGATTATTTATGGTCGAAAATGTGTGGATCTAGGTTTTGGAAGCTTGAGTTGAAAAGTTGGAATGGATGTCTTCGGAAAGCTTTGGGTGGGATCTATGCTTTTGGGGGCTAATGGATGGGGATTGAAACCTAAGTTTAACTTAACCTAGCAAGGTGAGTTCAAGTTGATTTGTGAAAACGGTGTACATGCCAAAATGTTCATTTTAAAATGTTTTGGGTCTTACATGAAATTGTTAACTGCTGATAAGTTTGGTCATTTTGAAAGTGTTTAGCTTTATAAACTTATATAGCACACATCTTAGGGATTTTTGGGCATTTTGATAAATGAGTCATAAATTGGTGTGTTTGGTAATTTATTGCATAAATGAGATTATTTGGTTAACATGGCGTTTTTAGAATTGTTTGGGTAAAAGGTTAATTTTGTGTTGTGGAACGTTTTGAAAGGATAAAGAGTATAAATCTATTTAAAAAACCTTTTTGTCCCAACTTAAACTGTGTTGGAGTTCATTCAAGTATTTTGGAGTGTGTGATTCCATGGTATGGGTCGAGTACGTTTATGATTAGAAAAGTGTTAATCTGTGGTCAAACAGAGGTTTTGAGTATTTTGGCTCGATGTCGTTTTAAAGGAGTCTTGAGGACACTTGTCCGGTTTTAATGGCTCGACGTAGAGTCCATGTTATGATTTACATACTAATGCATTTTATTGCATATTTATGATAATTATATGCTCGAGTGCGTTGGTCATTCATGTGTAGTCATGTAATGTTAGACTATGTTGCATTGGATCCATAGGCACATAAGTCAGTCTTATTTGATGGTCAAATGGGTGGTACGGGGTTGGACTCCGGGACTTATGTTTTATGACCTTGTCCTTTCAAGTGTACACTAGGAGGGCTGAGTCCGGTTGTGCTATTGTGACGATGGGTAGTTCATGATGGGCGTTTGGGGCCTCCGCCATGTTGGGGCAATGTCGTGGTTGTATCCCCCTTGTGCCGAGCCTTTGGTGGTATTCTTGTTAATATTCGCTAAGGTCAGCTGTCTCTTTTGGTGTAGGTTGAAGGGAGTCGTAGGGACACTTGAGCTTGCGTGTCGTGAAGTGTCATACGATTAACGTTGTATGAGTGACATACTTTTGTGTTCCTCTACTCTCAACGGATGCGGGTATCCCCCGCTGTCGGCCCGTAGTATTTTGGGATATTTAATTGTCCTCACTTAAATTTTTGGGTTTCATTCCGTTTTATGGTCGCGTGAGTATTAAGTTTCAGTTCCATGCTTTCGATGACATATCTTATCTATATGGGTTGTTTTCCGTTATTTTAAGAGTCGAATATTATGCCCCGCCCGGGTTTTGGGTGTTTTGGGGTATGAAGTGTCATTCACGTTTTTACAAATTGGGTGTCGAATTATAATCCCGTTTTGAGTGAGTTATGGGTTGCATCATTTTATAAAGAATGTTGTTTTGAAACGTTGTCTTTAAAGATGCATATCATGGGGAAAACGAGTTGTTTCCATTTCTAAGTAAACTATTTCGAAGATCTAGATTTGAACTGAATTCCTTTCTTTAAAGTTATATTCATTCATGTTAAAACTCTTGAGCTTGCTAGACGTTAAGCCTAACCTTTTTATTTGTCGGCATGTGCATCAGGTTCCAGATGGGGGTATGGTTCTAGCAGTATTGAAGAGGTGTGCCTTAGTGTTCACAAGTGTAAGTGTTTGGTGAAGTCTTCCGCAGTTCGGAGATAGTGACGATTATTGGGTTTTAGTAGCACCCGTCCTTATTATAGATTGTATGCATAGAACGAAATGTGTGTATTGAAGTTAAATGTTAAATTGTGATTGTAGATGAATCATTTATTGATGTATTTAGGAAATTTTAATTTAGTTGCTATTTCCGTATTTGAGGGTGTTACAAGTTGGTATCAGAGCTTAAGTTTAAGAGAATTAGGTATTTATTTTTGGATGCCTAGAATCAAACTAGCGTTCTTATAAGTGATTGTAAGTGAAGTTGCACATTAGGTATCTTAAGATAAGATATTTTGGGGTTGATCGAGTCGCTAGAAACGGGAAACTTGTCGAGGGTCGCAAGGATGATCATGTACGGTACGTTCATAATGGCACTTGGCCAGTGTTATGGTGAACCTACATGCTACATGTGTATACTTGAATTACCTTGGTATGATGACCGTTGGGGTAGTGAGAAAGTTTCTAAGCGAGTGATCTAAAGAAGAGTTGATGTTTATAGCATTGTCATATTGGAGTGATGGTTAAGCATGCCAGGTGCAATTAGGTGACCATTTTGGGTCGAAGTCATTGGGTGAATTATAGCCATAAGCTTATTGAATTGACTCTATTTCAAGGAGGAATCGTAAGTTGACCAAAGTAGGGCGATTGTTGTTTTAAGATGTTTGATGCTTCCGGATGACGATTGTGTGTCGAGAAAATGGAGGGTGTAGTCCTAAGATGCTAAGTGCCAACCAAATTCATGCACTAAATTTATTTCTAAAATAAGTTTGCATCATTTGTTTCTCATGTTCTCAAGACATAAAGTGAGTTATATTATAAAGCCTCGGTAAAGCATTAACACTCATCAGATTTTAAACTGTGAGCTTAAGCATGCATGAAAATTGTCTTGTTGCACGTGATTGCAAATTGTTATCGAAAATCTCTTTATTCTCGCCTCGTGTCTAACGCTATTTTTGGATATTTTAAGATCCGTGTTTTAATGTTATTTGAGGTATTAGGCAAGTAACTGTGGAATTTTTGACCTTGACATTGGATCTCCTTCACGTATGTTAAGGTTTAAAAGGAAGAGTTGTTCCCATGTTTTTGAGTCGGAATTTTCTTGGAAATTTTAGTCTGTACGAGTCATGTTAAATTTTATGGAATATTGTTTTACGACGTTTTGGGCGTGTGAGTGTACTTGGAGATGCGTGGATTTTAACTTTGTTGCGCGTAAATTTACGAGTCTTTTGGACGTCGTGTCTCATTAAAGTTTTGTGGAAAGTGGTCATCTTATCTTATGTTGTGATTTTGGAGTTTGACATTTTTAGACTTATTATCGTCTTATACTCTTATGTTGGGAAAATGGAAATTTTGACACCGCTTGATTTTAACGTTAATGAGTTTTATGAAAATTCAGTTGAGTTTATGGTGTCTCATTTTACGACATTTTGTGTCGCATAAATAAATTTTCGGAACGTGTGCATATGTATTATTGTGTGCGTTAATTGTTGGGTTTTGTTAATAAATGTCATTCCACACATTATTTTGGGGAAATTTCATTACTATGTGTTTATCTGTGCGACTTAAAGCTTTAAACTCGATTTCAAATTTATTTGCCTTCCCATCATTTTACCGAGCTTTGGGGGATAGACTGATGCATATGGGGCTTGTTGAAAATTTTATGCCACAACGCCTTTTGGTTAAAGAGGAAGAATTTTAAAGTTAAAATTGTAAATTTCTCTTTTGGAGTTGTACAAACAATTACTGCACGTGTGGTGGTGCAGGACCTTATTTCCATGTATATAGTGTAAATTGTTGTGCATCTTTTGTTGTTGTCCTCTTAACGTAAGTATTGATCAAACAAAATTTGAAAACGGTTTTATATGCGTAGCGTCAGTGAGCAATTTTGAAACCTATCCTATGCAGAATAGTGTATTTTACCGCACGATTAATTGTTATAAAACTTATGTATTTGAAAGTTTTATAAAAGTTGAAATTGGCATAGTAACTGAAAACCTTGAACTCATTAAATATATAGATTTAAACCCTATCGTAAAAAGACTGGAGGAGTCCTTGTGGAACGAAGTGTCGGATGATCCGACTTGTGGCCAGTTTAATTTTGGGTTTCAGTTTATGAATTGATTCATGCTTGAATAATTGAAGTATCAGATTTATGCTTTCTCCCAGTTAATTAAGGGGTGATCTTTCTACTTCGGTGAATCTGCTGGTTAAGGCCTTGTGTGGTTGTTCGCTTTTGGTTGAATATGAGTGGTTGGGTTGATTGTTCGACATCATGCATGTGTTTGGGGTGTGCCACCTGGGTGAGTCTTCAAGAATAAAGATAATATTGTGATTCGTTTGTTAGAGATGAAGATGGGGAATTTTAGTGTCATGTTAGGTGTCAACTTTAATTTGGCAATGCAAATGTGGAATGAAATATTCGACGGTATATCTACATTTTCAGTGCGATCTTTTGACCTTAGGCGTCGACTTGTTCTTTTGATATCAATGAATGTTTGGAGTGTTGGGGTACTCTCGTGGGGCCATAGGGAATATTAGCTTCTAAGTGTCATCATTTAAAAGAGGTTAGATGTTGGTAACTAAGTATCGATATGTATAATGTTCTTGGCGTGGTAAAATCTTATTGGTGGAATGCTCGAATTTGAGAATAGATCGGAAGTATATGATAGCCTAATCTGGATTAACCAACTCCCAGTAACACGTATTGGTACATCATTGGAAAGAAGCCTTTACCAATATCAAGGGTGAATTATTAAGGAATTTGGGAATCCTTTGGGGTTGGTGTGGAGTATTGGAATACGGATTCAGAATTGCGTTGAGCTGAAACGGTTTAGTCAATGAGAAGTTGGGGTCATAACATGCCTTTGAGGTAGTACGTGTCGCTCAAGATTGGGAGACAGTCGTAGTCTTATGGGTAGAGACTGCTTTAGTGAGTTGAGCGCTCACTCGGATGTAAGTATGATGTGCCTAATGAGACACTTATCGAGAGGACCAACATAGAAAGTTATGGGGATAGTTTTGGCTAGCAGAATAGGGGCAATCTATTTTGCGGGTAACGTTTCGTGGAAGTCTAGATTTCGAGGACGAAATCATTCTAAGGTTGGGAGGATTGTAACACCCGGATTTTCGCAAAGTAAGTTTCCGCCCTTCGTTGGTAATCCCTTCTCCTCCCGTCTATCTTTTTGGGTGAAAAATGTTGTGCTTTCGAGCCTTAAATCGACCCATGCGAGAATCACGAGTTTTTGGACATTTTGGGCTTCGGTACCTATGGCGCGATTGTGTCACGCGATAGTGACAGTGTCACTATCGCGGGGAGAATTCTACCCGCTGTACAATCCGACGGATTACCGACATATTTAAAAATAAAAATAAAATAAAATAAAATAATTTAATATCCGTCGGTAATCCGTCGGTAAATGTAGACGGTTACCGACGGATAGTGTATCCGTCGCAAAGTTTTCATTTCCGTCGGTGATCCGTCGGTAATTAGCGACGAATATAATCCGTCGGTAATCTTGGTCGGAAATAAGCAATTATCCAGTAGTGAATAAGAGAATAATTGTAAGCCAATCATTTTATTAAATAATACCTTAAATAATTAATTCTAAAAATAAATAAATAAAGGTATAAAGGTAATTTAGTTATATAAAAGTTATTTTAGACATTTATTTAAGATTCTACGTTTACTATATTCGTAAATTTAATATGATTTAATTTTTTATTAAATAATTTTTTTAATTCATTTAAAATAAACATATTTAATTTTCATCTAAAAAATTCTTTTTTTATTTAAAGTAATATTTAAAAAATTACAATTTTCATAAAAATCACATATGATTCATAATAAATTAATTTTTTTCCTAATCATAAGTGATTATATTTTGAAAAACAATAATTCAAATTAAACATTGAAAAGAAAAGGTAATGAAAACATAATCATATGATAGTATAGCAAAAGACAATTAAAATTAATGTATACGATCGCATGTACTTCAAAACGTAAGTCATAAATTTTCATTAAAATCATATGTGATTCACAATGAATTAATTTTTTCTTCAAAATGTTTTACTAATCATATGTAATTTAAAATTTGAAAAACAATAATTCAAATTAAAAATTGAAAAAAAATAATGAAAACAAAATCATATGTGGTCTGTAGCAAAACACAATTAAAATTAATGTATAAGATCACATGTACTTCAAAACATAATTCATAATTTTCATCAAAATCACATGTGATTCACAATAAATTAATTTTTTTTTCAAAATGTTTTCCTAATAATATATGATTTAAAATTTGAAAAATAATTATTCAAATTAAACATTGAAAAAAAAAATGAAAACAGAATCATATGTGATCTGTAGCAGAAGACATTAAAAATGTATAAGATCACATAATGATACATAAAAGAAAATTAGTGAGTCTTTTTTAGGAAAAAAAATGTCGATTAATTGTGGATATCACATGTGATTTTTGAGAAAAATGGTAAAAAAAATTGTAAGTAAACTAATTCAATAAAAATAAATATTTAAAATAAAAAACTAAATCACATTTATTTTAATGTTGTAAAAAATTATAAAAAAAATTCATGAAGAAATATCTTAATTAAATTTGTTACATAATCTATATAAAAATAAATGATTTTTCATATATAATATGTATACATATGATACATATGTTTTTTTAAAAAAGTTTTATTTAAGTTATTATTTAATAAAATAATTGACTCAGAATTATTTTCTTATTCTTTTAAATAGGTATTATTCTCGTTTGAACCCGACTCTGTGGATCATATTCATTTATAGTTGTTGTCTAATAAAATTTATTTATCTGTTTGCCAAATTTCACCAAGTAGAAACACATTTGTTTCGATTCCCATTTTAAGAATAACTTTTAAAAAAATTATTTTAGGAATTGTTTTTATTTTCAATAGCTTTCAAAATCTTCATTTTAGAATGTGGGTTAACAAGTAAAATTTGACTTGACATTTTTTTTAATACCAACTAAAATTTCATGTCTTTTGTTAAAAAAAAGAGTAAACTCTAATTTTAGTACCTGACGTTTAGTGATTTATTTGAAAGAGGTCCCTATGGTTTATAATTCAAGTTTACGTCCCCAGGGTATGGATTTTGCTTTGAAAGAGGTCCCTAGACACTAACGACGTCTATTTGGTCCGTTAGTGCCAGGGGTATTTTCGTTCAACCATGTTTTTGTCCTCTTTTTGTACTTTTTTTTGGTTTTCCTTATATTTGTAAAACATCTCAAACTATTAGGACTAAATCTGTAAAAATGAAACTCATATTATTTTGAAACCCCATGGAAACCTTGGTGAATCCTCTTTCCCCTCAAGTTTACAGATCTGGAGCTCGATTTTGTTCTTGCTGATGGTGGAGGTGTGGGAGCTAAGATGGAGGTGGAGTTCGGTAATGAAGGCGTGGGAGCTGAAATGTTGAAGAAGAAACGAGGGAGGCCGCCTAAGTTTCAGGCGAAATCGCCGGAGAAGATGAACTCGCTGGAGAAGACGAAGTCGCCGACCAACCCATTTCGTCCTTGAGCTTCGTCCATCATTTGTTCGTCTACCACTGCTTCGTCTACCTCTGCTCCTTCCCAGATTTCATCCCGTCAATCTCCAACTAGATTTTGTTTTTGATTTCTTATTTTTATCGATTTTTAACCCTTCAACTCACCAACTCGATTTTGTTTTCGGTGTTGGAGCAATAGAAGATGGCTGAAACCATTGGTGTTGTAGCATCCCTTCGGTGCTGGTGCAATCGATTTTCAACCCTTATGATGTTAGGGTAGATTTTGTTAAGGATTTTTGATGTTCTCGAGTTTCCCTAATTGATTTAGATTTGTTTGAGGTCGTGAGGCTTATAGCATGCTCGTTAAGGATTTTCAACTTTGATTTCAATTTTGATTTTGTTGATTGTTTGTTATAGATTTTAGAATTTGATTTCAACTTTGATTTCAATATAGATTTTGTTGATTGTTTGTTAAATTGAAACTATCAATCGATTTGATCTTCTTATGATTGATCTGATGAGTACTTGGCTGAAATGCAATAGCAATAGCCATAGTTGAATTTGTGTTTACAGGAACCACAATAAACCATTACTGTTATGGAAGTGATCTGAGAGATGAACTAATGTGGACTGAAATGCAAGATTAAGGAGTGTCAGCATAGGAACTAGACCTTCATGGGGTGTTCTATTTAACGAAATTGGTTTTTCTTTTTTCACACTTGAATCATTTTCTGCACCACTAGTTTGGATTTTTGGTATGGAGAGTGTGATGAGAAAATCATTCTGATGAAGATAATATTTGTTTTTTTTAGATAATATTTGGAGAAGAAGGAACAAGAAGAAGAAAGTCTTTGTAATTTATAAGTTGGACCCTAAATTTTTATGGTTTTATACAAATATAAGAAAAAACAAAAGAGAATTGCAAAAAATGGACAAAAATATAGTTGGACGATTTTGCCCCTGGCTCTAACGGAGCTTTTTAACGATGTTAGTGTTCAGGGATCTTTTTCAAAGCAAAATCCATACCCTGGGGACGTAAACTTGAATTATGAAACCATAGGAAACTCTTTCAAAGAAATCACTAAACGTCAGGGACCAAAATTAGAGTTTACTCTTAAAAAAAATAATAATACCAACTAAAGTTTCATGTAAAAATAATTAATAATCAAGACATCTACATAGTGAGGACCGGAAAGGCATGAAGGTGGTAAGTACATGACAAGGAAAAAAAATCAGTAATGACATGACATATCTAAATATCCATTTATGTATTATTTAAAAAATTGCAAACTCATTTTTGGCTAATCGGTTACCCACTCATCATGTAAACGGAACCCTAAAATACTTACAAAGTTATTCTAGCTCCATAAAATTGCAATTTTTACAACAGAAACCGTTTAATTGCAAAGTATTTTGATATTCAAATAAGAAATAATATATTTTATAGCTGATTTTTTGGGCAAACTTATCATGCCCGATTTGTACCACTCATTCGACTCCGTTGGTTGATTGATTAAATTCAACTCCGTTGGTTGATTGATCAGCAAATAACTCAAGCGAACCTAGTCTAGTAAGATTAACGTAATCTTGTGGACCATGTGCTGGTAATCCTGCGATCAAAAGTCCGATAACTCTCCAACCTCGGCAAGTATACGTTTCACCATAGTCCGGCCCATTTTGATAATACATTATGAAGCTCCTAATCAACTCCCAGGTTGCGTTTGCAAACATGGGTATGATTGCAAATATCGAGAAGTAGTTCTTATTTGGCTCTTCGGGGAGCTCCTGCACATGTAAATCAAAACCCAGATTAGTTTCAATGACATACCATAACAAAATCGGCTATATAATGGTGTTATAATAAGTTGATATGATACTTTTGGAAGTCCTAACAATTTCTGGACAAGTTTGATATAAAACATCATACTAGAACTTTTTATGACATTATTTGAAAAAAAATGTTTTATAAAAAACAAATATCCTATAAAAAGATGTGGTTATACAACACTTCTTGGAAACGTCCTATAGAAAAACTAATATGACATTTTATTTCAAAAATATCCTTAAAAAATTATTAGGATGCTTAAATACATCATACCAACTTATTAAAACATTTTTACATGCATAGAACACACAATTGTACGTTTAGATCTATAAAATAGTCTATAAGGACACTTAGACAAAGGTGTTGAATAGATTACCTGTCCCTTGTAGAAGCTATTGTAATAGCGGCAGGTACCAAAATGTTTGAAGTAACGTTCAGAAGTATCAAAGGGCACTCTAGGAACCAAATCATTGCTATAAACAAACCTATGGTACCTCATGCCATGAGCTACCAACACCTCTTTCATGTATTCCCCAAATCTTTTATTTCCAACCCTAGGTTGTCCAAATGTATAAACCCCTTCTAGTTTTGATAACAAACCGATCTCTTTATGGTATGCCAAAACGGCAGGAAACAAAACCGCTAATGCTGCTCCCAGACTGTGACCCGTTACCAAGATTTTGGAATTTGGGTTGTTTTCAAGACGCTCTTTAAGCTTTTCTCTTATGGCATAGTAAGCATAAGGTTTTTGTTCGTTTGACTGGAGGTCTTTAGGCCAACCTCGACTCTTTTGTAAACCCAGGGCTTTTAAGAAACCAGCATGGACCTTGCCTATGCCAGGGAGGTGGAGCCATGAAAGGTCTACGTCTGAGGACCAGTCTTTGGCATTAAAAGGTGATGTGCCTCTAAAGGAAACACCTATGAGCTCGGAATCACCAGTTTTATCGCTCCATATGAACCCTTGTGTCGTGTAATTTTCTTCATAGTCTGAAATAAATGTAACCGATCAAACCCAATTTAATTCATTCACTAATGAGGTTTAATCGCTGCAATAAGGTCGGTTTATAGGGTGCCTAATATGTTTAAGTGCCCTAATATACTGTTTTATAAGACCAAACAATGACACTGCCTATATAAAAGCGTTGCAATAAGTTTATATAACGTTATTGGACGTCTTAACAAGTTTTTTTAATGACACTTTTAAAATAAAGAGTCATATTATTTTTTTTCCATGCCATTATATTGAAAAATGTCTTATTAAAACATGTATCTTATAAAAAGATTTGTTCATGTGAGACTTCTCGAAAATGTCATATACAAAAACTAATGCGAGTTTTTATTTTAAAGTGTTCCAAACAATTTGTTAAAATACACAAAAACGTCCTATAAACTTATTGCAACACTTTTATATATAACACATAATTGTTTGGTCATATAAAGAAGTAGTTCCATTAGGATATTTGAACATTTTCAACATCATATAAACCTGATTTTGTTGTA
This sequence comes from Arctium lappa, assembly GCA_023525745.1. Classification (NCBI taxonomy): domain Eukaryota; kingdom Viridiplantae; phylum Streptophyta; class Magnoliopsida; order Asterales; family Asteraceae; genus Arctium; species Arctium lappa. The sequence goes on along the minus strand of CM042062.1, from coordinate 56,531,622 downwards.
ATGATGATTACTTGATGATTACTTACCGTTCCAACAATCAAAGAACCCCACGAACTCCATCTGTAAACATGTATCACCATTCTGTTAGCTTTTAGCATCGAAAAATATTGGTTTGAAGTTATTAAATTTTGATAATAATAATAATAATGGGAGAAGATGCCATATATATATATATATATATATATATATATATATATATAGGGGCAGGTTCAAACGAGAAGCTAAACATTTTGCGAGAAGTCGAGGAGTGTTTAATCACATATGATACACAAGCTTAATCATATATGATTAAACACATGTTATATTGGTAATACATAGACGTTTAATCATATATGATTAAACACATCTACAGGTCGTGTGATCATATATGATTAAACACTTCTCGCATGATCCTTCCTCTCTCTCTCTCTCTCTCTCTCTATATATATATATATATATATATATATATGTATATATATAGGTGTATTTGTTATATGTATACATACCTTCCAATGCTTCTCAACCGTCTCTTTGATGTAGGCTTGGTTTTCGTATGCCGATTTAGCAGCCATTATGGCAAGGGCACTTGTGTATCTGGGATCATCATGCTTAATTCTAGTGTCTAAATCTCTTCTTATGTCCCATAGCCCAATCGCCGATAAAAACTCCGGTGACTCGGTATTAGGTAACACCAGTTTTCCTACATTTTCACCGTTGGTTAATACCAATCAAGTGGAAACTATGGAGGATAAATTCTTTTATTTTTTATTTATAAACTTTCAACCTTTTAATTTTATACTTCTTACGAATTTAAGATCAAAACCAGCTAGAAAAAAATAATAAATAAAACTGACTTTTGAAATTAAATAAAAGTAAATTTCAATAAAAGCTTTCCAAAAATATACAATACAACATTTTTTATAGACATAAATATTAGTTTAATATCTTTATAATAATTAATGAATTATTTTCGATAAGGGTAAAATAATGAATGCTCAAGTTATCAGTTTTAAGTAATTAAAGTGTCAAAAGAATAAAATAAGTTTATTTTCCAAAATTAAAATGCGTCTAATTCCAAAACTAATGCAAAAAGGAATTTTAGATATATATCTTATAAGGTCGATATAATCCAAATCATAAAGGCAAACAGATGATGAAAACGATAAGCAATATGGCAAAAAAAAAATCGGATAATATGAATTTATAAATCTTAAACCATAAGCCAATTTCTACGAAACTTTTCACTTTTTAGTTCACGTCAACATTTCGCAAATTTTACTTCGACAACTTGTGGAACGTGTTTTTTTATGAACTTTTCTAATTCATAAAAAATACATTGTGTAAGTTGTGTAAGTGACATGTACGAGATATATATCTAGGTGACAAGGTGGGTGTGAATATAAATGCCAACTTGAACCAAGCAGCGCAAGTCAGAGTATGCAGGTTGTGGAGACCCACGTAACCATCTTACCACATGGACATTTCACAAATATAAATTCCGCAACTTATGAAATAATCCATTTTATAAATGCTAAATTTATATAAATAAAACACACAAGAAAGCACTTCCCAAATATTTTTTTTTGAACGGCAAGTTAACACACGCACACGTTCACGAGTTATCCGGGCTCTCACTTAAGGGTGCCATCCGACTAATCCCCGTCGACCACGACCCAACCCAATTAAGGGTACCACTATGTGGCAGACCCATGATCATGGATGTCACAGGATGCTCACCACGAGGTTCGAACCTGGGTAGTCAGGGATACCATCCACTGACCCCCCCAGGATGTTACCTTATCACTGGGCTACAACATGAAGGACAAGAAATAGACTATAAAGCCAAGAAATAGATGTGTAGATCCCAGATACAGTGCAATATATCAGCAATATATTAGACTATAAAGCCAAGAAATAGATGTGTAGACGACAGATACAGTGCAATATATCAGCAATAATATTCAATAACGAACAATGATTGATCCACAACAGCTAGTCATATGATTGATAATCAATAAAGGTTTAGGCTTACAAAGATAATATCTTATCAGAGAATGTAAACCTTACAACTAGCTATCTATGAATTATTTCTTCTTCTATTCTCTTTTAACCTAAAACTAGGTTTAAGGAAACAAATAAATAGTAGGCCTGTAATGCCTAATGGGCCTCAAAGCCCATTTACAAAGACTTTGAACATATTACAAATCAACCCCTTATAAATACGTTATACAACTTTCAATGCATTAGGACTTTCAGTCCTAACAAGATGAAAGTTTACTTTGGTATCATACATCCATCAAGAAAGAACTACCCCACCATAATAATTTTGCACCACACAAATTTAGTCCAAATTGTTATAATAGTTTTGTGGGGTTTAGTTTTATAGTGTCCAGAAATCTCAAGTTCAGTTGTCTACATTGATGTGGCACATTAATGTCCAATTAGTACATTAAAATGTAACCAATCTTGTTTATTTTCTATTTAATATAATTGCTTTTTTCAATTATTACAATAACTAATAATGTTTAATTCTTTTTATCTCGTATTTATATATTTTGTTACTTGATAGATTTTGTAACCGTTGATTACATAATATTAAGTTGTTAAAATATATTGTAAGTTTTACTTGTAAAAATGTTATATCAAAATCGATCGATGGCATGTATGTTAAAAACCCATATGTCAAGCGAAATTGGTTACAAAATAATAAGAATTGAAACTTTATTACATTAATTGATAAAAAAAAATTAGAAAAACACGACAAACTTATATGATTAATTCGGTCTTAAAACACATTAAAATATATTAATCAACTCAATATAACACTAATTGGCTGGCAGTGTTCCACTGTGCATCACAGTCCATTAATTTAAAGGGAAATTGGCCCAAATGGTCAAACCATGGTGAGGGATTGTCCTCCTGCCCATCCTTCTCCCTGACTTGCAAAAATGTCCCAACGTACGCAATGGAGCCCAGGGCGCCATTGCGCCCCTACACATTAATCTTACTTAATGACTTGTTTTCAGTAAGATTAATGTGTAGGGCGCAATTGGGCCATGGGCTCCATTGTGCCATGAGCTCCATTGCGTACTCATTAAGTAAGATTAATACGTAGGGGCGCAATTGCGCCCTGGACTTCATTACGTACGTTGGGACATTTTTACAAGTCAGAGAGTCTTAGCAATCCCTCTCCGTAGTTTGGTCATTTCGGCCAATTTCCAAAATTTAAAAGATTTGAGTACTGTGATGGAACCTACCAATGTGCAAGAATATTTCCACACAATTAAATATTAGATCCTAACACTAATTAATTAATCACAAAATAATCCAAGATCTCTTAAATAAAATGAACCAAAAAATAGACATCTAAGGTAACCAAAAGTAAAGAAATTTTGAATATCTATTACAATAAAATTGGTTTTATAAAACGTTAAAAAGAATTAAGTCTCATAATATACCGTTTTATAAGACTTAATTTTATAGGACCAAAAAATAAAACGTCATATTTAAATGCGTTTTAATAAGTTTATAAGACGTTTTTTTGCGTCATAACAAATTTCTAAGACATTTTTATAAAAAAAAAAGGTCAAATTAAAAATTTTATAGAACAATACTTGAAAAATGTCTTATACAAACAAATGTCCAATAAAAAGACGAGTTTATAATACAATTTCTCAAAAGTGTCGTATAAAATAACTAATACAACATTTTGTATTAAACTAAGTCTTATAAAACAATCTATACATTATGACGCTTAATAATTGGTAACATCCTATAAACCTAATTTTGTTGTAGAGATCTTTTGAAAATTTTCTTTTTTTAGAATGCAGAAGAAAAGAAAGTATGAAAAGAGTCTGATAAAAACTAAAAAAAGAATGAAATTAACCTGTTACAAGATTCAAAAGCAGCTTGAGAAAGCCTCCATTGGCATCCATAAAGTTGGGCATGAATTCAATGGCTGAACCTAACCAACCCAATGGTTTGTAAGCTAAGTGAAGAACCTTCTGTAAAACAACCGAAAGGAAGATCGTGATCCGGCTACATAAGCTTTCTTCAACGGTCCCATCGGGACAATCTATGAACTTCCTGTGTCCAATGCGTTTGGAGAACAGAAGTTTCGTAAGATCCCATAATCCGACATCTTTCGGGCTTAGTATCATATAATCTTCACAAAACGACTTGTCGCACGGCTTTGAACCGTTGATGTCGGTAGCCATGGTTAATGGTTGTAAATTTAGGGTTTATGATAGAGCAAAAGTGAGGAAGAAGATGTGCAGGTGACTTCCAATTGTTTGGCTATTTATAAGGAAAGTAATTTGTATGGTTGGTCTTAAGTCTCTCCAATATGGGGTTAGGGGTGTACATCAGGTCGGTCAAGTGGGTTCGGGTTGGCAAACCAAAAATCCGATCGATTTCGGATATGGAAACCAAGGTCCCGAATTTTGGGTTTTGGATTACGGATTGTTTCGGGTTGAGGTATAGTTATATAAAACTTAATTTATAGAATGAAAAAATAAAACATCTTATCTAAAGATGGTTGGGTTCACGTGAGACCAGCCGTTTTTCGTGAAACCCAAATTTTGGGTTTTGGATTACGCCATTACGGATTGTTTCGGGTTTAGGTATATTTATATAAAACTTAATTCATAGGATCAAAAAATAAAAATTAATTTACAAAATCAAAAAATAAAACATCTTATCTAAAGACGTCATAATAGGGTGGGTTCACGAGAGACCAACATGTTTTTGTGAGACCCTTGAGACCACATTTTTACACTTGAAACTTCACAGCAAAATATTTGTGAAGGTAAAAAAAATCCGATCGAACCACTACAAAAAAAAGGCATTTCCGACGGCCAAAATTCGCCGGAAAATCACTGTTTCGGCGGATTTGGCCGGACGGAATCAGGGGCGCCGCAAAAAATGTTTTTCGGCGGCATTTTCGGCGGAATTTGTGTTTTCGGCGGATTTTTCCGCCGGAAACTTTTCCGAATTTTTTTAATTTTTAAATAAGTCGATTAATTAAATAAAAATATTAAACATTTTCGGCGGAATATTCCGCCGAGAATTTAATATTTATTTTTAATTAATTTAAAAAAAACATATTTCGGTGAAAAAGTTTTGGCGGATTTTCGACAGAATATTCCGTCGAAAATTATTTATTTATATATTTAATTAATTATTTATTTATTTAAACATATTTCGGTGAAAAATGTTTTGGCGGAATATTCCGCCAAAAATTATTTATATATATATATATATAATTATTTATTTATTTATTTTGGCGGAATATTCCGCCGAAAATTTTAAAAAACAACAACAGAAAAAACCAGTTTTTTTTCATTAAAAACCTTGTTTTTTCATTAAAAATCCTGCTTTATAACCTGCTAAAATCAGTAAAAACCTGCTGAAAGCTGTAAAAACTGTCAAAACTATAAATAAACATAAAATACAACAAAAACATAAAATACATTGTTCAAGTGTTAAAGTGTTGTTCCAAAATACATTCCAAATTTTCAAATATTAAACAGCTCATCACATGGGTGGCGGTGGCGGTGTCTCTGGCTAGGAAGAACAGAAACGTTTTATCAATTCACACATATGCTCGTACTGGGCATCACGTCTCTCTTCCCGCTCCTTCAACTCCTGAATTTGGGTCTTTAAATCCTCAATTTCCTATAAAATAAAAAAAAGACATTAGAAGAAGTTTAACATGAATTATAAAATAAATTGTTGAAGCTCATATAATGAAATGTGGTACGCACCTGTCGGGAAGAAGAAGAAGAAGAAGAAGCACCACCCGAGGATGTCCCACTCAAGATCGCGTTGGGATCTTTGTGGTACCCGAACCCAAACGTACGACTTTTCTTCACTCCCCCAGAAACCTCCTGCCACAACTCGGTATCAAAAGTCGGATGATGGCTGGGATCATCGCCATACCTCTGGGTGACACTGGTCGAATACCCACCATGTGGTTTTTACAAAATACATACAAGTCAATTTCGACAGCATAACGACTGTAAATGGGACAAACCTATTGGGCTACTTGAAACCCAAACCCTGTATATAGAACATGTAAGGTTGGGTTTGTGCGCATAAATGCCCTAAATGCACATATTAGGCTACTTGAAACAAAAACAATGCATATATAACATGTAAGGTTGGGTTTGTGCGCATAAAGGCCCTAAATGCCCCTATTAGGCTACTTAAAACCAAAACAATGCATATTGAACATGTAAGGTTGGGTTTGTGCGCATACAGGCCCTAAATGCACATATTAGGCTACGTGAAACCCAAACAATGCATATAGAACATGTAAGGTTGGGTTTGTGCGCATAAAGGCCCTAAATGCACATATTGGGCTACTTGAAACCCAAACCATGTATATAGAACATGTAAGGTTGGGTTTTTGCGCATAAAGGCCCTAAATGCACATATTAGGCTACTTGAAACCCAAACCATGCATATAGAACATGTAAGGTTGGGTTTGTGCGCATAAAGGCCCTAAATTCCCCTATTAGGCTACTTGAAACCAAAACAATGCATATAGAACATGTAAGGTTGGGTTTGTGCGCATAAGGGCCCTAAATGCCCCTATTAGGCTACTTGAAACCAAAACAATGCATATAGAACATGTAAGGTTGGTTTTGTGCGCATAAAGGCCCTAAATGCACATATTAGGCTACTTGAAACCCAAACCATGCATATAGAACATATAAGGTTCGGTTCGACAGCATAACGACTGTAAAGGGGACATATCCAACTACGTTAAACAATCCTAATGTTTGCCCAAGAAATGGCAACCCAAACTAGATAGATATATACATATATACACATTAAGATAAAGTCATACGGTATAAAAATCCTAATGTTTTCCCAACAAATGGCAACCCAAACTAGATAGATATATAAAAACCAAATTATCCAAACTCTTGAATCTTGATAGATCACTTGCATGAATAAAAACCAAAATGCAACAGAGAGAAAGAAATCGACCTTCCGGCATGTGAAAATTGATGAATCAATACATACGTTGTCATTCTACTATTTGATTTTAAGCACAACACGCAAACATTACATAAGTTTCAGTTAACAAATATCATCTATCTTCTACAATTCACTGACATCTGTTAAGACACAGTCTCATTGGATTCAAGATCATCCAAACTGAAGATCGCAATCTGAAGCTAAAGCAGAAAAGTCGTCTCATTAATATTAGTCTAAGTCGTTTGTAATAAAATAGTCAAAGTTTGTTTGTTTGTTATTATTATTAGTTAATATCTAAGTTAGTTAGATATTATTAATTAGAAATAATATCTAGATATTAAATCTAGATATTATGTTAGTTGTTAAGTTGTGTGTTGTAGAAGCTAAGAAGCTAATCGAAAATATCAGATCAACACAAAGCACACACTTAAAGGTGTAAAGAGAGAAACAGAGAAAACACAAATCAAAGCTTCATAGATCAATCCTGTAATCGTTATTATATATATCAAACAGGTTGGTAATCTTATTGTGTTGTTAATCTAAGAACTTGATATAAACATAGTATTGTTAAAGGACCGACAATTGGTATCAGAGCCTGATTAAGATCAAAATCAAGTTTTCTGGAAAAACGTCTTTGTGTTCTTATTGAAAATCGATTTCGAGATTTAAACTGTTTTAGGTGTTAAAATCGATCAGGTTGTGATCGAAATACATGCTAGATCGAGTTGTGTGTGATTAATTTCAGTATTAAGCTTTATTCGAGTTCCAATTTGTGGATTTTGTGAGAAAACAGTCGAGTGGGTAAGTTCACTGTGCCATCGATTTTATTTTCGAAAAAGTGTGTTTTAGTGAGATCGAGTGCTTACATTAAGTTCTAGAAGTGTTTCTAGACATATTGGTAGTGTTTTGGTATTGCTAAATCGTTACAGGAACAGATTCAGACGATTTTTAGAAATACAGGACGAACACCCGCACAACAGAGGAAGAATAGCCCGCAAACTTCAAACTTTGCGGCTCCCACATCAAACGCATAGTTCTACTGTGCGCGTCCCAAAGGAAACGCACATCTTACTTTGCGGTTCCAACTACAAACGCATACCTCAGTGTGCGTTTCACACTAGACCCGCATATCTCAGTGTGCGCTTCCCACTAGACCCGCATACCTCAGTGTGCGCTTCCCACTAGACCCGCATACCTAAGTGTGCGCTCCTCACTAGACCCGCATACCTAAGTGTGTGCTCCTCACTAGACCCGCATACCTCAGTGTGCGTTTCCCATTAGACCTGCAAACCTTCTTCAAACGCAACCTGAATTTTGCTCCAATTTCCCACTTAGACAATTTTTCGAAATTGTAATAGGGTCTTTAATTGTCATAAATTTTTTCTCTAGGGGCGCTGCCCCCATAAATTTTTTCTCTAGCGGGACCCCCGTGCTAAGTCTGCCTAGGGGGACAAAATTTCTTGTGTGATCAAATTTTATTTGCATTAACGATCATATCTGTCAAGTTTTCTCTTAATATCAAACAGGATGACTTCAAAAGACGCTATTTCCATTGACACGGATGTCAAACCCCCAGTTCTGTTTAAAGGGGACTACGAACAATGGAAAGACAGATTTCTTGACTTTGTGGATCGATACTCAAACGGAGATAACATTCTTTTATCAATAAAAGAAGGTCCAATGGCACCACTTTCTGTCCAAGTACCTGATGATGATGATGATGCTGAAGATGATTCTTCTGACAGTGAGGATGGGAACGTGGAAAGAGAACAAAAGATGAAAACTGTTACGCTAGAGTATGCCCAATTTTCTGAAGAACAAAAGAACCGTTTCAAAGCTGATAAGCAAGCAAGATCTTTACTTCTTCAAAGTATCCCGAATGATATCTATATCAAAATAGATAGCTACAAAGCTACTGCTAAGAAGATGTGGGATCAACTTCAAAAGATGATGATGGGATCCAAGGTTGGGAACCAGATGAAAGTCGCAAACTGTATAAACAGTTACGAAGAATTCAAAGCCTTTGAAGATGAAAGCCTAGCTGACACTTATGAACGATATGTTCTGCTTCTGAACGAGCTGTCAAAGAATAAAGTTAAAAAGAAACAGATAGAGAACAACGTCAAGTTTCTAAGTGTCCTTCAACCAGAATGGAAGAAGCATTCACGAAGAATGAAACAGATGAAAGATCTGTCTGACATTCCACTCCACGAGGTGTATGAGACACTAAGGCAGAACGAAGAGGAAGTAGAAGAGAAACGGAATGGAAAGAAGAAAAAGGAAGTTGAGAAAGTTCCTGATTCAGTTGCACTTGTTGTCAAAGATAAGAAGAAAAAGAAGAAAGTAATTACAAGTTCTGAATCAGAAACTGAATCTGATGGTGATGATGGAGAAAGTCTCAAGCAAGCACTGCAATTACTGACCCGTGCATTCCAAAAGAAATTCTACAAGAAACCGGGATCAAATTCACAGAGATATTCTTCATCAAGCTCCAAGAACCGTGAGCATAGAGAAAGAGTAGAAGGAAGTAGATCTCAAGAGAAGAAACCAAGAGAAAGGAAGCAATTTGGGAATGACTACACCAGTACAGACAAGAAAACTGATGTCCCAATCATATGCTACAACTGTGGCATGACTGGACATTACGCCTCAAACTGTCGAAAGCCAAAGGTTCGCAATTCGGCATATTACCAGAACAAACTAATGTTAACCAAGCAGCAACAGGAAGCCGACAAAGCATTAATGGCTGAAGACGAATTCTGGTTAGATCATTCTGAAGAGGAAGACGAAGAAGAGAATGAAGAAGCTGCTAATATGTGCTTGATAGCCAATCATGCAAAATATGATGATTCAGATAATGAAGCAGCTGAAGAGGTAATGAACTTAACCGAGAATAATTTTATGATTAAAATGGATGCGATGATGGTTGAACTTCAAGACCTTCAGTCAAAACTGAAAAGAGAAAAAGGCAGAGTTTCTAGGCGTAATCAAAAGATATTTGAGCTAAATACGTCAGTTATTGGGAACAAAGATCTCATGGATTCCCTACGCAAATCTGCTTCTGATTTTAATCTTGAAAATGTTTGTTTTGAAAAGAAGATTTCTGATCTTGTTTCACAATTATCTAAGTCTGATTCAGAAAAGCAAGAATGCGTTCTGAAAGCATTTAAACTTCATGTTGAGAACAAGACTTTAGAGAAAAAGGTATCTGGAAGCCAAACTCTATACAAGAGGCCAAACAGATCAAACTATTTTCTTGAATACACCAAATGAAGAGGCTGATTTTAAAGAAAAATGGGGATTAGGTTGTAATAATCCTCATTACCTGAAACATGTTATCAGAAAACAGTCTGGTTTATATAATGCAGATTATATGTATGCTGCTCGTAAACTTTCTCATTTGAAACCCAAATTTGTTACCAAAGCATCAGAAGAAGTTGAGGCAAAAGAAGATACAAAAAGAATGAATTTGAAGAAAATGCAACTACCATTCTGCTATGAGAGATTGAATGATAGCAATATTTCTGAAAAACCAAGAGATCATTCACACGATTATGTGGCTACATATTCTTCTACTGATATGGAGGCAAAACCTGTTCGAGCTAAAACTTATGCACCTCCACTCGTATTAGAAAGCAACATAATTGACTTAGAAAATATTCTATCTGCTGAACGAATTTTGAATGATCTATCTCAAAAAGTATTTTCTACAGTCTTAAAGAACACTATTTTTCTTTGCAAATCCAAAAAGTGTTCTAATTTTTCCAAAGTGCCTCAAGCTTCGACTGATAGTTTTGATGATTTATTTGAGTCCACAAATGAATTTCTTAATTCTGATGGAGGGTGTATAGAAGGAGTAGATATGGTTGATTTCAATGCTTCACTTTCAGATCATTCTATTTTTCTTGTAAAAGGAAAATCTTTACCAAGTGTTTATAAACCTCAGCTTTCACCGAAACAGAACACCTCTGGTAAATGCAAGAAAAGCCAATCTTAAAAATCTGATTTTCCTAATAAATCTCAATCTTCAAATCAGATTCGTGCTACTAACCTTCCTTTTCACAGAAAGTTAGATGGTTCAGGTTCACCTCAGAAGAAAGGGAGCTACAAGGAAGAAAATATTTTCTGGAAGAAGAAACCGGTTAAAGATGAAAGCTCATGTGTACATACGCATAATGAAACGAAGAACAATGCGCTGAAAAGTAAACCTGCTCATGTTTACACGAGAGATCAAATGATCAGGTTATCAGGTAAGGAAAATTCTTGTTCTTATTGTCGTACACATGATCCTGTTCACAAGACGAAAGATCATTACTGGTATGGTTCTTATTCCATAACCCCCATACGAACTGCAACTAACACATATGGACCCAAATACCAATGGGTACCAAAGAAGAATAATGATTCTGTGTTGCAAGCACCTACTGTCAATGGGGAGTAGAAGAACGAAGGCTTCTGAATACTTCAGTTCAGAACCCGGACTTCAATGTCAGAACAAGGTTCTTGAATAACACAGTTTAAGACCCGCACTTCAAAGAAGAATGGTTCTTGAGTAAATCAGCTCAAGACCCGGACATCAATGTCAACAACGACTTCTGATTATGTACAGATCAGGACTCATTCTTCAAAGATCAAATGACCTTACTCCAATGCTGATATGAGAGATTGTACTCCGATACAACAACGAGAAATTCAACCTTCAAGGGGGAGTACATATTTATTTCTGAAATTTTAAATGCATATCTTTCCAAATGATAATTTTTTTTTCAAATGCATAATTTCAGGGGGAGTAAAAGAAGTTATTAGTTTTACTGCTTTTTGTCTTTTCAAAAATAGTGAATAAAGTTTCTTTGACTTGACTTAAGACTTTTGCAGAATTTTTGAGAAGATCTTACACGATCATATGTTTATGACTTTAAGCTAAGCTTCATGAGATGTAAGATCGAACTTAAAGGTATATTCCTTTATCTTAATATCATATGTGATTGAAAGAAGGACAACTTTCAATCATTGAAAACATATTATTAGACGTTCAAACCACTTCCCGATTTTTTCATAAGATTTTATATTTTGGGAGTGTACTTTAAATGGTCTACATGAGCTTACATGATTATAAATCATTTTGAGCAACATATTCTTTATAGGATATAAGGGATCAGTGTGCTAGGAATTAACACAACTTCTATGGAATCACGTTAACCAGTGATTTCTACCCATGAAGTTAATCCATAGTGATTGGGTGTGAGGAGTCAAAAGAAATGAGTATGGATTGGATAATGAGCTATCATGAAAAAGAGAGTTCCGTTAGTAGTGAGCTAAATGTTTAAAAGAAAGAGCGTGTGAGAACAGAGTTAAAAGAATATCACAACTCTGCGCCAACTTTTTCTAAGGCGGGCATTCACATTTCTAATGGTTCACAACTCTTTTGTGATCATTATTGAAACAGGCAACTAGCCCATGCCAACTCTTGAAATTACCCCACCAGCTACTCATTTACTTCTTAACAGGAAAATGTTTCATTTTCAAAGGGGAAGCAGCACATATGCTATCTGATTTTCATTTGGAAAATCTAGATATTGAAAAGAAGGAAGGTTGCCCCACCTTCGCACTTCACTCATGCACATTGAGTCTATGTTTAACTTACTGTTGTCTCAGTGGTTTACACAATTTCGAGCCATTAAGCAATCATCAAGTGCTTAATTCTTTCAACACAAGCACAAACACACAAGGAATTAGTTTCTTTGTCATAACGTTTATAGAAATTACTTTTGTGGTGTTTCGATGATTAAATGGAAGCCCTGGGGGAGTCAACATCAAATAGCTCCTTTCCATTGTGTATTCGTTACACACAGTGACTTAGTGTTACTGACAGGCGTTTCTAACTGATTTGTTTATTGCTACAGGTGTTACATGACTATTTTGTCTAGATTTGCAAAGATCTGGATAAATATCTATTACATTGACGAATCAGAGGCTACTTATGATCAACATTTCTTGTCATCAACTTTTGATGAAATCGTTACACTTCTCATCAAAAAGGGGGAGAATGACTACACAAGAAATGGCAAAGATCAAATGTTTCAAGAATCACGTCCAAGATTGAATTCTTCAAAGAGAAAGTATTCTGAAGATATGCTGATTCAAGAGAAATTTTCTTTAAAGATACTTTGATGAAGAAGTTCGAGCTGAAACTGAAGATAATTTCTTCCCAACATCCAAGAAAGAAAAACTACATCTATTGGGGAGTTTACTATATCTTGAAGACTAAGAGTGAGATTGCATCTTCTGTGCTGAAAAAGAAGACTAAATTGGATATATCATTTTATTAATGATCTTGATCCAAAGGGGGAGATTGTTAAGACACAGTCTCATTGGATTCAAGATCATCCAAACTGAAGATCGCAATCTGAAGCTAAAGCAGAAAAGTCGTCTCATTAATATTAGTCTAAGTCGTTTGTAATAAAATAGTCAAAGTTTGTTTGTTTGTTTGTTATTATTATTAGTTAATATCTAAGTTAGTTAGATATTATTAATTAGAAATAATAATAGATATTAAATCTAGATATTATGTTAGTTGTTAAGTTGTGTGTTGTAGAAGCTAAGAAGCTAATCGAAAATATCAGATCAACACAAAACACACACTTAAAGGTGTAAAGAGAGAAACAGAGAAAACACAAATCAAAGCTTCATAGATCAATCCTGTAATCGTTATTATATATATCAAACAGGTTGGTAATCTTATTGTGTTGTTAATCTAAGAACTTGATATAAACATAGTATTGTTAAAGGACCGACAACATCTACTAATCCCAATGTCAATCTACTCAATAATCAAAAACAAAATGTATGATTTTTACCATTTGAATTTCCATATCTCAATTTTGTAATCGAATAATCCAAATAAGATATTGAAGGATAAGTATCCAAGACTCAATCAAAATCAGAATACTCGTTATGTATATAAGGCGGCCAAATAGACTTCTTGACTTTGATTTATGAGATCTAGAATTGAACTTTAGCAGTTATGTCAATATGTGGACTCACAAATCATAATCTGATCATAAGAAGGCAGGTTTCTAAAGTTCTTCGAAGTTAAACAAATACAACCCAATATTACACCGACAACAATATGAACTTCTCCAACATAAGCCTCATTTCAAAAAAAAAAGTTATATCACATCAAATTGAAAACATCAACTACAAACTTAACACTAGCACCACATTTCATATGGAAGAAATTACAAAATCAAGCAAGAAATTTTGAGGAGCAGCACCAGAATTCAGCAAGATGGAAGAAAAAACCATTGTATGGAATAAATCGAACACCGACAGAAAAGCATCACATTTCAAAAACATTATGATGAATAAACTCATACCTAGAGAGAGAGAGAGAGTGTGTGGCACTGAAAGTTAGCATATGATTCGTGATGCATCGCCGAAGGATGGATAGTTTGGCGATGGTGGTGGTGGTTGATCTGCGATGAAGGGGGCGGCGATGGTGGTGGTCGTCGGCTTCCGCTGCGTGCGATTTGGGGACAAAGAGTTTAGGAACGATGTTAATCAAAATGATTTGGTGGTGGTAGCTAGTTCGATCTGGTGAAATTATTTTAGGAGGAAGTTTGGGAGGGAAATAAAAATATCAAGTAAAATTTGGGGGGAAGTTTGGTAGTATCATGTTTTTATATTTATGTATCATTAAAAAAAATTTGAAAATATTTTTGTTGTTATATATTTAGTTATGTAATCTTAGATGAGATTTTAAAACCTAATTGGGTATGTTAAAGTCCAACTGGATCCATTAAAGCCTAACTGGCGTTAAATCACAACTGGATCCATCAAACCCCAATTGGATCCGTTAAAGCCAACTGAGTCCGTTAAAGCCCAGCTGTATCTGTTAAAGCTCAAGTGGATCAATTGAAGCCCAACTGGGAACGTTAAAGCCCAACCGGAACCGTTAGAGCACAACCGGATCGATTAAAGCTCAACTATACCCATTAAAGCCCCACTGGGTACGCTAAAGCTCAATTGGATCCATTGAAGCCCAAATAGGTACGTTAAAGCCCATATAGGTATGTTAAAGACCAACTGGATCCATTAAAACTCAACTGGATCTGTTAAAGCCCAACTGGGTACGTTAAAACCCAACTGGGTACGTTAAAACCCAACTGGATCTGTTAAAGCCTGACTAAATCCATTAAAGACTAAATGGATCCTTTAAATACTAACAGGATACGTTATAGCCCAATTGGGTACGTTAAATCCTAAATGGGTACATTAAAGACCAACTAGATCCGTTAAAGCCTAACTAGATCTGTTAAAGCCCAATCGGATCCATTAAAGGCCAACGGGATCCATTAAAGATCAAATGGATCCGCTAAAACCCATTGGGTACGTCAAAGCCCAAGTAAATCCATTAAAGGCCAACCGTATCCGTTAAAGACCAACTGGGTACGCTAAAACTCAACTGAATCCATTGAAACCCAACTAGGTACGTTAAAGCCCATGTGGGTACGTTAAAGACCAACTGGTTTTTCGACGGATTCAATTTTTTTATTATTTTTTTAAAGTTTTCTAATAAAAAAATAATATTTAATTTTCTTAGTGTTTTTCGGCGGAATCAAATTTCCTTATTATCTTTTTAAAAGTTTTTAAGGAAATAAATAAATATTTAAAATTTTAAGTATTTTTCGGCGGAATCAATTTTTTTTAATTATTTTTTTTAAAGTTTTCTAAGAAATAAATAAATATTTAAACTTTTATAGTTTTCAGCGGATTTTCGACGGAATCAAATTTTTTTTATTATTTTTTTAAAAGTTTTCTAAGAAATAAATAAATATTTAAAATTTTTAGAGTTTTCGGCGGAATCAAAATTTTTTATTATTTTTTTTAAAGTTTTCTAAGAAATAAATAAATAAATAATTTTTTAGTGTTTACGGCGGAATCAAAAAAAATTTTATTATTTTTTAAAATTTCCTAAGAAATAAATAATATTTAAAATTTTTAGCGTTTTCGGCATAATCAAATTTTTTTTATTATTTTTTTAAGAAATAAATAAATATCTAAAAATTTTAGCGTTTTCGGCGGAATCAAAATTTTTTATTATTTTTTTAAAACTTTCTAAGAAATAAATAAATATTTAAATTTTTTAGCGTTTTTGGCGGAATCAAAAAATTTTTTTAATTTTTTTTAAAATTTTCTGAGAAATAAATAAATATTTAAAATTTTTAGCGTTTTCGGCGGAATCAAAATGTTTTTATTATTTTTTTAAACTTTTCTAAGAAATAAATAAATATTTAAATTTTTAGCGTTTCCGGCGGAATCAAATTTTTTTTATTATTTTTTTAAAATTTTCCAAAAATAAATAAATATTTAAAAAATTTAACGTTTTCGGCGGATTTTCGACAGACTCAATTTTTATTTATTATTTTTTTTAAGTTTTCTAAGAAATAAATAAATATTTAAAATTTTTAGAGTTTTCGGCGGAATCAAAAAAAAATTTATTATTTTTTTTAAAGTTTTCTAAAAATATATATATATATATATATATATATATATATTTTTACTGTTCTCGGCGGAAATTAATTAGTTAAATTAAATAAATAAAATCCGCCGGAAAGTTTATTTTAAAAAAAATAATTTAAAAAATATTTTCCGGCGGATTTCCGGCGGTTTTTGCGAAAGTCAACGAAGTTTGACCATGTTGACTTTCGTCGGAAAACCGTCGGACAGGGCCGGTCCTGAGATTTTAGATGTCCATGGCCGAAAGCCAAAAAAATGCCCCCTAATACATTTATATCCCTCTATATATATCTATACTACTTTAATATACATTTAAGCAAAAGTCTTAAATGCAATCCTTGAAGCACAAAGTACTACATTTTAATGCATAAAATTCAAAAAACTCTTAAATACACCTCATAAAGCACAAGTTACAAGTCTTTTACGCAAATAATTTTAAACACATGTCAATACCTAAAGTACACAACCCATGCTTTCTCTTCTACATGCTTTCTCAAAACCATACCTACTTGCCTTTCTTCATACGCCGTCTTGAACTATTCAAAACTCAGAGGTCTCTTTGCATTTTCTACAACCTTTAAACCTTCGATCCTTCTACACGCTTTCTCAAAACCAAAGTTCTATAAGCCGCTAAAACCTAAATCGAAAGCTGGTGGATTCAAAATTTATGGGTATGCATCGTCTTCTTTCTTCTCTCCTGTTCTACTTGTTCTTATGGTTCCATCGTCTTCTTTATTTGAAAATTTGTGGGTATTTATAGAGGGATTAATTCAAATTTTGTTTTGTTTTTTATAATAGTTTATGATACTGATGGTTCTTGATTTTATGAATTTAGGGGAAATGGGTTGTTAACAAGGGTTTTCCATGATTTCTTTAACTCTGATTTCCCCCAATTTAATCTCTGTTTTTACATCCCCTTTATATGGATTTATTTATATCAAACTTGTAAATATGCAATTTTGAGTTTATGATCATGAAATTTCTGAAATTTGGGGATTTTAGAGACTTCATTGTGTTAGTCATAGACTCACCGACGCAAAAGCTAGAGTCAGAGACTTGTTGGAGGAGCTCGGGTTACAACATGTCGCGGGAGAAAGAATCGGTGAGAAACAAATAGTGAGTTTCCCAGATCCCATAACAAGTTGCAGAGTTTCAGTTAATATTTTTCAAATTTCAACAGTTAAGCATATGATTGCATTGCAATTCTTGATCTTCATGCACAGAACTCAACTTGTTTCAGTGGATTTAATCATGTGGAGAGATGCATTAAAATCAACACTAATTTCTGTAATTTGATATTTGGGTCTCATCTATCTTGCTGCAATCTTCATCTTCAGATCCTTCATTTACAGGTAACTTATTCACATACATTCATAAACATGACACCACTTTTTTTAAGATTTTCTTGATTTTCATCTTGTTGAAAAACAAGGGTGTTGTAGAAGGAGCTAATATTACAGACGATGAAGAATGTGTTGTTGGTGAAGAAGAAGCAATGGTTTCCTCTTGAAAATCAAAGTTTGTTTTCAGGTGATCCTGCTACTACCATGAAGGTGATTTTTTTCCTTTTTCATTTTCTTTTGGGTTTTCACTTATTTTGATGCAAATTTCATCTTTATCTGCAATATCTCTATGAAAACAACAGATAAGAAATGCCAAGAAGGTATAAATAAGTCTATGACCATGTAACATTATAAGAAAAACTCAAATTGATTACCCTCTCAGGGACCTGAGAACTTAGCAATGAAGCAATAACTCCTGTTATCTTCTCTATCCAATCCATTTGATCCAGGGTGCTCTTCGCCTACAGTAACAAGCAAATTAAAATATGCAAGTTTTGAAACTATATCATACGGCTATAGTTTTGTAGATTTCTCACTAAAAAGTACTTTCGATAACTATAAATTATATTTAACATCTAAACTTGCAAAATGATCAGCAACAAGTCACCTGCAAAGTATAATTTTTTGTGAGTGAAATAATCCTGAAGCAAAACCTCAGGTCCGATTGGTCAGCATCAACATTTATTGTTGATGTCAACAGGTTAACCGTGTGATGAGCAACATGTTTTTCGTCATGTACTCCACCATGGTGATGAGAAGAAAGCCAACGACTCAGCAGCCCATGAGTAAAACCTTTTTTCAGGATTTGATTTGTGTTTATGGTGCCAAAATTTGAGCTAATTTACTTAACTTGCACTAGACCTGGCATATAGTTTGGGTGTTTCCATGTCTTACCATATTGCCCATTTGATTAATTCAATCTCTTTCTTTGGTGCTCAGGCAGTTCAGTAAATAGGCTTTCAAGAACCATAAAACAATATTGGTTTGTATTGTTAATTTATTATATTAGAAAGTGACATTACCTTTATCATCTCATTTGGTACAATGCTGGAATTTGTAGGCATAGCCACGTTGGCATTGGCATGGAGACTAAACATTTGTATTCATGTTTGAGTTTGCACATATGGTCAAATCAATGTTGACTAATGATGTTACAATGCCTATTTTGCAGATAAGTTTTGCTACAGTTGCATCCTGCAGTGGACGAAAGTTGCATCAAGGGGTGGGAACAAATTGGTAGCTGATACTTTTATGCCCAGAACAAAACTGTCTTTTACTCTAGAAGGTTAGTACATATGTGTTCTATTTATATTTTATTGTGTTTGTAATTAATTTTTTAGTGAAGTGTTTGGAAGGTTTTGTCATATTAGCAATATCTTTATAATTCTATAGTTTGTTGCCTTCTTTTTTGTTTCCATGAATGCTCCATGAGTTTATATGGTACATTCATACCTCTTCTTGAAGCTATGAAGATTGAAGCAGGGAAGTATGCATGCTTATCTGATTAATTTTATGTCCAAGGCAAGCTTCATGCAGTGGAGTACTCTTTTCTCCTCCTGGAGTTATGGGATTTTAGCTTCATTTATTGAATTTCTAATTAGGCCATAGTTTAAGACCCCCTTACCTGTCATACCAATTGTATTGTACCAAACAACAGATTTACAAATTCCAACATATATGGCTGCTAGAAGCATTTCTATGCTATATCTTAAATGTTGGTTCTGATATAAGGATGCACCATGCACACTTATACCTGTAAAGCACAAAGTGTTGTCCACCAATTTACTTCTCTTTAGCATAGAAGTCATCTAATTAATTTTGAAAATTATGACAAAGGATCGTGCGAGAAGTTGAGTTAACGGTGAGAAACGTGAGAAGTGGATGTTTACTGTTGATCTCTTTTAATCTCAAGCCCTCCCATGAATTGCGGCTTAGAAGGAAACTGATCTGGTGCATCTCATCCTAATGTGCATCAATTTCTCATCTAACGATCGATAACCACTTCTCATGTTTCTCACCATTAACTCAACTTCTCACCGGAACCCAACCCTTTGAATTATAACCTTTTTACAATTGTTAGGTTCTGGTCTAGCACTCTAGATTACATTGAGCCAAGAGGGACCGCACTATGTAAATACTAACCCTTTCTTGTCATAAATATTATATATTACAAGGTTCATCTAAAAAGTAGTGTTGTTGAATATGATATGTCCCATTTAGTGGATTTAGAGACTTCTATACATGGTGCTACCTTCTTTTGTGTTGGGTCTTCAATATTTAGTTGGTTGCTATGGATTTTCTGTAATAGGTGAGGTGAAGTGGAGTGGTCCTTTAGTCTTGCCATCTGGACAAAGCTTTTGTGTTCAAGTGGTTGGAATAAAAGAGTGTTCAAATGTAGCGTTGCACAAACATGTAGCGTTGCCATTCATATGTGTTTTATGGTGGTTATTTCTAAAAGGAGTAAAGTGCAGTCTTTCATTTACTATTGAAAATGGATTGGAGGAGAAGAGAATGATTATTGGAGGGGGCTGGGTTAAAAGGAGATGGAGTTGGCTTGATTGTAAAAGTAATAACAAAATGGAATTAGTGTTGCTCATGGTCTGGATGTCGTTGAGCTCGAGAAGAAAGAAGTGGAGAATGTTTGTCGAGAAAAATTTTGGATTTTTTTGGAATAAATCACCTTGGATGTCTGATCCTTGGTGTGGCCATTTCCGAGTCCTGGCCATTATTGTATTTCTGCGAAAATTCATGAAGAATATATTGGGTTTGATAAAGTTCATTTGCTGGGGTATAAATGAAGTAAGCTACGGGAATGGGAGAAAGTTTGATTGGGATAAGGTTGGAATTTGTGATGATAATAAAATATCCTTTTTCGATTTGGTCCATAATTGGAGCTGGACTCGAAACCTGATATATGGTAGTAGTGGGTTTCATTCTTGAACCCTTGTTGGGCTATTACTTGGGCCGGAACTTCTAAAGCTTTTGGATGGGCTGTAATATCTCTAATTTTGTGCCATGAAGTTGATTTGGGTCGACTTTCTTGGAATTATCTCTTGGGCCAACGGTGGAAGTCTCGTCTTAGAGGTTTATGGACTTATTCTTTTTAGGTCCATTTGTGTTTTAATTGTGGGTTTGTTCATGATAGGGCCTTTGTTGATTATTTGGGTTTCTATTTGTATTTTTGTGTTGGGTGGAGTTTTAAGATGTTTAGTTGGTTGTTTAATATGGGTTGGGCCTATGGTATAATTCATTTTTGGTTTCTTCCTAAACATATATTAGGTTGTCATTTTGTAATTCTTGGGGTATGCCCCTCGTAACTTGTAAGTCTTTTCTTTTTTATCAATAAAGTTTTTTTGGGGATTCCGTCCCCTTTTCAAAAAAAAAAAATAGTGGAAAATGTGTTTGGCTTGCTTTTATCATAATCTATCTTGGTTTTATTATGATGGAAAAAACCAAGCAAACTTATGAAATAAAATCGAGAGCAATGAAAAAATATGATTAAGGGCTAAGTTATTGCTTCAGAATTGTGATTCACCCGCGCTGCATCGCGTGGGTACACAACTAGTATATATATATATATATATATACATATAAAACAAAACAAAAAACTATTTGAATATTAAGTATGTATGATCATAAGTAGCCATGTATTCACTGTCTTGAGAAGTCGATTCCTCGCCTCCTCAATAAGAAAATATACATACAAATGCTCCTAAACCTTAATATACTAATAGCAGATGTTAAACACAAACCCCACATAGCATGGACACAACAACAAAACCATATATTAGACAGTTTAAAAGCAACTGGGCATTGACCAATAGAGATGAAAACAACAACCAAATATCATGAATGGGGATAAAACAGAATGGCAAACACCATCAACAACATCCACAATGTTTGCAATGGCTTGTGACATTTTGCAAGGGGAAGATTGCATCATGTTTATGAATTTTTTCAATTGCTCGAGTTTATTTTTTATGGCAAAGAAACTGCAGGAGGAAGGTAAGTGGTGTGTAAGAAAGAAGATGAAAAACAAGATGTTGAAGTTGCACCACATTAGAAGAAAGTCAAAGAAAAAGAGAAGAAGCTATTGCGTAATGAGCATAATTGTCTTCAAACTCTATCAAGTGTCTCAACATTTGCTTAATCTTAATTAAGATGACGTGGAAAACATTATGTCACTTGACATGTTGACAGTATGGAAACAAGAGAAGAGTGTGGGCAAGTAAGCTCTCTAAAAGATCCACCCTTGATGAGTATTTAACAGAATTTGAGAAGCTCTCTACCCAAACTACAGGGCGTACATTAATTAGTTGTGACCTAGCATCTTTTATATTAGATGTCAACATTTTCTTCATCTGGATAGCAACCTCAAAGAACTTACGAAATAATGTAAGGAGTACATCAGACTTTTAAATATACGATACAGTTGTTTCTCAAAGCAATCAAAATCTCAAGTACATAAAATTACTCGATGATGGCATGTCACATACTCAGGAAGTTTTAATTAATTACTTTCCCAATAGTTTCGATGGCCTTAAAGTTAAAATCTTCAATTGAGCATAGTAACCACTAATTAAACGGTAAACAAATAAATTTAAAAAAAAACTTAATCTGAAGTCTAAAAAACAAACAAGAAACAATAAACCTAACATAAACACTAAAAAACTAAACCTAAATCAGAAGTCAGAAATCAGAAATCAGAAATCAGAAATCAGAAGTCAGAAATCAGAAATCAGAAGCCTAAAACCTAAATAAAACACTATAAAAATGACCTCAATACACAAGACAAGGGTAGCGTCGTAGAGAGTAGAACCGTGGAAAGCAAAATTCAAGAACAGTTCGAGAGAGACAGAGAGGAGAGTCGAGAGGGGCAGTGGGAAGAAGGCAACACCACAACAGTTCAAGTTCGAGAAAGAAAGAGAGGAGAGTCGATCTTTGATAGTTCGATGTTCTGATGTTCCTTGTTCGTCAATCATCTCTTCCTGTCCCGACTGTTCGTGAATCGTGAAACGGTGAAGGCGAGTTGGGAGTTGGAACTTGGGCGTATGCGGATGCATTAGGCTGGCAGGTGGCAACGATAAAAAAGATTGGGTCATAAGCTTCAAACTGAACATACCTATCGCCTAACGGGCTTAAGCAGATGATGCCCTTGGGCTCACTGCTGCCCTGGGCCGTCGCCCCCTTGGCCTATAGCCAGGGTCGGGCCTGCCGTCGGAAATCCGCCGAAAACAGTCGCCGAAAAAGGCTGTTTGTTTAGTAGTGTTAACTTTCACAACAAAAACACTATAAATGTTACCTTCACAGTGTTTTGATGTGAAGTTTCAAATGTAAAAATGTGGTCTCATATGGTTCTCACGAAACACTACAAAAATTACTACTTTTGTCGGAGGAAAATTTCGCTGGTAACGATCACAAAAGTCGCCGGCAAATGCTCAAAAACCTTTGTCGGTGGATTTTTTTCATCGGCAAAAGTTGTCGTGGAAAGTTGGCCGCTATAACTGTTTTTGCCGACGAATAACAAGGGTCGCCGGTAAAGATGCCTTTGGCGGCGAAAAATAGTCACCGGTAAAAACTAAAGTCTTCGGCAAAAGCTCCTTTCAAAAAATCATAAAAAAGTCTTTTCCCGACGACTAAAAACTTTTTGCGTTCTAATTTTCCCAGGTAAAAGTAATCGCACATGATCGTGAGAGCACTTTCTACCGGCAAACTTTATTTCTTTGCCAACGTAAAAAGTCACCGGCAAAAGTTCCTTGACTTTTTTGGTCAAACTCTTATTAGAGCAAAAAGTAGCTGTTAAAAGTTTGCTTTTATTGTATTCTAGATTTTTTAATTGATATTTATTAATTTTTTGTAATTTTAATTTAAAGTATAATTCACCACTAGAAAAAAAAATCCATTTCCGACGACAAAATCCGTCGGAAATCTGTCGAAAAATGTAATTAATGGCGGATTTCCGACGGATTTTTCCGTCGGAAATCCGTCAGAAATTATTTTTCATTTTTTTAAGAAAGTTAGATTAATCAACATTTTATTAATTTGATCAATTAGTTTCTAACGGATAAAAAATTTATTATTTAATTTATTTTTGACAATTTATTTATTAAAAATCTATAAAGAACAATTTTAAAAAAGAAAAACAAATTTCTGATGGAAAATCGGCCGGGTAATTCCGGCAGAAATCCGTCGGTAATTTGTTTATCTTTTTTAAATTTTTTTCTTAAAATTATTATTTAAAATAGTTTTTAAAATTTTTTAAAATAACTCTTTTTTATAGAAAAGATTTTAAAATAAGAATTTTTTTTGAAAAATTCAAATTAATTTCCGACGGAAAATAGTTTAATTTTAAATTAAAATATTTTCCGTTAGAAATCCGTCGGAAATTAATTCAATCTTTTTAAAATTTTAAAAATAGCCCTTATTTATAGAAAAGGTTTTAAAATAAGATTTTTTTTCGAAAAATTCAAATTAATTTCCGATGAAAAACAATTTAATTTTAAATTATATTATTTTTCCGTCGGAAATGAATTCATCTTTTTAAAATTTTAAAAATGACTCTTATTTATAGAAAAGGTTTTACAATAAGATTTTTTTTTTAAAATTCAAATTAATTTCCGACGGATTACAACGAAAAATAATTTAATTTTAAATTAAATTATTTTCTGTCGGAAATTCGTCGGAAGTTAATTCATCTTTTTAAATTTTTAGAAATAACCCTTATTTACAGAAAAGGTTTTAAAATAAGAAATTTTTTTTTGAAAAATTTAAATTAATTTTCGTCGAAAATTAATTCGATTTAATTTAATTATTTTCTTATTTACTTGTTTAGTTATTAATTTATTTAGTTAAGTACTTTAATTTCAATTAAACAAATATTTGTGACGGATTTGTGGCGGATAAAATATCCATCATAATTCTGTCACAAAAGTTAAAGTGAATATAAGTATTTTTTTTCTTAAAATTTCAGTGACAGATTTGTGGCGGATTTCCAACGGATTTAAGGTGAGGTTGACTTTTGTTGACTTTTGTGTAATCCGCCTGAAATCGGTCGAAAAATTTTCCGACGGAAAATCCATCGGAAACGGCTATCGGTGATAGCCCTTTTTCTAGTAGTGTAAACTAATTAAGTAATTTAACTAACAAACAAAACAATATTACTCTCTGTTTAATTGCATTCATTGTACCAAACAACAATAAAACTCAAAACTCAAGATTTATTACAATAAGTTACCACTTACAATTACCTAACACTAAATTCACAAACAACAAACTCTTCCTAAATCTTTATTTGACATTAAAAAAAACCTTCCCAAAACAAGGTGAATAGTAAATGTCTCAATAGAAACTAGGAAACTTTTGATTTTAACATATACATTGTGAAACTATATGCAGAACTAGTACAACACATGGGTTGATGACACTATTGCAATACCAAAACAAGCTCTAGTAACTGACATATGCTTTAAATATCTACGCTCTTTGGCTTCTCTGTTACATAAGCATGAAAGGCAATGGTGAAAAACAATCTAATGAAGAAACATGTAAGTTCAAAGTTTCCAAGACTTTCTCATACATGTTAGGAGGTATTAAACACATAGGAACACAACAACTCCAAACCTTCACGTAATAAGAAGTAAAAGATTAAAAAACTTGTACATTTTTTTCATTACACCCCATTAAACCAACAAGACCAAAGTAGTATGTTTATATTAGTATACTTCCTTTTGCAAAATGCAAAAAAATAATTGTACAAATAGAAGATATTTACAATCGTTAGGGCCTTCTCTATGAGGTGAACTTATAGATGCAAGAAGCAACTATGACACCTTATCACTCTAACATGCATAAATGGAACTGTGTCCCAACAAATATGAATAGATTGCCTAGACTTATTAGACATTAGAAATATAAAGGAAAGAAGATGATTAGTACGTCATAATCAAGCATTACACAATTTGTATAGTTCCAATTCTTCCCAGATTCTCCACATGGTCCAATATAGTTCCCGAAGTCCCAATGACTCAGAGATAAAAATACACAAAATAGAACTTTACGGATTATATAGATGAGATTATAGGCAAAAATGAATCCTAATATTTACAGCCTAAGGACGATCTCAGACAACTTTATAAAGAGATAAAGTTTTTGCTGGTATCTCATCCCCTGTGAAAAATAAGTAAATAGCCAACAACCCTTTGCTCTCTTTGCATTAGAAAACTCACAATAAACAGTTAGAAGTCAACTTGTAAGCTAAGAACATTAACTTGATTTTGTCAAGATAAGAACAGTAACAAATACAGTAATGATGAAAACTTAAGTCAAATATTAACAACGAAATCAAATGCATAAATCAATTCTATTTCATCACTGAGACCGTTTCATTCTGTGCAGCATACGAGAATGGTATGCTTTGGAATGAATTTTCACATCTTATAGGAACAAATAAGTTGTAACTAAAAGACTTCCATGAGACCAAAAATATAAACAACAAGAAACTAGATGTCGAGAACTAGGTTCATCAAAGCACAAGAGCTACAAACCCAACAAAAAAGGGGCGCATATCCAACCATATTTCTGAAGGAAGGAAAGACTAAAACGACATTCATAAGACAACATTCTTTGAAATGAAATAAAAAAAGAGAAAGCACAGGCAGTAGTGAATGCAACACTCTGAAAAATCTAAAAGATTTCAAAAACAATAAAATTATTAAGAAACACATTTATATCGAGATAAATTATGTTAAAGGAGCCTCGATAGCTGTTTACCATATGATTTTGATTACCCCTCCAAAACCAGCTTCACATCCCCGAACTTTATTGAATTAACTGTGAAGAGACAGAAGAGTGTGAGAGTCTTGGACTAACTTTATCTACCCCTTTCTACAACAACAAAAAAAAATCTCATTCAACGTTGGATTCAATAAAGTCCAAGAAGATGAGGCGCTTCTACTAGGGGAAAACGCCTGCCTTACTAGTTGATATGGTTGTGGTGGTGATAAAATCCGAGATTTTGTTAGGAGGTAAAAATTTGGCCGACGGTGATGCGGCCAAAAGTGGTGATGGTTTATTTTTTTGACAAGATAACGACTACAGTTAGCCTCCGACCTTCATCACATTTGGATTTATTACCACTGATGAAGTTAAAAGGTTTTGAACGGTTCAAAATGATATAAGAATCGTCCCCGGTGAGAGTGGTGATGGGGTTTCCCTTGTTGCAGATTATCATAATCGCCATTGTTGACCTCCAAAACAAAATCCAACACACCGTTGTACTTGGAATCTGCAAATGAATATCCGAATTCTAAAAAAAACAAAAACCCAAATCAAGAAGTGAAGAAATTAAAAGGGGTAAATTCATACGGAGAGCATCATTGATGATAAACCTCAATCTGTCCAACCATCTATGTCGTCAACGTTGAAGATGTAAACACATGAAGAAGAAGATAAAAGGTGTGAATGAGATCTGGAGAAGAAAACCGGAAAAGAAAGGAATGAATTTTTGGGGAACAAGAGCGGGAAAGCTCCATTCACTCATTTTGCACAAAAAAATATAACTTTTATGAGGTTGATTTTTTTGACTTTTTGAAAGTGGCTTATGGTAATTTGGTTTTATTTGATGAAAGAATTGTTCTTTTAATGAAAGAAGACTTAAAATGATAAAATATATATTATGTAATTTATTTTTATTTTAATGAAGAAGTATTTTTTTAATAAAGTAATTTTCAATAAAGAAGTATTTTAATAAAAATAATGATGAATTTTTATGTTGTAAACTAAAATTCAATGATTATCATGTATTTGAAGGTGTTTATGGGTAGGGGTGTTCAAAAAAATTGTTGGATCGTTCAAACTGGTTGAACCAAGTCAAGCCGGATCGTTTTTAGCGATTTAAGCGGTTTGGCAATTCGGTCTAGTCCGAAAAATAGCCAAACCACTCGATCTGGTCCGGTCTGCAGTTTGTATTTTTTTTAGCGATTTGGACCAACAGACTGCTAAAATATACATGTATTATTATATTTAATTTTCATGTTTATGCTGAACTATTATGACCCAAATTGAAGAAAAAAATCAGTTCAAGACATATTCCAAGTTAGTGGACTTGATTAACTCTTTTTCAGCTTGCTCAAGGTTTTTTTTTTTTTAATTTTGAAGATAGATGTTTTTTTTAATAATTTGATGTAATGGGTTGTAGATGAAGGGTCGTGCGAGAAAAATAAAGCGTAATGAGAGATCTGGATCCTTGATCACTTTTAATCTTACCCCCACCACATGGAGCACTTCTCGACGAAATTGATCTGATGTATCTTAGTGCATTTCATTGATGTTGATCTTCAATTAGGATTGATCAAAGGGTGGACATCCTTTCTTACCCTTCTCACCATAACTCCCCTTTTAACTGGAACCCAACCCATGGGTTTTATTGTTGATCGTATCTGGTTGTATAGAGTTTTGTTGGGTTATAAAAAGGTCGTATTGGGTGGCTATGACTTCTAATGTGTTATTGTCGGACTATAACAGGATATATTGGGTTTTGAGTTGTAGTGGATAGTATTGTGTCATAATTGGTTATGTTGGATTGTAATGGGTCGTAATGTTTGGGTTGCAATGAGTCATAATTAGTTACGTTGGGTTGTAATGGGTCGTATTCGGTTTTATTGTGTTGTAATAAGTTATATTAGGTTCTATTGGGCTGTAAGGGTCCGTATTAGGTTCTACGGTTAGAATGGGTTGTTCTTTTGTCCTATTGGTTAGGAATCAGTCGCATTGGGTTATGATGTTGTAATGAATAGTAATGTGTTCCTTTTGGATTATAATGGTATTGGCTAGTGTTGTGTCATGTTAATAAAATTAAAATGTCTTTGCCGGTGAATTTAAAAAATCCGTCAGCAAAAGTGCAAGTAAAAAAACTATTAATAAAATTAAAATATTTTTGCCCTTGAGTTTGTGAAGTTCATGACCAGAAAAATTGTCCTTAAAATAATTTTGTCAAAGGGTTTGGGAAGCGCTAGTAGAAGTATAAATAAATATATTAATGAAACTAAAATACTTTTTGCCGACGAATTTTGAAAATTTCGGCGGCAAAAGTATAAATGAAAAAACTTTTAATAATATAAACGTACTTTTGTCAACGATTTCGGGAAATCTGTCAGCAAAACTCTAAGTGAAAACAAAAACATTAATTATAATAAAATATCTTTGTTGACGAGTTAGTGAAATCCGTTGTTAAAAGTGTCACTAACAATATTATAATATTAAAAATACTTTTGCCAACGGGTGTGGAAGTCCGTTGGTATACCGGTGGCTTAGAAGAAAACCTCCGGTAAAAGTTTATTTTTGCCGAAAACCTTTTCATTCGGCCAAAAGTTCAACTTTTACCGACGGCTTTCATCTAGGTCGCCGGTAAAAATAACTTTTACCTGTCCTGTAAAAGTTCATTTTTGTTGGCAACATTATTCTTCGGCGAAAAATTCAACTTTTACCAACGACTTTCGTCTAGGTCGTCGGTAAAAATACCTTTTTTTTGTAACCGTTGGTTTCTGGGCCAGCTTACGCGCACGGACTAATTCCCGGGCGACCACGAATGGCCTGAAGTCATTGTAGGTGAACCTTCATGGCCACAAGGGCTTTGACAGCTCCTGGATTTGATTCCTGGGTAGATGAGATCTTCCACTACATCCCCAAAGGGTTTACCAGTGCGCCACAACCCAAGTGGTTAAAAAATAACTTTTACCGGTGACTTACAAGAAAACCTCCGGTAAAAGTTTATTTTTGCCTGCAACATTTTCCTTCGGCAAAAAGTTTAACTTTTACAGACGAATTTCCTCTAGGTCGCCGGTAAAAATTATTTTTAACGACAGATTTGCGATACCCGCCGGCAAAAGTGTCATTTCTTGTAGTTAAAACAGTTTAGTCTCACATGATCCCAAGTCTGTTATAGTAAGTTTATAAGACGTTTTTGGACGTCATAACAAGTTTTTTCGGACATTTTTATAAATTAAAAAAAAATTGTACATATTAGCTACTTTATAAGACATGATTTGAAAAAAATGTTTTATAAAAACAAGTGTCTTCTAAAAAGATGGGTAGGACATTTTTCCTGTAAAATAAATGATGCAACACTATGTATTAAAAAAGTCCTAAAAAACTTTTAAGACTCTCAAAAAATGTCTTATAATTTATTACAACACCTTTAAATAAAATGTTTTATTTTTTGATTCTATAAATTAAATTTTATAAAACAATCTTTTAAAACACTTCGTCTGTAGTGTCAAAGAATTTGACATTAGCTATCATTAACGAACTTTCAAATAACATTTTTTAATATAAAATAACATTTTTTTAATATAAAAAATTAACATTATAAATGTAATTAAATGATAAAATATCAAGATAGGCAACACCAAATCTCAAAGCCCTCTTTTTTTCTTTTCTTTTTTCTTTTTTGTCACGTTTTGTAGAAATTATTGCAATGAATGTTATCCGACCCTACCTGAAATAATTAAATGTCGCATGTGAAGAATATGACCCTTTTCTTTATTCTTTATTTCATTTCTCAGCAGGATCAGTGATGAAACATTCAATTTTCAATATTGCTTTAATAAATGACTAGTGTTGGGCTCGTGCATTACATGAAAGGATAATTTTTTTTGGAATATTGAACCGAGTTAAAAAAATGAAACGTAATTTCTGTGTTAACAGTTAATGAAATACAATGTGAAAAACGAATGTATTTTCATAAGTGGTTAACTTGCATATATGTTTAATCGTTTGTTGTTATGACTTTGTGCAATAATATTGGTAATAGTTTTGTATTATATTATTTAAAACTCAAACGACATGTCTCACAACATATTTATCTGACAATTGACTTCAAGACCTCATAGTATTAGTCGAAAAAAATAAAGATATATATATATATATATATATATATATATATATATATCTTATTGAGAATTTAATTAAAATGTCCTCTATTGAAAAATCAGTACCCAATATGCTCCAAATCTTGTTATTTTTGCCAAAATACCCCCTAGGTCCGCGTTTTTCACTGTTACACGCGGACCTGGTCCGCGTTTTGTCCGCGTTTTACTATTACACGCGGACTTGGGCCGCGTTTTGGCCGCGTTCGAGAGTTACACGCGGACTTGGACCGCGTTTGGCTTCATTGCACGGGGACGAGGGTTGACCCCGCGTTTTTCACTGTTACACGCGGGTTGGGGCCGCGTTTTTTGTTAAAAAACGAGGGTTAGGTCCGCGTTTAATAGTGTAAAGCGTATTAGGGTTTGGAAAATTAGGGTTTCAGGCCTATGATTTCATGTGTGGTCAACTGTTTCTGACGTATTTTTTGAATGATTTTACTGTTTTTTTCCACATTTTAGTCTGATTCTCATACAATAAGTGTACCATTGTCATTGAATATGTGGTTCACATTCATTTTCTCCATTCAATTTTTCCTATAAAGATTAGTAAGATTAGATGCAAAATCGTTCATCACATCCACTTGAATTGCTTCATTTTTCATACTACTGAAAAAATGAGTTCATCTGTTCAAAAAACTAGAGTCTTATTATGTTTCGATGGTCAATGGGTGCAAAACAACAATGGGTGAGATTATATTGGCTACACAAAGCGTGGTGTATATATTCCAATAATGGTTTCGTATAAGACGTTTATCGATTACGTCGTGGGAAAGTGTGGAATCGGAGATTCTGCTGCTTGCAAGTTGGTGTTCAGACGTGTAGATGGCTCACTGATGGAGATAACCAACGATGACGAAATCCTTGGTTTTATGCTACTTGCAGCCGATTCAGAAATACCTCCACAACTTTTTGTGTATGCCGCACCATTGATGAGCGATGACGAAGATGATGACGAAGATGATGACGAAATCCATGTCGGTGGTAGTCAACTGGAGCCTGACTCTCAATTTCAGGCATCCTACGACACCACACTTTATTCTGATCATGCATATCGTCCTAACGAATCTTATCCCGAAGTTGTTCCGGAGACGCAACTAGAAGAAGAAGAAGAAGAAGACCCAAAAAGACGGTTTGTTGGAGTTGCTGATGACGAAACACATGTTTTCACAACTGGTATATCTGATCTGGACAGATCAGATACCGATAATGACGAGGACGAAGAAACATATACCCCTAGCAATAAATCATTTGGTGCGTTAAACGATTATTTTGATATGCCCCCTTCCCTTCCTAACCCGGAGACCCATATACCAGCCTACCAACCCGCACCTTACAATCGTAGTACAACTATACATGAAGGTCAAATATTTCATACGAAGGAGGAAATGACCGTAGAGTTGGGAATGAAGTTCTTGCGAGAGGGTTTCGTGTTTAGAGCGAAGAAATCCGACAAACGCAAATACAAGGCTGTCTGTGACCAACAAAATTGTGAATGGAGTATGTCCGCGAAGTCCGTGGGCCCTAAAGGAGGGTTGTTTGTCGTTAGAAAGCTGAACGACGTACACACATGTTCGAGGACACAACTAAATGCCAGCCACCGGCAGGCCAACAAAAGGACTTTGGGCCACATATTGAAAGACAAGTTTCTTGACGCTAGCAGGTCATTTCGGCCGAAGGACATCGTCAACGATATAAATCAGCAGTACGGGATCAACATTGGTTACCACCAAGGATGGCGTGCGCGATGCAAGGCACTACTAATGGTGAGAGGCACTCCCGAGGAGTCGTACGAACGACTCCCTGCGTATTTATATAACTTAGAGCTGAAGAATCCGGGTACACGCACCATAATAAGGATGGATTCAAACGGACGTTTCGAATTGTGTTTCGCTGCACTTGGATGTGCGGTAAGTATATTAAATCGTCGTAGATTTACATATTATGAATTTTAACATTTACAAATAATAACCACGTACGTTTATTGCAGATCCGGACGTTTTTGACAAATCTGCGTCCTGTCCTTGTAATAGACGCTGCTATTTAAAGGGGCATTACCTGGGTATGATGTTCTTGCCGGTTGCCATGGACGGAAATAACAACATTGTGCCCTTGGCTTTCGGAGTAGGCAAGTCCGAGACGGGGGAGGAGTGGGGTTGGTTTCTGAACATGTTGCGGGAATGTATCGGAGCCCCGGAAGGGTTGGTGTTTATGTCCGACAGGGCTGCTTCCATAAGCGCAACAATTTCTGCCGTGTACCCCTCCACCCCTCACGCCCTATGTTGTCGACATTTAGAGATGAACGTGAAAAGAGCGGACAAACGTATCACAACAAACAAGACCACCTACTGGAAGGCGTGCAAAGCATATACTATTAGGGAGTTCGAGACCTACATGAATGCACTACGATATGAAGTACCTCGTGGAGCACAAGTTATGGACGAGGCTGGTAAAGAGAGGTGGTCAAGGGCCCATTTCCCTGCACAACGGTATAACATAATGACCTCTAATAGTGTAGAGTCGGTGAATGCACTGTCCCGTTTTGCACGCAGGTTATCCATTGTCGGCCTTATAGAGTACTTCCGAGATTTTCAACAAGAGTGGTACCAACTTCGACGACGAAAGGGAGGTTGATAAACTCTAAAATCTTTAACTTATATGTTTGTTGCATTTTTCGTCTTCCGTATAAATCGTAACACAATTAACACATATTTGTAGATGAAATGCGTAATCATCTCACACCAATGGCGGAGGAGATAATTAGCAGAAGGTCGGGAAAGTCTGCGACATGGAGGGTAAGTCAGATTGGACATGGTAAGTTCAACGTTTGGGATATCCGTTATCACGCGACTGTCGATATGGTCAACGGTGTTTGTGAATGTAACCAATGGCAATATTCTGGTTTACCGTGCGGTCATGCCATAGCTGCTGCAAGGTCAATGAATCGTAAAGATTGCAGCGATCTGGCTATATCTTACTACACGTCCAGTACTTACCGGTCAACATATCATGAGCTAATCTATCCTGTTGGACCCCCTCAATCATGGGTTTTGCCACACGTCCCCCTTCCGCCATGCTATCCACCGTTAATAACCAAGAGACGTGCGGGGAGACCAAGAAAGAACGATCGGCGTCCATCTCGTGGTGAGGATCCGATACAGAGAACGTGTACTAGGTGTGGAGCAGTAAGACATACTCGTGGTGAATGTCCAACTCCTGCCCCTTCAACCGTGCCCAGAAGAGCTTCTACTAGCCAAAGATTTCGCTCTTAAGGGTCATCGAACCTAGAACCACATGGAACTTTAAGGCATGATAGCATTGACTTTAACATTGACTTCCCTTGATTGTAACCACCTCATCTTCTATGCTAAGTGATATTGTTATTATGTTAATTGTTGATTTTATCTACCTTATAGTGGTTGTGAAATTATATTATGTGTAAATAAAAGTTAAAACATGAAAGCATCGTTTTATTGAAATTAAAGAAAACGAAATGGTGCATCCATAGAACATTCAAGCATCGATAAAGTAAAAATTAATGCATAAAATAAAACTTAGGTTAAACGTTAAAGTGCATCCATACAACAACCACCCTTTGAGAAACCTACTACGGGTAGATTTCCCGGCACTTCGTAACCCAACCAGCCTTTGCCTTCATATGCTCCTCCATGACGGTGTAGTTTTCTTTTATGTCTACCAGTTCATCTTCTAACTTTCTAATCTACTTTTGTTTCTCCCTGACATCGCGCTTCATATTCTCCAGGAGCTCCTTCTGCTCCGCAATAGTTGCTTCTTTCTCCTTCTGAAGTTCCATGTTTTGTAGCCACGTCCTGCCTGTATTTCGTATCTCTTCATTTGCCGCATCACATGACCTTTTCAACCTGGTAGGCAGTACCTGAGACATTGGTAGACCTGGCCCCTGTTTGGATTGATACGTAAGTGGGGGCATTCCTCCATGAGCAGCGTAGTATGCGGCTTGGGCATTGTTAAACTGCTCCCACTCCTGAGGCGTTATCGGTTCATCGTAAGCAGTTAACCCAAATTGCGCCCAATCCTCCGTTGTATCTGGTGCATTCCAGTCAATCCTTGAAGCTCCATCATTTAATTGGTCGATGTCCACGGAGCGTGAAGTGCCAACCCCATTCGCTGACCTTTTCCCCCTACCGCGTGAACCTCCAACCATCAAGTAATGAAAATGTAGATAATGTATAGAATGTAGATAATATTTGTAAATGAAAGTGAGGGTAGAAAGGATAGATATGAAGTTGTGAAATACTACTTCACCGGAGCATCTACTTATAGTCCATGCGAAGATCGGTTCATGATAGTTTCAAAGGCATGGTCAAACGATTCCTCTGCAAAGCCTGAAATGATTTGTTTTTTGTGCCATGGTCAAACGATTCCCCTGCAAAGCCTGAAACGCGGACTAACCCCGTGTTACACCACTAAAACGCGGACTAACCCCGCGTTACACCACTAAAACGCGAACTAACCCCGCGTTACACCACTAAAACGCGGACTAACCCCGCGTTTTGTTACCATATGCGGAGATAGGTTTGTGCACATGGTCAAACGATTCTTCTGCAAAGACTGAAATGATTCCTCTGCAAAGCCTGAAATGATTCCTCTGCAAATACTGAAATGATTCTTCTGGAAAGCCTGAAATGATTCTTCTGGAAAGCCTGAAATGATTCCTCTGCAAATACTGAAATGATTCCTCTGCAAATACTGAAACGATTCACTTTTTTTTTAACAATTGTTCCTTGTGGCTATAAATACCCGTGTTATAGTAACTGTGAAATTCACAACATTAAAGAGTGGACGGAAATGATGGCGAAGAAGGATGGACACTTGAGAAGGATCGACGCGGACAAGGAGGAGGTAAAAAGGTTGAAGAGGGAGATCAAGGATAAAGAAGACCGTATTCGCTACGACAACGAACAAGTTTGTACCCGGAGTTTTATGTGTTGTCGGTTTGTACTTTTACTTTCTATGGTTTTGTTTCATTAATAAAATCGTCCAATGTATTTTGTGGTTTGATGCGTTTATATTTTTATACTACAAAATTATACCGTCATTGAAGTGTACAGCAAGAAAGTTGAGCTTAACACCTCCAAAATTGTATCACCAGAGCATATAAGAAGTCGTTGGGGATTCCAGAAAAACCAAGTGTCGTGTAGCCATAGTTTGACATTTCAATGACCGACAATGTTACCTACTCACTTCATTTAATGACGTCGTTTCAATGTTTGTTTAGATGAACTTGTACCGGTTGTTTTCGAACCCAACCAGTTTGTCATTAATAATTGGTAAGTTTAAATAATATTTTGTTTTTTATTTACCAAAATAACTTTTTCATGTACTACCCTTTTCATATCAATTTGTGATCTTGGGAGTTAACGAATTCTATTTTTATATAAAATAAAACATCCGATCCAATATAGTTATCTAAGTAAAAAATGGTTTTAATATTTAAAATGACTTTAAAAAAAAGAATCATATTTTCTATTTCAAGAGGCCCATCACAACTCACAAGTAACATAAAAAGTATCCCCAACCTAATCGTTTATTTGGACAACCAACGAGAAAAGGGTCTCTGCCATGTAATTACGCCATTCCCTTGCCACATGTTCAGTTGCATCTGGTGCAACTGTTGGGTGCAGACCTTCAATAAACTTGGATATGTTATGACACACCCACACACCGCAATCCCCAGGGCCCCCTGTCTGTTGAGGTGCATCAGAATCATAGATAACCTCTAATTTCTTGTTGGCCTTGATACGATCCGGCGTGTCATGTATCTTTTTTAACAACTTCGGCAATTGTTTTTTGAAGATCCCAAGGCGTTCTTCCAAGGGCAAAGTGTACCTTCTTGCTCGTAAACTGTCAAATAAGACCAGCCTCATTTCACGGAGGTACAGAACACCGAGCACCCAATGTTTGTCCACGACGCATATGGGGATGTATACCTGAGATTTTACAATAACACAATAATAGTTAGTAACAAACAAGTTGAACAAAAATTATGAAAATCGATTTCCATACCTCGTCGATGTCTATCCAAGCTGGATGAGTTCTATGGCCCAGTCCATTGCATGTTTCGAACACAGACCTGTATCCTTGGCCCGACCGTGTAAGCCACTCAAAGAAGTTGGAGTCCATGACCGTCCATCTGGCATGTGGAGAGTGGGATTCTTGGATCATTCTAACCCAAGCGTCGATTTGCTATACACAAAACATAGATTGTTAGACCTGTCATTAGAAATGTAGTTGTTTATATGACTATATTTAAATACTAACCAGATCCTTGAAATCCCCACTACCACCTACACCCAACAGTAGCATGAAAAAACTGGCATTCATTTGAAGGCCGCCGTAAAATGGACACATCAGGTGGGGGAGCTGATCACTGATACATAATTCCCTGATCTGTGCCGCCGAAACAAACACCGATTGCCCGCGTCAGTCATCGTAGTGTCTCCCCCAACCTTTCCCTTGCCCTTTGCCTTCACCCTTGCCTTAGTTTTTTTCTTAGGTACTGTTGTGGTCGAAGGTTGTTGGACATATGGGGAACAAAGGGCTGGCCCCACAACAGCGACCCGTCTCACCCTCTCATGTGCTGCCTGATCTGGCTCATGTATGGCCATGTCATCATCCTCGAAGTGGTCATCGATGATATTATCAGCCATCGGAGTACTCACCCGCGCCTGGGTGGTGTAAACCCCCGACTCCGACCCCATCGAATAAGGGATGGAAGTTCCCAAAAAATCTTCCACCAACCCGCTTATGACGGACAGCCCCGGCCCCGACTCCATCATCTGGGGTCTGTAATAGTCCCCCGCTGGCATCCCAAACTGGTGACGTAGGTCATTATAAGAATCTTCAAACGTAATAACAAAAAAAGAACAACAATGAGCACTCGTCGTAACTTACATTTTGCTGGAATGATGGGGTCGAGAAAGGGTAGTTTCCTCCGGTTGCCGCCTGTGTGTACCTCGGCGACGTGTAGGCTGGCCTCGTACTTGTCATCCCAAACTGGTGACATGGATTATAATGAGCACTCTTAATAAGAATCTTCAAACGTAATAACAAAAAAAGAACAACAATGAGCACTCGTCGTAACTTACATTTTGCTGGAATGATGGGGTCGAAAAAGGATAGTTTCCTCCTGCTGCCGCCTGTGTGTACCCCGGTGACGTGTAGGATGGCGTCATACTTGTCATCCCAACCTGGTGACATGGATTATAATGAGCACTCTTAATAATTACTTTCAAACGTAATAACAAAAAAATAACCTACATTTTGCTGGGATGATGTGGTCGCATATGCCGCACCCGTGTACCCATGCATTTGCCCAAGTGACATGTAAGTGGGCGCTATGTTCGTCGACACCTAATACAATCATGGAACGTAATATCAATACACAAACCAATATTAAAGTATTGGGCGTAATATCCCCAAATTAAGTTAAACACTAACGTGAGTGTGGCGAAGGTGTGCGGTGAGGGCCTCGAGATCTCTTATGCGTCTGTCCATATCGAGGGCCTCGAGGTCTCTTACGTGTATGTCCACGAAGGTCATGTACTCCCACTTATCTTGGTATGGGTCTATATCAGGCATCCTATGATGGGTGGGGCTAGGGGGAGCTTGATAGGTGGGGCTAGGAGGAGCCTGATAGCTAGAGCTAGGGGGAGCTTGATAGCTAGAGCTAGGGGGAGCCTGACGTCGCGTTCCATCATCGTCATCTTCATCATCATCGTCATCATCGTCATCATTGTCATCGGGATCAGGATCTCTACGTCGGGACCTCTTTGTCGGTCGCCTGCCCGCCGAACTTTCAAGAAAGGCGACGCTCCGTCGAAACCAACTCGACTGCTGCTCAGTCTGAGTAGGACTCAGTTCCGCATATGGCGCATTTCCAACCTAAAAAAATTATAAGACATATAAATCACAAATAGTTTTTTAATTACTACAATTAAAAATATAGTAAGAGGGCGTATGCTCAAAGCTGAGTTGAAGATCCCAATGCATGCAGACTTACTAAGGACATCATCTCGATCCCATTTGGTTCCCCTAATCAACCTGTCGGAGCGCTTGGTGAAACTTTGCCGGCAGGCAGGAAACATCTCCAAGATCCATATCTGGAATTACATAAATTGAACAAGTACGTTAAAATAAATCCAAAATTAGCAAAATTAGTTAATGAATTGATATTTATGTTATTGTACTTATTTAACCCTTAGGGCGTGTTCAAACCCGTTCAACGTCATCTTGTTGTTTTGCTGGTTCTTCTGCTTGCGTCTGGCGATGGCACCGTGGAGTCCTTTGTATGAGTGACTCCATATGTAGCTACCCCACGGATAGCGGTTAAACCTCTCCAAGTCATCGACAGCGATAAGTACAGTAGAGGAAACCGGCAGCCTTGGATCACGACCCATGAACATCAACTCCGCCATCACCACCAAGCAAACACACACAACATCCTCATCGGATATCGCACCCAGACCAGTTCTCATCGTCTGGAGGACGGTTTTCAGCGTCAAGATACCTGGTGCAAGGCCGGGCCAGACCCTACTAACGAAGGACTCATCTATCAAGGTAGGAAGGTCGGGTATTTGTCCGAAAGGGAGTCCAGTTACAATACAGAACTCACGACGACCAAAGTGCATGCGAGTCCCATACACGTGGAAATACAATTCCTCTGGCTGTGGTCTCACAACCTCGACCTCCATCTGTAAAAACATGTGTATTAGAAGGGGGTCCTGTCCAATATTGGTAAGCTCGAGCCATGGCCCGAAAGATGTGCGGCTAAACATTTCGTGTAAACGTTGTGCCCGTTCAAGTGGACACGCTTCAAAAGCATCTCTAATTTCCTTTACCATGGCGATGCGACATTTGAACGAAAGATCGACGTTATCAAAATCATCCTACATAGTAATGCAAGGATGTTGTCAACGCACCTAACTTATAACTAACGATGTACATTTTGTTGATTTCGTCTATTGGTTATTTTTATAAAAAATAAACCACTGAATCTATTGGATTTCCAGGTAGAAGGGGAATCACGTGGATTTCTTAAATCACTAAAAACCTTAGGGCTATTTACACCCGTTTGACAAAATCCAAATCGATATGTTGCGGTTTTTATTATTTCTGTTTTAGGCAACTAAAATTAACGCAATCTCTACAATAATTTTATACAATGAACGCAGCCCCTAAAAAAAACGCAATCTCTACAATATTTTTATAAAAAAAACGCAATGTCTAACATTAACGCAATCTCTACTATATTTTTATAAAATTAACGCAATCTCTAAAATTGACGCATAATCTACAATTTCTTTTATTAAAAAACGCAATCTCTAAAATTAACGCAATCTCTACATTAATTTTATAAAATGAACGCAATCCCTAAAACAAACTCAATCTCTACACTTTTTTATACAAAAAAAAAACGCAATCTCTAAAATTAACGCAATCTCTACAATAATTTTATAAAATGAGCGCAATCCCTAAACAAACTCAATCTCTACAGTTTTTATACAAAAAAAAACGCAATCTCTAAAATTAACGCAATCTCTACAATAATTTTATAAAATGAACGCAATCCCTAAAACAAGCCCAATCTCTAAAATTGACGCATAATCTACAATTTTTTTATTAAAAAAACGCAATCTCTAAAATTAACGCAATCTCTACATTAATTTTATAAAATGAACGCAATCCCTAAAACAAACCCAATCTCTACACTTTTTTATACAAAAAAAAAACGAAATCTCTAAAATTAACGCAATCTCTACAATAATTTTATAAAATGAGCGCAATCCCTAAAACAAACCCAATCTCTACAGTTTTTATACAAAAAAAAAACGCAATCTCTAAAATTAACGCAATCTCTACAATAATTTTATAAAATGAGCGCAATCCCTAAAACAAACCCAATCTCTACACTTTTTTATACAAAAAAAAAAACGCAATCTCTAAAATTAACGCAATCTCTACAATAATTTTATAAAATGAGCGCAATCCCTAAAACAAACCCAATCTCTACAGTTTTTATACAAAAAAAAAACGCAATCTCTACAATAATTTTATAAAATGAGCGCAATCCCTAAAACAAACCCAATCTCTAAAATTGACGCATAATCTACAATTTTTTTTATTAAAAAAACGCAATCTCTAAAATTAACGTAATCTCTACATTAATTTTATAAAATGAACGGAATCCCTAAAACAAACCCAATCTCTGCACTTTTTTATACAAAAAAAAAACGCAATCTCTAAAATTAACGCAATCTCTACAATAATTTTATAAAATGAACGCAATCCCTAAAACAAACCCAATCTCTACAGTTTTTATACAAAAAAAAAACGCAATCTCTAAAATTAACGCAATCTTTAAAACAAACCCAATCTCTACAGTTTTTTTATACAAAAAAAAAACGCAATCTCTACAATATTTTTATAAAATTAACGCATTCCTAAAATTAATGCAATCTCTAAAATCAACGTAATATGTAAAACTAAAATTAACGCAACCTCTAACATATTATCAACATAAACGCAACACTCTTAAATTAACACGTAATCACTAAAATAAATATAAAATTAAAATGCGGTTAAAGAAAACTTACCGAAGAAAGTGGTCGACCCATATCCGACTTTTATAAATGCTAACCAACCGAGGCGAGATCCGAGCGTGTGTAATACACGATATATTTGAGAGAGGGAAAGAGATGGGATCCCTTTGAGAGTGATGGTGGTGGGGTTATGGGGGGGGGGGACCTCACTTATTTATAGGAGGTATCATATAAAACCCTAAAAAATTAATCAATCCACACCGTTGATCAATGACTAAACCCTAAACAATGTTATGGATCGGCCCCCAAGTACGCGTTGAACAGTAAAAAACGCGGCCCAGATCCGTGTTGAACAGTGAATGCCGCCCCCCCTCGTGTCACGCCGTTTCTCGGTTAATGGAAGCCAAACGCGGACCAACTACTCGTTTATAGGGTGAAACACGGAGAAAACGCGGACCAAGTCCGCGTGTAACAGTGAAAAACGCGGCCCAAGCACTCGGCCCCGTGCATTGAAGCCAAACGCGTACCAAGTCCGCGTGTAATAGTAGAACGCGGACAAAACGCGGACCAAGTCCGCGTGTAACAGTGAAAAATGCGGACCTAGGGGGTATTTTGGCAAAAATAACAAGATTTGGGGCATATTGGGTACTGATTTTTCAATGGAGGGCATTTTAATTAAATTCCCTATCTTATTCCCCTACTTCGAAAAATATGATTGTGGGTTTTGAAAAATATAAACAAATCCTCAGTAAATAAAATAAAATATAAAAAAGTAGTTTTTCAAATAAACAAAAATATAGTGGAATACCTTTTATTCAGTTGCAAGTTCCTCCATTGACACCCGACCGTTCGTCTTCTTCTTGTACTTGGATGATACATAGATAAACTATATATATTTATAGTGAATGTAGAGAATATTTTAAAATATTTTATTTTTATTTCCGTTTTTACATTTAAATGTAAATATATTAAAAATATGGAAGAATATATTTTTATATCTACATCGTTTCTATTTTACTTTATTTACACTTGGTTAATTTGGAAAGTATTGTGGAATATTTTTATTTTAAAGAATACGATAATTTATTAGTGTATCTCGTTATTTTTTATTTTTAACTCATATCAACCTTCTTTTTTCTTTTTTTAATGCTCGTGAAAAAAACGTGTAGATTTTATATTATAAAAAAATACGTGTAGATTTTATATTATGCTAATATAAAATACGTGTAGATTTTATAAAATAAAATAGATTTTATATTAGCAAAAAAAATACGGAAGAAAAAAGAGTTTATATTACATCTCATTATGTAAAAATATTTTATAAAATAAAATATGGAAAAATCATTATGAGATGTAATATAAAAAAATACGGAAGAAAAAAGATTTTATATTACATCTTATTAATATAGATTTAAATGTAAAATCTACATTTAAAATAGATTATACTAATATAAAATCTATTTTATAAAATCCTCCACCAAAAAAACAAATAGTTATATTAATAAATGAGTATACATTCCACAAATAAATGATTATGTGAGATACTGTTGTGAACTCAAGATCTTAAGATTCTAGAGAGAGAAAGATAGAGAGAGAGAGAGAATGTGGAGCCAAAAATATATGATATGAAAATGTAGTCTGTTATTTTTAAAAACAACTAACACAAGGGTTTATATACCCTCAAAGTAAAATAAATACAAAGGTTACAACTAAAAATGATCTAACAATCTCCCCCTTTGTAACCTTTGGCACCGAGCTCTAAAATCAAGAAAATCTTCTGATATCCACTTGAGCTTCAAGGCGACGTAAAGCATTTCGAAAGTTGATTCTGTCTTGAATTACATCAATTGCCTTCTCCAATCTCAGTAACTCTTTGTTTCCTTCCTTTTGTGGATAAAAATTGAATCTCTGTCTGTTTGCCACATTCTGCTTTTCATAATTCAACTTCTGAATTAGATGCATCTTGATAAGCTTCAAAGTTCCATCAGAATACTTGCAGACTTCTTCAAATCTCATAAAACAATGACGACCCTTCAAGTTTCTGTACACCACTCCATACGGTTCATCAACAACAGTAAATAATAAGAAACTTTCAATATTGTCGAGCTTCTGTTTTGGCTTGTGCAAGTTGATCGTAGGTTGATGATTTTCAACACCCAACTGAAAGTCAAATAAGCTATAAAAGCGAATAGTTCTGATAATATGTCTTCTTACAGTGTTGAAGGCTCTATTCATATCATCTGATCGTTCATTGAGAGAGCTGAAGAAATTGAATAGAAACTCAATATCATCCACATGAACTTCATTAAAATCTGCTTCTGTGAAGGTATAGTCTTTGCAGTCTCTTCGTTGAACAGTGAAATTAGAAACCCAGATGTTGAATATGTTGAACATTGAAACACATTTAACTTGTACAATCCCCTTCTCAGAATATACTTTTTCTTTCCCTTGTCTCAAATACCTCATGGCCATCAAATAGTTCTGTTTAACAAGATCAGACTCTTTTTCAATGCCCAAGAAAAACTCAAAACTCAAAGCAGTCTTGTGTTTCACAAAAATACTTCTGTGAGTATCTTCAAGGTATACATTTCGAAACACCTGTCTCATATCTCTAGCCTCAAACCTTTGTCGTCTATGCTCCCTTGAAATAGGAATTCCTGAAGATCTAAGATTTTCTGGAATAAAATCAGGAGCCATAAAATTAGGATCCACTGACTTACCAGATTTACTTGTTGGAGCACGAGGAATCTTGGTAGGTGGAATCATAACTGGAATAGACACATTAGAAACACTCGCTGGAAGCTCAGAGACAACTGATGTAGAAGATATAAGAGTTATAGAGACAATCAGAGGATTTGAAACTGCTTTAGACTGAATCTGAGAAGAATCATCTTGTGGAGAATTCTGTTCATCTTGAAAAGGAAATCTAACTTCTTGAGATGAAAGATCTGCATACAATACATCAGTATCACTATCATCATCATCTTCTTCTTCTTCTTCTTCTTCTTTGACTTTCCAAAAACTTTCAAACTTGGCATCAATTTCATTTTCAGAATCCACATCAATAATATTTTCATAAGATGCTCTGAAATTCTCAAACGCTTCAGCCTCAGACATATTCACAGATTTTGGTATAACAGAAGA
This sequence comes from Arctium lappa, assembly GCA_023525745.1. Classification (NCBI taxonomy): domain Eukaryota; kingdom Viridiplantae; phylum Streptophyta; class Magnoliopsida; order Asterales; family Asteraceae; genus Arctium; species Arctium lappa. The sequence continues at coordinate 56,487,150 of CM042062.1, read as the reverse complement.
AACTGGCTCAGAATCTGGATCAACATAAAGTACCAATTGTAAATTGTTTTCTGTAGAAATATCAGTCTCTGGAAGATTTACTTTGCTTAACATGTCTTCAAACATAGACTGCATTTCTGTTTCTGCTTCTTTAGGCTTTTCTTTATCAGCAGAGCATGTTTCACTTGGAGCAGTTTCTGCTTTATTTTCGTTAGAAAGATCAGCTGCAAACTCATCCAAGCGTCTCTTTTTCTCCCCCTCATGATCAGGTTGATAATCATCATGATCATGTGAACGCTTGTTAGATGGTCCAGCTTCAGCACGACACGAGACATTTGGAACCTGCAAGTGTTGAGCAATAGCAAAAACAGTGGATTGCAATTGACCCAAACCTAACTGTACCTCATCTCTAAATTTCTCAAAATCTGATCTTAAAGCAGAGAGAGAATCTTCAGTTGTATGTGGTCGAAATGATGGCTGAAAAGATCTGAGAAGAGACAAAAGATCGATGGACTGTTGATTTGTTGGAGCCATAGATGCAAGACGAGTTCTTAAGTGCTCAGCTACTTCCTGAACAGAAAGATCATCAATACAAGGACCTGCAGGAGTAGAAGAAGAAGATGCACCCGCAAAAGTTGATGACATAGTAGCACATGAAGTCATTTGAGCAGAAGAAGATTGAAGACCCAATGACATAGTAGAAGACGAAAAAATCGGTGCAGATAGTGAAGGTGCAGAACCCAGAGCTGCTGACTGAGAAAGATGAAGTTCTATTGGTTTGCCGGTCAACAACTGTGGAGGGATAATAGAAGGATCAATATTTGACAGATTTCCTTGCAGAAACGCCTCCATCCTGGCTAATTGAGTATCCCTTTCTGCATACATAGAAGCCTTTGTTGTCCGTAGAAGATTATGAACAACGTCTAATTTTGAAGAAGAGTGCAAACCAGAAGAAGTAAACCCCATAGCCAATGCTGAATCAGTTGTAGATACAACAACAGTAGAAGATTCATGAGCAGCAGAAAATTTCTTCAGTGAAAGATGAAGTTCGTCTACAGCAAGATGGCCAACACTTGGATTTATTGGAACAGACTCATCATCAGAACCTTCTTGATTGGATTGAAAATCAACAAACTCTTGATTATCATCATCAGCATGTAATTCCTCAAGTTCATCTTCAATGACAAAGTGAATATCTGAACCTGATTCAGGGATTGCCTGAACCAAACGAGAACCAACAGGGAATTCCTGTTGTTGTTTCTGAATTTGCTCTGCAACTTCTTGAACTTCATCAGCTTGTTCCTCTGCAATCTGGTCTTGAACTTGTTGTTGTAATTGAGCAACTTGAACATCTGTATCAGCATTCTCTGACTGTGGAATCTCATAATCATGATCTAGCATATATTCGACCACAGCTTCATTTGTCAGATCTGCATAATTCACGATAAGAATTGCTGGAATGGGCATCCATTGATCTTCATTCGTAAACGTATGCTTTTGAATCTGGAAGTATTTACACTGATAATCAGCAATGCGAGGCCACTGTGTGCGAGCAGGAAAATTCTCTGTGCTATCCATAATGCTTCGAACAAATATCTTCAAAAATCGCAAAAACGGCACAAACTTTCTCCTATTGTTTGTCGCCTTAGCATATACAACTTCTGAAAGACCAGTCCAGATGGCCAAAGTATAATCGATATGAAGATCGTGAATAACACAGTAGAATAGCTTCAGAATCGGCATGCTTATGCTATCTGTACCAGTAGCCTTTGAAGTTAAGCACCGATTGAATATAGAGAAGAAATCATACCAGAGAGGTGGAAGCTTAGCCTTGTGAAACTGAGTCACTTTCCTAAGTTCACCATTATAACCAAGTGCAATAATTCCATCAAGAACAGTTTGATCAGAAGGGAACGGATCATAAGCAACTTTGCCTGGTCTGGAATCAGGGCCTGGAAATTGTAGAAGCACACGTAACCTTCTGAAAGTAAGCCGAGATTCAAACTGATCGACATTTATCAGGAAATGTGGAGGATTTACTTTATCATTCTTTGAAATATAGTGCCAGGCTTGCTGCACATATACCTCAGGAACATCAACTGTTTTGTCAACGCATAAGCAAGGGGATGTCCTCTTAAAATTTCTTTCACCACTCCACGTATGTTCAGATGTCCAAAATCAACATAATGATTATTGCCCTTGTAAGGAAGGAAGTGAGAATGATGCAGAAAATCATCCGGAACTAGTCCTTGAGCAGATTGATCAGCAGTTGTTGAAGGCTGAGAAGGCATAGGACGAAGCCTAGAAATCTGTTCTTGATCATTAAGATGATCCAAGAGATCATTCTCATCTTGTTGTACTTGAACATCAGCCATTAAGTCTGAAAAGTAAGCATAGTTAAAAAGTTAGGACATAATCAATCTGAAAGAACCAAGTGAGGTTTTCGGTTGTAGAACAAACCGAAAAGCATAAAAATCGGTTGAAACAAGAACCGAAAAGCAAGGTTCTCGGTTGCACTAAGAACCGAGAAGAGAGGTTCTCGGTTATAACATAGACCGAGAAATGAGATTCTCGGGTATGTAATGAACCAAGAAGCAAAGATGGCAAAACAAATAGTAAACCAAGGTGAAGTACTCGGTTGAATGGATGGAACCGAGAAATGAAGTTTTCGGTTAGTGAGAGAATCGAGAAGTAAAGTTCTCGGTTGAAGAAAGGACCGAGAAGTGAAGTTCTCGGTTGATGAAAGGACCGAGAAGTGAAGTTCTCGGTTGATGAAAGGACCGAGAAGTGAAGTTCTCGGTTATGAGTGAACCGAGAAGTGAAATACTCATTCCAGATTAAAATCGAAAGAACTTCCTTTGCTCCCCCTACAAAAATGCATACATAAAACCTTTCAATTGAATCATAAGAGTAGAAAAACATACCTGTAATGCGGAATTCGTTAAAAAAACAAAAAAATCGACTTAAAATCTTGAAAAACAAGTCGATTCGAATACTCCCCCTGAACTTCACCACCACCGAAATGAGCAAATCGATTCGTAGAAGAATCGGCGAACTACGAAACACACAAATGAAATCAAAAAGAGTCGAAGACAATATGAAATTTCAAAAGATATCTGAAACCCAAAGACCTCGGCTGGAAAAAGAAAATGAAGAAGAAGATGAATAGTTACCTTGTGAAAAGTGAGATTTTGAAAACCGTTTAAATGACCCGGGTTTTCTAGAAAACCACAAAAAAATTGATAAAAGAAAATCATTTAATATTACATCAACATTTTTAGAAAATAAAATTGAACAAGATTTTGTAATTACTGAGTATTTTAAAAAATACAAAATAATTGACAAATAAAATTTGACCTAATAAAATTTTCATAAAATAAACCATCTAAAGAAATCCTATGCATGCTTTTGGAACTATAGACATGAATTATTGCATAAAGAGTTTATATAAGTTCGAAAACAAAGATTTTCATCCTTCTAATAGGTGAACAAACATGAGAAAAAATGACCAGTTTTAAAAAAAATGTATTTCACTATATAAGAGTAAAATCAGCTGTTACTCACACTAAAAAAATAGAACTTTTGATAGATTTACAGGTTTATCACATCTTAGCAGTTTTACCAAGTATCATGAGATGTTGTGCTCATTGGCATCTTTTTTTTTTTTTTTTTTTTTTTACAGTGTGCACATTGGCATCTTCAAATGAGTGTGCTCTTATAGCATCTTTTGCATTTGTGCACTTTGGCATCTTTTTAACCAGAGAGTTTAGTAAACCTGGAAAACATCGTAAACATAACTTTCTATCTGATCCTATAGCAGGTTTTCTGATCAGCCGCTCCCAGACCATAAAATAGCCTTAGGGGACTAGGTGACAAGCACCCCTCGGAACTTACTTACCCAGATCAGAAAGGCTATATCGATATTCCCTAAGCCCATTCATATCAGTAGAACATGACTTTCTAACTGGTTTTATAGCAGAATTTCTGATCGACCGCTCCCAAACCGTAGCCTTAGGGGGTCAGTTGTCAAGCAACCCGCGGATCTTACTCTTCCAAACCAGAAAGGTCACAGATATGAACTATCAAACTAAATGATTTCTGTATTATGAAATATGAATTATTTTATCATCTCAATCACTAGGATCAACTAACTAATTAGTTTAGCCTATATCTCCATAAAATTTATATAATAGGATTTCAAAGCTTTGATGACTATTATATATTGACCTACATATCTTAAAACACATATCAAAATTTTCATGAAGTGGACCATTCGAGATCAGAAATTTTGAAATTTGAACAAATAATACTCATTTATAAACAATAAACTTGTAAATATTTCCTAGGCATGCACAAGCAATCAAAAGATAGAAAATTTATAAAAGTTCTATTCTGTTAAACAATATTTGTTAATCATTTTGAATCTTTAAATTAAGCATTCCAATTTTTGACAGAAGAAAATTAAATCGTTTTTCATCCAATGCTTTAGTAAAGATATCAGCTAATTGATACTCAGTAGGTACAAAATAAAGTTCAATCGTACCTTCTTCGACGTGATGCTTTATAAAATGATATCTCATATCAATATGCTTTGTTTTAGTGTGCTGAACCGGGTTTACAGAAATAGCAATGGCAGATTTGCTATCACAATAGATTGGAATCTTGTTGTAATTCATCCCATAGTCCCGCAGCTGTGTTTTCATCCATAACACTTGAGCACAGCAGCTTGCAGCAGCCACATATTCTGCTTCAGCAGTACTGATTGACACACAGTTCTGTTTCTTTGATGACCAGCTAATCAAACGATCTCCCAAAAACTGGATATGTCCGGAAGTGCTTTTGCGATCAAGCTGATTACCTCCGTAATCTGCATCTGAAAAAGCTGTTAATGAATAATCAGAAGATTTAGGATACCACAAACCTAGATATGGTGTTCCTTTGATGTAACGGAAGATCCGTTTTACAGCTAACAGATGAGATTCCTTTGGATTCGCCTGAAATCGTGCAAGTAAGCATGTTGAAAACATGATGTCCGGTCTACTAGCAGTTAAATACATTAGAGATCCTATCATGGCTCTGTAAGTCTTGATGTCAACAGTTTTTCCATCTGGGTCCAAGCCTATCTTTGCACCATGAGCCATTGGAGTTCCAATGCTTGTAGATTTATCCATATTGAACTTCTTCAGAATGTCAAAGACATATTTAGCTTGATTGATAAAAATCCCATCTGAAAGTTGCTGAACATTGAGTCCGAGAAAGAATTTAATCTCTCCCATCATACTCATCTGAAATCTAGAAGTCATGAGATCGGAAAACCAAGTACAAAGTGAAGGATTAGTAGCGCCGAAAATAATGTCATCAACATAAATTTGAACTAAGCAAATATCAGAATCTTTTCTAAAAACAAATAGAGTAGTATCGATTAAACCTTTTGTGAAACCTGAGCTTAGTAGAAATGCAGACAATTCGTCATACCACGCTCTTGGAGCTTGTTTCAAGCCATACAATGCTTTGTCTAGGATGTAAACATGATCTGGATGATCTTTGTCCATAAAACCTTCCGGTTGAGAGACATAGACCTCTTCTTTTAAGCGACCGTTAAGAAACGCTGTCTTTACATCCATCTGATAAACTTTAAAGTTCTGATAAGCAGCAAAAGCAAGAAACATTCGAATAGCTTCAAGACGTGCAACGGGAGCAAATGTCTCATCATAGTCTATCCCTTCTTGTTGACGATAGCCTTTTGCAACAAGTCTTGCTTTGTTTCTGACAACAATACCCTCTGAATCTTTCTTGTTTTTAAAGATCCACTTTGTTCCGATAATGCTCTTTCCTCGTGGTTTTGGAACAAGACGCCATACCTTTAATGCCTTGAACTGATTCAGTTCTTCTTGCATTGCAATGATCCAGTCTGGGTCGGCCAATGCTTCAGAAACTTTTGTAGGTTCAAGCTTGCTTAGAAAACAAGTGAACAAACACTCATTTGAAGAAGCAACTTTTGACCTAGTTGATACCGAAGAAGCAGGATCACCAATGATTTGATGAAGAGGATGCGCCTTTGTCCATTTTGTCGTATGAGGTAGAGGAATTATTTCATCTTGAACACTTTGAATATCATGAGATGAACTTATGAGAGGTTCTGAATCAGAAGAGATAATCTGTGTAGTATTAATTGTTGGAGGAGGGACTACTTCAACTGATTCAGATAAAGTAACATCTGGAAATGTTGTTTGAGAGTCATCAGAAATAGCTGGAGCATCTTCAGATTGAACTGGTGGAGAAAAATTCAGCTCTATAACAATGGATGGTTCCAATTGAGATGAAGTTTCAACTGCTGATGTAGGAAGTTCAGTCACAGTAACATCTGGAATTGCATCATCAGAATTTTGTGTAGCAGCGGAAGAATTTGTAGAAGCAATGCCAGGTTCCTGTAATACAGCAGTAGAAACATTAGAAGAATTAGGATTAGGTGCATCATCATAAAAATTTTCAAATAATAAATCAAGATCAGAAAGAATAATAGATGAATTATTAGATGAAAAATCTTGATTATCAGAAATCTTCACTGGTTCTGATCTTGATTGATCAGAAGCATTCTTAATAACACCGGGTTCTGATCCAGGCTGGTCAGAAGCCAATCCAGCAGCTTCATCAAATCTGACATTGACACTCTCGATGACTTTGCGTGAAGAAGTAAGATATACTCGATAAGAAACTGAAGAAATTGAATAACCAAGAAAAATTGCTTCATCAGCCTTTGGTGCAAACTTGTTGAGGTTTTCTCGATCGTTCAGAACATAACATTTTGACCCAAACGCTTTGAAGTATTTGATATTTGGCTTGATTCCATTCATCAATTCGTATGGAGTCTTATTGAATCTGCGATGAAGAATCGAACGATTCTGAGTATAACAAGCAGTAGAGATAGCCTCGGCCCAAAGATAGATAGGAAGTCCAGAGTAAGCAAGCATGGAACGGGCAGCTTCCACAAGCGTACGATTGTGGCGTTCAACAACTCCGTTCTGTTGTGGTGTACGTGCGGCAGAAAACTGTTGTTGGATGCCATGATCATTATAAAAAGCTTGTAAAATGTTGTTCTTGAATTCTGTACCATTGTCTGATCTGAAAATCTTAACTGGCTTTTGCTTGTTAGTCTGAGTAGTCTTGATGAGAGTGATAAGTATCTCCGGGGTTTCGTCTTTGGATTTCAGAAAATGAACCCAAGTGTATCTTGAATAATCATCAACAACGACCAATACATATCGTTTCTTACCAATGCTCTTTGTCTTCATTGGGCCACACAAGTCTACATGAAGGATTTCTAGAATATCCTTTGTGCAAAAATCAGGCTTTGGCTTGTGTTCAACTTTCTTCATTTTGCCTTTCTCACAATCTCGACAAAGTTTGTCTGATTGAAATCGAAGAGTCGGAATACCACGAACTGAATCGTTTTTAGCAAGACGATCAATGTACTTGAAATTGAGATGAGCTAGCCGTCTATGCCACAACCAGCTTTCTTGAACTGAAGCCTTTGAAAGAAGACAAGTCTTGGAAGGAAACTTGGCTGTTGAGAAGTCAATAGTGTAAAGATTTGACCGTCTTCTACCAATGAGAAGTTCCTTACCACTGTCATCTTTGACTGTAACTCTTTTTGATTTAAAATTGACTCCCAAATTCTTATCACAGAATTGCCCAATACTAAAGAGATTGAAGTCGAGGCCTTCAACATAGCTAACTCTTTTAATCGTTATGTTGCCTTGTACAAGATCGCCATAGCCAAGAATAGGAGAAGTATCTTTGTTTCCGAACCTCACACGACCTCCAGACTGTTCTTTAAAATTTGACAATAAAGATTTATTGCCAGTCATATGTTTTGAACATCCAGAGTCCATATACCAGAGATGACTAGGCTGCATTCATGTAGAAAAACTCACAAAGATTTAGGAACCCACTTCATAATGGGTCCCTTTTTATTAGAACATTCCATGAGTTTGTTAAAGAAAATTGTACTTTTCACAAAAGATTTTGCATAGTGAAACAAAGAAGAGTTAGTACATTTAGATGAAATGTGTAAAGCAATAGAAGATAGATCACATGGAGAAGACAAACATGAGATATCATGTTGAAGAATCAACATTTGCTCACGAGAATATTTTTGAACATTATTCAAACTAGCAAATGTGTTTTTATTACAAGTATCATCACATTTATCTAATACATGTATATCATCTATTTTTCTATTCTTCACCCGCCATTCCATCTTGATTTCCTTTCTCAAAGGCCGATCTGAAAAGGAATAATCAGAATCAGATTTATCAGACTCATCCTTATCTTTCTTCTTAGACTTTCTTGACCGTCTTCTTTTTCTTTTCTTTGAAAAATAAAAATCATTGAAAGTCAAAGAATCATCCATTTGATCAGACAACTTATATGATTCCCCTTCAGTAGCATAAGTCGTAAAATTATCACAGTGATAAGAGTAAGAATCTGGTTTTCGTTCCAAGGATGAACCGAAAACTGATGTTTTCGTTTCTAACTGAGACCGAGAAATTCCAGTTTTCGTTTCCAACTGAGACCGAGAAATTCCAGTTTTCATTTCCAACTGAGACCGAGAAATTCCAGTTTTCGTTTCCAACTGAGACCGAGAAATTCCAGTTTTCGTTTCCAACTAAGACCGAGAATATTCAGTTTTCGTTTCTAGCTTGGACCGAGAACCAACACTTGAGGAAAATCCCATTTTATTTTCTACTGAAACCTCAGAAAATCCAGAAATTTGTTTTTCAGAAATAACATTCTCTTTAAAACTAGATTTAAAAACAGTAAAAATGATATCTTTTTCCAAACTGTTTTGAATAAAATCATCATCTATCTTATCTTCCAACTCAACAATTTTAGATTCTAAAATCAAAGGAGTAACGTATTTCTTAGTATCATAAGATGTTTTAGAAACACTATCCTCATTTTTGTTTACAATATAAGAATCAAAATAGTCGTTTGGTAAAGTTGTTTTGTTAGATGAGTTTGTATTTAAAAATATCCCAGATTTCTTTTTCTTTTGAGGATCAGGAAAATATTTTGCGTTTTCACGCGAATAAATAAATGGGAGTTCCATTCTAGTGTTTTCCTTTCTTCTCTTAGCCTCAATATCTAAGATTTGCTGTTCATTCATCCAATCTATTATAAATTGGGGAGCATAACGAGCAAGTCTCAAATATTCAAAGTGATATATAGTGGGGGATTTGTTAATGGCTAAATTTAAATATTTAGGATTTTCATATCCAAGCCCCCACTTTTCTTTAATGGACTCATAACTACGAGGTTTATTCATATTAATTGTTTGTTCAGTTTGAGCTCTCATATATAATTTTTCTTCTAAATCAACAATGTTATTTGAAAGCTCATTTTTAGAAGTAGTCAAGCTAGTCAATGAATCAAGATAAGTCTTGTTTGAACTTTCCAGCTCATTTATTTTATTTTGCAAATTTTCTTTGGTATCGTTTAGTATCAATTTTTGATCTTCCAAAGAAATTTGTAATTTTTCAATTTTATAAGACTTTTTCTTGACTCACTTCCTTTTCAGATTTAAGCATTTTTCGAAAATTTTGCAAGGCAGAAATGATAATATCAAACTGAGAGTTAATGAATTTAATACTTAAGTCAGAATATACCTCAGACTCATCAGTTGAATCATCATCTTCATCATCAGATTGATCATCACCAATAAAGCACATTGCTGCAGTTTCCTCTTTTTCTTCTTCATTATCAGAGAAATCAATAAATGATTCTTCCTCAGCTAAGAGAACAGCTCCACTTTCCTTCTTTTTCATCATATCAGCCTTCTTTTGATAGTAGGTAGAATCTCGAACCACCTTTGTTCGGCATTCTTTAGAGTAATGACCTACTTTACCACAGTTGTAGCATGTGGGAGGTTTCTTCTCATCCCTCTTTTCTTCCACAATCTTTGGATGATCAGGTTTTGGATAGATAGTCTTTGCCCCAGAAAAATCCACCTTCCTTGACCCAGATGAAAGTCGAAGATTGTTGTTGGAGCTGGCCCGATTAGGAAACTTTCGTGCAAATTGCTGAGAAAGTAAGATTATTGCTTTTTGAAGAGCTTCTCCTTCATCATCAATATTCCCATCATAAGTATTCTCAAAGGCTTGCTCAGTATATTTTGCAGTCATTAAAGCAATAGGATCTACATCTTTTCCTTTCTTCTTCTTTTCTTGCTTTTCTTTCTTTGCCACAATCAGATTTTCTTCATTCAGGAGAATTTCAAACATTTCTTGAATTGGCATGATTGAAATCTTTGGATCGATACGAAGTCTGTGACATGCCTTTGTCCATTCAGGTTGAAGAGCGTTCAGAAACTTTAAGTTTGTTTCCAACGGGGACTTTTCCACACTAATCTTGTATAAATCATTTATCACAGCACAGAATCTATCAAAGACAGTCTTCAAATCCTCCCCACTCTTTGCTTTGAACTCCTCAAAACTGTTCATGTATCTCGTTTTTCGAAGTTGAGTAGCCACCACTGAGCCAAGCATGATTTTCTCCAAATGAGTCCACATGAGCTTTAGATTGTTCTTGTAACAATCTACACGATTGTATATGTGATTTGGCAAGGCAAGAATGAGATTAGACTTAGCAATTCTTTCTCCGTTGTACTTTAAAGATTCTTCTTCATTGTACTCATCAACTGGCTTTAGTATTGTGGATTGTTCAGTATTAGCAGTGGCTGGAATGATCTTGACAGGTCTCTCAAAAGGAGGATTGGTTAAAGCATGAACCATGTAATCCCCATTTTGTTGTCTCTCAAGAAAATTAATAAATCGGTCTCTCCATTGAGAATACTCATTCTCATTAATGAGCACAGGTGGACGTGTATCTGTCCCGAGAGACATCATCAACTCATTCTTATAGACTTGAGATTGAAGAGACATGCTGAGTAGTAGCAGAGAACTTTTCGGCTGAAGAAAATAAGAACCGAAAACCACGCTTTTCGGTTGATGATGAAACCGAAAACCAAACTTTTCGGTTGTAAAAGAAACCGAAAACTTAGCTTCTCGGTTGAAGAGGAAACCGAAATACTAAGATTAATACTGAAAAGATCGAAAACCCTTAGCCGAAAAGAACAAAAACCAGATGAATGAACCGAAAACCTTGAAGAACCGACAACCCTGATGAATAACCCGAAAAATCTTATGAATGAACCGAAAATCGATTCTGTCCAGTTTACGAACGAAGAAAATCACACAAGTCCAAAATATCTCAAAACACACTCACGGAATTCACTTAGAAACAGGTTCAAAAACCAAAACTAATCCAAATATAGATCAAATATCCAAATTCAGCAAGAATTCGTGAAGAACAGAGAACTCGAGAACTTTTCTGGAAAAATACAAAATTGACAAATTCGATTACAAAATGATCAAATCTTTGCACGAATCAAGAACAAAAAATGTTCTAAACTGAATTCCGAAGCAATAGAATTCAAATTCACTGAAAAATGCTCAGAAAGTCAACATAGATCTAGAGAAATGTCCAGAAAACGATTTTCTTGAAAAAAAATTCTGACGAATTAGAAAATCGATTGATCTGATTAAAATGAACTCTACTCTCAAATCTCTCAAAATCTAACCTGCTCTGATACCAATTGTGAACTCAAGATCTTAAGATTCTAGAGAGAGAAAGATAGAGAGAGAGAGAGAGAGAATGTGGAGCCAAAAATATATGATATGAAAATGTAGTCTGTTATTTTTAAAAACAACTAACACAAGGGTTTATATACCCTCAAAGTAAAATAAATACAAAGGTTACAACTAAAAATGATCTAACAACTGTGCTTGAAAATGTTGTACCAAAGCATTAAGAAATTGTAAATTAAGTAATTGGCTTTAATTAGTTGTAACTTGTGCTTAAAATGTTGTAATTAAGAGTTTTTTATGTCGTTTTTATAATATAGTATAGATATAGATATCTTATATATTTAATGTAGTAACTTAGGGATTTGCTTTGTTTTGCCTCTTTTCACTAACTTCGTTTCACATACTTTCGTTAACTACCCCATGTGCGTTGTACATATATCATTTTATATTTTATTTGAACGGCAAAAATACTTATATTACCAAATCAACCGGAAGGTTTACCAAACGATACAACAAGAGAATCAACAAGCAGGGACAAGTGCCAGAAACACATAAACCAAAACATTAAATAAATCAACTGAGACACGGGGCTAGCTACCGAGGAAAGTGATAACGGAGTTTGTGAGGAGCAAACCACCGCAGATGCAAAGCAATCGGAAATATCCGGATCGGTCTCCTGTACAGCCTCTCGATCATGTGCAGAAGTTGTCACCAACAGCAGCCTTGGACAGGACCGTGGCTCTCCCCTGTACAGCCTCTCGATCATGTGCAGATGCAGCCCCCAGAGAGCTCCAGAACGCACTCCATGTGCTGCAGCATTGCACCATAGGTACCAAGTTGTGCTCCCGTCGATCCGAAAAACAGCTACCTGTCTGTTCTCTCCTTCAGGACCGCTCATTCTTGACCCGAAGCTACTGTAGAAGACGCACTTTATCCAAAGTGAGGGTCCGATAACCACGTTACCCGATCACATGCTAAATTACAGTCCCTCTTTGTAATCCAACCAAACATTTTTAGTTGGAATTCAAAGAACTGGCTCGAGATCTTCCCTTCTTTCTTTTTAAACACCAAACTATTTCGGTTGACCCAAATGAGGTACACGACACACCAACTTAACGCTTCCCACCTTTGTACTCCTTTCGCATTGTCCCCCAATTGCGTCGCGACACCAAACAAATCGGTTACAGAATCGACCGAATCCACATTTACATTCCACCATCTCCCAACTTCTAGCCACAACTTTTTTACCTCTTCACAGCTTACCAATGCGTGGTCAATCGTCTCCACGCCAATACCGTATCTCATACATAGGTTAGAGTCTAGCTTTATACCCAATTTGTCCAAGACCACCGTCGTTGGGATCCTCCCTAATCTCACTCTCCACATGAAGATAGCGATTTTCTTGGGAACCGACTTAGGCCGCTTCGTCTCCTCTCCTACCATCCTGCCACTAGCCCTCCTATCTTCTAAGATTTTCCTTAGTTTTCTTACCGTGTACCTTTCATTAATGTCCAAACTCCACCGCGCCCGATCAATTTCTTCTCTTTTTGTAACACCCTCAGATCTGGCAAGAGCAACTAATCAAAATACTCGACCCATGAATCATCATCAAAACCACATATATCGTACGTCCGAAAACATGGACACTAGTTCGAATACTCACGCGACCGTAAACGAAAGGAATCTGACTACCAAACATGGGGGCGACATAATTCATTTAAACCTTAATATACGAGGAGGAAGATCCAATATTAAAGCCCTCATTTACTGTCGACCATAAAGAACCAATGACAATAAAATAAGACATCCTTATATTTAAAATGCTGATAGCCGACAACGGGGGAGACCTGTATCCGTTGAGGGTGGAGGCACACAAAAGTATGCCACCCGTGCAACGTTAATCGTATGACACCTCACGACATCACAGCGAGGTGTCCCTACGACTCCTTTAACAAGCATCACCCCAAGTCAGTTGACCTGAAGAACTCCATCACGAAGGCCCGACACACTTAAAGACTACCTCCCAGACATTATTTCAAGCGGCGGAGGTCCTAGCGCCTACTTCCCCGGTAGCACTAACAGACTTAACTCTCCTAGCGATCGCTTGTAAAGTTTCCGGTCATAAAACATGGGTACCAGAGTTTAACCCCGCAGTACCCAATTGACCACCCAAAACAGACTGACTTACGTGCCTATGGATCCAATGCAACACAGTCTAACATTACATGTCTAACCCGGAATGCATTCGAACATGTAACCAACACCAAAATGAAACAAGGTATATTAGTACGTACGTCATGATGGGGCTACTTGAGCCATTCAAAATCGGACAAGTGTCCTCAAGAGTCTTTTAAGTCGACACCGATCCAAAATGCTCAAAACTCCTTTTGTGACCAATGATTAACGACTCCCCAAAAGAATAACCAATTGACTCACTTCATGTAGACACACTCCCAAAATACGTGTGCAGACTCCAATGCAGTTTAAATTGGGACAAATTACTTTCCAAATGATTTTATTCCATTTACTTCTTCAAGACGACCCATAACACGAAATTACACATTTATCCAAAACAAACACTAAAATGCCTTTTTAACCAAATAATCTCACTTGTGCAATAAATCACCAAACACACCCATTTATGACTCATTTATCAAAATGCCCAAAAATCCCCAATATGGGTGTTTTACAAGTAGGGATGGCAAAAAAAACCGAAACCGACGGGGAAAACCGAAAACCGAACATTTCGGGTCGGGTTCGGGGACGGCTTATCGGGGACGGGGCGGGGATCGGAGATGTTATCGGGGATTTTAACGGGGATGGGGATGGGGATGGTGGTCACCGGCCCGGCCCGACCCGATATTATTATATATATATATATATATATTATATTTATATATTTCAAACATTGGGCTAACAATAACTAGATAGTAGATAGTAGATAGTAGATACCAATTAAAGCCCAAATCCATCCAAACCCAATCAAATTCCTAAAAGAGAAAAAAAAATTAAATCTAGTGATTACATTACATCGATTAGATTACCCTCAATTCTCAAATCCCTCAATCTCAAATCTCAGTATCTCTATTCTCTCACTTTCAGCCGACTTCTCAGTTTTCTTTTCAATTTCAAATCTCGCTACTCGCTAGTCGCTTCTCGGTCCTCACTACTCACTAATCGCCGCCTCGCCGATCGTGTTGTGGACCACGCCGAACTAGTCGCCGGTTGTGTTGTGGACCACGCCGAACTAGTCGCCGGTGTTGCTAGTCTGCTACTGCCTCGCGTCTCCGGTCGCCGCCTCGCCGGTGCTGCCTCGCCTCGCCGGTGCTGCCACACTAAGGTTTGTTTCGGTGTTTCCCTTTCTTTTCCCTTTCCAGTGAGTCCAAGTCTTTCTCCTTCATTTGTAACTTTGTTTAGTGTTACTGTAGCATCAATAAGTCCTGAATTAACTAGTCTGTCCAATTCTTTCTCTTTCATTTGTAACTTTGTGTGATTTGAAATATGAGATTCTTACCATTTACTGATTTCGGTTTCGGGTTTCGGGTTCGGGTTTCGGGTATTACCAACGGGTAACGGTGATTTTTTAGCCTTAACGGGTTCCCCAATGGGGATCGGGGAAACCGCGGGGACCCGATGGGGATCCCCGATAAGATCCCCGACGGGGATCGGGACAGTTTCGGGGACCATTTTGCTTATCGGTTTCGGGGACGGGGATACCAATCCCCGGCCCGAAACCGGCCCGTTGCCATTCCTATTTACAAGGTTTATAAAACCAAACTTCTCAAATAACCAAAACCAATCAAATAACTCCACAAATGATAATTTCATGTTAAACACATAAATACTTTAAAATAAACATTTTGGCATCTACAACGTTTTCACAAATCAACTTGAACTCACCTTGCTAGGTTAAGTTAATCTAGATTTCAAACCCAAATCCTTAGCCTCCAAGAACGAAGCGTTCACCATCAATAAATCATCTTCAACAATAATCTAGGTTTCCAAACAACCCCTTCCTTCGAGTCTAGAATAAACCATTAACAAGAAACCCTTTAGATCTACAAAGATACTTATACTAAAACTTGGAACATTCAAAGGATTTACCTTAACCGAACTTAAAGCTTTCCAATCCACCATTCCAACGAAATCTTCAATTTTAACGAAGCCAAGCCTCATGCCACCATAACCTTGACATCCCTATGGTTGATTCACATCAAGGTGCCCCAGATCAGTTCTTGAGCACCCAAATTCGTCCCAAAGAAGAGAGAAATGGAGTGTGGGAGTAGAATGAGAGAAAACCCTAGAAATTTGGGTTTTAATCGATTAGATCAATCCCGCAGCCTTGGCCGCGACCTCCAAGCCACGGGCCAAACCGCGCGTGTCCCTAAGTCACGGATCATAGTTACTTACGCGGGCTTATCCGCGGCCTGGAAGCCGCGGGCCAAGCTACGCATGTCCCTATTGTGCCTCCTCACGTATTGCATTAAACCGCTCCCCGACCGTTCCCTCGGCCGGTCGCTGACCGTTCCCTCGGTCGATCATTAACTATTCTTTAGGAAATTACGGGTGTTACATTATTAGACATTAGAAATATAAAGGAAAGAAGATGATTAGTACGTCATAATCAAGCATTACACAATTTGTATAGTTCCAATTCTTCCCAGATTCTCCACATGATCCAATATAGTTCCCGAAGTCCCAATGACTCAGAGATAAAAATACACAAAATAAAACTTTATAGATTATATAGATGAGATTATAGGCAAAAATGAATCCTAATACTTACAGCCTAAGGACGATCTCAGACAACTTTATAAAGAGATAAAGTTTCTACTGGTATCTCATCCCCTGTGAAAAATAAGTAAATAGCCAACAACCCTTTTTGCTCTTTGTGCATTAGAAAACTCACAATAAACAGTTAGAAGTTAACTTGTAAGCTAAGAACATTAACTTGATTTTGTCAAGCTAAGAACAGTAACAAATACAGTAATGATGAAAACTTAATTCAAATATTAACAACTAAATCAAATGCATAAATCAATTCTATTTCATCACTGGGATCGTTTCATTCTGTGCATGCTTTGGAATGAATTTTCACATCTTATAGGAACAAATATGTTGTAACTAAAAGACTTCCATGAGACCAAAAATATAAACAACACGAAACTAGATGTCGAGAACTAGGTTCATCAAAGCACAAGAGCTACAACCCAATAAAAAGGGGCGCATATCCAACCATATTTCTGAAGAAAGGAAAGACTAAAATGACATTCATAAGACACCATTCTTTGAAATGAAATAAAAAATAGAAAACACAGGTAGTAGTGAATGCAACACTCTGAAAAATCTAAAAGATTTCAAAAACAATAAAAATTTTAAGAAACACATTTATATCGAGGTAAATTATGTTAAAGGAGCATCGATAGTTGTTTACCATATGATTTTGATTGCCCCTCCAAAACAAGCTTCACATCCCCGAACTTTATTGAATTAAATGTGAAGAGACAGAAGAGTGTGAGAGTCTAGGACTAACTTTATCTACCCCTTCCTACAACAAAACAACAACAACAACAACAACAAAAATGCTCATTCAACGTTGGATTACCAGTCCAAGAAGATGAGGCGCTTCCACTAGGGGAAGACGCCTGCCTAAATAGTTGATATGGTTGTTCCCGCACGGTTGTGGTGGTGATAAAATACGGGATTTTGTTAGGAGGTAAAAAGTTGGCCGACGGTGAAGCGGCCGGAAATGGTAATGGTTTATTTTTTGGCGAGATAACGATTACAGTTAGCCTCCGACCTTCATCACATTTGGATTTATTACCACTGATGAAGTTAAAAGGTTTTGAACGGTTCAAAATGATATAAGAATTGTCCCCGGTGAGAGTAGTGATGGGGTTTCCCTTGTTGCAGATTATCATAATCGCCATTGTTGACCTCCAAAACAGAATCCAACACACCATTGTACTTGGAATCTGCAAATCAATATCTGAATTCTAAAAAAAACAAAAACCCAAATCAAGAAATGAAGAAATTAAAGGGGTTAAATTCATACGGACAACATCATTAATGATAAACCTCAATCTGTGTTGTAATATAAAATATATTACATATGCTACACAGGATTAAATACAAAAAAGGCCAAGAATTAGCACTTAAGTTTTGGTTACTTAACCTCCATCTTCTCATCTCCAAGACTTAGTCACTAAGTTATATAACTTAGTCCCTACTTCTCCCACTAGTATAAATAGAATACATCCCCTTCATTATTTATCATCCCTTTCTTAAGCTTATCTAACTAAACACCAAATACTCTCCCTATTATACTCTTTCAATATACTTAGTTTATATGAGGTCGAGAGTGTTCTTGATATTCGGTGGTGTTCATGAAGTTTTAGTTAGGCGATCGTGGATCTCAAGATCCTTGTACAAGCACTTTGTAATCTTCCTTGGTTGGTAATAATATTCTTGCTCTCTCTCTCTCTTTGGTGGATGTACACTTATAGTGGAACCACATTAAATCTTGGTGTTATTTGTTTTGAACTTGCTATAATTATAGATAATAACGTTTTTTGTTATTATCTATATTTTCGTGGGTTTATTATTCTACGTTAGAGAATTATTATGCAACATCAATATTATTGTTATCCGCATTCGTTGTTGGGTTAATTGTGCACTTGAATTTCTAGCCGTTTGGGACCTTAGAAATCACTCGCTAGCATTTGCATTTGTGAGGCACAATGTTACCTAACAATTGGTATCAAAGCTTCGGACCTAGATTTGGGTTTTTATAGAAAATATACATAAACCAGTTTGCACATTTTTTTCCTCTATGTCTGACATAGAAAACCCATTTGGTGCCGGTTCCTCAAACCAAACCTAAAAATCGTACCAAGAAGGTACATTTAATTTGTCTGGGGCTGGGATTCGTATACAGACTTGGAATAGGGACGGTGACTTTGGTAAGTGGCAGTTCACAACATCTGCTGCACTTAGGAAAAATGGAGTCCATCCCGTAGTATTTGCTAAAGACGAGTTAGACCCTAACATGTATGAACTTAAGGCTAAAGAAATGGAAGCATGGGAATTTACTACTTTGTAGGTGGCTATGGGAGAAAATGTTATATATGAGATTGTGTCTGAAAAGACAGCTGCAGGTATTTAGAGCAAGCTTGAGAATTTATATCTCAAGAAAACTTTGACCAACGAATTGTTACTGATGCGATCGTGTCTCTTCTTCAAAATGAAGGAAGTCACAACCATTAAAGCTCATATGACCGAATTTGAAGATATTATTATGAAGTTGAAGGCAACAAATGCGCTTTTTGCTAAAGATGAAGAAGCACTTGCTATGATCCTGTGTTATTCACTTTTCGATAAATAATCCCAATTCACTAATAGTTTTATTTATGGAAGATATACTCTTTCTTTGTCTGATGTGAAAACAGGAATGATTTCTAAAGATCAAAGAATTCAAATGAGGATCGATAACAATCCCAGGGAGAACAATTACAGTCAAGGTCTATTTGCTGATAGAGGCCAAGACGATCAACAGTCTTCAAGAGGAAGAAACCGTGGGCGCTCTCGGTCCCATCGACCTGTTTCTCGTGGGAAATCAAAGACACGTGGAAACTATAACTATTTCTACAAGCCAGTTCATTGGGTGAAATATTGTCCGAGTCTAAAAAACAAAGACAAAGACAACGCTGAGTCATCAACTGTTGCAGCCAAAAAGGAGCAAGATGGATTCTCTGCCACAGTTACACCACCGCAAGGTGACAGGCGATGGGTGCTAGATACCGGTGCATTTTTCCATATGACACCATTCCTGGATTGTTTCTTTACCTTCGAAAAAGTTGAAGCTAACAGTATTTTTATGGGAAACAGTACTTCGTGTGTTACTAAGGGTATCGGTACTGTGCAGATCAAGATGTTCGATGGGTGTATTCGGACATTGAATAATGTCAAGTTTGTTTCATCCATGACTCGTTCCTTGATCTCTGTTGGACAACTGTCCAAATTGGGTTGCAATTCGGATTGAAGACGGGAGTTTGAGCATCTCTCGAGGGAGTATTATCGTGATGAAAAGCGAACAGGCGGAAAATAACCTTTTCCACTTGATTGGCGAAACTATTTATTCTAAATCGTGTATGGCCGAAAGCTCAAAGAATCTCTATGTTACTCGCTTATGGCATCTTCATTTGGGCCACACATCCGAGAAGAATTTGGAGATTTTGCGCAAGCAAAAACTCATTAAAGTCATCGTACTTGCTAGCCTTGAGTTTTGTTCCAGATGTGTCAAAGGAAAGCAGACGTATATTTCATTTGGTGTTGGAAAACACAACACTAAAGGAATCATCGATTATGTTCATACAGATGTTTGGGGACCATCCAATACTCCATCCCTCAGTGGAGGTAAATATTTTGTTTCGTTTATTGATGATTTCTCACATAAGCTTTGGGTGTATGTGTTGAATTTAAAGTCAGATGTCTTTGATATGTTCAAGACTTGGTTGGAATGAGTAGAGGTCGAGACTTGCAAGAAGTTGAAAGTGTTGAGACCTGACAATGGTGGAGAATTTACTAGTGGTAACTTCAAAGACTTTTGTTCGCGTAAAGGCATCCACTGTGACTACACCACACCTGGCGACCCTCAATCTAATGGGATTGTCGAGCGGATGAATAGGACTTTGCTTGAAAAGGTCCGATGTATGTTGTCGACATCAGGCTTCCCCAAATCTTTCTGGGTCGAAGCACTTTACACTGCGGTGCACATTATTAACAATTTACCATGTTCGGCCATCGGGGGAAAGATTCCGGAAGAGGTTTGGAGAGGTAAAAGAAACATCTGTCTGAAATACATACGTGTATTTGGTTGTCCTGTTTATTTTCATGTTTCAGGCCAGGATAAGCTGAATCCTAAAGCCACCAAAGGATTCTTGCTCGACTATACATATAGTATCAAGGGTTACCGAATCTGGAACCCCTTGACTCGTAAAGTGATTCATCCTCTACATGTCACATTTGATGAATAAGTCCTGTTGAAGTCAAAGGATCCTCATTCCTCTTAAGATTCGGAAGTCGTTACTACTGTTGCTCCTACTGCCGATGATATGGAGTCAGTAGACAGTCCTTATATTCCCAGTTCATCCACTCATGATATTAGCTCAGAATCACCCGTTAATGTTCAAGAAGTCATTCCGCCATTGACTTCTACTAGTGATTCTGAAGAAGAGATTCTGAATGATGGTGGAGATGATGGCGATACAATCCCAGTTATTGCACCTACCAGGCAT
This sequence comes from Arctium lappa, assembly GCA_023525745.1. Taxonomy (NCBI): domain Eukaryota; kingdom Viridiplantae; phylum Streptophyta; class Magnoliopsida; order Asterales; family Asteraceae; genus Arctium; species Arctium lappa. Next base: position 56,466,227 of record CM042062.1, on the reverse strand, counting down.
ATTCAAAGAACTATTCGTCCGCCTAACAGGTATGGAGATTGGGATTTTGCTAACATGAGTTTTATAGATGAGCTGAAGTTTGCTTTGCATGTAGGGCAAGATGAGCCGCTTGATATAAATGAGGCGTTGACCTAGACCCACAATTTTAAATGGCTTGGAGCCATGCAAGAAGAGATGGAAGCTCTCTTGAAGAACATCACTTGGGACTTATGTCCATTGTCGAATGGCGGCCGTTATATTGGTTGCATGTGGGTTTTCAAAGTCAAATATGACAATCGGTACAAGGCTCGTCTCGTTGCTAAAGGCTTTGCACAACAGAAAGGTATCGAGTATGATGATATTTTTGGTCCTGTTGTACGTTATACATCTATTCGAGTTCTTTTAGCGATCGTGGCTACTCACGATTTGGAGCTAGAATAGTTAAATGTGAAGATCACCTTCCTACACGGAAACTTAGAGGAAACTATCTATATGAAGCAACCTGATGGTTTCGTTATCCCTTTATGGACTTAAACAATCGCCTCGTCAGTGATATAAGAAGTTTGATTTATTCATGCTCAATCTGGGATTTGAGCGAAGTGAAAAGGACGCTTGTGTCTATCATAGACAAAACGGTGGTGTTTTTACTTATTTACTTCTTTATGTAGATGACATGCTTATAGCTTGCAGGGACCGGTTAGAGATCAAACATCTGAAAGATAAGTTGATTTCAGAATTTGAAATGAAAGATCTTGGCTCGACGCAGAAGATTTTGGGCATGTAAATTGTGTGGGACAGAAAGTCCCGAACACTTAGATTGACACAACGCGTGTATATCCAAAAGATATTGAAGCGGTTCAATCTTGATGGTGCCAAGACATCTAACACTCTGCTACCGAAGCATATCAAGATTACAAGTAAAGATTGTCCGGAGGATGACAAGGGAAAGGCCGAAATGTCAAAGGTTCCGTATGCTAGTGCAGTCGGGAGTCTTATGTATGCCATGGTGTGTACTCGTCTCGATCTTACACATTGCGTTGGAGTGGTGAGTCGGTTTCTCGCAAATCCGGGTCGATCACATTGGTCGATCACATTGGGCAGTCGTTAAAACGTCATTATGGTATTTGAAGGGAACCGAGACACATGGTCTTATATTTGGTTTGCACAATGACTGTGAAATTGTTGGATTTTGTGATTCTGACTATGCAGGTGATCGAGTTGGTTGGAGATCCACATTTGGTTATGTATTTACCCTTGGGTGGAACAACCGTCAATTGGAGATCACGTTTATAACCCATTGTTGGATTGTTAACCATAGAAGCCGAACTTGTCGTGGCGGTTGAGTCTACAAAAGAAGTGGTCCATTTAAAAGAATTGATGAATGGCCTAGGCTTCAAGCAACCTTCCGTGTGCATTTTCTGTGATAATCATAGTGTCATCCATTTGGCAACTAATTTGGCTTTCAAATCCCGGACAAAGCACATAAATGTGTGTGATTCATATCTTGTGAGATTACATGAAGCGAAGATTGTCTATTTGAAGAAAGTCCTGACAGATCATAATGCCGCTGATATGTTCACTAAGTCGCTACCGCCAGCTAAGTTTGAGCAATGCTCAAACTTGATCCAGCTCTGTTTGTGTTAGTACCGTTAGGCACTTTGCTAGAGAGAGAGAGAGAGAGAGAGAGGATATTACCACAGGTGACAAAATGACAACTTTAAAATAATTACTTTGTTAAGTGCTTAGAGCTTTGCTTATGCTCTACCTTGTTTAGTAGATTGTGCATTTGAGGTTATTTGTTTGCTTGTAACTTTGTCGGGTGATGGCCATGTCGAAACTCGTCACGGTTGGGATGCAATTTTGCTACCCCATGCCAATTTACTTTGCTATCTACTTGTGATGATCAACCGTTGGGAGAACTCACGTTCGTTGGATTGGGATTCGTTTCGCTATCGAGAATCTTGTGCATCATGGTGGAGTGTTGTAATATAAAATATATTACATATGCTACATAAGATTAAATAAAAAAAGGCCAAGACTTAGCCCTTAAGTTTTGGTTACTTAACCTCCATCTTCTCATCTCCAACACCTAGTCACTAAGTTATATAACTTAGTCCCTACTTCTCCCTCTAGTATAAATAGAAACCATTCCCTTCATTATTTATCATCCCTTTCTTAAGCTTCTCTAGCTAAACACCAAATACTCTCCCTAGTATATTCTTTCAATATACTTAGTTTATGTGAGGTCGAGAGTGTTCTTGATATTCAGTGGTGTTCATGAAGTTTTAGTTAGGCGATCGTGGATCTCAAGATCCTTGTACAAACACTATGTAATCTTCCTTGGTTGGTAATAATATTCTTGCTCTCTCTCTCTTTGATGGATCTACACTATCACACCGATAGTGGAACCACATTAAATCCCGATGTTATTTTTTTTGAACTTGCTATAATTATAGATAATAACGTTTTTTGTTACCATCTATATTTTCGTGGGTTTATTATTCTACGTTAGAGAATTATTGTGCAACATATAGATTATTGTTATCCGCATTCGTTGTTGGGTTAATTGTGCACTTGGATTTCTACCCGTTTACGGCCTTAGAAATCACTCACTAGTATTTGCATTTGTGAGGCACAATTTTACCTAACAATCTGTCCAACCATCTTTGTCGTCGACGTTGAAGACGTAAACACATGAAGAAGAAGAAGATAAAAGGTGTGAATGAGATCTAGAGAAGAAAACCGGAAAAGAAATCCGAGGAAGACTTATTATAAATTCATTGAATGAACAATTGAAAAAAATAAATCTTTCTGTGAGATTCCAGGTATTCTATAGTTCTTTCCCGCGTCAATTGCCAATTCTTGGTCATTGAGATTCATGGGGCTGCTCTACTTACTGGGAATGGGATCCCGTAAAAGGGCACATGACGAATGGGACCCCCGCCAATGGCATATGAGATGTGGATGATGGAGCAGGTTCGCGTAACTGCGAGACGATTAGGTTCGTTCGTGACGCTTCTGGGTGGTGCCCCGGATCCCTACGAGCAGAGGATGATCAAATCCGCTACGCCCACCCTCCGCCCTACTTTCGACCTATTTCCAGCACCTTTTGCAGATAGATAAACTTCTAGTCTTGTCTAGGTTTATGGAAGAAAGGTTTATTCTTTGAATCCGATGGTTACTTTTTTTTCCACTACTATCGTCTGGACTTGGTGCAACAAGAAGAGAATTAGCAGAATAGGAAAAAGAATTTCTTATTCTCATCTACCTCTACTTCACTCGAATCCCTAAGAGTGATGTGGAGAGATGAAAGTGTGGGTGCCCACAGTGGCGACTCCACCGGGGGTAGAAAATACTCCAATGTGTCCATGGCTATTTCCAAACAAAGACCCAATTCAATGAGTTTGACCAGCACACAAGAAGCGATAGTGAAATATTTTGGAAAAAGGGGCAGGAATGTTTTAGGGAACAAGAGCCAGAAAGTTTCATTCACTCATTTTACACAAAAAAATTATAACTTTTATGAGATTGATTTTTGACTTTTTGAAAGTGGCGGATGGTAATTTGGTTTTATTTGATGAAGGAATTGTTCTTTTAATGAAAGAAGACATAAAATGATAAAAGATATATTATGTAATTTATTTTTATTTTAATGAAGAAGTATTTTTTAATAAAGTAATTTTCAATAAAGAAGTATTTAATAAAAATGATGATGAATTTTTATGTTGTAAACTAAAATTCAATGATTATCATGCATTAATTTGAAGGTGTTTATGGGGAGGGGTGTCTAAAAAAATTGTTGGACCATTCAAACCAGTTGAACCAAGTTAAATCGGATCGTTTTTAGCGGTTTAAGCGGTCTGACAGTTCGGTCTGGTTCGAAAAATAGTCAAACCACTCGGTCTGGTCCAGTTTGCTGTTTGTACTTTTTTTAGTGGTTTGGACCAAACAGACCGCTAAAATATACATGTATTATTATATTTAGTTTTCATGTTTATGCGGAACTATTATGACCCAAATTGAAGAAAAAAATCCGTTCAAGTCATATTCCAAGTTGGTGGACTTGCTTAACTCTTTTTTTCAGCTTGCTCAACGTTTTTTTAATTTTGAAGATAAATGTTTTTTATAATTTGATGTAATGGGTTGTAAATGAAGGATCGTGTGAGAAAAATAAAGCGTAATGAGAGATCTGGACCCTTGATCACTTTTAATCTTACCTCCACCACATTGAGCACTTCTTGACGAAATTGATCTGATGTATCTCAGTGCATTTCATTGATGTTGATCTTCAATTAGGATTGATCAAAGGGTGGACATCGTTTCTTATCCTTCTCACCATAACTTCCCTTTTAACTGGAACCCAACCCATGGGTTTTATTGTTGATCGTATCTGGTTGTATAGAGTTTTGTTGGGTTGTAACATGCCGTATTGGGTGGCTATGAGTTCTAATGTGTTATTGTCGGACTATAACAGGATATATTGGGTTTTGAGTTGTAGTGGATAGTATTGTGTCATAATTGGTTATGTTGGATTGTAATGGGTGGTAATGTTTGCAACGAGAAGATATATGGTTTTGTTGGGTTGCAATGAGTCATAATTAGTTACGTTGGGTTGTAATGTGTCGTATTCGGTTTATTGTGTTGTAATAAGTTATATTAGGTTCTATTGGACCGTAAGGGTCCGTATTAGGTTCATGGTTAGAATGGGTTGTTCTTTTGTTCTATTGGTTAGTAATTAGTCGCATTGGGTTATGATGGTTATAATGAATAGTAATGGGTATTAGCTAGTGTTGTGTCATGTTAATAAAATTAAAATGTCTTTGCCAGTGAGTTTAAAAAATCCTTCAACAAAAATGCAAGTAAAAAATTATTAATAAAATTAAAATATTTTTGCCCTTGAGTTTGTGAAGTTCACAAGTAATATTGTCGTTAAAATAATTTTGTCCAAGGGCTTGGGAAGCGGTAATAGAAGTATAAAGAAATATATTAATGAAACTAAAATACTTTTGACGACGGATTTGGAAAATATCGCTGGCAAAAGTATAAGTGAAAAAACTTTTAATAATATAAACGTACTTTTGTCAACAAGTTCGGGAAGTCTGTCGGCAAAACTCTAAGTGAAAACAAAAATATTAATTACAATAAAATATCTTTGTTGACGAGTTAGTGAAATCCGTTGTTAAAAATGTCGCTAACAATATTATAATATTAAAAATACTTTTGACAACGGGTGTGAAAGTCCGTCGGTAGAAATAACTTTTACCGGTGGCTTAGAAGAAAATCTCTGGTAAAAGGTTATTTTTGCCGAAAACATTTTCATTCGGCGAAAAGTTCCACTTTTACCGACGGCTTTCGTCTTGGTCGCCGGCAAAAATAACTTTTACCCGTGACTTAGAATAAAACCTCCGGTAAAAGTTTATTTTTGCCGGCAACATTATTTTTTGGCGAAAAATTCAACTTTATCGACGGCTTTCGTCTAGGTCGCCGGTAAAAATAACTTTTACCGGTGACTTACAAGAAAACCTCCGATAAAAGTTTATTTTTGCCGGCAACATTTTCTTTCGGTTTCGGAAAAAAGTTTAACTGTTACCGACGAATTTCCGAAACCCGGCGGCAAAAGTGTCATTTCTTGTAGTGAAAACAGTTTGGTCTTACATGATCTCAAGTCTGTTATAGTAAGTTTATAAGACGTTTTTGGACGTCATAACGATTTTTTTTGGACATTTTTATAAATTAAAAAAAACGTTGTATTAACTATTTTATAAGACATGATTTGAAAAAAAATGTCTTAAAAAAAGTGTCTTCTAAAAAGTTGGGTAGGACATTTTTCTTATAAAATAAATAATGCAACACTTTGTATTAAAAAAATGTTAAAAAACTTTTAAGACTCCCAAAAAAGTCTTATAAGTTTATTATAACGCCTTTAAATAGAATTCTTTATTTTTTTATTCTAAAAATTAAATTTTATAAAACAGTGTATTAAAACACTTAAAAATTAATATGGACATATAGACCTAATTATGTTGTAGTGTCAAAGAATTTGACATTAGCTATCATTAACGAACTTTCAAATATACCATTAAATAAAATTTAATTGAATAAAATAACATTTTTTAATATAAAAAATAAAAAATTTAAATGTAATTAAATGATAAAATATCAAGATAGGCAACACCAAATCTCGAAGCCCTTTTATTTTTTTTTTTCTTTTTCTATTTTTTGTCACGTTTTGTGGAAATTATTGCAATGAATGTTATCCGACCCTACCAGAAATAATTAAATGTCGCATGTGATGAATATGACCCTTTTCTTTATTCTTTATTTCATTTCTCAGTCGGATAAGTGATCATGCATTCAATTTTCAATATTGCTTTAATAAATGATTTGGTTTATGTGATTTTTAGATTTTCTTGGTTTTAGTCTTTATAATTTGTTTATTGCAAAAACCCTATGGTTTGTATTTTTGCTTTGTTTTGCCTCTTTTCACTAACTTCGTTTCCCATACTTTCGTTAACTACCCCATGTGTGTACATTGTACATATATCATTTTATATTTTTTTTGAACGGCAAAAATACTTATACTACCAAATCAACCGGAAGGTTTACCAAACGATACAACAAGAGAATCAACAAGCAGGGACAAGTGCCAGAAACACATAAACCGAAACAATAAATAAATCAACCGAGACACGGGGCTAGCTACACTACAAGAAAAATGACCTTCAGGGAAGGTTTTGTTTTGTATTTAAAAGTCTTAAAAGCTTCTCTAAAACCTTTAGAGAAGCTTTTCAATTCCGTCAACAAGCTTCTCTATATAACGGTAGCTAAAGATTTTAGGGAGGGTTTTCAAATGGTGCATTTTTGTTAGCTTTTAGAGACGCTTTTTTGGGGCTTTAGATACACTTTCAAAACTTCTCTAAAGGTTAGTCAACTTATTTTAAGAAGCTTCTCTAAAAGTGTTTATTAGTGACGCTTTTTAAGTATTTGTGACGGTTTAAAAGCGTTACTAAAAAATACTTTTAGAGAAGGTATATGGAAAACCTTCTCTAAAGATATTAATTGGCTTTAGTGACAATTTTTAAAATCCTTCTCTAAAGGTCCCCATTTAGTTACACTCCCAAGACCTTCTCTAAAATTAATCTTTAGATACACAAACTCAAAACCTTCTCTAAAATTAATCTTTAGATACACAAACTCAAAACTTTGTCTAAAAGTTATCTTTAGTTACACTTTTAGAAAAACAATTCCTTCTCTAAAGAGTGAATTTTATTTTAATTTCATCCACATTTTTGCCGGATATTTATATATAATTATATACCATAATAAAATGAAACAAATAAATAATATTAATATTAATAAGAACAACTTCATAAAAATCACAAAACAATAAAATTTCATAGATTTTATCTTATAAAAGACAAGAACTCTTTTAAAACAAACACTAAAGTTCAATTTCAATTCGTTCATCCATCCAAATTTATCCAAAAAAAATCATATTAGAATGTTTATTGCACAAGCCTCAGAACCATGGTCATGAACATTTAGGAAAGGTGAAAAACTCGAAAGCGGTTGGCCAGATACAATGACCTCACCATTTGGCGCAGCTCAGCCACTTCATCCTTCATATCATACCTCTAATAAATCAAAGAATTCAATCTGAAACAAGATAAAATGATTTCATAAAATGAGCATCAAATAGATCTAATAAATCCGATTTAATTGTATAAAATTTGACATAACCCCACAAGGTTAAGGTTTGAACCCTCTTTGATTTATGAAAATATAACAAAATTGGACAAAGAAACTCAAAGAATCACCGTAAAATTTGATTATGGTTACCTGAAAGAGCACTTCAAAGCTTTTCTCTTGTCTCTTTCATCATGCAAATCCAATTTCAGAATGAACTTCTGGAATCAAAAATTCAAAAAATGAGTCAAAGCTATGAAACTATAAAATGGTTTTACAAAGATTAGCATGGTCCAAAAGTGTTTCAGAAATCAAAAAGTGCTCCCAAAAGTTTAAAAATAGAGGAAACAGAAAGATATTTACTAATGTTCTGAAAACAGATCTAAGCTACAGCAGACCCTTCACCAACAAGCTTATTTTCAAGAAAGCTGCAAGTTCAAGAATCATCCAACATTGTTACATTTCCTAACATAAAGATTTACAGGTGTATGTTGAATTTCCAACAATGTCAAATAATTTCAATACTTCACTCTTGTTTCAAGACCACCACAATGCGTCCATGGTATTAATTGCATACGTACCTATTAAGTACTTCAAATTCTAAATTACTTACTCAAGTTATCACATACGCTCTTTGTTTTGGAATAGGCTACCTTGTCACGAAATTGTTCATATAAATATTATGGATATATTCTTCAAAGAGTTTCTCTTCATCTGGTCTGCATAAAGGTTTCCAGAGTGGTTAGAATCATAAGAAATAAATAAAATAAAGAAACACCTATTATTTGTTGATGAACATTGTTCACTACAAGAAATAAATGGACCATGGAAACAAGCAATCATATGTAAACTACAATTAGAATTACAGAAATCGACATTCCGCATGATTATGACCCCACAATTCTTCTTGAAGACTAAGCTTTTCAACTTCATCAACACCACTTGATTTAAGCTTTTCAACTTCATCAACACCACTTTGATTTATTTTTCTGCAACTAACTTCAACTTTCTCCTTTACCCTAACACTATCATTTGATGTGTTCCTTCGTCGATGTTTGTTCTTTCCAACACAATTTTTTCACACCTAAAGAAACTGTTAATTTTCACAAGCAGTATTTGATACTAAAAAGATGAGATTTAAAAAAAAGTGTGTAAATCTTTATGATCAAAGAGTGGTAAAATACCATCACTGGAATTCATCTTCTGCAATTGCTCTAAATCTCTGCACTCTGTAATGCAAACAAGTAAAGCAACATGATTCTAACAAAGTTAAGGGAGTTCTAAGTAACCAAAAGAGTGTGTACATGAAGTAATAGGAACAAGAAAAAAACATCAAATACAGATATATAAATTATCAAGAAATTCATTTCATACCAGTATGGTTTTCAAAATCAGCAACGACAATTGGTTTCACTTTGTCGCCAGTCTCTTCAGTATCATTTGATGTCTTCTTTCGTCTTTTGAGTCTGTTTTTTGGAACATTTTGGTCTTAACCCCTAAAAAGAAACGTCTTACGACAGTTAATTTCACAAGCAACATTCGATACTAAAAAGATGAGATCAAAAAAGAGATTGCAAATCTTTTGCTTTTCTAGCTCTTCAAATGTTGCCTTCTCAGCCTAGAACAGAAGGAAGATCATAATGAGTAGGAGAAAATGCCGCTAACAGAAACAAGTACTAATAAATTAATGAATATTGAAGTAACATACATATTTTTGTTTGCCCCAAGTTTCTGCTGCTAATTGTTTGGCACATTCAGGATTATCACATATCAAGACATTGTCAAATATTATTACTTTTCATATATAGACCATGAATGAACAATGGTAACATCACTAATAGAAGGAGACTTACGTCAAATACAAACATGTTCTCCTTGTAATTTGCAGCATGACATTTAGAAAGGTATAAAATTTGCAAGGAAGACCAAAGGGTCAATGGCCCAAAGGTCTCCAAGTGTGTGTGAGTATCTGTCGTATATACTTTCAAATTTGCCAAAAAGCAAATGTACCTTTTGGGATCTCAATTGGGCCTTCAGCAACTCCCTTCTCTAATCTTCAGCAAATTAATGTCAAGCACATTCAGTCGTGTTGAAACCCACGTTCTTGGAAGATTGGCACATCGAGTCTAGTTGACAGAAAGTACTTTGGTGGGATTTACACGCCCGATTATGATCTCAGATGAATGAGAGAAAACTATAAGGTGATGTATAAATTTTAGATCTAATGAAAGATAAGGTACATTCCTCTAATTGTTTTGATACTCACCAGGAGTCGAGAAAAGGCTATTGGCATATTCCTATTACTTCAGAACAAGATTCTGAAGAGGAGAGAGTGTGGCTATGTGTTACACGTGATACTTCTAATAAAGCTCGCCAAGAATGTATTAGTGTAGCCAAAGGTAAATGTTAAGTTTGATTTTGTGTCATTTATTGGTCAAAACAGGAGGTAAGAACCAGATTTCATCTTGTTCATTTTCTTGGTTGGGCTAATTTATGAAACGACTAACAAGCTTGGTACTTGTTCACTAGAATTGGGAGGAAAGGGACTTACAGGGTCTGATTCTGGAACTTAAGCACGGTCGAAGGATGGCAGCCATGAGAGCTATAAGTAGACACCTCAAGAAATCAATGGAGATCTAAAAGAAGCTCTTTTGCCATCTCTTTCTGTAAATCAAAATACAATTTTGACACAAATCACCTCAACAGAGAAGCATGGTGATTGTGTTATAGATTTTCAAAACCATTCAAAAATCACCATTTACTACAATATATATTGTGATGCCACAAAGTCAAACTTGTGTCACTCATGATAAATGATCTAAAGCAACCGAACACATCTTCTTCAATATTTGAAATACAACAATCACCCACAGTTGTGTACAAACTTTGTTAATAGACGTTATACAATGCATAATTTTGATCTTGTTCCATGCTTTCCAGCATCATATCATAAAGCAGGTTATTTGGATGATTTGGCTATAAGAACAAATACATCATTCACCAGACCCAGAAGCAAAGGATCTTTGCCATATGCAATAACTAGTTATTTTCTGGTAATTATTCAAAGCTTATTTGATACTGCCCAAAGAAAAATTCACTTCAACATTTACAGAGGATTTAAAGACAATGTTTTGGACAAGTTTACCATAATTAAACACAATTCTAGAAATTGAAATTGTGAGGATATGTTGAAACACATTACATCACTCTTTAAAAGAGCCCTTTAAGAAGAGAAAAGAGGTTCCAACATATATTGAGAAAGAAAAGAGGTTCCAACAGACAATAATATAAAAATGAAGCTTGTCAAATAACAAGTGCAAAACAAGAATATGCTTCTGGGTTAAAGTCACCAATGTGGCAGGTTTCAACAATTTAGCTTAGATGACTTGTACTTCTTCAATTTTTCGTTGTAGTACATACATGCTACATATATATTATAGAGATAGAGAATAATAAAATAATTGAAAACATATATCTTTTAAAGGCTAAACGGTAGATTGTTAAGTAAAGAACAATCAAGACCTGATAATAAAGATACCCTCCAAAACTCCATTTTATTTTGAAACTCTACAATGAAAACTTCTTTATTCCTTACCTTTTAATTACAAAGAGTGAACTATTAACCCATCAGACCCATGTTTACCGCCCCAGTAAAAGAAAAGAAAAAAAATTCAATCCCATTTTTATGATCTCAGGTCATTTGATCTGATTGATGAACTTCGACACCATATATTCACAAAAGGTAGGACTTCAAATAATAGAGGCACCAAGTTAAGTTTCTGATATAGGAAGGAATGGTCCATGAGAAATAGGTGAAAAGAACTCGAGTGTCGAGTTTAGTAACCCAATTGGTGTGGGTGTGTATCAAAATAAATTAACCCACTTACCTCTGAAGGTCCTAACTAAATGAATGAAAAGAAATTAACCCCCTTACCCATTTAAATATGTAGCTAGATACCTTGAAATACATTCTAGTAAGCTTTGGTTGGACAGGGCTTAATATTTAAGTAATAAGGCTTACAATAATGTTTAAAATCTTCTCAATTAGATAATTTGCACCCTACAACCAATACGTTGTGCATATGATCTAGAGGTTCAATTGATTTGGTCAAGAAAGAAATTAAAAATTCATTAAAACAAAAAAAAATCAAGATTGGTTCAACTCTAATCTAGAGACTTGATAAACAGGAGCAATCATGTATACTTGTTATTTAGATAATCCAGTTAACATATAGCTTATCTGCAAAAAAAAAAAAAATACTGCAAATTAGATAACTTTATATGTAGTAAAGACAACATAATAAAAAGACATGGAGTTGGTTTGAAGGTACCTAAAAGTGTTGAGTTGGCTTCGTGCCTGATGCCCAATCTCATGGCTGAAATAATTTGATATAAATAGATCTGGGAATATCATCATGTCAGTGAAGTTCATAGAAATCTGTGCAAAGAATAAATGAACCTAGAGATAACATCCTATTTACTTTAACATGAAACATTCCACATTCATAAAATCAGGAATAAAGCACAACATAGTCTAAATGTTGTTTGTGTGTTCCATGTTTCATTCTTCAATAGTATTAATCATAGTCATTATACTGATCATAAACATCCCGTCCTACTTAGAACAACATCCGAAATGATTACTACCATTACTAGTCAAGAATTGTTCACCAAAGATGTGTTTCTATTGCTCAATAGCCATATGTATAAAGAAAATATCAGAGTTAAGATGACATTTGAGAAGTATCAATATTTTGATTTTCTTATGTACCATATACAGAATTGAACAATTTCTTTATTGCTGTCACTAAGAATTTTGTCACTTCGTTAGGGAAAAGGTTATCACACAATTTCGGTTGAAATCAAAGACATCATGTTAGAAAAATAAAACTACTTACACTTCAAAATTTGGTAGAAGCCCTTCAAATTAACCATTTAACCACAAGCACCATCCACATATTGAGAGATAGCATATGATTTCATATTACAAAGCTTTGCAATCATCAGAAATTTCGTAAATATAAGTATAGTAGCACGAAAAAAAATGAAGTGATAAAGACAAACTCAAAATCGCCATCGAAACCTGTTACTCGGAGATTATTCAAGCCCTAACTCAAAGATACGGAGACCAATTGAACTTGAAGTCGCCATCGAACACCAACAGTCGATAATCGAAATCGAAGATCAAAGTCGAAACCATCAGTCGAGAATTGAAATCGAATATCAAAATCGAAGAAAAATCGTGGAATCAGAGGGACGAGGAAATTGAACTCTCTCAAAATTCTCCTAGATGGCTAGAACTCTGCGACTTTTCATTGATTTCTAATGGTTTTTATAATTTTGATTTATTTAAAAAAGAAAAATTCCTTTAGATACGCTTTTAAAAGTTATGAAGTGTAACTGATACTTTTTTTAGTTTTAAAAAATAAAAATAAAAATATTTTATTCTTTAGAGAAGTTTTGAAAAGAGTCGCTAAAACTTCTGATTCAACTTTTAGAAACGATATCCGTGAAAAGCGTTTCTAAAAGCTTTAGAGACAGTTTCTGTAGCGTATAATTTGGTTTCAAATTCTTCTCTGAAAGTCATCTTACATTCCGTTATACTTTTAACTTTTGTCATGTTATTCCTTCTCTAAAAATCACTTTTAGATACGCTTTTAGTTCCTTCTCTAAAAACCCCTTTTCTTGTAGTGCTACCAAGGAAAGTGATAACGGAGTTTGCAACGATCAAACCACCGCAGACGCAAAGCAATCGGAAATATCCGAATCGGTCTCTTGTACAGCCTCTCGATCATATGTAGAAGTTGTCACCAACAGTAGCCTTGGACAGGCTCTTGGCTCTCCCTTGTACAACCTCTCGATCATGTGCAGATGCAGCTCAAGAGAGCTCCAGAACGTATTCCATGTGCTGCAGCATTGCACCATAGGTACCAAGTTATGCTCCCTTCGATCCGGACAACAATTACCTGTCTGTTCTCTCCTTCAGGACAACCCATTATCGACCCGAAGCTACTGTAGAAGACGCACTCTATCCAAAGCGAGGGTCTGATAACCACGTTACCCAATCACATACTAAATTACAGTCCCAAACATTTTTAGTTGGATTTCAAAGAACCGGCTCGAGATCTTCCCCTCTTTCTTTTTAAACACCAACTATTTCGGTTGGCCCAAATGAGGTACACGACACACCAACTTACTGCTTCCCACCTTTGTACTCTTTTCGCATTGTCCCCCAATTGCGTCACGACACCAAACAAATCGGTTACGGAATCGACCGAATCCACATTTACATTCCACCATCTCCCAACTTCTACCCACAACTTTTTTTACCGTGTGGTCAATCGTCTCCACGCCAATCCCGCATCTCGGACATAGAGTATAGCTCTATACCCAATTTGTCCAAGACCACCTTCGTTGGGATCCTCTCTAATCTCACTCTCCACATGAAGATGACGATTTTATTTGGAACTGACTTAGGCAACTTTATCTCCTCTCCTATCATCCCGCCACTAGCCCTCCTATCTTCTAAGATTTGCCTTAGTTTTCTTACCGTGAACCCTTCATTAATGTCTAAACTCCACCGCGCCCGATCCTTTCCTTCTCTTTTTGGTGCCGCATTTCGGATTAAATTCCTTAGATTATCCCACTCCCCTAGCTCCCTCCCCTTAGGTTCCCGTCTCCATCCTCATTTCCATACCCATGCATCATCTCTCCATTCCCCTCTCTTTATCACCGAGACCTCTTTGGACGTTTCAAGTTGATAAAGTCGTTGGAAGTAAGACTTAGATTTCAAATCCACCTATCCTCCCAAAAACGCGTCTTCGACCCCTCCCCACCTCTAAAATTCTACTCCAAGCCGACCCCCCCCCTTAATCTTTTATGTGTCCCCCCTATGAGGCCTCCGTTCCACCCGTAAAGGCTCCTAATCACTTCTACCCAAAATGAGTCTCTCTCCTCATGAAACCTCCACCACCACTTTCCGAGAAGTCCCCAATTTGTATCCCTCAACGATCCAATGTTAAGCCCGCCTCTTTTAAAGCTCCCCAATACCCTATTCCATTTAACCCAAGCCAACCCCTTTTTTTAATCGCGTCCTCACTCCCCCCCCCCCCTCCCCAAAAAAATTTGCTTCTCACACTCTCAAGTGTATTTATCACTCCTTGCGAGGCACGAAACAAAGAGAAAAAATATAATGAGATACTACCTAGAACCGACCGGACCAATGTCCATCTTCCTCTGAATGAGATCATTCTTGGTTTCCACGTTGCAAGTTTATTTTTCACCTTCTCAATTTTCGGCTTCCAATGTTCAATTCTTCTCATTGACGCGCCAACCGGTAGTCCAAATGTAAGTGAAAGGAAGATCGACACTCCCACACTCCAAACCTCCTGCCCATGCTTGGGTTTCTTCTTCCACTAATCCCACCCGAAAATGCTTACTTTTTCTCACATTTATTTTAAGGACTAAGTCAAGATGGTAGCATTCCAACACCTTCATTAGATTCCTTAAGTTGGATAGTCCCCATTCTCCCCAAAAAATTACATCATCCACGTATTGAAGGTGTGAAACCGGTACCTCGTCGAGTCCCACTTTTAAACCTTTAAAAATACCCTTTGTCGTAGCTTCTTCCATCTTCACGTGAAGGCCTTCGGCTACCATAAAAAAAAAAACGGTGCTAGTGGATCCTCTTGCCTCAAGCCTTTCTCCATATGAAATTCGTTTGAAGGAGCGCTATTTATCTAAACCTAGACATGCTTTGATCCATCTTCTCCATTTCCCACCAAAACCTATCTCTTTCATCATGTCAAGGAGGATTTGCCAATCTACCGTGTTGTATGCCTTTTCGAAATCGACCTTGAATATCATCCCTTTCTTCTTCATGCTTTTGAGGTACGCCACCGTTTCATTAGCTATGAGTACCCAATCGAGGATGGACCTTCCTTTTATGAAGGCACTTTGTTCTTTGCTAATTACTTTACCCATCACCATTTTTAGTCTTTTCGCCAACACTTTCGCCACTATTTTATAGAAAGTCCCAAATAAGCCAATTGGTCTATAATCGTTTAGACCAAGCGGGCTTTCAATTTTTGGGATTAATGTCAAGAAGGAGGCATTACAACCCTCACTTATCCCTCCCTTATCCAAGGCCTACTTTATTGCCGCCATCAAATCTTCTTTAATCAACCCCAAAATGCTTTTATAAAGCCAATTGTGAATCCGTCTGGCCCCGGTGATTTGTTGTTTCGACAATCCTTAATTGCGTTCCAAACCTCGTCTTCCGTTATTCCTTTCACAATACTTATAGTTTCCTCCTCCGAAAGTTTTTTCACTCGTTCTGACCTCAGCTCCGACCGACCCTTCCTTTGGTTTGAAAAAATTTCTTTAAAAAAATCATGAACAAAGTATTTTATTCTTTTTGGGTTCTCCGTCCATTCCGAATCAATGTTGAGTCCCCGAATACGATTCCTTATTTCCCTATATTTTATCGCCGCGTGAAAGATTCTAGAGTTTTCGTCTCCTTCTTTGATCTACTTTACCTTCGCCCTTTGTTTCGCCATTTCCAAATTTTTTCCTTCTAATTCAATCCATTTTTTTTGATCATCAATCCACTTTTGTCTTTCAACCGATGTCAAACGATTTCCTTTGGCTTCCACCTCCCAATTTCTCACCGGGGCACATGAGGAGGGATTGCCCGAAGCTCGTGTCGGGTAGCGCGCCAGTGAAGAAAGAGAATCCATCTAGGGTTCTGGGTCGAGCGTTTCAGATGACGGCCGATGAGGCCAACGCATTAGCTGATGGGGTATCGGATACATTTCTTATAAACTCAGTACCTGCTCGTGTTTTATTCGATATGGGTGACAGTTTCTCTTTTATATCTGAGTTTTTCCGTCAAAAGATTGCTATGCCCACTACTAGTCATGAGGATGCGTTAGTGGTCGAGATAGCAGATGGTAGTCAAGTTCTATTACACGATGTTCTGAAGAAGTGTACTCTAAGAATCGAAGGGAGAGATTTCCCAATCGATTTGTTGCCGATGTTAATCAGGGGTTTTGATGTTGTGGTCGGCATGGATTGGTTAGCGAACAATCATGTCGAGTTCGTATGTTCCAAGAAATTAATTCGACTTCCCAATCCCAGTGGCGAAATTGTTGTGATTTATGGTGAGAAGAGGAAGGGAGATGTGGCAATAATCACCATGACTAAAGCACGCAAGTGTTTGGTGAAAGGATGCTCGTCTTTCCTAGCCTACGTGATCGACGCCAAGCTAGAGAAGTTAAAGCTTGAATATGTGAAGATTGTGCTTGAGTTTCCAGACGTCTTTCCGGATAACTTGCCCGGGTTACCACCCGATCGTCAAGTGGAGTTTCGGATTGATCTCTTATCGGGAGCGGCTCCTGTTGCTAGAGCCCCTTACCGGTTAGCGCCAGCAGAGATGCAAGAGATGATGGCCCAACTCCAAGAGCTTTTGGAGAAGGGATTCGTAAGACCGAGCTCATCACCTTGGGGAGCTCCGGTTTTGTTTGTTAAAAAGAAGGATGGCACAATGAGAATGTGCATCGATTATCGTGAGTTGAACAAAGCAACAGTGAAGAACAAGTATCCGCTTCCAAGAATTGATGACTTGTTAGATCAACTCCAAGGAGCGGTGTGTTTTTCCAAGATCGACTTACGTTCGGGTTACTATCAAGTGAAGGTAAGAGAAGAGGACATTCCGAAGACAGCCTTCAGGACGCGTTACGACCATTATGAGTTTCTTGTAATGCCTTTTGGCCTAACGAACGCACCAACGGTATTTATGGATTTGATGAATAGGGCGTGCCGACCATTCCTCGACAAGTCGGTCATCGTATTCATTTATGATATACTCATATACTCTAAGAGCGAGTTAGAGCACGAGCAACACCTACGCGAAGTTCTCGATGTGTTGAGAAAAGAAAGATTGTACGCCAAGTTTTCCAAATGTGACTTTTGGCTTGAAGAAGTGCAATTCTTGGGCCACGTTGTCACTCGTGACGGAGTAAAAGTGGACCCCTCCAAGATTGAAGCCATGATGAATTGGGATCCTCCCAAGAGTCTGTCCGAGATCCGCAGTTTCTTGGGTATGGCGGGGTACTATCGAAGATTCATTCAAGACTTTTCGAAGATCGCTTCTTCCTTGACAGTTTTGACTCGAAAGAATGTGAAGTTCGATTGGACCGAAACGCAAGAGAAGGCGTTCCGAATTCTACAAAAGAAGTTGTATGAAGCTCCAATCTTGTCGTTGCCTGAAGGGTCGAAAGACTTCGTGGTTTATAGCGACGCTTCGAATATGGGATTAGGATGTGTGTTGATGCAGAGAGGCAAGGTAATCGCTTACGCCTCGAGGCAACTTAAAATACACGAGAAGAACTATCCTACCCACGATTTTGAGTTAGCAGCGGTGGTGTTCGCCTTGAAGCTTTGGCGACATTACCTCTATGGCACAAGATGTACACTCTACACAGATCATAAGAGTTTGAAGTACGTCTTTGATCAAAAGGAGTTGAACATGAGGCAAAGGCGGTGGCTTGAATTGCTCAAGGACTACGATTGTGAATTGCTTTACCATCCCGGTAAGGCGAACGTGGTAGCCGATGCGTTAAGTCGGAAGGACTATAGCGGAAGTATCCGGGCTACCCATTCGAGAATCGAGTTAGTGTCTAGTCTTGTTGAAAATATCAAGACATCGCAGATTGAAGCTTTGTTGGAAGAAAATCTCAAGGAGGAAGTCATGACGAAGCAGTGTTCGCTCTTAACGGAAGATAGTCGTGGGGTAAAGCTGTTTAGCGGTCGTGTGTGGGTGCCCAAAGTTGGGGGTAACCGTGATATATTGCTCGAGGATGCTTACAAGTCCAAGTATTCCATTCATCCGGGAAGTACAAAGATGTACAGGGACTTGAAGTTGCATTATTGGTGGCCAGTAATGAAGCTTGATGTGGCGCGTTGTGTGGAGCGTTGTGTGACGTGCTCGCATGTTAAGGCCGAACATCAACGTCCGTACGGGAGTCTTCAGTCCTTAGAGATTCCCAAGTGTAAGTGGGAACATATTACTATGGACTTCATGACGAAGTTGCCTAAAACTCTTCGAGGTCACGATACCATTTAGATAATAGTTGATAGATTGACTAAGAGCGCTCACTTCTTGGCTATGCGTGAGACCTTATCGATGGACAAGTTAGCAAAACTTTACATTGATGAAGTGGTCTCGAGGCATGGAATACCCTTGTCGATCGTGTCGGATCACGACAGTCGGTTCACTTCGAACCTCTGGGATGGGTTTCAGACAGAGCTTGGTACGCGAGTTAAGTTGAGTACGGCTTACCATCCACAAACCGACGGGCAAAGCGAGAGAATGATCCAAACGTTGGAAGACATGTTGAGGTCTTGTGTCATCGATTTCGGGGGTAGTTGGGACTCTCACCTACCTTTGGTGGAGTTTGCTTAGAACAATAGCTACCACTCGAGTATTGGGATGGCACCATTTGAGGCATTATACGGACGGAAGTGCCGAACTCCCGTGTGTTGGCTTGAAGTGGGAGAGAAGCAATTCGCCGGACCTGAAATCGTACAAGAGACGACCGATAAGGTCAAGTGCATTCGTGAAAGATTGAAAGCGGCTCAGGATCAGCAGAAGAGCTATGCCGATAAGAAGAGGCGGCCGATGGAGTTCCAAGTGGGCGACCATGTGTTGCTTAAGGTATCGCCATGGAAGGGCATTACCAGGTTCGGAAAACGTGGGAAGTTGAGTCCCCGTTTCCTTGGACCTTTCAAAGTGCTTAAGCGGGTGGGTTTACAAGCCTACCAATTGGAGCTGCCACCAGAGTTGAGCAGAATCCACAACACGTTCCATATTTGTTACCTTCGGAAGTGTTTGGCGGAGGAAGAAAGCGTCATTCCCCTCTCGGAGTTAAGAATGGACGAGGGTAACCGTTGTGTAGAAGAATCCGATGTTATCTTAGAGAGAAAGTCTAAGAAGTTGCGTCACAAAGAAGTCACTATGATCAAGGTGTATTGGAAGCATCATCGGGGAGCCAACGTGACGTGGGAAGCTGAAGAGGATATGAAGCAGAGATATCCTCATCTTTTCGATTAGATGGGATTTCGGGGACGAAATCATTCCCAAGTTGGGAAGGATTGTAACACCCCGGATTTTCGTTATGTAATCTTGTTATTCTTGTGTTTAAGCGTTGTCGTTAGCACAGTGTTTGGTTTGGAGTTTGAGGTTGGATTTTGGTGATTTTGAGCAAAACACAGTGCACTGCGCGAGTTGCACCACGATTTGAGGTCGCGACACAACCCGCGAAACCCTCTGTTTGTGTGGGTTTTGTGTTAGCGGGCGAGTTATGCCGCAACTTGAGGTCGCGGCATAACCCGCGAGGTCGCCTGACCGACTTAGGCAAGTTTCAGCCCAAAATATCTTCATTGATGTTTTCTCAAATATCTCAAATCTCTCTCTCTTTTCTCTCTCTCTTTTTTGGTTTTTGTTGATTCTTTAAGACATCGTAAGTTGCTAGTAATAAGTGCATCTAGCAAGGGTTCGGTATAGAAAGCTTCATCTTCTCTCGGTGGTCGATATCTGGTTTTTCGGGTTTTCGTCTAAAAGCTATTTGGTGAGTTCCTACTACCTTTTTATAAACTTTATACATGTAAAATGTTACATTTTGAACTCCTATATATCTTCATGGTTTCAGATCTACTTTTACTACATTTTGACATAACTTGAGTTTTTGGGAGATTTTAGGGTTCCCGATCATTTTCGACTAAAATGATGGGTTCCATCTTATTTGAAGTAAAAGAAGGTTTTACTTGCACATTTACGTGGGTTACTTGAAAGAATGTTTATAAGTTCATTTTGATGATTTTCATTCTTACTAGAAGTTAAACTTGAAAATGCATTTTATTTATAAATGTTATTTTATGCCATATGACTATCTATGGTTGGTCACATATGTTGTTGTGACGAGTCCGTACCATTACTAGTGGATCCCTAGGTATTGAGTCGACTTATATTTGGGATGTCATTTCCCCTCTTTGTAAATGTGGATGCATATGATCCTCGGGGGCCATTTGGTACGGTTATGCAAGACCGGTTACTAGTCATGGATCATATTTTCCTTTATTTGTAACTGTTTATGCCAAAAATCTCACAAGGAAAATTTAAGGTAAATGTGGAGCTTGATCCAACCAAAGAAAGTAACAACAATAATCGTACGACTATAACAAAAATAAAATAAATAAGACGAGAGAATTGGTGACGCGGAAAACCCCTAAAATGGGTAAAAACCACGGACGAGTATGAGTCGTCGTGCACTATGGACATCAATCAGGGACGTCGTCCTTAAGAACAAATATTACAAGTGAAATGTAATATAAAACAATACGATAAAATTAACTTGATCGTGCGTCGTGTGTAATCAAACTTCTGTCATGCGTCGTACAACAAACAATAAAACGCTTTGTGAACTTCAAGAGAGATTGAATGAGTTAAAGAGCGTAATTCGTGAGATTGTAAAGTCTGAGCATCAGATGTCCGAATATGAAGTTCAATCTTCATATTTATACTCTATTTGTCCGTTAGCAAGTCTTGAATGCATATCTTTAATAGAGTAACCGTTTGATATTGATGATAGCATCTGTTATATCCGTTGTTGTTGGTAACGTCTTCCGTTATGATCTCTCATCATTAACGTCCTTGAAATCCTGCATTAAATATAATATAAAGTATGTTGCAAATTAGTAACTGAAATCATGTCGTACGATGGTATTCACTGGTTGGATATTTAACCATTTTAGTCGAGGTCGCCTGAAGAAAGATCGTCTTTTACCTTATGTCGTACGACCATAGTCTGTTGGACTTTTTTCCCAAACAGTTTGCCCCCAAATTTAAAATTCAAGCGGCAACTTTTTGAAATTTAAATTTAAGATTAAAACACGTGTTGCAAAAGAGAACGCAGGTTTTTCGATTAGAATCAAATTGGTTCATTTCTAACTAGATAATGACGTCATCACCTGCATAAGTAAACAGTTAGACAGCAAATTTTAGACAGGTGTCACATTTTGGAAGGACATACTCGACTATTTCCTCTGATACAAGTGACACGTGTCAAACGACGACTGGCGATCTATTTTCTCGGTCGATTCGGTTTCCAAATTTACAATATAAATAAAGATTGTTACTAATCCTTTCCCTCTTTACGCTTACATTTCCTTAGAAAATATATATCTCCGGCGAGATTTTCGAGCGATCAGAATCTTTTCCAATCTAAATTCGAGGTTTAGACTGTTATTTAAGGTACGATTTTCAGTCCTTCCTTTGTGTTTGATTTATGCATAGAAAATCTATAGCTAGAAAACCTAGGAAAGCTTGGGATATTTTGAGTTATTGGTGCGCGGCTCTTAACATCCCTGACTTTCAGATGTCGAGTGAACCAGTGAGTTTGTTTAGAGAAGAAGAACACATAGATTTTTTCAAGAGTTTGGCTAAACTTCCAGATGAGATAAATCTAGTGTCGCCGGAAGATTTAAGGCCGGACGAGGTTCCGAGGGGATACTGTGTCTTGTACGAGTACCCCTTTAAGATAGGTTTCTCTTGGCCTTTTAGCCCTTTAGTCAGGGCGTTTTTAGATGCCTTTGATTTGACACCTGGACAATTAATGCCTCAATTCTGGCGTATTGTCCAAGTGATCGATCGTCTCACAGCCGAGTGGGAGGTATCGTTCAACGTGAACAACCTCTTGACAGCTTATAGCGTGCGACCAGATGGTTATCACCGTTATAGCTTATTCCCTCGTTCAAAGGGGGATAACGTACTGATACTTAACACTGCGGTGAACGACCGTGGGTGGAAACATCGGTATGTCTTCCTTCAAGTGGCATCCATAAGTGATGAAGACGGCCAATGGTTGTCATCAGGCTGGAATGAATCGGGTAGGTTTATTGTCGTGCGTTTTTGTCGTGCGTTTTTAATCTAATGTTTTTCTTTGTTTTGCAGTGATCGACTTCAGTGTCGTGAAGCCAAGGAGGGATTCTCTCAACAAGGTTCAAAGAATCTTAGAGAGAAGTATTGTCGATCGTTACTTCTCCCTTCGGTCGAACGACGAGGAAGACGAAGTCGTCCTAGTCACTGAAGTTGCACCTACTGAGGATCCTTCGAAGGAAGGAGAGGATATATAAGAGGAGAGAGAAGGTGAAAAAGAAGAGGAGATGACGGGTAAGTTGTTCAACAATACTTACTTCTTATGTATCGTAAGTATTCTCTAACTTGCTCTTTCTGTCTCTCTTTTTATTAGGAGATGCAACTGCAAAGTTGGCTGCTGCTAGGCGAGCCGAGCAATTAGAGCTCGCTCGTCAAGGAAGGGAGAAATCGAGGAAAAGATCTGCCGCTTCCACAGGGGTAGATCCAAGACGGGTTCGAGGCAAGCAACCTCGATCTTCGCCTAAGAAGACGGGCGACGTTACTTTGACGTCCCTTCCAAGGGCGTCACCGAAGAAGGAAACCGTTGCTGGTGTCGAGCTCGGAGGCTCGACTCAGGTGACGAAGGACATTCCCCTGTCGGGGGTGTTGGGCGTTAATAAGCCCATCTCCGAAGTTCCTTCTTCTTCTTCAAAGGAAGAGAAGAACAAGGAGAAGGTGGGAGAGACGACATTCAAAGTCACTCTCCCATCTGACTTCATGGCAAATGACGTCCTCGAGAGGGACGTCATTTTTCCACACTTGGGAAAATTCCTTCTCCCGACCTTCTACGACCGATACAAGGAGTCTCGGGTCGAGGATACGGGAGCGCATGCTGCTGGTCTTTCCTTCATGGTACGTCTTACTTATTCTTTACTCCCTTCATTATATTTCTCTTTATTAACCCTTTCTTTGCTGTTGTGCAGGCTTTTCAGGCCTGTCTGAGCTTCTTCGCTCAGATGGAAGGTCTCAGGACGTCCTTCCCCGAGGTCAAGAAAAGGGTTGACGAGGCTTTTGAGAGGGAGAAGGTCGCCTTAGAGGCGGTCGAGGCCGAGAAGAAGAAGGTCGAGAGTCTCAAGACCAAACTTGTCGAAGCTCAAAGTGAGACGATCAAGTTCAGGGACCATGTCCTTGAACTTGAGGCTTTAACGTCCAAGCTGGAGGTGGAGAAGATAAAGGCCACTACTGCCGCTGCTGCCTCTGCTGATGAAGTCACGTCCCTTCTCAAGAAAGTCGAAAGTTTAGAGGGCGATGTCAAAGATTTAGAAGAGGAGAATAAGCAGATTGAAGCTTTTTCTCGTCTCACAGCCCGAGCTGCTTTGATGAGACGTCATCTGAGTGGGAAGAATCCCATGGTGTCGGCCGCCGAGGAGCTCAAGACTTATCTTGACACTGTGGGAACAGAAAGGGACCTCGATGAAGATGATGACTTGGAGGGGAGCGATGACGGAAAAGAGGCGGCAACAGTAGAGACCTACGTCGTGCAGGAACAACTTGACGTTCCTCCTTCTTAGCTTATTTTCCTTTAGATTTACCACTAAGAGTCGGCCGTCTGTGGTCGTCTCTTATACTTGTAATTTTTTTGGAAATGAAAAAAGTTTTTTGTTTATCAATGCTCGTCACTTGCTTTGTTTTTTCAAAAGCACGTCAAGTAAGTTTAAGAAGATACAAAGTCACTATCTATTATACATTCGACCAAACCATCATTCATTAACATGCTATAATGAAATCAATTGAGCTTTACGATCGAACGAGTGCAATCGTAATAATGGTTTTCGTATATATAAATATACATACTAGGAGTCAAGTGTAAAAAATTAACCTTTAACAACAATTACAACCAACCATATACATGCGATCGTATGAGTATTACTTGACATGAAAATCTTAGTTAAGTCGTGCGTCCCTGCGAAGAACAACATTAGCGGGGTGGTCGTTGGTTTGACCAACGACCCTCCGATGCTTAAGTTAGTAATTTTTCTTAAAAAACAATCGAAGGAACTAAATATGAAATTTAAAAGAAATACCTCTTTAGATGAACTGAATTCCAACTTCGTGGGATATCTCGACCATCAGAGGTTTGGAGTTTATAAGTTCCTTTACCCATGATACCAGAGATTTGATAAGGCCCTTCCCACTTAGTGGAAAGTTTACCTTCATTAGGTTCTTGAGTGTTTTGAAACACACGTCGCAAGACGTAGTCGCCTTCTTGAAAAACTTTGACCTGGACATTTTTATTGAAATGTCGCTCGACAGCTTGCTTCTGCGACGCCATGCGAATGTAAGCAGCTTCCCGAAGTTCCTCTAGGGCGTCGAGATCATAACTTAGATCGACTAAGTTATGTTCAACAGACGTATGTCTTGAAGTCGGTAGTCGTACCTCGATAGGTAACACAGCTTCACATCCATAGACTAAGGAAAAGGGAGTTTGTCCTGTGGACGTACGAGGTGTCGTACGATTAGCCCATAGAACGGAAGGCAATTCTTCCACCCATTTTCCTTTGGCAGCTTTAAGTCGTTTCTTAAGTGAATTAATGATAGTTTTATTGCTCGACTCAGCTAAACCATTCGACTGTGGATATCGAGGCGTCGATGTTACTAACTTGATATTTCTTTCTTCACAAAACCTTCGCGTTCGGTCACTGATGAATTGTGTCCCGTTGTCGCACGTTATTTCAGATGGAACTCCAAACCTGCAAATGATGTTAGTCTGGATAAAAGAAACGACTTCTTTATCCCGGACTTGGGAAAAAGCCGCTGCTTCGACCCATTTAGAGAAATAATCAGTTAAAACTAAAAGGAATACCTTTTGCCTGGGAGCAGGTGGTAGTTTCCCAACAATATCCATTCCCCATTTCATAAAGGGCCATGAGATCAAAGTCGAGTGCAAAGGTTCAGAAGGTTTATGAGACATACCTGCGTGTCTTTGACACGCGTCGCACAACTGTACATACCTAGTCGCATCTTGTCTTATCGTCGGCCAATAGTAACCTTGTCTCGATATCCGGTTAGCTAAACTGCGGCTTCCGGAGTGATTTCCACATTCACCATCGTGCATATCCTGTAAAATTTTGTGTACTTGTGCCTTGCTGGTGATACACCGCAAATTCAGACCAGTTGAAGATCGTCGATACAATTGTCCTCTGATCATAACGTACCTCGACGCTTTGAATCTAGTTTTTCTCGCTTCCATTTTATCATCAGGCAATTGATCGTGCTCTAAGTAATTTCGAATGTCGTTCGACCAAGAATTTTCTTCTTCAATTGGTACGACTGAAATATTCTCATCCTCCTTGATGGAAGGGGTTGCAAGATGAACTACTGGGATATTGTCGAATGTCGTTCGACTAAGTGCTGACCCCAAATTGGCCAGTGCATCAGCTTGAGTGTTCTGATCTCTTGGTATTTGCTCGATTACAAAGTGACTGAACTTCTTTGCTTCTTCTTTGACTTTTTTATAATAGGCAATCATCCTTGAATCTTTTGCTGCGAACTCTCCATTGATTTGTTTAACAACTAGGGATGAGTCACTTCGGACGTGCAGACGTTTTGCCCCCAATTCATGAGCAATTTTGATTCCTGCAATCAATGCTTCATACTCTGCTTCATTATTTGTTGCTTTGAAATCGCACTGTATGGAATATACCATTTTGCCCCCTTGTGGGGACTGTAGGACGACACCCAAGCCTGTGCCACGTATATTTGCCGAACCGTCAACGTCGAGCGTCCATGTAGTGTCGTGCAAAGTTGCCACAATTAATTTATCGGACGTCATCGTGCTTTCTAGTTCTGGACTGAAATTTGAGATGAAATCGGCTAAGACCTGCGACTTGATCGCTGTTTTGGGCTTGAAATCCAGATCAAAATTGTTGAGGTAAATACTCCACTTAGCTAATCGTCCTGTTAATTCGGGCTTTCTTAACACAGATTTTAAAGGAAAATTAGTTACCACAATTATAGGATGTGACTCAAAATAATGTCGTAACTTTTTAGCAGCCATGACTAATGAAACTAAAAGTTTTTCTATAGACGAATACCTGGTTTTAGCATCTAATAGAGTCTTACTTACATAGTAAATTGGCAGTTGTCGTCCGTCGGTTTCTCGTATAAGAACTGCACTTACTGAATTATTGCTGACGGCTAGGTAAAGTTGAAGGACTTCACCTTGATCAGGTTTAGAGAGAAAAGGAGGCGACATCATGTATTTTTTGAGTTGCTGCAACGCTTCTTTATGCTTGTCCGTCCATTCGAACCCTTTATTCTTTCGCAGGACATTGTAGAATAAATGACACCTGTCGGACGACCGAGAAATGAACTGGTTCAGCGCTGCTACACGTCCTGTAAGACGTTGGACTTCTTTAAAATTTCTGGGCGATTTTAGCTCGACAATTGCTTTAATCTGTTCTGGATTAGCTTCGATTCCTCGTCGTGTGACCATATAACCGAGAAATTTTCCAGCTCGAACTCCAAAGGAACATTTCGTCGGATTCAACTTCATCTTGTATTCACGCAAGATGTCGAACGACTGCTTCAAATGTCCGATATGATCGTCCGCATGTTTTGATTTGACAAGCATGTCATCGATGTATACTTCCATAGTATCACCCAAATGTTCTTTGAACATCATATTCACCAATCGTTGATATGTCGAACCTGCATTTTTAAGACCAAAAGGCATTACTTTGTAACAATAAATACCTTTATCCGTCATGAAGGCTGTTTTCTCCTGGTCGTCTGAATGCATCAATATCTGGTTATACCCAGAATATGCATCCATGAACGTGAGTAGCTCATGTCCTGCTGTAGCGTCGACCATAGAGTCGATATGTGGTAATGGAAATGGATCCTTCGGGCATGCTTTGTTAAGGTCTGTGAAATCGATGCAGACTCGCCATTTGCCATTTTTCTTTTGGACGACTACAACATTAGCGAGCCAATCTGGATACTTGACTTCTCGTATTTTTCCTGTTTTAAGTAAATTATCAGCTTTGTCGTTGATAACCTTATTCCTCTCAGGAGCAAATTTTCGTCTTTTCTGTTGAACAGGTTTAAATGATGGATCAATGTTGAGTTTATGAGAAATAATACTCGGATCGATACCCACCATGTCTTCGTGCGTCCAAGCAAAACAATCATAGTGGTCCTGCAAAAAAGAAATTAGTTGCTTTTTAAAGGAAGGGTCGAGCGTAGAACCTATGTAAACCATCTGGTCAGGCTTATCCTGGTTTAAGACGACAGCTTCCAAGCGATAATCGTCGTTAGTCCCAGGAACGTCCTGGTTCTGTAATTGCTATACTGTCTGCTTCGGGGGCTTCAAGGAAACTTTGTAACATTCCCTAGCAACCTTTCTTTCGCCTTTGATTTCCTGTACTCCCCATTGCGTGGGAAATTTCAGGGTTTGAGGATATGTCGAAGGCACAGCCTTCATGTCATGAATCCAAGGTCGCCCAAGAATAACATTATAAGCTGATGAACAATCGACGACATTGAATTTCGTCTGTCTGTTGATTCCTTTAGCATATAATGGGAGTGTGATTTCCCCCATGGTGTTTGTCGCTCCACCATTAAACCCAATGAGTGTGGTTGAACGTCGTGTAATCTCGGATTTGTCGATGCCCATTGCTTTCACTGCATCAAAAAAGATAATGTTAGCTGAACTACCTCCGTCAACGAGTATCCTTTTGGTCAGACAACTCCCAATGCTCAATTGAATAATTAGTCCGTCATGATGCTTCTGATGTACGTCATAGAGATCCGCCTGGTCGAACGTTAAGGGCATAGCCTCCAATTCTGCGTCCTCTTTGATTTGTGCCTCCTTTGGAATTGGTCGGTCGTCGGGACCGCGACTGGCATGTCTTTTAGCGGCTGAATATGTGGTCCCACAGATATCAGAACCTCCAGTGATACAATTAATCACCTTGGCATGCTCTGGGGATGTGGGACGTGCGTCTTTCTTTTCCTTCAATTCCTGCAAATAACCTTTCGAATTGAGCCAGGACAACTCTTTCTTTAAGGCGATGCAATCATCCGTTATATGACCGAAGTCATCATGGAAGTCGCACCATTTAGTTTTGTCCTTCTTGTCACTGTCTTTGTCACTTTTCTTTGGCCATCGTACGTTTTGCTGAAGTTGCTTCAAGGATACGACGACGTCTTTAGCTGATCCAGGGAAACCATAAGATGATACCTTAGGATACTGGACAGATTTAGAAGTCGTCGGTCCTTTCTTTTCAAATCTGACGTTTGAAATCTGCCGAGTAGGCTCTGATCGATTGGTTGACTTTGGTTTGAAGTCTGGATTTTTAACACTTAGGATTTTTCGGTCGCCCGAGTGTTTATTTCTGAAAGCAAGGTCATCTTCAACCCTCATATGGGCAAGCGTCCGTGCTCGCACATCTTCAAAGGTTTCCGGAGGATACTTTGTAAGATCGAGATATAACCCGGAACTATCGTCCAGACCTCGTTTGTATGCTTCGATTGCTGTTTTTACATCGCAGTTACGGATACTAATCATCTCCGCGTTGAACCGATTAAAGTAGCCCCGGATGGACTCTCCACTCTTTTGCACGACGTAGTAGAGGTCGCTTGTTTGCTTCTCCATTTTGCGGATGCTAGCGAATTGTTGAGTGAATTGATTCACCAGTTCTGCAAAAGACCCAATAGTTTTAGGTTTGAGATTTATTAACCATTGTAAAGCTGCCCCGGTCAAGGTCGCCCCAAAACTTTTGCACATGCAAACTTCTTGGAATTGGTGCGGTATTGAGACAGTCCACATAAGTTGCTTGTATTGGGCGACGTGTTCCGTTGGATCAGTGACGCCTGAGTACTTTGGACTGAAGGTTGGAATGCCATACTTCTTTGGGACGTCCACCAACGCGATCTTGTCAACGAACGGCGACGCCTGAAACCCTGTACGAGGCTCGACATCGACTGGAACTGCTGCCCCCGGTAATTTGGCCAACATTGATAGGACACGTTCATTTTGCTCTTCCAGAAGTTTTAATCTTTGTGCAACGGGATCTAAGGGAACACCATTTGAAGTTCCCAATGGAACATAACCAGTCCCATTGAGGCTATTCTGCTGCGAGGCATCAGAGGCATATCCATTGAATGGAATAGAGGCCATAGGCATAGTTGGAATCATAAAAGTCGCAGGGTTAATTGATGGTGGACGAGGATAGTTTGGTAATGGAGGGGGCACATTCCAGGTACCAACATAAGCATTTGTAGTCCCCATCATATTGTTCCCATTTTGGTTTCTCAAATTCTCGATGGTTTCAGCTGCTTGTCGAGCTTGAGTTGTTAAGGCGTCAATACGAGCACGAGCAACTGTTAGCTCCATGTTCATTTGAGCTACGACATGATCTTGAGTTCCTTGGAATGCCATTATCCTGAACAACTGGACAAGAAAACACTAAGAGAAAACGTTAGTCTGTCGTGAGATTATTGAAGATTTCCTTTGGATGGGGCCCCACGGTGGGCGCCAAACTGTTTATGCCAAAAATCTCACAAGGAAAATTTAAGGTAAATGTGGAGCTTGATCCAACCAAAGAAAGTAACAACAATAATCGTACGACTATAACAAAAATAAAATAAATAAGACGAGAGAATTGGTGACGCGGAAAACCCCTAAAATGGGTAAAAACCGCGGACGAGTATGAGTCGTCGTGCACTATGGACGTCAATCAGGGACGTCGTCCTTAAGAACAAATATTACAAGTGAAATGTAATATAAAACAATACGATAAAATTAACTTGATTGTGCGTCGTGTGTAATCAAACTTCTGTCATGCGTCGTACAACAAACAATAAAACGCTTTGTGAACTTCAAGAGAGATTGAATGAGTTAAAGAGCGTAATTCGTGAGATTGTAAAGTCTGAGCATCAGATGTCCGAATATGAAGTTCAATCTTCATATTTATACTCTATTTGTCCGTTAGCAAGTCTTGAATGCATATCTTTAATAGAGTAACCGTTTGATATTGATGATAGCATCTGTTATATCCGTTGTTGTTGGTAACGTCTTCCGTTATGATCTCTCATCATTAACGTCCTTGAAATCCTGCATTAAATATAATATAAAGTATGTTACAAATTAGTAACTGAAATCATGTCGTACGATGGTATTCGCTGATCGGATATTTAACCATTTTAGTCGAGGTCGCCTGAAGAAAGATCGTCTTTTACCTTATGTCGTACGACCATAGTCTGTTGGACTTTTTTCCCAAACAGTAACTATGGATACATATGATCCTCGGGGGCAATTTAGTACGATTATGTGAGACCGGTTACTAGCTAACGGTCATATGGTAGTCCTAGTGAACGAGTATGACTTGTTTTCCTCAAAGGCCCTCCCTCACATCGTAGTACGGACCTTGTAGTTCGTGGCCATGGATTCCAAGTGTTTCGACTCATAACTCAGATTGTGACCTACTTTGTGTTACGCTACAATCCTTGGTAAAAACTGGTTATCTTTGTCATCGTATGATGAGTTTACATTGAAAAGACCCATTTGTGGCAAATGTTTCGTTTGAAAACTAAACCTTACTAAAAGATTCCCTTTTTATACAATTGTTTATATCTCTTGAAGTTTATAAACTGTATGTTCTCACTAGGTTTTAAGCCTAACACTTTTTCTCAAAAGATGTGTATAATAGGTTCCCGTTAGCGGTGGGTTGCTAAGGGCTTGAGTGACAAGCTTGGTCTCGGGGATTTTTGAGATGACTAGTATTGATGTTGGGCAATTGTTTAAGCCCTATTGTAACACCACGGTTATGTAACAAACACTTACCGAACTACCGTTAAATTAATTTAGTTTCAAAAACCTCAGATTACGGGATAACAATATACAACCCAAAATACATAATTTAAGGCTTAATAATTACAAAACAAACCATAACATAACCATCGGGGACATATCTACCCGGAATGTTCTAACTATATACAATCCCAAAAGTTTGATGTATAAATACCTAAACCAAAAGTAAGCTTCACGCTTCAGTCCCTACCGATCAACCGACCTTGTTCTTACCTTTGTCGACTTGCCCTGAAAAGTTAATAACCACTAAAAGGTAAGCTATAAAGCTTAGTGAATTCATGTGGAAATATGTGGTTACAATGTAGTATAAAAGCATACATACTAGGAAACGAAGAAGGCTCGAAAACAAGTTTACATAACAACAATGAAACAACTTACTTATACCATATGAAATCATATACATAAAACGCACTTTCAACGAGGGAATCACAAAGAAAACATCAATGAATTCAACATTATTTTTAGAGATCATGTAAGTTCAATGTCAATTAACTTTTACACAAACATAAGACTTGACACCAAATCCATCCTTCATCTCCCGAATTGTGCCAAAGTCCTATACTCACCCCCTGACTCCCACTGGGCAGTGAGTACGGCAGCCCCTCCGATTGTCTCACCGGACTCCATGGAATATCGACAATCGGCGCCCAAAACGCATCACAAGATCAATACAAGAAATTTGACAATTCAAGAGGATATCCAGGCTCTAGCATGATTTATGGATGAACAATAAAGCACATAAACATGTATAACCACAAAGTAATGCATATGTCCACATAAACTCACGGTGTTGTTCATTGAATTCGGTTAACCAAACCGAAAGCCAAACCGAAAAGTCGAATCCCAACTTCTGTTCGATGGTTGGAAAACACTTCCAAGACCTTCAATTATGCTTAAATTTCAGCTGAAGTTCATATATAGAGTCCCATTAGCAATGCACAATAATAACACAAATTTAACCATTTTTAATTCAAGCATTCTACTTTGTTTTTACTACACAACACCTACTTGCAGACCTGTTTTGCCCATCTTAAACTCAAAATCATCAAATTACTTCTAAATATGGATTGTACCTCTTTATCCTACCTTTTCAGAGCCTGTTTATACAGATTTTTAGGATTTTTATACAATTTTCTATGAATTTTATAACACAACAGCACAAAGCTGTCAATAATCAGCTTTACAACACAGAATACATGGCACCTTTTACGCACCTTAAAGTTGGAATTAGATTTCGATGTCTGAATACAAAACAACCAAGACAATCCTAGCTTTCTAATGCCTCTGACCTCATAATTGTTTGATTTTTCTAAAACAGTACTGTAACATGATTTCAAACTAAAAAAATCACACTTTTGTGCAATTAAGTATCCAATTCCATTCCAATACCAACCCAATTCAGATGTTAACTTAAACTTATCATTATCAAAGTAAAACCAACAAGAAACCATGGTTCATTCATCCATTTCTACCAATTTCATCAAAATCCAACTTTGTATAACAAAGAGTTAACTTGTACTTTGTGAAAATTCACTTTCCTTTCCATCTTCTTGCAAATCAATCAACATAAAACCTTAATCTTACAAAATTATCCACTAATCAGAAACATGCAAACCCTAATCTCCTTAATTAACACTACTTATAATGATTAAACTTAGTATTAGGAGTATACCTTCACTAATCTTCATATATACTTCAAGATTTCATCACTTTGAGCTTTAATTCTTCAAAGATTTGATGTATTTGAGCTTAAGTGTGTGAGAATCGCACCATAACTGTGTGTGGATGTTCTTGAACTGAAAATGGCATAAAATGGGCCTAAAATTCGTTTTTTTCTAAGTTGAATCCGAGTTGGGTCGGGTTTGACCCGCATGGGTACCCATTTTGACCACTTAACACTAAAAATGACATAACTTTTCGCACGGAACTCCGTTTTCGATGAGGTTTTCGCCTACGCGTTCATAACGAGATAATGAACAACTTCCAACAAAAATATTTCAGAAAAGATCTACCACTAAAAGCAGTTTTACATATTTGCGGACGTTATGCTTTCCTTTGAAATTTCGTCGTTTTTGATTTTTAGCTCGGAATCCCGTAAAAGTTTCCCGACACTTCCAACAACTCCCAATAGGTCCAAAACTTAGTTCCAAAGCTTAAAATCCCATCGAACACCTCCCGCTTGAGTGTGTGTTGTGCACATAGTTTACCGAAATAACAACGTATTTTGTAAAACTTGCAGAAAATGCAATCTATGCGACTTTTTCGACATCTGACACTTCTAGCACTTCATATTAACTTAATCAAAGATGTTCCAACTTTTACATCACCATTTAGATCATTCGTTCAAGTTTTGGGTAGAAATTTCCCATTTAGGCACTCTAGTGACCTACCCGATTTCCATTTAAGCAATGCACTTTGTATTTTGAACCCTCTCATCATCTAATTATGTCATTTGTGAGGTGTTAGCACCAATATTACCTCCTACATATCAATCAAACTATGGGCTCTACTTATAGCTCACTATAACACTTAACATTTTAGCAAATTCTCTTTTTACATAAATAACACATAAAACATGTTTTAACATATAATACATATTTAGAAGGGTGGATGTTACACCTATTCTTTTGGTGTTATTGGATTAACAACCGATGTAATCTAGATAGGTTATGTTTAGATTAGTTTGTTGTTGAATTCCATATCTGTATTCAGGTTTTGTAAAGGTTTAGTACATTTTCCCCTTTTTAGGAGGTTTATACCAAGTGAGGTTGTCTATTTGTCCAGTTTTCCACGTTTTAAATTCACTCTGGTTTTTAGGGCGTTACACAAAATGTCTCAAAAGCCCACACACTACTAGAAAAGTGAGTTTCAACGACGGGCTTTTAGCGACGAGATGCTTCACCAAGAGGCTATTGCGACGACATGTCGTCTTCATAAACTGTTTTTCACGATAAATTGACTTTTAGCGACGACAAAAGTCGTTGCTAAAACCCTTGTTTCTTGTGGTGACACTCGTCACTCAAACCTTTGGTAACCCACTGCTAAGGGAACCTGTTATACACATCATTTGAGAAAAAGTGTTAGGCTTAAAGCCTAGTGAGAACATACAATTTATATAGAAGTTGGGAAATGACAATGTTTTACAATAAAAAGTATTCTTTTCCAAAAGTTGATTTTGCTAATGAATTAACAACCACATAGTGACCTTTCGGTCAAATAAACATCTTGTGATGACGGGGGTGACCCGATTTTCAAGGATCGTGGCGGAACACAAAAGTAAGTCACTCTCCGAGTTGTGAGCTCAATACTTGGAACCATGGCCACGAACAACGCCGGCTCATACTCAGATGTGGGGGAGGGCACCCGAAGATCCAAGTCATACTCATTCACTAGGATTACATTTACGGCCCATGGCTAGTAATCGGTCCCACATAACCGTACCAAATTGCCTCCGAGGACCTAATGTCTCAACTAGCTACAAGGGGTAAAACATCACAAAAATAAACCGACTCAATACCTATGGATCCACTGGTATAGTCTAAGGCTTGTTACAATTTAATTTGTGCCAAACTATAATCACATAATTGTAAGAACATCATTTTTAGCACCATTAAAGGACCACATACTTCATATTCCGAAATACTCATATTTTCCAAGTAAAACTCACCACATAGAGATTTATGAAAATAACTAACATGAGTTCAACCAAGTATCCAATCGCCAAAAATGATTACCAATAACATTTTATAACTCAATTATAGAAGCCCTTTATCATATTTGAAAAGAATTAGAAACCCTAAAAATCTCCAAAATAGTAAGATAGGTCAAAAATCATTTTAAATGAAGGTAGGTAAACAAGGAGATGATTATAAGTTTAAAATCATTATTTTGATATGTAAAAAGTTTTAGAAATGAGGAATATACTCACAATCTAGGGTTTAGATGAAACCCTAAAAAATCTAGATGAAGGAGATGGAAGTCTTGAGGTGGAATGATGCTTGAAATCTTCTCACTAAAGCTTAAATAACCCTTGAAGAGCAATAAATACCACATTAGAAGTAGTTAGGAGAGGAGTTAATGAAGAGGGAGGAATGGAGGATGAAACCCTACCAAAAATTTGGGAGAAAACGAGTTGAATGCAACTCCAAAATCAGATAAATGAGTTAGAAATCGGAGCTGCTCGTTTTATACCCCTGTCCCCCGCTTGCGACCTTGACACGGAGATAGTGACATTGTCACTATCGCAGGGCATAATCGCTCGGATGGTAACGCAGCCTACCCCCTTGGCACGAGAGTGACAGGGCGATAG
Source organism: Arctium lappa (assembly GCA_023525745.1). NCBI lineage: Eukaryota > Viridiplantae > Streptophyta > Magnoliopsida > Asterales > Asteraceae > Arctium > Arctium lappa. Next base: position 56,430,464 of record CM042062.1, on the reverse strand, counting down.
TGCACGTGTCACAATCGTGGGTCACAACCGTACCGAACGTACCGAAGGGGGTCCCCTCCCACGACAGTGCCCTGGCGATAGTGACATTATCACTATCATGAGGCACAATCACGCCCATGGAACCGAGGCCCGAAAACCTGAGATTTCGAACCCGCGACCTACATGTTGTCTTGAATGGAACCGAAGCTTCGTAAAGGCGCATAACAATCGAATAAAAAGTCGTAAATCAGATAAATTTGGGAATTCAGATTTACATAGATTTACGAGTGTTACATTATTTTCATACTTAATTCCATCAGAATTACCTGATATCCGTTGATCACTTTTGTTTGACTTCTTCCTTGCTTTGTCCGCTTTTCGAATTCCATGTGACTCCAATCGATTTTTTGAACTCTTCTAGACCCTCTTGGCTGTCCACACTGTTAAGTTCACTAGAGATCACCACTTTAGTCGAATCAAAAATCGTGCCCCCCCCCCCACTTTTCGATTTTTTCTTTCCTGCTTTTTTGTCGCATCCGATTTCGACCGCTTTTTTTGGATTGTTTTTTTGTTGCTTGTTCCTAGATAGTTTTTTCATGTAGTGAAGACTAACCCATCCTCCTCCAAGTCCCGAAATTTCGCCCCTCCTTGTGCTCGATTTTTCCTTTTTAGATACCGCCATTCTCTGTTTTTTCTCAATTCGTGAATTATCCTTCTGTGTCTGACTCTCGCTTCCTTCCTCCCTAGCGGTGAAATCATGTTGTGATACATTTTTTTACATTTAGGCCCATCATTTAGTGGCCCAACTTTAGTCACCCCAAATTTCATTATCCCATTTTATTTTTCCATAACCGGTCCATCATATCCAAACCACATGGCCCATAAGAGTTGACTGACCCATTATCCTTCACATTTTCTTCCAATCGTGTACCCTACAGTTGAATTTGATCAGGTGCCTCAGGCGTGGTGTTTTCTGTCGGCTGCGCATTGGACTTCCGCAAGCCGTTCGTCGAAAATGGTGCGCGGCCATTACTGTTACAACTCAATTCCAGCATCCCTTCAACTTCGCAATGGTCCCCCAGTTTCTCCCCATCGACCGTCGTTTTTCCCGGTAAGTTTTCCAGCCAATTTTCTAGGTTCGATTCTGGCGCTACCGACTCTGATTTCTTCTCCACCGATCTTCCATCCCCACCTGTTTTCTGTTTCTCGCGAGGGAATATACTTTCATCAATATGCTCGTCTTCATCGTTCATCTCCCCACTCCATTTAGACGGTATAGATGATTCATTCTCATCCCCATCACTATCCTACCACTCATCTCGTTCCTTATCTTCTGTTTGACTTTCCAGCAGGCTCTGGTCCTCTTCTTCCACTTTAATCATGTAGAATAAATTTCCCACTCTAATATTTTTTATAGCACACATTCTTGAGACTAAACCCGAGCTTATGAGTACATTTCCCCACATTAGATTTGTGTGATTCAACATGTTGCAATTTTTTGTTTTTAGTACTCTCCCCCATTTACTAGAAATATTTATGAAAGTTTCTTCCTTTCATACATGTAACGGAACTCCCTCAATTCTTAACCAAACAAGCCTTTTCGATTCTCGGAATCCAATTGACCGCTTTCTTAAGTTTTTTTACCCAATGGTCAATACCATGTGTCTTGTTGTTCACCACTTTGTCCCTTACTTCCCTTGATTCAAATTTTATCACTATATTTCGGCCTCCCACTAATCTCACTCCCCCGTCTTCCTTCTTTTCCGGATTACATATCATTTTAACCACATGTAAATTATCCATCGATACAAGAGATCCCACTACGCAGTCTTGAAGATACTCCATGCTATTTTTATCAGCTTCCCAACTTCCCAAAATCTATTGATTCGTGATAGGTTTACCAAATTCCTCTCTCGTTCCTGTTTTTACCACATCCACAAAGGATCTATTATTGTTCACCCTATGTTCTCTTACTTCAATCTGTCTCCCCGAGTCTCCGAAATTCTTATTGTGACGATACGACCTATCCAAATTGTTACCCTTTTCTCCGTTGTTCGCAAGGAACACTCGTAACCTGTAAGATCCCAACCAAATTTGATTTAGTGTAAACTCCAACTCTTCCTTGTTCACGACGAATCTGAATCGCACGAACCTAATCTATCTCCGTTTTTCATTGTTTTCTTGCCATTTGAAAATTTTCCATAGATTAGAGACCTCCCAATTTCTTGGAAAGTAGAAACAAGAATGAGATCTATTTTGGATTGCTATGTCTACTGGTCGATCGAAACAGTAGTGACTCGTTATACTTAGTCTTGTTCCAATGCCCCCACAACTCTCCTCTCACACACCCTCTCCTGCCCACTTCGCTCAATCTCTCCCCCCCTCTCTCTCCGTTCTCTCTCTCTCTCTCTTCGCTCTCTCCCCATTATTTTAGTTTTAAGTACAGTTATATATCATTTTATATGCAAAATTGTCATTGGAAAAAAATAAGACCCCAATTCTACTCTCTCTCTCTCTCTCTCTCCGTCTCATTTCTTTCCCATCTCTTTCACTGTGACTTGACCATGAAGATGGTTGGGCTTCTCTAACCCCCCCCCCCCCCTAAAAAAACTAACTTTGACCCTTCCTTTTTTTCGCCAAGTGGAAGATCGTTGACCATAATTGAGGAAAATAAAGCAACTAAGGCTAGGGTCAATATCCACTAATTATTGATCATTCTTCTTCATTATCCACCTTCTCCTATACCATAATTGAGGAAAATAAAGCAACTAAGGCTAGAGTCATTATCCACTAATTATTGATCATTCTTCTTCATTATCCACCTTCTCCTATATCGCTAAATCGATCCCATGGAACCCCCTCGTTCTTCTAAGGTATTCGAAGTCTATCTAGGGCCAGGGAGGAGCGACCAAGGCTCCACGGCTGGAACATAGTGATTTATCTGAATCCTATTACTTCACCTTTCCTAATTCCAAGTCCATCTGAATATGTTCTTCCAAACCATTTTACCAACAATATAACATGATTTTATGAAGCTTCCTGAGTCCTTGGATTAATCATCACAACCATTTTTTAAAAATAACTTGAAGATTTTTTGCACAACTTTGATTCAAGAATGTTGTAGTATCTGCAACAGTATGTTCTTTTTGCATAGGTTCAAAGCATGGAGTAATAAAAATCTTGGCATTTTATTGCACCTCTTCACTAATTTGAAGTGAAGAGGAGCAACTCAAATGCTTAGGTGTTTCCTCGAAACTTACCATCTCTTGACTATTTATCAAAGTAGTTAACCTTACTCTCATCCTTACCAACACACTTAGATTTTTCAATATCACTTGGTATAAGAATTTGTCTTTGTCTTTTATGCTCACTAATGATCTCTTCAACATTAGTTGTGATGTTATTAACAGAAGCTATTAGACTTTATGTGTAATCACTCATCATTGTTTGAAAATTTTGCATGTGATCATTCGTCATAGTTTCATGAGATTTAAAGTGTTCTGAAAAGATTGTAGGGGTAAAAATGAGTTGTTAAAATCACCCCCTTGAAAACTCCTAGAAAAATTAACTTGTTCCTCCCAAAATTGGTCAAAAGAATTTGAATAAGTGTTACTCCAATCTTGGTAGGGAGGTATTGGTAATGTGAAAGTGCCATGATATTGACTATTAAAAAAAGGATTTTCCTCCCATGATTGAGTGAAACCATTAAAGTGGGATGTATCCCAATTATTATCTCCCATGAAATAACAAGATTCGAGGTTCGAAGGATAAATACACGAAAAATGATTTCCGCTTGACAATAGTCACAGAAAACAATATTTTCATTGGGCCTAAAAGTTTGCCCTATTGAATCCATATTCACATAAAGATAAACTCAAAAATTTGTTACTTATACACACATGGAGATGTATGACAAGTAACAAAGATGGTAGAACAAATAGCTTCTCAAGATTCAATCTCTAAACAACTATAGATTTTCGCATATCCACAGTGATGGCGCCAAAAACTTGATGTAGGCTAAATATTATATCTCTATAACACTAAATGGTAACTCATGCAAGTATACATGGGTCAACACTATCGCCTTTCAAGGAATAAAATGGTAAGAACCAAGTATCATATTCCACATGGATAGATATCTTAAGTTGCAAGATCTCAAGGTGAAAAATTAAATTCAAATGGAGAATTTGAAGAAATATTTTTTATTGGAGTTATAACTACTGAAATAAACATAATAATAAAAAAAAAACAATGGTGTAAGACTTTTGTGAGAAGTAAACACAAATTCCAGCAGATCATTTTTTTAAAAATGCTACATCAATGAGTTAGCAATAACTAGTTCCAATATCTATTTTGATAAATACCTTCTCGAGCCTTAACCATTGTTGTAACATCTGTCTTTAAAACCTTTATATCTCTATGCAGTACTATGACCAAGAAATAGAGCTAAATGGCGTCCTCAATATATATGGAACAACAAATATATTTACGTAAAAATTACTTTCTCAAGTAGATACCAAGTGACCAACCTGTTGAGAATTAATCAATTTGAAAAACATAGATAACAAGTCTCTCTGTTAGCAACTCTCTTAAGTTTACTTCCTATGTCATTCAAGTTGACTACGTGCATTTGAGTAGCTTATCTTCAAGACCATGACTCTTTAACACCTTTCAAAGTGATCAACGTCAAGAAGTGTCTCATATTTGAAAGACTTGAAATAAAATAGTGGAACGTCATTCTTACAAAATGATGTCCACTTTCTTTTGGTTTAAAATCACACTGTTGTGCGTTTTATGCAACCTTAATTAGAGACTCACTTAAATAGAGCTCAGTGCAATTATACACCTTGATCTACTATCGTCTCGTAACAAGTAATAGTGGTACAAAGTACCATATATCGATCCACATGGAAGGCATGTAAAAGTTCTTTCAAAAGTCCAATATTTAAAAACTGATTTCAGATGACGAATTAGAAGAAATCTTTTTGATGGGTTTGAGTTATCAACTAAAAAAGTTTAGTCATAAGAAAGAAGCAAATGGTGCAAAGGTTTGTTAGGACAAAACAAATGATCTAGTAAGAAGATATTATAGCAGTCTTATATATCCTAGAATTAATATTTAATGTTACTTCTTAAAAGTAAACACATTATCATACATATAATTAGTTGTCAATTAATTATATGTAATATTTAATGAAATATCAATTACCTGAAATAAATTATAATAAGACTTTAAACTATATTTTTGACATTTTTTATACTTTTACATCAGTCTCGATCCTAATTCTGTCTTACACCCCAAGCTAAGACGTTTACCCTATCATCATTCGGATTTTTCTTACAAAAGATTCAAACACTGAAAAGTAAATAACGGAGATGGAAAATGTGAAAACAAAATGAAAGTACTGAAGTTTAAAAAGAAAACTTGTCGTGCAAGTTATTGAAATCAAAAGTGAAGACATAAATTAAAATGTAAATGACTGGAAAATAAATTTTTAACACCCTCAAATTTGGAAAAAACGACTAATTTAACATTTTCATTAATACACCAAATAAAGGATAAATCCCTTTCTACGAATCAATACTTGAATTAACTCAAATACAAAATTCTAGATTTAACATCAATAAATAATAAACCAAGTTTTATATAAGGACTAGATTAAGGTCGGATGTTACTAAAACCCAATTACAGTCGCTATCTTCAAGTCTTAGAAGTAGTTATCATTTATGAATATAAAACCATTCTCCATAATCATTTCATCAAAATGTCCAAAATCCTCAAAAACCCTAGTTTTGACATGCTTATATTCCAAAATCAACCAATTGAAAAGTAATTGATATAAAAGCTTTGATAAACATAAATATAACATTTTAACCTGTATATGGTTTGGAAAAGATATGGGATGTGAAAGATTAACATTAAACATTGCATCAGATTTAGATCAATCAATCGTAGTCTCACTTATAAACGTATATGAAATTCTAGCGTGTAACAGTAACAATGTTTTTTTGTGTTGTGATGTTCCATTCTCTTCTTCAAGATCCACACTTTAATTCTCAACCATGATGGGACTGGTAACGTATATGAGAAATGTCGTGTTCTTGTTGGGGATTGAAACTGGACTTTAATGCATATACATACACACGTATGTCAAAAGTTGGTTATGGCAGTTTCTTCCATCAAGAAGCTGTCATATAACTGTCAACCAATTAATAATCATTATAGCATTCCCTAAATTAATCTATACATAATTTGAACATTAAATTCAGATCAAATGCATTAGCTAAAGTAACCTAAATATATTAATTAAGCATTTAACTAAATTACTGACAATTAAATAAATCTTAGAGGTTGATATATGTATGCATATATATATATATATATATATATATATATATATATATATATATATATATATATATATAGGGTTGGGTTATTTTGTTAACTTTGTAATTGTTATTAACTTTGTGAACCAATACTCACCATTGATGATGAGATTAGATGGATGAGATTTGATGTAAATTAATATGCATTTAATGTGTTTTATTTAAATGACCGATATATTGAACCAATGTGAAAAGAGGTATTTTTGGGAAAATATTTCTCCAATATTTTGAGACATAAAGCTTGGCTCATTAATTACTCCCAATCAAAATCGAAACCGGCGTACGTTTGATGTTCATGAATGTTCATATGTTTGAATGTTCATACTATTATTGATCATGAATGTTCATTGACATACATTATTATGTGTTCATGAATGTTCGTATTTTTGAATGTTCATATTATTATTGTTCATGAATATTCATATTATTATTGTCCATGAATGTTCATATGTTTGAATGTTCATATTATTATTGTTCATGGATGATAACTTTTGTAACTCCTCATTAATAAGACTAATAAAATACATGAAATACCAACTTTACACTTAAGCATTTAATTAAGGGGAGGGCTAAATGCACTTCTATTTATGCTAAATACACCAAAATGATTAAAAAATGATTATGTTTTTTTTGTTTTTTCGTTTTTTTGTTGTCTTTTTTTTTATTATATATTTTTGTTTATATATTTTTATTATATATTTTTGTTTTGATTTGAAAATAAATAAATATTTATAAATATAAATATTACTAATTTTTTTAATTATATAATTATAAAAATAAAACATAAAGATTGCGATATAACATATAAATAGAACATAAAATAATCTATATTACATTTGATTATTCTAAAATAATGTTATCCGTATTACAATTAATACGTAAAAGCTTCATGTACTTCTTTATTCGCTCTGAATACGGGGTAGTCTATCCAGCAGCACACCGATAACTGTGATTTAACATTTTCGACCATCAAAATCAATTGTTGGTAAGTGTGTTAAATCTGTTAAGCTCTTACCAAGTAAAAGTCTTTTTCATCACTTACCAGGTAAGACTCTAGGTCTTTGTTATGCTTTTTACCTGGGTAAGATTCTTGTTCCATATCATATTCAATCAGCAGGGCCGGTCCTAGGGTTTTTGATGTCCTATGCGAAAATGCTAAAGAAAATTCTCTATCCCTTGGTTTTTCATTTTTCATTTTACACTTTTATCATGTTAACACAAATAATCGTATATGAACAAAAATGCAATGAAAATATATGTTTCTTTTTTTAAAAGTTATATCATTATAATCGTCTCGTCAATACATCATTATAATCGTCTCGTCAATACTTTAAAACGAGCTCAATATTGAATATCTTTTTAATTTAACCGTACTATTTAATATTATGAATATTTACGAATTAATTTGTTTTCTATTTTATTTTTAGCATATTAAAAACACATAATCATAGACCAACTAAAATATTTAAAAAAACGCGTTTCATTTTTTTTATAAATTACACCACTATTATTTGTTCGTCAATAATTTCAAATTAAGTTTATTTTTGAATATTTATTGATTTAGTACTATTATAAAATAGAATAAAGACGTATCAATTTATATATATATATATATATATAGAGAGAGAGAGAGAGAGAGAGAGTGTGTGAGAGAGAGGTGGGTTTAAACGAGGACGCTAACTATTTAAGAAAACAAGAAAAACAGCAATCATGTACAAAATCACATGTGATTCACGCGATCATGCATGCGACCTGTGAGTCGCGCTGCACATCGCCCGCGTCCCCGAATTTCTCGAGTAGTGCAAAACCACATGTGATTTTGTACATGATTGTTGTTTTTCTTGTTTTCTTAAATAGTTAGCATTCTCGTTTGAACCTTCCTCTCTCTCTCTCTCTCTCTCTATATATATATATATATATATATATATATATATATAGAAGCTAACATACCGATAAATATTTGTAATGGTTATTGTAGAAAAAAAAAACGAGGTATACAAATCTCTACATATTTATATTAGATTTTTTTATTGAATTAATTAAAAATTTATAATCAGATAAATTATAAAGGTATACAACTTACATCAATAGGGACAAAAATAAAACAAAAATGAAATATGATTGAAAATACATAACAAATTAATTCAGAGTCAATGCATGATTCACATATAAGTGTACCAAACGACTCAAACATCGTGTTTTCATGACTAAAGTATCGATAAGAACGAAGAATACAAACTTAAAATAAAACGTTGTTGTCATTTTGATTTCGAAATGTTTCGCGAGTGGATACATACCTTTGTCAATTGTTCCTTCGATTTCACGATTTTTCGCGTCACATCGTGCGCGGGTATATGCCTAGTATATGTATAAAGAGTTTAGTTTAATGACAATTTTAACCCTTAACTATCTTTAGTTGTCATTTTTATTTACGTTTCAATTCGGGTAAGAATAATTATATGTTTTAAAAAAAACTGAGTCTTACAGAGTAAATTACAGATTTTGTCCCTAACGTTTGGCGTTTGTTACGGAATTGATCCCTAAAAGAAAAATACATTTTACAAAGTTATAATAAAATCAAAAGTTACAAATTTATAGAATAAAATAAAATCAAAAGTTACAAGTTTATAGAATAAAAAAAATCAAAAGTTACAAATTTTATAAATTTATAAAATCAAAACACACACACACATATATATATATATATATATATATATATATATATATATATATAAAGATAATAATAATAATAATAATAATAATAATAATTTTTTAACTATTTGCTCATGATTGGATCGGAAACTAAGGAGTCACTATTTGCACCTTTTTGGTGCAAATAGCACCCCCCCTTAATTAATTAGTTTAATCAACCAAATATTTTGAAGCTTTCTTATTGGTGAATGGTGGTTAGCATGGTTAATAACATTTTATTCGTTAACAAAATAACCTACCCCTATATATATATATATATATATATATATATAGAGAGAGAGAGAGAGAGAGAGAGAGGATCATTTGTTAACCAATCATTTGTTGTTAACTTTATGAACCATTTCCAACCAATAGAAATCATCTTTGATTGTTGTTTTCTTTGTTTTAGTATTTAATGCTAAAGGGTAGAAATATCAATTATTAATTAGCAAATATTTTATATTTCATTTAATTATTTGGGGGTTACAAAAATAAAGCCTCCTTGATTCTAGCGTAGGTTATGATTTAAAAAAAATTCATTTTCAAAATAATGTTAAAATCATATGCACATTTTCATGATTGATTTCATATTTTTTTCAAAATCATAGTGGTTATTTTCAAAATTTTATCCGGTATTAGTTTTAATTCAAAAATTCTCATATAGTGTTAACTTTATACAGAATGATTTAGCTGTAATGTTAATTGTTTCGAAGGTGTGTTCAACAATGATGAACATTTTGTGGGTGTTCATGTATGTTCAACTAAGTATTCATGACATTGTGTAAATATATGCAACAACATTTTGTATGATGTTTGGTGTTTTCATACGAAACTCTGTTGGCTATAATTATCAGTTAGAAGTAGTTTGTGAACTAAATGAATTATGGGTATCAATTTTGATGGATTTTGAATTATGAATTTCATCAAACTCCAGATTATGTTTATTTTTCATTACATTTGTCTTTTAGTTCACTGTTCATGAACCAAGGTTGGGTGAAATTTTACATCCAATATTTAAGCAGTGATGATGGTAGTTCATTGATTGCATGTATCGTGGTAGCATCAGATCATACATACGACCATGAATTTTTTTATCCAACCTGTTCATGTTTGTTCATTATTTCACCATTGGGCATATGAACAAAAACTTATTAACGAGTCACATGAACAGTAAGGTGGTGGTTCATTCATGTTTATATTTCTTCATATGAATATGATATTTAAAAGTAATATATTGTTCATATTTCTTCATATGAATATTATATTTAAAACTAATAATGTTATTCATATTTAAAACTAATAATGTTCATATTTCTTCATATGAACATGCATGAACCGTGGGTTACGATTCTTTTGGAAGAATAATGTTCAAATACATGCAAATTCATGAAAACTAATGAACCGGGGGTTACAATTCTTTTGAAAGGAACATTAATTAAGAGAGAATAAAGACATAATGTTTCATTTATTTTTTTCCCAAAATACCCTTATCGCTATAGTTCACTCCTAATTTTTCATTAATTGTGCATTTATTAAGGCTTTTAAAAGAGATTTAATCTCAACAATTGATTTTGACGCAACGTAGGTTTGCGGAAGGATCGACAAGCGTCTAAACCCTTTTACGGTTGAGAATTAAGACGCGTAAAACTCGAAAACTCAAGAGAATACTATCTAAAATATAAACTTTATTGAATAATTGAACTGATTAACAATGAAACCTAGCTATCCTATTTATAATCTAAATTAAGGAAAAGATAAATACGAAATTAATTAAACTAATCCTAAATTATTATCTAATATAATTATCAATTAACTAAAACTAATGGAAAGCAAAAAGAATTAGAATGGAAGTAGGATAAGGAAATCAGGATGGCACGTGAATGAAAATTAAGTGGATGAGAAAATGGGTGGTCACGTGATGGTTGGCAAAACCAACAGTGGACGACGCGATTTAGAATTGGGTGGTAGTCTTTTAGCAAGTCGTGTGAGATACTGTTATGTGGGTGTCATGCGGCTTAAGTCGCTTGGCACTCGCATTCTTTTCTGTTTATGGTTTTCCATTCGTTCTTCAATTTCCGTCGCCATTCTCTATATATCAGTCTCCTCCACTTCTGAAGAACTCGACCCCGAGTTCTGTTCTAAAGGAATTGACTCGTCTTTGTAATACTCATATATATATCGGCCACGTTAAAAGTGTTCGATATATGTAACGAATCGGGAAGAGCAACGACGTAAGCATTGTCTTTAATCTTCTTTGTGATATTGAACGGTCCGTATTTTTTGGGTTGGAGCTTCCCGTAAGTACCGATAGGAAATCGTTCTTTCCGTAGGAAAACCATTACCTCGTCCCCTTCATTGAAAACCTTCTTCCGGTGGTGTTTGTCGGCCGCCACTTTATTCTTCAAACCAGTAGCTTCAAGACATAACCTGACGGCATCTTTTGTTGCTTGTAATTCCTTAGCCATGTTACCCGCTGCGATGCTAACTCCCGAATCTCTCGGTAGCTTGACTAAGTCGACCACGTCTCTTGAGGATGACGTATAAACTAAGGAAAAAGGGGAGCAACCGGTGGCGGTGTGGACGACACTATTGTAAGCGAACTCGATCTGTGCTAAAGCCACATCCCATTGTTTCGGTTTGTCACCACATACGCTTCGTAGCATATTTCCCAAAGTCTGGTTAGTAACTTCCGTTTGGCCGTCGGTTTGGGGGTGAGCGGTGTTACTTTTATTGAGAGTCGTTCCGAACATTCGCCAAAGTGTGATCCAAAAGTGGCTAAAAAACTTTGTGTCTCGATCGGAAGTAATCTTTCTCGGGACACCATGTAAACGTATCACTTCTTTGAAAAAAAAGTCTTGCGATGTTACTTGCATCGGCAGTTTTCTTGCAAGCGATAAAGTGGCTCATTTTTTAGAAACGGTCAACCACGACAAAAATAGAGTCCATCCCTTTTTGAGTACGGGGAATATCCAACACGAAGTCCATCGAAAGGTCTTGCCAAATGTCTTCGGGAATCGGGAGAGGGGTGTAGAGGTCGGTGTTTTGAGACCGTCCTTTTGCGGTTTGGCAAGTATAGCACTTTCTAACAATCGAACTTGCGTCCCTCTTTAAATGTGGCCAATAATATCGTTCCTCCAAGCTAGCAACGGTTTTGTCCCGTCCGAGGTGACCGCTTAATCCTCCCCCGTGCATGTCTCGAATCAATTTTTCTCGTAACGAAGAGTCGGGGATTCATAGTTGGTTGCCCTTAAAAAGATAACCGTCTCAGATATAGAAATCACTGCTAGGGGTGCCGCCATCGAACTTTTCCCACATATCTTTGAAGTCACCATCTTCACTATAAAGTTCTTTCAACGCCTCAAAACCAACAATTTCGTGTGATAAAGTGATGAGCAAATTGGCCCTTCGGCTAAGGGCATCGACCACTTTGTTGAGATTGTCGGATTTATGTTTGATTACAAAAGGGAATTTTTGCAGGAAACTTACCCAACGAGCATGCATTTTGTTAATCGTTTTCTGACTGTTGATAAATTTTAAAGCTTGATGATCGGTGAACAAAACGAACTCCTTTTAAACCAAATAGTTCTCCCATTGCCGTAAAGCTCGAACCACCGCATAGAATTCTTGGTCGTACGTGCTCCACTTTTGTCGGGCCTCGCTAAGTTTTTCGCTAAAATAAACAACCGGTCTTTTTTCTTGGCTTAGGAGAGCACCGATTCCAATGCCACTCACGTCACATTCAACTTCAAAAACCTTCTCGAAATTGGGTAATGCTAGAATGGGCGCGGTACTAAGCTTCTCTTTGATTAAGAAAAAGATTTCGTCTTGTTCGGGACCCCATTGAAACTTGCCTTTCTTTAGACATTCCGTGATCGGGGCGGTGACGGTACTAAAATTCCGGACAAACCTCCGATAAAAGGTTGCTAGGCCATGAAAGCTACGGACATCGGTGACCGTCTTGGGTGTTGGCCACTCTCGAATGGCTTTTACCTTTTCTTCATCTACTTCGATACCGTTTTCTCCGACGATGAAACCAAGAAATAAAAGCTTGTCGGTGCAGAAAGTGCACTTTTTCAAATTGATATAGAGCTTGTTTTCTTGTATTGCCGTTAAGACTTGATTGAGGTGATCGGTCCTTCCTCGGCTATAGACGAGGATATCGTCAAAGTAAACGACTACAAAAGTTCCAATGGAAGGGCGTAATACCTGATTCATAGTCCTCATGAAGGTGCTTGGTGCGTTAGATGTGCCGAAAGACATAACCAACCATTCGTAGAGTCTGAATGGTGTTTTGAATGCGGTCTTCCATTCATCGCCCGGTCGAATACGTATCTGATGATAGCCGCTTCTAAGATCGATCTTGGAGAATATGTTAGACCCGGATAATTCATCAAGCATATATTCCAATCGTGGAATGGGGAACTGGTACTTGATGGTGATTTTGTTGATGGCCCTACTATCAATGCACATCCTCCATTGATTATTCTTCTTTGGAACTAGGAGTACGGGTACGGCACACGGGCTCATGCTTTCTCGTATAAAGCCCTTCTTTAGCAAGTCTTCAACTTGCTCTCTTAGGATCTCGTTCTCTTTGGGACTCATCCGATAATGAGGCAAATTTGGTAGACTAGCTCCCGGAATCAAATCAATTTGATGTTGAATGTCCCTCATGGGTGGTAATTCGGGAGGCAAATCATCCGCAACTAATTCTTTGAAATATTCTAGCATCTCGTTCACTTCTTTCGGAATTTCGGCCTCGACTTTTTCTGCACTCATTAATCCTTTGATGACGATAGGGCAAAAGACTTCAACTTTCTTCGGATCTTCTTCCATCTCTTGCTCACTATTAGTCATGATGAGAAAGTTGTCTCTTTTCTTGTCGAGTGTCTTTTCGAAGCTACTAACGGGTGCCATAGCGATCTTTCGGTCGCCCCAACGGAACAACATGACATTGTCTCGCCCTTTATAAGTGACATCATTATCAAATTGCCAAGGTCGGCCTAATAGAATATGACATGCATCCATATCGAGAACGTCACATGTAACATCTTCTTGATAATACTTTCCGATTGATATGGGTACCCGACAAGTTTGTGTTACCCTAACTTGCGGGCCTTTCTTGACCCACCCGAGAGAATAGGGAGCCTCATGAGGTTCAGTAGGTAGGTTAAGATGATCAACCAACTTCCGAGATACTAGATTTTCACAACTCCCGTTATCAATGATGAGGTTACATACCTTTTTATTAACGGAGCAATGAGATCGGAAAAGGTTCTTCCTTTGGCCTTCTTCTTTCGACGAGAAAATAACTCGTTGGAGCACGATGTTGATCTTCTCTTCAGACTCTTCTTCGGCAAAGTCGAACCCCTCATATACATTGTCTTCACCGTTTCCCCCCCTTCTATTAAAGCTGTCGTTCTCCGGTTAGTGCACTCGTTGGATTGATGTCCCGGTTGGCCGCATCAGTAACACTTTGAACTCATCGGCTTAGCATACGAATTGGGGGTCTTGGAAGGTGTAGGCTTTCCTTCCGGTCCACCACTAGGATTGTCGGCATTAACTTTGTGAGGAAGGTTAGTGTCTTGCGTGGGGCTCTTTCCTTTATCGACGGTGGTGTTTGAGTTCTCGTTGGACCCTTGAAATCGTCGATAAGAATTGGAGGTACGAGCGGACTTCTCCATTAATTCAGCATTTAAGGCTAAACTCGAGGCTTCGGTTACGGTCCACACGTTTTGGAGTCCGATCTTGTCTTGGATAGAAGTCTTCAAGCCACTGATGTACCGAGCTACTTTTTGGCCTTCGGATTCTCCGATTTCATTACGATCGGTTAACCGTAAGAACTCGGTGGTGTAGTCGGTTACGGATCTTGAGCCTTGGTTACAACCGAGATACATCTTGTAGAAGATTTATTCGTAGTCTTCGGGTAGGAACCTTTCTATCATCAATTGTTTCATCCGACGCCACGACCGAATCGGACCTCTTCGTTGTCGTTGTCGTTGGACCACTAGCTTGTCCCACCATACTGGGGCGGTGCTTTTAAGACGAAAAGCAAAAATCTTTATCTGTTTATGCTCGGGTACTTCCATTATGTCGAAGAATCGATCGACTTCGATCTGTCAGTCTAGGAACTCTTCAACTCCCATAGTTCCGTAGAAGAATGGGATGTCTGCTTTCATCCGATAATCGTGCTCATTCCTTCCGAAGTTGACCGGTTCTTCTTGCTCCTCCTCTTCGGATTCGGAACTCAAAAGATCGACCCGTTTACGATTGCCATTGCATGGCCTCATAACTGGTTCTTCAAGCCTGTCCCTTCTTCGACGATTATTGTTGGCGAAGTCGGGTTGAAGCCTGTTAACAGCCGCCGTCAAATCAGCGAGTGTCACGGTAAAGGCCATGTTCATCTCGGCTAAATCTGCTTTGGTAGCGGGTTGTTGATCTGCCATGGTTAGTGAAAAGACAGGTGAATCCTGCTCTGATACCAGCTGACGCAGCATAGGTTTGCGGAAGGATCGACAAGCGTCTAAACACTTTTACGGTTGAGAATTACAACGCGTAAAACTCGAAAACTCAAGAGAATACTCTCTAAAATATAAACTTTATTGAATAATTGAACTGATTAACAATGAAACCTAGCTATCCTATTTATAATCTAAATTAAGGAAAAGATAAATACGAAATTAATTAAACTAATCCTAAAATATTTTCCAATATAATTATCAATTAACTAAAACTAATGGAAAGCAAAAAAATTAGAATGGAAGTAGGATAAGGAAATCAGGATGGCACGTGAATGAAAATTATGTGGATGAGAAAATGGGTGGTCACGTGATGGTTGGCAAAACCAACAGTGGACGACGCGATTTAGAATTGGGTGGTAGTCTTTTAGCAAGTCGCGTGAGGTACTGTTATGTGGGTGTCATGCGGCTTAAGTTGCTTGGCACTCGCATTCTTTTCTGTTTACAGTTTTCCATTCGTTCTTCAATTTCCGTCGCCATTCTCTCTATATCAGATTTCCATGATCAAGGGCTTATAATGGTTCATAGAGTTAACACAAAAAATGTGGTTAACAAGATATATATATATATATATATATATATATATATATATATATATATCTTGTTCTATTAGAGTTCTTATAGGATGAACTCAGAAAGCTAAGTTTTGGGTGAAAACCTAGAAATCACAAAAACCCCACAAGTGTAGATGATAAGCTTGAATCTTGAGCCCTAGCTTGAATCCTAACTTTAGATGATGATTAAACTTTTTGAAACCCTTGAAAAGATGTCTTAAATGCTCCCTTGGTCGACTTAAATGAAGGAGGAAATGAGGAAATTGGAGAGGAAAAGAGGTTGGTGAAGAAAATGAATGAAAACCCCTCAAATCGGACTTAAATCGCAGAACTACACGTACCGCGACCTGGCACTCAACTTCAAGTCATGGTGCAGTCCACGTGTGTCCCTGCCTCAAACCATAGTGAGATACACGGCTTCCCGCGCGACTTGGGGTCGTGTGGAAGGTCGTGAGATACCAAAACTCTCACGATTTGTCCGATTTTCTTGGTTTTTCTCGCATGACTTTTTACCAAACAAAACCATTAAATAAAGGTTCGATAAAGAACACTTTAAGACCATATAAAAGGGTTTTCAAGGTACACATTAAAGCAAAAATCTTGGGTGTTACAATTGTTGTCACAATCGCCACCCAACCACCACCCACCACTAATACCACGTGGATAGGGGGTGGGTAGGTGGGTAGTGGGGGTGGGGTGGATGCTATGATGACGACAGTAGTGCCATGTTGATTAGTAGGGTGGGGACGGGGTGCGTCGAACCACCCACCACCAATATTCACCAGGATTGGTGGTTGTCGGGGTGGGCGTACGGGGTTGGTAGTTGTAACAACGACAGTAGTGGCATGAGGTTCAGTGTGGTGTGCGAGTAGGGTGGGTGGAGGTAGTTGTCATCATCACAGCTACCAAATGCGTGGTCAAGTTCCATTACATTTCATTCTCATTCTTTCAAAGTCAAATTTCTTTGATAAATCCTAATATCACCAAATTTTATTATGCGAACCAAATAATCCCTAAGTTTCTAACACAAATCATATATTTGTTGAAATGTGGTAGTAAATATACCGGCACAAAGTCATTCATGGGACCACATAGGAAATTATGGGCAGATAACACTTCAAAAGATATGACCTATTGATTGGACTTCATCCAATTAGTTGTTATGGTCTTTGTAAACAGAAAATATAAAGATTCAATATTTTAGAAAATTCTATTTTTTAATTATTGATCATGGTAACTCTTATATGAAAGAGTACTGTTTACTTTATTTGTTGAACATAAACTCAGTAACTATCTATATCTATACTATATTATAAAGCATGAATAAAAAAACTCTTAAAAACAATTTCTAAAGCATAATGTACCGTTATTTAATGTTAATTACTTAAAATCTCTTAAAAACAATCATTAAAACTTTATATACTATAGTTAATGTTATTTATTAACTTTCAATTGTTATCTCTAACAACTTTAACTTCCCTAAAATCACTCCCTATTTTAATCCCCTAAAATCATTCCCCTGTATAATTTAAATAAAGAATAAAAATCAAATTTTAAATATAAAAAATCTAAAATATAATTAAGAAAATCTAACAGAATATTTAATGTTTATTTAAAAAAAATTATATTATTAAACATAAAATAAATTACATTATTATTATTAAACTTCTATACTATATTATAAAGCACGTATAAAAACTATTAAAAACAATTGTTAAATGTTAATGTACCGTTATTTAATGTTAATTACTTAAAATCTCTTAAAAACAACCATTAAAGATTTATATACTACATTTAATGTTATTTATTAACTTTCAATCGTTATCTCTAACCACTTTAACTCCCCTAAAATCATTCCCCATTTTAATCCCTAAAATCACTCCCCTACATATGTTTATAGATTGTTTGCTAAATATAACAAAAGGTTACATTTGCAAATGTGTTTATATTGCTAGAACAAAAGAAGTATGAAGTTCATGTTCAAATTCTCTAGGTAAGTGATGCAACACCTTTATAACCAAGAAATGTGACACCTCCTCATCAATATTAACGTTTTTCTGCAAAATAAAAATTAGAGAAGAAAACAAGATATTTACAAACAAAAGATGACTTATCTAAAATATAATTAAGAAAATATAAGAAATGTGACACCTCCTCATCAATATTAACGTTTTTCTGCAAAATAAAAATTAGAGAATAAAACAAGATATTTCCAAACAAAAGATGACTTATAAAAAATCTAAAATATAATTAAGAAAATATAACAGAATATTTAATGTTTATTTAAAAAAACATTATTTACTAAATCTAAAATAAATTACATTATTATTAAACTATCGAAAAATTTTAAAAATAAGTTTTTATGTATTAAGTACTGTTTATTGATAAAACATTATTTAAAATTCAAGATTACAAGTAATGATGCATGAGTACAAATTTCTAAAGTTATATGTTTGAATTCATAACTAACTAATAAACATAATAAAAACAGGATAAACATCTCAATTTAAATATAAAGAATTTAAAATATATAAGATAATCATTGAATTCTAACAAAATACTTACTTTTTTATATATAAAAAGCATTATATTATTAATCTTAAAATAAACAAATTAATAAAAAAATCATTATCACTCTCTCAAAACCATCCAAAATCATACCGTAAATTGACAAAAAATAAAATGAAACATTAAAATCATGATGTATCTCACTGCATTGCGCAAGTACGATTCTAGTTATATCATAAAGCATTTATAAAAAATTCTTAAAAACAATTGTTAAAGATTAATGTACCGCTATTTAATGTTAATTACTTAAAATATGTAAAAAAATTGTCATTAAAACGTTATATACTACATTTAATACTATTTATTAATTTTTAATCATTATCTTTAACCACTTTAACCCCCCTAAAATTACTCCTCACATAACTAAATACTGGATAAAAATTAAATTTTAAATATAAAAAATCTAAAATATAATTAAGAAAATCTAACATAATATTTAATGTTTATTTTATAAAAAAAATATATTGTTAAACTTAAAATAAATTACATTATTATTAAACTATCGAAGAAACTCTTACAAACGAGCTTTTTTGCATTAAGTATTGTTTATTGATACACATTACTTAAAATTCAAGATTACAAGTTATGATGAATGAGTACAAATTTGTAAAGTTATATGTTTGAATTCATAACTAACTGATAAACATAATCAAAACAGGATAAACATCTCAATTTAAATATAAAGAATTTAAAAAAAAGAATATTTTCGCTCTCTCAAAACCATCTAAAATCGTAATGTAAATCGATAAAAAAAAATATTAAAATCGTGATGTATTTCGCTGCATTGTTCGAGTATGTTTCTTGTATATCATTAATATAATAAAATTAGGCATATAGGACATAAAAAATATACGAGTATCTTACTAATTTATTTTATAGAACTTAAATTTATAGGAACAAACACTTATATTTCATTTCTAAAAGTGTCATAACAAGTTTATAAGGTGCTTTTGAATGTCTTAATAAATTTTTTAAAACAATGTTTTTTTAAAAAAGTAACATTTTTTTTTTCAAAAATACCCTACAAACGTCAATGCTTGCAAGGATATACTTTTAACTTGAAACCCTTGTTAAGAAAAACCTTGTTTGGGTGATGTCCGTGTGAAAAAGTTTACTGTCTTTTGATTAGAGCTGTTCACGGGCGGTACAACCCGTTAGACCCGGTCCGTCCGACCCGTTAGAAAAGCGGGCTTGGACAATCATTCTCGAAAAAATGGGCGGGCTCGGGTTGGACTGCTAAAATTAAGGGGCGGGCTTGGGCAATTAAAAAAGGAGCTCGGACAAGCCCGCCCTGCCCGTTATATTATTATATCTGATTAATGTTTTTATATAATTAATAATTTAATCATTTTATTCAAAATATTTATAAGTGGCTTTGTACCAACCGTCACCCAAACATGTATAATATGTGTTGTGTTATATAGTACGTCTCGAATTTCGATCTTGTAAATATTAGAGGGATGAATATTTGTTATTGAAAAAACTCGAACTTTGAAATTCGATAACTCATTAGAGAGAAAATGTCCATGATTCATATATTGTGAAACAATTATTTTCCATACGCTATGTACATTGATATATTTTACGTCAATTTTATGCTCGAAAAAACTTACACAATTACATGATTTTACATAACTTATGATTTTATATAAGTTTTGTTTTTCACATGTAAAAAAATAAGCCCGCTAGCCCGTGGGCAAGCCCGGCCCTTTTATAAAGGCGGGTACGGGCAAGTCCATAAGCCCGGAAAAACGGGCTTGGGTTGCTATATTAGGCCCGTTGGACAAAAAAATTAGGTTAAGCCCGGCCCGGGCCCGACCCAAATCCGCAAATGATCACCTCTGCTTTTAATGCCCACTTATTTCAATTCTTTCATAAAAACGTATGATTTGATATGTGAACAATTTTCTTAAAGTTCTACGATTTTTGGTATCCCAAGTCCCAACATGTGTTATTTTTTATTTTAAAAATACTTATTATTTAAACATAACTAGAAACTCAACTTATTGTAATTGTTCGCTAGTCTCTTGCTAGCTCTCTTTAATGCACTGTTGTTTCAAAAAAAAAAAAACTCAACTTATTGTTTCAGGCATAAAAAGAGTATATGTCTGTTGCCAAATTTGAAGAAATACTACTTTTGTTGAAGACATCTCATATTTGTTTGGTTACAAATATTTGCTTCTGTATTCCGCAATAATTTCTCAATATTCGAACAAGAAACATTTTACACTATAATTATGATGGTTGTCACAAATGGATGCCGTTGATGATCCCTCAGTAAAGATGAAATCCGTCAGTAATCCAATGGTGAAAATTAGTCAATGATTCTTGTTGGTGATGCATGCTTTCTATGAGATTGAAATTTTACAAAGAAGATAATTGTAATTTGTTTTAAATTGTTTTGAGAAACAAGGGACACACAACGTACAAATTTAACAACTTTCGTTTTATTAAAAGCATAAACATTTTATTGCAAAATACCAAGGTTCTAAACGGCGTGAGGCGTGGCGTGGCGTGGCGGCGAGGCCAAACCTCAAGCCTTAGGAGTCATGGCGAAGCCTTGGCGTTTTCAAGGCGTGACTTATGGCGTCAAATTTCTAATTTATATATAATATTAGAAATAAAAACATATGTTTTGGCGTGTTATTCAATGAGTCAATAATAATAAACAAGTTAAATTAGGTTATATATATTAAAAACCTGCAAATAAGACATTAAAAACATAAAAAATACCAAATATTGCATTACAAAAACTGCGCATTAGGCCATGGCGTGCCACGAGCTTAACGTGACGTGAGACACAAGCCTTGGTGCCATGGCGCGCCATGGCGACTGTGCGGCGAATTTTTTAGAACAGTGCAAAATACATAATAATGTGTTTTATAGCATTTTCATTAATTAGTACAAACATGTTTCGTCCCGTGGTACCACTTATTTGACTCCGTTGGTTGAATGATCCAGGGATGAATACTTGAATAGCTCTGGTGAACCCAACCTTGTAAGATTAATGTAATCTTGTGGACCGTGAGCTGGCAATCCTGCAATCAGAAGTCCGACAAGTCTCAAACCTCTGCAAGAAAAGGTTTCACAGTAGTCTGGCCCATCTTGATAATAGATAATGAAGCTCCTCAACAACTCCCAGACTGCGTTTACAAACATGGGTATTATAGCAAATATTGAGAAGTAGTTCTTATTCGGCTCTTCGGGGAGCACCTGCACGGTAAACCAAACAAATAGTGATCAGGTCACATTGCATATTTCATCAAAAAAAAGGTTGATCGGTGTTGAAATATCTTTAACGGTAATCAAAACCAAAGTTATTATTTAATGAAAAGATCGAGTTAAGTTAAGTTAAGTTGCTGATAAATATAATATATTGATAATGGATGATGTGGATTACCTGTCCCTTGTAGAAGCTATTGTAATAATGGCATCCACCAAAATGTTTGAACAATTGATCAAAATTATCAAAGGGGACTCTAGGCACCAAGTCGTTGCAATAAACAAACCTATGGTACCTCAATCCATGAGTTACCAACACTTCTTTCATGTATTCACCAAATTTGTGATCTCCAACCCTAGGTTGTCCAAATGTATACACCCCTTCAAGTTTAGATAGCAAATCAATCTCCTTATGGTATGCCAAAATGGCCGGAAACACGGTTGCTAATGTCGCTCCCAAACTGTGGCCTGTTACCATGAATTTGGCTTGTGGGTTCTTTTGAAGACGTTCCTTGAGCTTCTTTTTCATGGCATAGTAAGCATAGAGTTTTTGTTCATTTGCATGGATGTCTTTAGGCCAACCTTTGCTTTTTTGTAACCCTAAGGCTTTCAAGAAACCGGCATGGACCTTGCCTATCGTAGGAAGGTGGTACCATGAAAGATCTACGTCAGAGGACCAGTCTTTAGCGTTGAAAGGTGATGTACCTCTGAAGGAAACACCTATGAGCTCAGAATCCCCAGTTTTATCGCTCCACATAAATCCTTGTGTTGTGTAATCCTCTTCATAATCTAATATACATTTAAGCAATTCAAGTTTAATTCCTTAATTAACGATATGTTATGTAATTCAAATTAAAGAAATGAGTTCATGAGTACTAATTACCGTTCCAACAATTGAAGAATCCTAAGAACTCCATCTGAAATCAAGGTAGTCAATTTGTTACGTTAATTAGCTCTCCACTAGCATAGTTATTTTATTTAATAACACTACAACAAAACGACTTTATAAGTTGCCAAAAATAGTTAAATGTACCTATATATAAATTGCTTTATAAGACTAAATTTTATAAGTTCAAACAATTGTACGTCTTATGTAAAATTGTTATGATAAGTTGATAGAATATTTTTAGACGTCCTAACAAGTTTAATAGGAATATTTGTAATAAATCGTCATATTAATCTTTATATGACAATATATATTATAAAAATGTGTTAATAAGACACTTATAAATTACAAATATATACAATAAAATAGCTTAATACGACACTTTCTTTCAAAATTGTGTTACATAACTTGTTAGGATGCTTAAATACGTCATATACATCATATTGCAACACATTTATATATGTTGCAAAAATCTTTGGTTCTTTAAAACAATCTACTTAGATATATATATTTAGACATTTTTGGGTCTTATAAAACCGATTATGTTGTAACGACAACATGAAAAAGATGATCACATATAGGTTTAGTTGCTATTTATATATATATATATATATATATATATATATATATATATATATATATATATATATACCTTCCAATGTTTCTCGACAGTATCTTTGATATAAGCTGGGTTTTCATATGCAGATTTAGCAGCCATAACAGCGAGTGCGCTTGTGTATCTGGGATCATCATGCTTAATTTTACTGTCTAAAGTCCTTCGAATATCCCCCAACCCTACCGCCGACACATATTCTGATGACGTCCTATCAGGTAGAACCAATCTTCCTGCGTTGCATCAACCCGTTAATGTCGAACAGAAAAGAAAGCTATCAACTTGGATCCATATTTCAAACTTTGACTTCATAATCATCTATTAAAGTTCGTTGACCATTCGTACCAAAAGTAAGTAGAACAACTTTTGAATCAAATTAAAAACGTTTTAATATTAATTGGTATTCTTATTAATTTGTTGGATCTCATCTTCATCTTCATCACATCAATTAATTAATTATAACATA
Source organism: Arctium lappa (assembly GCA_023525745.1). Taxonomy (NCBI): domain Eukaryota; kingdom Viridiplantae; phylum Streptophyta; class Magnoliopsida; order Asterales; family Asteraceae; genus Arctium; species Arctium lappa. Next base: position 56,406,583 of record CM042062.1, on the reverse strand, counting down.
TTCATATTTTTTATGTGAAAAAGGAAAAGTTTAACCATCCCATGCATGTGTATATACCGAATTTAATACTTAATTTAAATAATTTAATACAAAGTTAATTTCACACGTTCATAATTTTTATATGATCTAATATATATATATATATATATATATATATATATATATATATATATACTACCTTAATATATATTTAAGCAATTGTCTTAAATACAAATTTTAAAGCATAAGTTACTATCATTTTATGCATAAATTTTGAAAAACTCTTAATTACTATCTTTAATGCATAATGTACAACTCATTGCTTTAAGGATTTTCAAACAAGTCCCATACCTATAGTACACACTCAGACCATGCTTTCCTCTTATTTCCCGTCTCAACCTCTGCTTCCTTCTACCTACTACTTGCTGGCTCCCAAGATGAAAAGGTAAACCATTTCCTGCTCCCAAAATAACTATTTTCTTCTCTACCGATTCCAGATGTCAAATTTGAAATTTGAAATTTGAAATAGGACCGCTTTCATCATCGAGAGAACTTCCCTTTGTATAACGTGCCTACAAATTCGAGTGTATAGAAATCTGACTATAAGGGTTGCAGCAATAACACTAAATCCACAAGGGTTGTAAACGAAGGGTTGTAAACGAAGTGTATACAAGCACCAAATCGGTGAATCTTCTTTCTCTTCATCGTTGATTCAAAGTATAATCGTTATGCTTTCATCCTTTCCTTTTTTGTTTTTGGTTAAAAACCTAATTTTTTTTTTCATTTTCTGAAATCGCAACTATGGGACCTAATTTAACGAACACTTCATTATTTTAATTTAGTGTCTGATTTTGATGTAATGTGGTTTTGGTTTTGTTTTTGTACTTGTGTTAGCCACCTGGAAGAAGTCCTAGGAAAAATCCAGCAAGTGAGTATTTGTATACATTTTGATGTTTGGTGTGTATGGGATTTGATAAATTTGAAGCTTTTTGGTGTACAGGTTAGCAGAGAAGGCAAGAGACCACAACGTTGTAAGCTAGGTAAGAGTCCAAGAGCAGGCTACTCTTTCTTCTACATATTTGTATTTTCGTCGGATTTGGTCTATCTTTTTTCTACATATTCACTATCTCCTACTGTTTGTTGGGAATAATGGTGGTTGGTTGTGTGCCAATGCATTGGTGTTATTCAGCTGATCTGATGTGAGGTTTTGGTTTTAGAATATATCTTCACATTTATTTCTTAGAAATAATGGTTGTTGGTTGTGTGCCAATGCAGTGGTGTTAATCAACTGATGTGATGTGAAGTTCTGGTTTTAGAATATATCTTCACTTTTATTAGATTTAGAGGGATGGTGTTTTATCATCAATTTGTTGTACTATGGGTGCTCTCTCTGTGCATTTACTCTTCTTACCATCTGTAATCATATTATATTTTCTTACTGCATGAAAGCTTCTGCCGCTACCTAGGGAGACTGCACATGGGTTGGGTTGGGTTGGTTGGGGTTGACTTTACTTAAACAACTGTTAGGCTAATTGTAACGAGTTAATAAGAAAAAGTCAGACCAACACCAAATTGTAAATAGGAAGTAAAATTATGGTGCAATTGTGATACACTTATGAAAAGACCTAACATTTTGTTCGCCACGACCATGTAGACCAAAAGGCAGCATGTCTAGCAGCAAATGCTTATGATATATAAGACTAAGAGGGGTATCAGGTTCATCGGGTTGGGTTGGGTTCAAATGTGGAGCAAAATCAATGTCTGTTTCAGACTCCACTCGATGTTTGATTCTTCAAAATTTTTTTATGATCAAGTAGCATTGAAATCATTGATGGATCGTGCACTTAAGACAGAATGTGGTTTGGCCGTTGTTCCTTCCCGTTTTAGTTTTTGCAGTTTGGCGGGATTAAGTAGTATATTGCAGGTACCTGTCGGTTCCCAGGATAGTTACAGAGCTCGTAGATTGTTCGGGTCTTCGCTCGGTTCGCCCAGTAAAATGCAGATGACTTCTATCGTGCAATGGGTCACAATGGGCAGCAGTTGGGGCCGCTGATGTGGGTTTGCCTCTCGCAAACTTGCTTTGGTCTGTTATGCTTTTTTGAGCTGTCTATGCCCCCTGCGGTAGTGAACTGCTCTTTGTTTTTTGATGTTTGTTTTGTTCTTTTTGTTGGATGCCTTTGTTGATGTGTACTGGTTGATCCTTTTGGTGGGTTTAAAATATTTTGTTGTTTCAAAAAAAAAATTAAACCTCTTAATGTTCATGCTTATTAATGAAAGCTACTGAAGTTTGGAAACAGAAAGGTTGTCCAACATCTTTTGTGGACTCAATGTTGCTTCTAATTTTTCACATTCCTGGTTGTTTTGATGTTGCTTTACAGTACATAAACCCTAGGGGCTCCTGGTTGGACAAGAGGATGGCATAGTTTGATTTTCATCAATAAAGGTTGTTGTACCATTGAAGAGAGCTGCTTTTTAATGTTTTGTGATTTCTTTTTCTTTCAATCAAACTCAATTGTTAACTGAACAAGTTGTCGATGTTTTGTCACAACTTCTGTTTGATGTACATGTATAAAAGCCACAAATACCTAATTTTGGTTGCACATTTTTAATAGTATTTATATAATTTGGTGAATTACATATGTGTGAAGTTTCACTTGAAACGGAATGCAGAGTGTCAATTAATATGCGGATAATCCCAGAAATAGTTCAGAACTTCACTATCTCTTTATTTTTCGCAAATGCACTTCATTTCGGAAACAATTTATAAACCATGGATCAGAGCATTATATAAACAATTTTATAGTATTTCTTTGAATTTTATATTCAAAGATTTCCAATCTTTTACAATATCTCCATAACAAATGTTTAGAATCAACCAAATATCTTGTTCCCACCGGGAAATTTACCTCGAGCTGTAGACGAAGCCTACCGTCATAATTTAACCATGCAATTAATTCAGACAAAACTTGAGAGCACCCATTTTCGGAAAAAATAAAATAAATTATCACCAGTTCCCTTGTTCTATTATATAAAGATTTAGATTTACCTCAGGACTGTGTTTGAAACCTACAATCTTCGCCCAGTCCTGGCTAGCAATGAGATTAGTCAAAGAATGATTAATTCTAAACAAATCATGAAATTGTTACTGGTTTCTTTTTTACAATCATTTAGTTTCAAGGTGATTTTGTACCCTTAATCACCTTCCAAAACAAACTTTTTCAACTGTTTTCTAATCCAACTTATATACAATCAAAGAATGTCCAAGAGTTTTCTTCCCTCCCAAAAGTTTCACAATTTTTCAAACCATAATACACCAAGATCACGAAAACGGTCGAATCCAAGATTCAACCATTTCCCGTCCTACGTACTGGTTCTTGGCGGGGGGCTTTCAGAATGTCGATCGTAGATATCGTCAAACGGGAGATCGAACTTCCCACCTCCTTCAACATCATCCATGAAAAACGTCTTCGATAACCGGTTCGATGCCCTCCAATCGAACCGTTGATCTTCTTCTTCTTCGTCTTCTTCCTCCTCGAAGCTTCAGTTCGAAAAATTATCGTGGTGGTCGTCATAATCGTTGGGGTTGAAGTTTGGCGGATCAAGAAATCTCGTCTGGGGTCCGACCGCTCATGACCCGCCGCCGCCGCCCTTTGCCCACCAGTGGCTCCGGCCCGTTTGGCCGATGCTGCCGGAATTGTGATGTTGTAGGACACTTCTGTGTAGTAACGGGGCGGACGTAAAAGCTTCTAGATTAATTTACTTCTTAAATTATACATATAGAAGCACTTTCTTAAAACAACCCGTTTTGATTTCTCCACCGATTCTTCAAAATTCCACACTTTCTGAAGTAAGTTGTTGACTTGCAAATAAGCAATGCAAACCCATTGAAATAAAATAGAGAGGAATGGAGAATAGAACAAAATAAAAAACATGATTCAAGGATAAACTAATGTGTCAGAATTGTGATTCACCCGCACTGTATCGCGCAGGTACACTACTAGTATGTGTATATATATATATGTGTGTGTGTGTGTATGCTTAAATTCAATAGTCTTAGTATTACTCTTTTTTTATGTAAGGTTGTTATTATCTGAACACCAAAAAAAGACACGTGAGGGAAGCAACAACCATTAATTAAACAATAATATATAGACTAATTAGATAAGATATATTAATTAATACACTAATTAGATAAGATATTAATTAATAAAATCGATCACGTGTTTATACTATTTTTGGACTATCTATTTTAAAAGCAACAAATAGTAAACTTATACTATTATTGTTTCGAAATAATTCATTTGGTCTTTTAATTTCAAGTGAAAATATTTCCTTACCCCCACCATGATCGTTTTAGACCCCACAATGTGCATAAATTTAGACCAAATAGAATCTGATAGATTTATACAGTTTTGAATCAAGAGAGTAAATCAATATATACTAATTAGTTGTCATACTTATATGATCAGTTAAAATATAGGGTTATGTTTAGGGAAAAACCTCAAAAAAAGAAACGAAAAACTGAAAAACACCCTAGTAGCCCTTCATCTAGACGGTATGCATTTGTGCATACAAGTAATTTATAACATGCACACGTGCATAAATTAATTAATTATAATTTATCAAAACAAGAACCAAATGAACCTCTCATGAATCTTAATTAAAAGATGTTATGAACAGAAATGGAAATATGATTATTAAAAAAAAAAAGAATTAAAGAATGATCAAAGGAAATTTTATATATATATAACCTGTAATGAGATTCAAAGGAAGGTTGAGAAATCCGCCATTGATATCCAAAAAGTTTGGCCCAAATTCGATAACAGATCCAAGCCAACGGAAGGGTTTGTAAATCAAATGAAGAATCTTCTGAGCAACAATGGATATGAAGATAACAAAACGGCGTGAAAAGCTTCCTTCCACAGTACCAGCTGGACAATCGATAAACTTTCTGCTTCCAATGTTTTTGGAAATCAAAAGCATTATCAGATCCCATAATCCTACGTCTTTAGGGCTTAGTAACAGATAATCTTCACAAAATGATTTGTCGCATGTTTTCTTAGTGGCAACAGCCATGGCTGATCAACCACTGGTTTAAGTATTTTTTTTTTCTTTTTAATTAGGGTTTTGAGTGAAGTTGAGGAAGAAGATTGATGTGAAGAAAGTGGGTAATTGTTTGGTTATTTATATAGACGACTGATCTTGATGGTTGGTGTAATAGTATTCACTAAAAATTAAAATAATAATAATAATTACTATTTGACATGAGAAACTCATTGGGCGTGTTTCGGTATGATGGGTTTGAAAGGGTGTAAAAACTCTTGGACCCTTTAAATTGGTTAAATTGTACTGTGGTTTGATGGTTTGGTCGATTTGAAAAATAGTCAGATCGTTCGGTCTGGTCTGGTCTGCGGTGTGGATATTTTTTTGAACGGTCTTGGCCAAACCGACCGTCAAAAAATATGAATGTATTAATTATATTTAGTTTTCATGTTGTAGATTAAATCTCTATGGGACCAATTAAAATAAATTCGTCTAAAACATTATCTTTTTAGTTTTCATTTCTTAATAATTGACCATGTTATCTAAATTGACAAAATTATGAAATCCGTTAAAGATCAAATCTAAAATTCCAAATTGTTCTTCGAGTTGTTCAATATTTATCCAAATATTAAACTATTTTATGATGGGCATGTTTAATTTTTTTTCCGGTCAATGTTTTATCAGAATTTTAGAGAGACTTTTTTTTTTCATAATTCAGTATATTATTTTTTTTCATAATATTTCGATAGAAATTTTATTTTGAATATAAATGTTATGTTTTTTAGTTAAAAACCCCACAAGATGCCCAAATTTCCTAAACCAGACAGACCAAATCGTATTTTATGGTTCGGTTTGATCGATTTTGTCACTTGCTACTAAACTGACTGGTTTGGAAATTTCTTAAACCATCATTTTTAGTTTGGTTTGTGGTTTGGGGACTTATAACTAAACCGTCAAAACCGAATCATGAACCCCCTAATAATTTTTATATATGTGTAAAATTATTTGTTTATTGATTTTTAAAAATAAATGAAGGATATGTTATTAGTCAAAGAATCTCATGACTTCGTCAATAATGAGGAGGAATTGCAGAAATTAATGTCACGGAAACTGGAGAAAATACAAAATTAAAATAAAATACTTCATAAAATTTATAAATAGGAAGAAATATATAGACTTCCTTTGATTAATGTTTCTAGCTAACTTGATCATATCCAATAATCCAATTATATTATTGCAAAATCAAGGCTATTTTGGGTAAAATAGCAGATAACACTACATCAAATGTCACTTAGGCAACAAATGAAAAATGTTACTTAAGAGGGGTTTATATGTTGCTTAAGGCTTAGGCAACATGCCTATGTTGCCTAAGCAATGTTGCCTAAGCAGACTCCTTAAGCAACACACAACATGTTATGTTGCCTATGAAAAAAACATATGTTGCACCAAACAAACACTAAGACAACATTAGATTTATGCATGTGTTGCCTAAGGTATCAACTTAGACAACATACTATATTTGCATATGTTGCCTTACACATTTTAAAAAAAAAAAATCAAATTTTCTTATTAATTAGAATTTTATCAAATAACAAATAATATTACAAATTACATACGTTCAAAAAAACTAATATACTACTTCAAATGACCAAATACAAGCTCTTCAAATGTCATCCCATCATAACAAGTTCGTTGGTTTGAATCACAAGAAAATATCGGCTAGGGCTGTGATATCTCCGAAAATAGGCCTGGTCGGTCAGTGGCGATCATTTCTATAGCTGTCAGCTCTCCATGAAGATCTGTATCAAACAGTTTACTTGTTTGAGTTGTAATCTTTGATGCAGCTCCACGATTCGACCCTATAGCCTGTGTCCCACCAAAATATCGTGTTAGAGCTTCACTATAGAAATCCCACAAATTAGAAGGCAAAAGACCGGTAGATTGAACCACATAATTCTTCTCTTTGTGGGAAACATTCGGCTGCAATTAAGATCGTGATTTGTCATAGCAAATTACCTGCCGGATGTAATTGATGACTCTTTGGTCAGAAACTTTCTTGCCATTCTCATCTTTAACATGAAATACTGCAAGTTGTATAAAGCATAATATAAGTTAAAGCCATATAAATGTATGATAAATTGTCCTTGACTTCTAAAGGTCAAGCTAGTTGCATCTTAACTTCAAAATTGATGTGAATTATTATGTTTATATAAAACATTGATGAATGTATCATAGAATATTTAATATCTTGAAACATAATTAATGTTTTTAAGGGTATTTAAAACTAAATCATCAGTGTCAATTTGTGTTTCGAAAAAACCTGTGTTTGACTATTGAAAGTCAAAATACCATCCATGAACCATCCAGCATCAGAAGATATGTAGCCTTTTGAGATTGTTAGGTTGACTTCTGTTAAAACATGCACCACTTCCAGGAGTTGACCCTGCTTTACACAATCTATTTACATTTTGACATAACCAAAATCGAATCAATCAGTTCTTTCTATCTTTCATAGGCTAAATGAGTTGTATCTTGATAAGACCTTAATTCGGGTCAGCTCGTTTAGCCCCGATTTCTGTTTTATGGGTCCCATTTATTCTTTTACCTTCACAATCGTACAATCCTCTAAGGGCGTGTTCGGTTTGCGGGTAGAAGATCGATGGACAAAAGCCGACCAAGTAGAGAGCAATGTCTAGTGGAGTGGGCAAGGCCACTCCTGAAAGATTCAAACAATCTTGAGAGAATCATGGATCCTAAACTCGACAGCCACTATCCAGTAGCGGCGGCAAAATAGGCGGCAACTTTGGCTAGCAGATGCCTGAGTCACCACCCAAAATGCAGGCCTACCATGAATGAAGTGGTCAAGACCTTAGAAAATGTACTGGAATTGGATGATTTCCCAGTTGATTCCTTTGTGTATATTGTTCCTAAAGAAGGAAGTGATCAATCGAGTGTAAAGGAAGAAAAAGGCGAAGAAATGAATCATAGCAAACAGAAAGAATAACATAATGACAATAGCAGTAGTGGTGGTGTGGAGAAGGTGGAGGTGGTGGTTGAAAAGAAAGAAAAAGGCCGCCGACGGGAACTGAAAGGAAAGGTCACAGGCATAAGCATAGGATAAGATCAATGAGGTATCAAGCAGTATATTCTGATACAGCTCTGTATAAGAACTTCAAGAAGGGTTCCAATTTTCCACTGTTACCCCAACCCAAAGAAAATGGGGGTGTGAAATTGTTAAATCGAAACCTTGGTTTGTAACTAGCAGAAACCAAATCGAATGCTAGTTGGCTGGTGGTGGCTGGTTGTGGCTCTCGAACCTGTTCTTCAAAGAGGTTCGAACAGAACTCAACCAAATCGAACCTGCAAAACAACAGCTGTTCGAGTATATAAGATACTCAACCAAATCGAACCAAACAGATTGAACCAACCAAATCGAACCAAACAGATTGAACCAACCAAATCGAACCAAACAATCAGAACTAAGATACCTAATTGGAGCTAAATCGATACCTGAGATTGTTGGTAGTCGGCTGGTGGTGGCAATGTCGACCGGTGTTAATCTTACCCTTCCAGTAGGCCATCTATGCAGAATCTTGTATCGATGAGGAGCAAGAACAAAACCATTCTGCTTTAACGTAGGCCTGCAATGTCAGTTATGTTCTTGTCCTTCGATGAAGCCCAACTGAAGATTTTCAGTAACATTGAAGCATGATACGTGGTTTTCGGACTCTAGATAACAGAGGGAGGACGAGAGGCGTGAGAGTGGTAAGGGTGTAGGGAATCGTCTGAGTTTTGAGAGGTGAAAGAGGCGAGATCAGATCTGATATTTAGGGTTTTTTGGGGGGAAAATAAAAGGAGGGGAAATATTTTGGGATGGTAAAGATTTTGGAGATTTTTTGGGGGAAATAAAAAGAGGTGAAATATTTTGGTGATTCTCTTATAAGGGTTTAGAGGTTTTTAGGGGGGAAATAAAAAGAGGGAAAACAATTTAGGGAATATGTATATATGTATGTGTATATGTATTACAAAAATGTTATAAATCATTAAATCCATTAGACCTAATGTATCTATGCATTTGATGAAGAAAAAATCATAAAAAAATATATTTCTAAATCAGTTCCATGAGTTTTTAACATTTTTTTGGTCTTACTGAAATGTAACAAGTGTTAGAGAGTTAATAGATCTATTAAGGCCCAACATGAATCCCTTTAAAGGTCAATAAAACTGATTAAAGTCTAGTAGAATTAATTAAAGCCCAATAATCCATTAAGCCCCAATGAAACCATTTAAAGCACAATAAAACCTTTTAAAACCCGATATAAGAGCCCAACTGATCCGTTAAAGCTCAACTGATCCGTTAAAACCTAAATGAACCCGATATAAGAAATCCAACCGATCCATTAACGGTGAGAAACGTGAGAATTGGTTATCAATCGTTTGATGAGAAATAGAGGCACATTAGGCACAATGAAACCCTTTAAAACCCAATAGAACCATTTAAAGCCCGAAAGATCAGTTAAGGCCCAACGGAAACCTTTAAAGGCCAATAGAACCGATTAAAGTTCGATAGAATTAATTAAACCTTAATAGATCCATTAAGACCCAATGAAACCCTTTAAATCCCGATAGATCCATTAAGGCCCAATGAAACCCTTTACAAGCCAATAGAACCCTTTAAAGTCTGATAGATCCATTAAGGCCCAATGAAACCCTTTAAAGCCCGAAAGATCGGTTAAGGCCCAATGAAAACTTTTAAAACCTAATAGAACCCCTTAAAGCCCGATAGATTCATTAAGGCCCAATGAAAACCTATAAAGGCCAATAGAACCAATTAAAGTTCGGTAGAACTAATTAAACCCCAATATATTCGTTAAGACACAATGAAACCCTTTAAAGTCCGATAGATCCATTAAGGCCCAATGAAACCCTTTAAAGCTCGAAAGATCAATTAAGGCCCAATGAAAACCTTTAAAACCCAATAGATGCCCTTAAAGCCCGATAGATCCATTAAGGCCCAATGAAAACCTTTAAAGGCCAATAGAACCAATTAAAGTTCGTTAGAACTAATTAAACCCCAATATATTCATTAAGACCCAATAAAACCCTTTAAGGTCCGATAGATCCATTAAGGCCCAATGAAACCCTTTAAAGCCCGAAAGTTCAGTTAAGGCCTAATGAAAACCTTTAAAACCCAATAGATGCCCTTAAAGCCCGATAGATCCATTAAAACCATTTGTGTATGTGTATGTGTGGTGAATATCAACCGTGAATATAGAGATGGCTAAAAATCGATCTCGATCTAGGCCGGACCCAAAACAATCTCGACGACGTTTAACGAACTTCAATAGGCCCAATGAAACCCTTTAAATCCCGACAGATCCACTAAGGCCCAATGAAACCCAATATAACCATTTAAAGCCCGATAGATTCGTTAAGGTCCAATGAAACCCTTTAAATCCCGATAGATCCACTAAGGCCCAATGAAACCCTTTAAATCCCGACAGATCCACTAAGGCCCAATGAAACCTAATAGAACCATTTAAAGTTCGATAGATTCGTTAAGGTCCAATGAAACCCTTTAAATCCCGACAGATCCACTAAGGCCCAATGAAACCTAATAGAACCATTTAAAGTTCGATAGATTCGTTAAGGTCCAATGAAACCCTTTAAATCCCGATAGATCCACTAAGTCCCAATGAAACCCTTTAAAACCAAGTAGAACCATTTAAAGTCCGATAGATTCATTAAGGTCCAATGAAACCCTTTAAATCCTGATAGATCCATTAAGGCTCAATGAAACTTTTAAAACACAATAGGACACTTTAAAGTCCGATAGATCTATAAAAGCCCAATGAAACCTTTTAAAGCCCGATAGATCCACTAAGGCTCAATGAAACCCTTTAAATCATCCGTCAACAAGTTATTAACTTTCAACTACCTATATTTATTTATATTTTTTACCTTAGACAACATAGAAACAAGAAAATATGTTGCCTAAGATAACTTTAATTTATTAAAAAAAACATTATAAAACGTTCCAATTTTACATGATATAAACATGAAATAATTATAAAATCATACAAAATAAAATAAAGTAAGAGCTAAACATATTTTTAGACATGTAATAATCCAAATTTAGACGAGATAAAATGAAATAACAACAAAATTATAATTACCTAAGAAAATGTAAATGTCTTTTAATGACGAAAACATTTGTTGGAAACCAAAATCGCTCCAAATCACGTTTCAAATTTTAATGATATAAACATGAAATAATTAAAAATTAGACAAAATAAAATAATAATTACCTAAGAATCTTTAAACGTCATTTGATGTTGAAAACGACGATGACTGTGATCTTATGCAACATAGAAATAAGAAAATATGTTGCCTAAGCTAGATCTTATGCAACAAACATAATAGATTATATGTTGCCTAAGTAAAAGTAGGTGTGGACTTTAAATCATTCGTCAATAACTTATTACATTTTCACCTACCTATATTTATTTATATTTTTGACCTTAGACAACATATAAATAAGAAAATATGTTGCCTAAGCTAGATCTTACGCAACAAACACAACAGATTATATGTTGCCTAATTAAAAGTGGGTGTGAAATTTAAATCATCCCGTCAACAAGTTATTACACTTTCAACTACTTATATTTATTTATATACTTGACCTTAAGCAACATAGAACCAAAAAAATATGTTGCCTAAGATAACTTTCATTTATTAAAAAAAAACATTATAAAACTAAAGCAACATAAGGGAAAATGTTGCTTAAGATAGTTAAGGCAACATGTAATTATTCATATGTTGCATAAGGTCTGACTTAGGCAACATATAACTACATGTTGCCTAAGAGTAAACTTAGACAACATATATTAGCCTTTGTTGCCTAAGCTTATCTTAAGCAACATAGACAATTAGCATATGTTGTCTAAGACAACATTTGGTGTAGTGTAAATTAACTGTTGTCTAATTAATTAATCATATTGACCAAAACTAGTTGATAATTTAGTTGAGAAATATAAATGATCAATAATAATATGTTAAAAAATTAGTTCATTCTAACATTTATACTATATTATAAAGTACGGATAAAAAAACTCTTAAATACAAATTACTAGGCACAAGATACCATCATTTTATGCAATATTTTAAAAATCTCTTAATTTACAAGTATCAAATCACAAGATACATATTACTACTGGAGGCTTCTAACACCCACCAATTTGGTATTTGCATGACCTTACTTTTATGTAGACATTTCTATGTATCACTAATTTTTTTATATAAAAAACATTATATTATAAAGCCTAAATTAAACAAATTTAAAAAAAAAAACATTATCACTTTCTCAAAACCATCCAAAATCGTACTCTAAATCTACAAAAAAATAAAATGAAACATTAAAATCGTGATGTATTTCGCTGCATTACGCGAGTACGCTTCTAGTTTTATAATATAATTAAAACAAATCAATAATAATAAAATATGTTAATTAATACAAATAAAATGATAACAATAATTAAATAATATAATAAATTAATTAATAGAGTTTCAATTCAATTATATATTTACATATTTGATATTGATTTGAATTTATATAATCAAATACGAATCAGGACGGTTCCATCGGACAACACTTCGATAGTGTTCGGTCGCATAGGTCCTGGTACAGATCGATGGGTAGATTGGCTCTCGTATCCTCGATCAAGCTACAGAACGATCCTATGGAAGAGCGACGCCAGAAAAGAATGTTTTGCTGCTGTCAGATAGGTTGTTGCTGTCAGGTCTACAGGTGTTCTCGGGTCACAGTGTAGGGCGGGGCTGGATACAGTGGGGCGAAGTGATGTCGAGATATGATGGCGGTAGTGAAGTTTCTGTCCAGGCAAGTTTCGACGTTTGATCGCTGGGTAATCTGGAGCAATCTTAGAGTTGGCTTGGAGCGGTGTCGGTGAGTTGTGGGATCGGTTTTAGCTGTTGTTTTTGTGCTGATAATAGCTGATTGTGCAATTGTTTGTTAGTAATTTGGTTTCCTCTAACTCCTGTGGTTTTTGTACTGGTCTGTAATTGTGTAGTGGTAGATTGTGGTAGGCATCTTTCTGGGTTTGTCAATGGATTGGTTTGCTACTGGCAAACATTTCCATTGGTCCTTTGTAATTGTTGGGTTATTTTAATTAATTTTGCCTTTCAAAAAAAAAATACGAATCTTAATTCTTCGAAATTTTAATGATCTATAATTTAATTGATTATTTAATTGAAATCATTTATCAAAGCTTCATATTTATGAAATAGAAAAATATAATTTTAATTTTTGTATCTATATCTATACTATATTATAAAGCACGGATAAAAAACTCTTAAATACAAAATATTAGGCACAAGGTACCATCATTTTATGCAAGATTTTAAAAATCTCTTAATTTACAAGTATCAAAGCACAAAATATATATTACTACTGGAGGCTTCTAACACCCATCAATTTTAAATTTGTATGTGCAGGACATTCCTTTTATGCAAACCTTTCCATGTATCACTAATTTTTTTATATATAAAACATTATATTATTAAGCCTAAATTAAATAAATTTATAAAAAAAAAACATTATCACTTTCATCAAAACCATCCAAAATCGTACTGTAAATCGATAAAAAAATAAAATGAAACATTAAAATCGTGATGTATCTCGCTGCATTACAGAAAAATATAATTTTATTTTTTGTACAACATATAAAAACATTTTTTAAATTACTATATTTGAACTTTGACGATTAAAAATATTGAATAATAGTAATTATTATTAATATGATTAATAACAAGTCTAAACAATTAATACTAATGCATAATTTATAATATAATTAATAATAAATTACAAGTCGATACCGACAAAAGGAAAAATAAAACACAAAGAATAAACACGCAACAAGACTAAAATGGCAGCAATGAAAACAAAGAACGGCCAACCAAGCAACAATGAAGCCAACCAAAACTAACGACTCTAACTCAACAAAAAACACCAACCTATATCTACTGCACCAGTCTGTCCAAGAGATGTTCAAATAATGTTTCAATAAACTAGCTTATAACCATATATATAAACAAAGGTTTTACATTAAATTCAAAAAATAAGCAAACTTATTATTTATAAACATAACTTAAATTGTTTCTTTTAGCCAAAGGACTAATGAAATAAACTAATCGAAACAAAAAGCAATAAAAAAAAACTATTTATATTCATAAATACTTTCGGAGCAATTTTGCATGTTTATTTATTATGTGCATTTGTGCTATGAATTTTTGGGCAGGGTGGTGTTTAAATCAGAAACATTTTTGAAAGGATAAATGTGATAAATAAATATGTTTTGTGTTTTATACTGGTTGCATATTTGTTTGGTTGTACAATTTACATTATTTAAACAATCAATAAAATTATGAGAGTTTAAAAAAAATTATCAACCTAATTTTGTAAATTGGGTTTTATATTGGGTTGACAGGTTAATACAATACATAAACTTTATAGAATAAAAAGAATAGAAATACTAGCTAGAATTTGTCTACCGCTCAATTCATACATATAGCAAAAGAAATACTTAAAAAAAACTATGGTGGTTGGCTATTGGCTTGGTGCCAGATAAAGATCAAAATAATATAACGAATACAATATCTCCCCCTGTCTTTCACTTGTCGGGATATGCATCCTATCCTGTAATAAGCAACATAATGTTTCCATCTTGGGATTTGGAGTAAGCAGGAAGCGTGGCATAGGCAACCATCATCCTAGAAAGGAATCAGCTTATGTAACACCCGTAATTTTCGGTAAGTAAAAGTCACCCTATGGTCTCTTGAGATTTCCAAATTATGAATTTGTGCTTTAGAACATACTATCTTTGATCCCTATCAGTGTCGAGAGTGTTACGGTTGGAAAAGGTCAAATTTCAAGACTCGGAGGGGGTGGGGCGATAGTGACAAGTGTCACTGTCTCCGTGTCAATATCGCTGGAATGGTACTGCGAGCTTGGGGAAGCGGGCGACTAAGACCGCGACTATGCCAACGGCATAGTCGTCGTGCCAATGTCGCCGGCGGGTAGCAGTGTTGTTAAGGTCGCGATTTTCAGCCATTTTCCCCATTTCTCATTTCTACTCCTTCTTCTCTCCCAAAACCGACCCCACTCATCCTCTCATAAACCCTAGCCTATTTTGGAGCTTTTCCTTTTATAAACCAAGTGTTTCTCCTAAATCTAGCATGGTTGGAAGCTAGAGCTAAGATATTTTCACCTTCTTCATCATCTCCATCAAATTTCTAGGGTTTCCACCTAACCCTATTCATCATTTCGAAGTTGGGAGTTTATGGCACATTTTGGTGACCTAGAAGTGCATTGTTGATGGATTCAATTTGTGGGTAAAGTAACCTTCTCTTTTCTTCATCTATGGAAATTAGGGTTTTGGAGATAAGATGAGATCTTCATGTTAAATGTTTGGGGAACGATTAAATGTGGTTGAATATGCATACTTATGGTTGGACTTGGAAATTTATGAATCTAGGTTTTGGAAGGATTTTGCTTGTGGATTCGGATTTCTTCAAGAAAAGCTCAAGTCGGGGTAAAATCTAGATTTAGCCTAAATCTAGCGAGGTGAGTTCAAGTTGATTTGTGAAATCATTGTACATGCCAAAAATGTTCATTTTAAAGTGTTTATATGTTTGCATGAAAATATGATTTGTTGGGTTATTTGGTGAGTTAATTATTTGAATTATTTAACTTGATAAACTTTGCAAAACACCCACTTTGGGATTTTTGGGCATCTTGATAAGTAAGTCATTTTAAAGTGGTTTAATGATTTATTGCATGAATGGAGATTATTTGGTAAAAATGACACTTTAGTGTTTGTTTGAGAACAAGACGTGATTTTGGGTTATGGGACGTTTTGAAAGAATAAAGGGTACAAATCCATTTGCAAAACCAATTGTCCCAATCTATAGTGTATTGGAGTCTACACATGTATTTGGAGTGAGTTTGCATCACGTGAGTCGATTGCATTTATTATTTGGGAATTATTAATCGTTGGTCAAAAATGGTTTTGAGCATTTTAGCTCGGTATTGACTTAAAAGAGTATTGGGGACACTTGTCCGACTTTAATGGCTCGATGTAGAGTCCGGTTATGGTTTACATACTAATGCACCGTGTTGCATACTAATGTTTATTACATGCTCGAATGCGCTGGTCATTCCTGTGAAGTCGTGTAATGTTAGATTGTGTTGCATTGGATCCATAGGTATGTAAGTCAGTCTGTTTTGGATGGTCAATTGGGTATTACGGGATTGAACCCCGGTACCCATGTTTTACGACCGAAAACTTTACAAGTAGGCACTTAGAGGGTTGAGTCTGGTGGTGCTACCGAGGAGGTAGGCACTAGGACCTCCGTCGCTTGAAGTAATGCTTGAGAGGTAGTCTTTAAGTGTGTCGGGCCTTCGGGGTGGAGTTCTTCGTAATGTTCATCAAGGTCAACTGTCTCGAGGTGAAACTTGTTAAAGAAGTCGTAGGGACACTTGGGCTTTTATGTTGTGAGGTGTCATGCGATTAACGTTGCATGGGTGGCATACTTTTGTGTTCCTCCACTCTCAACGGATGCGAGTCTCCCCCGTTGTCGGCTAACAACATTTTAAATATATTAATGTTTTACTTTATTGTCATTGGACTTATATGGTTGACAGTAAATGAGGACCTTAATATTGGATCTCCCTCCACGTGTATTAAGGTTTGAACGAAATACGTCATCCCCATGTTTTAATAATTGGTTTCCTTTTAATTCATGGTCGTGTGAGTATTGGGCCTAGTGTCCATGTTTTCGGTAACATATTGAACATGCGGGTTTAATTTAACCATGATTTATGGGTTGAATATCTTGCCCCATCCGTGTTTGGGTGTTTTTGGATATAACGTTTTACCCACGTTTCTTAAATCGGGAGTTAATCCCTATTCTCGTTTCGTATAAGTTTGGGTTGCATCATTTTATAAAGAATGTTTTGTAATAAGATGTTCATCTTTGAAAATGCACGATATTGGAAAAGAGTCGTCTCTGGATTTAAAGTAAAACATCTGAAAGGTTATGATTTTTAATTGGTGTTGTTTCTTTTAAAAATATATTTATTAATGTAAACCTTTTGAACTCACTAGGCGTTAGCATAACCATTTTATTTTTCGGCATGTGCAACAGGCTTCGTTCGGGAATAGTTCTAGTGACACTTTGAAGAGAGAAGTGCTAGTTGTGTGCTCGTGAATGTGAAGTCTTCCGCGTTGGTCTTGTGGAGAGCAACTAGTTTGGAGTTTGGTAGCACCCGTCCTTGGTTTAGTCCTTATATAAGTCTGGAATTTATTAATGATGAGGTCGTATGTAAAATTCTATATTGGAGATTCTTCAGGTTCTGAATTATACGAAGAAGATTTATTGTTTTCCTGTTGTAAAATTGAATTTTTAATTAGTTGCTCTTACCAAATTCCAGGGTGTTACAACTTACCATTGCCCAACCAAATTCTAGCCCATGTTTTGCTTGAAAGTCTTTCTGTATCAAAACGCATGGCAATAACATTTCTAGTGATGACAAACTACCATACAAAAAGAAATTTAATACTAGATTAATAATTGTGAGCACATTTTGTAACAACTTATCTCACATGGATAAAAAATTGGATTTGTGAGCTCCTTATAAGCCTCAATTTGTGGGTTACCAATAACTTCCACCATGATTTTAAGTTGGACTCGAAGTTATTAGACCAACCTCTTGCTTTGGACTTTACAGAGTAACAATTTGTATCAGAGGCGATCTTTGTATTATCGGGATGGTGAAGCAAACCTCATCGGAGTTGTTTGTAACATCTTAAGTGAATCTCATACCACCGATTAAAAGAAGCAAGATTCTAGACAGATGTGATGAAGAGGTCATGGTCTTAATGGTAAGTCATTATGTAAAGCCCTTTGTTTTCTTCATGTAACTTATTTTTTTACAGTTTCATTTATTTTATTTCAAACCCTTAAATTTTTTCCAAAACTAATAACTAAGCAAATTTATTTCAAGCCATTAGAATATTTTCCCTACTATACTAAGAATCCTTATAGAGTTATAGTTTCAAACTGTAACACCCACATTTTTATCTTCGGGTAAAAAGTTCTACATTTCCCAAAGTTCGGGGAGGTTAAATGTAACTTGGATTTATTAAAATACAAAATTTTGAGATATTTTGTAAATATCTCTCATTCTTGTTTTAGATCCAGTGGGTTTTGTTTTGTGAAGAAAAGCTTGAGAAAAGCTTTGCAAGTGGGTTTCTTTATTTTGATCTTTAAGGTATGTCGTCTTGTTTAATCTTTAGTTTCGTTATGGTTTAGCCGTATAGATTCGTATTAGGGAGCTTTCCATCCGTTTAAAATCTTTGTTTTCTGTTTTTGAGTTGGCCGGAATCTGGGCTGGTGCTCCGGCGGATTCTGGTTGAACAGTTGACCGGAAAAGAGAAGACCAGTTAGTGCTATGAGTTCCCTGTGGGAAACGCAAAGTAGACTGTGCGTTCCCTTTGGGAAGCGCACAGTGGAGTGTGTGTTCCCTTTGGGAAACGCAAAGTGGACTGTGCGTTCCCTTTGGGAAACGCACAGTGGACCTTGCATTCCCAGTGGGAAACGCAAAGCGTGGTTTGCGTTCCTTTCTGTTCGTGCTCAAGTCTTCTTTATGCCGTCGGTTAGCTTCTGTTGTCGGTGCTTTAGTCAGGTAGAGGGAGTTTTATCTGTCCTTCGACTTACCGATTCTTTCGGTGTTGTCATAGGTAGCATTCTTTAAGAATGAGGAAACAGAGGTGAGTTCCTACTATCATTTTAAACTTTACACATATCAAAAGTTACCTTTTTGATCTTATCCTGTTAAGGTAAAATGATGTTTTACTTGCACGTTATGCTTTTATGCAAAAAGAATATTTAAGAGCTCCTTTTAATGATTTTCATTCTTACCAGAAGTTGAACTGGAAATATCATTTTGTTTATAAAATGTATTTATACCATATGTTTATTTATGGTTGGTCACATATGTTGTTGTGACGAGTCTGTACCATTACTATTGGATCCCTAGGTTTTGAGTCGACTGTATTGTTGGGATGTCATATTCCCCAAATTTGTAGCTATAGATCACATGTTCCTCGGGGGCAACTTGGTACGGTTATGTGAGGCCGGATACTAGCCATGGTTCATAGTGATCCTAGCAAAGGAGTATACATTGGTTTTGCTTGGGGCTTGATCTCACATTGAAGCACGGACTTTTGTGTTCGTATCCTCGGATTCCAATTGTTTAGCTCGTAACTCGGGTTTTGGCCTACTTTTTGTTACGCCACAATCCTTGGTAAAATGTTTTATTGTCGGTCCTTTTATGACATGTTTATAACGGAAAAGCCCGGTTGTGGCAAAAGCTTAAATTATAAATTTAACCTCTTTGGAAATATTATCTTATGATACAAACGTTTTTATCATTTGAGCTTTATAATTTGTATGTTCTCACCAGGCTTTAAGTCTGACACTTTTTCTCAAATGGTATGTGTAACAGGTTTCCATTAGCGGTGGGTTACCGGGGGTTTTGGAGAGACGAGTTTTGAGTCTCGAGGCTTTTGGAGATGTCTAGTATTTGCATTTGGGCATTTGTTAAGTCCCATTCTTTTGATGAACAATGGTCTGTCAACTGATGAAATCTTGATATAGGGATCTAGATTAGTTTGTTGATGAACCCTTTTATCTGTACAGGTTTTGTAAAGTCTTAAGGACTGATCCCATTTATGGGAAGTTAATTGCAATACTTCCGTCTTGTTGCCAGGATTCCAAGTTTTATTTTACTCTGATTTTTGAGGTGTTTCACAAACTATTAATTTTTTTCCTAAACCATACCTTATAGGATATGTATAATAATATAATTTGGAGTAAATTATAATTTCTTCCTTGTGGTTAAATGAAAATTGGATTAGATCCCCTGATGAAATAATTACATGTATGGTCACTATGGTTTCATTTTTTGTTATGGAGAAGCTTGGTCTGGTGGGGCACGCTGCCCCAATAGAGAAAGACAAGATGAAAGCGTATCTCAATGGCTTGCCAGCGGACATGCAATCTATGGTCCACAATTTCAAAGCTTCTAACCTCCGACAGATGGTGGAGGAAGCTCAGTTCATGGTGGAGATGTTTGCAAGAAGCAAATCTGAGAAATCGGTGGTAGTATCTGATAAGAGAAAGTGGGAGAGCAGTTCAATACCTCCCAAGCGGGCCCAATCTTTTGTTGGAAACCGCAACTTCAGCAGTTACCAGGAAGCAAAGTGGTGCCCGAAGTGTCGAACCAAGCATCACGGTAACTATAGCACCAATTCTCAAACTTTTTATAAGTGTGTGAAGCCTGGTCACACTGTTAGAGATTTCCCGGTCAGAGGGCTCGTCTGTTATGAGTGCAAGGCACCGGGGCACATGAGAAGATATTGCCCGAAGCTTGTGTCGGGTAGCACGCCAGCAAAGAAGGAGAACCCTCCTAGGGTTCAGGGTCGAGCGTTTTAGATGACGACCGAAGAGGCCAGGGCATCCGCTGATGTGGTATCGGGTACTTTTCTTATAAACTCTGTACCTGCTCGTATTTTATTCGATACGGGTGCTAGTTTCTCTTTCGTATCTGAATTGTTCCGTCAGAAAATTGTCATGCCCACTACTAGTCTTGAGGATGCGTTAGTAGTAGAAATAGCTGATGGTAGACAAGTTCTGATCCACGAAGTTCTGAAGAAGTGTACTCTTGGAATCAAAGGGAGGGAATTCCCGATCGATCTGCTGCCGATGTTAGTCGGGGGTTTTGATGTTGTGGTCGATATGGATTGGTTGTCAAACAATCAGGCCGAGATCGTATGTTCCAAGAAGTTGATTTGACTTCCCAACCCCTCTGAAGAGGTCGTTGTCATCTATGGTGAAAAGAGAAAGGGTGAAGTGGCAATAATCACAATGGCAAGGGCACACAAGTGTTTAGTAAAAGGATGTTCATCTTTCCTAGCCTATGTGATCGATGCCAAGTTAGAGAAGTCAAAGATGGAAGATGTGAAGATCGTGCGTGAGTATCCAGATGTCTTTTCGGACGACTTGCCCGGGTTGTCACCCGATCGTCAGGTAGAGTTTCGGATTGATCTTGTGTCTGGCGCAACACCGATCGCGAAAGCACCTTACCGTTTAGCGCCATTGGAGATGCAAGAGATGGTGGCACAACTCCAAGAGATATTGGAGAAAGGCTTCATAAGACCGAGTTCGTCACCTTGGGGAGCTCCGGTCTTATTTGTCAAGAAGAAGGATGGCATAATGAGAATGTGCATTGACTATCGTGAGTTGAACAAAGCTACAGTGAAGAACAGGTATCCGCTTCCGAGAATAGACGACTTGTTCGATCAACTTCAAGGAGCGGGTTGTCTCTCCAAAATCGACTTACATTCAGGTTATCACCAAGTGAAGGTAAGAGAAGAAGATGTTCCGAAGACGGCTTTCAGAACGCGTTACGGCCATTATGAGTTTCTTGTAATGCCTTTTGGTCTGACGAATGCACCAGCAGTGTTTATGGACTTGATGAATAGAGTGTTCCGACCATTCCTCGACAAGTCGGTCTTGTATTCATTTATGACATACTCGTGTATTCCAGAAGTGAGACAGAGCACGAGCAACATCTACGTGAAGTTCTGGAAGTGTTGAGAAAAGAGAGGTTGTACGCCAAGTTTTCCAAGTGCGACTTTTGGCTTAAAGAAGTACAATTTCTGGGGCACGTAGTCACTCGGGACGGAGTGAAAGTAGACCCCTCCAAGATTGAAGCTATGATGAATTGGGAGCCTCCTAAGAGTCCGTCAGAGATCCGAAGTTTCTTGGGTCTGGCAGGATACTACCGGATATTTATTCAAGACTTTTCGAATATCGCTTCTTCCTTGACAGTTCTGACTCGGAAGAATGTGAAGTTTGAATGGACCGAAACCCAAGAGAAGGCGTTCCGGATTCTTCAAAAGAAGTTGTGTGAAGCTCCGATCTTGACTTTACCTGAAGGGTCGGAAGATTTCGTGGTTTACAGCGACGCTTCAAAAATGGGACTGGGATGTGTGTTGATGCAACGAGGCAAGGTTATTGCTTATTCCTCGAGGCAACTCAAAATACACGAGTAGAATTATCCAACTCATGATTTGGACTTAGCGACGGTAGTATTCGCTTTGAAGCTTTGGCGACATTACCTGTACGACACGAAATGTACTCTTTACACGGATCACAAGAGCCTGAAGTATGTCTTTGATCAGAAAGAGTTAAATATGAGGCAAAGGCGGTGGCTCGAGTTGCTTAAAGATTACGACTGTGAATTGCTTTACCATCCCGGTAAGGCGAACGTAGTGGCCGGTGCGCTAAGTCGGAAGGACTATAGCGGGAGTATTCGGACTACCCATTCAAGAATCGAGCTAGTGTCTAGTCTTGTTGAGAAGATCAAGACATCACAGATGGAAGCATTGTTAGAAGAGAATCTCAAAGAGGAAGTCATGACAAAACAACGTTTGCTCTTGACGGAAGATAGCCGTGGAGTGAAATTGTTCAACGGTCGTGTTTGGGTGCCCAAGATTGGGGGAAACCGTGAGCTGTTGCTAGAAGATGCACATAAGTCCAAGTATTCCATTCATCCAGGAAGTACAAAGATGTACAGGGACTTGAAGTTGCACTATTGGTGGCCGGTAATGAAGCTTGATGTGGCGCGTTATGTTGAACGTTGTGTGACGTGTTCGCAAGTTAAAGCCGAACATCAGCGACCGTATGGGAGTCTTCAGTCCTTAGAGATTCCCGAGTGGAAGTGGGAGCATATCACCATGGACTTCGTGACGAAGTTGCCTAAAACTCTTCGGGGACACGATACCATCTGGGTGATAGTGGATAGATTGACAAAGAGCGCTCACTTTTTGCCTATGCGAGAGACTTTACCGATGGATAAGTTGGCGAAGCTTTATATCGATGAGGTGGTCTCGAGGCATGGAATACCATTTTCGATCGTGTCAGATCGCGACAGTCGGTTCACTTCGAACTTCTGGGATGGGTTTCATAAAGAGCTTGGTACGCGAGTAAAGTTGAGTACGACTTACCATTCACAGACCGACGGACAGAGCGAACGAACGATCCAAACCTTGGAAGACATGTTGAGGTCTTGTGTCATCGATTTCGGGGGTAGTTGGGACTCTCACCTGCCTTTGGTGGAGTTTGCTTACAACAATAGCTACCACTCGAGTATTGGAATGGCACCTTTTGAGGCATTGTATGGGCGAAAGTGTCGGACTCCCGTGTGTTGGCTTGAAGCGGGAGAGAAACAGTTCGCCGGACCTGAAATCGTGCAAGAGACTGCCGATAAGGTCAAGTGCATTCGTGAAAGAATGAAAGCGGCTCAGGATTGTCAGAAAAGTTATGCAGATAAGAAGAGGCGACCGATAGAATTCCAAGTAGGCGACCGCGTTATGCTTAAGGTATCGCTATGGAAGGGCATTATTCGGTTCGAAAAACGTGGGAATATGAGTCCCCATTTCCTCGGACCTTTCAAAGTACTTAAGCGAGTGGGTTTGCAAGCCTACCAGTTGGAACTGCCACCGGAATTGAGCAGAATACACAACAGGTTTCATGTTTGCTATCTCCGGAAATGTTTGGCGGTAGAAGACAACGTCATTACCCTTTCGGAGTTAAGGGTAGACGAAGGAAACCGTTGTGTGGAGGAACCCGACGCCATCTTAGAGAGAAAGTCTAAGAAGTTGCGTCACAAAGAAGTCACTTTGGTCAAGGTGCAGTGGAAGCATCACCGGGGAGCAAATGTGACTTGGGAAGCCGAAGAGGATATGAAGCGTAGATATCCTCATCTCTTTGTGTAGCTAGATTTCGGGGACGAAATCATTTCCAAGTTGGGGAGGTTTATAACACCCACATTTTTATCTTCGGGTAAAAAGTTCTACATTTCCCAAAGATCGGGGAGGTTAAATGTAACTTGGATTTATTTAAATACAAAATTTTGAGATATTTTGTAAATATCTCTCATTCTTGTTTTAGATCCAGTGGGTTTTGTTTTGTGAAGAAAAGCTTGAGAAAAGCTTTGCAAGTGGGTTTCTTTCTTTTGATCTTTAAGGTATGTCGTCTTGTTTAATCTTTAGTTTCGTTATGGTTTAGCCGTATAGATTCGTATTAGGGAGCTTTCCATCCGTTTAAAATCTCTGTTTTCCGTTTTTGAGTTGGCCGAAATCTGGGTTGGTACTCCGGCGGATTCTGGTTGAACAGTTGACCGGAAAAGAGAAGACCAGTTAGTGCTATGCATTCCCTGTGGGAAACGCAAAGTAGATTGTGCGTTCCCTTTGGGAAATGCACAGTGGAGTGTGCGTTCCCTTTGGGAAACGCACAGTGGACCTTGCGTTCCCAGTGGGAAACGCAAAGCGTGGTTTGTGTTCCTTTCTGTTCGCGCTCAAGTCTTATTTACGCCGTCGGTTAGCTTCTGTTGTTGGTGCTTTAGTCAGGTAGAGGGAGTGTTATCTGTGCTTCGACTTACCGATTCTTTCGGTGTTGTCATAGGTAGCATTCTTTAAGAAGAAGGAAACAGAGGTGAGTTCCTACTATCATTTTAAACTTTACACATATCAAAAGTTACCTTTTTGATCTTATCCTGTTAAGGTAAAATGATGTTTTACTTGCACGTTATGCGTTTATGCGAAAAGAATATTTAAGAGCTCCTTTTAATGATTTTCATTCTTACCAGAAGTTGAACTGGAAATATCATTTTGTTTATAAAATGTATTTATACCATATGTTTATTTATGGTTGGTCACATATGTTGTTGTGACGAGTCTGTACCATTACTATTGGATCCCTAGGTTTTGAGTCGACTGTATTGTTGGGATGTCATATTCCCCAAATTTGTAGCTATGGATCACATGTTCCTCAGGGGGCAACTTGGTACGGTTATGTGAGGCCGGATACTAGCCATGGTTCATAGTGATCCTAGCAAAGGAGTATACATTGGTTTTGCTTGGGGCTTGATCTCACGTTGAAGCACGGACTTTTGTGTTCGTATCCTCGGATTCCAATTGTTTAGCTCGTAACTCGGGTTTTGGCCTACTTTGTGTTACGCCACAATCCTTGGTAAAATGTTTTATTGTCGGTCCTTTTATGACATGTTTATAACGGAAAAGCCCGGTTGTGGCAAAAGCTTAAATTATAAATTTAACCTCTTTGGAAATATTATCTTATAATACAAACGTTTTTATCATTTGAGCTTTATAAACTGTATGTTCTCACCAGGCTTTAAGTCTGACACTTTTTCTCAAATGGTATGTGTAACAGGTTTCCATTAGCGGTGGGTTACCGGGGGTTTTGGAGAGACGAGTTTTGAGTCTCGAGGCTTTTGGAGATGTCTAGTATTTGCATTTGGGCATTTGTTAAGTCCCATTCTTTTGATGAACAATGGTCTGTCAACTGATGAAATCTTGATATAGGGATCTAGATTAGTTTGTTGATGAACCCTTTTATTTGTACAGGTTTTGTAAAGTCTTAAAGACTGATCCCATTTATGGGAAGTTAATTGCAATACTTCCGTCTTGTTGCCAGGATTCCAAGTTTTATTTTACTCTGATTTTTGAGGTGTTTCACAAACTATTAATTTTTTTCCTAAACCATACCTTATAGGATATGTATAATAATATAATTTGGAGTAAATTATAATTTCTTCCTTGTGGTTAAATGAAAATTGGATTAGATCCCCTGATGAAATAATTACATGTATGGTCACTATGGTTTCATTTTTGTTATGGATTAGGTCCCTTGTCCTAAGTTTGTTAACCTTAATTTCGTTAAGTCACGGGTCTTTTGGTCATTTTACACTTTTTCTTATATTTAAAAAAATAAGTAATATCATTTATTATTTATTGTATATTATTTTATTTATCATATATACATAATATAATCCCCTCTGAAGGTGAGTCTCTCCTCCTCCTAAAATCTCCCGGCGGTGATTCTCAACCGATCACCTTCACCGGTCATCTCCGACGATCTTCTTCGGCCACTACAATCTCTGGCCACCACACATCCCAAGTTAACTCAAATCCAAACTGTATTCACCAAAAATCAAAAGCATAAAAACTGAACCCATTGATGCCATTGTCGTGGATTGGCGTGATTTTATATAATGAGATATTGACTTTCATTCAACTTGTGTCATGTGTTTCATTTTCAAAGCATTTCTCGTGGCTATAACACGGTGAACTTTTAGTCTTTTCCCTCTTGATCTCGAAATCGAAAAAACTTTGAAAAGGCGAAAAAGAGGTAGAGGAAAATCGGCAAAACCCAATTTTAAATCAAACCATGGCCGACGATGGTCCCCCACCCCCGCCTGTTGAAACAACGATTAAAATTGTCGATGACAAACAAAGGCGAATACGGGACTATGCAACACTTGAATTTGATCAATTAAAATCGGGAATTCTTAGGCTCAACATTACTACACAAACTTTTGAACCGAAACCGGTAATGTTTCAAATGATCCAAGCAATGGGTCAATTTGGAGGGTTACCTTCGGAAGATCCGCACTTTCACTTAAAATCATTTTTAGAAATGGCGGATCATTTTTGCATTCCCGGAGTAACTGCAGAAGTCTTACGGTTGACACTATTCTCTTATACATTGAAAAATAGATGTGACACCCTAAAAAATTGGGGTAATTTAAAAATTGAAATTTCGGCAATATAACGTATATAAATAAGACAAACCACCCAAATAATGGGCAAGGAGTGAACATTCACCAAACCTGCCAATAAGTGCGGAAAATTGACAACAAACCAAACCAAACCAAACCAAGCCAAACCAAATCTATCTAGCTTACATAGGTTGTCAACCCAATACCAAATGAATAAATTGGTTTAAACATCAAATCTCCCAAAATAACTGTCATATAGAATACTCCTCAAGAAGACCAAACTCTTCACTCAACCCCTTGACGACTCGCCGCTAAGAGAACCTGTTATACACATCATTTTCGAAAAAGTGTTAGGCTTAAAGCCTAGTGAGAACATACATTTTATAAATTGAAGAAATATATGCAATTGTAACGAAGGGAATTCTTTTCAAGAAAAATAGTTTACAATTGAACAATTTGCCATAAAAGGGCCTTTTGTATAAAATTCATCTTGCGATGACGGGGGATACCCGATTTTCCAAGGATTGTCGGCGGAACACCGAGTAGGCCACAATCCGAGTTGTGAGCTAAATACTTGGAACCATGGCCACGAACAACGAAGGTCCGTACGATGATGTGAGGGAGGGCACCCGAGGAACCAAGTCATACTCGTTCACTAGGACTACATTATGAATCCATGGCTAGTAACCGGTCTCACATAACCGTACCAAAGGCACTCGAGGATCAAATGCATCCATAGCTACAAAAGGGGAAACAACATCCCAATAATATAAGCCAACTCAATACCTAGGGATCCACTAGAAATAGTCAAGACTTGTCACATTTACGTTTGTGACTAACCATATATAATCATATGGTTCCAATAACATTTTATAACCAAAATGCATTTTTAAGTTCAACTACTGATAAGAATGAGAAATCATAAAAATGAGATTTTATACATTCTTCCAAATAATTCACCAAATAGGTGCAAGAAATACTTCATTTTATTTCATAACAAATGAAACCCTTCAAGTGTAAAAACCATCCAATTGGAATAAGGATTTCTTCAAGGTCAAAACCATTTATTTCTTTTTCACAAGATAACCTTTTTCAACCAAAATACCATTGTATGTCAAATATAAATTTGACTAGAAGCCATAATAAATGTTTATTCATCAAAATATGATAACAACATATTTTTGTCAATCCAAACATGGATTATATCATCATTTCACAAAATGGTAAGGAACTCTAAAAATCTCCCAAAATACAAAGTTAGGTCAAAACTTTATAAATGATGAATATGCAAACAAGGAGATGATTAGAAGTCAAAATCATGTATTTTGATGTGTATAAGATTTTATAAAAGAAGTATGACTCACCTTGCTAGATTTAGGCTAAATCTAGTATTTACCCACTTACAGTTTTCCTTGAAGAAACTTGGTTATTCAAACCAAATCTTCCAAAACCTAAATCCACAAGGTTCCAACCATAAATATACATATTTCACCATAAATAATTGTTCCTTAAACACTTAATCATCAAAATCTCAATTTTGGGCAAAACCCAAATTTTGACCGAAAACTCCCAAAATGATCCAAACCGAAATTTAGAGAAATCAAACACTAGGAAATCATCAATGAAGCATTTATAGCTTATTTTATAGTTTAGAAATGGATAGAATGACTTACAAATAGGTTTCTTGGAAATCCCCAAAATATGGTCAACAATGGTGAAAGATGGTTGGAGAAGATGAAGATGAAGATGGAGCTTCCAAACCGAAATCAAGGATGGAACACCCAACTTCTAGCAATAGATGATATGATTTGGGTGAAGCAAAACCCTTGAATCGGTTTCTATGAAGGTAAGAAGATGAGTGGAAAACTTGGGGAGGAAAATGAGATGAGAATGAGAAATGAGGAATATTTTAGAAAAAAACGTATATAAAAAAAACATCCAACCATTCTTTTGGGTTGATCCGTGAGTCCAGCTTCAGCAACCCACATAGCAAGGTACCCTAATTTTCATTCTCGTAGGTTGCTCCGTGGGTTCAGCTTCAACAACCCACATAACAAGGCACCTCAGCCACTGATTTTGGTAAATTGATTTTTCTTCTTATTTGGTCAAATCCCGTTTCGATCATAATTTCTTCGTTATAGCTCCGTTTTCGCTCCGGAAAGAACCGATGGACTCGTAATTGAATCCTTCATCCATCAAGACTATAAAATCAAGGATTCAAGCCCAAAATCAAATATCTTATTTTTCCTTAATATATCGATTTCGGTATTAACTGGAAATGATACCTTTCGAAAATCGGGGTGTTACAATACTCCCCAAATTGGAAATGATTTCGTCCTCAAAATCTGGAACCACCAAGCACCCAACATAGCACTTGGAAAGATCAATTTCCAATTCAACGAAAGTCCTGACAAATATCAAAATACTAATCATTGATTCTTAATTATCAACATCTAATTTCCTTAACTTTACGGCTTGTCCTGCAGACATACCAGATCTAATGGGAATACATTGAAGCACACCAACAGTTATTGTCCTCAAAATAGAGCGTCGACACCTATCCCGAAATGACCATTACGCAAACGTGGGTATACTACCAACTATTTTCATTCCCAATTAGCAATGTCGATTCAAAGTTGACACCTACACTTGGAAGTAGCCACCCAAATTCAACATCCTTACCAGTCAACCATAACATCATCATTATTCACGAATAGTACACCACCGACACGTAGCATACCGTCGTACCAAATTCTCACAATTCTAAAACCAATCATGCCCAAACAACCGATCACGATTTTAATCCGTAGGTTTAACGAAGCATAAAGATCGTTACTTAACTAACTGGGAGAAAACACATGTCTAACGTCTCAAACTCCGAGGACTCTTTTAATCTTTAATATCGACTTCTAACACGAGGGGGCTTGCACCTATAGCCCAATGAATTCAAGGTTTTTTTTAACACTACTATGCCAATTTGAAATTTATAAAACTCTCAAATACATAAGTTTTATAACAATTAAACGTGCGGTAAAAATACACTATCGTGCATTCAATAGGTTTCAAAATTGATCACCAACGACACGCGTATGAAACCATTTTCAAAACTCATTTGATCAGTACTTACGTTAATAAAATGGTAACGAAAGATACGTAACAAAATTTTCAAACGGACTACCAGGGTCCTAGTATGCATCAATTTATGCTATGCATATGGAAATAACTTTCCGTCCTATAACATGTGTAATAAAAGTTTGTACCACTCCTAAAAGAGGATTTCACAAGCTCAACTTTAAAATCTTTTACTATAACACAAAACGTCAGAAGATAAAATTTTCCAACAAGACCTATATACGTCCGATCATTTCCCAAATGTAGCAACACAATAGGAACGTACATATCGCGTTTCAAATTTGGGTCGCACCGATAAAACGTTGTCAGGATCGAATTCTTGACAAGAATTAATTCTCAGAAACAATATCAAAGAAGTTTGCGGAATAACACTTTGATATTTTATGAAACAGTAAATCAACACAGAAAATATTAAGAACAAGCTGTGAACTTGTATTGAATGCTTTGAAGTTACAAGATTACACACTCAACCTCAATATTGATGAACAGGCTCACCAATACGAATTCTACTTCTCTAGAATTAGGATCTATGCCTTGAGGTTGATTTCTAAAAAAAAACTTATATCAAACTATTCTATATCTTCTATATATATACTAAAGAAAAAGATAATTACAATAAATAAACAAATCTTCAGTATATCTTCCATGTATATCTCTAAGCTTCCAAGAATATCTTCATTCTTTCCAGCTGTCTTCCTTTCCATACGGATCATATAAGCAGCACTAACTATGCTCAGCAGCATTAACTTCTTCTAGCAGCATTAACTACTAAGCAGTACTAACTACTAGCAGTACTAACTAGCTAAGCAGTACTAACTTTGTTCAAGCAGTACTAACAATGACTAGCAGTATTAATTCTACTAGCAGTAGTAATACTCAGCAGTATTAACCTTTAAGTCTTCTAGCAGTAGTAACACTGATCCAGCAGCATTAACCACACTTAAGCTTTTCTTCAGTTCCCAACAATCTCCCCCTAACTTGACTTTTAGGAAAAGAAGTCAAGTTCTTCAGAATTACTCTTCAAGATGCTTTCAACACCTCTGATTCAATTTCCCAAATTTGGATCTAGGCCCAAGCTTTGATTCACAGTTCTTCTCACCACAATCTTGGCCATCTCTGAATCCTTTGTACATACCAGTGTAGCTTTAAGCATCCCTTCCAACTTCTCCTTGCTATGCTCATATATTTTGTCCACCAGGTAGTATTCATGATAACAATTGTCAATAGTAATCATGTATACTCCACAGTTTTCAAACAATATCCATTTATCAATCTTCTTGAAGATGAACTCATGCTGATGATCTTTAATCCTATAGTGTACTCTTTCTGGATCAAACATCATGCACAAGTATTCCAATGTCACTTTGAGAAGATTCTCTTCAGTACCTTTCAACACAGGTTCATAAAGTTTCATCCCCACTTTATATAGTTCTTCCATATCAGCTCTGGAGCAGCTTCTGATAACTTTCCCCCATGTTGAATAAGCTTCAAATGAACCATCAGCTCTCTTGATTCTGAAGAAGTTCTTTCCATTGTCTATTAGAATATCCCAGAAAATGATCTCTGGAGCTTGCATAGAGATTGGAACAGCTTTCAAAGGTTCCACTATGGTCATGTACGGATCCATATTCTCATCTGTTGGCTCACTAGACTCTTCTGGAAGTTGTACTGATTCTGCTATAGGTACCTCTGAATGCTCTGTTGTAGTACCAGCTGTTTCTTCTACTCTGGGCCTTTTAGACTGCCTTTTGGAAGCAATTGTCTTCACCCTTTTTCCAGCTTTGGCTTCAACACCAACACTCCCAGGTTCTTCCTTTTTCTCTTCTGCTTCTTCTTTGGAGGGTGTAGTTTCCTCAGGGAATGGTTGTTGGATGTTGAGATCATGTCTCTCTTTCATCCTTCTCTCAGCTTCCTCCCTTTGTGCTGAGTCCCCTTGAAGCTTAGCCATTTCCTTTTGATACAACTCTTCAACTTGAGCATATGCCATATTGGTGAACATTTCCCCCTTAACACCAATTGCACCTTTCAGGAAATTTATCATTTTTCTTCTTTCCTGATTGGCCAAAAATGTTTTGGAGGGTTGTCTTTTCTGTTTCAGTTGTTGAGTTGGCATCTTTTTAACTGGAAGTTTCTTGGCCTGGGCTGCTGTCTGAGCTGCTTCTTTTAAGCTCTTTTGGTATTCTGCATTTAATTTCTTAGCCATAATCTTTGCAAGTTCTCTATCCTTTTCTGTTTGCAACTGTTCCTCCTTCTCCATTTGGTCTTGAAGCTGTTTAGCAAGTGCCTCATCCATTTCAATTTGGGACTTCTTCTTTGCAGGTATTTCAGCTTCACCCATCTTCTCCTTTCCTTTTCCTTTTGACTCTTTTTCCTTTTCTTTCTCCTTCTCTTGGCTTCCTCCTTCATTGATGACTACTCCCTTGGCCTTTTAAGTAGCCTTAGGAGTATCATTCTTGGCTTTGATCAAAGTTTCTGCTATATCTATTTCTTCCACAGAGAGCCCTATTTCTGCTGCTTCAGTTTCTGCTGCTACTTTTACTTCAGCAGCATTAACTGTTTCTTTTTCAATTTCTTCCTCTGTCTCCCCCTCAACTTCAACTCCCTTTCCAACTGTACTTTCTTTTTCTGATTCTGCCTCTTTATACCACTTGTCAGGATCGAATTCTTAACAAGAATTAATTCTCAGAAACAATATCAAAGAAGTTTGCGGAATAACACTTTGATATTTTATGAAACAGTAAATCAACACAGAAAATATTAAGAACAAACTGTGAACTTGTATTGAATGCTTTGAAGTTACAAGATTACACACTCAACCTCAATATTGATGAACAGGCTCACCAATACGAATTCTACTTCTCTAGAATTAGGATCTATGCCTTGAGGTTGATTTCTAAAAAAAAACTTATATCAAACTATTCTATATCTTCTATATATATATATACTAAAGAAAAAGATAATTACAATAAATAAACAAATCTTCAGTATATCTTCCATGTATATCTCTAAGCTTCCAAGAATATCTTCATTCTTTCCAGCTGTCTTCCTTTCCATACAGATCATATAAGCAACACTAACTATGCTCAGCAGCATTAACTTCTTCTAGCAGCATTAACTACTAAGCAGTACTAACTAGCTAAGCAGTACTAACTTTGTTCAAGCAGTACTAACAATGACTAGCAGTATTAATTCTACTAGCAGTAGTAATACTCAGCAGTATTAACCTTTAAGTCTTCTAGCAGTAGTAACACTGATCCAGCAGCATTAACCACACTTAAGCTTTTCTTCAGTTCCCAACAATCTCCCCCTAACTTGACTTTTAGGAAAAGAAGTCAAGTTCTTCAGAATTACTCTTCAAGATGCTTTCAACACCTCTGATTCAATTTCCCAAATTTGGATCTAGGCCCAAGCTTTGATTCACAGTTCTTCTCACCACAATCTTGGCCATCTCTGAATCCTTTGTACATACCAGTGTAGCTTTAAGCATCCCTTCCAACTTCTCCTTGCTATGCTCATATATTTTGTCCACCAGGTAGTATTCATGATAACAATTGTCAATAGTAATCATGTATACTCCACAGTTTTCAAACAATATCCATTTATCAATCTTCTTGAAGATGAACTCATGCTGATGATCTTTAATCCTATAGTGTACTCTTTCTGGATCAAACATCATGCACAAGTATTCCAATGTCACTTTGAGAAGATTCTCTTCAGTACCTTTCAACACAGGTTCATAAAGTTTCATCCCCACTTTATATAGTTCTTCCATATCAGCTCTGGAGCAGCTTCTGATAACTTTCCCCCATGTTGAATAAGCTTCAAATGAACCATCAGCTCTCTTGATTCTGAAGAAGTTCTTTCCATTGTCTATTAGAATATCCCAGAAAATGATCTCTGGAGCTTGCATAGAGATTGGAACAGCTTTCAAAGGTTCCACTATGGTCATGTACGGATCCATATTCTCATCTGTTGGCTCACTAGACTCTTCTGGAAGTTGTACTGATTCTGCTATAGGTACCTCTGAATGCTCTGTTGTAGTACCAGCTGTTTCTTCTACTCTGGGCCTTTTAGACTGCCTTTTGGAAGCAATTGTCTTCACCCTTTTTCCAGCTTTGGCTTCAACACCAACACTCCCAGGTTCTTTCTTTTTCTCTTCTGCTTCTTCTTTGGAGGGTGTAGTTTCCTCAGGGAATGGTTGTTGGATGTTGAGATCATGTCTCTCTTTCATCCTTCTCTCAGCTTCCTCCCTTTGTGCTGAGTCCCCTTGAAGCTTAGCCATTTCCTTTTGATACAACTCTTCAACTTGAGCATATGCCATATTGGTGAACATTTCCCCCTTAACACCAATTGCACCTTTCAGGAAATTTATCATTTTTCTTCTTTCCTGATTGGCCAAAAATGTTTTGGAGGGTTGTCTTTTCTGTTTCAGTTGTTGAGTTGGCATCTTTTTAACTGGAAGTTTCTTGTCCTGGGCTGCTGTCTGAGCTGCTTCTTTTAAGCTCTTTTGGTATTCTGCATTTAATTTCTTAGCCATAATCTTTGCAAGTTCTCTATCCTTTTCTGTTTGCAACTGTTCCTCCTTCTCCATTTGGTCTTGAAGCTGTTTAGCAAGTGCCTCATCCATTTCAATTTGGGACTTCTTCTTTGCAGGTATTTCAGCTTCACCCATCTTCTCCTTTCCTTTTCCTTTTGACTCTTTTTC
The DNA here is from genome assembly GCA_023525745.1 of Arctium lappa. Taxonomy (NCBI): domain Eukaryota; kingdom Viridiplantae; phylum Streptophyta; class Magnoliopsida; order Asterales; family Asteraceae; genus Arctium; species Arctium lappa. The sequence continues at coordinate 56,372,000 of CM042062.1, read as the reverse complement.
CTTTTCTTTCTCCTTCTCTTGGCTTCCTCCTTCATTGATGACTACTCCCTTGGCCTTTTAAGTAGCCTTAGGAGTATCATTCTTGGCTTTGATCAAAGTTTCTGCTATATCTATTTCTTCCATAGAGAGCCCTATTTCTGCTGCTTCAGTTTCTGCTGCTACTTTTACTTCAGCAGCATTAACTGTTTCTTTTTCAATTTCTTCCTCTGTCTCCCCCTCAACTTCAACTCCCTTTCCAACTGTACTTTCTTTTTCTGATTCTGCCTCTTTATACCACTTGTCAGGATCGAATTCTTAACAAGAATTAATTCTCAGAAACAATATCAAAGAAGTTTGCGGAATAACACTTTGATATTTTATGAAACAGTAAATCAACACAGAAAATATTAAGAACAAACTGTGAACTTGTATTGAATGCTTTGAAGTTACAAGATTACACACTCAACCTCAATATTGATGAACAGGCTCACCAATACGAATTCTACTTCTCTAGAATTAGGATCTATGCCTTGAGGTTGATTTCTAAAAAAAAACTTATATCAAACTATTCTATATCTTCTATATATATATACTAAAGAAAAAGATAATTACAATAAATAAACAAATCTTCAGTATATCTTCCATGTATATCTCTAAGCTTCCAAGAATATCTTCATTCTTTCCAGCTGTCTTCCTTTCCATACAGATCATATAAGCAGCACTAACTATGCTCAGCAGCATTAACTTCTTCTAGCAGCATTAACTACTAATCAGTACTAACTAGCTAAGCAGTACTAACTTTGTTCAAGCAGTACTAACAATGACTAGCAGTATTAATTCTACTAGCAGTAGTAATACTCAGCAGTATTAACCTTTAAGTCTTCTAGCAGTAGTAACACTGATCCAGCAGCATTAACCACACTTAAGCTTTTCTTCAGTTCCCAACAATCTCCCCCTAACTTGACTTTTAGGAAAAGAAGTCAAGTTCTTCAGAATTACTCTTCAAGATGCTTTCAACACCTCTGATTCAATTTCACAAATTTGGATCTAGGCCCAAGCTTTGATTCACAGTTCTTCTCACCACAATCTTGGCCATCTCTGAATCCTTTGTACATACCAGTGTAGCTTTAAGCATCCCTTCCAACTTCTCCTTGCTATGCTCATATATTTTGTCCACCAGGTAGTATTCATGATAACAATTGTCAATAGTAATCATGTATACTCCACAGTTTTCAAACAATATCCATTTATCAATCTTCTTGAAGATGAACTCATGCTGATGATCTTTAATCCTATAGTGTACTCTTTCTGGATCAAACATCATGCACAAGTATTCCAATGTCACTTTGAGAAGATTCTCTTCAGTACCTTTCAACACAGGTTCATAAAGTTTCATCCCCACTTTATATAGTTCTTCCATATCAGCTCTGGAGCAGCTTCTGATAACTTTCCCCCATGTTGAATAAGCTTCAAATGAACCATCAGCTCTCTTGATTCTGAAGAAGTTCTTTCCATTGTCTATTAGAATATCCCAGAAAATGATCTCTGGAGCTTGCATAGAGATTGGAACAGCTTTCAAAGGTTCCACTATGGTCATGTACGGATCCATATTCTCATCTGTTGGCTCACTAGACTCTTCTGGAAGTTGTACTGATTCTGCTATAGGTACCTCTGAATGCTCTGTTGTAGTACCAGCTGTTTCTTCTACTCTGGGCCTTTTAGACTGCCTTTTGGAAGCAATTGTCTTCACCCTTTTTCCAGCTTTGGCTTCAACACCAACACTCCCAGGTTCTTCCTTTTTCTCTTCTGCTTCTTCTTTGGAGGGTGTAGTTTCCTCAGGGAATGGTTGTTGGATGTTGAGATCATGTCTCTCTTTCATCCTTCTCTCAGCTTCCTCCCTTTGTGCTGAGTCCCCTTGAAGCTTAGCCATTTCCTTTTGATACAACTCTTCAACTTGAGCATATGCCATATTGGTGAACATTTCCCCCTTAACACCAATTGCACCTTTCAGGAAATTTATCATTTTTCTTCTTTCCTGATTGGCCAAAAATGTTTTGGAGGGTTGTCTTTTCTGTTTCAGTTGTTGAGTTGGCATCTTTTTAACTGGAAGTTTCTTGGCCTGGGCTGCTGTCTGAGCTGCTTCTTTTAAGCTCTTTTGGTATTCTGCATTTAATTTCTTAGCCATAATCTTTGCAAGTTCTCTATCCTTTTCTGTTTGCAACTGTTCCTCCTTCTCCATTTGGTTTTGAAGCTGTTTAGCAAGTGCCTCATCCATTTCAATTTGGGACTTCTTCTTTGCAGGTATTTCAGCTTCACCCATCTTCTCCTTTCCTTTTCCTTTTGACTCTTTTTCCTTTTCTTTCTCCTTCTCTTGGCTTCCTCCTTCATTGATGACTACTCCCTTGGCCTTTTAAGTAGCCTTAGGAGTATCATTCTTGGCTTTGATCAAAGTTTCTGCTATATCTATTTCTTCCACAGAGAGCCCTATTTCTGCTGCTTCAGTTTCTGCTGCTACTTTTACTTCAGCAGCATTAACTGTTTCTTTTTCAATTTCTTCCTCTGTCTCCCCCTCAACTTCAACTCCCTTTCCAACTGTACTTTCTTTTTCTGATTCTGCCTCTTTATACCACTTGTCAGGATCGAATTCTTAACAAGAATTAATTCTCAGAAACAATATCAAAGAAGTTTGCGGAATAACACTTTGATATTTTATGAAACAGTAAATCAACACAGAAAATATTAAGAACAAACTGTGAACTTGTATTGAATGCTTTGAAGTTACAAGATTACACACTCAACCTCAATATTGATGAACAGGCTCACCAATACGAATTCTACTTCTCTAGAATTAGGATCTATGCCTTGAGGTTGATTTCTAAAAAAAAACTTATATCAAACTATTCTATATCTTCTATATATATATACTAAAGAAAAAGATAATTACAATAAATAAACAAATCTTCAGTATATCTTCCATGTATATCTCTAAGCTTCCAAGAATATCTTCATTCTTTCCAGCTGTCTTCCTTTCCATACAGATCATATAAGCAGCACTAACTATGCTCAGCAGCATTAACTTCTTCTAGCAGCATTAACTACTAAGCAGTACTAACTAGCTAAGCAGTACTAACTTTGTTCAAGCAGTACTAACAATGACTAGCAGTATTAATTCTACTAGCAGTAGTAATACTCAGCAGTATTAACCTTTAAGTCTTCTAGCAGTAGTAACACTGATCCAGCAGCATTAACCACACTTAAGCTTTTCTTCAGTTCCCAACAATCTCCCCCTAACTTGACTTTTAGGAAAAGAAGTCAAGTTCTTCAGAATTACTCTTCAAGATGCTTTCAACACCTCTGATTCAATTTCCCAAATTTGGATCTAGGCCCAAGCTTTGATTCACAGTTCTTCGCACCACAATCTTGGCCATCTCTGAATCCTTTGTACATACCAGTGTAGCTTTAAGCATCCCTTCCAACTTCTCCTTGCTATGCTCATATATTTTGTCCACCAGGTAGTATTCATGATAACAATTGTCAATAGTAATCATGTATACTCCACAGTTTTCAAACAATATCCATTTATCAATCTTCTTGAAGATGAACTCATGCTGATGATCTTTAATCCTATAGTGTACTCTTTCTGGATCAAACATCATGCACAAGTATTCCAATGTCACTTTGAGAAGATTCTCTTCAGTACCTTTCAACACAGGTTCATAAAGTTTCATCCCCACTTTATATAGTTCTTCCATATCAGCTCTGGAGCAGCTTCTGATAACTTTCCCCCATGTTGAATAAGCTTCAAATGAACCATCAGCTCTCTTGATTCTGAAGAAGTTCTTTCCATTGTCTATTAGAATATCCCAGAAAATGATCTCTGGAGCTTGCATAGAGATTGGAACAACTTTCAAAGGTTCCACTATGGTCATGTACGGATCCATATTCTCATCTGTTGGCTCACTAGACTGTTCTGGAAGTTGTACTGATTCTGCTATAGGTACCTCTGAATGCTCTGTTGTAGTACCAGCTGTTTCCTCTACTCTGGGCCTTTTAGACTTCCTTTTGGAAGCAATTGTCTTCACCCTTTTTCCAGCTTTGGCTTCAACACCAACACTCCCAGGTTCTTCCTTTTTCTCTTCTGCTTCTTCTTTGGAGGGTGTAGTTTCCTCAAGGAATGGTTGTTGGATGTTGAGATCATGTCTCTCTTTCATCCTTCTCTCAGCTTCCTCCCTTTGTGCTGAGTCCCCTTGAAGCTTAGCCATTTCCTTTTGATACAACTCTTCAACTTGAGCATATGCCATATTGGTGAACATTTCCCCCTTAACACCAATTGCACCTTTCAGGAAATTTATCATTTTTCTTCTTTCCTGATTGGCCAAAAATGTTTTGGAGGGTTGTCTTTTCTGTTTCAGTTGTTGAGTTGGCATCTTTTTAACTGGAAGTTTCTTGGCCTGGGCTGCTGTCTGAGCTGCTTCTTTTAAGCTCTTTTGGTATTCTGCATTTAATTTCTTAGCCATAATCTTTGCAAGTTCTCTATCCTTTTCTGTTTGCAACTGTTCCTCCTTCTCCATTTGGTCTTGAAGCTGTTTAGCAAGTGCCTCATCCATTTCAATTTGGGACTTCTTCTTTGCAGGTATTTCAGCTTCACCCATCTTCTCCTTTCCTTTTCCTTTTGACTCTTTTTCCTTTTCTTTCTCCTTCTCTTGGCTTCCTCCTTCATTGATGACTACTCCCTTGGCCTTTTGAGTAGCCTTAGGAGTATCATTCTTGGCTTTGATCAAAGTTTCTGCTATCTCTATTTCTTCCACAGAGAGCCCTATTTCTGCTGCTTCAGTTTCTGCTGCTACTTTTACTTCAGCAACATTAACTGTTTCTTTTTCAATTTCTTCCTCTGTCTCCCCCTCAACTTCAACTCCCTTTCCAACTGTACTTTCTTTTTCTGATTCTGCCTCTTTCTCCCCCTTGTTGGAAGCATCTTTATTCTTTGACCTGTTCTTTAAGACAAATTGCCTTCTCCTCTTCTTTTGCAATAACCTTGTCACCATTTTCTTTAATTTTGCAATCTGGACTTGTTGTGACATAATCACCAGCTTCATCTCCTCTATGTCTTTTCCTTGTTTTATAACATCTAGATTGATGTTTCCCATTGTATCCATCAATTCCTGGTAGTTATATCTGTCCTCACCTTCTCTAGAAGTGTTACCCTATTTTGAAGGATCATTGGATCTTTTAGTAGTGGAAGTCTTCTGCCTAGCAGAAGCACTATCCACCCCCGTGGTTTCTTGGCACCAGGGACCTTCGAATGATTGCTCATTCAAAGTTGCCATGGGGGAGGTCTTATTGATGTTACCACTTTCCTCCTCTGTGCTAGCAGGAGTAGTGGCAGCCTCCTCACCCATATGCTCTTCCTCCTTCTCAGAGAGCACCTCCTTGGGGTTGGGAGACACCCCTTTGGTTTCCCTATGGATATTCTCTAAAGGAGAATTCTCCTTTAGAGGGCTTAAAGGCTTGGGGGATGTTGGTACAAGAAGGGAAGGAGCCTTCTTTACCTGTTTCCTCTTGTAAGTTTGTGTGATGGGAGAGATTGGTTTTTCAAGAAGGGACTGGGGGATAGATTTTGAGTGGGAAGGTTGGGATTGGCTAGCAGTGGGTTGGTCTAATGGGGACCTTGACCTTGCTGCCATGCCTTCATTTGTTTGGGACACCACCATCATTGTAGAGAACAATGGGGTGTCAACTCCTTCCGAGTCCCCAGCAGATCTTCTCATATTTGAGAAAACCTTGCCTTTGGGGGGTTTAGGTACATATACCCCAACAGGTTGAGGTATATCCGTCAATTCGTGATTAATAACTTCTTGAACAAACCTGGGGTACATGAAGAAACTCTTTTTGTGTCCCATGTTTGATACAAGATCACTGAAAATCATTTGTGAAAAATTATACTTTCTAGCAGTGGCTAAGCACACCAAAGCATAAGCAATGGTGCTGCTAAACTCACTCCATCCAGTAGTCTTTTTGGAGATGCAATGCATCAAGGTATGAACAAAAAAACGCCATTGGGGTGAGAATTTAGCTTTTGAAAACTTAAACACACCCAACGGGCCTCCATACCCCATTCTTGCAAGGGAAGAGAACAGTTCATCATGAGGGATAGAAGTTATACCAGAGGCATCGTCTAGACGTAGACTGATGCGAATAACTTCTTCAGTAACTTTTAAGGGTTGGTCACACACCCTTGTCTTGATCATCTGCACACCATTCTCAGCAACAATGGTGGCATTAGCCCAGAACTGCCTTTGATGCTCGATATAGATTGTAGGAGCAACAGTTAGAGCATGAGCAATATGGCTTGTTTTGAGGAAATCCACAATCTGGTGAAATCCTGCAGCTTGCTTTGGCTTTTGTAGCATCGCGATCTCATTGTGCTCGTCGATGAATGCCATGGATGCCATTGAACAGGGATGTTCTTGCCTGAAAGACTTGGTTCTTGAGAGAAAAAGGTTTAGAGCGCAAGTGAACAGTATGCAAAGAGTCGTTATGAACGTTTGGGCGGGCAAAGGGTATTTATAGTATTTGGGACATAAGCAGTATTAACCGCGAGCAGTATTAACCGCGAGCAGTATTAACCGCGAGCAGTATTAACCAACTAGCAGTATTAACCAACTAGCAGTATTAACCAACTAGCAGTATTAACTACTAGAAGTATTAACTACTAGCAGTATTAACTGACTAGCAGTATTAACCAACTAGCAGTATTAACCACTAGCAGTATTAACCACTAGTAGTATTAACTGACTAGCAGTATTAACCAACTAGCAGTATTAACTGACTAGCAGTATTAACCAACTAGCAGTATTAACTGACTAGCAGTAGTAACCATACTTACTCTTTGAAGCTTAGGCTGAATTGAGTACTGCTATGTGTGCCCTGTAAAGGAGGATTAGTAACACCAAGAAGCTATAATATTCAGATATTTAACCACTTTTTGAGAGAAAGCTTATTCAGAGTTGATCATTCCCACACTTGTTACCAAGAAAGTGAATCTACCCACATCAAAAGCTTTGGTGAATAGATCAGCAAACTGGTTGTCAGTATGAACTTTCACAACTTGAACAAGTTTCTTTTCATTACAGTCTCTTATAAAGTGATACCTGATCTCAATGTGCTTTGTTTTAGAGTGCTTGACAGGATTATTTACAATGCTGATAGCACTGCTATTATCAATAAATATGGGAGTGTGTAGAAAGGTTACCCCATAGTCCAACATTTGATTCTGAATCCATAAGACCTGAGCACAGCAACTTGCAGCTGCTATGTACTCTGCTTCTGTTGTAGATGTGGACACTGTGGTTTGTTTCTTGCACTGCCATGAAACTAGTCTAACACCTAAAAACTGACATCCTCCAGAAGTAGATTTTCTGTCCAAGTTTTCCCCAC